>CM039728.1:45273735-46576235 GCA_022539455.1 Dendrobium nobile
AATAACAATCACGCTTAGTTTCAAGGAACAACCAAAATAAATAATTGGTTAAAAAAATTCAAGTTAGATTTTTATTTGAAATAACTTGGTTTACTCTGATGAACTGGACATAAAAAAATAAAAAAATAGTACCACCCCCAACCCAACTAATGCCGAAGACATTGTCAGTCCCATAACTCCGAGAATTTTTCAATACAAATTTATTATGTGGATTATATAGAGATTCCCTAAAAAGAAAAATGATGCTTTTCTTCCATAGTACACTATGTCAGAGAACAAACAAATATCATGTAAATATGTACATGCACAGATATTTGGGTTTTTTTTTTCTTTATTTTTGTTTTTCTTATTTTTTATTTTTTTTTTTATTTTTTTTCCAGAGATATTTGGTAATTGAATGGACAATAGTATAAACCTAGGGTGACAAAGTACTCTACTATTAGACTTAACAAAAGATAACATACAAGTTTAAATATGCTAATGAAACATAACATCTAAAGTTCTAAACAACAATAGCCCTTGCAAAAATCATAATTTATAAGCCAGTTAAACACAGGAATACTTGCTGAGGCTCACCTAAATTGACAATTCGCAAGACTAGATGTTAAACCGACTATGTGATCAGCAATCTCAGCTTCATCTATACATTGTCTCGAGTGTACTTTGGTAAAATGGGTTGACAACTTTGCCAAAACCTGAATGGAACAACATTAGTAAATTCCAAATACATATATATTTGGGGGACATTTTTTATGGCAGATATCAATTGAAGCAACTATTTCTCCTAACATCAACCTCCTCAGCTGGCGGGCGTTTATAACTATTGAAGTTTGATGAATTCTTGTAGTGGCTTTGTTCGCTGCAAATTAGAGAGAAAAATGATTCAGATTATAATAGTAGGAAGAACAGAAAATTTATTATAAAGATCTTTGAGGAGATCGTTTATTGGCTTTGAAATATTTTGAGAGATATTTTATTGACTCTGAAAGATCTTGCAATATTATGTACGATTTTACAATAAATTATGTGTAAACAAACTCATTCATCATTATCAATATAAATAGAGTCATAAAAAGAAAGGGATTTGCATCCTATAATCACAAACAAACATAGATGAGAGGGGGAGAGAGAGAGGAGAGAAACTGCCAACCAAGAGAATAAAGGGAGTGCTTTTTTTAATATTTTGGATGCTTGCAGGAGGAAGATCTTTTGCATCTTTAAGGAGGTGTTGCTAGTTTTGGTTCCATCAAAAGAAGAAAAAATGGCCATAATAAGAAAAACTCTGGCAACATAAAAAGGAAGAGCGATAATAATATCTTCTTGTACATTTTCAACATTTATCTTCAAAACAGGTGGTTGTGTTCTATCTCAATCATTAGCATGAAAAAATAATGCATGTGTGTTATGTATAACATTATCTTCAATCATTAATGAATCCATCTTTGAAATCCTAGCAGAATATTTGATCTTTATTAAATCATAGATGTAGGTGGATCTCACTAAACCACATAAATACATGTGTTTCATATCTAATATTATCTCATCGTCATTTAGTTGGTTCCCTCCAACCCTCCCTCGCTCCCCCCTTCGCAGACACGCATGACGGGTTTACTTAAACATTGAAACTTTTTTCATTAACCCTTTCAGTTAACACTTGGATAAGAAAAATAAATTAATAATTTTTAATCACATTAAAATTAAAGTACTGAAGATTTTATTATAAATTTGAAGCAAAAGATTAGAACACTGGTTAAGGGTTGAAGCAAAAGATTAGAACAAAATAAGTATATATTTGGCAATAAATTGCTTTTTTAAAGGATTTAAACCGTTGCCATTTCTTTGGAAGGCTAAGGGCAAGAGTACATGAGCTAGTAATCATTGGCAACGGCAATAATATAAATTTCTACTGAATGTAAATCGAAAGAAGAGTGAGAAATTTCTCTCAAGTTAGTGTATTGAAATGAGATTTTCTTATTTCAGAAATCACAAAAAATAAGGTTTAATACTTCACCTCTATTAAAAACTAGAAATGTGACATTTGGAGCAGGTATGATTTGAAATTATCATTCTATAATAACCGACATAAAGGTTTTCTAACAGAAACAAGGATCACAAACATAATCCAACAATTCTCACAACAATAACTATCAGCATTAAATAGTAACAGCAGCCCAAACTAGCATATAAAACTACAAATATAAATTTTCAAGAAAAATTTCAATTAAGCAAGCAAAGAAGACGAGAAGGAAGTGAAATATGAGTAGCACACTTGATCACTATGCAAACTCTTTGTTGGTCGCACTGTAAGATAAGTCAAGACACTGAATTCAAGATTCTAATTAAAGAACAATATGAAAAAATAGTTCAGAAATAATAAAAAAGTTAATGAGGATTCTCACCATTTATTTATGAAACTCATCAGCTTGTTTGTTAGATAGCATATTGTGAATAATGGATACTGGCTCCTAACTGTATGGACATGACCAATGAGGGATTCACTAACTACGAGATCACAAAATTCTTCAGCCTGGTATAGAAGTAATATGTATGGAACATCTGACATCATATTTGAAAGCTGCAAAAGATCATGAGTTGAAAAAAATTTATAGTAATTGGAAAAATAGTATGCAGATCTCTAGAAAAGTACAACATATGCTGAATAAAGGCTACATGGTCACTTGGTAAAAACCCAAAATAAGCTTCAAGCATGACGAAATCAAAAGCTGTAGGAGGTAATACAAAGGGAAAGAAGAAATTTGATGCAGAAAGGTCAGATTTTCTTGAAATCCCTCCAAGGGGATCTATTAAGCTTATCCTAATAATAGTCTAGGAATTGATCAAGGAAGAATCAAGCCTCTCAGTTTCATGGTTCTTGAAATCAATGGCTGAATTCCAAATCTTCATTCTATTAATCTACTTATTATTGAATACATATAGAACTTAATAATCATCTCCGTGACTTGAGACCATTGATATGATATAATGGTGACAATACAAGCAAAAAAAAAACAGTAACCTGGTAGTATTTGTGAATGTGATCAATATCACATTGATAGAACAACAATCCCATAATACACTAATATCAGAAAACCAACCCAAAACCCAAAATATTCACCATACCATCTCGTTCTGCATTCCCTACTATTGCCCCAACCAACCAATATTCACAAATCCTTTTTGTTTTTCGTACTCCATTACCTATTGTTATGAATCCTCTCTCAAAATGCAAATAAGGAGGAACAAAAAACAATGCAGAGCTTCTTACTGGCCTAAGTAATCTAACACAAGAAAACATTTGTTAAATAATTTTAATATTTTTAATTATTATAAACTTTTCTTTACAATTTTAATTTATTAATTGCTAGAATTATCTTTATTCCAAAAAATGATAATATTATTAAGAATTAACCATATCTGGATTAGATTTGAATTCAATAATGAAGCGATGCACACACAATTTGGATATCAAAAAAGCAATTAAGTGACCTCAAAAAACTTCATTAATTTATTTAATCTATCTAAAAGTCCGCACAACTAGTCCTATTTATGAAGAAAATAAACCATAAGCATAACATGAAATTATCCTTATAAAAGCACATTCTATTGAGAATTCCATGAATGATTTGAAATTGATATTCATCACATCAAGATAATCTGATTGCAATGTTGATGGCTATCCTTGGGATAAAGTTGGACTCTAATACTAATTAATGCAAACCAAGGAAATGAAAGATTTATGATAGCCTTAAAGAAGCCGATGGAAAACAAAAAAGGATGACCGGAAAAGATGGAACAAGGGGAAAAAAGAAAAATCAGACACAAAATCTAAGAGAAGGAACAAGCATAATCAACATCATTTTCATTTCAAAATTATAATTATCCATTACATAACCCTTAGGCTTTTATTTGCAATAGAAACCCAACAATATAAGAATAAACAGCCAAACTTATGATAATATGAAAAAAAAAATCATATTGCCCATGAAAATTTATAAAAAGACTAAAAACGATTTAAGAAAAGAAATGCAATGATATTTCAACAAAAATATTGATGATCCCTATATTGGTGATTAAGTGGGGATGATTAGTCAGACTTTGGGTCAATCTATTATGAAATTATGCCTAATAAAATTAACTTAATTAAAGAACAAACTATTTAACAAAATTAATCCTTAATGTTTAAATTTAATCTTACTCAATTTTTTTTAATTAAAGTTAGTTGTATATTATTATAAAAAAAGACTAAACGGGTTGGATCCTCACAAATATGACCCATTAACTCCTTCAAACCATCAAATTCTGATAGAAAGTAGATGCACTTTCAACCAAATTGTTGAACCAAAAGAAAATGAAAGGAAGAACACACCACAAATGTTTTGATTGAAAAAAATATGAAAGAAAATAGAAAGATTCAATTGGATCTTCAATTGGAGAAAAAGATCGGTCTCTCCCAAATCCCTAGCCGTCGGCTAGAGCCCTCACAACCTAAAAACTTCTCATTTCAGCAAACATAAGAATGAAACTAACCCTAGCAAAATAACCTCCTTAAAGTATACAATAATTTCCCAGCAAATCCCCAAACAACCCCCCAATCTTTCCCTCCTAGCCACCCCTCTTTCCCCATTCAATTTGGGCTTGGGCCCCACCCCAAACAAGGATTGAAGTCTCTAATGGAATGAGAATTCTGCCTCCTGTAAATGAGGGTCAATCCCTCCTGGACCAGTTGGACCAGTCTCAAACAATAGTCTCCTACCAAAGACCCACCTTGTCCACAAAGTGGAAGGACGAAAACTTATGCTTCATTCTCTCACACAACTCCCATGTATCGTCATAGTTAGGTAGTTTCATCCATTTTATCAGCACTTCCTTAATTCCTCCCTCTCCCTGTCGTACCCATTTAGCTCTAGTGGTTCCAATACCACCTCCAAATCCTCTATCAATGTCACAGGTAACTCTACACTAGATGCATGATCCCCGAAAGCTCTCCTCAACTGTGACATGTGGAACATCAAATGTATAATAGTTGTTGGGGGTAACTTCAAGCGATAAGTTGCTGATCCAATCTTCTTCAGCATCTCGTAAGGGCCAACTTCTCATTCCTCTTGTAAGCTACGCATTTCTCTGTAGTGACGAAGATTCAAGTATTCCCTATCCCATATCACAAACTGGATGTCCTTCCTGCACCCATCCTCCTGTTTCTTCATGATCTACTAAGCTCTCAATAAATGTCTCTTTAATTCGATCAGCACACTATCCCTCTCCTCTAATTACTACTCTACTGATGAGATTGGTGTGCTACTCTGCCTAAACTGCACCAAGTGAGGTGGATCCCTTCCATACAACTCTTTAAAAGGAGTCATATGTTAAGATGAAAGATATGAAGTATTGTACCAATACTTCGCCCATGCTAGACACTTGGCTCATAATTGAGGAGTCTCTGAAACAAAACATCACAGGTACGTCTCAATGCTCTTGTTTACCACCTTTGTCTGTCGTTCATTTAGAAGTGGTGAGAGGTGCTCCTCCTCAACATTGTCCCTTGCAACATGAACAACTCCCTCAACAATGACTAAGGAATACCTTATCTCAATCGAATACTATAGACTCTGGTATCCCATGCAATCTAACCAACTCTATGATGAATGTTATTGCCATTGTTAATGTCATGTAAGGATGTCATAGGAGAATGAAATGAACATATTTGGTCAATCTATCAACCACCACCAAAATCATTGTAAAACCCTCAGATCGGGATAACCCATCTATAAAATCAATGGTGACCTCCCACACTTCTGGAAGAGCTAGGGGTTGCAGTAATCCCCCCACATCCATGGGCATGTATTTTCTTCTCTAGCATACCTTACATTTAGCCACCATCTCCTCCACATCCTTATGCATCCCCTTTCAATACAACTTTGCCGCCAATCTCCTATATGTCTTATGACCCCTGAATGACCCCCAACAATGCTCCCGTTGAACTACTGCAAAATGAATGGAATATGAACCGAGGTCCATGGCAACACAAACCTCCCCTGATATAGCAATCTCTCCCCCTCCAGGGAATAGCAAGGGTGACTACTCACATCCCTCAGTAGATCCGCACTAATCCTCCTCATCTTCTCATCTTGCACACTCTCCTCCTTAATACCCCCCAATCCAACATCAATGGTACTTAAATGACTAACTCCTAGAGCTCCCCCACACATCTGGACAAGGCATCATTCGCCTTGTTCTCTAGCCTCGATCTATATTGGATCTCAAAATATACCCCAACAGCTTTGACATCCACCTTTGACGCTCCTTGGATATCATCCTTTGCTCTAACAGGTATTTCAAGCTCCTCTAGTCTGTCCTGACAATAAAATATTGGCCCAACAAGTAAGACCGCCACTTCAGAATGGCTAATACAATGGCCATCAGCTCCCTCTCATAGATTGATTTCAGCCTAGCCCTGGCTATCAGCACCTGGCTGAAGTAAGTTATGGGTATATAATTTTGCATAAGCACTATCCCCAATTCATATCTAATGCACCAATCTCTACTATGAAAATATGGCTGAAACTTGGTAGAGCCATGACCTGTGTCGTGTTCATGACCTACTACATACTCTCAAAAGTCTAGGTAGTTGTCTTGTCTCTCCTCACAAGAAGTTATCCTTCATCAGCTGCTCTATCAGTGGGACATGTTATGGTGTCATATCCCATCACAAATCACCTGTAGTACCTATTCAACCCCTAGGAAATACTTCCGCTCCCTCAGATTCCAAAGTAGCGGCCATTTTCAGCATTGCCTTAATCTTGGCCTAATCAATGGCCAACCCTCTTAAGCTACCACGTGCCCCAAGTACTCCACATTGGGTTGTGCACCGCCTCCGGGAGGGTTAATAAACCACCATCTGCTTTAAGTGCAGGATGATAAATTTTAAATTCAATACTAAATTCATTGCTACTATATGCTCAATAATTAGTTCCCATCTAATTATTAGCCTTAATCAAAATTGCACCGCCTCTGGAAGGGTTAATGAGCCATAGGGGTATGTGCCTATCAAAAACCTAAACTCAAATCTTAAAGTTCTCACAAAAAGAGGATAACATATTTGGTATTATCTTATTTTTAATTTAATTTACCTTCTAAAAATTAGACTCGACACATCGGTTAAAACTCTCCCAAATGCAGAGAGGCAAAGGCGCGAATTTTTAATGCCCACAAGTTTTAGGCCTCGTTTGATTAGGCTTAGTTTTTTCTTTCTCCGTCTGAATAAACAGAAACTAGTTACCCTAACTGTTTGGAATAAAAGCTTTACCATAATTCCTTTTCGCTAAACTCCATTTTTTCGGTGGTTACAAAATTTTTTTTGTTTCTGCTTATTCTGTCAGAAATCGGAGTTTCAAAAGCAAAATGTCGATCAAGCCCTACCAGCATGACCCCCGCCGTAAATCTATTATTTGATAAGAAAATAAATTAATTTTCCAACATTAAAATATATATTTTTGTTTAAGTTGGGTTTTTTTTATAGAAGAATTAATAACGAAATATTGTAAGTATAATAATAAATTAATATGATTTAAATTTTATCTTATTTGTCGTAAAAATTATGTTGTATGTTAAAATATTATGAGTTAAAAATGAAAACTTTTGATATTATAAATTAGTAGATAATTAAATTTTTTCTTAGAAAGTTATATATATATATATATATATATATATTAAGTGTACATAAATTTCATGGGCAATTATGTCTTTTATAATAAAATCTCAAAAGCAGAACTCCTAAACAAACAATTTAAATTTACTTTCAAGTATTAATAACCATTTTTAAAAATATTACTCAAACATATCTCATTATTGAGACTCCATTTTATTGAACGGCTTTTTCTCAACCTCCTTTTCTAAAACTCTTTTTTATGCAAGCATAAACCGAATCAAACGAAGCCTTAGTAAGTCGTAAGAGGATTATTACTTATTAAGGAAGTTTGGTGTGCCCAAAGTTCACTAAGCTTGACTAAGATTAATCAAGGAACCTCATAAGTCATAAGGCCAATCCAATTGTCCATCAACACACTCCAAAAATTTAATTGCAAAACATCTACTCCAATGGATTGTCTCTAATTTTAGAATTCTTCTCAATGTAACTCACCTCTAAAATGCATACCATACACTTGATTTAGGTTCACATAGGAAATACTATGATTTTATTAAGAAAAAAGGACCAAATTGGTTCCCTAATGTTTTTCTGAATGACCAAAATAGTCCTCAACTATATAAAAATAATTTGGCTCAATAGCTCGTTAAATAAGAATCAAATTAATCCTTCTATGGGACCATTTTGGTTTCTATTTAGAAAGTCAAGGGAATAAAATGAGGAACATTTTGGTCCTTGGCAAAAAGCCAGGGAACCATTTTGATCATTATCACTTTTTATTAATAAGCAAATCAGCTGAGAATTTAGCAGACATTCCCTTATCATGACATGTTGCTGCTTACATAAAATAATAACTTCACAAGAGATTCCACCACAAATCTTACATAATCAGGACTTGTAACCTCCTTTCGTTGTAGATAGATATCTACTTGAATTATAGAACGTCAAATTTGCAAGAATTTCATTCTTATAAATCAAAAACCAGCCAGAGTGCTATTATAAACATCTCATGAACGATTAGCAAATATAAAAAAGGGTAAAGACAGGTAAAGAGAAAGTTGGCACATTCAAGAAGTAAACAGAAATATATCTTCCAATTAAAAATTTCTCACAATGATAGGCTCTTTTTTTTTAACAGCAAATCTTATGTTGGTGGTCATTAACTTTGGTTCCGTGACAACCAGACTAATACAACAACAGTCTGACATGTCTGACCTGCATTGGTATTTGAAAAGTATAGTTAAGAAGGAAACAATGTGTCAGAATAGAAAGATTTAAATCAAGTTAATGTCATTTAATTTCTACGTGTTTTTTTTTTTTTGTCATTTAGATGTTTAGATCAACATTCATGTTATAAAGAATTTAAGATTTAGTAAGGATACTGATCATGGTGCCAGTAGTTCAACAAAGAACACTAATTCGATTTTCATGCTAAAAGTAGATAATGGGATAGTCAAGATACAGAAAATATCGACAAAAAGTCAAAAGTTCAACACCGAAAAGCAAAAAAAAACTGAACAAATAAAAGCATTCTAATTTTAGAGGAGGTCTAAAACGGTAATCAGGATGTCTTGGTGCAAAATTTGAATTCTTCTTCCAGTCAGATCTCAGAGGAGGCAAAAGAACTCACATGTATCTTCTCAAGTGCCTGATTCTGAGGTATTTCGATTAAAAAAAATTGATTTTATAACTAATTATTAAGTCATTTCTTTAATTCACTTCATAAAATGTTATTATTAACTATTAAAACGATAATGATAGGATGACTTGCTGCCAAATGTGAATTCTCCCTCACTAGACCTCATTCAATTTACAGAATATTACTCAAATGATCAATACAACTATGCACCCTATGTTGAAGGCCAAGATTCCACTAAAATTATGGAAAGCCTAAATCTTGATGCAGCTACGACTCTCCTAGAGCCAGCCATTATTAACAATGAAATGTGTTTGCAAAGCAGAGACCCACCTCAACTGTCATTCAATCAATCCTTGCTTGACCTCCCTCTACTTTCAGAAAAGCAGGAACTCATTTCAGAGTCCGGTGAAATAAGTTTCTCTGATAATTTTATTTTGGAAGAGAACTTCGACGCCATGAAGCTCCCAATAGTAGAGCCGACATTCTTCGACGATCTAGATTTTGGTGATCATGATAAGAAAATAGAGCTTCCAGGGACAATAGAAAGCTTCTTTGCTGACTTTTCAAACGACAAGTTTGACTGCTTGGATCAACCACCAGCTTCTTAGAGGAAAATTATTGCGAGCGGCGTTTGGATTCATCGGGAGGTGAATTCGGACACACCATGTCACCTGGGGCTTAATACATTCAGACATGATGCATCCGAATTCACCGCAAGATGATCCAGATACCGCACGTAATAATTTCTCCTTTTTATAAGTTTTGCTTACACGAGGGTATTATGATTCTTCTCAATTGCTATAAATTGTTAGTTTATGATGAGTTGTTTATATACTTTACTCTATTATTTCATGAAAGAGTTGATAATTACTTAAAAGAATTGTAGTTATTAAAATTATGTAATGAATTTGTTTACTTATGTGTTGTTGTATAATATGTTTGGTATAGTTGTAATAGTCACTATTACTATTAGTGTTTTATATATAGTTACATACTGTAATTAAAAATATTGATATTAATGCATCTTTTTATGGTCCCGAATTTATTTTTGAAAATTTCTAATTTAATTTGGCTTCCACATTTATGTCGGATCATGATTAATTTTTTATGATATATCATAAATATACATTATTTAATTTTTAATTTAAAATAAATTTAAAAAAAAAATTAATTTATTTAATCAGAATATTCTGTTATAATTTAAATTATATATTTTTTTATATTGTTATAATTATAAGTAAACTTTTGATATAATTATAATTTTTCATATTACTATATAGTTTAAAATTATAATTTTATCAGATCATAGTTATTACAATTTATAACACTTAAAAATCTTAAATATTGCAGTAAAAAAAAGTTTAAATTTACATAAAATAATTAAATATTAAATAATGGATATTTAAAGTAATGCTTCATATTCAATAATGCGGCAAAAAAAAATCATAATCGCTCTTCTAATAAATTAGAATATACAAAATCGCTCCTTTTTTATACGCACGTGCGAGGCTGCGACCGTCCCCCTAACACCACGTGAGATCGTGGAACCGACCGAATTTTTTTTATTGGTTCAATTTCCCGCCCTGGCCTCTTCATGCGGTCGTGCCCCATTTTCTTCTCAGTAACAAGACACACAGAAATTTCGTTTCCCTTTTATTCGTATTCCACTGAGCGAATGCACAGCAGTGGCAGCGGTGACCGAAAAGAACTCCCGTGTGAGCAATATTTAAAATTTTTAAGTGTTATAAATTGTAATAACTATGATTTGATAAAAATATAATTTTAAACTATATAGTAATATGGAAAATTATAATTATATCAGAAGTTTGATTATAATTATAATAATATGAAAAATTATATAATTTAAATTATAACAAAATATTCTGATTAAATAAATTTTGAAATTTTCTTGTTTGGCTGATCCAAGCAGTCAAACATGTCGTTTGAAAAGTCGGCGAAGAAGCTTTCTATTGTCCCTGAATACTCTATTTTCTTATCATGATCACCAAAATCTAGATCGTCGAAGAATGTCGGCTCTACTATTGGGAGCTCCATGGCGTCGAAGTTCTCTTCCAAAATAAAATTATCATAGAAACTTATTTCACCGAACTTTGAAATGAGTTCCTGCTTTTCTGAAAGTAGAGGGAGGTCAAGCAAGGATTGATCGAATGACAGTTGAGGTGGGTCTCTGCTTTGCAAACATATTTCATTGCTAATAATGGCTGGCTCTAGACGAGTCGTAGCTGCATCAAGATTGAGGCTTTCCATAATTTTAGTGGAATCTTGGCCTTCAATATAGGATGCATAGCTGTATTGATCATTTGAGTAATATTATGTAAATTGAATGAGGTCTAGCGATGGAGAATTCACATTTGGCAGCAAGACACCCTATCATTATCGTATTAACAATTGATAATAATATTTTATGAAGTGAATTAGAGAAATGACTTAATAATCAGCTATAAAATCAATTTTTTTATTGAATTACCTCAGAATCAGGCACTTGAGAATATACATGTGAGTTCTTTTGCCTCCTCTAAGATCTGACTAGAAGAAGAATTCAAATTTTGCACCAAGACCGGAAGAAGAATTCATTTCATTTTAGTTGTGTTATTTTAATTTCACTTAAAACGTGATTTTTTTTGTCAATTTCATACTAATTCTTTATTTCATGTTGTGTTACTTATATATATATACATAAAATCAAAGCGGTAGAGAAATGTCTTTTTTTGCATAATATTATTTTTTTTATATTAACCTAAGTGGTAGAGAAATGTCATCTTGTTTTTTTTTTTTTACAAAACATTAATTTACTAAAAATACGAATCATAGAAAAATGTGTTTTTCAAATCAAGAAGGAAGAGGAAGGAAAAGGAGATTACCAGGTTAATGTAGTTGTAATACTAGATAGAAGAATTTGGCAATTACAAATTTTACATAGGAAACATAAAATAGAGTCAAATATTAAAGTGACTCGATTCATACACACACTTTGAATGGACGTGAAATTTTAAGTATTATAGGTATGAATGTATAAAAATGTGAGGATATATTTGAGGACATAACTTCAAAATTACATATTGGATGGTTAAAATAAACATTATTTAGGTGTACATTCATGATTACCTATGCAAGTATCCATCCGTAGGTGTCTTGCAGGTTACGATTAGATCAAGTGAAAGGAATAAATACTCTCCCCTACGAATAGATCATTCGAGGGACTCGCTCAGGCGTTGGAAGGAGCTTAACGTTGGAGCACGGTGAACCGAAACCGGTCACATCCTCCATGAAGTCGTCCCCCCCCCCCCCAATGAGAAAGCTACTTCAGAAGTTCCTCTCTTAACCGAGCAAATCTTTATACATCTAAGGCAGAGCTAAGTCTTTCATGCACGATACGTAAGGACTCAACAACGCGCATTGCCTCTCTCGAAGATTTCCCTCTCACATCCACTTGAAGACCACACTCAGATGCTTCTTGCCCTTTATACCTTGACAAGGCAACCCAAATTGACCTGTTATCTCGCACCGACAGCAACTAAATGACACTCGCCCCCTCGTATCTCAACGCTGTGACTATTGATTATCATCTGATCTTATCTGATTCATCTTCCTCAACTATCGACTAGCTCGACACCGACAAATTATCACTAAAGGTTAATGGGATAGCTACATACCAGGAAAAAACTCCAAAAATTGTATAGAATAAGAATAAATGTTTAAAATATTTAATAAATATTTAAATAGTTAAAATAATTAATAATATTTAAAAAATCCCGCCGAGGCTCGAGAGTCGGCTCGAGCTCGTTTACAGTAGGACGAGCTCAAGTTCGAACCGACTTTCTGAACGACGAGCCGAGCTCGATAAGGCCACTATTAGAGTCGACTCAACTTGTTTACAAACCTAATTGAATTACAACTCCCCTGGGCCCCACAAGGAGGGTTGAAACTTAGTCTATCCTTCTTTGGTTCCTGTCCAATAATTATGCTAGGTTCGGTTGGTCTGGGCCAGACAAAGTCCCCTTGCCCCCACTCCCGTATGGTGTAACAACGGCCCTACACCCACATGCATGAATTGATAGGAATTTGAAGTGTAAGATGTGTCATGTTAGTCTTCGAACTGTTGTTGATAGAAAAATATGTTGTGATATGCTCTTGTAATAACCCAAAAACCATCCATATACATTGCCCACATATAATAGTCACAATAAGCCAACTTCATATAGATTATGAGGCCTAGGTCTCTTCATACTATATTATCATTAATTATAGACATATATGTTATTCCCCAAAGATTGAATGTCAAGATTATACCAACACCGGTATTAAAGAACTTTCGCCTCCTGAGGAGAGTCGGTCATCCAAGGAGCAGTGAGTATAGAAACATCATGGATGAGTTGAGGCCGCAACCCAATAGAATTTGAAGTTTATGTAGGAAAGTTGTGCACAATACATCAACATGTACTCTTAACCCAAAAAATAATCATAATTATTTTCATAATCTTCTAGCCAATTGATGCAAAATTTAAACATTAAATTACTTCTTTTTAACGAATGTATAATTTTTCGCTAACCATTTCAAAAACAACTTCTTATTGACGTAGATGATATGGTTGAAGTAGGTAGAAGACAGCACCAAAGGCAGAGTCAAGAGTCGGCGCACACACATACATCTAAGGCTGTCAAAAATTGACATGACACGATAACCCGATCTAAAATTTTCAGGTAAGACTCGACCCGAATTAGAAACAAGTCAAATTCAGGTCTATAAATCTGACATGTTTGAAATTTCGGGTTGGGTTTGAGTTAACCTGAGAACCCAATAGTGACACGGATTGACCTGCACAGTCTAATTAGGGAAAGCAATTTGTCACTCGGTCGAGACTTCGGCCGTTATTTAGTTCTCATTACACATCGCGTGCTCTCCACTTTTCTCTCATCTCCTTCTCGGCTTCGTAACTTCGCCTAGAGTTTTCTCTCCTCGAATCTCTGGCTTCGCCTACAGTTTCATCTCCTCTCCTTCTCTACTTCGTGACTTCGTTTAGGGTTTTCTCTCCTCGGATCTCTGGCTCCGCCTACGGTTTCCTCTCCTCCCATTCTCTGGCATACTCTTGGTCCGATGTGTTCACCATGCACATCTCCTCAACCTCAAGAAGAACACTTACACCGCTGTCATTCTAATCTGCAAATTGTCGGTTTGTGTTATAACCAGTTGTTATCTCTTGGAATGTAAAAACCTATTTAGTTGATGTTTTGATGACTTGTACATTGGAATTTGAGGCTTTTGAGCGATGTGGGTTGGCGGGCAGTTATTTTTTTTATTGTTGCTCTTATTGTTGTAATTTGTCGTCATGAATTAGTTGTGGTTTTATAAAGTGATGATGTTATTACTTATTGTTTAAATGTTGTTTGTTTTTACCCGCTCAACATAAACTTCAACGGATTTGTTTTAATTGTAACTTGCTGTTCATTTTGATATGTAAATGCGCAACATATTACTTGTTGTTTATTGCTTCGGACCTGAGTTGGCGAGTCGTGTCGGGTTGAAGAGGGTTAGGTTCATGTTCGAGAAAGTGACCCGTTTTTTAAAATGTTTCGGGTTTGTGTCGGGTCAGTTTCGGGTTGGACCCGAACCCGACCCGTAAACTGATTTTGATAACCCTACATACATCACATGGGACAGTAAAATCAAAGGCGCATCCCAACATTGCTTTTCTACAAGGATCTCATCGAACAACTTACCCAAATACCGTAAGTACTTTTTTTATGCATATTCAATAATCTTACTTTCATTTGTGATGCGGATCTACGCTTATTTCATTTTGAAGAATCATTTTGGATACTGCTTCAAACATTTTCATTGCTAGAGAGTGGTGGGTTACATATCTGTTGTTTATTGAAAGGATAAAACAAATAGATTTGGAGATTTTGTTTTTTTTTTGTTTTTTTTTTTTTTTACAAATAGATTTCGAATGCATTAGCCATGTGCAACACATTGGGTTTGATCATCATTTGGTGATGACATTGATTGAGAGGTGATCACTAGAGACGAACACGTTTTATTTCTCATTTCATGAGATGATTATTACATTATAGGATTTTGCTTTTATTTTTGGAGTTTGTGTCAAGTATCAACCAAAAAAATGATGTGGTAGAAAAAATATTTGAAACAAACATGTATATGTTAAAAGACTATTTATGACTATGACTTGTCCTCATGAATTGTACATGCAGCTTTAGAAATGGTCGTGATACATGGGCAACTAAACCCTCTACCAAGCAATCCTCACTCGGTAGACTGTCTCCTGACATCTTGATGAAATCAGATATTCCTAAATAATATATAGATCATTACTGAAAGTATTGAACTTCTAATTAAAATCATCAACTGCAACATGCAATCCCTTCAAGATCCATACCAGCATATCCATTAGAAGAATAGGGTTTAGCAGTTGCAGTAGTTACAACCAAGTCATCTTCACATGTAACATCTTTCATTCAACAGCATAATACAGCATCTTCACTTTCAGAGGTTGAATCAAATCTAGAATTTTCCATAGGAGACCTGAAGTGGCAATCTGTCCTTCCAAGCCATTTCAATGTTCCTCTACTGGAACCACCCTTAGATTCATTATCAGACTCTAGACATATTAAACTGGATATTCCTAGAGAAGAATAATAATAAATATAAGCCATGCCTATATGAACTACAATTATGTCACAAGAATATATACGAAAAAATTTAAGTTGCTCGAGCAAATAAAAAAACAGAGCACAAAAATAGAATGGAAGATGCCTAAAAAAACAGCAGCGCTCAGATGTTCAACCCAATTAGCAGGACACAGTAAAATATTCTGCAGAAGTCTATGTTAGAACCCCGTTACAGGCCAACACATCAGGATTTATGCCACACTTTCAAATAAAATATATGGTATAAGAACAGGTTTATAGAAATTCTAAGGAAAATGCATTAAATATTAGCTCAAGTAGACAAGATTTATGAAGCTCAAACTCCATTGGAACAAAATAGTAATCACTATAATTACTCCACATGCATGTGCAGTACTAAATACTTAGCCATTGGTCTCTGGCAAGTTCGAAAAGTTAGAGTGCATAAAAATAAATATGATTTCCAACTTTAACAAGAAATTTACATACATACCACTTTATAACATCCTATTTACATATCTAACATCTAAAACTTTAATATTACATCCATATCACCCTATATTATTTTAATATCAAATATACCACTTATATTTCTTTCCTACCACTCATATATTTCATTTCTACCACTCATATTTTGTATGAAAATGAACTATGGGTGGTTTTATGTAATATTAAAGTTTTAGATGTTAAATATGTAAATAGAATAGTATTAAGTGGTATGTATGTAAAACTCCCAAAAAGGAAATATTAAATCAAAATAGGAGTTGTTGCAAGGCAATATAAGTAATATAAAACCTAATTAAGAAGCAAGAATAAAAAAAAAAATCGGAGTTTGGCCAACCGTGAACATAGATGCACATATTACAAGAATTTTCAGAAACAAAACAAGGAACTATGCAATGATAATTGTTATCAAGAACAAGTTTGACAACGCTATTCAAGTCTCCAACCAATGAGGCACCTTCTCTAAAAAAAATGCATGCAAGAAGAACTTCTACAAATGGTTGGCATTATCCAAAACCGACTGGCTTTGTTAATAAGGCAAATACTAAGGTTTTGATTGGGAAGGCTTTCTTACTGCTTCTTAAAGCAGCTTTCTAAGGTTTTGATTGTAGAAAGCTGCTTTAAGAAGCAGTAAGAAAGTCGTCCCAAATGAAGCTTAAATGCCTTTAAAGTTTAACCAAAACCACATCATGCATTTTTGCTAGTTGTTTTAGATGCAGTAGCAAAAATAAAAACATACATAACAAAAACAGAATGCCACAAAACCTGCATTTCTTCTATAATAAGAAAAGCAAACCTAGGGTAAGGGCATCTACCAGCGAACTTCTCCCGTGAATGTGTGCGAGTGAGGGAGCACTTGACGATAGACGCATCGGAGCCGAACGATAAAGGGGTTTCGGCGACGACGGAGGGCGTGCAAATCGGATTACGCTTCTGAGGGGTGGGGTCATCATCGATGACCAGAAAGGGAGGATCAGAATCTCCGTTGCCGCCAGATAAATTCTCCATCCTCTTCCTCTTGGCCCGAGAATGTCGAGGTGAGAGAGAGCAGGAAGCGTCCTCTTCGTCGTCGGAGAGGATATCGACGGTGAAGAACGCCTGCGAACGGCCCTTCTCGAAGCCAAAGCGGAAAGCTTGTGCCGCTCTGCCTGCACAGTTTCAAATTCAAAAAGACAAATATTACTATAAGCCAGTTAGACAGTTCGGGTGCATTTGGGAAGTTGATATAGAAAATCAAAATTCTTTGTACAAAAATTAGTAAATTTTATTTTAAAAGTATAATTATTTAGCTGCTATGCTGCAGCTATATAAATATAAATTATTTTGATATTTTATATACATTTATATGTGAACAATTTTATATTAAAACTTTATGAGCTAAATATTAATGCTTCGTTGTTATTACTTCTCAAAACAGTTTATTAGTATAAATTAGAAAATTGATTTAAGAAGTAAGAAAGTCGTTTTAAACGAAGCTTAAAATTTCGTTTGGAACAAATTTTTCACTGCTTCTTAAAACAGATTTTTAGCTTAAAAATTTTGATTTTTTACTAAAAAGCACTAAGAAAGTCTTTCCAAACGAAGCATAAGAGTCAAATTATCATTCAAATATAATTAAAAAAATATAATTTAATAGCTAAGACCTACATGACACTTTATAAAAAAAAATAAAAATAGGGGGATTTACATACGTACCACTTTATTTCATGCTATTTACATATTTAACATCTAAAATATTAATATTACATGTCTATCACCTAAACATATATCAGACTACAAAATGAAGAACTTGTGTTCTATTTTTATCTATGCATTCTATTTTTATCTTTGCAAAATATCACATTTTTATTTCCTAGAACTTAGACCGATTGAAATTGCTGATATGAGGTCTTGGATAACAAATGACAAATAAGTGATTATTAAAGCAATGTTCAGTTAATATGAGTCGAAATATATTTAAGTCGATGCTCAATAATATATTGGACCATGATAGTAACAAACTTGAATGAATACTGTTGACCTTGATTTTCATCCTTACCTGGGTCAAGGGGAGTTGACTTGGTCAAATTGACCGTCAGACCCCAAGACCACTTCCCTTAAGTTTTATTAGGTCAAACCTGATCTGCTAAGCCCAGACCTAGACCCTGGGTCAACCCAGGTTGACCCAAATTGACTCAAGTGCTCCCCATTTGATTTCAAATCAAATTCAAACTCCCTTGGCTCAATCACACACCTTCATTGAGTCAATGGGTCTGACCAAGTCTCTTGAGCTCAGACCTTTGCCCCTCAACCTAGTTTGACCCAATTAGCCTAAGAGAGCCTAATTCAAATCCAAATCCATTCCAAGGCTTCTTAAGCTCAAATCTCACCTCCCTTGTACTCAGTGTGTCAAACCCAACCTATTGGGCCCAGACCCATGCCTTGGGTCAACCTAGTTGACCCATTTAGCCTTAATGAGTCCAAATTAATTTAAATTCAATTCCAAACCTAACTTTGTCTAACCCTCCACCTATTTAGGTCTAGTGGACTATGTTGACTGGGTCAACCCTAGCTCAATTTGGTCGAACTAGGCCTAATTAGGTCAAAACCCTTCTCATTCAATTCCAAATTAAGTTCAAACCCACCTTGGACTCAACCAATTACCCATTGGACTTAATTGACCAGGTTGACAAAGTCAACCTTTGACTTGGTCAACCCAATTCTTAATGGATCAATTTGACCCATTTAAGTCCAATAAAGGCCTATTTAATGTATTTAATTTTTTCCTATTGCTCCATTCATTCAAACCATGGCTAAGTATACTCTTTTCCCTCCTAATTTGCTAGAGATTTGATCCCAACTGTCCTCCCCAAGCTTGGGCATTTATATAGAGGAAATTAGGGTTTCTAAAGGATCTTTTTGCTCTTGCTCTTTCTCTTTCTCCAAGTCTCCTTAACCCGAGATCTTTAGTGTGAGATCTCCAACAATCCACCTCCACCCTTTCTAAGTCAAACCTCACCGTCAAATGCTCGCCGGCGGTGATATCTCCAGCCAACTAAGGGCAAATATGTTTTAAAGTGTTTTACATTCGATCTAGGCGTCAAGAGCTCGCGATTTCTACTACAACTAGGAGTGTGGACAGTCTACTAGTGCAACAAGCCCAAGATCTCCTGAATCCACCGTGTGGATTAGGTAAAATTGTAAACCCTATATTAGAACGCTTAGATTTAAATAACTTTTTCATACATCGTGTTTTAGAACGCGGTCTTTGCTCTCCATGAATGGTCTTTCATCCCTACGGTCTATGTTTAAAATTTCATCTCGTTTGATCAACTCAATCGATCAAATGAGAAGAATTATCATTTACGATCTTAATTCAAATATATACATGATCAGAGCCGTCTGTTTAAAACAGCGAAGGATCAGACGACGCAGAGGCCCGTCTGACGTGGCTAAGTGAAGTCGCGTCTGTGATGTTGATTATCGCAATGGCGCAATCATTGCACCACCAAGCAATGATTATCTGTTGTTCTGGGACCCAATCTGACGCTGACTCGTGCCCCTTGCCGCCTCCACCGTTATTTATTATAAATTAAATTTAATTTTTAATATATTTTTAAATGTGCTTTTCTTTAAAACTTAATTTAAATTTTTTAAATAAAAAATAATATTATATATCAATATTTTCTAAAAAAATATTATCTTTAATTTAAAAATATAATTATCTTAAAATATTAATTTTATTTTAAATTATTATTAATTATTAAATATTTAGGTATTTTAATTAATAACTAATTATAAAGAATTAAAATATTTTTATAAAAATTTAAATCAGATTTCAAAAATGACATTTTATTAGTTTAGATTAACATTTGATATACTTTAATATAAAATTTAATTATTGTAAATAATTACAATATATTATTATATAATTATTATTTAAGTAATATATATTGCTAATAATTACTTTTAAATATAATATATAATAATAATATTTTCTTTTCAAAATTAGAAATGATTTTAAGTTAATTAATTTAAAAATTAAGATTAAACTCATTATTTTAAGTAATTTCTAATTATTTAAATAATTAAGTACTTATATTATTAACTAATATTTAATTAGATTCAAAATATTTTCAAATAATTATATAATTATTATTATAAAATTATTTTAAAATATGAAAAATTCTTTTTTTAAATAATTTAATTTTAAAATTCTGTTTGATATTATTATTCTAAGTATTTGATAATTAGTTAATTATTTAAATACTTTTAAACATAATTAATAACTAATTAATTTAAAGCTCCATTATTTTTTCAAAATTTATAAAAATTATTTTTGTTAAAATTATTTTTTTATTTCCAAAAACTTTAAGTATTTAATTTATCTTAATTTAATAATTATTTTTAAATGCTAATTAATTTTAAATTATTAAAAAAAACTTTTTAAAAACTTTAAACTTCAAAATTTTATATTAAATTCATTTTAAATCCAAAAATTATGTATAGTATCTTAATTTTTTTAGAAAATTATGAATTTTAAGTTAAAATTATTTTTAGATACTAAAACTTATTTTTTTAATTATTTATTTTTTATATAATTACTTGGCTATTTAACTATTATTTTAATAATAATATATTAATTATTTTTTAATTAAAAATTATTTTGAAACCTCGCTTGAGTGACCAGTGGATCTCTCACTAATATAAACTTGAAATTATTTTTAAACTTATATATATATATTATTTTAAAAGTATATATGTTAAATTTTCCTAACTTTGTGATATCACTCTCTAAAATTTTAAACATAGGCTATGTATAAGAATAACATTCATGTGGGAGGATTTGTGGGTGATTAGGATCCAATCATCTACTAATCATAACATTAAGTGCATTTAGTTTTATTTTTAATATATTTTGCATGTATAGGAAGCACGAACACTTAGCTTAGGCTCTCATTGATCTAAGGATATGATGTGTTATATTTTTTTGTTGCCTTTCCCTTTATGTTATTCCAAGGGTTAGTCTAAAACTTAATTTAATCCTACTTAATGTAGCGACACTCTGAGGACAACAATTAAGGATTTATCTAACAAAATTACAAAAATTCTAAGAGCTAGGATAGATCCCTGATTATCATAAAACTTTAAAAACTTAAAATTAGTGACATCATAAACCTTACATAATTTCCTAGGATTTTTTTATGAGTCTTTAGACCCCTTAATTAACAAATCCTAATTTAATCCTTAATTAAGCCATGGTAACTTTAAAAAATTCTAATAAAACCAAACTAACTCTAAAAATTACCCATAATATATCAAACTCTTCAAAATTCAATCCTTAATCTAAAAAAATTAAAATTCTCTTAATTACACTTCAATATGAATCTTAATTTAATTTTAACTAAGAACCACTCTTTTAATTAAATTAAATAATTAAAAATTCTAAATTTTTCTCAAACACTTGAGAACACCTCTCTAGGTCATTTCTAACCTTTGGGGGTGATTCCAAGCATTTTGGAGCTGATTTTGATCTAAACCCCTAAAGGGTCCTTAATTAAATAATTTTAATAATTTATTAATTGCCTAAACTTTGAAAATTCATAACTAATTCTAGAAAAAATTCAAATTTGGTAAACTAAAAGGAATTCAACTCCAATTAAAATCTAGTTTTTTTCTAAAAATATTAGGTTTCCATAAGCTCATCTAAATTAAAAAAGTCAACTCTATGGTCAACCTTAGTTCGTTAACTAGGGTCCGAAACATCTAAAATTCATAACTTTGCCAATAAAACTTCAAATGCAACAAACTCAAAGTCTAATTATTCCTTGTAAGGTCTAATATTTAAAAAAAAATCTTGGAACCCTAAAACCACACCTATTTCTAAAAGACACCTTTTGGACCCCCTTAACTTAGCGGGCAGTCTGCCCCGAACTTTCAAAAATCCATTAATGCAACTTAAACTTAAAAGGGAATTATCCTAAGCATTGAAATGGATCAAATAACTTAATTAACTAAAATTGACCCCAATTCATTAATATTTAAATCTTAATTAAAATCACATTTTTGCCCTTTAAACCAACTCGGATCACAAAAAAACTTGAACTAATCACCCAACCTAAGACCTATCCAAAGCCAGATAGCCTACTACACACACGTAGAACTGTTTGCTAGGGCACCACTTCTAGCCCTAGGTTAGGTCGATGATTTGCCTTTTCTATATTTTTTGCTTTTATGGCGCTCTTGTATGTGGGACGTGTGCTAGTTATTTTAACTTTTTGTAAGTGTTTATTTTATTATTGTACTACACTTTATTTATGATGTGATTGATTGTATGTTAGATTAATCCCTAAATTAAGGGCGATTTACATTAAATCCATCATATGTAGGTGATCATGCTCATGTAGTGCTAAAATAAAGGGGACTAAATTAATTAATAATCATGCTCATACATAATTGTTTGCTACAAGTGCTCAAGACTGATTGTTTGTTACAAGTGCTCAAGACTGCTTAGCCCTCAAAAATAAATAAAAGCATGACCAAGTGTATTTCTTTTCTGTACAAATAATAACTACTTGGGATATCTTTATTTAACTACTTAGGATAAATATGCAAGAGAGTCTAGATTTTCTTTTACAAATATAATATAATTTGATGTAATTTATATCAAGTGGTGAAAGTCCTTAAAAGTGAGGCATTTCAAATGCTAGGTACACAAAGAGAAAAAGAAAGACCCTTCATAAGGAATTTTTTATTCATTTGGGTATTCTTCTGAAGGATAAATTCTATGAAGTCCGAAGAAGACAATCTAGAGGAAGACGATCAATACGAAGACTTGAAGACCTGAAGACGAAGACTTAATATATGAAATACCTTGCTTTTAAGACTTGCGTCATTCGGTGGGATTAAAATCCAAGATATTGTCGATAGAGCCTTACCACCATTACTTTTCTGCAGAGTCTAAGTTGTACTTATATGACACTTATCATGGACTGTGGACTTTCTTTTTTTACTTTACATGGTTTTAATTTTATTGATGTATTTACATTATATGCGCAGTAGAAATTTCATACTTTTCTTATATTTCTTTCTTGCATGTGCTTGGCCTGATTTTACTAGACTCTCTAAGGATTAAAAACTTTTATACTCACAATACAAATTTAAAACTTCAGGAATTAAATAATATATAAATCTAACAATATAGGAAATAGTCGGAATTGTTCGGGGTCGCATACATATTAATGCATTTCTCTCCTTCCTTGATATAAGATACTTTCTTGCCTGTAAGTAGAGTCCGGATAATCTGGCCTATGAGGATGAGTTGCCGGACCCAGGAAGTCTAGTCTTTTTGAAAAATTATTTTTATAAACCTCTTCAAAATTTCATGCATACTTGATTTGAAAGCCTTAACCAACATACACCACATTAGAAACTAACTAAATCAAAATTTAATTGCATTAGTTCTAGGAGCATTCACCCTACATAAGTCCAAGGCCAATTAGGAAACTCTTTAGACGTCGGCCTTTCTTTCTGAAAATTCAATTTCCCATCAATCTTTCATAAGAGACTGGACAACATAGATTTTATACGCTCAGGGGGTTAGCTGGCTTTCTTTTTCAGGTTGGATATAAGCTCAAATGTATTAACTAGGACACGGGTGTTAGTGTTGTGTAGAACATTAAATCTACCTTAGATATAGGATTCAAGGCTACTACATTTGGTGTCTCATAGTACGCCTCATCGGTGGGTAAGTCTCCTATTCTTTAGAAGCTGTAAATCCTGTCTATCTACATCACATGGATGATCCCGCCTCTATCTTTCTCTCTCATATGCTTTGAGTGCTTGGTTTATTTTTTTCTAGTTTTTTCTCACTACCCTAGTCCCTCTGAAAGTTGATCTGAGCCGCGTATGTTGATTAAGCCACTTTGAACCTTTCTTTCCCTTTGAGTAGGACTTCTTAGTCTTCGCCATATATGTTGATCCCAATTTAGAAAGGATAATGTAGGATCTTTAATCGATAGTCTTCTCAAACCCCGATTTGAGATGTAATTAACCGTGGGGCTTGCGCCCGCAGGAAACCGAATTCCACCATCAAATAAATCTTATTCGAGCTGATGTATCAAGTGGGGGAAACCATTTTTTCAATCAAGTCGTGCATATTATTATCTATTATGGTGTATTGGCGAGAGCCGCTATCCTTGATGGTTAATAGTATGTGTGATTTAATCTTCCCTTTCATTAGATTGCTTGTGAGGAGCGCGGGGGCATGCGATCATCTCGTCCCTCAGGATGGCATGATCGTATACCCTCTATACTTTGTCCCCCACAATATTTCTCATTTTAGAGGTCTATAAATACTAAATAAATTCTATTTATACAATAATGTTTTTGGTTATATAAAGTAAATTTTATGTAAAAAATATAATTAACAATATATAAAATCACAATATTTCTCCCATTCGTAACTTCTTTCCAAGCTGACAGAGCACTAGAAGCCAAGCTAGGAAAACATAATTCTGGCGTATGCCAGAAAACAGAAATTGTAATTTAACGTATGAATAAAACAAAGCAATATATCAAGCATTCATGCAGCTATGAAAAATATTATTTATAAAAGAAAGCTGTGAACAAAATAAAGCAATATATGTAATTGTATATTGTTTTTACATTAGATTTCACTGCATAGATTTGAAGAATTAGTAATAATATTGAATTAATCTTTCTAAATATAACTATAAATTAGTATTCATTGAATTATAAAGCTATAAACATAGCTATGTAGCTAAAGAAAGCTACACAAGAATCTAAATACCACTAAGTAACAAATATAACATTCTGCTACAACAAAAATTAGAATGAAGAAAAAAATTGAACATGTAATCTTGTAAAATATCTGAACAATGTCGCTATTAAAATTTATTTAGAAATATGATTTCTAATTTATCTCATAAATCAATGGTGATGTGATTTGCTCTCGTAGTTGCATTATATCTTCCACACCTTCATCATCTCTTGCATCATAATTTGTTACGTCTCCTTAATTCCCCATCTAATAATGATCGATCAATTTGATACTAATACGCTTCTGGAGTTATATATGATTGATCCCTATTGAAAATATTCAAGTCTAGATCTGTAATATCTCGTTCCCTTACTGTTCCTCTCTGAATTGGATTTCCCTCCCAGAATCGGCCAGGACGAAGTTGAGATCGTCCAGGCCGATCAGTGCATGGAAAACAGCTGATTTCTGGAGTGTTTTCTGGATGATTTCTGGACAGGATCGTCCGGGCCGATCGTGAGATCGTCCAGGCCGATCTGTACTGTAGAAATTATCGGCCAGACAATAGCCCTGGGTGAGGTCCAGGACGATCAGGATTTGGTCTGATCGTCCCGGGACGATGTGAATATCGGCCTGGCCGATCAGTTCACAGATATAAGAAAATCAGCTCGTTTTGAGGAGAGAGAAAATCATTTTATAAAAACGAAAATATCTGAGGAGAGAGAAAGAGAAAAGGAAATAGAGAAAAGCTGGTTTTCGGAGACCGCGGAGCGCTTTTCGTCCGACGCTGCTGTTGGGAAAAGTGAAGATCTCGTGGTAAGGACTCCGAATCCTATTTCTGTTTTCAAAGAAGTTGAGTTTTGACCGAGTTGAGATCTGTTTTGTGTTTTCGTAGTCGACTTTTCGACATGATTTTGATTTGACACAACTTTCACCGCACAACTTTTAGAGTGTTATAGATATGATTATTCTACACGATTTGACTGTATTCTACGAATTTTCTTCCGGTTGGAATTGGTTCTACGTGATTTTAATCGAATAGAAAATTATCAGGATGTTTTCTGACTTGGTTTCTGTAGAATAAAAGTCTTGCATTGATGTTATAGATATTCTATTGTAATTTGGTAGAATTTGGAAATCATGTCTTTTTGCAGGATTTTTTGTGTAAATTTGACCGACTGCCGTTACGCTGCCCGATTTTCGTATGATTTCCTAATTGTCTGAGATTGATAGATTGAATCGATATGAATATGATTATTGATATGATTGCTTTAATATTGACTATTGAATTGCTTATTGATTGAATTGACTATTGATACTGGAACCCAAGTGGAACCTGGTTGAACGTTGGTGAAGATTGATATTGACCTGTACAGGATGGTGGGCCGACGGGCTTTCCTTTAAACCATTGATCATTGATATAACGATTGGGAGTTATAAGGAGTTTATATGCCGACGGGCGGCCGACGGGCAAAAAGAGTGACGACTCTTATTGATAGACCAACGTACGGACTACAACAGCAACGGATTCTACAACAGCAACATGACCAGTTGATTTTACTTGTCCAGTATATAGTATTGAATTGCATGTTTACTGTATTGATTTACGGATTTATTGCTTTATCGATTTCTGCCTTATTGATTGATCGGATTTACTGTATCGTACGATTTTATTGATTTCATTGATTGATTACCGAGCATTGATTACTGAGCATTGATATGGATATTGATAGATATAGATACTGCATTGATAGCATGGACATGGACATCGTATGGATTCATTGTATTGCCGCCTAGATTTTGTAGACTCGCTGTTGCTACTGTTCTACACCGTATTGACTGTTGTATAGATTTCTTGTCAGAATGGATTGAAGTTTATCGTATTGCTTTCCTCGATTGATTTCATTAAATGGATCGTATTGATTTGACCGTATTGATTTGATTGACGGATATTGATTGATTATGTTGATTTATCGAATTGCCTGCCGCTGCATTGACTGGTTTTATTGACTATGGATTTCCACTGCATAGTATTGATGATCATTGATTCATGGATTTCCGGATTGCATAGACTCATTGACCATTGACTGATATAGCTGTGATTGACTGACATGCATATTGATAGCATCGCCGTGCTTTGATTTCAGTTATAGGTATTAGGTGACCTGCTGGGCTTTGTAAAGCTCATTATATGTGGTTGATATTTTCAGGTCAGGGTTCGGGAGCAGGAGATAGGAGTTGATCCAGATCTTCAGGTTTTAGTTCTTTTGATCGATTGATGATTCTTTTGTACTCAGGACAGGATAGATTTCTCTACTTGTATTGATAGTTTAGTTCCTGAGTATTGTACATGATGTTTTGAGATATGAATCGACTGCTATATTGATGTTTAAATTTTATAGATGTTTGATAGATTGCTTATTGAAGATTTTAGATAACTCTGGTAAATTGTCTGAGTAATTGATTGACATTCTTTCCAAGTTAGATCTCGGGGCATGACAAGATCATCTCGAGGGGAACGACACCGTATGTAGTTATGTAATATCATTGTAGTCACCACTACTTTCACTTGCTTCTTGAATGAATATGTAGGCATATCACGTGATATTACCCACCTCTTTTTTTCAAACACTAAATGATCTTGCAATCACACCTTATAGTGAAGAGTGACGCTTGTTAAATATTTATTTTCTCACACGTATGAATTGACTTCCTCCTTGAAAATCAGGAATATGATACTTTGTATTAGAAAATAGCTTAAAAAATCATCGTTACATTAGGTACCCAACATCCATAAGATAATATTTATATGTTTATAATTACACATTATTTAGTTAAAGAACAACTACAGTGGTTGATTATAATAGAAAAAAAAACATATTTAATTTGTGGTTAGCATAGAAAATTAATATTTTTATTAAGTATAACAAATTTAAAAATACACCAATCATGAGCACTACCCTCCCAACCTATCATAATAAAAGTAAAACACATGTTAAAGCCACAAATTTTCATAATATTTTGTGTTGTTGAATCACATCGTCCTATATAAGCCACATTCTTAGCAAAAGAAATACGAGCATCCACATGTGTTTCATCGATAGCTCCTATACAGTCCTATGTAAGAATTAATGATTAAATATTATATTCATTTTTACAAATCATATAATATCATAATAAAAACATTTACCTTGAAATACGACATATATTGAAATATTCATTGGGATATTTTGAAAACTATAATTGATAGGTTTGATAACATAACTTGATAATTTCATTGAAGCCTTCGTTCCAATAGAGAAATACCTACTAATAAACTCAGATGAGTGTTGAAATTGCTCACATGTTATCTTTATTGATCTATTATGTGATAAAATATATAAGATAATCGCAAGTTCTGCTTTAGATGTTGTCCTTGATGATCCATATATATCATGAACACTTTCCAAGTCATACCATAAATCTAAAAAAATTGCTTGAGACATATGGAACATATTATGAAACCTCGTTGGATGACCTTATACTAGCTCTTCAATCCATTTATCTCCTCTATACGACAATGTAATGCACGATGACTTAGAAATATATGTTTCATAATACTTGTTTATAAGACATAACGCGACCAGTATAATTTTTTAGAGTTTTGCAATATCGGGTAACTTACTTGTATTCCCATTACATTCCATTCATGCATATACATAGAAGTAAGCATTAATAACTTATTTGTATAAAAACGGCTTATGAAAAGAAAATTAAAAATTTATTTATTCACCATTGTATACACAATCAAAGTATTGGTTTCATCTAAATAATCTATAATAGCTATTTTTTACATCCTTTTACAAATCTTTGTGCATGGATGAAAACCGTAGATTAACCATTAACATTTGGTCCATGACCAATTTCATGGTTTCGCAGGTAGATCTGGTTATATGTCACAGTTAAATCATGAGAACACTTGAGAGAAAGATATCACTTGAACCATATTTCCTGCTATTAAAGGCTCAAGAAACTTAAATTTGAAAGCATATAGGTTTAACAGAGAAAAATAAAATCAAGTATGATTTAACAAGGGGAAAACAAAGAATTCTATTTCAATAAATATTGTTGTCTCACACATGCAATATTAATACCATGAAACTGACTAGGAGAGACAAGCTTCTTGCATTATAGGTAGTTCAAATGAAAAGGCATGTGAATAGATAAGTGATGCAAACAAGTTGTTAGAGGAGATCTTGAGATGCCTCTTAAGCCTTTTTGCACATATTAACATGCCAAAAAGTATACCAGCAGATAATGAAATGTGTCGATTAGTATCAGGCTCTTTTGACACTTTTAAGCTGTAAATGATATATGTAATAAAAATGAAAATTTCATCATTAAAGACCTAAAATTTCTTGTGTAAGTTCTGCACCACAGTATTGCATTTAAAAAAAAAAGCATTCAACATATCACTTACATCCTCCAACTTTTAAAATCATAAACTACCATACATATAGAATAAAAAACACTGAGCAATAAGCATCACATTTTGCTCTCTTTCCTTCAGAAGATCGAAAAATTAAATAACAACAGGAATGTATGGTAGATATTACTTCAAAGATAAGGTTATAAAGCTATAACATAAACATAAAAAGGAGAATGATAGATCATAAAATAGAAATATTAAGTAATATCATGAATTGTTCTATAAGCAGTTTACTTGTTGAAAAAAATAATCACATTTCAATATTTCGCAACATATCAAAAGTCCAAAGCAGATCATTAATATGTACTTATATAAAGTCACTACATAGTGATTGATTGCAATGATCTATTAAACTATAATGTTGTTGTATAATGATTTTTCATAATAATAATGAAGATAATAAACTATTCAGTCATGATAAATTGACATAAAAATTCCTTGCTTAATTAGATACTCAAGAAGCATTGCAGAGAATAAATAAAATGTCATATCTTCAAATACATCTGTGAGAAAATTAATATCATCATAACGAACAAGTTTCTTAATGTTCTTCCAAATGTGTCTCATACACACCTTGTGCTTGGCATTTGGAAACACAATCTTAATAGCTTCACATAGCCCTTTCTCCATAACTGATATGAAGGTTAAATATTTTATATCACAATTAAAAGCTTTAGACAAATTTATCATAAACCACTCTCAACTTTTCTTTGATTCAGATTTAGCAACAGTGAATGCAATAGTGAATAGACTATTATTCACATCCAAATAATTCGTAGAAAGTAGTACACCTAAATACTTTGATTTCAAATGACACATATCAATGTCGATTAAATATCTACACCCGACAAATAAATCATCAATGCAAACCTAGAAACTAACAAAGAATCTCTTGAATGATTGGTTATGGTTGTCATGTTGGTATGGTATATGAGAGTCAGGATTTCTGTTGACTAATTCTGACTTTAGTGTGGGCGCCCACTTATAGTTATCATCTATTGAGCCAAATATTTGGTCTCTTATTAATGCCCTTGAACTCCATATTTCATGTATGGTAAGACAAACCAAAAGTGTCTCCAGGTTATTATCGATGTCCTTTGATGTAATATCAGGATTCCTTTTCATAATTTTCTTGATTTTATGTGCAACCCAACTTGTAGTAGCTTGCTTGTTCCCAACTCTATTTACCCATGGGTATAAATGTGTGAGTTTTAATTTTCTCACTTCAAAGGAGTGGTCATCTGAACATAACGAAGCACGTATCCTCTATGGACAACCATAGCCTGTGCAAATTACAATAACTCTTGATTTTCACTAGCCTTAATCTTGATAGTAAAGTAATATAAAATTGTATTGAAAAGAATATTTTTTTTTTTGAAACATAATGAATCCTCAAAATGTGATCCAACATATAGAAAATTTTCTTTTAAATTTTGAGCCGCAAAGAAACCATCAGACATACCATCTACTATTATGTCATTGTTTGCCTTATTGTTTGCACTTAAATCATGTGTATTGCCACACTCACAGTCATCAACAATACCTATATATTATTCATGATTTTTCACTACAACAACTACATCCATTATGTGGACATCACAAGAATCAGTAAGTGTGTCCATTACATATGTATCACTAATAATGTGCATGTAAATTTTACGTGATATTCCACTAATATGATAGTGTAGGTTGTACGCATGACCCCTAATTCATGGGCAAAATGTTTCAATTCATTATTTGAATATTAATAATTTAATATTAGTTCTCGCAAGCTTTAAAGTTTTCTAACTTCCACCAACATATTTCATCATGCTCTGGCCATTTACTACACTCCAATATCCTCCATATTTGATGATGATAGAACACAAATTGTTGAAATCCATATATGCCTTTATAATTATTAATACTATAAATTTCATTATATTAGCAAATCAAGCATGAGATAAATTGCTGAACAGTTTCACTTTAAACATAAATATGGAGTTAGTTCATATGGGTCCAAAATACTTATTCAAGTTGAAAATATATCTAGCTCTCTGAATGTGATTTTTTGGAACGAGTTTGGCGACAACAACGATAAAATGGAGAAGATGAAAATGCATAACAAAAAAGATAGAGAAAATACTAAAAGAAAATGGAGAGGGGTTCGACGTGATCACCTATTTGATCGAGGAAGAGCTGATAGGAGGTCGAAGATGTGTGAAGTTCACACAAGAGGTCGAGCGACTCAGTTCAGTTAGGATGTTCGCACTAAATGGAGAAGGAGAGCGGTGTGAGCTGAGGTTCAAACGCAAACAGGAGCTGCTAGAACAATGCAGAGGAGAGGAGTTTCACACCCAAACAGGAAGGGTCGGGCAATGTTTTGACGGAGGTAAATGAAGTGGTAATTTAGATAGATGAATGGTATTTGGGTGGTAGGTGTGTAAATAGAGAACTTTGGGTGTTAGGTAAGTAAATAAGACAGTTTTAAGTGTTAGGCATGTAAAAACCCCAATACAAATATGCAAGTGTAAAAAGATTATAGCGCATTTGAAATATTTGAAGTTATTTGAAAGAGTGTAAAATAAATATAGGAAATCATTTTTTATTTGTTGTGAAGTAAAATGAAGGTAATATAAAATCAAATGATGGTGGTGGTTAGTGGTGTTCGATGCTGACAACACCGGCCTAAGATGCCTGTTGTTAGGGCATCTCCAACCGAACATTAAATGAGCATTTGTAGTTAGGGCTGTCAATTCGGGTTGTCGGGTCGGGTTCCGGTCGAACCCGAACTGACCCGAAGCTAAATGGATCTACCTAAACCCAACCTGTTTAGCTATACGGGTCCAATTGTTGAACCCGGACCCGACCCGGGTTAATCACGAGTCGAGTCAACCCAACCCGCCAACCCAAAAATTTTTGAAAAAAAAAATAAAACAAAGATATTTACTAAATTAAAAAAATTCTAAAAACAATGAAACAATAAATGAATACAAAAAAATGAATAATTCAACACATCACAAGAGCAATATTAATTTATTACTTTTTCAAATTATAAATAAACAAAAAATTTAATTCATATAATACAAATTACAAGATACATTACAAATTATAAATTTATAATTTACAAATACAATAAATCACTAATGCAGTTGATGTTGCTCAGGCTTCTTTGTCATTCACTAATTCATCTAATTTGGATTCTGATATCTGAATTCTGAACAATGAACATCTAAGCAGTCACTTAGTCAGCATAATAAATTATCAAATATCAATGAACCTGCAAGGCTGCAACAAAAATTAAGTAAAAGCCACAAGCTGAATGTGTTATAAAATATTAAAATCACCGGCTTAAGCTTTAGGGCCTTCGACTCAGGATGAACCTAGTGAAAATTGAAGCATCATTTACAAGTCTGCAACAATTTTAAAATTTTACCCTCCAAGATTACAAATTGATAAAAAAAAATCTGATTTCCTCAATTTGTAAACTGGTTGCAAAATATTTTTATTTATGTATTGCCACTGTTTAATAAATTCACAAGGTTCTTCATCATTGCCATATTATAATAATAAACTAACATCAACAAAATTTCAGAAGACAAGACCATTTGAGCAACCAAAAATTGCATTTATGCAAGGTGCACTGCTCCATGCTTGTAGACAAATATGCAAGCTGCAGTCTACTGTCGACGAGAATGGCACCAACAGGCAACAAGCCAACAATCCAGCATAAGTACATAACCAATTAACCATCAGGAATTCAGGATTCAGGTATCATAGGCCCCAACAGGCCAACAAGACAACAATCCAACATAACCATCAGGATTCAGGTCTCAAAGGCCCCAACATAACCACAGGTCCACAGATCTTTCCATATGAATATTAGAACATATAATAAAAGTATAAAACATTATACTTGAGTAAAACATTAAACAACATCAAGATTCAGGCATCAAACTAATAAAAAAATAAGAAAAAAAGCCACAGCCAGAGTTCCAGAAGCAGCTGTTGCTGTGCTGCACAAAGCACAACACCCACCCAGCCAGCAACAATAAGAGCAACCATCCATTAGAAGTCCAGAAAAATAGTTGTAAGAAGACAGGAAAAAAAACCCCACAGCTAGAAGCTGCTGCTGCACAGCAGCCGTCCATTACAGTCATTATAAATACAAATTTGAACTAACAATAGTTTTTAAACTCCTTAATTTCCAGACTCATTCACATTGCCCATTTGATTTCCCTCCAAATCATAGCCAATAATGTTTTCTGTCACAGCATCAAACTCCGTGTCTTTTATATCTATTAACAAAACAACAATTTAGTTGAAATATAAATTTTAACAAAAATTGAACCATCCATGTACTCCCTACTCGTGTTGTGTGCAGTATGACAAATAAATTATCTTGGTCACTATACAACCAATCCTTTGTGCAAACCAATGCTTCTATAATATCATGTTTCAATGCACTTCTATATTGGTCTAGAAGTCTACCCCCATTACTAAAAGCACTTTCCGATGCAACAGTAGAGATTGGAATGCACAAAACATCACTAGCCATTCTTGAGACCAGAGGAAATCTGAATTGATTTACTTTCCAATATTGCAAAATGTCTAACTCACTATTCCTATCCATCTTGGCTTCATCCAAATACATTTCAAGCTCTGATTTTCTTAGCATAGTTACCTCCACCTCGAAGGAATCATAATCCTGTATATTTTTTAATAATTATGTTTGATAACTTGACATAACTTGATATGTTAATGGAATGTGAAATGCCATAGTATACCTGTAGAAATTATGATATAATGATTGTAGTTGAATGACTACTAGATGGAGTATGTCATGAAGATTGAGATGATTGAGGTACATTCATTGTTGATGGTTGGTCTTGTACGATTGAATATGATGAATAAAGTGTGGTCAACTTATCCTTAACTTTTGCAATTTCAGAATCATAATGACCAGAGTAAAGTCTTTTGTAGCACGACTCAACAAAGTTAAACTTGTACCTTGGATCTAGAATCACTGCAACTGTTAGAATAACACTGAAGTCCAACCAATACTTTTCAAACTTAACAACCATTCCAAACAGTCATTCTCCTAATATACTCCTCCCCACAAGACAATTCATGTTTTAATGTGGCATATACAGTTGATACACATGGAAAATATAAATTTGCAGTTGGATACTTTATACCGGAGAAAGCACAAGTAATTTCATAAAAATGAGCTAAAAACTTGCATATTCTAACCATTCTCCCACTCACTATTTGAAGGGCAAGACTTGTAGTTGAAATCACTCAACTCCAAATGCATAAAAACACGCCTGAAGTATATTGCAATATCTAGCATAATAAAAGTAGAATTCCATCTAGTTGGTACGTCTTGCCTCAAACCTATAGTAGTTTCAAGCAAACTTTGTCGTACACATTCCAAATTTTTTTGTTTTCTTGATTGAGAGCCTTTTACATATTTAATGCTCTCTCGAACCTTCATAACGGAGGAATCTATATCCTTCAAACCTTCCTGCACAATAAGATTTAGTATATGTGCATAACATCACATTTGGAAGAATTAACCATTGCATATAAGTGCATTTTGTAAATTCAAATGATTTCTTAAAAAAGCAACTAAGACAGTATTCGCTGAAGCATTATCTAGAGTAATACTGAAAAGCTTACTATCAAGTTTCCAATCAATCAAAAGCTGTTGAAGTTTCTCAAATAATGCTAAGCCATCATGGGGGCGGGGTGGCATATAATCAAAACTTATAATCTTCTTCTGTAACCGCTAGTTATTGTCAATGAAATGTGCAGTTAAGAAAATAAAACCATCAGTGTTAATGGAAATCCACAAATTAGAAGTTAAAGAAACTCTACTCTTACAACTACATAGAAGGGCTTGTATCTGTGCTTTCTCCTTAATAAACATTTTCTTACAGTTATTTCGTGCTGTATTTTTGGATAAAATTTGTAAATCTGGACGCAAGTATCGAAGTAATGATCTAACACCAGACCATTCCACACACTGAAAAGGTAGGTCTTGCTTAACTATGCATGTAGTAAATAAGTTACGAAATTCATGATAATCAAACTTATTTTCAACTATAGAAATAGAAGTGCTTGTGTTACTTTGAAGAATAAGTTGACCAATATCATGGTAGTCCCGCTTCTTACAGTTTTGAATGTGACGTCTCAGATTACCTGCACCATTTTTACTATGATACAAGTAAGTTGCCCCACATTTCTTACATTTGCAACGTTGTTTGCCATCATTACCAACTGGCAACATTTCATAATATCCCCAAACAGTAGAGGTCAACCTCTTCTTTTTTTTATTATTTTCCTCATTTCTAACTGCATTATCACCAACCTCACCCACATCCACATTGTTATACTCATCACTATCACATTCTACATAATTATCAATAGGCTCTTGCTCATTTTACTCGATAGGATTACTGTCAACAATTGTATTAGAACCATCCATCTATACACAAAAAAATGCACATACTTACAAAATATTAAAGAAAAAAATTAATAATGGAATATGCCAATATGGTGCATCAAAAAACATTGTAGATTTATAGTATAGAATTTAAATAGTACTAGCATAATAGAATTTCAGAACTAGCACATGATTTGTATTCCAGAACAATTAAAAAATTTCATATCCACTATTTTCATAAGCTGAACAGCAGTCAGCAACGTGACAACATAATCAACACCAACATACAACAGTCCAAGACTCCAAGTGTCCAATAAGGCAACAATCCAACATAACAATTAAATAAATCTGAACTCTCAAATTCACAACAACAATTTCTATTTGTGTATTGTGTAATCACTATAATGGCAAAAGATAAATGAAAACCTATTTTCCCGAGTCACAACCCGCAGACGGCATGCCGACATATGAGATATTGAGATATCAAAAGACTCAAAAGTCAAAACTAAAGAATATGATAAACATCAAGACTGAAAGTTCGCAACACCAAAAGTCAAAAACAGCAAACCCTAATCTACAAAAACAGCAAACCCTAACTTCACTTTCAAATCCAACAATCGAGATTGATAAAGTGTGAAATAAAGGAAGAGTAGAATAGTAGATCAGTCGATCAGAAACCAAAACTCAGCAAAATACCAAAATACTTTTAAAAAAACAAAACCAAAGTTTACTGATTACAGTCTTACAGACCAAGGATGACTTGGAGGATATTCGAACTCAGCAATTTCCAAAGGTGTGAATAGCGAACGGCCTGGAGGAAGGCAAGAAGCGAGAGAATCAGAGAACGGAGATAGAGAAACCCTAACTCAGAAATCCCTAAAAAGACAGCCCTTAGCACTCAGCTAATCCCCTCGACGGCTCGAGTGCTCGACCGCTCGAGACGAGACAGATAAGTTATTAAATGGTTGACGCGGGTTGGTTTCGGGTCATAATCGGGTTAACGGGCTGACCCGAATCGGACCCGATTGCTAAACGGGTCCATATTTAAAACCCGAACCCGACCCGTATCTTAAACGGGTTGATCCGAAACTGACTTTTTAGGGTCGGGTCAGTTATTGATAGCCCTATTTGCAGTTGCTGCGAGCTCCAACCCAACGACATATTCAATAGCATTTTTTCACAATGTGAACAGTGAGATGAAAATACCGGCGTCGCACTGTTCACAAACAATTTTTTTTTTTTTGCCATTGGAAAAAGAATATACTAGTTTAGAGATGAATTATAGTATTTTACAGTGTAAAATGAGTTTTTGGGTTATAGAAGGTCTTAGCGGCGGGTGAAGACAACGCAAACAAGCAGTGACAAAAAAAAATTGGCCAAAATTATGCGAATTTATAATACATAGTAACATAGACAATAAACTAAGAAGTAAAAAAAAAAAAGGAATGCGCTAATAATTTATTCTGTAATTTTTTATCAAATCATGCATCCTAATTTCAAAATTCTCTGTGTTTTCCTTTCTCCGCAAACCAAATGGCGCCTTAAATATTTAGGGCTGTCTCCAGCAAAATTCTTCCATTCATCACATTCCTATCTGTAAAGCATATTAGAAGATTTCAAGTTGGCTTTGAACAAAGTGATATCAGATGCTTTGCTTTGTCTGCAAGAATTAGAGGATTGGTACTTAGTACCCAAACGATTAAAAACAAATTTAATTACGTTATTAATTCCATTGAAAACCATATAGAGCATATCTCATATAGAGTAATAGAGACGCCCAAATGGTTGAATTTGAGTTACAATTTGAGTTACATGGAAACTACAAAAGTCTCCAACTAATTATTAGTACTCCTTTCTTCCTCTTTCCGCGAAGAAATTGCGGACGACTTTCTTATCGTAATCTACAATATAATTAATTTTTTTAAATTATAATATTTATTTTAAAATAAATATAATATATAATTAATCCAGCGAATATTTGGTCAAAAAACGGTCGAGGGCACGTCGTTGAGACGACCGCTGGTCATCCGATTGACCGCACGTGGAAATCACGGTTTGCCCTTTTTACCCTTCATTCTTCGAGATCAAGCAAGAAACTGGTAAGGGTATTTACGGAATATCCTAAAAAAGCAATTGCCCACTTCGCTGCCCAACCGTTTCAAAGCAAGTTATAGACAAATTAGTGATACGAAGAAAATGAGAGTATTTTCCCATATATTTAGAGAAGAATAAAAAAAGGGCAACTTTAATAATTTTTCAAAATAAATATAATAAAAGATTTTGTTTATCATTTATATTGATATATCCTCAAAAAATTATCTTGATCAAGCACGAATCTAGAGGCAAAACTGAATCGAAAACTTCAAAAATTAAATCTGGGAGCTCCCAAACTCCGATTTCAGCCAGCTTTAGTCAAACTGAGCGTCTCGGAAATACAAACCCAACAACACCAAATTCAACTCGATCTGAGCCCAAATGAACCCAAATCAAGCACCCGAAGTGTTGTTGTAAAGCTCGTACCACAATTTGAGTTACCAAACAGTCTTTGATTTTAGCGAGCTTATAGTCGAATCGAACGGCTCGACGAGACAAATCTAACGAGCCTAAGATCATCAAATTCCGACATCACTAAGGCTTTCAAATGTCTGACGAAAGTTGTACGATCAAGGGATTCAATATAAGCCGTCCATTCGACCACTCCCTATTTGATCCTGATCTCACACCTATTTACAAGCCATGCCACTCCACAAAAACTATTAAAAGAGTCCTCATTCTTCACAAGAGGGGACCCAAGCAAAGAGAAGAGAAGAAGAAGAGAAGAGGGAGAAGAATCAGCTCCTTCTCGACCACCGCCGGAGTTCTTCCCGCTGCTTGAATACGTCGGAATTCTGCCGGATATTCGGGAGACGTCGGAATTCTGCACAACTTTGTTTCAATTCAGAAGAAACTTATTGTAATCTGATCGTCCTGACTTGTAGGACGAATCAGCTTCTTGTAATTCACGCAACACTAGTGGAATTTTTCAACTGGGCGCGACCCCGTAGTTTTTCCCCTTTTCAGTGTTTTCCACGTAAAAATCATGGTTTTCATTTTCCTTTCCTGTTTGTGTGCTGAATATTCGTACAACGCTCAGACGTAAAATTACAAACTCTACCGCCGCGTATATTCTAGCCCGCAACATATATATTATAATAATTTTGAAAAAAATTAAAATTTTAAAATTTATGCTCAATAAATTTTGATTATCATACTTTTTATTTTTATGAAAAACTACTAAATCAACGTACACTTTAACTTTTTTATTGCAAATAACAAATTGTTTATTATTTATTTGAAATATTTAATAAAAAGTACAGTTAAAATAATATGAGGACAAATGTATAATAAATAAAAGATTAAAAAAGTCCACTATGAAAGAGTTGGATTACGACAAATTATCCGAGCCATTTGTTTTATAATTAAGAATGACAAATATTTAAAAATAAAAATTTTAATCTAATTTAAACAATGAAAAGGATTTTAAAAGTAAAAAAATCAACATTTTCTTATTCAAATTTGACCATTAAAATTTTATATAATAATAATTTTTATTAATTATAAATTTTTATGTGATTAAATAAGAATATTTTAATTTAAAAATTATCCTTAAGAATTAGTGGATAGTTGAACAATTCAATTCAAACTAGATTTTAGTTTTTCTTTACAGCTATGCAATAACTGTCGTCCATTTTCCAAAAGAAATAACTGTCGTCCAACTTCAAACGAACATTTACAAAAAAGTATCCCTAAAATATAATAATGAAATTCCGTCGTCATAAAGAGACCTAAGTTTGCATAAATAATTTGTCAAATTATAAGAAACTTCTTTTTATTTTTCGTTATTATTTATTTCTTTTTTTTTTGGGACATTTTATTTATTTCTTCCTTCAGCCTTTTCTTCTCCTACTGACTCCTACAGCTCCTAAGCGAGCAGCCTTTTTCTGATCGTCTGGAGCGCAGCAAGATACTGTTCGCCGATCTGAGCCACTTTAGCTTCACCTCGCGTTCAAAGGATAAGCAGAGAGAAGGAAAAGGATGTTCGATATACTGATAGGTCGGAAGTTCTCGAACAAATGGTGAGTTTCAGTTGCGGATTTTGTTTATTTGGGTTGGATTGATGGTTACTTGTTGGTGTAAGAACTGATTTGGTTTTTGTTGGCTGCAGCAAGCATTCGGTGAAATACATCAAGTGCAGGATAGAGACGATCCGAAAGAAGAAGCAGGTGATGTTGAGATATCTGAAGCAGGACGTTGCCGATCTCCTCGCCCGTAGCCACGACGCTAATGCTTTTGGTCGGGTAAGGATTCTTTTCTTTCCTTATGAGGCAGGTGAGATGATTCGTGAGGTGCTTTTTGTGAGATGATTCGTGAAGTGCTTTTTTTTTTTCTTTGAATTTGCGTCGCTATGGTGATTCTGGACGCTCCCTTCTGTTTTGATTAGGAGCCTTTTATTTTTTCCATTGATAATTTTCAGTTTGTGATGCACTGATGCGTGTGTACGTTTAAGGGCTAGGGATTTTCACCTTTTGCCGCACTTGGCTTGCATTCTTCTATAATTTTCTCTGCTGTTCTGTGGGTTTCAGCTGTTTTTGTTGGAAACTAAGAGTATACATTGTATCTTAGTACAATTATAAGTAATGAAGAAGAATTTCTGGACAAAAAAATGAGTCAGACGAGGTTAAAATAATCTTCACCCTAAAGCAGAGTACATCCAAAGATTGAACTTCTTGAGTTATAAAGGGAACGACTGGAGAAATTATTCTGAGAAGAGGAGAGGTGGATGAGTGGAAACACTTTCTTCTAATGTCAAGGACCCTTAGATCAACAAAGATCCAGAAGATCTCGAAGCTCATGCCAGGATATTTACGGGCTTCTCTCTTATGCAATTGAGAGCAAGAGTCCTTGGATTTACTTTACACATTTGAGATTCATTGCAACTAATGGGATGTAGCCTAACAAACAGATATGTGTTCATCTCTAATTTGAGAGCACCTTAGTTGTGCTGTAACTGATTGGATTCAGCTGTCACAGTCGCTCTCTACTTTTCTTGGACTTTAGGCCGAAGTAATGATGTGAACGATTACTAGACGTGAACGATTTTTTTTTTTTTTTTTTGGGTCAGATTATATTACGTTTTGATCTTTTGTTTCTATTGTGATCTCCACTTTGAAAAAAAAAAAAATACAATCAAATGGACAGCCCAATCAAATTGTGAACAATTCCTTAATTTGCAAATAGTTACTATCCGTTCATTCTTTACCTTCATTTTGACCTCTCTAGTGCAACAAGATTCCATTTTAGTGGTCAATAATATGGTGCTGCAAGCTCATATGCTTTGCATAGGTGTGTTCTTTGCTTGCAGAGCTTTGCATGATAACTTGTAAGCTTTACAAGCTTGCTGAGTCTGCAGTTTCCGCTCAAGGAAGCCAGATACCTCTGTTTTGAGAAGGGTCATTGCTTAGTTGGATTTGTTCTATAGTTTTAACTTATTAATACATTTTCTTGTTGAATTTTCTTATAAAAGCAATGTCATCATGATGCCTGTCTGAATTGGCATTTCGCTTGCTTTGTTTGAGCAGATCGATGCACTTATTGTTGAAATAAATCATGCATCTTGCTATGATATGATTGAGCAATACTGTGGATGTCTCCTGGAGAATATCTCGACCATGTGCAAGCAGAGGTATTAATCTTTCAAGTTCTGCACTTCTGAAAGTTAAATTTCATAACTTTGCCACTTATGGAGATCATAATTTACTCCAAATCATGCATCCTACTAGATTTTCATTTTAGCTTCTGAGGGAGAGTGATTTAAGAGTCCTTGTGTGATAGGGTTCTTCTACTGGTAAATTACAAGTTTGTAAATTTAGTCTGGATTTCAAACAATTCTTGGCTCAAATAATGTTAGGGAATGTGTAGAAACAAGGAGGAAGATCTTGTTTGATCTTCTTGCAAGATCAAGAGAGGGAGAGAGGAGGGAGAGGAGAGGGGAGAAGAGCCGTGAGCCAAAATGATCTCAAATTCTTTATTCCTTGGCTTCTTTCCTAATACAAGCTAAAGCCTATTAATAGGCACAAAAGCAACACCTACAGCTATACAAATAGCTACACAAAAGCAAACCTAAATCTAGGACTAATACCTAACAGAATGATGAATCAAACACAAAGTAAAATAGTAAATCATGATATGTAAAGCACAAACGAACACAAAGGATTTACGTGAAAAAACCCAAATCTGGGAAAAACCATGGGGGAAAAGGGAGGCCAACTTCACCATAAGAAAAAGGTGGAATACAAACGGCTTCCAAAACCCTAAGCCTTTTAAAGTATATTTATAGAGCAAAATTAGGGCAGCAGATAAAAACCAACGGAATTCCAAAATTAATCTTAAAGCCAAAATTCAGGTCGAACCTTGCTAGGGGGCACTACCCTCTTGGACCCATGACATATTTGCAAAGCGTATGACGGTCAAGGACATGAACAAACAATGGCCGAGCCAAATTCGAGGCAACTTCAACAAATAAAAACTAGAAGAATGTCCTCAGGGTTATAAACCACAGTGTGATAATTTTTGAAGTTGCTAGAAAACCCATCTCTTTGTTCTACAATCATTGTTATCCATATCCTAACTATTTTGAGATCGGTTAATAACATGTTCAATATGCACGAATATCTGTTTTTCATTTAATTTTTCTTAAATATGCTATATCTTTTCTTCCTTTAATTATTTTATCCACTAGTTTTTTAATCTTCTCATATATCAAACTTCATTAGCAAATCTAATCTTAATCTTGACCCAATCAACCTTTGTTCCAGGTGTCAACTTTTGGATCTTTGCTGAAGTTTTATTATTTCTCTTTGTTTTGAATGTCAATTACGAACCCAAATGCTGCTCTAGCTTACTTAATTTCTATCAGTTGCAAATTAAAAAAGGTCTCAAGTGGTTTTGACTTTTGAGCAAGGCTAGATTGGCTCGATTCTGGTAAAACGACGTGTTTTAGGAGGATATGCTAACTAAGAGAAATTAGGTTAGGTCACGACTCCATCTTATGCTGCTGCTTAATTTAGGCCAGGTTAGCTTTTATGTTGCTTATGTTACTTGACACAAGTACAACCAGAAAGGCACCGACCCTTACCGGGAATGCGGCTTCACTGAATTAATTGACTAGGCTTTACAGACTTTAACTAAACAGCCTTCGCACCATCTTATATAGTTAGGCTTGTACCCTAGCAGCCGAGTTGATTGAATATGTCTTCTGTTACCCATTTGGCCTTCTGATATTAACAAGCCATGCTGAATGAACCCTTTCACCTGGGCTTGATATCCAATTCATGCCACTACCTAAGCTTTTCAACTAAACAAACTTAATGGCATAATTTGAACATATGACCGCGAAGAGATAGTTGATGAATTGACGATATATGAAATAATTGGAAAATAATATATTTGTTCTTTTGACATAGGGAGTGTCCTAAGGAAGCCATGGAAGCTATAGCAACTCTGATTTTTGCTGCTGCCAGATTCTCAGACTTGCCTGAATTAGCTGATCTCAGGAGTGTATTTACAAAGCGTTATGGAACTCTGATGGAATCTTGCATCGACAAAGAGGTTTTTAATCTTTAAACTTTAATCATTTTCCTAAACATGCTCCAGCTTTGCTTCCATATCTAAATCATCGGTATCTTTCTATTCGTATAACAGTTTGTTGAGAAGATGCAAAAGAAATCATTTTCAAAGATCAGGAAGCTGCAATCAATGGAAGATATTGCCCAGGAGTTTTCCGTGAATTGGAACTCTAATATGTTTGAGAACAAAATGTCGAATCACTCTGCACCAAGTCATGTAAGAAATTGTGAATGCTTTTACATTCTTAATTAAAATAGACTTTTAGGAAACTGTCTATTGTTGGCTTATTGTTTGTTTTAGGCTTCGTTTGGGACGGCTTTCTTATTGATTCTTAAAGCGAATTTTTTATAAATTTTTTTAATTTTTGTCGTTTTAAAAAGCAGGAAGAAAGCTGTCCTAAACAAAACCTTAATTTAATCTGTGGAGAATCACCTGTTATACTTTGCTCTTTGGCAGGGCAATCCAATGAAACATCAACTAGTCAATAAAGAGAACGAGAAACAGTTTCCCGAGAGATCTCTGCAAAAGCATCAAATACAACCGAAAGAGCAGATAGATTTTCAGACAACTCCAACCGAATTCAATATACATGCACAGGATAGAATCGAGAAGACCGTAAAGATGACTGCAGATGTATTAGAGGATGCCAAGTCTGACCACCCTGATATAAAGACTAATTTCAAAACAAAATACAAAAATGAATCAATATTTGATGGCAATGCACGCGGCACATTTCAAAGGGTTCATGAGGGAATTAATCTGGTGGCTACTGAGAGGCAACCTTCCACAGACGTTGTGAACAGAGATTTGAAAGCCATCAATACAATACCTCCTCCATACACCGAACTACCAGAATGCTCTAACGGTAACTTCCCAAGCTCTGAAGATAAGTGGCCTCATAGACCCCTAAATGCTTCAGGTCGCAGAACATTCAATTCTCAGCCTCCCTACAGGAAACCCAACGTAAGCAAGTCTCCAAACGGCGCTAACTATTCAAATCCTGCAGACTATGAGAAGTCTACTGAAGATCAGGGTAACGATCATTCTGAGGCTTATTATGATCAGCAAGGAAGAGAAATTACAAGGACGAATGGCCTCCATGGTGAGGCTTATTATGATCAGCAAAAGTTCATCATAAAACAGGCCTCCAGTAATCGTCAAAGACATGGCAGTAGGAGAACTGTACAGGCCACCAAAGATGGTCGCCGTGACGAGGAAGAGGTTGTGGATAAACTCCTGATGCATTACAGCAAGAAAGGCACAAATAATGAACCAAGGATGACCAGAAGAACCATGAGAGGAGCTCTTAAAGGTCCCTTAGCTGATCCTGCAAGGGTTCCAGAGAACCTTGATGAAGGTAAGCTTCATCATAACACACTTCTTCAAGAACAAACCTGCCCAGCTTGAATCGCACAGCATTGAGGAATTCTTAAAAGTATTACTGATTCAACCACTTTACACAATTCTCTTAATTCAATTGTTTGTTATAATGATTTGTTGTTGCATTTATTAGTTTCAAATGATTAATTATGAATCTATATGATCTTTAACTTTGTTTGTTTGATTGAGTTGCATGATATGTGTTATGTATTAGTACAGTTTTATTTTTATTTTTGATGAATGTATCATGGCTTGTACCGAGCAATTCTTTTTGGGGTAAATTGAGGGATTTGCCCATTCTATTAAAAGAACTATGCATTACATAGAAAAACATCCTATCTTAGCCAACAAAAAAGAGGCTAAGGCAAAATGCAACAGGTAATAAATACAACATAAGAGAAAGAGGCAAAAACAGACCAAAATTCTGTCTGGTCAGGACTCAGAACTAGTCAAAGAGATCATGAATAGCAGTCATATTCTCCTTTGGTTGCCCGAAAACCATCCAAAAGGAGGAAGAAGGCGTCATCATCGTCCGCGACCCAAAAAAATAGCCTGCAAGATTAGAAGCGAGTGATCGAGCCAAAGTATAGTATGCCAAAGAAGGAATCGTGCATCCGAACAGGGTTTAGCAGTAAAATGATGCCACCAACGAACCAAAACACCCAGGGACCATCCATATAAGAGAAGGCAAAATTTTCCGGGCAAAGAAGCCTTCCTGTTTGCAACCCAGCAAAACTTAATCAGACAAAGAGGAATTTGGCAAGACAGAGAGTAGTGAGCTTCCAGGAAAAAAGTCAGCCAAAGCACGAGCCAAGAAACAGCGACAGTAACCAAAGAAAACCGCGTATTAATAGCAGGTTGGGCAGCAAACAAATGCCACCAGCAAGCCCAATCACCATCGGTCCAGGAAAAAACACATCATACGTTCAACACCAAACATCAAATTGAGCAAAACCCCAGCAATTCCATCAGTGAAACAGCAAAACAAAGCCATAACAGTCAGGTGTATCTCAGCTGTAAATGTTCTTTTATGAAATTCCAATATTTCCAGTTCTCAAGTTTGAGGTAGACAGCTCTACCATTAAATGAATATATATTCCTTGGTTTTATAGCGCAGAACTAATTGTAACGCAGAAAGGTCATCCAACTGGATAGTCATATCTAGTTTTTGTCTTTACTAGAACAGTAAATATTTAATATGATAGAAATTTATAAATGGAGTTCATAAATTGTGATGCAAGAAGCTTCATCTAAATGTCAATTTTCTATGCTTCTGGTCATTGAAGATAATAGTAATTATCCCGCTGAAGTCATCACATCAATATCAAGAGTCATCATTTATTTTTGACTTTTTCTATGATAATTTTTTTATTGTTTTATGAAACAAATTTTTAATAAAAAAATTTTAAATTAAAAAAAATTTATACTAAAAAATTATTTCATAAAATAGTAAGAAAACCATTTCAAACAAATTTTTTATCTAATAAAAACAAACATGATCCATATGAGAAAATGATTGTAGGATCTTATTTCTCATTATTAAAAAAATTATAATTAAAGAAGAAAATATTAAAAAGATAATTATAAGATGTTTTTTTTTTTTTTTGGTGGGGGGGAATAATGGCAAAGCTCATTCCATTATAATAAAATAGTTACAAGTAAAGAAGATATTGAGAGCAAACAGAAAACATAAAAGGAAAATCTATGAAGTTGAGCAAAATAACAAAAGCTCAACAGAAGATGAAAAAGAAAATTAGCCAAAACGTGAAAAGTTGGCCAAAATCACTACGAGCTCTAAAAAATGGCAGACCAAGAAACCAAAAGGCTCAGTAGCAAAATTTGCAACCCACCAGTCGGAATAACCCTGGTTGCGAGAATTGCCATCAAAAGGATATAATGTTGCAAAGAGTCACCATCCAGGGGAAGAGTGTTGCAAATTGATCATCCTTGTCTCAAATACCAACCTCCAGCCATTATAAAAAATCAAGAGCAGAAGTCCATTTAAATCCAATACGCTAGCCAAAAAGAAAAACCTGAAGATAAAGCTTAGTATAATATGCCAGTTCCAAGCAGAAACGTCCCGAATCACAACACCAGAAATAGGAACAGAATAAACAGAGCAAAGAGCAACCATAGATAAAATTGTCATAGAGAACCATAAGAAAACTTCTCAGATTTTCAACTTCAAAGTCCTGAGATAAACTATCTTCCTAATATTATCACATAGTGTTTTTGCTCTTAGAACTATTAGCAAATTTCCTACCATTCATTTCTCTCCAAATATAGTAAACCGAGCACCATAAGAATAGAGAGTTCAAAGAATGGTGATTATCTCCCCAAGCAATAAACTCCATAATTTGAAATAGATTTGATCGCATAAGAAAATCCTTTAATCTAGATATGATATTTGAGATGATAGATAAATAGAAGTCACACTCAAAAAAAAGTGTGAAGTACTTTCTAAATTCAAATTGCAAAAGCAGCAAGCTGAGTCAACATAGCCAGTCAAAAATAGAAAATATAAGAGCATAGTGTTTGTTACAAATCGCCATGCCAGGGCACTAAAATTTCTTCATTGTAAAAATCTTGAATAAAGATGTGAAATCAATCTCTCTCTAAGACCATCCGCAGTTTTCAACCCACCAACCAAAGCCAGCCAATTATAAGTAGGGGTGTCAGTATTTGACACGACACGAAAACCCGACCCGAATCCGACTCGGAAAATCCGGGTTGAACCCTACCCGATTTCAAAACTGGTCTGGATCGGGTTCAAGAAATTGACTCGTTTCAAAAAAACGGGTCGGGTTCGGGTTGACCCGACGGGTTGTCGGGTCAACCCGCGAACCCGTTTAATCAAAAAAATTCGAATCCCGCCTCTGCCCGCCCGCGCAGCCCGCCCCAACGCGATCGCTGCCCGCGCGCCAGCGCCCGCGCCCGCGCTGCTCCTCTCTCTCTCTCTCTTACTACATATTTTTCCCAAATCAATGTCATCACACGTTCTACATTCATCATATAAAAATCATGTCCGGCTCCCGTAAGCCGGGCCCAACCTTTCTCCCCGAACGAGAAAGCAAGGGCTCCCGCGCATGCCTGCCTGCGTTCCAGAATCCCAAACGAAACGGCAAGCCCTTTCCCGCCATACAAACAAACACAGTCTCTCACCACTCCTCTGCCTTCCTTGTCTTTTTCTAAAATAACTAAAAGAAACGAAGACAGAGCATAACAATGGCAAAGCCAACGATAGCCATCGGTGTACTGACCGTCACACTCGCCCTCTCCCTCCTCTTCCTCCTCCTCCTCCTCCACCTCTCCTTCTCTCTCCTTCGCCGCCGCACTCACCCACCATGCCCACTTGAAACACCTTCCCTGTCTCCGGCAAATTTTTCGCCCGCCATGCTCTCCCCTTTCTACGCTCATGGAGTCCTCCGCGCACCAAAAAGATTCCTCCTTTCTTCCCCAAAGCTCGATGCCATGCTTCATCCGTCGTCTCCCAGCGCGGACGCGGCCGAGAGCTTCGTTTGCATATCCAACCCTGTATTTGATTTGGTGAGCGGCAGAAGCAAGGCGGTGGTGGAGGAGTATGGCGACAGATCGCCAGAGCTGAAGCTGATGAAGAAGTTGCCTTTGAAGGCTATGCTGGCGCCGAAGGGGTGTATGGTGGATACGCGAACGTCGCTGGCGACGTCGGTGAGCGCTACGGAGACGAACATTGCTTCGTTCTCCCCTGAGAAACTCTGTTCTTCTCCCTCTTGGTGAGTTCTGTTCATGGGTGGAGCAGGTTAAATTCAAAGGATTTTTTTTTTTTTTTTTTTAAGTTTTGTTGCGATGAGAGTGGTTGAAGAAAGAGGGGATGGAAGGAGGGTTGCCTGGAAGGAGGGGGTGGTAGTTTATGGTTGGAAAGATCGGAGTGAATGTAAGTAGTTGAAATTCGTTTTGTATTTCTCAGTGTAGATTTCGATGTTTTGCTCTCTTTATTCTGAAGTACTGCGCGAAATCTTTACTGTTGTGTGGCTTTGTGGTATTTGAATAGAAAGATAAATGATATAGATTTTGACCACTAATTGTTTTGCTATTTTAATAAAAAAATTTGCTGCAGAAAATATTAAAAAAAGTTATTCTAAATAAAGCCTAAATTTATATATTCTATTTATTGCTGATTGAAGTTTATTTTTAATCTTTTGATTAATTTTAATATTTTATTATATACAACAGAAATAGATTTATTTTTCTTCTATTAAGTATAATTAAGTAAATAATAAAATAACAAAATAAATAGTAATTAAATTGTTTCATTTTTTAGGCTAAAAGAATAATTTTAATGACTACTAATTTTTCTTTTTTTTTTTTTAATTTAGTTGGGACAAAGGTTTGATATTATTACTGTCTCTCTGTTCATTGGCCCTCCAATTCCCTCACCTGTCTTTAAAAAAAAAAAAAGAGTTATGAACTTGAAGTGAAAATCATCTCGTCATGAAAAAGAGAAATTATTTTGTGAGGAATTCGAATGGGAAGAATTATCTAAATCATTAGTGTACACATATTATATATATATATATATATATATATATATATATATATATATATATATATATATATATATATATGTTATTTTCGTTCCAAAATAATCTCTGAGTGAAAAGGGGATAATGTAATTGGTTAAAGCTTGCAACTGCTTTATCTCAGTTCTTTGTCCTTTTTTGCTTTCCTCATTGAGTTGCTTTCTATCTTTTATAAACCTCTTTTAAGTCTTTTCAGTGGCAGTTCTGTAGCAAGATGCAGGTACTTGAGAGAGAGAGAGAGAGAGAGAGAGAAGGAGAGAGAAGGTACAGAGCTGAAGGTGAAAACTGCACAGGAGAGAGAAAGGATCAAAACAGGCCATGACCGTGGCTTGGGTGAAGAAGACAAAGTTTCCCCTTTGAAGTAAGTATTGGGGAAAGCAGCCATCCATATCCTTTTGTTTTTAATGCAAGATCGGTTTTTTTTTTTTTTTTTTTGGGACATTTTGGCCATTTAAGGCAAACTCACACACACAACGCAAATACAAAGACTCGAACCCAAGACCTCTTAGTTGGAAGCATAAGCTCTCAACCAACAGGCCAAGGTGAGCTGTGTAGATCGGTTCTTTTCATGTGAAGGTTTTCAAGGATCAAAACTGGACTCTCTCTCCCCCCTAGCCTCTAGATTTAGTATTCCCAGCCAACTTGAACGTTAAAAAATTATTAAAGGATCATCGGCCAAGAAGGCCAAAGGATCATCGTCCTAATGTCCTTGCCTTCTTTTGCTAGTTGGAATGTTCGTGGGTTTAATAGCCCAGACAAAGTTCGTCTCTGTAAATCCTTGATCACCTCGCATGATCTTAAACTTCTTTGTATTTTAGAAGCCAAAATTTCTGCTTCTTCTCTGCAAGACCCATGGTTCATTAATTCTCATGTCCTCTTTGACAATGAAGGTAGCTGCAATAATTTTTTGGATTCAAGTCCGGGTAGGATTTGGTTGAAATGGGACTCGAAGACTATCTCTTTTTCTCAAATTTCTTCTTCATCTCAACTTATTCATGGGATCATCTCTATGGGATCTTTCCCTCCCATGTATATTTCTGTTGTTTATGCCTCTAATAATATTGAAGAACGGAAAAGCTTATGGAATCAATTATCTGATGCTATCCCTCCTCGGGATCAGCCTTGGGTAATTCTTGGTGACTTCAATTGCTGCAGATTTGATAATGAAATAGCTGGGGGAACTTCTCTTTCCACTAGCCGTTTGGGGGAGCTGAATAACCTTGTTTTTAATTGTGGGGTTCATGATCTTTCTTCCACTGGACTTTTCTACACTTGGTACAATCAAAGGGTGGATACTCCTATCCACATCAAGCTTGATAGAGTTTTGGTTAACTCAGCATTTCTGGATTATTTACCCTCTGCGTACTATAAAGTTGAACCTCCTATGGGATCAGACCACTCTCCTTTAGTTTTTAAATCTTCTACGAATAAGCCTATTTCTGCTAGGTTTATGTTCAAGAACTATTGGATCAATATGGAAGGTTTTTGGGATGAGGTGTTCAAGGCTTTTTCTTCTAGATCTCCTAGAAGTCCCTTGGCATCTTTTTATCACAGCTTGCACACTCTTAAAGGGGCTCTTAGAAATCGGAATTGGGCTTCTTCCTCTTTTCTATCCACTGCAATCCAAGAGCTTAAAAACAAACAACTCTCATGCTTACTTGAGATTCAATCTAACCCTATAGATTTGGAGCTTAATAACTCTTTAAAAGTTGTCAATGATGATCTTGCTGATGCTCAAAGGAATTGGTCGTCCTGGATTGCTCAAAGAGCTAAGGCTCGTTGGCTCACGCATGGTGAAGAGGACTTGGGTTTTTTATATGCCAAAATCAGAAGACACAATAGAAATTGCATTAATGAGGTTTCTACGAATGATGGGATCTTCACCTCATTTGTAGATATCTCCAAAGCTCTTGTTACTCATTTTAAGGATTTGTATAACATCTCGGCACCATCTTTTGATTTGCCTTTAAATATACCTGCTGGAAATGTTGTTCCAACGCATATGCATAGTATGTTGGTGACCCCTTTAACCTTTGAGGAGGTTAAAAATGCTGTTTTTGATGGGAAAGTGTCTTCTTCCCCAGGCCCGGATGGTTATTCTTATGCTTTTTATAGGAATACTTGGCATATTCTTGGTCCTCAGCCTTTTAACGCCATTAATCACTTTTTCACTACTGCTTCTCTTCCTAGAGGTGTTAAGGCTTGTGCTATAACTCTTATACCGAAATGTTCTCATGCTTTTAGCATCAATGACTATAGGCCTATCTCACTTTGCAATGTATTCTATAAAATTGTGGCTAAAATCATTGCGGAGAGATTTAAAAAGGTGCTCCCCTTCATCATTCATGATAGTCAATCAGGCTTTATTGCTAACAGATGTTCCACAGATAACATCATTCTTGCCTCTGAAATTCTTAGGGATTTCAAAAGTTCTCACAAGCGGTTTTGTGCAAAACTTGATATCAGGAAAGCTTTTGATTCTGTCTCGAGGGAATTCCTGCTTGCTAGGATGTTACAGAAAGGTTTTCCTCACATCTTTGTTTCATGGATAAAAGCCTGTATATCTGATGTTTACTTCTCCATTTGTCTGAATGGATCTCTAGAGGGGTTCTTTAACTCTACTTCTGGGCTCCGTCAAGGATGTCCGCTATCTCCTTTATTATTCTGTGTTGTGATGGACGGGCTTTTAAATATTTTGAACAGAAACTCTATTTTTAAAGGGATTGCTTATAAAGACGTACATATCAATCACCTTATGTATGCTGATGACTTACTGGTGTTTGGGGAGTCTACCAAAGATAATGCTGAGGCTCTTAAATCTTGCCTGATGGAATTTAGCTCTTATTCTGGACTCTTTATTAATGAAGCCAAAAGTTCAATTGTTTTCTCTCACAATGATATTTTGGCCCAATTCATTTCTGAGACTCTTGGTATTCATCAAATCAACACCTCCCTTACTTATTTGGGACTTCCCATTTCCTCTAAAAGACTTAAAAATACTCACTTCCAACCACTACTGAGCAAAATTTCTGCTCTACTTGATGGTTGGAAAAACAAGTTTCTTTCCTTTGCAGGTAGAGTGCAATTTATTAAGTTCACCGTGACAAATACTATTGCTTACTGGATTAGAGGTGCGATTATACCCAAGTCTTGTTGTGCCTATATCAATAAGATTTGCTCAAGGTTTTTGTTTCACAGTAATATTCATGAGAAGAAATTGCACCTTATTGCTTGGGCTAAAGTCACTTTGCCTAAGCACTATGGCGGGCTGGGCATTCCATCTATTGAAGCTTTATACCATGGGGTTTTTTGCTCTTTCATAGGCAGATTTTATAATGCTCAAAACTTTTTATGTAGCTGGTATAAATCCAAATTTATTTCTCCTTGGAAGAATCCTCCGGTCACTGCATCCAAATTTTGGAAGAAAATTAATGCTACTGCTGCCAAAATCAGGGGTTATATCACCTTCACTGTGTCTAATGATTGCAACTTTTCTTTTCTTTGGGACCCTTGGTTTAAAGACATGATTCTTGCTGATCAATTTGTGATTCCAAACTTAGAGGAGAAACTTGTGAAGGATTTTATTGCTAATGACACCTGGAACTTTCCCCCTAATACTCCCTCGAACCTCACTGCTTCTATTGCGGGTTTGAACTTGAATGAGGTGTCTGCTATACTTTGGAATGGTTCTACCAACTGGAAATTTAAGGATTTCATTGAACATTTTCATTCTCATCTCACTCAGGTGAATTGGTTTGGGTCTGTTTGGCATAAGAAGCACTCGCTTAGATATGCCTACTTTGCCTGGATGGCATTGATTGGTAAACTTAAAACAGCGGACAACTTAATTTATAGAGGAATTCACGTGGATTCTCAATGCTTCCTCTGCTCCTGTTCGGCTGAGAGCCATGCTCACTTGTTTTTTGAGTGTGACTTCTCTTTTACTATTCTCAAGTACATCCTACCTGATTTTAATGTTTTTCTGCTGAGACCTAACTTAATTCAGGCTTTTGAATTTATTGCTCAACATGATTTTTATTCTAGAACTGAGAAGGATTTTTGTTGCTTAACTGTGAGCTGTATTGTTTATCACTTATGGCGCGAGAGAAATAGCCGTAGACTCTCAAATCTAAGAATCACTCCGGTTAAAATGATTTGCAATATCACTGCTGCCATTCGTTTAAAGATTTCTAAATGGAAAAACAAAGATATGCTTTTGCTAAGGTTTACGGGTATCTAATCTCACCGTTTCTCATGATTGTTTCATGTTTTTACTGGAATCATATCAATGTGGAATGCCCATTTGCCCAATGCTGCTGCTACGGATGTCTTGGTGTTTTGGGAGTCTCGCTAGCTCCTGCTGTTATTTTCTCTTTATTTCAGACCTGGGAAGATCATTTTGGGGCCTTGGCTGTTGCTCTTTTTCTGCCAGGTCCGGTTCGCCTTTTTGAAGAACATGGTGCTCATTTCTTGGGTTTACTGTTATGACATTTTTGCTTCCGTGGGATACTACAGCTGGGCGCTATCTTACAATTGGACAATGATGTGAAGAACCAGATCTTCAGCTGCCCTGGACGGCCTGCCTGGCAACCGGGCGGGTATGTTTCTCTTACGCAGGATGGCTCTGTGACGGCCATCATCTTGATATATGGCAACTGGAGCCTCTGCTGTGCCGTGTGGGTTTACTCTGATGGTTTAATCTGATGCATTTGTTCTGGTTCTTTTATTTATACTGAGTCTTCTTATTGTAATTCCCCAGCTGTTGTACCTTTCACAGCTTTGCCGTTAGTTCTTGTTGTTTTTCTTTTTCTATCTTCCCTACAGGTTTTCTGGTTTCTGTAATTGTAATTGATTTTTGTTCTTAATACATGGGCTTCTTGCCCCGGGTTTACCCAAAAAAAAAAATTATTAAAAAAAAAAAAGATTAAGATATTAACTAATTTGCTTAGGTATCTGTAGATAGTGTTCTGGGTTATGTGAAGTAGTGTTTGTTAATTAGAAGCAGCTGCCAAAAGAAAAAAAAAACCTGTTATTTGGTTGTTTATTATTTCAAGGTTTTCAAGTGCGAAGTTTTAGGGCATCTCCGATCAAAAATATCATTTTTCACTCAAAAATGTCGTGAAAGTAAAAAATGCCGTGATTCATCTCCAATCGAACTCCATTTTGCCCCTTTTGTGAAGGTAACGGTCGTTCACTTCTTCCACGCGTTTCTTCGGCAAGTTGGGTAGAAATAGAAAAAATGACGGAGATGAACAGTCTGTTCGCCCGCAACCAAATAGAGGAAGTTTTACCGTTCGGCTGAAGCTCGCGAGCGACGCCATTCAAGTGTTTAGAGTTTGGTTGGAGATGCCCTTAGTTGCACAAATCAGGAAGGGCATTTATTTACTGTTAATATTTTCAATTTCAAGCCTAATCATCCGCTTTGCTCTCTAACTAATGGACTCCAATGGAGTGACCGTTCGAAGAGCTAAAATTAGCATCCGATCAACTTTTGTCCAGCATTAGCATCATAAGTTTTTAGAGAAAAAAATGTGAAGTATAAAATTAAATCTTACACTTGAAGAGAAGCCCACTTCCTTTCTCTGACATGGTAGAAAGAAATCTAAGTTCATCAATAAAACTTGCCCTTCGCTGGAACTAAAAATAATTATGTATGTTATCCAAATACATTCGGAGGTTAATTCGAACGCGTCACATCACCCAATACATATCAAGTGCGGATTGACCTCCGACCCATTCGTTCTCCCATCAGAATAATCAGAAGTCCATAAAATAGAGAGGAGAACTATTCATGAGAAGCAATGAGTTGTTCAACAATTCTTAGAAGGGCCGGAGCACTTGAGCTACACTTCTGGTCTTCAAAGCACGATCGCCCTTCCTCCGCTGCCTTGCCAAGCTGCGGATCCATCGGCACCGTGCCAAGGAAGGGGACTCCCATATCAGTGCACATCTTCGCCGCACCACCTCGACTACTATCAAACACTTTACTGCAAGCAAAAAGTGGCAATAGTTCTGGTGCATTCTCTATTATATACTTTTGAGCCCACTCAGTGACATCCTCCACAATAGTTTCTTTCCCCTCAATAATTACTCTTTCGAACTCGAGATCCAACACAGGCTGCTTCAATCTGCTCATGTTCTCCACAACTCCAAGGACTTTGATCCCAACTTTCTTGCAAAAGCTTATCTCCTTGCGTACATCGATTAGAGAAACCTGCTGTGGGGTGGTGACTATGACAGCGCCGTCGATACCGGTGGCCTGAAGGAATTGGACGATTGATATGTGTTCATCTGAGGTCCCAGGTGGGGCATCCACCACAAGATAGTCGATCTCACCCCAGTGCACATCCTTCAAGAATTGTTTGATGAGGCCATTCTTGCGAGGACCGCGCCAGATGACCGCCTCATCAGGATGGGGAAGCATGAAGCCTATGGACATAACGCCGAGATTGGAATCGACGTATATGGGAGACCAGCCGAGGTTGCTCTGATGGATGTCTTGTCCCTCCAGGCCGAGCATCTTAGGGATGCTCGGGCCGCATATGTCGATGTCGAGTAGGCCAACCTGGTAGTCCTTGCTTGCAAGGGCAAATGATAGTTGAGCTGAGACTGTACTCTTTCCAACACCACCCTTGCCAGACAAAACCAATATTTTGTGCTTGACAGTTGCCATTCTTTCAGCTATAGCAACCAAATCTGATCCAACAAGTTGAATTTAGTATGTTACCCAAATAAGTTGAATTTAGTATGTCACCTTTAAAAGTAGTCCATGATAGTACAGAGATGCACAACTGCATAAATTACAGCAAAATTTTGCAATACAAGTTGACTTATGATGCCTTCCTTCAAACTCTTCAGCAGTAAAAAAGACTGAAGATGAAAAAAAGCATAATTGTTGACAAAATGACCCACTGAAGAAAAAAAATTACACCCGGTGGTAGAGTGAGAAAAGCCATACGTAGTAAACTGCATCAGGACAGAAGAAGACCAAAAAATATATAGTTACAAATAATTCAATAATGGCTAACAGTGATACTAATATATGACTAAAGAAGATCCGCTTTATCAAGCCACGAGGTTCGCTATTGAAGTCTAGCTCAGCTTTAGAAGTCCGTACAAGTTAACCAAGAAGGCTTTTGATAACTTTGATAAAATATCATCATCAGCAAATCAAACGTATTTCTGTACAGGGTGAGAATAGTTTTGATGACTTCCAAGGAAAGATTTTCACATTTCTTAAGAGAACTCCAAGCTGTATATACATCACAAATCCACATTGGCTGTTATCAGTCTAAATAAGATTCAAGGCCTATATAACGTGGTACACAAACTGGGTTGAGTTTGCGAAGGCCTAAATAACTTCTAGCAGTGGACAGAAGCAGAACCTTGCATAACTAATTAACTATGCTAGATCAGTCAACAAAGAATCATGGAGACCTAAAAACAGAGCCATAGGGCATAAGGATCACACAAAGGGGTCATTTGTTTGGATGCATTAGGTGTGTACTGCATTACTTTTCTCTGCATAAATTTATTTTTTTTATGTTTGAATTGAAGAAAAAGAAATGCTAAGTAAAATTTTGAGGAATTTGAAATATATCAAAGCCCTATTTTCCTTGCATTTAAAAACCATTCAAATCCAGGGCTCATAATTTCTGTCTCCCACCACCACTCCCACCACCCTTGGCCACTGCAGGACACCCATCATATTTCAAAACGTATAAAAAAAAACATCTAACCAAATCAAATCCCCCATCAACATTTTTAAAATGAATGTAATTTAAAAATATCCAGCCAAATAATTTATGAATTGGATTCTATTTCACTGTCCACCTAAGTATTCTATGTGAGAGAGAAGGATATATCTCACTGCTTGACAATCGTCTAATTTGTTCTGTAATTCTCTTCCTTCCAATCAATCAAATCTTTTTCTCTTCTATTCTCTAAGGAATTCCTCATCCTCCACTATCAAATTTACTGGCTTGATTAATCCAATTTCATCTCACAAATCATTTTGCATAGATGATGAATAGAATCTCCCTAAACTTGTGACCTCTTTAAGTCAACATCTATCACTGAGTTCTCCAGAAAGATTTGATAGCAAAATCTGGGTCAAGCCTTCCAGTGATTCCGGATCCAACAAAAGAGATTTTAGGCAAATTTCAGTTAGAGATTAGAGCTAAATTGAAGGAAGGGTGCCTTAGTGGTACTAGATTGAAAGATGAAAGAATGAGAATAAGGGGATAGGAAGACTGCTTATGAGATGCATAAGCTTGTGGTATATTCATTCTCTTATGTCACTAAAAATGCATTATCATGAGAGATACCATATATTTCTAAATATATTATATCAGTTAATAAAGATCAAGAAATTCTAACACCACTTGAATCCAACGAATAACTAGTGTCACTTGATTTAAGGAACACCCAAGGAAGTGGTCAGCCATGGTATTGACCAACCTTCTGAAGTATTGCTACCCTTGCGATATAGCCAACTAAAGGCAGCTTGATAAAGCCACTCTTTGAAATACTGCCACCAAAAGACACCTGCAGATATCTCGTATCCATCATATGCATAATTCATAATGAAATCATGGAGCTTTTAATCTAGCCTCTGGCAGAAAAAATAATTACGATGGAATGCTAGCCACAATTAATTCCATCTCCTTATAGAACTCATGTCTTTGCGGCTTTGCCTAATTGTAAAGTTCCCTAGAAAAGAATTACCAGGTTGAACTATGATGTATGAAAATAAAAATAAAAAACATGTAAGATTGAGTTGGCAGAAACGCTATGTTATTTTCATCCTAACAAGTTAAGAGTTTATCACTAATATCCTTCAAAACATGTATCCAAACATATTTGGAAATGCAATTAGAAGGCAGAAACTTAAAAGAACAAAGTTTTATCAAGCCACAAAAGCTAATAGAAAAAGTGAATTTCCTTAAAGCAAAACAAACACTCAAAGCAAAATAGTAATACAAACATTTCTAGCATAATGTAAAAGAAGCCTCTGCAAAATTTTCAAGTTTAAAGGCATAAGCTCCATTGTAACTTTTGGTATCCTAGATCGACATTGAATGAAGCTTCTCTATTAACTGAACTCTTCAAAAGAATGAAAAAAAAAAAAAAAAAATAGAAGATAAAAATCACACAGCTGCAAGTGTCAGTAGAAACCAGCAGGAAGATTCAATATCTTGTCCGGTTAAGTTTGAATTTCTTAAAAGGGTACAAATAAACTAAAAAAGATAAAAGAAACAATGTACAAAAACTGAGAACGTTTGATAGAAAAACATAGGATCATATTAACAAAACCTAATTACACTAGATGCAAGTTCAGTAGAAACCAGCAGAAAGATACAATATCTTGCCCGGTAAAGGTCTAATTTCTTAATAAGGTATTAGCTGACTTAAAAAGAAAAGATAAAAGAAACCATGCAAAACAACTAAGAACGTTCGACAGAAAAACATAGTATTATATTAACAAAACCTAATTAAAATAGCTCAAACCTAAAGTAATAACAAAAACATTTCCGAATTTATAAATTACAGGGATGAAGAATGATGAAATACCAGGATCCGGGCCTTTTGGAGCAGTGGCACATATTTGCTGATTAGGGCAACCTTCACAAGCATCAGACTTCCCAGCGGACTTGGACTGAGGTCCTGGGCAATCTAATAGGCCAGAATGAAATCCAAAACATTAAAACAAAATCGGACTTTACAAATCCTTAAAACAAATAAGAAAATATAAAACATAATCAAGGAGGAGGAGCATACGCTCATTGGCATTCTCTGGGATTTCTTGGTTTCCATTCTCCATCTTAAACTCTCTGTTTTTTTTATTTTTCTTCTCTCTTGCAACTTTCCAAGCTTCTTTTGTAAGGAATACCTGCAAACGGCAAATTAAGGGGCTGTTTGGTGGCGGGATTTAAGCCGAATTTATCGTAAATCCTGCCAAACGGTTTGAGAGAGCAGTAAATCCAAATCGATTGTAAATCCCAGATTCACAGATTTAAGAAGTAAATCCGAGATTTACTAGGGGGATGTTTGGCAACAGGATTTATGCAGGATTTGAGCAAGATTTATGCTAAATCCAGCCAAACAGGATTTAAGCAGTCGGTAGATCTCACGGAGGAATAAATCCTCCGTTTCCCTTCTTTTCCGTAAATCCCAGATTTACTAAAACCTGGAGTTCGGCGGATTTACGGGATTTGGCTGAAGCGCGCGAAAGGGAGAACGATAGTTACCTTCACAGCGAGCGAGCTCCCGTCGCTACGTTCGATCCAACAGGGAGAACGGAGAACTTTCGCGACTTCCGATTCGACGTCGTCGAACGACGTCGTCGAACGACGTCGTCGAAGGAGGCGAAGAAGGTTTTAGCGACTCGTTCAAAACCCTACCCCACGCGAAGCTCGCAGTCTAACAGCAACGAAGAACGCAGAACAGAAGAACGGAGCAAATCGTCAGTAATTATTTAGGAATTAAATTAAGTAATTTAATTAATATAAATTAAAAAAATAAAAATAATTAGATAATTAATTATATAAATAATAATTAAATAACTAATTATATTATTAATATTCTAAATAATAGATAACTATTCAAGATAGTAATACTAGTTATATAGTTAATAAAGTTATTAATATTTACAATAATAGTTAGATAATGGAGCTTATTAATATCTCTAAGTTATATTATTAGGGTAAGATAATTAATCTTCTGAATAATAATTATATTATCAGTTAAATTATTTAATAGTTAAACTAGTTTTTAATAATATTATTTATAGTTGTTATTTATTAATGGTGATTTAAATTAAAATGAATAAGTAAGTTGCATTATAAATATAAATTAAATTTTTAATAAATTAACAGCCTTAAATCTTGAATTACATTGTCAAAAATTTTCACATTATTAGTCTTGTCAAACCTTTTTAGGACATAACTTCAACAAGATTTAGTAAATCTAGATTTACACCTAAAGTTAAATCCTACTTGTTGCCTATCAGCTTCTAAATCTCATTGTTGGGCGAATTTAAGGGATTTACGAACTACGAGAATTACAAACTTATCGTGGAAAATGATGATTACCTTCACAACGAGCGAGCTCCTGTTGTAACTTCCAATTCAACATCGTTGAATGAGGCGAGAAGCAACAACAACAAGACACTACTTTCTGTGCAGCACAAGCGAAGCGACAACAAAGAAATGGTCTCGATGAGAAGCACAACAAAGAAATGGAGAAGTTGGAAAAAAAAAAACCTAGTACACTACATTTAAATTAGAAAATTAATTTAATTTAACCTTATTAATAAAATATAATACATTAATAACTAATGTTTTATATTAATGAAATAATTAAAAATAAATTTATATTTAAAAATACTTAAATAATTAGCATTATAATTAATAATAAAATAATTAGTTATATAAAATAATAATTAAATAAATTAAGTAGAAGTAATTGAATCATTAATACTGTAATTAACAGATACATGTAAAATAATCATTAGTTGAAAGTAATAGAATACTTAAATAATTAATAATAAGTTTTACGTTTGAAATGAGCACTATTTTGAGTTCAACAATTTTTATGTTTTTTTTTATGACTTTCTTACCGGTTATTAAAGCAGATTTTTAATAAAATATTAAAAATTTTGAACTAAAAAGCTAATTTAAGAATCAGCAAGAAAATCATCCAATCGAAGTCTTAGGCTTCGTTTGATTCGGTTTATGCTTACATAAAAAGGAGTTTTAAAAAAGGAGGTTGAGAAAAAGCCGTTTAATAAAATGGAGTTTCAATAATGAGATATGTTTGACTAATATTTTTAAAAGTGCTTATTAATACTTGAAAGTAAGTTTAAATTGTTTGTTTAGGAGTTCTGCTTTTGAGATTTTATTATAAAAGACATAATTGTCCATGACATTTATGTACACATAATTAATATATATATATATATATATAATATATATATATATATATATATATATATATATATATATATATATATATATATATATATAACTTTCTAAGAAAATTTAATTTATCTATATTTTAAAAATAAAAAGTTTTTATTTTTAACTCATAATTTTTTAACATACAACATAATCTTCTTTCCATCAAAAGTAGTCATAGGTACTTGCTTATTCCTTCTTCTTCAATGGGCAGTTAAAAGAAACTTTTATCAAAACTCCTTCGAAGCCACCATAATCTTCTTTCCATCGGCATTCCCATGATATCTCCCGTTATCCTTATCTTTAAAGTATTCTAAGGCAAAGCCATATAACTCAAAATTGTCAAATTATCAGGAATTTTAGATATCTCTTCTAAAACCTCTAGGATAGTAAATGTTGTACGATTTTTATTTGATGCACTTATGGCAGAACTTATAGATTTTGCAGCATCCACGAGGTCGTCAACATGATTTAGAAAAAGTTCTCTACTACCCGACTTAGGAGTTCTAACTTTCTTCCTTTTATGCAATAATGTGGCACTCTTTGTGATCTCTGTGATCTCTGTGTATCTAGTTGCTAAGATCGTTTGTAGGAACATGTGGAAGATGTGTTTGTTCATCTTGAGTGTAATCTTCTTCTTCAGATGAGATTGCGTGATTGTCATTTAGTTCTGGGGGAAGTACACCAGAATAGGAATCCAAACATTCTCCCCAGTTGCAACAATACGACTGAACATAAGATCCAACTTCTCTTCCAACACTGGTGCTATTCCATTGAAACGAAACTTCTTAGCATTTGGCATTACCTAAAGTACAAAAAATGATTAATTATGAATCATGCGTTATATTACGTAAATGTTGGTTTTAATTTAGAGTATAAAGTGAATGATTTAAAATTTGAGAGATACCTGCATTTTTTCATTCCACCAATCATTAGAAGCATCAACTGTTTTTTTATTGGATTCCAACCAATTCCAGTCTCGCCTCGCAACAAATCTTTCCAGTGCTTCCAGTCTTTCTTTAATTGGTCCTACTTATTTTTAAGTTGGTTTCGGTCATACGTTCGTCCAGTGCGTTCGTTGAAATTTTTAATTAGATTTTTCCAACCTTCTTTAGTAAAATGCGTGGTTGGTCTATTTCCCAGTTCTATTTCTCTTATACATATATCACAATATGTTAAAGTCGTATCTAAGTCCCATGATGCAGGTGCACGTCCTTCTTTTTGAGTTCCCATCTACATGTTTAAAAAAAAAATTTAAGATAGTTGTATTATTTATACGAAGAAAAGAATTTTATTGATTTACGAAACTTCTAATTGTAGGTTAATATTTATTATTTATAAATGATATATATTGTATCAAATTGTGCCATAATAATTAGTAACAGTTGTAATTTTTTGTAAGGGAAGAAAAAAAGTTTCAGTTGAACCACTTCATATAGAATAAGCAATCGAATAAAATAGGGTAAGCGAATCACCTGAAACAATGGAAGAAGCTTGACGTTGCTGATGATCGGAAGAAATAAGTTGAACCACTTGAAGTACAAAGAAGAACGCCTCTTGTGAACGAGCAGCCAAGCGGGAGTACGAAGTATTGATTCTGAAATAGCAAGTAAAACTATTACATGAAAAATGTAACTGATATGAAATTTCTTATTTTCATTTTCTTAAGCGGAATGAGCAAAAGAATGATTTTGATTAAGCCTAAATATTAGTATTAAAAATTGTTTTAGAAAGCTAACATTATATACCTGGCAAAAAAGGAGCTGCTGTAATGTAAGGCCCGTTCTGTTAACCTTCCATGAGGCTATGAATTACTGTGAAGATGCGGCCAAGTAATCTTCAGATTCAAGCTGTCATAGGTTCCACAAGCGTGTCTCAGCCTCAAGCGAATCCGCAAAGATTAAAATACATTACTGTATTCACATTTCTGAGACATGGCCCGTGGACTTTCCACGACACTACGGCCGTGACAGAGAGGAAAATGCCGAATTTTGCAAAATCTTGGCCAACGGGATTTGTGCCCGTAAATCTCAAGGCGGAATGAGCAGAAGAAGAAAGGAAGAAAGTTACCTTGCAGAGCGAGCTATCTACCGTCGTTGCTTCCGATAAACCCTAAATTTTTGTTGACAAAGAGGGAACGTCGTTGAAGGAGCGAAATCGTAGAACAACGAAGGAGCAAGAGGTACGAAATTCGGTTTCAGCTAGGAGGTTACGCGGAAAATGCCGAAAGGGATGAATCCTGAATTGATCGGGAGCAGACTGTCTTGTTCGGGCTTTTTATTATGAATTGAGCGAGATTTTAGAATTTCATGGGCAGCCTGTCTTGTTCGGGAGTCCGGATGGAAGGAGCTAAAAAAACAACGACAGTTTTTTTGTCTTGCCATTTGAAGAAGACGAAGGTTTCGTGGTCGACCTGAGAACGCTCCGGGTTATTTCGGGCATTTGGTGAGCGAAACCGTGTTTTCTGAACGAATAAGCGGACAGGGAAAAAATTTTGTAACCGCTCAAAATACGCGGTTTACTAAAAATTGATTACTGTTAAACTTGTCTTCCAAACAGTTACGACAAACTGATGATTATAGCTTATTCAAACGGAAACGGAGGAATTAAACTTAATCAAACGAGGCCTTAGACTTTGTTTGGGATGACTTTCTTACTGCTTTAGAAGCAGTAAGAAAACCGACCAAAGGAAGCCTTAGCAGGGCTGGAGCACTTGAGCTGCACTTCTGGTCTTCAAATCAGTGCACATCTTTGCTGCACCACCTCAACTACTATAAAAAACCTCACTGCATGCAAAAAGGGACAACAGTTCTGGTGCATTATCTTAAGAACAAATAAGAACAGCAGTTCCTTTCTCCCCAGTAACCATTCTTTCGAACTTGAGATCCAAATATCCAATGCCGCCTGCCTCAATCCGCTCATGTTCTCCACAACTCCAACGACTTGCATCTCAACTTTCTTGCAAAAGCTCATAACTATTATCGCACCTTTGATCCCAGTGGCCTGAAGGAATTAGATGGATTCATCTGAGGTTCCATGCGGAGCATCCACCACAAGATAGTCGATCTCGCCCCAGTGCACATCCTTCAGGAACTGTTTGATGAGGCCATTCTTGCGAGGACCACGCCAGATGACTGCCTGATCAGGGTGGGGAGGTATGAAGCCAATGGAAATGACACCAAGATTGGAATCAACGTAGATGGGAGACCAGCCAAGGTTGCCCTGATTGATGTCCTGTCCCTCTAGGCCAAGCATCTTGGGGATGCTAGTGCCACAGGTATCGATGTCGAGTAAGCCAACCTGGTAGCCCTTGCTTGCAGGATGCTTATCTGACTTAAGTCACTTCACTTGCCCGATCCTTCGCTGCTCTCTTGGCCGGCTAGAGGACCGCAAGCAGGTATCTCCCTCACGCCTTCTCTCGCTCGATCGGTAGGAACCGCACGAAGTCCCGCTCCCGTTCTCTCTTGCTGCCATGATCGCACGAGCCAGTCCCCTCTCTGTCCGTCTCTCCCTCTCCCGTTTCTGTCTCTGGATCCCGCTCGGTGGATGGATCGAATGGGGATAGCCGCCAAACACCTCTTACAACCCTAAAAACCTAATGTATTAAACGAAATGAAAAAAAAAAAACGATTTTGCACTCAAGTTTTAATATGATCCAAGGGCTGAGATAAAAACTGAATTAAACAACCAAATTAGATTAGGATTTGGGTTCATTTAGTTAAATCGATTCGAGCCAATTGACGTTGATTCGATTTAGATTTAGTCGAGATGTGTTAAATTAGATCTATCGAAGCCGGTGAGCATAAAATTTATTCAATTCAAGTTGAATTGACATGATATTGCAAGATTAAAATTTTTTGGTTAATCTCAAATTAATTTTAAAAAATTTGGGCCACAGTCGAGTTGAGATGAATTAAATAAGGTTGGCTAAATGCGTTGAGCCTAAAATTTCATTGGAGTTGAGTCAAATCAACTCGACGTTGCTAAATCAAATTAGTTTTTATTAAATATGGTTCGGCTTGACTCAACTTAAGGATCTATTGAATCAATTTAACAATCAACGACGGTATCTAGGTCAAATCGAACTTGAATCGAGTTTAGTCGATTTGACGGTGTTCAATTTTGTTTATTTGATCAAATCAATTTCAATCATCCCAAATACAACTCAATTTTTATTTTAAAGAAGGGACAATGACAATGATTATGAATTTGCATTTATTAAGTGAGGTCAATTAGGTGGTTCTCTAATAGGGGTGTTCCAACGATAGTGATCAGGCAATGACCAATTGGCTATGTTAGAAAAGTTATGATGGAACTAAATTTTAAAATATCAATTGGACCTTTTAAAAAAGTCAATTTAATATTTAACTCGCCGACTACAATCGCATTGACCACGGTCGCACATGGTCACCCGGCTATGGTCCCACCGACCACAGTCGTCCGATTATGATCCCATCAACCACCGTCGCCCGATAATTGTCGCTCTGATACTATCGCCCGACTACTATGGTCCTTTCGACCACTGTCGCCCACCGACTACGGTCCCTCCGTCCACTGTCGCCCGTCAAATATAGTCCCTACAACCTCCGACGCTTGCCGACTACGATCCATCATATCTCCGTCGCCCGCCGACTATAGTCCCTATAACCACATTTGCTTGTTGAGTACGATCCATCTGATCACCATTACCCATTGAGTACGGTCCCTCCGACCTCCATCGCTCACCCACTACGGTCCTTCGGACCTTCGTCACCCGTCGACTACAGATCCTCTTGACTCTGTCGCATGCCAACTACGTTCCCTCCATCCACCATCGCCCTTCGACTATAGTCCCTACGTCCACCGTCTCCCGCCAACTATGGTTAGTCAAACCACAATATCCTGCTAACTACGGTCTCCTCAACCTCCGTCGCCTGCCAACTATGATCCCTCCAGCAATCGTCGCCCGACTGGAGTCCCTTTGACCATTGTCGTCGGACTACGGTCCTACCGACTAAAATAACAAGTCAACATTCTCTTGAGAACAACTCTCATATTACTAAATTCTTCCAACGCCCATCATGTAATGTGCTCTATATGATGTATATTTGCGACATCGAGCCACAGCCTTTCCCCCAAAGAAGGACCTCATTTGTAAATAACAATAAACACTAGCATAATTATTTTAACTGATCCATGTCCCGTGATTTTTCTATTTTCAAAAATTTTCATATAAAAATTTATTCTCTTATGACTCTTGCATCTCTCTTTCTTATCTATATGTATATTAAATCATTATACAAAGCTTGAAAACTATACTCTATATCTCTCTACTTCCATGAATACTTTAGGAAGCAACAATACTTGTCAATTTAAACCTTAATAATGCCAATGGGTGCCTTAGCTAAGTAGTTCATGAGCGTGCCTCTAATTGTTGGTGACTCATCCTTTATAATTAATTCTAGGGAAATTTACATACATATCACTTTATAACATCCTATTTACATATCTAACACCCAAAACTTTAATATTACATGCATAGCACCCTATATTATTTTAATATCAAATATATCACTAATATTTCTTTCCTACCACTCATATTTGATATGAAATTGAACTATGGGTTGTATATATGTAATATTAAAGATATAAGTGTTAAATATGTAAATAGAATAGTATAAAGTGGTATGTATGTAAATCTCCCAATTCCAAGAGGACGATGATAGATGTACGTTAATTGCTCGTTTATTTTGTTATTTTTTTTCATGGAACTAAAAAAAAAATAAAGAAAGAATTATTCTGTGAAGGTTCTCACTATGGATAATATCAAATCAGAGGACAAAACATTTTTTCCCACGTATTTTTGTTTTTTTTTTTAATTAAAATCAACCGGTACTTCTCAAATGATAATTAATCTAAAGAAAATTAAATGGGTCCACATCATTATTTGGGCTTCCAAATTTCGATATATCAAATTATATCAGGAAAGCTGTCTTATCAGTTCAAAATTTAGAGAAATGCCCGTCACAATTATTTGGGGATCAATTTGAGGCCACAGAATTTGCAATCTTAATAGGATGTGGATATTGATGTACTGTTAGTGAATCTGATTGAAAGGATCCAACATTTTGCCAAATTTTTTTTTAATCACAATTAAATCTCTTTGAATACTATACAATAAGTGCAATGATTCATATTGTGATTTATATCAATTGAAAAATAGTAAGTTTTAATTATAGAAATGATGATTGATAGTTCTAAAAATATGTGACTTCGAATTAATTTTAGTTTATGATAGTCAATATTCTTGATCTTATGATCCTAGGGGTGTCAAAATTGGATCACACATCGGGTCAAACCCGAGTTGATCCTGATCTAAACTGTTCAACACGAACCTGATCCGTTTTTACAAACGGGCTAGATTTTTCAACCCGGACCTGTGTAATATCAATATCTGCTCCAGTATCGTCCAGGACGATCTGGGATCGTCCTGGGACGATCAGTGAAAAATCAGCTCCAGTTTTGCTCCAGGTGATTTTCTGCATGCATCGTCCAGGCCGATTGGAGACATCGGCCAGGCCGATCGGCACTGTAGAAAATATCGTCCATGCAATAGCCCTGAAGGGAGACCAGGCCGATCCTCTTGGTCAGATCGTCCCGGGACGATGCTGCGATCGGCCAGGCCGATCTGTGTATTATAAGGCTGATTTCAGTCGTTTTGAAGAGAGAGAAAAATCAGAAAATAAAAATTAAATATCTGAGGAGAGAGAAAGTCGTGGGATTTTGGAGAAAAGTGGATTTTCGGACGACGCGGAGCCGTTTTCGATCGAAGTGACTGTTGAGGAAGTTGCTGTGCTCGAAGTAAGGCACATTCTACCTTTCTCAATTTTCAGTTCCGTCGTGTTTGGCGGTATATTCTGTCCGGGTTTTGTTTCCGTTAGCGAATTTCGTCCGTATCTTTTGATCGGTTCAGTTTTTACCGCGTAACTTTCTGTATATTGTTGACGTGCCGAGTGTGCACATTTTGGTTATTTTCTGAAGATTTTCGTCCGGGTATTTTTGATTCGACTGTGTTTTTAGTCGACCGGATTTTTCTGTGAAATTGGAATTTATCTGTGCAGTAGAATAAATGTTCTGAAATGTTGATATCTGTATTCTGTGCGAATTCGGTAAATTTTCTTTGCAGGAATTTTTGTGTAAATTCCGTATACTGTCGTTGTGCTGCCCGATTTTTGGGTAATTTCTGATTTGTCCGGATTTTCTCTGAAATGAAATGCTATGTGTATAAGCTATAAAAGGGAGCTATAAGGGGCCTGGATCCTATGAGATTCAGTTAGTGAAACGGGAAATCTGAAATGAGCTCAATCTGAAATCTGATATCTGTTCTGTTCCGGATCCGATGAATTCTGTTTTGGTGCTATAAGCACATCTGTTTTGGTGCCGTGAGCACAAAGGGAGACATAAGGGGCCTGAATCCTATGAGATTCAGTCAGTGTCTGGGAAGGGAGGCATAAGGGGCCGGAATCCGTAGAGATTCCGTCAGTGTCAGGGCATTTAGCTATATGTATCTGTACTATTTTCTGTATCTGTTCTGTTCTGTAATTTCGTGATTATGATATGATATGATCCGTACGATTCTGATTTCTGTTTCTGACTCTGTTGATTTGTTCTGTTCTGATACGATCTGTACGACTCTGATGTGATTTGATATCTGTCCGTAAGTTTTGATTTCCGATTCTGTTCCGACTTCTGATCTGATTTCTGTCTGATAAGTTTGGTTTTGTTTTCTGAGAATTTAGATTGGTGGTTTGTTGCTTTGCTGAGCTGTTGAGCTCACCCTTGCTTTCTGGTGGTTTTCAGGTTCTGGGAAGGGCAAGGAGGTCCAGGATTAGATTCCGGAGTCTGATCAGATTAGGTACTTTTGTACTTTTGATTTTTGTACAGTCATGGCTTTCCTGTTCTGTCTTTCTTTCTGTTGAAAGCCATGTACTGTTCTGTAGATGATTATTTTGAGGAAATGAAAAGATAGATGTTTTGTTCCGCTGCATTTGATGTTTTTAGTAGCTCTGTTGTTCTGTGCGCTTCTGGAAAGTTAAGAATTTGGAAGATCAGTTCAGTAACCTAATCCAAAGCCAGATCCTGGTTAGCTATTCTCCGTCGCGATCCGGCGCGGGCGGGATCCGTCTCGTCTCGGGTCGGGTCGTGACAAGTTTTTTTGGTATCAGAGCACTGGTTTTGGAAACAGGTTGGATTGTAAAACAGAGCTTTAGGAAGTGATCAGTGAGTCTGTCTGGGAGGTAGTTTTGGGTCGTTTGGCTTTTTATTGTGTTATTTTGTGTTGTTTTGTGATAGTTTTCCGGATTTTCTGGATTTTTCTGTATGGATCAGCCAGACCCAGACATGACAGACGGTCAGAGTGACGATCAGGCAGCACCAGTGGGGAGTACAGCCCCAGTGGTCGGTGCTGATACGCTTTCACAGTTTGCTTCACTTGTTGCTCAGATGATGAGCGAGACTCAGAGCAGAGCTTCGACTGTTAGATCTGAGGACATTGATCGACACCTGCAGTTATTTTTGAGGTTGAAGCCTCCGAGATTTGAGGGCGCTGTTGAGCCCAGAGCTGCTGAGGAGTGGCTGAGGAGATTGGAGAAGACTTTTGACGGGATGCAGTGTCCTGCAGACAGGAAAGTTCCGTTAGCTGTTTTTCTGTTGGACGGAGAGGCTGAGCACTGGTGGGATGGCCAGCAAGCAGCCAGATTTCAGGGCAGACTGAACTCCTTGATCACTTGGGAGGAGTTCACTGAGGTATTCAGAGACTGGTTTGTTCCCCCTTCTGCACGACAGCAGATGCAGGAGAGTTTTCTGAGGCTTGTTCAGGGGAGCAAGACGGTGATGCAGTACGAGGCTGAGTTTACTGCATTAGCCAGGCACGCTCCGCAGCTGGTTAGCACGTCTGCTGAGAGGTGCTACAGATTTCTGAGAGGCTTACGAGACACTTTGAGGCAGCCTCTGATACCATTCCGGATCACCGATTTCTCTGAGCTTGTGGAGCGAGCTCGTCTGATTGAGAATGACATGACGGCTACTCAGCAGCGGTGGACTGCGAGTAGGAAGAGGTTTGGAGGAGAGACATCTGGCAGTGGTTCCTCTGGGAAGAGGAGATTTGTTCCTGGATCTGGATCTGGAGATTCCAGGAAGAGCGGAGGATCGTCTGGTACTGCTACCAGTACGACTAGTTCTGGATCAGTCAGTTCGGCACCTGTGTGCCAGAACTGTGGACGACGACACTTTGGCCAGTGCTACAGGATGGCTGGTCTGTGCTTTCGATGTGGTCAGTCAGGACATCGTATTGCAGAATGTCCGCAGATGGGATTTGATCAGCGTTCTGAGCAGCGATCTGAGGGCTTTGTCAGACCTGTTGGTTCAGCAGCAGGAAGACCGAGGACTGTTCCTCCACGCCCTGAGGGATTTGCTGGTAGAGGTGGTGGTTCTAGTTCTGCACCACGGAGACCACCTACGATTCAGAGGGAGCAGAGTAGTTCTGTCGCTTCAGCTCCTGTTCCAGTTCAGCCACGAGTTTACAGTCTGAGTCAGCAGGAGGCTCGTGATGCTCCGGATGTTGTGACAGGTACGATTTACATTTCTGATCAGCCCTGTCGTGTTTTGTTTGACTCTGGAGCGAGTCATTCTTTTCTGTCCGAGCATTGTTTTGAGATTTTACATTTGGATTCGATGGTTTTACCGGTTTCTTTGTCTGTGATTTTACCGGCTGGGAATCCATTGATTGCTCGACAGTTTTGTTTGTGTGAGATCGAGATTTCTGGCAAGAAGTGGAAATCGAGTTTGATTCGATTGCCGATTTCTTCGTATGATGTGATTCTGGGCATGGATTGGTTGAGTCAGTATGAGGCCCAGATAGACTGTCTGAAGAAGCAAGTGAGTTTGCTTGTGGCTGGAGAGAGAGTTGTATTTCAGGGATTACGAGGTGTTCTCTCCAGTCTGGTTTCTGTGTTGGAGGTGAGCAGGATGTGGAAGAAAGGATGTCCGGTATTTTTGGCTTCGGTGCGGGATCTGAACCTGGAGGTTGGTTCTGTTTCTGAGATCCCTGTGGTACGGGAGTTTGCTGATGTTTTTCCTGAGGAGTTGGTTGGTTTACCTCCGGATAGAGATGTGGAGTTCTCTATCGATGTTTTTCCGGGTACAGCTCCGATATCGAAAGCTCCGTACAGGATGGCACCGAAAGAACTTTCTGAGTTGAAAGTTCAGCTCCAGGAGTTGGTTGACAGAGGTTTTGTACGTCCTAGTGTTTCGCCCTGGGGAGCACCTGTATTATTTGTGAAAAAGAAGGACGGTACACTCCGTATGTGTATTGATTACAGAGATTTGAACAAGGTCACGATCAAGAACAAATATCCTTTGCCTCGGATTGACGACTTGTTTGATCAGCTTTCCGGATCTTCGGTATTTTCGAAGATTGATTTGAGATCCGGATACTATCAGGTGAAGGTGAAGGAAACTGATGTGGTGAAGACTGCTTTCAGTACTCGGTACGGGCACTACGAGTTTTTGGTTATGCCTTTTGGGGTAACCAATGCGCCTGCGATTTTCATGGATCTGATGAACCGAGTATTCAGGGAGTATTTGGATCAGTTTGTGATCGTCTTTATTGACGATATTCTGGTATATTCTGCATCTGAGGATGAGCATGCCAGACATTTGAGGATTGTGTTGGAGACTTTGAGGAGGCATCAGCTGTATGCCAAGTTCTCTAAGTGTGAATTCTGGCTGAAGAGCATTTCTTTTCTGGGGCATGTGATTAGCGGAGAAGGCATTTCTGTAGATCCCCAGAAGATTCAGGCTGTTGCTGATTGGCCAAGGCCGACTACGGTATTTGAGGTACGTAGTTTCTTGGGCATGGCCGGGTATTATAGGAAGTTTGTGAAAGGATTTTCACAGATTTCGACTCCTCTGACGAGACTGACTCAGAAGTCAGCACCTTTTGTTTGGACACCGGAGTGTGAAGCTAGTTTTCAGAGATTGAAGGATTGTCTGACTTCAGCTCCAGTGTTGGCACTTCCGTCAGGTACGGAGGGTTTTCAGGTGTTCAGTGATGCTTCACTGAAAGGATTGGGTTGTGTTCTGATGCAGCATGGTCAGGTAATTGCTTATGCTTCGAGACAGTTGAAACCACATGAGAAGAATTACCCGACGCATGATTTGGAGTTAGCTGCAGTAGTTTTTGCTTTGAAGATTTGGCGTCATTACCTGTATGGCGTCAGATGTGAGATCTTTACTGATCATAAGAGCCTGAAGTACATTTTTACTCAGAAGGATCTGAATCTGAGACAGAGGAGGTGGCTCGAGTTGATCAAGGACTACGATTTGACTATTCAGTATCAGCCTGGGAAGGCGAATGTGGTAGCGGACGCTCTGAGCAGGAAGTCTTCTGGATTCTCAGGTATTCAGCTTACCTGTGATGACTTTCTGATTCGTGATTTGGAGAGATTGCAGTTGGAGGTGGTTTCCTCCAGTGATTTGGAGTTGGCTCAGATGAGTATTCAGTCTTCTTTGGAAGCACGGATTCTAGAAGCCCAGAAGTCAGATTCTGATTATTCGAAGTTGATTGCACAGATTGGATCTGGTAAGACTCCTGAACTTCGAATTTCTGATTCTGGTGTTATTTTCTGTAAGAACAGGTTGTGGATACCTGTGTCTGGAGACTTGAGGCAGGAGATTCTGTACGAATCTCATCATTCTGGCTACACTGTTCATCCAGGCAGTGGTAAGATGTACGCTGATATGAAGCTTTTGTTTTGGTGGCCTGGGATGAAGAAGGATGTGGCAGAGTTTGTGTCGAGATGCGAAGCCTGTCAGTTGGTGAAGGCAGAGCATCAGCGACCAGGTGGACTGTTGCAGTCGTTGCCTATCCCTGAGTGGAAATGGGAGGAGGTAACGATGGATTTTGCGATGGGTTTTCCTCGATCTAGACAAGGACATGATGCCATTTGGGTGGTTGTAGATCGATTGACCAAGTCAGCCCATTTTCTTCCGATCAGACAGACGGATTCAGTTGATCGCTTGGCACAGATTTATGTGAAGGAGATAGTCAGATTGCACGGTGTGCCTCGTGTGATCGTATCTGATCGAGATGGACGTTTTACTTCCAGACTTTGGAAAGGCATTCAGCAAGGTTTGGGTACGAAACTGCATTTCAGTACAGCCTTTCATCCTCAGACCGACGGACAGTCTGAGAGGACGATTCAGGTACTGGAAGATCTGTTGAGGCTTTGTGTTCTGGACTTTAGCGGAAGCTGGGAAGATCATATTCCGCTGATTGAGTTTGCTTATAACAACAGTTTTCAGTCCAGTATCGGTATGGCACCGTACGAGGCTTTGTATGGCAGGAAGTGTCGTACTCCTTTGACTCCGACCTCCTTCGGAGATAGACAGGCTTTGGGGGCCACTTTTGCTGATGAAACTGCTCAGAAGATCAATTTGATAAGAGAAAGATTGAAAGCTGCTCAAGATCGTCAGCAGAAGTATTACAATCAGAAGCACAGATTTGTTGAATTTCAGGTCGGTGACTTTGTGTACGTCAAAGTCAGCCCGATGAAAGGTGTGAGCAGATTTGGTCAGGTAAGCAAGCTTAGTCCAAGGTATGTTGGACCTTTTGAAGTTTTGGAAAGAATTGGAAAAGCTGCTTACAAGTTATTGCTTTCTGAATCTATGCCTGATGTGCATAATGTGTTTCACGTATCCACTCTGAGGAAGTGGGTTTCAGACTCTGGGAAGAAGTTGTCAGCTGATGAGGTGGAGATTCAGGAGAATCTGGCGTACAAGGAAGAGCCAGAGCTTATTTTGGCGTACGACGTCCGAAAGTTAAGAAATAAAGAGATTCCGATGGTTAAAGTCCAGTGGAAGCACCGGACTGCACGGGAAGCAACTTGGGAGAAGGAGTCGGATATGAGACGGTCGTACCCGTACTTGTTTTGACTGCGTTTGGACTGGATAATGTCGAGGACGACATTTTTCTGAGTTGGGGAGATTGTAATATCAATATCTGCTCCAGTATCGTCCAGGACGATCTGGGATCGTCCTGGGACGATCAGTGAAAAATCAGCTCCAGTTTTGCTCCAGGTGATTTTCTGCATGCATCGTCCAGGCCGATTGGAGACATCGGCCAGGCCGATCGGCACTGTAGAAAATATCGTCCATGCAATAGCCCTGAAGGGAGACCAGGCCGATCCTCTTGGTCAGATCGTCCCGGGACGATGCTGCGATCGGCCAGGCCGATCTGTGTATTATAAGGCTGATTTCAGTCGTTTTGAAGAGAGAGAAAAATCAGAAAATAAAAATTAAATATCTGAGGAGAGAGAAAGTCGTGGGATTTTGGAGAAAAGTGGATTTTCGGACGACGCGGAGCCGTTTTCGATCGAAGTGACTGTTGAGGAAGTTGCTGTGCTCGAAGTAAGGCACATTCTACCTTTCTCAATTTTCAGTTCCGTCGTGTTTGGCGGTATATTCTGTCCGGGTTTTGTTTCCGTTAGCGAATTTCGTCCGTATCTTTTGATCGGTTCAGTTTTTACCGCGTAACTTTCTGTATATTGTTGACGTGCCGAGTGTGCACATTTTGGTTATTTTCTGAAGATTTTCGTCCGGGTATTTTTGATTCGACTGTGTTTTTAGTCGACCGGATTTTTCTGTGAAATTGGAATTTATCTGTGCAGTAGAATAAATGTTCTGAAATGTTGATATCTGTATTCTGTGCGAATTCGGTAAATTTTCTTTGCAGGAATTTTTGTGTAAATTCCGTATACTGTCGTTGTGCTGCCCGATTTTTGGGTAATTTCTGATTTGTCCGGATTTTCTCTGAAATGAAATGCTATGTGTATAAGCTATAAAAAGGGAGTTATAAGGGGCCTGGATCCTATGAGATTCAGTTAGTGAAACGGGAAATCTGAAATGAGCTCAATCTGAAATCTGATATCTGTTCTGTTCCGGATCCGATGAATTCTGTTTTGGTGCTATAAGCACATCTGTTTTGGTGCCGTGAGCACAAAGGGAGACATAAGGGGCCTGAATCCTATGAGATTCAGTCAGTGTCTGGGAAGGGAGGCATAAGGGGCCGGAATCCGTAGAGATTCCGTCAGTGTCAGGGCATTTAGCTATATGTATCTGTACTATTTTCTGTATCTGTTCTGTTCTGTAATTTCGTGATTATGATATGATATGATCCGTACGATTCTGATTTCTGTTTCTGACTCTGTTGATTTGTTCTGTTCTGATACGATCTGTACGACTCTGATGTGATTTGATATCTGTCCGTAAGTTTTGATTTCCGATTCTGTTCCGACTTCTGATCTGATTTCTGTCTGATAAGTTTGGTTTTGTTTTCTGAGAATTTAGATTGGTGGTTTGTTGCTTTGCTGAGCTGTTGAGCTCACCCTTGCTTTCTGGTGGTTTTCAGGTTCTGGGAAGGGCAAGGAGGTCCAGGATTAGATTCCGGAGTCTGATCAGATTAGGTACTTTTGTACTTTTGATTTTTGTACAGTCATGGCTTTCCTGTTCTGTCTTTCTTTCTGTTGAAAGCCATGTACTGTTCTGTAGATGATTATTTTGAGGAAATGAAAAGATAGATGTTTTGTTCCGCTGCATTTGATGTTTTTAGTAGCTCTGTTGTTCTGTGCGCTTCTGGAAAGTTAAGAATTTGGAAGATCAGTTCAGTAACCTAATCCAAAGCCAGATCCTGGTTAGCTTTTCTTCGTCGCGATCCGGCGCGGGCGGGATCCGTCTCGTCTCGGGTCGGGTCGTGACAACCTGTCCCGCATCTTACTCGGGTCAACCCGACATGACCCGCAAACTCGGGTCAGCGACGATGAACTGTAACTAGCGGACGGCGGGGGGCAGATGGCTGACGGCTAAAGGGGGGGGGGGGATGGTTGAGGGTGGAGGGCGGATGGTCTGGCGGCACACAAACAGAGGAGCGACGCGACACGAGAGTTGACACGACCCATTATTCACCAAAGTGCTTATAAATACCTCTTAAGGAGGTAAGATAAAGCAATTAGTTTCTGCATTTCTTGAAGACTCTTCTTCTCTCTTCACTCTTTTATTTTGAAAGTTATACCAATTTAAATTAAATTTAAGCTCTTATTTATCTACAATTTTTGTTATTGACTTGAGCGATGAATTATATTCTTAATGACTATCCATAAGGACTCATCGACCTCTTATTTTCATTAATTGTTGGCAGTACACTTGCAATAAATATAACAAAGGGTATAACTACCTATCAATATTGATCTCAACATCAACACCAACCTCATAAAATAAGATATCCTATAAATGCAAGGACTTGAAGTTAATGCACTTGAAAGTCTTTTTTTCCTAATAAAAATAAAATAAAGCAAACATTTAATGGTTCCATGAAAAGGAAAGTCCAAACAATTTTAATGTTGGCTCTGTCTTTTCCCACTATTCATAAAGCAATTGAAAGATCTCACAACTATTAAATACCCCTAAACAAAAGTATTTCAAGCACTCGCTACCAAAAACCCTAACCAATAATCAGATTTTTCTTCATGACTTCTATTAAATTGATTTCTATAGTGCCATAAAAAGGCTTGATTTTCAAATGTTTATTTAAGTATGGTTTAATTTGTTAAGACTTCTTTTGGGACAGTTTTCTTATTGTTTTCTAAGACGACTTTCTAGAACAAAAATTTTCAATTCAATTTTCTTTTGTATTAGAAAATTGTTTTAGAAAGCAGCTACAAAGCTGTCCCAAACGAAGACTAAATGCCAATGGATAACGAACAGCTAGAAATAAAGGACAAATAGATTTAATTTTCCTCCCTCCTAAAAGAAGTCGAACATGCAAATATACCTTTTCAACAAATGTGTACTTCACCCCAAAACCCTATTCATATGCATTAGAGAGAAACACTAAGCTTGTAAAATCATGCTATCTTAGTCCTTATATTCACACTAATGGCTATTATTCTAACTTGTAAGATCATCTAATCATTGGTCAATTACTTCAAAGTTTTCTTAATGTATGACTTTGATTATATGAGTATAGAAATTTATGATTTCAAATTTTAAATAATATAGCGTTTCATATAGTTTGATTTAAAACTATTGATTGTTGATGATATTTAGAATATTTATGGTGGGTGAAATAGATGTGTAAATTGACTTTTTATGAGTGTTTCTTTATGTTATATTGATCTTAATTTATTTCATATAATTTGTGTCCGATTAAGCGATTATGATGCTTAGGAGATCCTATTCATTAACAATTTTTACATTATAGAAGCTCATAATTTTTTTAAGAAAAAAATTGATCTCAAATAATTAATTAAGTGAAAGTAAGATAGATGATTAATTTATAAAAAAATAGACATAAGACCAAGTATTGATAAATAAGACACAAAGTCAATTACATATCCGATTATACACAGAGAGATAGATAATATCCGTTTAAAAAAGATTATTGTAGGTTAGACCCGAATATGTGACATTTACCCTAAAAACCATATAGTATAGTATTTCAACTATAGCTTTTGACAAATGAGCTTATAAAGATAACACTAAAATTAGAAGAAAAAGAATGATCATCCTCCACAATGATTAAAAAAAATATTCATATCACACACATAAAAATATATAATATATTTTAATTATTTTTTAAAAAATTAATATTATTTAATGAGCCTTTGGTTAGTCATGCATGACCCTAAAATGTTAGTTGGCTCATCTAATTTAAAAAAAAAAAGTAATTCACATTCTACAAGACAAAAAAAAATGGCTCCTTTAAGGTTAAAAAAAGAATATTTTGACCTAATTTAACCATAAACCAGTTATTTATATGCCAAAATAATTTTCAAAATATTAAGACTTCATTTGATACAATTTTCTTACTGCTTTGCTTTTCAGATCGTAATCATAGTTTATACTTTTGATCATTGCTTTTTACTGCTTTCAAACAATTTTTATGTTAGAAAACTTCTTTTTACAAGAGCTTTGAAAGTTTTTTTATTTTCTCCACAGTAATTTTACAACTACCTTTAAAAAAAGTTGCAGCGATCACAACGAACCATAAATTAATAATAGGCAGAATCAATTGAAACTTACTGCCCAAATCAATCATTTGAAATATATTTGACTACCAATTTTTCAATCAATCTTTTATTTAATAAACTTCATATAATGTAAATCAGAGAGTAAAAAAATGATAGAAAACAAAAAAACTTGATCCACAAGCTTGTTATCATTGTTATAGTAATGTAGATAAGGTATGACAATTGCATTTGAGATCCCAATTTAAAAATCAAGTGCGCTATCTCACTTGCCATAAATTTAAGCTTCCTGATCTACAATATCCCTGGCCTCAAAAAATTTGAGATCATTATTTAGATGCCATTTTTGTGGAGGGCAAGGTGCTTCAAAGTCCAACAAATTCAAATCTTCTTGATTTAGAATCATTTTTTGCTCTATTAATTAAAATATTTCAAAATTTTGAAATTTTTTTATCATATTTATTTGTAATGGATTGCCAGTTTCTTTTGGAACTTTTTTTACTGGTTTTATGATATAAAAAATAATTAAAAAAAACTATTTTAAGAAGTACTAAAAAATCGTTTCAAACAAAAAACTTAGTATTTTAGATTAAATTATAAAATAAATTCTCTTTTTTTTTCTACATTTATTTTGGAAAGATGTTTTTTGAGAAATCATAATACAGAATATAATGGAGAAAATAGTTTTAAAAAATATAATAATAATAAAAATAGAAAAAATAAAAAACTTTGTTGAGGTAACCATTACATTTCTTAGTTAAATATAAGTATGATCAGACATCAATAAATTAAAAATGTACGTATTTTTTAAATAATAAGACAGTTTTTTTTTACCATAAATTAAAAGAAAATTATCACTATTTTTTATCTTTTCTACTCCGTATACTCGAGAAATGAAGTATATGTATAAATCCAAAACCTAAAAAATTTATGGCTTAAATTTGTATGGCTAAAAAAGCACTCGTCTTAACTTTTCATAAAATATGATTATATAATTGTTTACCCTCGTTTAATCAGCCACGTAAATAATTATTGTTTTTTTTTTTTGATAAAAAATGTAGGCAATCATAAAAGATAGTCATGAACAATACTAATATTCACCATTGCCAATAAGTTCGGCTTCGGCCATATATAATTGTTTAGCCTCATTTAGGCAAACATTAAAGATAGCCACCAACAACCCTAATTAGGGGTGTTAATATTTGACACGACACGAAAATCCGATCTAGACCCGAACTGAAAAATCCGGGTTGGACCCGACCCGAATTCAAAACGGGTCGGGTTCGGGTTTCATAAATCGACCCGTTTGAAAAACGGGACGGGTTCGGGTTGACCCGACGGGTTGCCGGGTCAACCTGCGAACCCGTTTTAACCTAACCCGCGGACCTGCCCGCCCCGCTGTCGCGCGAAAAATGGCGCGACCACGCCCCGCTGCCGCGCGACCTTGACTTGCTGCCGCGCCGCACGACCCCGCTACTGCCGTGCCACGCAAGCGCACCCCGCGCGACCTTGCCGCACTCCGCTCGCGACCCTGCCCCGCTCCGCGCGCGACCCCTACCTCACTCGCCCAGCGCTATCGCTCTGCGCGAGACCCCTCTCGCACTCGCCCCTCGCGACCGCTCCGCGCGACCACGCCCGCACTTGTCCAGCGCGACCCAGCCCGCACTCGCCCAGTGCAACCAGCTTTCCCGGGTCGGGTCGGGTCGGGTCAACCCGGCAACCCGTCGGGTCGGGTCTGGGTTCGCATTTCCGACCTGTTTACCTAACCAGGTCGGGTTAGGGTCGACTCGTTTGAACCCAGGTCAGTTCTGGGTTCGACCCGAACCCAACTCGTGACCCGAAATTGACACCCCTAGCCCTAATATTCATCATTGCCAACAAGTTCATCACAAACAAGGCTGATGCTTCCTATCACCACAAAGATGAATACCAACATTCCACACAAGGAATCAACATGGATCATTTAATGTCTTGTTCTGATTTTTGGTCAAATGATTGGATTGTTTTTCTCAAAAAATCTATAACTAAGTGCACTTTCACACATTTTGAGAGGCTAAAATGAGGCCATGCACACAAGGATTGTAAATGAAAGTATATGGAGTTTTCTATAGTGGCATTCGACACCCACTGTCGATAATATCAGCGCTCATCGTTATCTCTAAAGTTGACATCTAGCATCAGGACCAACGCTAACACCCGTCATTACCAACATACATATACCATCGACATCAACTTTGATATTCATTGTTAACACCAACACTAATGTCTTTCATCTCGATCAAAGTTGATTCATGTCTAGCTTCTTGGTTGTTGCTTTGTCATTTTATAAGAAAAACGGTCAAACAAACTATAACAACGCAAACTCTTAACTATCAAGATATTGTTTGCTTTGACCTAAGAACCTCACGGTTTTATCATGTTTGTGTAACTTTCCAATAGGTCACCCATCTCAGAATTGTCCCAAGATGAGCATGCTTAACTGCAAAGTTTTTTAATGAAATTTTAACCATTACACCAAAATGCACCTCGATGTTTAAGAGTTTAGCTTATTTTACTTAAGGGGTTTCAAAATTTCCCCCATTTAAATAAATGGCGTCATCATCAGTATCTTTATCCCAGAATCATATATAGGGATTCTATAGGTGTCCCATACAAGTTTAAGTGATGGCTCCTATCATGTAGTACTTTGTCCCATACAGGGTTTAAGAGGTGGCTCCCATGGCGTAACACTTTGTTTTGCCTGACACTTAGTTCCCATCTTCCGGCCAGTGTATTGCTTTGATACCATTTGTAACAGCCTAAATTCTTAATTATCGAGATAATGCTCGCTTTGGCCTAATAAGAACCACACGGTTTTATCTTGTTAGTGTAAATTAATTTCCAGTAGGTCACTCATTCCAAAATTGCTCCGGGATAAGCATGCTTAATTGCGGAGTTTCTTAATGAAATTTCAATCATTACAAGAAAAGGCGCCTCTATCGCTCTATGTTTAAATGTTTAACTTCTTTTACTTAAGTGGTTTCATGCAGACCATCCATGACATATTGATGACAAGTTTTACGCCTCAAGACCCTTCCTAATTCCTCCATGAATGCCTTCTCCATTTATGCGAAATGTATCCTTTATAATTTATGACTTCCACAATTGAAAGCTTTTTATGAAGTCATGCCACATGATTTTTCTCATTATGGAATTTTTCATATAAAAAAAACCTCATCTCTCTTCTCAACTGCTTCACATTTATCCACATGTTCAAATTTTTCGTACAACATTAACATAATAAATAATAATGTATCATTTTCTATCATTGTAAACGCTCCAACACTCAATATATCTCAAAGTTTGACTAATAATAGAATGTTGTAGTAATCAGCAGTCCTCTTCAGAGCCGAAATCTCCAACCGACGCCTATCAAAGACAAGGCAAGTGACTTGTTATAATCTATCTCGTACTCATCCTCCAATGGAAGCAAAATTATGCACGTCGTATTTTCTTTATATTTATAATTTTATATTCATCTAAATATTTTAAATATATTAAATTTATTTTATACTGTATTCCAATTTAATTTACATTTCTTTTTGAGTAAACAAAATAGCTACTTAAAATTTTTATTTTTTTTATTTTTCTTAATTTGGTTGGTGGACGAGTACAATTGGGAACCTTTTAACCCGTGCTCGATTCCCATTGAGCGGTAGCACCTCTTAAGTGGGGCCCAATCTTTCGAGGGTGACAGCGGGTTGATATCCCGTTCCCAAAAAATAAAATTTTTTAAATCCTAATATTATGTTTTTATTTTAATTTATATAATAAGTTTATAATTTTCATAAAAAATACAAACTATTTAATAAATAAGGCCATATGTTTATAAAATCTTGGTGAGATTTGCCTGCACGGATAAAAATTATTATCAACAGTGTTCGGGTGCTTCTAGAGATCAATTCGGATGCGTCACGCTACCAAATAAATAATGTATTAGATGATGTAAAGCATTTTATTTACCTCTAAAAAAGTCAGGACTTGGTGCATAATAATCTCTCCTACATGAGACTTCGCACTGGTGTGCGGCACTGCGGCTAAAGCAGGTTCCTTAAATTAAAAAAAAAAAAAATCCTTTATAAAACAGACAATAGAGTCCACAAAGGCAAATCTCTTCCTAAAACACCGCTTTGTATTAGAAATAGAAACAGAGTGAGCTGAGGCGGAGCCATGCCGAACACATCTAATTCCCAGCCACCCAAGAAGCCGGCTCCGGTGGCGCCGCCGTCACCTAGGTCCGCGGGCGGCGGGGTTGGTGGTCAGTGCCTCTGCTCGCCAACGACGCATCAGGGTTCTTTCCGCTGCCGCTACCACCGGTCGACGTCGTCCGCGTGGCTTCGAAGGTCAAACTCGATGCCCTCCGCCGCCTCCAAATCCTCTTCCGGCGCCACCTCCGCCTCCGCCGCCGATCCCGAAGCTCAACCAGCTGAAGCTCCTTGATTGCGTAGAGTCCTCGTATCTGATCTTTCTCTTTTTTGTAAATTATCTTAGAATATCTCGGTGCAAAATTAAAAAATTTGAAAGTTCATTCCGATTGGTTTTGCATAAGGTGATTTGCTTTTTTGAGTTTTTTCCGTATTAATTTGCCCTTGCGATGCTTTCATGTGAGTATACGGCGAAGAAGCAGATTTAATGTATTTAATTATTTGTTCATCTTTTTTCTGCAAAATGGGACTATTTGGGTAATTTTGACATTCAATATTTTTTTTTTCTGCAAGTGGGATAAGGTTTGGGTGTCAATTCGTAAAAGTATTTGAATTTTGTTAGAAAAAATACATTTGAATTTTCTACAAAAAAATTATATTTATGACCTAAGATTGATCATTAAAAGAAAAAGATTGCTATTAAAAATATGGTTTACTTTATAAGTGGAAACTATTTTGCAATTACTGAAATTGTTTGGTTTCATTTGAAACTATTGATTTCAGTCAATATTCAACAGTTTTGCTGATGTTTGTTTGAAATCAAGCAAAAGGTAATTAAAACAACAAAAATTTGATCGAATTCATCAAAATTCAGCTAAATTTTAATGAAACTCAATAAAAAAATTCATCCAAAAAATATTATATTTATAACTTAAAATATTTATCTGCAAATTTTAATTTATAAATTGTTTTTTTTTCTATTTTAGATAAAAAATAATCATCAATATCTATTATTAAAAATAAAAATCGAAACCAATGAATCAATTTTTTTTTTTGAAAATAGAAGATGAAGCCAAATTTGAAAACTTTGGTCTAATTTTTTTATTTATTTAGTTGATAAATTAATTATTTAATGTAAATCAAACATTATAGGAGACTTGGGGAACCTTTAATTTTATTTATTTTTGTCTGAAAGATGAAATTTGTGGCCTATTTTCTTTTGAATATTTTAAATCTTTAATAATTGAGGCAAATGATTAATGTTAACAAACAAGTTGATATAATTTTTTTTTTAATTTCCAGCAAAAATAAATTGACTTGAACTCGGTGAAATTAATTTACTAAAAAAAAAAAAAATTGATTAAGTTTTAAATTAAGTTGTGTTATTGTTCCTAATTTTTATTGTGAGTTAGTTTTCTTTTGGGACATCTTTTTTATTATTTTTTAAAGTAGTTTTTCAGTATAAATTTTTTAGCTTAAAAAATTTTTGTACTAAAAAATTGCTTTAAAAAGCTGTAAAAAAAAAGCAATGCCAAACGTAATTTTAGGGTGATGAAAATGACATCTTCTTAAATGAAATGCATTAAAAATGTTTAGAATGGGAATATTTTCACGAATGATTGCGGGCATGAGCGCATGACAACGATATCATCGAGCGCTCTTCCTATTGATAATTAAAAAAAAAAGGCACATATATGTCATAAATTTTTTTATTTATAAAATTAGATTTTTAAAATGAATTATGAAATTCATATTAGCAACATGCTGCGATCAAAAAGAATTTAATGGAATGAAAAATATTATATGATATTTGATTGTGATCTTCAAAGATTTTGATTATATTATCATAAATGTAAAAATTGAATATTAATTTTGATGTGTTTTCGGGCTAATCTTATTTGTATCTAGGCAGTTTTTTTCTTAATGGATTCATCACAATAAGGAAAAAAAAAATTATTTTAAGTATTTTTAAAAATAATATATTATCATTGTCGTTGATGGCTGGCCGCTGTCAGCCTCCAACTCAGGCCAATACTGACCACCACCTCTGGCTGATGTCAACCTCAAAAATTGACCACTGTCGACCACCATCGCCTCTTATTAGGGGTGTCAATATTTAACACAACATGAAAATCCGATTCAAATCCGACCCAAAAATTTCGGATTAGACCCGACCGGATTTCAAAACAGGTCGAGTTCAGGTTCTTGGATTCGACCTGTTTGAAAAAAATGGGTCGGTTTGGGTTGACACAGTAACCCGAAATCAACTTGTGTTAACCCGTGAAAAATCCCCTAATGAGTCAAGTGACACACGTCCAATTTGCATCGAATCTCGTCCACGTCGAGTCTCATCCACGTCACGCCCCGTCCACGTCGAGTCATGTCCCTGTCGAGTCATGTCCGCATCGAATGCCCGCGGTCGTCGACTTGTTGTCGTCAGCGCTGCCTCGCCTCGCCGTCTCGGGTTAACAAGATCATGTCGAGTTGGGTCAACTAGGTAACCCGACGGGTCTGGTCCGGGTTCCTGTTTTCGACCCGTTTGCAAAACCAGGTCAAATTCAAACCAACTCATTTGAATCCGAGTTAGTTTCGGGTTCGACCCGAACCCAACCCAAAACTTGAATTTGACACCCCTATCTGTCACTATCCTTGACTGCCGTCTTCAACCAACACCAACGACATGCTCTTGTTGTTGGGTTTGTTAGTAGCCATCTCCAACCACTTGTTTTTTTTTTTTTTGGCTAAATTTAGAAACAGTAATTACTATCCTTTTTTTTTTTTTTACTAACTTTCTAAACCTTAAGTAATCAATACCTGATAATCCCTTTCCCTTATAAGCCTTTGCCACTTTAGAGTGCTGGAAAGAAAGACGTAGATATCTCTCATATTTCCATCCAAAATGTTAAAAAGAACATTTAATAAAAAAAATTGTAAAAAAGTTAAAGGAAATTATTTTGATTTGCACCATCATTTTATTGATATACTCTTATGAATATTCTATAATTACAATTAAAAAATTATTAAAAAAACTACCACTTCAAATATAAAATATTTAAATTTTAAATTCTTTAATTTTTTCATATATCCATTTAAATTAATTTTTCGAAATGAATCAAAGTGTGCTAATCTCGTTTTATGCTTTTTTAAATTAATTTATCTTTAAGCAATAAAAAAAGTTGAGATAATGCTGACCAAGGAAGTAGAAAAATGCTACATGTTGTTTGATTATTTGCGTACAAACATATTTTTCTTATAAAAAGTAAATAATGAAAAGATTTTGTTAGGCAGCTTATAAATCTATCATTTTATAAGCTATGATTTGGGAGTTTTGATTATCAATAAAAAAAAATTTTACTTCAAGATTTATATATGTGATATATGTATGAATTTATCTTAATTGATCTAAATATTTTCTAGAAAAAAATATTTGTTTGGCTGAGCTTGATTTCATCAACTAAAATCTAAATAAATAATTAGAGAAAATTTGGGATATGATACATAAGGATGAATATTTAAATTTTAAATTTATTTTATGACATAATATATGGATGGCCAATCAACCTTTATATTTTTATTTTAATTTTTTTATTTTTTTTTATTTTTTATTTTTGCCAATCAACCTTTATATTATACAACTTCAAAATAAATTTAGGTAGTTTAAATTCTATTTTGCTTAAAATATTCTCATCAAAAATTTTAATTTCACCAAAAAAAAAATCTCAAAGCAATTATGTTATTCTTAAAACAATAATTATCTCGTGTTAAAACTTTTTTAAACTCAAATGTTAAAGTTACATTCAGGATATGTGTCTCACCGCTTTCTCGCTTTTTTTTTAAATTCCAAACACAATTTTGCTTTGTTCCTATTTTTTGCTATTTTTTTAATATATATATATATATATATTTTTAGAAATTTATATTTGGAAGCTGTTTTTTACAATCAAAATTGCTCATGTGTGATAGCTTTAAGAAAACATTGGTTTGATTTCTTTAAGAAGAATATTAATGTCACAAAAAATTCATCATGACCGAGCACGAATCTTGATACAAATATGAATTAGAGGTTTTAAAAATTAATTTCAAGACTATCCACACTCTGATGTTGACAAGATTATAGTTGAATTGAACATCTCGAAGATATGAATTCAACGACACCAAAATCAGTCTAATTCAAGCATAAATGAACCCAAATCAAGGGTCCAAAACATACTTGGAGGCTTCAAAGCATCAATTGAAAAACTAAATGATGGGCAACTATGTCATGCTTATAGTCGAATCGAGCGAATTGATTCGACAAGTCCAACGAGCCCAAGATCATAAAATTATGACATCATTAAGACACTTAAATGCTTGACAAATACTATATGATCAAGGAAATCGTTATTAGTCATCTAATGAAACACTCTTAACTTGCCCTTGATCTTCTCCATATTTACAAGTCATACCACTCCCCAAAAACTCTAAACACACCCTCATCTTCACATGAAAGGACGGAGAAAAGAAGAAGACATAAGAGCTCTATTGAGTAGAAGTTCTTCTTGACCGCTGCTGGATTTCTTCCCAACCGCTGCCAGAGTTCTTTCTGATCACCATAGGAATTCTTCTCGATCACTACTGGAATTCTTCTCGACCTTCGAATGTCACCAAGCTTCCACTAGCTCGTTGTCCACCGCCAGATCTCTTCCCAATCACCGACAGCCCACAAACTTTTGCTCGTTAATCCGCCATCCATTTTAGATCAAAAGCACCTATTTGTAGTTTGGCAAAATTCTTCGACATATTTGTATTCAACTTGTATTTCATTTTTGGAATGGGTCGATCTCTGTATTTCATTCAAGCAATATTGGAATCATTTTAATTGGGCGAGGCCCCATGGTGTTTTCTCTTTTATAGGATTTTTCATGTTAAAACTTTGGTGTTCCCCAGTCTTTTTAAGTTCATATTTGTATGTTGAATTTTCGTGCATAGCCAAGGCGTAAAATATTTGCACTCTACCATCGCAAATTCCTCACCCCACAACAAATATATGCATGGCATCTACAATAACTTTAAAAAGTTATTTTTTTCAACAACATCTTCATAATCATCTTTACAAAACAATGACACTCAATTTTATCTAACAAAATCAAATAAAAAATATTGCAGGATAAATGGATTTTCTTTTTTTTTTTTGTTTATCATTAATCTTCTAATTACTTTAATAACCATTATAGCTTCTATATATTTTTCATCTATGCCAGAAAAATCCCAATTTTGTTTGATTTACTATTGCTAAAAGATGCAACTGATGAAAATTGTCAATGCATCACAATGCATGCATCTATGAAAGGACTCTGGCTAGAATAGCCCAATAATAGCGAACAAATTGGCAATACATCAAAATATCTGCATCACTTTAAGGCGATAATAATAGCCCAATAATAGCTAACAAATTTGTTTTGAAGGACAAGTGCACCTTTATATATAGGCTTTCTGTAGTTTGGTTAAGGCTTCGCTTGGTCCGGCTTTCTTAAAGCAATTTTTTAGTATCATAATTTTAATTTTAACTAGAAATTTTTTTTTAATAATCAATAAGGAAGTCGTCCCAAATGAATCTTAAGCTAAAATATTGACAAATTTTGGCACCCAAATAAAATAATATATTTCATCTAGATTAAACACTTTACTTTGTCATTACCTACTTTATTGAGCCAAAGTAATTTAAGTCGTCTCTCCTTCAATATCTTGAGTTCTCCTCTTGTATCCTTGCAACCATGTCAATGAGAAATGGATCATTTTTATTTGGTAATCATAATACTTTACTCAACAAAAGCATATGAAGTTTTTTTGAAATAGTTCTCCTAAGCAATGAAGATAGGAAGAAGTTCTATAGGGATTGCACAAAGGTTTATTACTTATGGAGGTTAAGAAAAGTTAGGTAATTTTTCAAGAGAGGTGCTCAGGACTAGAAGGAAAATAGTTCGTGTTCAACCACAAGGAAATCAACTTGTGTACTTTCTTTACATTGCCTTATTTCACAATACTTGAACTAGTTCTCTTCACATTTGCATCTACCTTAGTATTTTATATACAACGCTCTGCTCTTTATTTGTCTCTAAGAAAACTCTATATATCGCTGCAAAACTTGGGTATACAATGCCACATCACTATGCAGTTGTACAGAAAAAATTAGGAGTAAAGCACCTGAATCGAAGCAGTGGGAGAACCCCTGCAATCCCACAATGAGCTCAGCTGATGGAATTAAGGTCCAAGACAACAATACAACTTGATGGATCGACAAAATCAAATCCCACACAAAACTAACATCGCCCAGTTGGTTTGATCTTCTAGGGCTAGTTGGCATGCTATGATCTTTGCAATGTGAAGCGTTCGCTTACCCATGGATGATGCCAGCAATTACTCTACGAAGACAATATTTTCTTTTGGTGATTGTCGTTTTGATCGCGTGCTTCCTGTGGCTGAACTCCTTACATGAATCTCAAAGCAAAATCAAGTTAGAAGCTTAAAAAATTAAATCGGAAGTCATCTGAACTCCGATTTCAATGAACTTATAGTCGAACTGAACGTCTTGGAAATACAAACTCAACGACACCAAATTTGACTCAATCCGAGCTCAAATAAATCCAAATCAAATACTCGAAGCACATTTGGAAGGTTCAAACCATACTTTGGATTACCAAACGGTTTCCAAACGTGACAAGCTTATAGTTGAATCGAGCAACTCGGCAAGACAAATCCAATGAGTCTAAAATCATAAAATTATGATATCAATAAGGCATTTAAATGCCTAATAAACAGTTCATGATCAAAGGATTCAACATCGACAGTCCATTCAAGCCACTCCCAACTTGCCCCTGATCTTCTCTTTATTTACTGGTCATGCCACTCTCAGAAAATTATAAATAAACCCCTCATTCCAACCGATGCCGAAGTTTTGTCCAGATGCCATCTAACGCCGGAGTTCTGCCCGGCAGCTGTCTGACGTCGAACTTCTACTGGACGCCCGACCTCCGCGCGTCGTCAAACTTCTACCCGATGTCAGACTTTTGCTCGTTGTTGGATTTCTATCTAACGACAGACTTCTACCTAACGCTGGGGGGGGGGGGGGGGGTGGAAGAAGGAGGCCCAAGCAGCTTACCGACGCCGAAGTTTTGTCCATATGCCATCTAATGCCAGAGTTCTGCCTGCCAGTCCTATGACGTCGAACTTCTACTGGACGCCCTACCTCCGCTAGCCGTCAGACTTCTACCTGATGTCGGACTTTCGCTTGTTCCTGGATTTTTATCTGACGACGGACTTCTACCCGATGCCGGACTCGCCGGACATTCGTTGAACTTCTATCCAATGCTGGACTTCTCCCCGATGTCGGACTTCTCCCCGATGCCATCCTTCCAACCTTCGTCATTAAACAACAGTCTTTATGACCTCCGTCTCCCGCCGAGTACGATCCTTCGGACTTACATCACCCACTGACTATGGTCCTTCCGACAAAATACACATTAACATTGATTCTTCCTGTTTCTACCATGTAACACACTATGTATTATGTATATTTGTTACATCAAGCCAATGCCTCCCCCCTAAAAAAGGGCCTCATTTGTAATTGACTGCAAATAATAACAAATTCATTCAAACTAGGCTATGCCCCGTGATTTTTCTTCTTTTTAGGGTTTTCCACGTAAAAATTTTGACGTCTCTTGTGAATACGACACCCTCTCTTTTTATCTGTGTGTGTGATGGATCTTCGTACAAAGTTAAGACGTTAAACTCTATATTTCTCCACCGCCGCGAATACTCCAGGACGCAAAAAACATATATGAGCATACAAAGTTAACAAACTATAATAACAAGAACAAAATAAACAATCAAAGCAATGTTATGGTCATAAGCGGGCATTACAATCTATTATGTTCGGAAAAAGATAAAATATTTCGCTGTCCTAATCCTTGGATGTTTGGAATTCAAAAGCAGTGAAGATAAATTATATAAGTTCCAATCTCGAACAACTTAACAAGCTCCAAATAATATTCAAAATGAACTTTAATGACATAAAATTAGCATAAAATGCATTAAGTTGTACTCCATACACTTCTTAATTGGTCTTTCAAGCAAACATCAACTATTTAATTGTCTACCAAACATTCTAAATGGTGGATTCATAATCATTATATCTTGAAAATGATACAACCATTTATTTCCCATCAGTTCATTCAACTAATGGCAGTACAAATATTGTTAAGGGGGATTTACATATATACCATTTTATTTCATTCTATTTATATATCTAATACTTAAAACTATAATATTTCATTCGATACACATATTTGTTCTATAAGTAATAGATATGTAACATTAAAATTTTAAGTATTAGATATATATATAACATGAAATAAAATGGTATGCATGTAAATCTCCCTATTGTTGATTTACAAAATTAATATCATATTTCTCAAATAAATTAATATTTAAATTATTATCTTGAAATTAATATTACAAATGCTATAGAGGTGGAATTATTCGCGCAAAAAAAAAAAAAAAAAAAAGTCAAAATCATCGTGGCAAAATTCCATTGAACTATGAATCCCAGAAATGCTACCGTGCTGAATTCTACATCCTTTTCCGGGTAAGAGTAGACCTTTGACTTACATTTACCAATTAGCCATTATCACTTAACATATTTTTTCGTTTTTCATATACTTTGATATAAGATATTTATTAAAAAATATTTTACTGAAAATAAAATAATTGATATTCTGATATTCAAGCAAAGTAATTAGTTTTAATAAAATAATCTTTGATATATAATAAAAAAAATTATCTTGATCAGGCACTCGAGGAAAAATCAAGTTGAAAACTTCTGAAATTAAATTTGAGACCATATGAACTCCTATTTCAACAAATTTATAGTCGATCTGAGCATCTCGAAAAGATGAAACTAACGTCATCAAATTCGAGTCAATCCGAGCCTAAATAGGACAAAATCGAAGACCCAAAACACATTTGGAAGGTTCAAACTATAAATTTGACGACCAAATGGTTTGCAAACGTTACTTGCTTATAGTTGAATTGAGCGGCTTGATGAGACAAATCCAAGGAGCCCAAGGTTGTTTAATTCTAACATCATTAAGGCACTCAAATACTCAATAAATATTCCATATGAATCAACATCGGTCGTATATTCAAACCACTGTCGGGGGGAGTCCCATACGGGAGGATCAAGGAAGGAAGAAAGAGAGAGAGAAAGTTCTCTTGCAATCAGAATCCTACTTGACCACAGTCGGATAACTAGTTGACGCCGGATTTCCACTATGCTTCCAATTATTATTGGACTTACATCCAACGCAGGACTTACTCCAAAGAAGGGTCTCATCTGTAATTGATTAAAGACATTAATAGATTCATTCAAACTGGGCTATGCCCTGTATTTTTTCGCCCTTTTCAAGAATTTTTCACATAAAAAATTCTAATATCTCTAATGAACGCTACATTCTCCCCTTTATTTGGTTGTATGTTTAATCTTCGTACAAAATTATGATATTAAAATTTATATTTTTCTACCATCACGAATATTCTATGACGCAATTATTGCACTTTATTTAAATTCATTCCTTTAATAAAAATTAAGTTATATCATTCAATAAATAATTAATGAAAATTTAAATTTTTTTATAAAAAACATTATTTTAAATAATTATAAAATTAATATATTATAAAAAAATTATTTTAGGTGAGAACGCAAAATAAATTTAGATTAAGGACATTTTCTAATATAATAATTTAGGATAATTCAGCACAGGGCTCTAAGGCAAGTCGTTTTACCAATCATGATTAACGACAATTACCTAATTATTATCATAAATAGGCCAATATCCGAAACTATCAACTGTTTGCTGGGCCCCATCCTTCCTACCACTATGAAAGCCCGTGGTGTTCGCAGCAAGCAAATGCGGGTCCCACCACTAACTCGAGTACGCGTTGCGTGGGTTTACTTGAAATGGGTGACGTAATGTTTTGCCCTCTGAGGGACATAGGCGAGGTAGAAGGCGACTCGTAAGATTTATTCCTGCGGAATATTTTAAGAATTGCATCACAGGCCGCGTACAAACCCTAAATTGCGAGCATTTTTAATCATATATTTTACCTGTTTTGTCTAAGTAGAAAAGAATTGGGAGAATATTATAAGAGGCTCGTTGATGGGATGTGGAACACCAGCTATTCTTCCTTTTTTTTTTTTTTTTTTTTAGCCTTTGAGCAGTTGAGCTCCGGCTTTTTCACCCCGAAATTTATTTTTAATTCACTGTTATTAATATTGTTGTCTAAAACTTTTCTTTAAAATGATTATAAAATTATAATGAAAAAAATAAATTTTGGAAGCTGTCATAAAAAATAATATTTTAATATATAAATTTCTTAAAAGGTGAGGAGAATAATATAATTGTAGTTAGATTTGAAAAGCAATGCAGTAATAAAGTTGTTTGAAATTAGGGGTGTCAAAAGTTAGTTGATGGGTCCGGTTAGGGTCTGCCCAAAAAATGACCCGACTAGAATCAATTCAACCCAAACTCATATCGTTTAATAAATGGGTAAAAAAGATTAACCTGAACATGATTAGCTAGCGACTTGAATGTCATGAATCTAACATGTTTAGGATCCATTCAACCCAAACTCGTCTCGTTTTCCTTCTCGTTGTGTACTCAATGCATTTCGTTGGGTCACTTGAAAGTGGAATGTTGTTTATTACATCCTCATCTCGATAGTCCTCACAATGTTAACCCTTCTTCAATTAATGTGGGTGTTAAACCCATTGTTGGTTTTCAAAAAAAAAAATCATGATGGCGATGGTGTTTTGCTCGAGAATGTGGAAGTTAGTGTTGCTGATGATGTTGGTATTTTCCCTTGGCAGTTAGTGATGTTGGGCTTGTTTCTGTGCTCGCGACTGGTGATGTTGGGATTCCCATTCAGGTGACTAATTTTGTGGTTTCCTCTCCAGCTGTTTCGGCCTGTGATGTTGGGCGTTCTCCTGAGCTAATTGTTAATGGAATTGATCATCCGTTGTCTAATATTTTGCCGATGGCTCCTTCTTGTGGAATTAATGAGAGTGTTATTGAGGCTTAAAATCCTAACAATTGTTTAGTTAATTTGATAGCTAGTGCTATCGTCTCTCCAGATTCTAATGTTGATGTCAGTGATGGTGAAGCTTCGATTTTTAATGATTTTGTCCCTTTGGACCCTTGTGACTGAGATTGTTTGCCACCTGTGGGGTAGGATTTTGCCTGTTAATAATTGTGTGGATGCTAATTTTTTGGACACTCATGCTCCTTTTAGTGCTTCTTTTACCGAGGGTGTGATCATGTGTCTAAACATATTGGTGTGCCACTTATTGATATGCATATATCTGTTATTTTTAATGATGCTTTATTAGCTCACCTAGCTTGTGAATCGAGGGAAAATAAGGTGATGCAGGGGGTGACTGATTACATGATGACAATTCTTCAGCTGCTTGTGAGGGAATTAATGAGAATATTTCAGATTATCGGGATAACTTTGATTTAATTGCTGACGCTGGTTTTTAAAAAAAGTGTAGTAAGCATAGAGTTTGTAAATTGAAAAAAATAATATTTTTCTTTTTTTGGATTTGACCCTATTTCTGCTGCTGGTGTTTGCTAGGTTGGTTTTGGCTTATTTCTTTGGAGTGTTGTGGATGGTGGTCCTTTCAAACCCAAGGTTGGCCGATTGGTTTTGTTGGGTGCCTAGTGGATTGATGGCAAGACCGTGGGGTGTTGGCTTTTATTTTTGGACTATGATGAGGTAGGCTTCCTGCTCGCCCCCCTAGAAGACCATGGCTTGTTTTGACAATGTTAATGGTTCCTTCTTCTCTGTGTTCATTGGTGGTTATCATATTTGGGTCAGATGTTTATTCTTCCTCCAATAGATGGTCCAAGCTTGGCAACTAGGTGGCGATTTTGAGTATGACACTTTGGATTATTGATCCTTCTAGTTTACTTTGCATTTTGTTGATTAATGTGATATTTTCAGCTCTATATTTTTATTTCTTTGGGTTTTGGGCCTTTTGGTTGTATGTCGATTTTTTTATGAAATAAAATATGTTGTTTAAAAAAAAAAGAATTTGACCCATTTTGATTAAATTTTTGTATTTATTAACTATAAATTTAAAAATATTTGATAAAAAATAAAAACATTATAACCACACAAAAATTAAGGAAAATATATATCAAACAAATTATTTTAGGTAAAAAATGGGTTTGCGGGTCAATTTGAACTTGATATGTTTGATGAGTAAAAAACTTAACTCGAACTTGACCAGTTTATTAAATGGGTTAACTCAAACCCGAAGAAATTTTAAGAAGCAGTATGAAAGCTGTCCCAAGGATGACTTTCTTATTGTTTTCTAAAGAAAAGTTTTAGCTCAAAAATTTGTTGAACTATAATTTTTTGTACTAAAAAATTATTTTAAAAAACATTAATAAAGCCATTTCAAACGAAACCTAAATTAGATTGATTATCACTTAAAATTGAAAAATAAATAAATAAATTTAAACAATTGTAATATTCAATATACAATAAGCTGAAAAAAATTAATAATTTAAATAATATATGCTCACTCAACTTGACTCAATTACTGCCAATTTAAGAGATATTTTTTTCTTTCAACGTTATCTTATCCGAAGTTGCTTCCATCTAAATGAATAAAATTTTCTAAAGAAATTCTTCATAGTGTCTCTTATATTTAGTTTTATATTTTGTTAACAACTACAACTTTTTATTAAGTATAAAGTAGTGGTAGGTGGAAGAAGATTTTACATCACTGGAACAATTATTACGTCCTCTGACCGGACGTAGAGCTACGTTCGGCCGTCAATAACATGTCGCCACGTGCTCTTACTCTTTACCGTGTGGCCCGACGACTTGACCCGGATCGGGACCCGAATCGGAACCCGGGAATGTTATATTCGCGTATTGCGAGGTATTACTCGGTATTTGCTCGGTATTGCTTGACAATAACGAGAAATACCGTTCTGTGAAGACCAATACCGAACAATACCGAGTTGTACCGAGTTTTTCTAAAAAACTCGGTACAATTCGGTATTAGTTATTGTCGAGCAAAATCGACCAATATCTAGCAAAATCGAGAAATACCTAGCCATCCTGAGTCCGTTTCTGGTCGGGTTGTCGGGGCGCGCGGTAAATAGTGAGAACGCGTGACGCGATTCTACTGGCGGCCGAATATAGAGCTACGTCCTGTGACCGGACCAAATAAAAGTTCAATGTGGAGAGGCATTAAAACTAAATTGAGCTAATAATTTTGCCGTGTTGAGTCATTATTGTATTTATATTGAAAACTAAGCTTTGGATAGCTCTATCATTAGTTGTTGAGACATAATATTTTCTGTTTATTTTGACTGTCCTTCTTGGAAATTGAGAGCTTTCCCACCACGTTTGAGCACAATATTTCCAACGTTAAGTGGTGAGATTTTAAAGTTTTATTTTTTATAGTTTTTTTAAAATAAATTCTTGATACGAAAATTTTTAAAAAATTATCTTAGAAAACAGTAAGAAAGCAATTACAACTCGCAAATGAAATCTTAGACTCTATTTGTGACAGCTTTTTTAATGCTTCTTAAAATAATTTTTGTGCTAAAAAGCTGTTTTAATAAGCAATAAGAAAGTCATCCCAAACAAGCCTTAGGTTTTGCTTGGTGCTGACTTTCTTACTACTTCTTGAAGCAACTTTCAAATACAAAAATTAAATTTTTTTCATTAAAAATCTGCTTTAAGAAACAAAAAGAAAGCCGTTCCAAACCAAGCCTTAGACTTCGTTTGTGACGGCTTTTTTTAATGCTTCTTAAAATAGCTTTTTTAGTACAAAATTTTTAATTTTTGTACTAAAAAGCTGTTTTAAGAAGCATGAAGAAAACCGTCCCAAACGAAGCCTTAATCTCTTGCATGTTGGTTACATTTCTTTTGTCTAAATGGGATGAATATCAAAATATAACCTTGAATGAAAATTTTCTTTTTAAAATAATTGTTGATAAAACTATTTTGAATTAATGAATATTAAAATTGTTAATGTTTTCATGTTCACCGTGTTTTAGATAAGACATTATTTTGATATTCTATTTAATTTAATTTGCTTAAATTTATTTTATATGGGTTTTGTGTTATTCAATGATTTAATATTTTCAAAATAAAAAATAGTTTCAAAGTGGTATTTTGACTTCTCTTTTTCTTTTCAATATATATATAATAAAGAGAGAATCATGATCTCTAGTTTCAAATTACATTCATGTATATTCACATAAATTGTACTTAGATAATCTGATTGTAAGTATTAGGCACGTACAATAAAGAGTATATGTGCATTAATTTTTTTATGTTAAGTGCGAGGAAAAGTAAATACAAAATAAAATTCAATGAAATTTATAATTTATTAGATTGAAGGTTTAATTTGCAAAAAATAAAATTCTTTAAAAACGTTATTATTATTTTCTACTTTATCTATAGTGGTACAACTCCTTGCCCCGGTATCATTTGAATGTTATTCCTTATTTCATCAGGATGCGTTATGTTACCTGGCACACAACGGTACACAACACTGATATACAGTAAAATGGTGATATGACGCATCCTAATTCACCTATGGACAACGTTTGATGACTGCACTTAATAATTTCAACATTTTATCCAATCACGAGTCATTTTAAACATCCCTCAATTGTTATGAGATGAACAATTATTATGTTTGCAGGGAGACCCAAAACAGTGAATCTTAGATGATTATGGTATTAGAGGATGCTTTGTTGACGTAGTGAAGACCCCCTCTAACATTTTGCTTTGAACAATCTCCATTGACAATTTGACATAAATGAATCTACTTATGATATACAATTTGGCACTCTTTAACAAAGTTATGAGTAACATTCCAAATATTTCTTATATTCCTTTTTTTTTTTTTCATATTTTCTTCTTGATATAATATCTCTCAACATCCCAAATAATCAGTCTATTTATCAAAATATATTCAAAATACATTCAACATCCGAATTTATGCTACATTCAATTAAATTCATTTACATCTATTTTACACTGAATTATAAAATACATTTTTGGACCAGGTTAATATACCTGCGGCACACCGCACCACGATCGGGCGCCGTCACCGGAATACGCGGGTTCTTATATATTGCGTTGCGAAGTCCATTTTTCCGATTTCGGGTTATTCTGTTCTGCCTTTTTCCCCCACTCTGTTGTCGGATCTGCTCTCTTTCTCTCTCTGTGACTAGCTCGCCTTCATGGTTGAAGGGAACTGAGCTGTTCGCCGTTTTGCTTTCCCCAGCTAGGTTGAAGTACTCGAGCTAGCGGCAGATGTCTTTCTTCTCTTTCCTCTGCTGCAGAAAATCCTCCGACCGGTGGGTTTTGGGGTGCCTTCTGTTTCTTTCTTCTTTTGCTTTCTTTTACTGTGTTTATTATTGGTGATTGGAATGGTGATGAGAGCGAGGGCTGTTGTTGCAGGAGAGAGGGGAGGAAGTCGAGCACTTGGAGGGTTTTTTCCCTCAAGGAGCTGCACGCGGCCACGAACAACTTCAATTACGACAACAAGCTAGGTGAAGGGGGATTTGGGAGCGTTTATTGGGGTCAACTATGGGATGGATCTCAGGTATTTGGCTATCTCTGACTTTCCTCTGGGAATTTCGTATTATGTTTTGATCTAAACTTCTTTTAAAATGAGTTTTGAAATTTGAGTATTTGATTTGGTTTTCTTTCTTTTTGCTTTATGAAAGCGACCATAAGGAAGGGAAAGGTTTGGTTTAGTTATGCTGTAGGTCAAATATGAATTTTGATGGTTTGATTGATTAATATACATCGCTTCCTCTGTGCAGTAATTACAAAGGTAATATCCTCATTATCTTATAGGTTGAATTATCGAAGGAATGGCTCCCTTTAGAACAATTATGAGATTGTCATCCTGTCAACAAGTTTATTTGTTATGAAAGACTATTTTGGCAGTTCTCTCTTTCTTTTATGATGCTGATCCGCGGTGGTTTGGGTTTGCTTATGCAAAATATCCCATATATTAAAAAAAATAATAAGGATATTAAACTGTGAAAAGAATGTAATGCTAAGGCATTGATGAGGTGCAGGAGTGAATGAGACTCTTCTACGTGATTTTTTAATTTATTGCAATGATGGAGCTGTATTTTTTTAAGTTGGCCATGGATTAAAGACAGAAATAGTCATTGATTCTGGGAAAGCCTCTTTTAAATTCTGCAAAATTACTCCAAACTTGGCATCCACTTTCTAGCTGTCTATAACCATTTAGATTAGTTTGGTAGAACTATGGGGTTGGGTATTTGGGTTTGTTTTGTGGTGGTTAGCCTCCGTGCTATGGATCTCTTTTATAAATGCATTAAGGAACACTACTATGGTCATAATCTTTATAAATCTTATAAATCTTAATTTTTTGCAGGTGTGTGTTTGGTTTAGCGTGTCTTTCAAGCGGTGAAAGATAATTTACCAATATTTCCTGTTAAAGTAGTGAAAGATTACTTACCTATATTCCCCATTAAATTAACAGTTGTGCATTATGCCATTGTTGTTCTTGGGCTACTAAAACCTATATGTTACTGTCAATTTTTTTATTTATGTTGATTTGGAAACAATAAATTATTTAAGAAGGACTTTAGGCGAACATTTGGCGTGTGTTTGGGGTTGCGGATGGCTAGATGATTAAGAAATGAATTGATATAAGAAAAGTATTTGTTTTCTTTGCTGGTGGAAACTTTTTTTTTTCTTTCAAAGTATCATTTAAAGGGATAATCTGTTAACCAATTGTTATTGTGTAAAGTATAGAAGCATCTCTCTACATACTTCTGTGGTAGAATTTTGTTGATAGCAGAATGAATGCCTCCCGATCAGAAAGCTACCTTTGATATTTTTCTTTTAATCAGTCAAAGTATTTTCATTTTCGGAAATTATGTGATAGATGTTGTACGCAACATTTTGTGAATTAATGTGATTTTTGGATGAGACATCACTAAGTATTGAATGTGAGTATAATTAAATTACACAATGTGTTTTTTATATGTTGGATCCAAATTTGTTCGTGGATGGTAGCTGACTTTACTGGCAGGCAAACTCTGTGAGGGGTGACCTGGAACTAGTGTGAGAATGGAGCGAAAGCAGTTTACTAGGGAAAATCTGTATAGAAATGCTTAGTGGGCTTATAATCTCACTCAATCAAGAGATTCAAAAATGTTTTTTTTTTCACCCTTTATTTATATAGATCCAAGGGTTACAGGAAACGTTACATCATGAAAGATTAAAAAACACACAATTTTATTGACTCTTAATACAGACTGTCCTAGATATGTGTTGCCTTATGACTGGTTTGAAGGGGCGGTGTTGAACAACTTTCAATGATCTGTCTTTAGGGTGAGTTCAATAGTGTTGAGTAGGTTTAGACGAGCGTCGTCCATCAATAAGTGCTAAGATGGGGCTTGCAACTGGCGGGCTTGCTGGAGTTGCTGATGAATTGTGTTGAAGGCCTCAAATCACCTTTGAAGAGAGAGTCGAGTGAGCTATTGTTGTGGGAAATGAGAGATCTAGGTTAGATGGTCGCAACAAGATGAACTAAGGGTCTTGTGAGTAGGCACCTTCTTGTAGTAGATCTTGGTGAGCATGAGCGAGGATACCCGCTCTTTATGGGAGCGAGTGATCATGGCAACTGCCTTCTTATGTGGTCGGTGATGAGTTGTTTGCTTTTTGAGGAGCCTTGATTGCCCTCTATGAAGGCCGACCTCCTTTAGTAGGCCAGGATGAGTAGCTCTTGTTGATCATTTGGATGAATTCTCTTATGCGTCCTTGGCTAATGGATCATTAGGTGAGTTCACCTGTGGGCCCCTCTATATGTTGGTTCCTTTGTTGCTATCCGCCAAATACTTGCTAGGTACCTGTGAAGGTACATGCGAGTGTATATGATAATTGTACATATTATATGCATACTTGAGAATATACATTGGCGCGCTGTCGCGTGCGTGCGCGCGCGCGCGCATATATATATATATATATATATATATATATATATATATATATATATATATATTTGGGCAGTATAGTTATTTCCTTGGACAAGTTTTATCCTTGGTTTCTGTAGACGATACTAGTTCAAATGAAAAATGATAACCATTCATCTTGATTTTCATCATGGAAGGTAGTACGACGTAAATTAATTGCTAATGGCTGTCCAGCTAGCATGATTAATGGTTCTTGAACTTCATGATGTATTATTACACAAATTAAATGAAACAAGTAGACATACAATTGAAGTGCGGTACTTGAGTAGCTCTTTAATTATACTTAGATTTGAATAGCTATGATCTTAAGAAGTCGGTGAACAAAAAGTAACAGTTATATGAAAATCACTCGACAATAAAGATGATGGCAGATAAAACAACACATTAAAATAATTGTCTTTGGTCTGTTTTCATTAATAATGCAAATGAGGATCCAAGGCAGCGGATGGAGGAATTTGATTCTTCAAGTAACAATGTTATGATAAAAGTACAATGTTAAAAACTTTATCTTATTAAAATATATAAAAGCCCATGTTTGTCATTAAACTTTGACAATAATGGTTTAGAGGAATAAGACGGTGGCCCAATGGCTATGATTTAGTTGTCTTAGTTGTGACCTAGAAGTCATGGGTTAGATTCATGGAAACAATCTCTCTGTAATTCATGCTTAAGACTACACAAATCAATCCCTCCACAAACCTTTAGGCTTTTTGCACTATTACACCCTTTTATGGAAAAGAATAAGTGGGTATTCTTATATGTAGGGAGATGTTAAAGTGACAATCATGAGTTCCCTAAACATACAAATTTTTTTCTCTCGCATTTAAATTTTGCTGGGTTTATGTAATGTTGCCAAATCTAGCATTAGGCTTTGTATGGGCTCAATCTAATATGAGCAGACACAGTAGTAGAAAAAATGTTTGTACACCAAGGAATGGGACTAATTCCAATCCAAATTCAAGCAACTTTGGCTTGACTTGAAATGCAAAATTTTATTACGAATTCAACTTGCACTCCACTCAACTCGAAATGATTTGATTCCGACTCAACTAAATAAAGACCATTTGAGTTTGAGTGGACTCAAACTTGATTTCTAATTAATATAACAACAAACAATAACATCAAGCCTTTATCCCACTATGTGAGGTCAGCTACATGAATCCTTTTTCTCCATTGTGTCTTGTTAAGAGTCAAATTCTCATTTAAATCTAATAAATAATGGTCATTTCTAATAATTTCTAACGAAGTATTTTTAGGTCTACCTCTACTTTTCTTAACATAAGCCAAAATCTAATACATATACTCTCTTAACTGGGTGATTGGAAGGCCGCCGTTTTATGTGATCAAACCATCTAAGGTGACTCTCTCTTATCTTATTTTCCACTGGAGGTACTCCAACCTTTTCATGAATATGCTCTCTAATAGCACAACCACTCATCCACCTGAGTATCCTCGTCTTTGCAACATTTTTTTTTCTCGTCTTTGCAACACTTAACTTAATATTATGCTTCTCCTTTAATGGCCAATAATTTGCTCCATAAATCATTGTAGGTCTCATCACCATCTTATAGAATTTTCACTTAAGTTTGAGGGGAACTTTTCTATCGTACAACAAGCCCGATGCATTCCTCCACTTCAACCATCCAACTTGAATTCTACTAATAATATCCCCATCTATTTCATCATCACTCTGAACAATAGACCCAATATATCTAAATTGTGCACTCTTATCAATGACTTGACTGCCCAAAGTCACAATCCCCCCACTAGATCTACTACTACTAAAATTACACTCCATATATTCGATTTTAGATCTACTCAAACGAAAATCTTTAGACTCTAAGGTTGACCTCCATAATTCAAGTTTACTTTCAACTCCCTCTCTATTCTTATCAACAAAAAGAATGTCATCAGCAAAAAGCATACACTAGAGTACAACCTCTTGCAAATGTCTAGTGAGAATATCCATGACTAAAGCAAACAGATATGGGCTTAAGGCTAATCCTTAATGTAATCAAACAAAAATATAAAAATACTTGGTCAAACTACCTTGTGTTTGAACACAAATAACAGTTGCTACATACATATCCTTAATGACTAGAATATAAGCATTATTAATCCCTTTCTTTTCTAGAACTCTCCATAGCACTTTTGTGGAACTTTAATATATGCTTTATCTAAATTAATAAATATCATATGTAGATCCTCCTTATTCTCTCTATATATGTCTCCATCAAACCTCTCAATAAATGTATAGCCTTCATGGTCGACCTACCTGACATGAATCCAAATTGATTTTGAGAAACATTGGTGGATATAATAAAAAAAATTGAACTTTATATTAAATATATATTCCATTATACATATTATAAATTTTATGCTAATTCTCATTTTGTGTCATATCTCCATCGACTTGGTCTATTTTATAGTTTGTTAGGGTATAGTCAAAGTCAACTCTGAGTTTGTAGCTTTTTTACAGTCCTACTACCAGGATGTCTCACTTTATATTCTATAGTGAAGTTAATTTTCCAAATCAACTTTACAATAAAAGTCAATGGTTTTCCATTATTGTCCATTGCTATAATTTATTGATATTGTCAATTGATTAGCAACTTTTATTGTAGAAGTTTGCTTTGTATAGGTTGGAAAATGATCCAAATTAATATCAAGACATGAGATTTGGCTTTAATTACACATCGGATGGTTGAATAATATGGAGTAAAAAGACCAAGTGATTGGCATTCATCAATAAGCATAAACTTTTGGGTTGAATGCTGGCTTGGCTATTGATATGATAGATCCAATTTTTTCCCCTTTGGCTCATCATCTCTATAAGCAATATCGAAACCATGCTCAATTGAGATTCACTGATTCATGTAGTTCGTAACTCCCATAGATTCATGGTCTTTCCGACCATGTTTGAGCATGTTTGAAGAGCGAGCGACTCCCATAGTGCTTGTATATGATTGTGTGGTTTTTTTTTGTTGCTTGATATATGGTATAGTTGAAAAGCTTCTATTTGAGAAAGTTTGTTAGCTGATGTGGAGAAGTCTTACGTGAGGTAGATTGTTAAGACACATGAGATGAGATTGGTATCCCATAATATTGTTAAAAAAATATGTTAAAAATACCAAATGATTGATCTTGACTCATAAGCTTAAACTTTTGGGTTTGAATATGGGCTTGGCCATTAATGTATGCGGCCCCATTTTGATCCTCTTGGATTCATCCTTCTCAACAATTAACATCGAGTGGTCTAGGGTTATAACATTTATCAATGATTTGACATACTAAATACTGGCTTTCACTTATGCTAGATGATTTGAACAAAGCGTTGATTGACATTTTAGTAGCTAGGCCTTTGTGACAGGTTTAGATATATAGAATATTTGAATTTAATTGCTAATACTTTCTCCTTTTTTTAAGTTGCTCAATCCAGAAATGGCTAGTTACTGGAGAAGTATAGGTGAAAGGGTTCCCTTCCCATTAGAAATTTCAAAATATGCTTTTATGACACGATTCCATGGTTCAAAGGCATGATTCTCCCCGCATCCGGTATTAAGGAAAATGAGATAAAAACAAGACATATGAAAGTGGTAGAAAAAGAGAGCAGAAGATGCAGAACGCTCCAGCTTTTGCTGTTTTGCTCAAAGTTACTAAAACAATAGAATAAAATATAGGACGCCATTGAAAACGACTTATGACCAGACTTCTGAGCGTTTTCCTATGATGATGTCACTTGGTGCCGTTGTGTTTTTTGATGATTATGATCTTACATGGAATTCATCTGCAACAATACTACTGTTTTTTAAGAGATGGTTGAGTTGAAATTTTCTGAAATGAGTAAATGCTCAAAATAGTCTTCCCGACTATTAATAAATAATCAATTTTATCTCAAACTTTCATAAGACATAATATAGTCTCCTGACTATTATAAAATGCTTCAATTTAGTCTGCGCATCTGGTATTCCATGAAAGCAACTAAAGAAAGGGTAAGGGTTCATTTTGCTTGGGTATTGCAGCAAAAAGATTTTTTTTTTTTTTTAAATTACCTGGTTCACCTTCCCGCTATAATCCAATGCATACGAAATGAGGAATAATTGTGTTGTAAGATCATCGAAGTGGTCAAGCGGTGCTGCATGACGAAGTATTGCGACATCGAAGAAGAAACACCGCGAGCTATGCGAGACGACGGGGTTGTGAGATCGGTGGTCTACTTTGAGCGACGTTGTGAGATGACTTTGCTACGAGATCATCAAAAACTTCGAGCGGTGCCGCATGACAACATGCATCGACATCGAAGAGGAGATGGTCGCCAGCTATGCGAGATGACAAGACTACGAGATTGACAGGCTATTGTGAGTGACACTGCGAGATCATTGACGATTGCGTGTGATGCCATGTGATGAAGTTTTGTGACATTGATAAGGAGACGGTCGCGAGCTGTGTGAGACGACGAGACTGCCATATCGACGGGTTGTGAGCGATGTTGCAAGACGACATGATTGTAGCGACTTTGCGAGATTGACAAGGAGACCGAGTATTTTTTTGTGAGTTAACAAACTTGTATTCTTTTTATTTTATAACTTGATTCATTAGCTTTTAGCTTGGTAAACAAAATCCATTGCATTACATCAAAATACAATTCATGCTTTCATTGGGTTCAATTGGTAAACAAAATCCATTGCATATTTTGTGAGTTAACAGACCTTTCATTTAGATTTTTATTACAAAAATTATATTATTTGATAATTATTCACCATTATTATTTAGTAGATTTAATTTAATTTAATTTTTTTATTTATTATAATTTATTAAATGATAAAATAGAGCAACATAAGTAATATAATCTCACATACTCTTGCACTATCCTAAAATACCCTCATATTTAACACTTTGGTGTTAAAATTTAATGGTTGTTTTAGGCCCTAGGACTAAATTGGATCAATTTCCAGTAGTTGGGGGGATTAAATTGGGGCATTGTGAAACTCTGAAATTAAATTGAACCCTTGTTAATAGTCAGAAGACCCTTGTGGGCTTTTTCTCTTTCCAAAATGTTCAAACTTTTTGGGCATTTTGACAACACCAATGAAATATTTGAATAATTTATTTATATATGCTCTTGCATGACACAAACAGTTGTACATGAGACGTGCAAATGATTCTTACTTAGAATGCTTGTGCATTTTATTCACCCTGGCAAAACTGATGCTTAAAATTCTCTCCCCCCAATAGTGGCATGGAGCACTGGCATATCTTTCTTTTAACTCTTCTCATTTTTATCCTTCTCATGCTAGCACTTCTTATGCAGAATTTTCCCCGGATTGATTGAATTTGGTGCTTCCCTTTATGTTTCACACAGATTGCTGTTAAGAGGTTAAAAGTTTGGAGTAACAAGGCTGAATTGGAGTTTGCTGTTGAGGTGGAAATTTTGGGAAGAGTGAGACACAAAAACCTTCTTAGCTTGCGTGGATATTGTGCCGAAGGACAAGAGCGCTTAATAGTATATCACTTCATGCCTAATTTAAGTTTATTATCCCATCTTCACGGACAGCATTCGGCAGAATGCCTTCTGGACTGGGGCAGAAGAATGAATATTGCTATAGGATCAGCTGAGGGCATTGCGTAAGCGTTTGGACAGTTTTAAAGTTCAAAATTTACCCTTCAACTTCAGGTTTACTGATTTTCTCCTTGTTCCTGTTTTGCAGTTATCTTCACCACCATGCGGTGCCTCATATTATCCACAGAGACATCAAAGCAAGCAATGTTCTACTAGATTCCAGCTTCCAGGCAAAAGTTGCTGATTTTGGATTTGCAAAGCTCATTCCTGAAGGCGCAACTCATGTTACCACAAGGGTGAAAGGTACTCTGGGCTATCTTGCCCCTGAATATGCCATGTTTGGTAAGGCATCCGAGAGTTGCGATGTTTATAGTTTTGGAATACTATTACTTGAGCTTGCTAGTGGAAAAAAACCATTGGAAAAGTTGAGCCCAACGGTGAAGCGATCCATCACTGACTGGGCACTCCCACTTGCTAGAGAGAAAAGGTTTAATGAAATGGCGGACCCGAAGCTCAATGGCAACTTTGTGGAAGCTGAAATGAAGAGAATGGTGCTTGTTGCACTAGTTTGTGCTTATAGCACTCCTGAGAAGAGACCTACAATGCTGGAAGTGGTGGGTTTGCTGAAAGGGGAATTGAAGGAGAAACTGGCTAATCTGGAAAATGATGACATGTTCAAGCCAGAACTCATCAGAAAAAGTCAAGGTTCGCCTGCTGTTGACAGTTCTAATGGTGTTTGTGAGCAGAAAGATTCAAAAGGGGATGTGAAACAAGAAGCTGATCAAATTTCTGAAGTTGCAGAAACAAGGTGAATTCTGCTTGGTACATAAGTTATATAGAAGAAATGTGCATGTACCATGTAGCCAAGAATCAACTTTAAGCTGGATAATTTTACATGGTTTGTGTTTTTCCCTCAAGGGTTGCGTTTTTTGTGCTTTGTTGCTGGTAGGAAGAAGTTTATCTGGAGAAGAACTGGAGTTGTTTGTACATCTTGGTTTTGTGTTATTCAGAATGGATGTAGTAATTTCTCTGGAAATATATTGGGCAGCTTCTTTCTATCTCTTCCTTTATGTCAGCCATTCTTCCTAAGAACAGGAAAATGGGAGTTTTTTTTTTTTATAATTCCCTTGACTTTGGTTTTCTTGTGTTTAATTGGCGATGTACTGTTATTTTTCTGCATTTGATATTAAGGCTTATTTGGATGGTTGTCGAGTATTGCTTGTAGTTGAAAATATATTTTGAAAATTATCTTTTTATTTTCACTTATTTTAGGCATGAAAATAAAGTTCTTATTAACAAGAGATTTTAATGATATTTGTAGAGTTGAAAATTATTATTAACTTTTGTTGCGTCCTGGAATATTTGTGGTGGTAGGGAAACATGAAATTTAATATCTTAGTTTTGTATAAAGATTCAACACACAAGTAAATAAAAGAGAGGGTGTAGCGTTCATAAGGGACATCAGAGCTTTTACGTGGAAACCTCTAAAAGAGGGAAAAATCATGGGGTCTGGCCCAGTTGAATGAATTCACTATTATTTGTAGTTGATTATAAATGAGGCCCTTCCTTGGGAATTAGAAAAATTAGTATTGAAATGTTCGTTTAGTCGGCACAACCAAAGTCGGAGGATGATGGAGGTTGGAAAGACCTTAGTTTGGTGACGATGGAAGGACCGTAGTCGGCGGGAGATAGTGGTCAGAAAAATCGTTGTCTGACGATGGAGGTCGAAAGGACCGTACTCGGTAGGAGACATGGGTCAGAAAGACTATTATATGGTGATGGAGGTCGAAAGGACCGTAGCAGGTGACGAAGGTCGAAAAGACTATAGTCGGCAGGAGAAAGGGGTTAAAAAGATCGTTATATGGCGATGGAGGTCGGAAGGACCGTACACATAAAACAAGGATAAAAAAGATTGTTGTCTAGCGATGGAGGTCGAAAGGATCGCAATCCGTAGGAGACAAGAGTCAGAAAGATCGTTGTCTAGCGATGAAGGTTGGAAGGACCGTAGTAGGCGACAGAGGTCAGAAGGACAAAAGTCAGCAGGAGATAGGAGTCAGAAAGACCATAGTTGTAAGGAGGTAGTCCGGCGGAAGTTTGGGTGTTATTCGGTGGCCTAAGAGAACTCCGACTTATGTCAGTGGTCCGGCGGTGGTTTGACAAAACCCTGGCATTAAGCGGTGTTCCGACAGAAGTCCGGAGTCGGGCGTTGGTCTGACAGAAGTCTTGCGGAAGTCCCGCTTTAGGCGGTGGTCCGGCAGAAGTTCGGCATCATGCAATGATTTTGGAGGAAGTTTGGCATCAGGCGGTGGTCCAACGGAACTCCTGCGTCAGGTGGTTGTCCGGCAGAACTCCGGCATCAGGTGGTAGTCCGGCGGAATTCCGGGCAGTGGTCGAGGAGGAGCAAGGAGGCAAGAGCGATCTCTGATGTCTCTCTTGATTCCTTACTTGGGGTCTCCTTTCATGAGAAATGGGGCTCTATTTATAGATTTTCTAGAGTGGCATGACTTGTAAATTAATGGAAGATTAGGGGTAAGTTGAAGTGGTTTAGATGGACGACAGATATGGATTCCCCTTGATCATAGACAGTTTACTGGACATTTGAGTGTCTTAATGATTTCATAACTAAATGATCTTAGGCTCGGTGGATTTGTCTAATCGAGTCGCTAGATTCGATTATAAGCATGCCACGTTTGGAAATTGTTTGGTAATCCAAATCGTGGTTTGAATATTCCAACAACGCTTCAATTCTTTGATTTGAATTTATTTGGGCTTGGATTGAGTCGATTTTGGTGTAGTTGGGTTCGTAATTCCGAGACACTCTGTTTGACTATAAGTTTGCTAAAATCGAAGTTCATATGGTCTCAATTTTAATTTTGAAAGTTTCCAACTTGATTTTGCCTCGAGATTCATGTCGGATCAAGATAATTTTTGGATAATGTATCAACTTTTAATTATATCTAAGTAAATGATGGAATATAAGAAATTCATCATTTTCCACAACTTTATGTTCTTTGAGGTCTCTCTCTCACCCCATCTCTTTGTTTTGTATAATCATTTGATTGTATTTTTAATGAATATTTGTAATTAATTTTTGAAAGAGATTGTATAGTTGAATTTATTTGATGATAACTTTAGTCCATCATCCGAGTGTTGTATTTGATAGATTTTTTCTCTTGCAAAATTATACATGCTAAGACTCGGAGGACTTAAAAAAGCTTTGGATGTAAAATTTATTTTCATTTGATGCTCTTCATTTGTTAAAAGGTTATTAGTTTTTTAGTATAAAAATTTTTCATTCAAGAAATTTTTATATTAAAAAATTGTTTTTAAAGCTCTAAGAAAATTGTCTTGCCAAATAATGTAAAAATTATTATTTTGAGTTTGATCTATAGTTTAGTTTTCATTCCTTCTGCATTTACTTATTACATTACACGTTTGAATAAAATCCAAGATAACATTGTCAACATCTTTGATTATTATAAGACAAAAAAATTGACATATGACATTTCTATTATATTTAAATGACATTAAATTGCATTATTATGATTTACAGAAAAATTAAGAAGTAATGAAGATATTTGCTAAATGTATGATAAATTAGTAAAATATTATAAAACATTTGTATGCCATCAACTTACTAAACATAAAAATAAATTTACATATATTAACTTTTTAAGAGCATTTTGATAAAAATTATGTCAGCATATTCTAAATAAATTATTATTATTATTATTGAGTTGGTGACCCATTTAATCACAATTAGTAGTATATTAATGGTTAGAATATGCTTTGAATATGGGGTCTTGATTAGATAAGAGTTCTTTACAAACTCTTTTAATGCTCTTGCTTTCATTATATTTCTTTCTCCATGAAGAAATCCCACATGGCATGCCACCTCATACCTTATAACATCACATTCTAGCATCACATCACTCTTAGTCCATGTTTATCTATAATGCCTATTGTTATTAGTTTTCACTTGACTTCCTTTTGCAACCTAATTGGAGCCTTTCTATAGGGTTTAAATGTTTATAAAAAAATGAATTGATGGGTTATTATATGTCAGAATATTCATCATGGTAGAAGAGAGTTTATTGTCATAATATTGTATGAACATTTTAGAAATACACATATAAGAGATGAATTGGAAAGGACATCATAACTTTTATGAAGGAAACTTATGAAAAGGGAAAAATTATGGGGCCTGACCTAATGGGAATGATTCCACTAGTGTTTGTCATCGGTTATAAATGATGTCATTTCTCGTAATTGGGGAAATTGTTGATACAAACTATATATGATGACTTACATGATGGAAATTGAAAAAGCCAGCAACATGGGATTTGTTCAAAAAGAAGTAATCTTATGTTTGTTTGGTGGCTCACCTTTGAGGTGGGGAGATGAGGGAATAAGAACTCCAACATAAATCTTAGTATTGATGTTAGGAGTATGAGTTAGTGTATACAATATGCATCGGCCTTATAAGAAGAATTGATATTGTTGTTGATGGCAAGTCATGAAGTCAATTAGCATCATTGTAGCAAAGTTGCATTCATCAGATGATTATGGGTTGGAGGATCATAGTTGGGTGATGGAGCTTGAATGACCATAACCTGGTGACAATGATAAAAAAGACTTAGAAATTAAAATTGGAAAGAAATTTGGATATGGAAAGATTTTCTCTTGAGAGCATTGCAGTGTTGGTGTGGGGAGAGTTGTGATGCTAAACTCTTTGTATAACGGAAGAAAATTTAGAGCTCTAGGATGCTTTGCGGCATTGCCTTCTCTATTTGGTGGCTGATAAAAGCCCTGGGAGTATATGTTGAGAGAGTTGCTACTTAGCTTTGCATGCTTCACATTCTTGCAACTTATATATTTTGATGATTCCAAATATTATTATTTTGAGTATTACTTTCTCCTAACACATTTTGGAAGAATTATTTTTTGGCTCTTGTGTGTACTAACATTTCAGGAAAATCATACTTCAGATTGTTGAAGACTTCAAATCAAAGATCTGCTTGTTATTTTTTGTAACTTGGAGTCAGTATTTGTTTTACTTGAGTTAGAGAGAGTGTGATTATAATTAAGTAACTCAACACACACACACACACACACACCGAGGGAGAACTTTAAAATTCACAATTTTTAATACTGATCGTATAGGACGAACTATGTTCGTACGGGACGATTAGATCAGTTATACACCTCCAGGAGCAAATGGAACAAACAGAGGGTGACTAAAATTTTTTCTAAGTGCTCTGGACGATCTCCTCTGGATTTTCAGTTTGAACTGTTCGTTCAGACGAATAGTCCCATTCATCCCTGGACAATCTCCTTTGGATTTTTAGTTTGAATTGTAAATCCAGAAGAATAGTCTCATTCATCTCTGGACGATCTCCTATGGATTTTCAGTTTATTTTGTTTGTCCAGACGAATCGACACCTTCGTCCCTGGACGATGTTCTCTGTTCTTTCAACTTGTGATTCGTCCTGTTTTTTTGTCCCAACGAACCTTTGAAATAACTATTCGTATCGGACGAACTATGTTCGTACTGGATGATGATCGGGTACGAAGGTATTTCGTACCAATGCATGTTGAGTTCATACGCAACAGCTTTTACACTGTTCGTCCGTACGAAATTCGATTGTACACGTACGACGAAATTCGATTGTACACGTACGGGACGATCGAGTACGTACTGAATTAAAATTTTGCAGTTTTTGGACGATTTTTCGTGTCTTTCATATAAAAGGTCCGCTTTAGACTGTCATGAAATCTTTTTGTCTACTAGTCTTTGTGCAAATTGAAGAGAGATTGAAAGAGAGAGTGTGAGAGAGGGTTTGAAGGAGATTTCTTACTACTGGAGCGTAAAGAGTTCACTTGGTACTCAAAGGTAAGAATTTTCGTTTGTGAATTGTGATTACTTCACTCTTTTTTCTTGTCCTTCCAGATTTCTCTTGAGAAGATCTTTTCAAGGAGATCCAGTTCTCTGCAGACACTCGAGGAGTGTGAACAACGGGAGGTTCTCTGCCTACACTTGGAGAAGTGTGAAAGGACGAAGGGTTCTTTGCCTACACTTGGAGAAGTGTGAAAGGACAAAGGGTTCTCTGCCTACACTTGGAGAGTGTGAACAGCGGGAAGGTTCGCTGCCTACACTTGAAGAGTGTGAACAACGGGAGGTACTCTGCCTACACTTGGAAGGTGTAAAAGGATGACGGTTCTCTACTGCACCGGATAGTGGTGGAAGAAAGTTTTTGTGAAGGCTTCTCCGCCTTGCTGTGGGGGCAAAAGGAGAGACACTTGCTGTGGGGGCAAAAGGAGAGACACTAAGTGGTAATAGTGTAATACCTGAAGTGGGAAACTTCAGGGAGTGGATGTAGGTCGTGTTTGACTGAACCACTATAAATCTTGTCTCTTTTTATTTTTCGCTGTTTTTTACTTTATTGTTTTCTGTTGATCTGTGGTTGAAAAATCTTTTTCAAAAATTTCACTATAAGATTTTTATCGGTTTAAAATATAAGAGGGAAATTTTTAAATACCAATTCACCCCCCCTCTTGGTTAGCCGCTGGAACATAAGCTTAGATCTAAGAACCTAATTCATAATTAACAAGTTTCAACAGTATATAGAATGAGAAATCCTTGGGAGTGTAGAGGTGATCGGTAAGGTAGCGCTGCAGCACTAAGCATTTTTAAGAGTTTTTTTTATAAAAAAAATCTAAATCCACCTTCCCTAAGTCTCATATCCTCATTCACTTGATCGAGAGATCAAGAAAAGGCGAAGAAGAGAAGAGCGGAAAGAGGAGACAAGAAGGAAGAGATAGAACAAGGAGTTTGTGGTTGTAGAGTTGATTCTGTTCGTCGAGCCAATTAGGAAAAATATTCATCTCTAGGTAGATGACCATTACCTTATATTTATTTTTAGTTATTTCACTTTCTATAGGATTTTTGTGATTTAAATTGATTAGAAAATATAAAAGATATATTATCTCGATATCTAACACATTTTCACCAACTAACTTTTAGTATATTATAGATCTGCTCATTCTATATAATCTGACATGTTCATATTGATGTTTCACTGGATATTTTCGTAGTTGATGCATATACTCTAAAAAAGTATAATAAATATACAAAATAAATTAATAAATTCATATTACATTAAGGTCATGTAATATGCATAGTAGATTGACATGACATACATAAATAGTGATAAAACACATCTAATTGACATGACATGCAATTGGCTCCAACATGCATATCTATAATGATTTATTTGTTGAAAAAGCATATATGAAAGTGAGCATGCTATATTGATTATTGAACACTATTATTATAATTTACATGATACTCCCTATGCACAATAAAAATTATCTAATTTGTTAAAAACACTATGACAATTGGATCCTTTAAATATATCAATTGTTTCAATCATAATAATTCAATAATAACTTTTCTTACAACAAATTCACATTTGACTCACTACAGGAAAAACAGTGAAAACCGGCGGTTTTTACCGGCGGTTAGTGTAAAATTACCGGCGGTTTGTCAAATTACCGGCGGTCTAACGGCGGTTCAGTGACCGCCGGTAAAAACGGCGTAGGAAACAAATTCCGACGGCCTTTTACCGGCGGTTTATTTTTGCGGCGGTTTTCCGGCGGCCCATACCGCCGGTGATCACCGGAATTTCAACCGTCGGTCTTTCGGCGGTTTGGCCGCCGGTAATGTAACCGCCGGAAAACCGCCGGTCATAGTACCGGCGGTGTTCCGGCGGTTAAACCTGGCGTCGTCTGGTTCATTAGACCGCCGGACGGCGCCGTTAGACCGCCGGTACCTTACCGGCGGGTGACGGCGGTTATAGCCGTCGGTATTACCGACGGTTTAAACCGTCGTGCGTCCATCGTAGCGCCGCCGGTGACCGTCGGTAAGCCGCCGGTATTCACCGGCGGTTTAATAATAACACCGGCGGCTTTATCTTGCCCGTCCGGTATCGTAGTTTCCGGCGGCCGAGAGAGAGAAGGAAACAGGGAAAATGAAATGAGCGGAGCGAGGGGGCTCGTATTAGGGCTTTTACCGGCGGTTTTCCGGCGGTTTAGACCGCCGGTAAAAAATCACTTATCACCGTCGATTAAGACCGCCGGAAAACCGCCGGTTCACGTCTATATCCGGCGGTTTTCCGGCGGTTTAGACCGCCGGCAAAACTCACTTATCACCGGCGGTTTAGACCGCCGGATAAGCGCCGGTTAATGTTGAAATCTGGCGGTTTACCGGCGGTTTAGACACCGTCGGTATTACCGACGGTGTATCGTAGCTAAGCCGTCGATTAAGCCGTCGTTGGCGTCCGACGGCGTAACCGGCGTAACCGCTGGCGTAGCCGCCGGTAATACCGACGGCCTCTAAACCGCCGGTTCAAACCGCCGGTTTTCACTGTTTTTCCTGTAGTGACTTTACAATTAGTTGCATCCATAATGGACCCTTTGTTATAATATAACTAAAATTCATTCATTTTGAATTTTAAAATTGATATATGGACGGGCTTCAAAAACAACAAAGCATTGTTTGGAATTGAGATTAGCTAGCTAATAATTGCCATTAAATATGACCGAGGAAGGCTAACAGAAAAGTGAATAAGAAACCACCAAAAACAATCAAAACTTCTCTTTCTATCAAAAAAGAGCACAAAGCAAAGGGAACATGTTACCAAAAAAGAGTGAATAAGAAACCACTAAAAATTAATGAAACTCTTTTTTCTATCCAAGGGAGCACAAAGCACAATGATATCAAGATATTGAGGGATACATTGGGTCTAGAAAATTTGAATGATAACATGTTTAGTAAAGCAAATAAAACAATAGGCATGGAATGATCGACAAACTTATTAGGCGGCTTTGTGTGAACTAGGTATTATGCATGCAAGTAAAATAATAGAAGTGGTGGACGTCTACAGACGAAGTGAATGATACAGAAAAGAAGAGAGGGGTGGTTCAGAGAATGCGTGCGTGCAATATGCATGAGATCATGATGGGGAGGCCTTTGTGTGCGTGAAGGGAGATGGTTTTGGTTTGCCGGCTCTTTCTTAGAGCAAGACAAAGTTTAAAAGAAGGGGGAGGGGGTTGCCAGTGGTGGAGCGAGAAACTTTTTATAAAATGACCTAATTTTTTTTTAAATTTCCCTCAACTTTTCACCAAAATAAAAAAGGGTAGATCCTTTACTATTGTAATGCATACTAATGTGCCCCTAAAGTTGGAACACATAAATGTCTAAAAGATTGATCAATGTATAGAAAAGAAAAGAACAATTACAAAAAAGAGAACAGTTCAGAGAGTTACACTAAGATGTTTACAGAGCTTTCAAAAGAAAATAGAAATGACAAAAATACAAAATAAAAATAAAGAAAGACAGAAGCACAAAAAAATTCTCAGAAGACCTTCAGAATTGGGGCCTCTATTAAATACATACTTGATTGAGACAAAGATAGAGAAGAAATTACAACATATATGGATTTCCTTTGTCCAAAAGAGATCATCTGTATCATGAATAATACTTTACAACATATTTTATTTTCATAACAAGAATGAGAAATGATAGCTTGTCATGAAAAAAAGGCAGTAGGATCCCCCAAGTTACACAGGAACAATAATAGGGAGAAGGTTTACTTAGGAAAAATCCCAATTTTGAGCTTTGTAGGCGCTTGCTTGAAGGCAATAGTGGGAGCAAAATGGCGGTTCCTCCTCTGGTGCTCGAGTACTAGCTCACATGCTATCCAATCCACTTTCTCCATATTAGTCTGTTCACTGATTCTTCTTTCTCCAAAAAAAGAATAGATTCAACATTGAATCTCTTGACTATTGTTCATCTTCTGATCGCCATCATTATTCTCCACCGCTTCTTTAGTATTCTCCATCACATTCACAAGAGATTAATCTATCAATTCATACATTGTAATCCCATCTTCTCCAACTGAGGGGAAGAGCATACTTCTATAATCTTACTTAGATACTGAACTATTTTAATTTGGCCAAATTTTTCTGATTTTTTTTATTCAATCATATAAAAATTTTGATGTCTCTTTGGAACTCCTTTCATCCATATGCATAGAGTGTTTTGCAATGCTGAGATAAAAAATTATTACTTTACCGTTATAGGATTTTCAACATGCAACAATTATAGATTAAATGAGTATGATAATATGTGCTTATAATAAGATGATTAAATCATTGATATCTAAGGATAATATTTTTAAATATTATGGAGAAAGTGAGATGAAAGGAGTAATTAAGGGAAGATATATGAGACAAGTCGAAAAATTTTTATACAAGCTTGCATTTAAGCATTTATAAAAGCAAATTAGGTAGGTTGTGAGTATTTAGGAAGTTTAAATTATAGGTTTTTAATTAGGGAGGCAATACCTTGAATATAAGGGTATTTGATGTATTAGGAAGGAGATCATGTAAGAATTTGGAAGGGATTTGGTGGAGTCAAAGATAATAGTCCACATATTAATGTATATTCTATTATTTTATTTGTCAAATAGCAATATGATATGAAAGAGATTATGTTAAATATGAAGACAATTAGGATGTAATATGCTTTTTTCAAATAAATCAAGATCTTTACAAATTTAACATTGAGGATGATGAAGGTAATATGAAGAACACACAACCAAAAGGAAGCCTCAAATTAAATGAGATGAAAAATTTGATACTAAGCTTTCATACTACTTTATATAATTACAATGTAAGAGATTTGTATCTTATTGACATTGAAGATAACTTTTGGAAGTTAAAAAATCTAAGTGAGGAGAGGAAGAGAATAGCAAAGAGTTCATAACTTGAGAGAGAGAGAGAGAGAGAGAGAGAGAGAGAGAGAGAGAGAGAGAGAGAGAGAGAGAGAGAGAGAGAGAGAGAGAGAGAGAGAGAGAGCATGAGCATATATTATTGCATGCTAGAAATTTCAAGTGAGTAAAGTGAGAGAGTTTTGACTCCTTGCTTTGCATGATGATCTTGCACACAAATAAATAAATGAATAAAGTAAGGGAGACATAAAAATTTTTATGTTAAAAAATCTCTAAATGGGAAAAACCAAAGGGGCCTTGCCCAACTGAAACAATTATACTATGTGAAAGCTGATTATAAAGATTTGCTCTCTCCAAATTTGGAGAAAAAGAAAGTACAAGAGTATGAGGAGCTTATAAAAATATTATAGAGTCGATGTGGATTACAAGACATGTTTGAGTGGTTTTGGCTGAGTTGTGGTAATTCGATACTATTGGTTGGGGGATGGCTACCATGGCGGCGATTTGGTGATGACGGTGATTGAGTAACGATGATTTGATAATAGTGGTTGGGCGATGATGGTCTGATAAGAACGATTGGGCGGTGACAATATGACAACAGTCTGACACTAGTGGACCAACGATGGTGATGGTCCCACAATTATGGTTTGGGGGCTATGAAAGTACAATGATGGCTATTAGGTGGTAGATGGCCTGATTATAGTAGTTTGGCTGTAGCAATCTAATGGCGGTGATCTAGCTGTGGTGCCCAATGGAGCTCCAAGATTTTTCAAGCCAACCTCCATCAATCTCAAGTTAGCATCCCTTTTATATAAAGAGTAATGACATATTTATAAATTTTTTAGAGTTGCATACCCAATAAATATAGAAAAAATCTAAAACATTGAACCAAAGACTCTTTATTAATTTCTTTGATGATAGAACATTTTATTAGCATGTAAATAATTTAATGATGTTAAAATTAAGCGATCTTAGGATGATTGGATTTATCTTGTGGTGATGTTTGATTTGACTATAAATTTGCAAGAATTGGGTTTCATTTAGTGAATTAATTAATGTTTCAATATTTATATTTATATTTTAAGTGCTTAATCTGGGCTATTTTAGATTTAGATCTGATTACTTTTGGTGTTGATGTGTTCCTCTCATTAATACATTCAATTTAATTGTAAGTTTACAAAAATCAGAATTTGAATAATCATAAATTTAATCATGAAAGTTTTCAATTCAAATATACAACAAAATTTATACCTAAGCAAGGCGCTTTTTGCGTGATGTATCAAGTATACAACCAAAAGAAAATTTTAGGGAAAATTTTGGCAAACTAAGGGAGAGGAGGCTCTTGTATTCAAGATATTTATGTTCAATTGATTTTATTTTCTTAAATAGGAGTCACATAAATTAATTGAAAAGGGCCTAAATTCTCAAACCATCCTCTTATATAAGCAATTATTCTCATGCATTTCACCCCACTCATCAATAACTTTAAGCACTTGAGATTTAAAGTAGTTAAGCAGCTTTTTTAAATCTAATATCACATTAAAAAGTTAATATCCACTTTAAATATCAATCATCAAATGAAATGAATGAATGATATGAAATATATGAGATAAAATTATCTTATTTTTGTAAAAATCTCCAAATGTATGGTTATATAAGTTTTATTTGTAAAAAAAATATTTTGAGATTATAAGATTGATCAAATAAGATCTAATCATGCACTTGAAATCAATGAAGATTTATTAATTCAAATTTGACTTAAGCTCAAAATAAAAACAAAATTAGAACTATAATGATCTCGCTTTAACTCACCAGCAAGGTATCATTCTTTATTGAGCCTTAGAGTATTATTTGAAGAATTTATGATAAGAGATAAAAAATTGTGATAATTATGAATGTTTTGAAAATCGAACTAGATTGGTCGATTCAATCATGAACCGATCTACCAGCCGGTTCGGCATATTACTAAAATCGATTTCGACACAAACTATTTTCAACACAAATTGGCCTTAAGCGCCTTGACCGATGGTTCGACCTATTAACAAGAGAATAGGTGTCCGTTTTAAAAATCAATCAGTTTATTCAAATATGAAATGATTAATTTCAAAAATCAGTTGTTACATATTTGAATTTTTATATAAGTATGCAATTTTAATAATAATGCTTTGTTAAATATAAGCATCAATTATGCTTTATCATATGACCCATCATCCCATACAACTTCTTTACTCATGTGAACCAAAAATGTTATATAAACAAAGCATATAAAAATAAAAAAATTAAGATGAATTATCATGTTTATACTACATATTTTAACATATATTTTTTAATTAAATTTTAATAATGTGAATAATATTTAATTTTATCTATTAATTTTTCTTTTATTTAATTATATATAAAAATAATTTTTTCTATTTTTAATAAATAATATAATATGAATTTATAAATATAAATTTACAATGTAAATTTTGTATACCATTCATATGTATATAAATTATATCTAAACATATGACAAAAAAATAAAAATTATTTATATTAAATTTATAAATATATATGTAAAATAATTTTATATTAAATATAAATTAAATATAAAGATAAAATATTTTTAAATTTTAAATTATAAAATATATTATTTGTATATACATTTTATTTATTTTTTAATCATATATTAATGTTATTACATAATTATTATATTATTATTATATTGATTAGGTGACATTTAAATAATTTAAATAGTTATTATATCATTCAATTTAATCACGATCTAAACTCGATTGAAGCATTGAATTTAAACCTCTTCTTATTTTGATTTTACATATAATCCAATTTTTATAACTATGATAATTATTATTACTTTAAAATAATTCAGATATTGAAGCATAAATTATTATTATATAATTTTTAACAAACAGTTCAGAAACATCACGAGTCACCGCCACGTCGTCACCGCTGGCCTTCTGCGTTCGTAGACCTTTTTTTTTTTTTTGGGAAACGTTCGCAGACCCTCATTGTTTTATCGGTAAGCGCACCGCGCCAAAGCCCAGCTATAAGAACCCAACTATTGCACTGCCGTCCTATTCTCGGTTCCCAAGTCTCCATCGATTCTTCTTCCTTCCTTCCCTCAAGTTCCCCGGCGACACACCAGATGGAGCTGCATGATCTCTGCGATGACCCGTACTACGCCGCCTCCCAGCGTCAGGTAGAAGCAATTGACCCTTCTGAGTCCAATCCTCTCCTGGTCAGCTGCTTCACACGCTGTAGATTGGATCTTGCAGGATTCAGCTAGCAATTTGAGCTGCGATTCCGATCAGATGAGAGATGCCAATGAATTCGAGCTGGTATACTCCAAAGAGAATGTCGCGATTCACCCGAGCCAGTACGCCTCGGAGCGGATAATCGGCCGTTTGCGAATCATTAAGCAGAGCTCTTCGCTGTTCTTGGTTCGCGCCAATATTTTCCCTTCTTATTGCTCATACACTTTCTTGAGTTGAAATTGGTCCTTTAGTCTTTTAACAGCTGCTTCATCCGTCTCTTTATGCCATTTGAGATTTTCTCGCGATAGTCTATGACATGAGATGAAATTTTTTTGAGTTCTTTCATCTATGCATTGCAATAGACGTGGATACCCTATCGCACTGCATCTAATTTGGTTGGCACTGCGGGGCGTAATTTAAGCTCAAATGTATCAGAGAAAGGTTGATAGGATTTATGATTTGACGTTCCTTCTAGTAATTATTGTGTTAGATTAGGGCTATCAATCTTTCTCACCTATTCACCTTTTTTGTGATTAAATGCAGATATGAACTTGTACACAATCAAATCAGTGCCCTTGACTAGCATCCATTCTATAAGAAGGCATATCCCAACAATTGGATGGCAGTATATAATTGTTATCCTTTCGTCAGGTAAATCTAGTTGATGCTTAACCAATTTCCTGATATTCTGTTTTATAGCTTTGTTTTGTGCACTCTTCTTATTTTCTTGCTTAATTCTTTGGATGCTAGCGCGGAACTTCCTAGGCAAATGTGCAGTTGATTTGTTGTTGCTCCTTATTCAAACCTATTACCAGCACAAGATGTGAACATTTCTCATATTATTTTTGTGTGCTTAATGTTACTGCTAGCATTTTTTATCTTTCTTGCTTGCGTGATTGCGTCCGCGTAAGTGTTTTTTTATTATATTTACTATTGCCACTAAGGGAAGCTTATGCTCTAGAAACTTGTTTTGGTTGTACATACTGCGGAAGCATGCTCAGGGCTACTTTGATCATTTTGAACAGCTAATATAACTGAGATTCTTCATCTTGCTAATACCACAACTATAAACTGTTCTTATCGGGCAAAGTTATTGTTCTGATAAAAAACAAATTTCTATAGCTACCACTTATATCCTGAGCACAAATTTATTTTATAGTAGGTTGAAGATATAATTGTGGACTACTTCATTATGCTTATGAAAAATAATTGTATATGACATGATGATACATCGCCAACCTGTCTATATGGTTAGATTTCTATTTGTCATGCTCATGCAAGTTATTAAACATGTATTATGCTCCTCAGAGTCTTTTTAATGGGTTGGGATCTAGCTATGTCCAGAATACTGGAATTTCTTCTATTGTTTACTTGTGTGCTTATGTATGAGATTGACTTGGCATGGATAATGCAAATCAAAATAACATTTTTTTTGGGGGCTAATATAGGGCTTGCATTCCCTCCACTGTACTTCTATAATGGAGGAGTTCGTGAATTTTTTGCAATATTGAAGCAGCATGTATTTATTGTGAGGTTCGTGCTTCTATTTTGGTTATGCATATTCAAATTATGTATGTTTCCAGAAAATTTCTGTTAAAATTGAGGCTACCTTAATAACTATAATAACCAGCATACAAAAGACCATCTTGCAGATAAGCATCATCTATTGATTTTCTGTTCATGGGTATGCTGTGCTGTGACAGAGCTTATTACACAGGTTTCTTAATTAGAAAGTTGATATCTCCAGGTCTGCAGATGATGCAAATGTCTTTAGGCTAAATGATTTCCAGGATTCTCTTCAGGTACCATATTATTTTTTTTTTGTTGTTCCTGTTTTTTCATGCCCTAGCTTATTATTATTATTATTATATTATTCCATAAATTATCATACAAATTTCTATTTAAACATCATTTCTTAGTTTCCTCCATTTGTTTACTTCCACACTAACTTTTTACTTCATTCTTTTGTTAGAATATCAAATTCAGTTTGGTAGAATTGAGCAGAAGTGTGTGGTAAGCAAGGGTGTATAGAACTTACAACGGGATATTTATAATTGAACAAAGACTCTTATTTAAAGTAGTTGAGTGATAGTAAAATTTTCTACCCATTATTTTGTAAACCAATTTTAAGTCCAAGTCATTTTAAATATGTCATGAATGTAAATAAAATGGATATGCGGATAATGTGCGAATTTATGCTTCCGAATGATTTCGTTGCTACCGGTGTGGCAAATATTGATTTGGTGCATGTTTGGTTACCCTTTGATATGGGGCTAATGGAGGAAAAAAGAAGTTTTGCCTATTTGGGCACACTTTAAAAAAATTATAGAACTCGTACTTCCTAGTTTTTAAAATTTTATTTTCTTGATGTGAACTTCCCCTGAATACTTGAGTAAAATAAATACTCTTAGTTATGGACAACGAATAAAATTTCTTTATCAGAAAAAATAATGACTTTGTGTGAAGAAACATCTTTTATTATATTATATTCTCTTTGCTAAATAAACAAACATTATTATGTAGAAATTTGAATTTAACTTTTTACAGAATTTTGACCTTAGTTTGTGACCATCACGCTCAAAATGCAATTGGAGCAAAGAGAAACTTAGAATAGAGATTGCTAGATTAACTTAACAAATGCTGAGCATGCACTATTAGTTTTTTTTTTTAATATGAAAATGCAAATGATCAATCAATGATTATTGAGGAATAATTCATGCCCTTGTGGTAGTCTCACATACCTTGAATTACTCTTCCCTCACAAAAATGAATATGAAGATAAATATAGTGGTTAATGCTTGTTGGTTGAAAAGAACTGGTGAAGTGATGAGTGATAAGAGAGAACTTGGGTAAGTTTATAAGAATAACTTTTATCCTTATGTTGTATATATCCGAGTACGGGGAACCAAAAAAGAGGTGAGCAGGAAGAAACAAAGGGACCCAGTATGGTAGAAATGCATAGCTGCCATGTGATGTTGTGAAGTTTCTACCATGAGAAATAATGTGGTAGATGAGATGGTTTTAAGCTCCACTTGTCCAAGTGGAGAGGTCTAATGTTGATGGGCGAGGCAGAACAAGGGGTTGGACACCAAGGCTGACTGGCTAAACCTATTTAAGAATATGTTGATAAATTGATACCTTGACCAACTCCAGCTCTTATTATTGTAAAAGAAGATTTATATTTGCCTAAAAATTGTAAATGCACAAGATATTAGTGATGATGATGATGTAGAATGATCCATCTACTGAGCAAATCAGCTTGCAAATGAGTTTATGATTGTTATGCAGTTATAGCCAGCTTTTATTGCTGCCTGCTTTACATATTTTGAATGTCTTTAAGATAAAAAAAATAACTAGAACTTATGATTGTTATTGTAATGAGAGGCATCAACTGTTGAACTGTCATTAGGATCGATAAAGATGTGCCTAAAGAAAATAAATAAATAAAAAGAAAAAACACACCACAGAAGGCACCTAGATTTTCATAATTTTGCTTCAACGAGGCCTACTTATGCAAAAGAGGAGAGTGGGTGAAGATCTGATACACTAATAAGAATAGAAGCAACAATTGTCAGAGTTTAAAATAAGGACACTTACCAACCCTGACCCAAATTCCAAGTACAAAAGAAACCCACGAATCTCACAATACAGTGATTACCTTATATTGAAGATCATCTTCTTGCATCACGACCAAGTCTCAAATCCTCCTAGAATCTATCCACTCAGAGAGCATGTGAGGAACAATGGAAAACTCCATTAATGGTGGGGGCAAGAAATATAGGGAGCCTATACCCCTCGCCCACACAAAAGAGATGAGCACCCGGACACCCGCTAAAACACTAAAATAGACGATAATTCTATGACGACGAGCAAACTCTTACATTTCAATTTAAAGACATAAAAGAAATTAAAAAATTACAAACGACGACGACTTGCAAACTTAAAATTAAAGACGACACCCTAAAGTTGCTGCACTTGGAAGAAATATACAGATGGAGTGGCACTTGCGGAGAGACGAAGAGATTAGAAGCCGTGACGAAAGGTTGGAAAGAGCTCGCAAGATTTCTGGAGGGGATGAGAAAGAAGATGGACAAAGCTCGCAAGCTTTTCCAATGAAACCCGCATGTTTACATTTCCAAAAATCACATATCATTCACTATTCAAAACATTACAAATCTCCCATATATATAGGTATGAAAGGGAATATCAAAAGACACATAACATTAATTTGCACAAGAACCTAAGCATCACAAGCATGGAATTCCCCCCCCCCCCCTGCTTCACGGAAAACATCCCAAACCCAGGAACCGGAGCAACAACTGCGGGAGACAAGGAGGCCGCACGGAACAAAGGAGCCACAGCCACGGGAATCATCCCAGGCGCGGAAAACCAGCAGCCGGCCAGAATCCCTAGGGGCAAAGGCACAAAAAACAAAAGCCATGGTGGAATCCAAAGAGCCACCGAATGGAAAAATGAAACAACATCTTGGAATTCCAAAAGCCGCTTTGGAATTCCAAGAGATTAACATAATTAAAAACATATAATAATAAAAACTATAACATTTAATAAAAGATAAATATGAACTAAAATGTTAGCTAATAATGAGCTAACCCTTAGTTCAATAAGTGAACCAAAGACCAGCTCATAAATGAGCTAAAATTTCAGCTCAATTTTGATTGAGCTTGTAAACTCGAGGGAGGCCAAAATTGATTTATTTTGGGCATGAGTTGACCCCCCTTTGTCTACATCAGTTAATCATGATTAATTCTACTTTGATAGCATGCTTTCAAACCCCTTAGAAGATCCCATACAAATTTGTCTACATCACAGTATCACACTAAGGAAAACAATTTCCTGACTTTTGAGATAAAAAATTCTATCCAATATCTTAATGGAATCCCGATTCCACTAAAGTTGCATGAAATGAAATCCCTATTTCATACTTTAATGCATGAGGGGCATTATGGAATAAATATCGTGTCACATAATAATTCTCGCCTTTGACTTAAGACTTGAAAATATTTAATCTCATCAATGTTTTTCATTCTTAAAGTTGAGCACTATAAGCTCCACAAGGTTTGAAGGGCTGAACATTGTGTAATCTCATCAAGCTCAAATGCTATATGAACTAAATACTTCGAAGAGTTTGCGGTGGCATAAATGGTGGATTAAAGTGGTACCCTGAATTGAATTGTATACTCGCCATTGAATTTTTGTACCCCAAATATGTCATCTCTCATCCTGAATGCTGCAATGGTACCTCTGATGTGGCCATCTCTTTGATCTTGCATTGGGGCAAATCGTGCAATATAAACTCGATCCATCTAATCCAAGCCTTCCCATAATCTCATGCCTAAAATTATTCTCAAACTTTTACTTTAGCATGGAGAACTCTCGCTCTTCTGGTTTAACAAAATGTACTGCCTTAACATAGGCAAAGAAAGAATTGAAGTAGCACCTAAAGTTGCACCCTACAAAAGATATTCAAAATTTTCTCCTAGTCTTCATGGAAGCCATACGAGATCCTCAAAGGACATACCCCAATAACAACCAATGATATAAAGATTCACCCTTAGATCAAGTGTTTGTATGTATATATCACCCAAACCAAAGTCTTAGATATACTATCATATGTTATAATAGAAGCATTTCCTAGACATATAGACTTACACATATCAGTTTCTCATATTCACATGCTCCCCATTACATGGTTTAAATTTAGAAGATAATATCTTATCATGAAACGTATGAAAACAATATATTGAGTCAAGTACCCCCTAATTGCTGCACCTATAACCTGTAGTCATAGAAAAAATATCACTAGAATGGCCGAATCTATATTAGTCATATTTGCATCCGTTGTCCTATCCTCCTAATATTGTCAGCTTGTTTGTTGCTTCCTCTCCTTCTAAGCCATAAAATTTATCTTCTTATGCTCGTGTCTCTTGCAATAGAAACAAGTCTTGTTGATGTCAACAAAGTTTCTCAAACATTTTCTTTATTGATTACCCCTCACAAACAAAGCACAAATAAATGAACTAAAATAGTTTTGATGCGATTTGATTGATGCATCATCCCGCATACTTAACATATAAAATATTTAATTTTGATGTTTTTGTAAGATAGATTTTGGGTTATGAAAAATGACTCCAACTTGAGCGATAAACTTTATTTAGTCAACTCTTTCAAGGCATTCATCAAAACCTAATCTACCAAACACAATTAGATCACTATAGGTATTTTTTATCTACCTTTGTCATATCTTCTTCACTCGTGAATTATGGCATTTTTAAATGCTTTATGAGTGCTTTTAGTACATCTTATTGGGCATAAACTGCATACATTTTAGTTCTTCAAAGTTTTAAAATCATTGGCCTATCAAATTTCTCCATCTTGAACTTCATGGACATCGATCAAGAATTGCATTTTGATATCAGTTTGTTGTAAGGCAACACTAAATGACATAAATATAGAAGCATCGCCAGGTCTGATAATGATGTGCTTGAAATAAACACCAATAAGAAAGAGTAAACATACAGAAAAGACACCAAAATTTACGTGATTTGTCTTTAACCAATACTTCATCCATAGAAGAAAGGATGTATTCTATTAATAAACACATAAGCCAAAATTGTGGTGTTCAAAATAAGCGCACTCACTAGGCCTTGCCCAACCTTGATATAATCACTCATATAAACGAAGAATAAACCTAAGATTCTCATAATATATAGATTATCTCACACAAAATTTTTTTCTCAAATTTACCATCAAGTCTCCCAAATCCTCCAAGAACTCTCATTCTTGAGATGGTAAGGAATAATGGACAATTCGATGACTTAAGATTTATTCTTTTTTGTAGCATGCCTTCAAACCCTAATGAATATGCCATGCATCAACGACTTGGTTCTTATATTACTCATTGTTTGAGCTCCATCACTTATGCTAAGACAAAATTCTCGAGCTCAAAAACATGCCATTGTCATTTTCAAAACTATTGCAACATTTGTGCTGAGTATTGCATGGAGTGCCATCCCAGCAAAGATGCATGAAGTGAAATCCCATTTCTACTATAATGCATTAGGGATGATATTATAGAAAAAATAAGTATTGAGTCACATAATTATTGTTTATCTTCTCCTATTTCTCTCATTTACTAACTTTTTTTTTTTGGCATTCCATGAATTTCATTAGTTATGATGATAATATACTCCTGTACATATGTTGTTCAATGTAAAAAAAAAAAAAAAAAAAGCTTGAGGCATTTTGAACTAACCTTCTACCGACCATTTATATAATGATTTTTCTCCATTTTGGTATGGAGGTCATGAGCTCTACTTATCAAAACTGCTTTTTTGGCTCTATAGGGAGAAGGTTGCTTGCAGCATCATATCCCCCAACCAAACCTTAATGGTAGATTCTTATGCTCGTGATATAGCCAATCTATTTGTTACTAGACGATAACCACAAACCTTTATCCCACTACTTGCGATCGGCTACATAAATTTTTTTCTCTATTGTGTCATATTTAGAGTCAAATTCTCATTTACATATAAGAAAAAAAATGTATTTTTTTAATATTTTCTAACAAAGTCTTTTTAGGTTTGCTTCTACCTTTCTTAATATTGGTTGGATCTAATGCATCTACTCTCCTAATAAGGTCATTAGAAGTATGATGTTTTACGTGAGCAAACCATCTAAGGCGACTTTTTCTGATCTTATCTTTTATTGGAGCTACTCCAACATTTTCATGTATACAGTTGTTTCACATTTTGTCTCTAACAGTGAATCTAGTCACCCACCTAAGCATCGTCATCTTTGCAAAACTTAATTTTGTGCTTATCTTTTAATGGCCAACATTCTGCGCCATGTAACATTGGAGATCTCTCCACCATCTTATGAAAATTTTCTTAGGTTTGAGGGGTACTTTTCTATCATACAACATGCCCGATGCATTCTCCACTTCAACCATCCAACTTGTGTTCTACTAATGATATCCCCATTTATTTCACCATCGCTTTAAATAATAGGCTCGAGATATTTAAAATGTGCACTCTTGTTAATGACTCGATCACCCAATGTCACAATCCCATCACTTGATCTATTACTACTAAAATCCATGTTTTCAATTTTAGATCCACTTAAATGAAAACCTTTAGACTCTTAGGTTGATCTCCATAATTCAAGTCTTTAATCAACTCCCTCTCTAGTCTTATCAGCAAGAAGAATATCATAAAAAAAAACTTATACCAAGGACATATTTATGGAGTCAACTCCTTATAAACCCCTCTATATCTTTTTCAATTTTATGAGCTTTTACATATAAACAATTTTTTTTAATAAAGCTTTGGATCAACCGGATTCGGGTTTCATTTTTCGGCCCATTTCTAAAATTGGGTTGGTTTTCGTGTTGACCCGAAAACCTGAAATTAACATGAAATAACCCAAAAACCTGCCTACAACACGATCCCGTACTCGCGAGTCGCTCTAGCCCGCAGGCCACAACGCTTGATCCAGTGTTGCATGCAATGCTTTGACCTTCTCACCCGGACTCCGCCCTTGGCACCGTAGCACCAAGAGCAAACGAGCCCTCTCGCTCGCATTCGGACTTCGCTGGGTGTATTCTAGGTTCGCGGGTTGGGCCGGGTCTGGTTAACCTGGTAACCCGACTGGTTGGGTTTGGGGCTGAATTTTCGATCTGTTTATAAAATCAGGTCGGGTTAGGGTCACTTGTTCGGACCCAATTCAATTCCGAGTTCGACCCGAATCTGACCCGAAAACTCATTTTGACATCCCTAATTTACCTGTCAAATTGATGCATCAAATGATAGGAAATTTGTCTGCCAAACCTTGCCTTGTTAACAAGTATAAATATAAGTGCTTCATAGAGTCAAAGAAATTCAATTAATTTTTTTTTAATATTTCGCATAATATAATTGAAATATTCATTTCACTCTATAATAAAGAATATTCTCTTAGTTGCATTCAACATAAATCCTTAAAGTATTACTTAATTCAGTGTTTGATTTCAAATCATTTATAATATGACAATAAAAATAGTTGGATGCAAATACTCCATAAAAATATAACAATCATGACTCTTTATTCAAATAGTTATTTAGTCCTTATATCTACAGATCTGCTTAAATTTGACTCATATTCATATGGCTTCTTCAAGATTTGAACTCCATACAGCTCTTTTTTATTTTAATATATGTATATTGGACTTTTGACTTTTAGATTTATCTTTATCTAATTTTTTAGCGCTCTAAGTTTCTTTGATTACAACGCCTCTTTAGATTCATCATTGATTTTAAGTTGTCTTTTATTTTTCTTTGATGTTCATTATTGTATTAAATATACTGTCAATTTTTTTCTTCTGTATGCATCACCTCTGAATTATACTAGATTATATTAATTCTCCAGTAGGGTAGATTTTAAAAAATATTTTATTTTGTTCAAACACAAGGTGGTTTGACCAAGTATTTTCCTATTTCGGTTGGATTATATCAAGGATCAGCCTTAATTCCATATCTTTTTGCTTTAGACATGGATGTTCTCACTAGACATTTGCAAGAGGATGTACCTTGGTGTATGCTTTTTGTTGATGATATGCTTCTTGTTGATAAGACTAGAGAGGGAGTTTAAGGTATATTTGAATTATGGAGGTCAACCTTAGAGTCTAAAGGTTTTCACTTGAGTATATATAAAATTGAATATATGGAGTGTAATTTTAGTAGCAATAGACCTAGTGAGGGGATTGTGATTTTGGACGATCAAGTCATTAATAAGAGTACATGTTTTAGATATCTTGGATCTATTATTCATAGTGATGGTGAAATAGATGAGGATATTATCAATAGAATTCTAGTTGGATGGTTGAAGTGGAGGAATGCATTGGGCTTGTTGTGCGATAGAAAAGTCCCCCCTCAACCTTAAGGTAAAATTCTATAACTGCAATGCTTTATGGTGCCAAATGTTGGCCATTAAAAGAGAAGTATAATACTAAGTTAAATGTTGCAGAGATGAGGATGCTTAGGTGGATGAGTGATTTTACCCTTAGAGATATGATACGAAATGAGCATATACGTCAAAAGGTTGGAGTAGCTCTAGTGGAAGATAAGATTAGAGAGAGTCGGCTTAGATGGTTTGGTCACATTAAACAGAGGCCTTTCGATGACCCGGTTAGTAAAGTTGAGGTATTAGATTTGACTTATGTTAAGAAAGGTAGAGGTAGACCTAAAAAGATTTGGTTAGAAAATATTAGAAATGATCTTTCTTTATTAAATTTAAATTAGAATTTGACTTTTAACAGGACACAATGGCGAAAAAGAATTCATGTAGCCGATCCCACGTAGTGGGACAAAGGCTTGATAATGTTGTTGTTGGTTATAACTTATAACTAACATCATAATCTAAAAGCTTAGATAACTAGGTAACTCAGTACTTTTGGATATCCTGTAAACCTTTTTCCATTGTTGAAATTTATTCCATCTCAGCGGGGGGATTAAATTTCTCTATTGTGCTGTTGTAAAAATATATATGATCTACCATCAGGGGCGGAGTTACATTGGGGGCCCTGGGGGCACGGACACCCACTAGGGATGTAAACGAGTCGAGTCGAGTAGAGTTTAGGCCCTTATTGAGCTCAGCTCGTTAGTTGGACAGGTGAGCTCGAACTCGAGCTTGTCTCAATGTATACGAGCTCGAGCCGGCTCGCGAGCCATGGGCGGAAATTTTTAAATTTAGGCTAGATTTTTAAAACTAGTCTAAATTTAGAAAAAAAATATGAAATGTTTAATATTTAAATAAAACTTAAGTGGTTTTTATTAATTTTTTTAATATTTAAATTTAATAAATAAAATAAAATTATTTTAAACATATTAATATTTATTTGAGCCGGCTCGCGAGCTCACGAGCAGAGCTAACTCAAGCTCGAACTCGCGCTCGAGCTTGACTCGTGAGCTCGATAAGCTTGGCTCGCAAGCCCATAAATGAGTCGAGCTCAAGCCGGCTCGGCTCACTTACACCCCTAGCCCCCACCCCACTAGCCCATTATTTCTTTTTGTAATTAAAAGGCTAAAAATCATAACAGTAGCTATTTCTATAGTAATTAAGCAATGGGTAAATATTTTAGCAGCTCTTCACCAAATCCTTCATACTTTTCTCTTGTCGCCTCGAGTTCCGCCCTATCTCATTCCCTCTCACCTCCCCATTCACTCTCTCTCTCTAACTTTTTTTTAATATTCTACCTTATCTCTATCTTTCTATCTCTGTCTTTTAAATCTATTTATTTACATTAATAGGGTCTAGTATTATTTTTTTGGATCAACTAAAAATTTCATTAGAAACTTTAAATTATTTTTAAAACTCCAAACCTCTGTTATAAAAAAAATTATGAAATTAAAGCCACTAAATTACAGTCTTACATTGTTGAGAGAAGGATTACAATCTTCGAATCAAATAAGTTAAAAAAAAACATTAATTTATATATAAAAAAAAGAGCAAATCTATTACCAGTTAATGAACCCAACATCTCTAACTCCAGTAGGCCAACAGAGTAATTTACTCTTAAGCTTTTACTTTTTATTTAAATTATTAATAAAATTCTAAACATTAATTTTATAATTTCTATATTTATAAAAGAGAAAAGAAATCACCTAAAATTTTTTGAAAATATTTTAAAATTATTAATTTGAGCCCCCACTAATATAAACTCTTGGCTCCGCCCTTATCTACCATCCTTATTTCTTTTAAATAAAACCCCAACTTTGTCAGCATAAGTATAGGATGATCACTGTCATCATTAGATTTATTCCAATGATTTGGGATAATTTTCCTGAATCCTCAATACTGCATGAGGTGTGATTTATATTTTCTGCTCGGAATGTTGCACAATGAACATAGATAAGATACTTGCTTTAAAAAGCTGTCCACTCTGTATATGTAGTTGGCTTAAGTTCTATGGCTGATGACCTTTGCAGTCAAAATTAGTAAAATTAAACCTGAGATATTTCACTTCTCTTTATTTTCATTTTATTTTTATTTTTACAGAAAAGCCTGTCATCTCTGGAGCTACCAAGGGTTCTTTCAGTTGCAAATGGGGCAACGTTGCACCATTCACCAAGTGCAGTTTCTGCAATTGATAACTCTAAGAGGGAAAATGGCATAGCCTCTGGTGGTGTTTCTACTGCTTCTAAACATAGCGGAAAGAAAAAGTACAAGGTTCCTGATCCTGCTCATGATCTCTCCGTTCAAGTATTGGAGAAGTTTTCGCTTGTTACCAAGTTGGCCCGGGATGCAACAACTCAAATCTTCCGCGAAATTCAAGACACTCGTTCACCTCTTCGTGACAAAAAGCTGCAAAATAGTCCTTCCCCTGTTACAACAGTTAGCCAGCTCGACAATAGAACGAATAATAATACACGAACAAAGCCTGATGATATTGAGGGAATATCTGTTGATTCCAAGGTACTTCTTTTTCCAGATATTAAGCTTTTAATATTTCTTTACATACTGGTATATATATTATATAAACAGTTTATTGATACATTTCAGATTTTAATATGCTCCACTTTTCAAAATTCCTAACTCTTGGGAAGTTAGGATGTCATTCCGTTTGACTCTTGTAAGTGTTAGGTATTAATTGTGCTTAAGATGCCTGAACAAACCAAATAAATTGCCTTTGACACAAAAAATATGCGACTAAAATAACATCCTGATTCATACAAAATGCACACACTGTCACGACCCGGCCCGGATGCTCGATCTAACGAGGCGGGTACGAAAAGTCGGACGATAAAATTTCTTAAACATTATACTACTTCATTTGTACTAAAGAGTCACTAAACACAAAATATAAATTACCTATTGATATCTGCACGTCGTCTTCTGTAAACATGTTCTTCTCTTTCAGCAATTTCTTCTTTAAGAACTTACCTGAAACATTTAAACTTGTGGATTGAGTTTACTAAGTAAACTCAGTGGGTAAATAATTAAACAATTAAAATAAATGTTCTTATTTACAATACTCTTATAATCTTCAACATGTATTTAATCATTCATTCAACTTTTTCCATTTATTTCGATAATTAATACATATTCGATCATTTTGCTTAAAAACATTTAAAGCTATTTTGATTATTTTCTTTTCCCATTTAATTCATACAGGAGCACCGTCTCAATGTACTCAAAAGTACAACCTTTTTCATTTTTCCTTTTCCATTTCCATTACCTTTCCCTTTTCCTTTTTACGTGCATGAGTACGGCGTCCCCAGCCAGTACCATAAGGGGGTGAACTCCTGAAATGTTCATATATATCATCTTCCTTTCTTTTACATTTACCATAACATTTCTATTCAATTTCATATGTCATTTCTTTTCAATATTTCTTTAATACATACATGTATTTTCTTTTCATTCTTATGTAATTCAATTTATTTGTTTCTTATTGGAATAATACTTACAATTATTTAGGTATTTAATCTTTCAACATTTTGTACATTGTAGTCTTTAAATTAAAACTTTGAAAGCAGAATAATAATACTAAAATTTGAATTTCATAATTATAATTACCCACTTTGAACTTTTCAGGCCTTCGGCGAAGGGTGTTACCTCGAAACTCTCTCCAAATCTCTAACATCAAGCAATAAAATTTTCATGAATTTGTTTTATCAAATAAAATTCAAGAATAGTTTCATGACAGAAATTTCTTACAATGGGGTTTTCCAAATCTCCCAAAAATTCTTCTTCCTTTTCCAAAATTCTCTCTCTTTGCTTCAAATCTATTCCTTTACCTTCAAGAAGTATATTGTTCACTTTAAACGAAGAAAAGAAGAAAATTTATACAAAAATCCGTAAGAAAATCCAACAAACATTTTTCTTTTTCTTTCCTCGTTCGTTTCTCTCATTCTTTGCAATTCTCCCAAAATAACACTTCTGTTAACTGTGGAAATGAAAGGAGTTGATTATTCTTATCCTCCAACGCGATCGACCATTAAAAATGGCGAAAGAAGACTTAGAAACCTACCTTCGCACGCTCGGTCGTCTGCCCGCTTCTTTGTTTTGCGAATGCCGCTGTTCCGCGAACCTTCTCTGTTCGCGGTATTAAAAGGGTGGGCCGGCCGGTTCGCCGGTTCAGTTGAACCAGCCGGCCGGATGAACCGGTTGTCACACACACAACCCAAAGAACTAAGAAAACACATTAATCTAAAATGCTAGAAAGCAGTTCATCTCTTTGGTCCATTGCTACCTTAATGTAGAAGTGAAAAAGTAAGTTCCGACTACATGTAGTACCTGTATGAGAATGCAAACAAATGTGTGATTTCATGATAACTACGTTGATGGTTTAATTTACAATAAATAGAACATAACTTGATATATTGGAAAATCCTGATTTGCTGTAGAGTTATAGGATCCTAATTGTAGTAACAGTTTTGAACGTTATCTTTCCATTTGCTATATGATTCATCAGAATTCATTGATTGAGTTAGATTCTGGGTGGTTACGAAGAGGAATTGTAGAATCTAGGTTGGAACGTAATTGCAAATAGGTAGATTTTATATTTAAGGTTTTGCTTACCTTAGTTGATCTAAAAAAAATGATAATTAGATATTATTCAGAGGGAAAAAATTACAAAAAAATCAAAGCAGATTAATTAAACTAGGGCAGCATGTGTTTGGTCCTATTAATTTGCTCAACTGAAATTCTGCCCATAATTTTCAACAACTCTTCATTTTGGCTTTTGTTGACCTCTGAAATTCTTCAAGGAAAATTGACTTCTCATCAGTTTATGGTCTACCTCGACTGATCCATTTTGGCCCTATGATTGAACAATTGTACACATGTGCAGCTTGATTTTGCCTTGAATTACCGATAAATCCCTTTAATTTTTATGGCGCCTGTTGACTCAATGCAATGACAATCTAGCCTACGCTCTCTGTAAGGATCCAAGTTGGCTAGTTGCCATCCTCCATTAATCGTCCTTATGCATCTAAAGTGGACCTAGTTGGGACCCAATTACCCTTTCCATCGATTTAAGATCTTGGTACTTTAAACAAGTTCATTAGACCATCTAATCTTGAATTGACCTTACTTGAGTCCTATGTAATTGTTAATGCAACTCATATTGTAATTAACCTCAACAAGTTCATAAGTGAGCTCACCAGACTTAATTCGCTTGTTAGTGGTGCTACAAAGTCTTATAACAAATGAGCTACTGAGTATTATGATAAATCTAGTTACGATCAAATGCATGATTCTAATTTAAATAGGCTCTATTGGTCAAACTTTAAAGGTAACATGGCCTTAATTGACCCTCGTCAACCTTACTAGAGGCTAATTGAAAATTGACCAAGTTTAATTTATACATGACTGAGCCAATGGGGTCCCCAGCCTAACCCGCTTAGGTTTCACACTTTCACTTCATTCATGCTTAAACTTAAGATACTTGAAGCTACAATAACACCACTCCGTTGCAGCTTGGTTTTTTGAGTATAACTGAATTTATTTGAATTCTGTTCAAGAGCAGTCATTATCGATTCAAAACTATTCAACTCCAGCTTCATCTTCTCAACCGTGATTAAATGAATTTTTACTGAATTAGACTAGATGAATTGTCCAAATAATGCTGCGGTTATTGACCTTGTTTAGCTTTGATTAACCTAGCAATTAAATCCTCAAATTGAATTAAAACCTTCAGTTAATATTTGAAAATTTTGTGGTATTGAAAGATTTTGAATAAATTAGGTGACTTGTTATTTCATTCTTTTTATTTTTTTAAATAAAAAATTTATAGAAAATTATAATATATTATCTTTTTATATGAAAACAACATACAATTTTCTTTATTCTTTTTAAAAATTTATTTATGAAAATTTCCAACATATCACTCATTTTTTGCACCCAACCAAATAGCTATCCAAGAACTATTCTTTGGGTGCTTGTAACCTCGTAGGACTCGTTAGGTGGATGCTCCTTCTCATGTTCAAAAGTAGCTTTTGCATCTCCTACTCTTGCTCTCTCTCCTCGATATCTCTCCTCGATGAGCTGCTATAGCGGCATCCTCTTATAGAAACTCTCCTTCCTAAGCTCAGGTGCTCATATCAGTGACGGTCTTCATAATGTTTCTTGATATTTGCTATTGCCTCTCCCTACTCCATGTGCAAAGCTTTTAGGTGTTCACCTGCTCCTTATTGTGGTTCATCACAAATAATAACTGACCTACCATTTCTCTATTGTAGCACTGACGCTCTCAAACTCTTATAAGAAGATACCCTAGTGAGCTACATCCTTGCTGGCACCTACCCCATATGGATGACCCTTCATCTCGCCTGGCATCCCTCTCTCGATTCCCACCTAACACGCAGTTACCACTTACCAACTCCCACTGGCCATCAGCATCATGTCAATCTGCTCTCACCTATTTCTCCAAGGATGACAAGCTTCTTTCTACCTCAGCTTTCGGGGCTGCATCCCCTCACGAAGATGTCACCATGTTTCTCTTCACTTAAGCTCACAGTGACCAATACATCCTCTGACCAAAATTCAGTTATATGGCTTTAAAACTTTTGGATTTGCTTTAAGATAAATGTAATATAATAGTTGATTTATTATACATATATTATGAGAAAACCTACATTACAATGTGAGATCAAGGATAGGTTATGTTGGAGAATTTTTGTATCCTCAAACGGATTGCATATTTTATAATCGGGTGCGGCATAAGAATATGATATATCACCCCGAAGGGTAAAAATATCATCTCCTTATAGACTCAATCATAAAATTTACAATTTTAACAGAGATTCCCCCACTCAATGTTTGGTTGAGTGAGGTTTGTTTATTTCTGGGGTACAGACATCTCATAGGGGCAAGCCCCTATGGTTAATTACATCCCAAGTTTGATTTGGGAAAACTTTTGATTAAACTAGTGGTTTTCTTTCTTTGGAAGTCGTTTAGATATTGGCTAAAATTGATTTTCGTTGTTTTAAAATCCATGAAAGTCTTGCTTAAAGGGTTTTGGCCTTTAGGAATTTCAAGGAAGAGGTTTGATCAACTAACGATTAGATTTTGGGAATGAAAGCCAAAGGAGGTAAAGTAGGGGCACTTGATTCTGAGATAAAACTCAGAGATGCCCAAACTATCCTATGTTGGGCTTTACATTTTAACAACCTAATTTTAGTTTAAGTTGATATTTTATTAGAAGATTGGGGCTTACATTCCAACAACACATGTTGTAGGAATTGCCCGAAAGGTGAGGGCTTATTGGGTGATTTGAAATCAACCCGTGCCTCAGATCCTAAGACTAAGGTGAGGACTACCAATAGGTAGTGCCTCGAACCTAGATCTAACGAGTGCAAAGAGGGACTTACAAGCTACACATCACAAGAGGCATAACCCGCCCGACCTCTGGATTTATTGTCCCGCCTGGAAGGGACTACCAACTAACCCTCCTAATCGCTTTTAAAACCATGTCGTCCGGTCTTAATGCAAATGTAGAGTGGTAGAGTTGTTTTTATTTAGAAGGTAGGGCTTATAGCTTGGCTTTGAGGCCAAGATGCCTAAGTATGTGGGTATGCAAATGCTGACTCACAAAGAAAAAGACTTTTGTTATCTAATTCTTATATGGAGGCATTCTATATGCAACATGCTTGGGCTATGCATGATTATTTTCAATTTTGAAAACTTGGCTCCTTGAAGGGAGCCATGCAATTTTCCTTACTTGAAAGACATGGAGCCTAATTTGATTTTATTTTTAGATTGCTTACATGTTAAGGGGTAGAAAACTTAATTTTTATCCTAAGAGCCTAACGTGATCAAGTCCAGGCCACACCCACAAAAATAAGAGAAGAAACCTAGGAAAGACATGCATTTCTATTGCGCACCCAATAAACACTTCAACATATGCTTTTGTATATAAATAAAGACGGAAATGTAAATAAGGTCCCAGTTATTACAAACATGTTTGGCAGCTGAGTTGCCTGCCATTATACAACCCAGTTATATTTACAGACTCTACTTGTGGGGGGGTCTTCAAGCTTTAACCTTCAAAATGGTACATTCTTCTTCGATCCTTCCTTCTTTTAAATCAAACTCCACAAGTTTTACATCCTAGATCTAATCAAATACATGATATGAAATAGAAAAAGACTCAAATCTGCAAAACAGAGTTAGGAGGCAGTTTATATAATTAAGCATGTAATCATCTCAAAATTGGCCTAACACTTAGAGTGCTAAGTGCTAGGCCCCTGCTTCTACCCTATTGGCCATATCTCCTGGGGGGTTTTAAGCAGCGCCTGCAAGCAAACAACATTAATAAAATCATGACATTTACCCCCTTCTTGGACATGACCACCTGCACAGAAAAGCATTTATATTTCTATACTAACCACTTAAGGGCAAGTGCCCACACGCAGACAATCCAAGGGCAATCAATCCACAACATCAATCACATGCGCACACAAAGAAAAATCCTAATCCTAGCATGCCTAAGGGGCTGTGCACCTAAGTGTGTGAGGCTTGTGTGGTATGTCACACTAAAAGTCCTTCTAGAGTTTGGGTCTAAGAAAGGAGTGTCCAACATGTGGCTTTTGGTGCCACTTGTTGAGTAATTTTCCTTAGCTTTTGGAACTAAGAAAAGAAGGGTGGGAATCCAACATTTAGCTTTTGGGCTAAATGTAGGAAAACTTCCTCTAGCTTTTGGAGCTAAAGAGGGGAAATCGCCTACAACTTTGGAGTTGAAGGAGAGAGAACCTATAACTTTTGGGCTAAGGTACTACATCTTCTAAGGTCTTTGGAACCCATAGAAGTGATGGAATTAGTAGCTTTTATGCTACAAATCAAAAGAGTGTCTCCTTAAATTTTTGTATTCAAGGAGTTGAGTTTCATTTGCTTAATTTGGATTAAGCAAATAACGGTGAGTCACTTAATGAATTTGGTTCAATAAGTGAGAAAGATTTGTAACTTTGGGGTTACAAATCAAGAGGAATTGTCACTGAACTTTTATGTTCAATGACGGACATTTAGTTTGCTAAGTTCGGATTAAGCAAACATAAGGGAATGATGTGTAGTTTTGGCCTACACATCGAGGATTCTTTGGATTCTTGAATGTCCAAAGAGAGGAGCTTATTCATCCAGTTTGGGTTAGGAAAATTAAGGAAAGCTAGGATTTTGATTCCTCCGCTTGACATGAGATTATTTGTTGAATTTGGTTCAACAAATAAATGATTTTTGGATTGAACTATTTGTTGATTTTGATTCAACAAATAGATGATTTGAAATAAAATTGATTCACACAACATGAGTTGAGTGAACAAGACTTTCATACAACTTTTGAGTTGTAGAAAGGAGAAGAGAAGGTGCAACTTTGGGTTGCAAGCTTCTAAAACCTTTTTGAACATTTGGTGTTCAAAGAGAGGAATTCATTCTCCCAACTTGGGTTTGAGAGCATGAAGATAGGTTTAAGTGCTCTCCTACCATCTTAGCTTGTAGGAAAGGGAAAGGGAAATGCAACTTAGAGGTTGCAAATCATGAATGTTCAAAGGGGAATTCATCCTCCCAATCAGGATTTGGGAGCATGAAGACGGATTTGGGTACTCTCCTACAATCTTGATTTGTAGGAAAGAGGAAAAAAATGCAACTTTAGAGGTTGCAAATCAATGAATGTTCTTTGAACATTTGTTGTCCAAAGAGGGGAATTGATTGTTTGTTGATTTTGTCTTTTCAATAAATAAAGAAAGGAAGAACTTGGGATTTGGTTCCAAGTTCAAGGTCTCTTGGCGTGCATTTAGGATTATTGATCCTAAAGTTATAAGATTCATGCAATCCAATATTTAGAGCTTTGGGAATGCTCTAAGTATCATGCATGAAAAATATGTAAGGGTGGACATTTGTTGATTTCTCTTCAACAAACAAAGTCAAGTAAACCTAGGACTTTGATCCTAGGATTACACGATTCATGAAATGATTTTGTTTGGAATCTTTGAAGGTTTCAAATCATTATACATGAAAGTAGATCGATATTCATTTGCTAGTTTTATCCAACAAATGAGATGGGAGAGTTTGGAATTTGGTCCCAAACTCAAGGATTTATGGCATGATATCGTTCATTTGCTAATTTTATGTCTTAACAAATGAAAAAGTAAACTTAGGATTTGGTCCTGAGTTTGGAGAGGTTCCTTTAAACATGTGGTGTTCAAAAGGAACAAAGAGATGTACACATTCTCCTAGTTTTGAGTCTTAAGAGAATGGGTTGGTCTCCTACAACTTTTGGATTGTAGAAAGACAAAAAATGAGATGCGGCCTAGATGTCACAAGATTGGGAGAGATCCCTATGACTTCTAGGAAACTTAAGATCAAATTTGGTAATGATCTAAGAAAGAACCTAAAATGCGTGCATGTGTAGATGATTCTCTAGATTAGGGAGTTTGATAATTGAAAGCAATCAAGTATTTGATTTTGCACAATGTTGTACATGAACTTAATCAACAACATACTTTGTGAGATCTATAACATAGACTTTGGAAAGTCTATGGGAGACCCCACAATGATTTGATGTTTCCAATAGTTGACTAAATTCATCTTCAAGCACTCACAAAACCTCATTGGAGTTCACAAACTTCACCACATGCACACTTCTCGCAACTCGTAAGTCACTTTTGCCATGACTCGTACTTGAAAGAAGGGTGCACGCAATTTATAGATGAGTTTCAAGATTGCTACTACATGCTCTAAGTTTTGTATGGTACAAGATATAAGCTTAATTGACTCTTTATGTTGTGAAGTTTGTTACATAGACATTTGAAGGTCTATGCCTCGCAACGACTAGCCCAAATCAATTAAACTCAACACATGTATTAAACAAAACTCTAGAGGTAACTAATATTATGCATGCAAAAGTTCTCCTAGATTTGGGTGTCTATTTGTTTTCATGACAATGCATCTAAATGAGAAATGCATGCAACTAGTTACAATCCAAACCTATGCATCATCATTGACTTTGAGGTCAAATGATAACATCTACCCTAGGGCATGATTGTGGGTGATGGATTGGGCACAATATGAGTGATATCACATGCATTTGGAGAGTGTTGGTGATGAGGACATCGACAGACGCTACCGACATGTTTATCGCCGGCGAAACCGCAGATCGACGGCCACGATTCAGCGTCTCTACTTTTGATGACATGATGTATCTTATTTTATTGTATTGTTTGATTTACTGTTTTCCCATTTTACCCCTGTGGGGAGTTATGCTTCTTTGTAGCCCAGAGGGCAACTTAGTCTTTTCACTTTTCATGAGTCAAGACCTATATATAGTGGTCTATTGTATCATTTTGATTTTTAATGAATATTTGAATGAAAATCTAGTTTTTGTCTCTTTGCTTCTTCTTCTTCTTGTCTTGCATGAGAGCTTGAAGTTAGAGAGGAGATCGAGAGCCCAAGGTGAGGGCGAAAAGCAACACCCACCAGTCATTGGAAGAGTCCGTGACTCGTGGTTTATCCCGGTATTCCGCTCTTCCTCATTTTCCCCAAAACCCGCCGGCCCAAAGCCATCCCACCCGTCGGCCACCACCCCTCCCTCTTGCCGCCGGCGAGACCTCCTCCTCCCCGACCTCCTTTTCCTCAATCTCTACAACGGCTGATTTTGAAATTCCGGATTTTGAATTTCGAAAACCTTCCAAATTTGGAACATCCAAATTAGGAAAGTGTTGACTCCGCTTTCATGACAAAATTCTAATTCAAACGGATTTTGTATTAATTCTCCTTACACGTCATGCATCCAATTTGGAAACCTTCCAATTACTCCCACACCAATTTGCTCCCTCTAGGTGCCGCCGGCCCCATGCTTGGGTGGAGCCCATTAATGCCCCATTAAGGCATTGATTCCCCTTGAATTAGGAATTAACTCCAAATTATTTTCCCTCCTAATTTATTTAAAACTGAAATCAAATTTCAGTTTTAAGTTTTCAAACATCCTCCCTCCCTCTATTGACCGCCGGCCCCTCCTCATTGATTTCCCCTCATTAATCCCACTTAATGCCTTAATTGCTAGATTTGAAATTTCAAATTCAAGTCAATTTTCCCTCCAATCTTAATCAAAACTGAAATTAATTCAGGTTTTGATTAATTCTCCGCTAGAAACCAACTAAACCTAATTGGTTTTCACATCTTGCTCCTCCCCACACCCGCCGGCCTCCTTCTCCCCCGTGGAATTCCGCCGCCCCTCATCCCCTCTCTTCCCGTCTCTTGAATCAAGAGTCGTAGAGGGAACAAAGGCGACTTCTTCCACCTCCGTTTCAATGACGCATGGCGGACCCGGAGTTTGAGTGGGGTCTAGTATTCAACGCCGACGGAAGCATCAACGTCCTACGGTCACCTTGCTTCGACGTGGGGTTTGAAGACGAAACTACCGTGGAGGAGTACTTGGAGAGAGTCGTGCCAATCCTTGCAAGCATCTACGACCGAAAGCTTTCAAAGCACGCTTGGAGCCTCGACGGTCGCCTACGACTTCCATCCCAACCGGCAACTTTTCCTCCGACGAAGTTTTTCGGCGCCCTCTCCCTAGTGGTAACTTCTTTCATCGCTTGGATCTTCTATCTCCGCCAAAAGTCCACAACCTCTTGAGTGATACGGCCCCAAGGTGAAATTCTCGTTGTTAAACGTTGGGTTTTGTTGTTTGTACTTCGCATTTAATTCCCTTGGATTTTTGAATGAACTATTTTGGTTAATCTCAAGTGCATCTCTTTGGCCTAAGCAAAGTTAACGTTTCTAATTCTTAAATCTATCTTGCATGATCCACATAAACTTATAAAAGCAAACTTTAACAATTCTCTATTTAATTTCGATCGTAACTCCTAGTAATTTCACATCATATTTGGTATCAGAGCATGGCTAGCATGCTTTGATCATGCTAGATGTATCCTAGGTGTCTCCTTTAGGTTGTCTTTAAATGTCGCATGCATAACATCATTTAAACTAGCCTAACCCACTGTTTTCTTTTGCTGTCCTTAAATTCCTGCAATAAAATTTTCATCTTACATGCTCATATTTAAGTGTTTAAGTGCTGCCATCACTACATTCACGTTCATAATAGTCTAGGCCACTTAGACTCTTGCTGTCCACTGTTTTTCTACACTTGGTTTCACCCTTAAAGTGAGTTTCAGGTTGTGTTAGGTTGCTGTCCACCATTTCCTGCAGCGGTTAAGCACCCGTTAGTGACCCTACATTCACTATTTAGGTGCTGCCTTCACCCGAAAACATTGCCTAGACAATTAGGTGACTTCACCCATCGTTGTGTTTGCTGTCCAGCACTTTACAGCTGCTGTAAGTGCAATTCCAGCAAGCATTTTAGGGAGTTTAGCTGCTGCCTTGGACCTAGAAACCTTCCTAGTGATCCCTAGAACCCAACCATGGATCCCACTCACATTCAAGCAACCTTAGACATGATTGTAGGCCAGTTGGGCACAATGTCGCAGCAAATTAGAGACACCCAAACGAGTGTGGCGGACCTTAAGCGTCATACTGGAGAGAGACTTGACAACATTGAACGAATCGGACACCCGGCTATCTACACGCCTTCTAGACCTCAATCACCTTATGGCGAGGATGCCCGACCCGAGTACGGACCTCCTAGGGATTACTACCGACCCAACCACCGACCCCACCAAGAACCGGTAGGTCGTGACGCGCCTTGGAGAGACAATGACGCCCAGCTCCTTAAGAGCATTAAAATAGATGCCCCAACTTTTGACGGAACATTAGAACCCCAGGTTTTCCTCGATTGGATTAAAGGGATGGACAGTTACTTTAAATGGTATAACATTTCGGAAGAAAAGAAAGTTAGGTTCGCCGAGATGAAATTGACGGGTAGAGCCAACCAATACTGGACTAATGTGGAGCACATGAGAGAGACCCGAGGAGAGTACCCCATAGCTGATTGGGGAGCGATGAAGCAAGAACTGAAAAGGAAATACCTTCCTCCCTCGTACTACCCGAGACTCCTAGATCGTTGGAACAGGCTAACCCAAGGGAGTAAACCCGTTAAGGAATACATCTCCACGTTTGATGATTTCTTAATCCGTTGTAACGGGGAGGAGACCACCACTCCCACACAACTTTTGTCCATGTTTAGAGCCGGACTGAGAGAAGACCTTAGGAATGAGCTCTTTGCTCGAGGAATAACCACATACGAAGCTGCCTGTAGTCTTGTACTAGACTTGGAAGAATCTAGAAGCCACACCACCAGGACCCAAGACTCTAGGCCGAACCCTTTTAAGCCTTCCTCTAGCCAACCGTACAACAAACCCACTGGACCCTCTGGTAGTCGACCTGCTCCTAGCCAAGCCCAACCCCGATCAGACTATAAAGGGAAAACCCTAGAACGAGAGACACCCAAAACCACTGCCGGCACTAAGTGTTTTAGATGCCATGGGTACGGACACATTGCTTCACAATGCTCCAGCCCATTTAAGGTCACTATAATTGAGGAAGTGACGGAGGAAGAGAATGAACCGGAGACCGATTTGGTCCATCATATGGACGACGATGAGGCGTCTTTCGACGAAGAAGATACCGCAGTTGTACACTGCCTTCAAAAGATGGACTACTTAGACCTGCAGGTTGTGAGGTGTGCCTTTTCCCAACCTAAACCTAGCGACGACTGGCGAAGAACCTCGATTTTCTACACTTTCACCAAGATTGGAGACAAAAACTGCAAGGTCATAATAGATAGTGGAAGTTGCATTAACGCTGTATCTTCGGCCATGATTTCAAAACTGCAATTGAGAACCACCCCACACCCGAACCCCTACAAAGTTGCTTGGATAAACCCGACTACCTTGGAAGTTAAAGATAGGAGTCTGGTTCCTATTGAATTCGTGGGATACAAGGAGAAAATCTGGTGTGATGTTTTGACGATGGATGTGGGTCAAATCATCCTTGGCCGCCCTTGGCTGTTCGACAACGATGTACACATTTATGGACGATCAAACACCTGTGTGTTTGAACACGAGGGCAAGAAGATTAAACTGTTACCCACTCAACCTAAGTCTACTAAAGAAGAAGTTAAGCCCAACTCCCTGAAACCCAACACGGGCATGAACTTGATAACTGCTAAGGACCTAGATGTGGAACTGGAGTCGGGAGCCCCTCTTTACGCCCTAGTCGGCCGAGAAATAAGTGTAGACCAAGAAGAACCGATTCCCGAAGAGGTTAAACCCCTGTTAGAGACTTTTTCTGATGTCTTTCCCGACGACTTACCCAACCAACTGCCACCTCTAAGGGACATTCAACATGCCATAGACCTGGTGCCCGGAGCGTCCCAACCAAACCTACCCCATTACCGGATGAACCCCACTGAACACGAGGAGCTCAAAAGACAAGTGGATGAATTGTTACAGCGAGGGTTCATTAAGGAGAGCCTTAGTCCGTGTGCGGTTCCTGCCCTTCTTACCCCTAAGAAGGATGGGACGTGGAGAATGTGCGTTGATAGCCGTGCTATCAACAAAATCACCGTCAAGTACCGCTTCCCAATCCCTCGGTTAGATGACATGTTGGACATGATGACCGGAGCCACCCTATTTTCCAAGATCGATCTTAAGAGTGGCTATCACCAAATTAGGATCCGTCTGGGGGATGAATGGAAAACCGCGTTCAAGACCAATGATGGGTTGTACGAATGGACAGTAATGCCTTTTGGATTAAGTAACGCGCCTAGCACTTTCATGAGAGTAATGACTCAGATCCTTAAGCCTTTACTTGGGAAATTTGTTGTGGTGTATTTCGATGACATTCTGATCTACAGTCGTTCGGTGGAACAACATTTGAATCACCTACAACAAGTCTGTGAAATCTTGAAGAAAGAACAAATGCATGCCAACCCTAAGAAATGCACTTTCCTCACAAATCAAGTAACTTTTCTTGGGTTTATAATTTCTTCCCATGGCATATCTGCCGACCCCGAAAAGGTGCGAGCAATCAACGAGTGACCTATACCAAAGAATATTAGAGATGTCAGGAGTTTTCATGGATTGGCCACGTTTTATAGGAGATTTATCAGGAACTTTAGCACCATCGTGGGTCCCATAACTGATTGTTTAAAGAAGGGAGACTTTGTTTGGACGACATCAGCCACCAAGGCTTTTGAGGAAATAAAAAGGAAGATGGTTGAAGCACCAGTCATGCGTCTACCCGACTTTTCGAAAGTTTTTGAAGTAACCTGCGACGCATCTGGTATAGGAATAGGAGGAGTATTATCCCAGGAAGGACACTCGGTTGCCTACTTCAGCGAGAAATTAAATGACATCAGGCAACGATACTCCACCTACGATAAGGAATTCTACGCCATAATTCAGTCCCTCAGGTATTGGAGACATTACCTGCTTCCCCAAGAATTCGTTATCTTCTCTGACCATGAAGCCTTACGATATATCAATTCCCAGAAGAAACTAAATGCCCGGCACGGAAGATGGGTTGAATTCCTTCAAGAATACACTTACACCATTAGGCACAAAGCGGGTTCTGAAAACAAGGCTGCGGATGCACTAAGTCGTAGGATGATGGTTACGCGTGAGATGAGGACTGAAGTGATTGGTTTTGAGCAAATTAAAGAAAACTATTTGGACTGCCCTGATTTTGGAGAAACCTATTCCAAACTAACAACTGGAGACGAGCGTATCATAGGAGACTTTTTTCTGGAAGATGGGTACTTGTTTAGGGCTCAAAAATTTTGCATTCCCACAACTTCTCTGCGAGAATTTCTTGTGTGGGAATTGCATGCTGGAGGTTTAGCGGGTCACTTTGGTCAGGCCAAAACAATTGCAGCTGTGGAGAATCGTTTTTACTGGCCAAGTCTTAAGAAGGACGTTAGCAGATTAGTGAGGCGGTGTCACACCTGTCAGCTGGCCAAACAACAGAAACAAAACACCGGCCTTTACACACCCCTCCTCGTTCCTAACCAACCTTGGCAGGACGTCAGCATGGACTTTGTTTTAGGGTTACCCAAGACCGTTAGGAAACATGACTCAGTCTGTGTAGTTGTCGATAGGTTTTCCAAGATGGCCCATTTTCTCCCTTGCTCCAAGACTTTCGACGCCTCTAGAGTAGCCAAACTGTACTTTGACGAGATTGTGAGACTTCACGGGCTGCCTAAAACCATAGTCTCGGACCGAGATGTGAAGTTTACTAGTTATTTTTGGAAGATCTTATGGCATAAATTGGGGACCAAACTGCAATTCTCTACCGCCTTTCACCCCCAAACAGACGGTCAAACGGAAGTAGTGAATAGGAGCCTAGGAAATCTGTTGAGGACCTTGGTTGGAGAAAACATTAAGGACTGGGATTCTAAATTGCCTATAGCCGAATTTGCCTACAATAACTCTGTGAATCGAACTACTGGTCTTAGCCCTGCTGAAATAGTGTACGGATACCTCCCCAACCAACCCATTGACCTGATCCCCATGAGCACTAGAGTTAGAGCATCTGAGTCAGCATCATCATATGCATCGCATCTACAGGAGTTACACAAAGAAATTAAAAAGAAAATTGAACAAAGTAATGCAACTTATAAATTTATGGCTGATCATAAAAGAAGAGCTAAGGTATTTGAAATTGGAGACTTTGTGATGGTTCGGATCCGTCCGGAGCGTTTTCCTCCTGGATCCGCAAAGAAGCTGCATGCGAGAGGCGCCGGACCGTTTAAGATAATTTCAAAGGTGAATGACAATGCTTACGTACTAGGCCTTCCCGAAGGTTTCAACATTAACCCCACATTTAACATAGAAGATTTAGTAACCTTCGAGGGACCAGAATTTAACCCATGCAATCCACTTTCAACTGAGCCTTGTGTGACCATACCTGGTGAGATCCCCAACCCTCCTCCACTCCCAAAATTACCCCCCTTACCCAATGCGGAGATAGTTGAATCCATATTAGATGATGAGATCATTACTATGAAAGGAGGTGGACGTCGAAGGTACTTAGTCCACTGGAAAGGGACCCCGGCGACGGAGGATACGTGGGTTGACCGAGAGGAGCTGCAGAGCCTAGACCCAGACCTTCTAGAGTTGTACGAGAGCTCTAGAGACACTCACTCGACATGGTCGAGTTTTCTCCCACCTGGGGAGAATGATGAGGACATCGACAGACGCTGCCGACATGTTTATCGCCGGCGAAACCGCAGATCGACGTCCACGATTCAGCGTCTCTACTTTTGATGACATGATGTATCTTATTTTATTGTATTGTTTGATTTACTGTTTTCCCATTTTACCCCTGTGGGGAGTTATGCTTCTTTGTAGCCCAGAGGGCAACTTAGTCTTTTCACTTTTCATGAGTCAAGACCTATATATAGTGGTCTATTGTATCATTTTGATTTTTAATGAATATTTGAATGAAAATCTAGTTTTTGTCTCTTTGCTTCTTCTTCTTCTTGTCTTCATGAGAGCTTGAAGTTAGAGAGGAGATCGAGAGCCCAAGGTGAGGGCGAAAAGCAACACCCACCGGTCATTGGAAGAGTCCGTGACTCGTGGTTTATCCCGGTATTCCGCTCTTCCTCATTTTCCCCAAAACCCGCCGGCCCAAAGCCATCCCACCCGTCGGCCACCACCCCTCCCTCTTGCCGCCGGCGAGACCTCCTCCTCCCCGACCTCCTTTTCCTCAATCTCTACAACGGCTGATTTTGAAATTCCGGATTTTGAATTTCGAAAACCTTCCAAATTTGGAACATCCAAATTAGGAAAGTGTTGACTCCGCTTTCATGACAAAATTCTAATTCAAACGGATTTTGTATTAATTCTCCTTACACGTCATGCATCCAATTTGGAAACCTTCCAATTACTCCCACACCAATTTGCTCCCTCTAGGTGCCGCCGGCCCCATGCTTGGGTGGAGCCCATTAATGCCCCATTAAGGCATTGATTCCCCTTGAATTAGGAATTAACTCCAAATTATTTTCCCTCCTAATTTATTTAAAACTGAAATCAAATTTCAGTTTTAAGTTTTCAAACATCCTCCCTCCCTCTATTGACCGCCGGCCCCTCCTCATTGATTTCCCCTCATTAATCCCACTTAATGCCTTAATTGCTAGATTTGAAATTTCAAATTCAAGTCAATTTTCCCTCCAATCTTAATCAAAACTGAAATTAATTCAGGTTTTGATTAATTCTCCGCTAGAAACCAACTAAACCTAATTGGTTTTCACATCTTGCTCCTCCCCACACCCGCCGGCCTCCTTCTCCCCCGTGGAATTCCGCCGCCCCTCATCCCCTCTCTTCCCGTCTCTTGAATCAAGAGTCGTAGAGGGAACAAAGGCGACTTCTTCCACCTCCGTTTCAATGACGCATGGCGGACCCGGAGTTTGAGTGGGGTCTAGTATTCAACGCCGACGGAAGCATCAACGTCCTACGGTCACCTTGCTTCGACGTGGGGTTTGAAGACGAAACTACCGTGGAGGAGTACTTGGAGAGAGTCGTGCCAATCCTTGCAAGCATCTACGACCGAAAGCTTTCAAAGCATGCTTGGAGCCTCGACGGTCGCCTACGACTTCCATCCCAACCGGCAACTTTTCCTCCGACGAAGTTTTTCGGCGCCCTCTCCCTAGTGGTAACTTCTTTCATCGCTTGGATCTTCTATCTCCGCCAAAAGTCCACTACCTCTTGAGTGATACGGCCCCAAGGTGAAATTCTCGTTGTTAAACGTTGGGTTTTGTTGTTTGTACTTCGCATTTAATTCCCTTGGATTTTTGAATGAACTATTTTGGTTAATCTCAAGTGCATCTCTTTGGCCTAAGCAAAGTTAACGTTTCTAATTCTTAAATCTATCTTGCATGATCCACATAAACTTATAAAAGCAAACTTTAACAATTCTCTATTTAATTTCGATCGTAACTCCTAGTAGTTTCACATCAGTTGGATACCAATCCAACAACCCTACGCACACCACCATTCCCTTTTGGCTCTCACATGAGAGCAACTTGGCAAAAATCACCGGATTTTCCCAAGTTTACAAAGAGGATAGCGATCATAGGATTTTGGGGAAGCATAAATTTAAGTTTCTAAAGGACCTAGGGCTTGGGGGCGTCAACCACACAACAATTGGCCTTGGGGGACCCTAGGTTTCACTAAGTTTTAGTGTTTTACCTTCCCCGGTTTGTCCTAGCGCTCCTATCCAAGTTTCGGTTCGCTGTCCAAACTCCTAGGTTGCTGTCCAAGGTCCTTTGAAGGCTCCAAGTTGCTGTCCCAGGTTTTCCCAAGGAGGAAGACTGCTGTCCCAACGTTCCAAACAGAGAATTTTACTGTTTTAGGGCTTCCGGAGGTCGTCGTTTGCTGTCCAAAGCTTCCCAACAGCAGTTTTCACTGTTTGGAAGCCTTCGGAGGCTGCATGGTTGCTGTCCAAGGTTTCCGGATAGTGGATTTGCTGTCCAAACTGCTCCAAACAGCAGTTTGAGTGTTCCCGGAAGTTGCGTGGCTGCTGTCCAAGCTTTTCCAACGTTGTCGCTGCTGTCCAAGCCTTTCCGGATGGTGGATTTGCTGCCCAAACTGCTCCAAACAGCAGTTTGAGTGTTCCCGGAAGTTGCGTGGCTGCTGTCCAAGCTTTTCCAACGTTGTCGCTGCTGTCCAAGCCTTTCCGGATGGTGGATTTGCTGCCCAAACTGCTCCAGACAGCAGTTTGCACTGTTCGACAGCCTCCCGGAGCTGATTTCGTCGTCGAGAGGCCGTCGGAGATGGTTTGGAAGGAAGTAGAGGCTTCCTACCCTCTCTTGGCTGCAGCAAAAGCTGATTTCAGCATTCCTTTGCTCTAGACTTTGGAGGAGAAGCTCACCAACAGCAGCAAGAGGAGATTTCTGCTCTCCAATTGAAGGGGGAGAGCAATGGCAGCGAGAGAGAACTCATTTTCAGCCCAAAGAAGAAGAAGACAACAGCTAGAGAAGGCAAACCCTCTTCTTCTTTTTGTTTCGGCTCCAAGGAACGCATGCAAGGAGGAAACGATCTGGCCGGCCCTCCCTCTTGGCTAGGTCTCACGCAAGGAGGCCCTCGTCGGCCTCTTCCTCTCGCCTGGACGGATGCAGGAGCCGCAAGCAAGCAAGAGCCTAGCGGCTCTTTCCCTCCCCCGCTCCTTCTCTCGCTCGGGATGGACGAAAAACCCAGACGGGGGAGCCGAATGCCCCCCCTTTCTCCTTTCGTGCCCTTAGAGGAGCACGTCCAGCCAAAAAAAGCCGCCCAAGTGAACCAATCGGGCTTCTCACGCGTGGAATCAGGGATTTAGGGCAAAAATTCCACAAGAGATCTGAGCCATTGATTTAGATTTCAGATTTAGGTATTTGATTTAGCCTAAATCAAACAATTGGAGCTGAAATTGAGCCCAAATTGGACTCGACTCAAACCGATTTGGGTCGGTTTGGGTCCGAGTGGGTCTGATGAAGTTAATTTTGTGAAATTAAGCTTGAATCGGCGCCGAATTGCGTCGAATTTGGCTCGACGAGGCTTGATTGGGTTTGAATTGGATTGATTTGATTTAAATTAAATTAAATTGATTTAATTTAATTAAATCGAGGTTTGATTTGAGTCAATTTCGCTTCGACGACATTCGATCGAGCCCAATCGAGCCAAGTCAGGCTCGATCGGAGTCGGGTCGGTGCAAAAAAAAATGCGTCAACAAAAGGACCCCCAATATGTGTGGTGAACGAAAAGAAGTACGCCACACATATTGGTGTTGACCAAATAATGATCAAACAGAATCTTCCAAATCAAATAGAGTATGATTTGAAAAAGAAGAGAGATCTATGAGAGTCTAAACTTAAATTTAGACAAGATCTACAAAGATAAGGGGATTTCTATATATCACCTTAAGGAAAGAGTTTTAGATTACTCATGGAAGAGAATTTAGAAGCATTTTGGCAACTTTTAAAGAGATCCCTAAAGACATTTGATATCTCTAGAGAGGATTTGATGGGAATAGAAGTATTTTGGTAACTTCTAAGAAGAATTCTAGAGACATTTGGCATTTCTAGAAACGATTTAATTTGGTTAGAAGTATTTAGACAACTTCTAAGAGGCTTCTAAAGATGTTAGGTATCTCTAGAAAGATTTTGGATCAATTAGAAGTATTTAGATAACTTCTAAAAGTGATTCCTAAAGATATTTGGTATCTTTAGAAGGAATTTGATTTGATTAGAAGAAATTTGATAACTTCTAAAAGAGCTTAGGGATATCTTACTATCACCTAAAGGCTAGGGGTATTTTAGCCACCACCTACAAGATTTTCAAGGATATTTTGGCTATCACTTGAAAAGAAATTAGAGGCATTTGGTGTCTCTAGGAGGTATTAGGGATATTTTGCTATCTCCCAAAGGTTAGGGGTATTTAGGCTACCACCTAAGGGGTTCTCAAAGATATTTTCACTATCATTTGAGAGGGGTTAGGAACATTTGTTATTTCCTAAAAGTCAAAAGGCATTTGACACCTATTGAAAAGCTCTAAGAGGTATTTTGGCAACCACCTAGAATAAGAGTTCATCTTATTTTGGTAAGATAAAACTCGAAAGAGCTAAGGCTAAGAGTGTTTTGGCTGCTCCTTAGGCCTTGAAGGTATTTGGTATAAGATTATCTATTTTGGCTAGATAAATCTTAACATTTGGGAAGACTAAAGGGTATTTTGGCAACCACTAAAAGTCTAGATTTGGGTAGATCTATGATGTTCAATTTGAGTAGAACAAAATCTAAAGGAATGAGCTAGGAGAGACCTTAGAAGGTTTGAATTCTACCTAAACTCGGACATTGATAAGAAGACTCCTATTTGGGGAATCTACACTTAGCATTTGATACTAAGATTTGCATTTGACTTTCTTTTGGAGAAAGATAAATTTTAACTTTCCTTTTAGGGAAAGAAAAAGATGAACTTTCACTTGTAGAAAAATGAACTTGATTTTCCTTTTAGAGAAAATTGGATTTCCTTTCCTTTTTGGGGAAAGGTGAATTTTCTTCCCTTTTGGGGGAAAGATGAAAGATTTGAAATCTTAGACCAAGGTTTTGGTAATCCGGACCCAGTCCACAACCAGATCGGATGAACATTTCTGCTTGGAACTCTGCTCAAGTAGTACAAAGCATTTTTCTTTTTCTTTCATTGTTGGGTTTGGGCCAACAAAGCTTCCAGAGATTCATTTGACATTGTAGTAAAGAGAACTGCAGGCCTCCTTAGAAAAGGAGCGGCCAAAACAAGTTGAGATATAAGATAGCGTTTTATACTATCAAAAGCCCCTTTGGTGGCTATCATCCAAATGGAATTTTGAGTCCTTTGAAAGGGCTGCAATCTATCGGACAAATTGAATAAGTGTCTTAGATATGCCAACCTACCTTGAAAAGATCTTAGTTGAGCAAGACTTCTAGGAGGTTTCATTTCTAATATCACTTTGATTTTAGTAGGGTTAATTTCAACGCCACAGTGTCGAACAACAACCCAAGAAACTTTTCTGAAGTCACCCCACGGGCGCACTTCCAAGGATTCATCTTGAGGTCGTACCGACAAAGCTGTTCAAATACAACCCTTGAATCAAACAGGTGATCCTCTCTTTGTTTGCTTTTGACCATGAGATCATCAATGTAACATTCAATTTTGTCATGAATGAACACATTGAATATTCTGGTCATTGCAAGCTGGTAGGTCATACCAACATTCTTAAGGCCAAAAAGACATGACCTTAAAACAATACATTCCAATGGGTGCTCTAAAAGCAGTGCATTTTGCTCATCCTCCGGGGCCATTTTGATTTGGTTGTACCCCGAGGACCCATCCATAAAGGAAAAGAAACCATGAGAAGAAGCAATGTCAATCATGAGTTCAGGGATAGGTAATGGGAACTCATCTTTGGGACATGCTCTACTCAAGTCTCTAAAGTCAACGCATACGCGAATCTGTCCGTTCTTTTCTTAACAAGGACAATGCTAGCCAACCAAGAGGGGTATTTCTCCTCTCGAATAAAACCAGCCTCAGTTAATTTTAATTTTTTTTTAATCACTTGTTGTTCAATCTTCAAAGCATCTTTCGAGGAGCATGTTTATATTGGAACAATGTTTGGTTGAATGATAAGTTTATGGACTGCTATGTCTGGATTTAATCCTGGCATTTCATCATAACTCCAAGCAAAACAGTCCCTAAACTCTGTCAGGAGTTGTATCATACCATTGGCATCAGTTTCATTTAAAAAAATGCACTTGTGAAAGTGGGGCGTGGATTTTGTTCAGTACTCAAATTGATTTTTTTCAATTTACTGACTGTTGATTTGATTTCTCTCTTCAAACTCAAGGGGTGCATCCTTAGTTTGAAGGTAATCTGGGTCGTTGCTAGCCTCTAAACATAACCTCCCAACAGCGTTGTAGGTTTCTATAAAGATCAGATCAACTTCCAGATTGTTGGTAATAACCAAACAGTACATATCATCATCTATTGGTCCGGCAGTACCAAAGTCAACATCATATTTATTTTTCTTCAATTTGTATTTGAAATTCCGTAGATTTTCAAGATGTTAAGCTTCGCCCTTGGACCACATAGAAGGGGTTAAACCTCTTTTGATCAGGTTTTCAACACAAGTAGGAGTTCTACCATTTTATTTATGGAAAGTTGTCAAGTTTACACCCACTTTTGGACTTTAAGGAGAAGGGTATGCCATGAAAGACACTCCTTCCCTACATTTTTTTTTTACTTGAGTGTAATGCAAACATTCAACTCTTCCATTGCACTTTCAAACAATGAAGTTAATGTTTTTATACATTCATTCAATCTTTCATACTTAGTGAGATTAGACACCTCCTCTTTGTTTGAGAGTTATCTTCATCACATATGAGATTTTCTTTAATGTTCCAAATAGGCTTTTCAGTGTATATCCATTCTTGAAACTGCATATTTCATTTGTTGAAGTTTCTTTGTTGCTTTGTCAAACCACCCATCAAATTTGGCTCAGCCATTGAATCGGACCTTGAGCTTACATGGGTGATGGGCCTTCTTGGAACAAATGGTGGAGATGGAGCTTTGGTACCCCTCATCTTCCACTCTTCTTCACTTTTGTCATGAATTGTATCACGAACTCATTGTGTCATCCTACCACCTCGTCTCGTTGTGTTGAAGGAGGGGTAAGTTTCCATTTAACCTTACCTCAAGTTCTTCTTCTTGAGGGTAGTCATTAACAATTGATGGAGACTTTGTCTTTAGTGTACTAATTTCTGCTTGATCTTTAGTTGGTATCATAGGTCTGAAAACACTGATAGCCTCTTTGGAACATAGCAAGAAACATCTTCATATACACTAAATGGTTTTAGAACTCTCTTTAAAAGTGAGAGAGTAATTGAGCTTAAGACCCTTTGTCCCCCTTTTTTTATTGAAGCCACGAAACATCATTTGTCAGATTTTAATTTTTGCGTGTCAATATTGAGGTGGGCCAAAGTCCTTAAATTCATTATGTTGACCCATGCACCTGGGTCAACAAGCACTCTTTTCAACATGGAATTGTCAACATGAATTGTTATATAGTGGACAATTGTGATTTGAAGTTTCTAAGAGTAAATCTTCATCAGAAAAGATTACTCCATGTATTTCATTGAAGTGTAAGGCCTCCTCAAAGGAACACTGCAGGTTGAGCCAGACAAATTTCAGGATCAAGAAGAGCCTTGATCAAAGCCTCTCGCATTTCAGGAGAAAGTACGAGTGCATCATATATGCTCAACCTCGCAAGGAGTTTCCTAAGGTGAGCTAGTACATTTTAATCCACTTTTGGTGGTTCACCACCCACTTGCTATTATGGAGCAAATGTTGGTGGAACCATGCCCTCATTTTGATTGAAAAGTTCTTTTCATTTATCTTATTTGATGCCATTGGAGATGATACAACACGACCACTTTTGAAATTTACCCCTGATATTTGTTCAGGCTCAGAAGTTGAGGTCACATCAACCAAAACTTCAGAATTTGATTCTTCTTTCACTTGATTTGTTTCTAAGTCAAGCGACTCAGGCTCAATGACAATCTTTGCTCCCTGCATTTTGTACATGGGTAAATCATCACCAAAACTTGATTCACTTGATTTAGAGAATTGGAAAGATTCATTTGTAGTTTGTTCGTTATTAGATTCAGAACGTACAGATTACATGTACGTAGAAGGATTGTTCATTTTTATTAACACCCTTTGGAACATCCATGAAATTAGAAAGAGAGATAGGCTTTGGGGGATTTCCCTTGCCATTTAGAAGGATAACCCATTTGATTTTGGAAATTGATTCTTTCTTTTTCCCTTCACCATTGAAACTCTCTTTCATGAAGTTTCAAGGGTGAAGGACCCTTTCCACCCATTGAGTTATTTAAAGGAACACCAAAAAAGGTCTTTTTATGGGCATTTGAGTTCCTTTTAGAAACTCCAATGGGATTTTGAGTAGTTTGTTTGCAATCTTTAGGAAAGATTTAGACAAAGACAACTGCCAACCATTTACAATTGTAAGCAAATCACTAGCGTTGTTCTTTATGACCACACACTACTGAAGGCAAAGAAGTTGCACTTGTTGATTCTGCTTCCTCTGCACTGGTAGAAGGCTCAACTGTTGTGTTTAGGACCTTTTGGGGCCACAAAAGTTGAGTAGTAAGAGTCATCAAGACAAATGTCATCTCATCCAACCTCTTGTCCATCTTTTGCTTTAAGCTGTTGTAAAGCACAAATTTAAGGATTTTCACTCCCTTCCTCCACTTCCAACAACTCATTTGCATGAGGGTCTTCTGAGTGAGAGGATCCTCCTATGTCATAGTGGACAATAAAGATATCCTCCTCATCCAAGAGATCATCCTCACAGGGTTGAAATTCTCAATCAACTTTTTGTAATTTTCTTTCTCCTTTTCCCTCCTTTCATCCTCATCAATTTTCTTGAGACTTTCTTTCAAATATTCAATCATTTCTTCAACAGTTTTACCTGTTGAGGGATTGACAGGAGAAGGGTAGTATTCTTTGTAGTTGTTAATTTCCATGGGTGCTTTCCCTTTGTCTTTGGGATCAACACGGGTAGGAGAAGAAGAATGTACCACTGATGGAGCCACCACCTTGGGTCTCCATTCTTCCTTCACCCCATATGAGGAGGCATGGGATTTTTGGCGTCCCACATTTACCTCATCTAAAGGTGGAGTCTGAATGTGACCCCCAGAATGTGGTTCATCAAGAGGACTAGAAGGTTTGTTTTCTTTGGGAGACCTAAACCTAGTAGGTACATCAAATTTACTAGAAACTGACAGAGAAAACCAAGGGACCACTTGGCGATCAAGGTAATCAGCCTTTGGTCTGCCATAGATCTTAGGTGGTACTGCTGAACTGTCAACTAGAATTATTTGCTCACTGACTGCTCTTTTCTGGCAAGGTTTAAAATCATAACCATCCACCAATGCTGACACAGCTGGTTGTCGGGCAAAATGTTGCATATCTTTCTGCGATGGCTGAACAATCAATTTGAAGGATTGTATCAACACGTTTGCAAAGCACATTCTTCATAGCTTGAATTACCTTCTCTTTTGTTGAGCGGGTTCTATCAGCTACTCTTTGGAAAACATTTTTGATGTCATTCTCCCACTGCTTTACCCTTTCCTCGGGCGTGCTTTTGGGAAATTTAATTAAAGGTCTTGGAGGCGATGCAGTTATTTGTTCAACATCTTCTTCACTCCTAAACACAGAAAGAGGGTAAAATTCACTACCCTCACCAAGAGGAGAGAGCTTCATCATCTCAGTCTCTAACTCAGCTTGCTCCTCCTTTTCCAACCTCTTTCTAAGTCTTTTGTTTTTATTTCTTCTTTGAGACTTGGTCAGAACATAGGTGGAACTAGTCCCTTCTTCGTACTGATTGGACTGAAATAGTTTTTCATGCTCTGAGTGGCTTGGGACAACTGCTAAAGACTGAACTGTCTCACACTGTCTCTCAACTGCCATCTCCTTAGGCAAAACTGGAGTTAAGGTGCTTTGTCTTTCACTAGACTTTTGAACCTTAGGGAAGGTCAACCTACCACATGGAGAAGGTTGAGAGGCCAAGGCTTTTGGGAAGACCTCAGCCACCCTCTTCCTACTGTTTTGAGGAGGTGACCTCTCCCTAATAGGTAAGCTGATTTCAAGGACCCTCTCAGATGAGGGTTAGCTTTCTAAGACTTTCGCTTCGGAAGGGATTGGGCCTTGGAAAAGGACTTCCACATCTCCCAAACCTTGTCCAAATTTTATTAAATCCCCTGAAGCAAATTGAGACTGATCAAAAGACAACTGCATGTGGTTACCAAATTTGAAAACCAATTTGCCTTCCATCTTAGCTTTCTTGAATTCTCAAACTTAAGACTTTTTCCTGAAAATCAGAATTTCTGTATCAACCTTTCAGTTGTACTTCCTTGAATCCAATAATCATAACATCAACCAATCACTGCACTTTTTGCTGGGTTTTCTGACCACTGACTTGAATCACTGACCACCCACAACTGTGACCCGGATTTAATGGATGATGAATGAATTTGTTAGAGTCGCAAGAATATCTGTTGGAGAATTTTTGTATCCTCAAACGGATTGCATATTTTATAATCGGGCACGGCATAAGAATACGATATATTACCCCGGAGGGTAAAAATATTATTTTCTTATGGGCTCAATAATAAAATTTACAATTATTAACAGAGATTCCCCCACTTGATATTTGGTCAAGTGGGGTTTATTTATTTTTGGGGTACAAACATCCCATAGGGGCAAGCCCCTATGGTTAATTACATCCCAAGTTTGATTTGGGAAAACTTTTGATTAAACTAGTGGTTTTGCTTGTTTGGAAGTCATTTAAATGTTGACTAAAGTTTGATTTTTGTTTTGAAATCCATGAAAGTCTTAATTAAAGGGTTTTGGTCCTTTAGGAATTTCAAGGATGAGTTGATCAACTTAGAATTAGATTTTGGAATGAGAGCCAATGGAAGGAGAAGTAGGAGCACTTGATTCCGAGGGAAACTCAGAGGTGCTCAAACTATCCTATGTTGGGCTTTACATTTTTGAATCTAAATTTAGTTTGAGTTGATATTTTATTAGAAGATTGGGGCTTACATCCCAACAACACTTGTTGGAGGAATTGCCCGAAAGATGAGAGCTTATAGGGTGATTTGAAATCAACCCTTACCTCGGACCCTAAGACTAAGGTGAGGATCACCGATAGGTAGTGCCTCGAACCTAGATATAACGAGTGCAAAGAGGGACTTACAAGCTACACCTCACAAGAGGCATAACCCGCCCGACCTCTGGATTTATTGTCCCGCCTGGAAGGGACTACCAGTTAAACTCCCCCTAATCGCTTTTAAAACCATGTTATTCGGTCTCAATGCAAATGTAGAGTGGTAGGGTTGTTTTTATTTAGAAGGTAGGGCTTATAGCTTGGCTTTGAGGCCAAGATGCCTAATTATGTGGGTATGCATATGCTGACTCACAAAAAGAGAGATTTTTTTGTTATCTAATCCTTAAGTGAGGGCTTTCTATATGCAACATGCTTGGGCTATGCATGATTGTTTTAATTTTTTTTAGAAAACTTAGCTCCTTGAAGGGAGCCATGCAAGACTTTCTTACTTATTAGAAAATTGTGGAGCCTAAATCAATTTTTAGATTGATTACATTTTAATGGGTAGAAATCTTATTTTTGTCCTAAGAGCCTACCGTAGCAAAAGTCCAAGCCACTCCCAAGCAAAGCAAGGAAAGAAACCTAGAAAAAAGATGCATTTCTATTGCACAACCAGGTAACCAATCAAAGTATGCTTTTATTTATAAATCAAGTACAAGGAATGAAAAGAGTCCACATTATTACAATCAGATTTGGCAGCTGAGTTGCCTGCCATTATACAACCCAGTCAAATTTACAGACTCTACTTGTGGGGTTCTTCAGGCTCTTGACTTTTGAATGGACATTAGGCTTCACCTTTGGCAGGCACATCCTTCTCGTCCACTTCATTCTTTTGCTCCAAACCTCCACAAGTTTGATACAATTACAATTCTATCAAATACATGTTTGAAAAGAAAAGAGACTCAAACCTGCAGTAGATTAGAAGCAGTTTATATAATAAAACATTACATCCAGAATTTTGCTTAGCACTTATAATGCCAAACACTTGCTTCTACTTTATTGGCCATATCTTTGGAGGGTTTTGAGCAGCGCCTGTCATGCAAGCAGTTTATTATTATTTATGAGCGCCCCCCTTTTAGATATGGCCACCTGCACAGAAAAGCATTTATATTTTTCTACACTAACCACTTAAGGGCAATTGCCCACAACGCAGACAATCCAAAAGTCAATCACTCTACAACATCAATCACATGCGCACACAAAGAAAAAAATCCTAATCCTAGCATGCTTAAGGGGTGTGCTTCTAAGTGTGTGAGGTCTGTGTGGTATGTCACACTAAGGGTTTTTGATTTTATTTTGGAAGGAAGATGTTTAATCTTTATCCAAGGGTGATTTCACTTTAAGTTGTTTGTAACTTAAAGATTTTATTTGATTTTTTAAGTGTTTCATATTTAGGAGAGTTATGAAGAACCCATAAAGTAACCACATGCTTGCTTTTGGGCAAGCCTGTTACTTATGAATCCTAAGATACAATGGTGTAGGCATCCCACCTTTTGGGGGAGATGATTGATCATTGTATCAAAAGGGAACTTAAGTAATTTTTAGGTGTTTTTGGAGTTCTCTTAATTTTTGGATAAGAGAAGTGTCTATCTAATAAGGTAAGATAGACTTGCCTAAGGGGCTTCACTTAGGACTTAGTGAAATTCATCCAATAGGGTAGGATGAACTTCAACAGAAAGGATAACTCCTAAGGAACATCTACAATGTCGTAGGAGAGATCATTCATTCTGGGTTGAAATGAAATTACTTAGATTTTGGGTCTAAGGAAGGTGTCCAACATGTAGCTTTTAGACTATATATGGGAGGATTCTCATTAGCTTTTGGAGCTAAGAGGAGAAAGAATGAATCCAACATTTAGCTTTTAGGCTAAATGTAGGAGAACTCTCTCTAACTTTTAGAGTTAAAGAGAGAAGAGATCTCCTACAACTTTCGAGTTGGAGGAGAAAGGACCTATAGCTTTTGGGCTAAGGTATAACATCTTTTAAGGCTTTTGGAACCTATAAAAGTAAATGGAAATTAATAGCTTTGAGGCTACAAATAAAAAAAAGATGACTCTTTTAATTGTCGTATTAAAGGAGTTGGGTTTCATTTGCCTAATTTGGATTAGGCAAATAACGATGAATCACTTATTGAATTTGGTTCAATAAGTGAGAAAGATTTGTAACTTTGGGGTTACAAATCAAGAGGAATTGTCACTGAACTTTTATGTTCAATGACGGACATTTAGTTTGCTAAGTTCGGATTAAGCAAACATAAGGGAATGATGTATAGTTTTGGCCTACACATCGAGGATTCTTTGGATTCTTGAATGTCCAAAGAGAGGAGCTTATTCATCCAGTTTGGGTTAGGAAAATTAAGGAAAGCTAGGATTTTGATTCCTCCGCTTGACATGAGATTATTTGTTGAATTTGGTTCAACAAATAAATGATTTTTGGATTGAACTATTTGTTGATTTTGATTCAATAAATAGATGATTTGAAATAAAATTGATTCACACAACATGAGTTGAGTGAACAAGACTTTCATACAACTTTTGAGTTGTAGAAAGGAGAAGAGAAGGTGCAACTTTGGGTTGCAAGCTTCTAAAACCTTTTTGAACATTTGGTGTTCAAAGAGAGGAATTCATTCTCCCAACTTGGGTTTGAGAGCATGAAGATAGGTTTAAGTGCTCTCCTACCATCTTAGCTTGTAGGAAAGGGAAAGGGAAATGCAACTTAGAGGTTGCAAATCATGAATGTCCTTGAACATTCGGTGTTCAAAGGGGAATTCATCCTCCCAATTAGGATTTGGGAGCATGAAGACGGATTTGGGTACTCTCCTACAATCTTGATTTGTAGGAAAGAGGAAAAAAAATGTAACTTTAGAGGTTGCAAATCAATGAATGTTCTTTGAACATTTGTTGTCCAAAGAGGGGAATTGATTGTTTGTTGATTTTGTCTTTTCAACAAACAAAGAAAGGAAGAACTTGGGATTTGGTTCCAAGTTCAAGGTCTCTTGGCGTGCATTTAGGATTATTGATCCTAAAGTTATAAGATTCATGCAATCCAATATTTAGAGCTTTGGGAATGCTCTAAGTATCATGCATGAAGAATATGTAAGGGTGGACATTTGTTGATTTCTCTTCAACAAACAAAGTCAAGTAAACCTAGGACTTTGATCCTAGGATTACACGATTCATGAAATGATTTTGTTTGGAATCTTTGAAGGTTTCAAATCATTATACATGAAAGTAGATGGATATTCATTTACTAGTTTTATCCAACAAATGAGATGGGAGAGTTTGGAATTTGGTCCCAAACTCAAGGATTTATGGCATGATATCGTTCATTTGCTAATTTTATGTCTTAACAAATGAAAAAGTAAACTTATGATTTGGTCCTGAGTTTGGAGAGGTTCCTTTAAACATGTGGTGTTCAAAAGGAACAAAGAGATGTACACATTCTCCTAGTTTTGAGTCTTAAGAGAATGGGTTGGTCTCCTACAACTTTTGGATTGTAGAAAGACAAAAAATGAGATGCGGCCTAGATGTCACAAGATTGGGAGAGATCCCTATGACTTCTAGGAAACTTAAGATCAAATTTGGTAATGATCTAAGAAAGAACCTAGAATGCGTGCATGTGTAGATGATTCTCTAGATTAGGGAGTTTGATAATTGAAAGCAATCAAGTATTTGATTTTGCACAATGTTGTACATGAACTTAATCAACAACATACTTTGTGAGATCTACAACATAGACTTTGGAAAGTCTATGGGAGACCCCACAATGATTTGATGTTTCCAATAGTTGACTAAATTCATCTTCAAGCACTCACAAAACTTCATTGGAGCTCACAAACTTCACCACATGCACACTTCTCGCAACTCGTAAGTCACTTTTGCCATGACTCGTACTTGAAAGAAGGGTGCACGCAATTTATAGATGAGTTTCAAGATTGCTACTACATGCTCTAATAAGTTTTGTATGGTACAAGATATAAGCTTAATTGACTCTTTATGTTGTGAGGTTTGTTACATAGACATTTGAAGGTCTATGCCTCGCAACGACTAGGAAGCCCAAATCAATTAAACTCAACACATGTATTAAACAAAACTTTAGAGGTAACTAATATTATGCATGCAAAAGTTCTCCTAGATTTGGGCGTCTATTTGTTTTCATGACAATGCATCTAAATGAGAAATGCATGCAACTAGTTACAATCCAAACCTATGCATCATCATTGACTTTGAGGTCAAATGATAACATCTACCCTAGGGCATGATTGTGGGTGATGGATTGGGCACAATATGAGTGATATCACATGCATTTGGAGAGTGTTGGATACCAATCCAACAACCCTACGCACATCACCATTCCCTTTTGGCTCTCACATGAGAGCAACTTGGCAAAAATCACCGGATTTTCCCAAGTTTACAAAGAGGACAGCGATCTAGGATTTTGGGGAAGCATAAATTTAAGTTTCTAAAGGACCTAGGGCTTGGGGGCGTCAACCACACAACAATTGGCCTTGGGGGACCCTAGGTTTCACTAAGTTTTAGTGTTTTACCTTCCCTGGTTTGTCCTAGCGCTCCTATCCAAGTTTCGGTTCGCTGTCCAAACTCCTAGGTTGCTGTCCAAGGTCCTTTGAAGGCTCCAAGTTGCTGTCCCAGGTTTTCCCAAGGAGGAAGACTGCTGTCCCAACGTTCCAAACAGAGAATTTTACTGTTTGAGGGCTTCCGGAGGTCGTCGTTTGCTGTCCAAAGCTTCCAACAGCAGTTTTCACTGTTTGGAAGCCTTCGGAGGCTGCATGGTTGCTGTCCAAGGTTTCCGGATAGTGGATTTGCTGTCCAAACTGCTCCAAACAGCAGTTTGAGTGTTCCCGGAAGTTGCGTGGCTGCTGTCCAAGCTTTTCCAACGTTGTCGCTGCTGTCCAAGCCTTTCCGGATGGTGGATTTGCTGCCCAAACTGCTCCAAACAGCAGTTTGAGTGTTCCCGGAAGTTGCGTGGCTGCTGTCCAAGCTTTTCCAACGTTGTCGCTGCTGTCCAAGCCTTTTCGGATGGTGGATTTGCTGCCCAAACTGCTCCAGACAGCAGTTTGCACTGTTCGACAGCCTCCCGGAGCTGATTTCGTCGTCGAGAGGCCACCGGAGATGGTTTGGAAGGAAGTAGAGGCTTCCTACCCTCTCTTGGCTGCAGCAAAAGCTGATTTCAGCATTCCTTTGCTCTTGACTTTGGAGGAGAAGCTCACCAACAGCAGCAAGAGGAGATTTCTGCTCTCCAATTGAAGGGGGAGAGCAATGGCAGCGAGAGAGAACTCATTTTCAGCCCAAAGAAGAAGAAGACAACAGCTAGAGAAGGCAAACCCTCTTCTTCTTTTTGTTTCGGCTCCAAGGAACGCATGCAAGGAGGAAACGATCTGGCCAGCCCTCCCTCTTGGCTAGGTCTCACGCAAGGAGGCCCTCGTCGGCCTCTTCCTCTCGCCTGGACGGATGCAGGAGCCGCAAGCAAGCAAGAGCCTAGCGGCTCTTTCCCTCCCCCGCTCCTTCTCTCGCTCGGGATGGACGAAAAACCCAGACGGGGGAGCCGAATGCCCCCCCCCCCCCCCCCTTTCTCCTTTCGTGCCCTTAGAGGAGCACGTCCAGCCAAAAAAAACCGCCCAAGTGAACCAATCGGGCTTCTCACGCATGGAATCAGGGATATAGGGCAAAAATTCCACAAGAAATCTGAGCCATTGATTTAGATTTCAGATTTAGATATTTGATTTAGCCTAAATCAAACAATTGGAGCTGAAATTGAGCCCAAATTGGACTCGACTCAAACCGATTTGGGTCGGTTTGGGTCCGAGTGGGTCCGATCAAGTTAGTTTTGTGAAATTAAGCTTGAATCGGCGCCGAATTGCGTCGAATTTGGCTCGACGAGGCTCGATTGGGTTTGAATTGGATTGATTTGATTTAAATTAAATTAAATTGATTTAATTTAATTAAATCGAGGTTTGATTTGAGTCAATTTCGCTTCGACGACATTCGATCGAATCGATCAAGCCCAATCGAGCCAAATCAGGCTCGATCGGAGTCGGGTCGGTGCAAAAAAAATGCATCAACAGGTTACACTATATGCATATAAGGTAGGCCATAATCAAGAAGCCTAATTACAATTTGATGCGCCTTGGAGACAAAAAGAACAAACACAATGAAAAAAACTGCTGAAATACGAATATAGATGGCTGATCATTTTATTATAACTTGAATAAGAAAGATATACACAAGCGATTTATAATTCGAGAGATAGACCAGCTCTCCCAAACAACTTAGATGTCGTTGGAAAGCCCTCATGAAATGAAAACTATATCAACTCTCCAATTAAATTCTGCTTAAACAAAAAAAACCCTAAACTTAGCCTAATAGGCTTCTCCTATTTTCCTTCTAAATCAGCCCTCCCCCCTTCTTAATATATTTTTATCTCTAATTTAAATTTCAATTAGGAAATCCTTCCTAAACCAGCCTCCCTTTTCTAATATATTTCCCTCTCTAATTTGAATTGCAATTAGGAAATCCTTTTTAATTAATCCTTTCCTTAATTCATCTTCTCACATAAGTAATGATAGGTTTAATGGGCCCCGCAAGGGGGGCGAATCCTTTGCTTTTTTTGCCCCCTGCTGGTCCAGCTCTTGTTGGACCGGCCTGCTGCCCTCTCCTATATCAATACTCCCCTCCCCAAAATGCACATTGTCCTCAAGGTGAAATGAGAACTGTCTCTTGATTATCTCGTATGGCTCCCATGTGGCATCATACTCTGGCAGATCTTTCCACTTGATTAGCACCTTCTATGCCCATGTCTCTCCTCTATGCACACTCACTACATCCAATGGTTCCAAAATGACCTCCATGTCTTTTGTCAAAGTCGGGGGTAGAGATGATGGTGTATGCTCTCCTATCACCTTAGCTGTGAGACATGAAAGATTGGGTGCAAAGTTGATGAAGGTGGTGGCCTCAGTTGATAGGCTACTGCTCCAATATGTTCAATGACCTCATAAGGTCCAAAGTCCACAGGGATAATTTCTCATTCCTCCTGGCTAATATTTTGTCTATAAGGCCTCAAATTTAAGTAAACCATATCTCCTAGCTCGAAGTTTACTTCTCTCCTGTGCTCTTCGACCTTCCTTTTCATGATTTGTTGGGCTCTTGACAAATGTCCATTTAGCTTAGATAATGTCTTACCCCTCTCCTCTAAGTATTGCTCGATACTGAGCACAGTTGTAGCGCTCTCTGAACACAGTTGTAGCCCTCTCCTCTAAGTTTACTTCTCTCCTGTGCTCTTCGACAGTATTGCTCGATAATACCTTTTTTATTAAGAAATGTTTAATAATTTAAAAAAAAAAATACTATTACTTGAAAATTACATTTAATAAATAATTTAATTAAAAAATGGCCAAAATACCTCTCGATTTAACACCATTAATCCCATAATTTGATGTTAGGAACAAATTGGCCCCTTTTTAAGGAGTTGGGTGATCAAATTGGTTCCTCAAAAGAGTTGGAGACCATTTTGATCCCTCACAAAGAGTTTAGGGACCATTTTGGTCTTTTTCTCATTCAATTTATTAATAGGCAAGTTGTTTCCTTTTTAAACGACTTGCCCAAATTAATTGAATAATATAAGTGAATTGTAACATAAAATCGTTAAATTGAACGATAATATAAACCGTTAAATTGAAATATAATATAAAATTGTGAATTGTAATAATTTTGTGAAATTCAAATTAAATGGAGTCGGTCTTGTAAGAAAGGCAAGAACATGCCTCTCGACTTGTGACTAGACCCATTCATCCAAGCCCAGGACCTGACCCCATCCCACCTGTGCCCGGATGCAAAATCCTGACCAACTAGACCCTCTGCCACGTGGATTCGCCCCATGAGAGCTTGTCGTAGGGTTACCAAACGACTAGCATCATATCTAAATTTTTATTTTTTTCGTTTTGTTTTTGCCAAAATAATTAGCAACGGATATCATTTTAAAAATTGTCCAATGAAAAATTGTAATCAAGTGTTTCCTTCCCAGCGTGAACATAAACGCTAGAAGTTTAATAGCTTCTTAATATTGAAAGTTCTGAGCATGAAACCATAAAAGTATCTGGGTTGTTTGACTAGAAATACCCATTGCCCTTTGAAGGCACCATTCGGTTTTGAAATGATATGCTTGATTTTGTCTCCAGTCTAGTTGATACCTCATGTTATGGATTATTGGATTAGCATGCTAATCATTACAATTAATTATTCAAAATTTTCATGCCTCGGTAACAGAATATAGTGTTTTCTGTGCCATTGTTTTTTATCATTATTACGTGTTTGTAAATGAAAAACACTTATACATGCGTGCATGTAAGATTGCTCTATTAATAATGGATATGCTCATCAATCGTATGGAGTTTTAAAAATATGTTTAAGCTACAAAGATAAATGCTAGCCCGAATGTACAAATGTAGATGAGTGTTTACTTTGAACATATGAAATGCACAGATTTGAACACCTTTTAAAGAATAAACTCAAAGTGATATATGTTACTGGGTTACGCAATCCTACTGTCTGATATGTTCTGGTAAATAAAAAGTGTTCTGCATCTCTAACCTTTAAGGTAGACTAGTTGAAAAAAGTTTTCCAGAACTTCCCCTGATACTCTCTCTCCTTTTTCACTTGCATTATGAATTTTCTTGTAACATGAACACACTTTTCAGGCTTAAGGAGTGATTTTATGTTTTTGACAGTCTGTGAGATCCTATGTACGTGGAAAGAAAATGAAGCTTCCTTTGACCCATGAAGAGGTAAATTCAAATTTTCAAATGCATACGTTTTTGTTGAGATTGGCTTTAATTATTTATGTAGTTCCTCATTTTGTTTTTGAAAGTTAGGTGGAGCAATTCCTCCTGCCATGATATAATCATCCTAATATGGTGACCCTCTTCTATTGACATGGCATTAAAGAGAATGTCAAGATGGATGTTAATTCCTTTTGAGGTTTAATGGCTTATTGACTTAAACTAATGGTGCACGCGTGCCTTATTTAAATAACTTTCCTTGGTGATCAAAAATGTACTTCCTGGTTGAGTGTAAATTAGCTTGCTGTTCGCCATATCAAGCTTGCAGTAAATATGCTAGATCCAAAAGTAGTGTTTTCTCAACTTTTAGACTTCGTTTGGGATGGTTTTCTTACTGCTTCTTAAAGTAATTTTTGTACTAGAAAGTTGCTTTAAGAAGCAGTAAGAAAGCCATCCCAAACGAAGCCGTAATGATCCTATGGAACTTGTGATCTACCTCCACTTTGAAATTTCAGTTTTGTTCTACCAAGTTAAATTTGTACATTTTAAGCTTAATTTAATAACTATTCATCATCCATTCGACATGAACATGAATGGATTCCACCTTAATTCGGCATTCTTGATGTTGCTTTATGCTTGGTGAAGGATTGCCATGGAGTTGGCGATGTACCACACCTACAGTCTAGTACGATGTGAGTGTTTTGCATATCAGTCAGTTTAGAAGATGTTGATGGTGTGAGCGTATAATGACTTTCTTGTTATTTACTTCACATAATAGGACTTGACCCTTTTAATTGTACCATCATATCTTTTTTCCAAGTTTTTGTTTGGGAAGTGAAGGCGTTAGAGTGTTGCTTGCTATGCTATGCATAGACAAGATTTTGGTTAGATAAGAATTATGACTCTAAACATGCTAATATTAAGAAGACTGTATGGTGAAAGGTATAAATGCTTAAGTATTGACTTGATTTGATTGTCCAGTCGAGGAAACCATTAACCTCTCATTGGAGTGCATACTCCATGTTTTGAAATTCTTGGCAGTGAAATTGTTACAGCTTATGAGAAGAATTTCATCTTATTTGCTGCTTTCTATTTTTTGGTATATGTTATGTTACATTTATTAAGATTCATTTTATATCTCTAAATTTTTGGGACAGTGGAGAGCTTTCCTAGGCCGTGAGGGACGCATTGTGGATTCAACAACTTTGAGAAAAAGAATATTTTATGGTGGAATGGAAAATGATCTGCGAAAGGAGGTTCTACCGCCCACTCTCTTTGCTTGAACCAATGAGTTACACTTGTTCTGTTTATTATTTTTGTATAGGCTATATCTTGCTCGTGAATTATAGGTTTGGAAATTCTTGTTGGGATCGTATGAGTATGATTCTACATTCGCTGAGAGGGAATATCTTGATTCAGTGAAGAAATCTGAGTACGAATCATTGAAGTCCCAATGGAAGGTTTTATTGTTTCACATTCATTGTTCCTGTTTTATTTTTCTTTTCTTTCATTTTCTAAATATGATGTATGTATCTTTTTTATCTTAATTTTCTATAAAATCATAACTTCATAAGCAATCTGTTTTCTTGAACTTCTTATGATAATTTATTTGTGGATTTTACATATTTACACATTTTCAACGCTAATTTATTGACTAAAACATTTTCCAACTAAAGCGTAAATTAGTGGCTACAAGAAGTCTCTTATATTTATAGACAATATAAGATAATAGTATAATTTAGAAAACAAATTCAAACTAGCTTATCTTTACTTCGAAATATATGCTAAAATAGTGAGAATTATGTTAACACAAGGTGTTTCCTTATCTCTTTGTCCCAGACCTACCTACAATGAGATGAAGGGTGTGGGGGAGATGGAGATGTGTAGATAATCTGACCTTATTAAACTTGTAGTTAGCTATTCTACTCTTGTAGCCTCTTTTGCTCCCAAGCAAACTATACAAGCTAGTCATATTGGAGCCACTTGGATCAAGATGCCAATTATGCCACCTATACCCATTTAAAGATCATTTAATGGAGGCTCCCAAAGACCATCGCAGGCTGGGCTTGTCTGGATGTGTTTTGATGGGTTGCCCTAGTTATACTTATCATTTCTCCCATGTTTACGATTTCATTAAACAACCAACTATGCCATGCCCGACATACATAGAAAATTTTGAAACTAGAAACTCCATGAATTTTTTAATGTAATCAAAATCAAGTATTAGAACCCATTCAAGCTAATTTTTAAGCCGGGGACATCAGGCTTATTATGTCCTTAAAAATACAAGGCTATTTATTTATCCTAATTATCCTATCATATATATCAAAGTTCACGCTTCTATGATCCCTACGCAAGGATTGACAAATAAATAATGTCCTTTTGATATCTGCATTATTAGATTACATGAAAACTCATGAATTCACATTCATCAAATCTATAAAAAATCAAGCACACATTTCATTGTCTTCAACACAGATTCAATGGTCTGGTTTGAATCTCTAATTACAATTGTATCGAGGTCAAAGATCTCCATCGATCAATCCATGATATCCCTGGGGGCACGATTGTTTTACACGTCATGAGGATGATGTGGTGTGGATTTTCACTATCTGATTGCTTACACAACCAAAATTCCTTCAATTCAGGGGTGTTTTGGTTTTACCTAGATCTTGAGGATAAGATAGTTCGATTATCAATCATTCACTTCTTCAAGGTACCAAAATACCTTTCCACAAGAAATACTCTCCAAGCTGTAAGGAAAGTTTTTTTTTTTTTTTAATAAATTTTTTATTTTTTATTTTTTAATTTTTACCATTCCTTTATCTAAAGAAAGCTTTGTTGAGTTGCTTTCTTACCTAGAAGTTCAAATTCTGACTTACGTATGAGAATGTGAAAACCGCATTGGAGAAAATGTCTTTTGAAAATCCCATATGGCTCATAGTTGTTTCCGACATCAATAATTTGACATCATTTATGGGAGCATCCTCACTCTTTGGGTGCTCCTTTAACACCACCAATCACTCGCTAATATAATTGAAGGGATGATCGACCCTCAAATCAGATGGTGATTGAGCACAAAAACAGGAGATCTTTTATGGAAGCTCCCATGGTGCTTCTCATCATATCCTGTGGTCTCAACATCAACTTCTTTTCTCATGCCTTTCTCATCTTGAAAATTAGGTAGAGAAGCTATGAGTACTGGTCTAACAGGATTACTGGTCATTCCCCTGAAAATTGAGTGTGATACTTAGAGTAAAAATATGATTAAATGATTCTATCTTCTTCATGACATCCGTTCTCAAGCAACATCGCCCCCATTAGAATATCACCCATAAACTAATGAGCAAAGGCACCGCCACTTGGAGATGACCATTATGGATAACTGAACCGGACCTGAGGAGTTCATAAAATCAGAAAATTCAGACCTTCCTAGTTTGGAACAAAATAGAAACGGTTCAAAACTAAAACCAAAACCAAAATTCCTAAAAATAGTCATCTTTCAGTTTCCTCGTCTTCAAACACGCATCATGAGTTCTACAAATACAAATTTTTTATCATCTCTCAAGTTTAGAATGATGGAGGAATTTATATAACTTTGTTGAATTGCTCAAAAATATTTTAGCTAGTTCCAAACAGGTCTTACTTTTGAATGGCGCTGTATTAACGGTGCATGGCCTACTGAGTTATAATACTTAAACATTCTCAGACTTATTAACATGTACGTTAAGCAGCATTGTGAATTGCAGGCTTTCTTCCAAGTTAGGGAAGCATGTAAATAGACGTATTCATGTCATGAAATACTTCATAAACTGGAAAATAGCAGTTTTGATTAATTTGATGCATTTTTAGGAACTAATCTGGAATTTTCAAACACAGAGTATTTCAGAGACACAGGCCAGAAGGTTTACAAAGTTCAGAGAGCGAAAGGGACTTATTGAAAAGGATGTGGTATAATTACATCTGGCTTTTTGTAGTGGCGCAATGTAAATCAGATTTTTGCTAAAGGTTTTACATTTAATTACTGAAATACTAATAACCTTTTGTCTCTTAAAAATTTTCAAGATTAGAACAGATAGATCTATACCTTATTATGAAGGAGACGGTAATCCAAATGTTACAATTTTACGGGACATACTGTTGACATATTCTTTCTATAACTTTGACCTTGGATATTGTCAGGTAACATGTTAGAGCATTTATGCTTCTGTTTTCTCTTCTTATCTTCCTATCTTAGAATTGTCCCATTTGAAGCACGCAACTTTTTTAATGCCAATATTCCTATTTCTCGAAATCCTGCATAATTCTCGTTTCTTTCTATTGGTTTTTTAGGGTATGAGCGATCTTTTATCACCAATATTGTTTGTTATAAGGGATGAATCCGATGCATTTTGGTCTTTTGTTGCATTGATGGAGCGCTTGGGCCCCAACTTCAACCGTGACCAAAGTGGAATGCACACACAACTTTTTGCATTGATGAAGGTTTACATCGTCGCTGTATATATTTATGATTACGAATATTATTAATTCGAGAATATGCTTAAGAATGAGTGAGATTTTAAGAACATTACTAAATTTCTGAGCTTTTCTCTGCCACTACTATCAAATTATAATGACTCTACCTACTCACCAATCCACCTTAAATGCCAATACCGGAGTTTGTTTTGAGCATTTAGATACTGGCGTGGTTATATCAATTTTTTAAAAAATTTATGTATTTTAACTTGGACGGTTACTTCTACTCGTCGTAGTTCGTCCATATACTCTTCTGCTCGAAAGATATCTCAACCTCATAAAAGGAAGATCCGACAGCTACCAGGAATAATAGTCACTCTTTGAATAATATGTAGTCAAAAGGTCTATCTGAATTATTCAGACCAAAAAAGCTGCATAATCATCACTGGAAATAAATCTTCTACTTCTAGAATTTTGTAATTGTTGAAAAATAAGATCCTTTTCGTTTTGCCTTAAGAGTGAGGGGTTGAAGCATGTCCATTCGGGGCCCTCCGTTAATTTATCTGGTTGTTTTTGTACTAATTGGTTCTGTTCTAAATTCTTCCCATTTTTCCAGCTCGTGGAGCTTCTTGATCATCCACTGCACGAATACCTTGGGAAAGCGGATTGTTTGAATTACTTCTTCTGTTTCCGTTGGATTCTTATACAGTTTAAGAGGTAATTGAATGCACTTTGTATATTAATCATGAGAAATTGTGATTTTTTTCCTTTTCACATTAAAATGTGCAGTTGCAACCATACAGCAAAAGATACCTAACTTGAGAAGCAATTCATTTTCTTCATGTTAATCGTCCTTTTTGGTGTCTGACCTAGCATTAAACCTCATAATGCCTTCAATGTCAGCAATATATTTCGAACCGGCAGTGATCAACTGGGGAAAAAATTGCATAGAACATTCTATACAAAATTTAATTAGAATGAGTTTGAAAATCTTTAAATTTATTGTGAGATAAGTGTAATATAGTATACATATTTGTATTTAAATCAAATTCAAACATTTTAAAATTCATCTTAACTCAATTTTTCTGCAAACATCAACTACTGCTCATTAAACAAAACATATAATGTATTAAGTGTTAATCATCAAATTACTGAGACATACAAGAAGAATGATTTTGCTGGCTCCCATTTCCATCTCTCTTTGCATGTATAAACTGCAGGGAATTTAACTACAAGGAGATCATGCAACTATGGGAGGTACTTTGGACGCATCATCTGTCAGAACATTTCCACCTTTACATCTGCGTTGCTATACTAAAAACCCACCGGGAGAAAATCATAGGAGAGGAGATGGACTTTGATTCTATTCTCAAGTTCGTTAATGGGCTAAGCGGAAAAATCGATCTTGATGCAGTAATAAGCGACGCAGAGGCCTTATGCATCAGCGCTGGCGAGCACGGAGCTGCCTGCATTCCTCCTGGTACTCCACCTTCCCTACCATTAGATTCAGATGCTCAATTATATGCTCAACAAGATGACGAAATATTATGAAAAAATATATATTAATTTACACACAGAAAACTGGGTCGCTATAACTTCTGGCAATTATAAGATAACACGCGCACACAGTCTGGTTGAAAATTCCACAAACGAGCACAAATATGAGAAGTCAGCAGATCTTGTCGGAATGATAAGATCTCCCAAGCAAGCTAAAGTCTTGTTTGGTTCAATTCTTTAATTATCGAGCTGAAAAATGAGTTTAGTTCAAATTTGCTAAGGTTCAAACAAATGTAGCTCTAAATTGGCTCGTTAAGTAGTGAGTTGAACACGACAAGATGTTAAAAAGGTGATTAAGGCTTCGTTTGGGATGACTTTCTTTATGCTTCTTAAAACAGCTTTTTAGCATAAAAATTTTAATTTTTGTATTAAAAAATTATTTTATGAAGCAGTAAAAAAACCGTCCCAAATGAAGCCTAAATTGATGATTTTGATCGGGTGATAGAGATTAGGGATTTTTATAGCATAATGTGAACTTAAGGAGTACAAAACTTAGTCTGTGCAATGTACATTCTTTTTAGATATGTTTTATAGTTTCAGTGGGTGAAATATGTGATTAATATTTAATAGTGAATTTTTTTTTTTAGGCTGTCTAATGTTCCTTTTTTTTAGTATTATAGTCTTTTTAAGGGCATTTTGTAGTGTGTTAGATTTCTTTTTGTTTAAAGGGTAGAGCTATTACTCATCGCACATGTTATCATCACTGGCTAAAATTTAAATGGTTAATAATAATAATTCAAAGGATGCAAAAGTTCTAGGTGAAGCATTGAAAAATGAAGAATCTTTGAAGAACAAATAACAAAAATTCAAATAGATTTATTGAGCAATAATTAATTTAGTAATCCCTTAAACCAATTAGATTATAATACATTTCTGCTACATGTAACAGAAATTTTATGATAATTAAAAAAATTAGTTATACCTTATGCGACATTATCTCTTCTTTTTAGAATAAATAAATACAAAATTATAAAAGAACAGAAATTCTATTTTAGATGTCTAATAATAACAAAAATTATATTTTATGTATGTCATTTCTTTTTTCTTTTAGATAAACATACCTGAAGATTTATTTTAGATCAAATCACCCCTAATAAGAGATAATTTCTTATATTTGTAGACGACAAAGTAATCCCAAATGGGTTGAACATATTCAGATTTGACTTTAGTTCAAACCCCATTCAAATCAAATTTTAGCATTATTTGAACATGATTCAAATTGAGTTCAAGTAAATTTCAATATTGCCGTTCAATTTTACAGAAATATCTCGAAGTTCAAATTAATTTCAATGGCCATGGAGTAGTTTTTTTTTTGTATATAAGTGAGATAATTGAAATGAATCAATGAGCATATTTTCTCCATTTTAAGCAATATTGGGCACTTGCACTCGAATTTCTCTAAAATAAATGAAGAAAAATATAGCCTATGCTTTCGTAAAATTCTTAATGCAATAAAATCATAAATAATGCTACAGTTTTTACCACATACTAACAGTTCAACCAGCTAACTCGCTGATCGGCGCACGGTCCATTACATTAGCGGCTGCGAGAGCATTGTTTTGCACCACAGGATCAATGTCCGGCAGTTTTGGAATCTGAACCAAAAAAAACGTATTGATGATTATATGGAAGATTGCTAGCCATAAGCAAAATGCTAGATTATTTTAGTAGACTCCCAATAAATTTTATTTTTAGAATAAAACAGATTTTTCGCAAACGCTCATCCATTGTACGAGGCCTAGATTAGCAGGCTAGGCTAGGTGAGATAATTTTTTTTCTGCTTTATAAAATAACTCTGCTGGAACTTATGATCTGAATCGAGTTGGATGGTCATGTCTCTAATGGAGGATCCAAACAGAACAATAGTATTCATATTCTTGCAATTCATTTTGATGCCACCATGTTTAATGCAGCATGGAAATAAAGAAGGGCGATTTGTAGCAATCCAATACCAATTTGGCATAGAGTTAACCAATAGGTGGGCGAATGGTAAGAATTGTTCAAATTTTCTTACTTGTCAATGAAAATGTTACTTAAGATATAACTTAACAAAGAACTACAAGAAGCAAAGAAACAAAAAACATTGGGTAAAATAACATGTAAGCTAACATCTATCCAAATGTTGAAATGCAGACCCTCATTAAGATCTAAATAGCTCTCATAATAGCTCATGCTAAGTCCAGATGTAAAACTCATCAAGAGAATTATCTCGTTTAACTTAAATTCTAGCAAACATGAGGGAATTTAGACCATCAATATCCCCATTAATATGATAATTATTAAGATTTAAATCAGACAGGTGAACTGCATCCATTGCAATAAAAGAAAAGTTTTTATTCTATAAATGTTCATAAGTGTCATTATTGTTAGGAGATTTTCACAGCTTTGGGCGTGCCCTAAAGCAGCGTAAGAAGTTGTTCTTACTACTTTTTAAAGTAGTATTTTAAAAAGCTATTTTTAAATGACTCTTAAACCCTAAAGGTAAGCCATGATTTGCTAAACTACTTCAAATTAAAAATTAATCTCTGAAAAATAATTAATTAAAATAAATCCTAATAACAAATAAAAAAACATAGGTAGAATTATGCACATACCATGAAATCATGGGCGTTTGCAAGTCTAACACCTACCCCAAAAAAATAAACTATTGAACTCGTGCATTTACTCATATCACAATCAAACTATTGACAATTTGATGAAAGCAAAAAAAATAAGGTTTTGTTGTGCTCTTATTGATTTAGCTGTATTCATAGAAATGGAAATAATGGGATGTTAGTTTTATAAATATGCAAGATTTGAATGTAACACATAACTTCCCCAAAAATCTAACATCATGAAATGCACTAATTATCAAGTACAATTTATATAGGGCTTGTTTAATGTTATTGAGGTGTCAATATTATTAAGATGTAAGTGTTATCTATCAAATACTATAGCTTCGTTTGGAGCAGCTTAATTATTAATTTTTAAATCAGTTTTCTAAAAAAAATTTATAACTCCAAAAAATTTTGTACTAAAAAAATGTCTTTAAAATACAGTAAGAAAGCTGTCCCAAATGAAGCCTATATCTTTGGTTTAGGGCTATCGTGTGATATCAATATTATGTATGTTAAAGCCTAGTTAACATGATTCTTCTTATGCCGTGATATCAAATGTTAGTTAATTTGGCCAAACAAGATTATTTTCTAACAAAAGAATGTTAGGTTAAAAAAAAATGTTTGGCCAAAGATTCACGTAAATGGGCAATGGTGAAAGATACCATAAGAAAAAAAATATGAAACTTTAGAGACTGAGGCTTCGTTTGGGATGGCTTTCTTACTTCTTCTTAAAGCAGCTTTTTAATACAAAAATTTTAATTTTTGTACTAAAAACCTGCATTAAGAAGCAATAAGAAAGCCGTCCCAAACGAACCCCGAGTCCACCCAACATATTACCTGTGCCAATAAATCAATTGTACGACGGAAGAGCCGAGCCAAATCACCCTCATCCATTGCACAGTCCATCATTATTTCCCTCCAAGTCAGACCAGAAGCCCAAGCCTCAACCATCCCAGAAAATTGGCAATCTAATCCACAAGAAATCTGTAACGGATGACATATAATTAAGAAAGAGCTCAATCATGAGGATAATCTTTGAGTCCAATAGCACAAAACATTTTAGCATTCCTCCCAACTAACCTTTACCCCATACTTATCCTGTATCTGCAAGAGAGAGGTTCTCTGTTCCTCCAAAATCTCAACAACATCAACAACAATGGAGGATGGTTCAAATACGTAGCTGAAGACATGGCATAAGAAGTTTGCTATCAGGAAGATATGATTTAAAAGAAAATCTCCAAATCAGGAAACAGACGGCAATGAGAAATTATTTTATCATTTTACATAGTAATTTCAACTTTCAAATAAGAATTACGTTGTAATTTTGTTCTGTACAGTTTGTTGTGGACTCATCCACTTGCCTAGTGTCTGAAAATTTCAAGTTTAAGAGCTAACAGATTAAGAGATACTACAAGTCCACAAGCCTAATGAGCCGTACGAGCAAGTCAAGATATGCTATGTCAAATCCATACGTTCATTTGTAAGCACTTAAGGGAAAGTCAAGCCTACACCTCGGCCATTTAAGTAGACTTAGGCTTTGTTTGGAACGGCTTTTTATTGCTTCTTAAAATAGAATTGTTTATACTAAAACTCAGTTTTAAGAAGCAATAAAAAAGCCGTCCGAAATGCAGCCTTAATTTATATGAGAAATCCATTCAAACCAATTTTGAATGATACTTTCTATTTTTTAGGAATTCTTCTTAAGTTTCAAGAAAATCCTCCTAGTCGGAAAACGAGTTTTGACGAACTTAACTAGCGTATTGTTCCAAATGAATCTACAGAAAAAAAAAAAACCAGGAAATCCGCAGAACAAATTAATGTAGAATTTTCAGATCATGAAAGGCAAGTGAAAATGCTGGCAACTCCGCAGAAATTGGTTAGCCGCTAAACCACACTCCCGACAATGCTCATGCAGCACTTGATGCAGCAACTATTCCTCCACATACTAAGCTGTTTCTTACAAGTGCTATGGTGTGACTCAAGTCGACTTGGGTTGGTTAAGAGTGTCTTCAAAAAATTTATGCGATGAAAATAGTTATGGAGGAGAGGAGGCTTTGATGTCCGTTTGAATCACATGAGGAGCTCGGGCAAGTACTAGTCACTTATCAAGGATTCTAAGGCATCGCAAGTGTCAGCCATTCATCCACAAACTAAAAAAAACACATACGACTTTAATTCTAATAATTTTGCTGACTTATGGGAGCTCTTCCTAGACTAATTGGGGTGTTGAATTTAGCGATCTAAGTGAGTCAAGTCATCTCGTCAGCCTGCTATAGCACGGCTCGATAAATAGCTCATGAGTCGAGCTCAATGAGTTAACAAGCCCAATTTGAGTAAATCAAGATTTGATTCGTTAGCTCACAAGCTAGCTCATTTAATTTAAAAGATATTATTATAAAATAGACTTAAAATATATTAGAATTCAAGAGTTCAAGTATAAAGCTATTAAAAATATTAAAAATATATATCTTATTTTTTATATCAAGGAATTTTTATTATTTATTTACTAATTTATTTTCTTTCTATAATTTTATTATAATAACTACTTGAATCATAATCATTTTGTCCTTTTGTTAAAAACGAGCCGACTCGTGAACTGGCTCGTTATGACAAATTAAGAAGAGCACTTGGATTATCAATCCAAAGTTTATTAGGGAAACAATCTAATTAGGGAACTCTAATAGGAAGGTTTGTTGTCATTCCACCACACTTTCAATAAACCTTGTCCTCAATGTTGGAATTCAAGAAAATTCTCTTTAAATTTGTGCCAAGTTTCCCAATTTTACATCTTTAAGTGGTAAATTATTGAATCTTTAATATTTCTTCCTCAATCTCATGCAAATGAGTGAGAATAACATTAATATTAAAGACTTGTATAAGCAAGATGCATAAAAAAAATAATTACTTTAAAGCATAAAGGTAGCACCAGCTTATAAGCTACAGTAGGGGTATTAATTATTGACCCGATCCAAAAAATTCAAGTTCGGTTCAACTCGTTTAACAAAAAGATTGAATTTTGGTTCTAATATATGACCCAATTGAAAATTGGGGTTGGGTCAATCCGCTAACCCAAATTTTGACCCATCCCCATCCCGAACTCATATGTCATCCCTGCACAGCGCATTGCCTCGGACTCATGCATGCCAAACGCACGCATCCGCACCGACGCTAGAGCGTCACGACCCCTTTCTCGCCCTCGCTCGCCCGCCGGCAGTTGCGCTCTCACGAGCCGACCTCGCCCACTCACAGTCCGTAGTTCCGCACCCGTACCCACAGAGCTCGCCCAAACTCATGCACCCGTACCCGCAAAGTTCACCCTGGACTCGCGCACCTACACCCAGTCACGGTCGTGCTGTCCCGCTTGCGACCCGCACTGGTTGCTTGGGTGATACGCTCTCGCACGCACTGGTTACATGTTGGGTCAGGTCAACTAGGTAACCCAGCGGGTTGGCTCAGAGTCTGAGTCTGATTGTATGACCCGTTTGCAAAATTGGGTGAGCTAAATTGGACCCAGATTAATTCTGGGTTCGACCCGAACCCGACCCGAATACCCATTTTGACACCCCTAGGCTATAGGAATAACCCTTTGATAATTTTTGAAGGCACCATAGAATTGTAAAGAATATTTAAAGTTAGCACAACTAACATCTGATAATATGGCTAATGCCAGATATAAACCACGTCATCAAGATTAAGTTTCATGTTTAGCGCGTTGCTTTTCTTACAACTTATAATTTTCAACAAGCAATTTGACAATGCACTCTCATTGTTTCAATCCAGTTATGCATTAATTATTTTAGTTGTACCATGATATTGACCTCGATATCAACACTAATGTCAAATCAATGAAGTGTGGTAGAAAAATGATGACAAACAACAGGACATCATGTTAAAGTTGTATAAACCACATTGACCAAAAGTCAAAATCACAACCATGACATATGTTCGCTAAACAGATGGCGTCGACACATTCAGGTCAACTAAAATAGTTATATTGACACTCATATTAGCTGGTGTTATCAATCGATAAAAATAAAAAAATTTATGCATGTGAGATGATGTCGAAACTATACAAATTTTAAATTTAAATTTTAATCAAATAATAAAAACTAAATCTGAAATGAACCTAAACTACCCATTAACCTAACATAATCCACTCTCTCATAACTCCTCACATAACCAGCCCCACTCACAGCACTACGTTATAACTCCCCTCAACACTTAGTCTCTAAAAAGTAAAAACTAAAACAGTAAGAAATAAAACTTGACTCAATCGAACCAGGACCTACTCATGCAACCCCAGCTAGCTCTCGATCTCTCCCCCTTCGCTCTCAGTTTCAAACAACACACACCGAACCGACCCCCTCTCCCTCCCATCTTTGATGGATCGCACAGCCGACCTTCCCTCCCTCCCAATGCCCACAAATCGACCCTCGTCGCAGGACATCTGTATGCAAGTCCGCTAACGCCCTCACCGTTTGCTCGTCTGGACTCCTCACACGCCAATCCGACCACTAGCTGTAATACCCAAATTTTGCTTAATTAAAGTAAGTCCGAAGTATTAATTTTAGAATTTTTTTAACAATTATATATATATAGAAGTATTTTTAAGAGTAAAATTAACAGTTAAGTACAATTAGAAATTTTAAATATGTTTATATTTAGATTAATATTAACAGTTAATTACTATTCAATAGTCTAATACTAATTAATATCTTAAACTAATGCTAATTACTGTAAAGGATTTTCGTTTCCACTCAAATATCCAAAAGAAGCATCTGTTGGCTCCTTTCACGTTCACTGGAATTGAAGAGATGGGATTGGGTGAAGTGTGATGGCAGTTGCGTTGGGCCACACTTCCCATTTGGTTTCTTGTATACAAACTGAATGGACAAGTATAGATTTGAGTGTGGGAAACTACTGCATTACCGACACAGTGCAGTGCATTGGAGAAGACTAGCGACATAGTAATTGTGGAAGAAAGGAAATTCGGCTACGTATAGAGACATTTCGGAATGCTATGGTAATAGAAGCTGTTGTTGGAGTTTGGGAAGAGTGATTGTGAAAGAATTCAATTGATATGAGAATACAAGTGCAGTGAAGGAACAATGACTTTTATAAGGAAGAAGAAAATTTAAGGAAGAGGAATTTAAGGTAAGCAGTTTTGGTATATGCATAGTTATCTTATGGATTTCTAAATAGTAGTGAAAGTCTTTAAAGATGTTGAATCTAATTGTGTCATAGGTATCATAGCTTTTACCAATTCCTTTCATAATGCTGTTATTACAGGAAAAAGAAAAGAAAAAGTCGATGCGGAATAAGTTGCAATTAAGTATTTTATTTTATATGCTAGTGTTTAACTTTGTTTGTAAGTCTACAACTAAGGTGTATGTAGATGGTTCATTAGTGTAATATTTTGGGGATTTTATTCGTGGCTCTGTAAATACTTGTTTGATATTTTTGAATTATTAAATGTTTCCGTTTATGCAATAAATGAAATGCTGTTTGAGGTTTTATATCAATATTCAGATGATGCAAAATCTCATATGTTTAATGATGAAAAATAGTATGTTTATATGTGTGACACCCTACAACACTGTTAAGGGGTCTTGTGGGGTGTTACACTAGCACTCACGCAAGCAACCCATCCCTTCCCCCTCTCCTCTTCATGTTATCCTGCAAAATCGAGCTAGTGCCCGAACTCGAATGCCCCTCCCTGCTCTTATGGCCCCTCCAAGCTGCTGAACTCCCCTAGCCGCTAAGTTGCCGGCTTACACCCTATCGATTGAACCTCCAGTCGTCGACAAGCTCACAATCACTGGTGAACCAAGCCATCGGCCACCCATGGCCAATAGCTCTCCCTAACTCATATTTGCTATCTCACTCTCAAGGGTTGTTTGGCAACAAGTAGGATTTAACTTTAGTGGGATTAGTAAATCATATAAATCCGAATTTAGTAAATCATGAGGGTATTAAATCTTGAAAATTATTTGGTATGACAAATGTTAAATCCTAAAAATTGTTTGGCAACGTAATCAAGAATTTAGGGCAATTGGTTCATTTAGAAATTAAATTTAATGTGCTTTAAATTTAATTTGAGTGATAATTATGATTTACTTATTAACTTTAATTTTAATTACCTTTAGTAAGTTATAATGATAAATAATATAATTGGAAACTAACTTAATTATTGCTAATTATCAAATTAGTTATTTAGGTGCTAATTATGAAATTACTTATTATATTACTAATTAATTAGTTAATTACAATTTTTAAATTATAAATTATTTAATTAATACTCATATTATTGATTTAATTAATTATTTAAGTATTAAACTAATTTAATGATAATTAAGTGCTAACTATTTAATTAAACTAACTTAGATTACTTAATTACATTACAAATTATTTACTTAGTCTAATATACTACTAATTATTTAATGAATCTAATTTAATGACAATTACAATACTGCATCGCCTTCATTCTTCCCATGTTCTAACTTCTGAGTTTGCGATGCCTTAGATCATTCGACAACCTTCACCGACCAGAGAGGTTCGCTCTAGCGGAAATCGATTGGCAATGAAAAAGCCACTTCTGCATTTAAACAGCAATCACTTCATTTACAACCACCCATTCACTTCTAAATCTGATCATCGTTGACGAGCTAAGTCTCGGAAAGTTATTGGCTCTCCATAGGTTTTCTCATAAGGGCTCTACTTGTTGATACCACTGCAGTTCTCATTTTCCTTATTTGTCTTCACTCGCAAGCTCATAAATCTTGTAGTCCATAAATCTATCGAATGACAGGATTTACTAAATCTCGAAATTTATGCCGGAAATTTGAGATTTACGAGGGATCCGAATTTACTGTGCGCTTGAAAATTGTTCAGAAGGATTTACCAAAAAAACCGGCGTAAATCCTACTACAAATCTGATACCAAATAGCCCCTCAATCTCCCCTAATCTCAAACCTTTCCAACCGCTATTTATCCCTCCAAACCCACAAACCCAACCACATGTCCGACCACGCTGCATGTCCCTAGCCGTTAGTATCGATTCTCCTTCTCATGGCCCTACCCCTCTACTGCAATTCGACCCCTTTATTCTTTTATGAAACAAAAAAGGAGACCTCCCTCATAATTCATAATCTACAAAAAGGAGAACAAGGTACACAACTATACATATCTCTCTTTTTATCATACCAACATTGAACACTAAAAACCATGCATTCCATTGATCTTAAATTTGGCATGAAAGTATGAAACTATATTGAAGACCTTGCATTCATTATAATTTTTATTTGGCCGGGAAGAACATTATTTATACAAAGATTCCTCATTCCATTGATCTTAGATCTGACCAAAAAGAACAAAAAGGCTTTAGCGTACCCGATAACGCCCCTGTGCTAGGGTGACATCGGGAGACTGGCAAAATTTTAAATGACAAACGACCCTCACATACCTAAATTAAAACAAAATTCTGAACAAGAAAATGTGTAAAAAAAATCATATATACTTAAATTGGTAATTTAAGTAAATGGGGATGCTTCCATCCACAACTTTTGGCTCGCTATAAATCACTCATATGTATAAGCATTGCAAGTGAGTTTGCAAAGTGTCTATTTAATAAACCAAGTTAAATATAAATAGAGTTGGCTTGGTTAGGTGGGCTTACCAACCGACGACTCTAACTCAAGTTAGCTAACTCCATGACGATTTGAAAGTCGTTTTATCATGCGGGTTGCCTTAAATGCAATGTTAAATTTCAAAACCAATATTTATAACAAACCTAAAATTAGGGCAAAAGATACTTGCTTAACAAAGTGCCTAAAACTAGATCAATAAAACTAAACTATTCAACATTTCTTGGTAAGACCCCCAATTCTGACAACTCATCAATAGAGCAGTAAGCCCCAATCTAACTAAAGTCGAGCAATCAAAAAGATGTAAGTCCTAAAACAAATTAAACAAAGGCAACTCACATATAGAACAATAAACCCCATCTGAATTAAATTTGGGTCATCTAACATATATAAGCCCCAACCCAAATCACATACGGGCCAGCTCCCATGTTCAAGAGTGCCAATTCGGGTCGACGGATCGGGTTCAGGTCTAACCCGAGTTGACCCGAGCATAAACGGGTTGACCCGAACCCGACCCGACCCGCGCGGGTTAATGGGTTGACCAGACCCGACCCGAGAACACGCGAACAGTCGCAACTCACGGACACGGACGCTGGCGCTGGGCGACTGGCTAGGTTGTCTGGTTGAGGCGGAGCGGGCTGCGTGGCTGCGTTGGGACGAACCGCGATCTAGGCGGAGCAGCGTTGCAGTGGAGCGGTGGACTGGCAGAGCCACGGCAGCGGAGCGAGGCGAAGCGGCGGAGACGTCAGACGAGGAGCGGCGAAGTCGTCATGACGCGACGGTAACTGTGCGAGTCAGCCGACGTTGCTTCTGCTTTCTGCTTTCTGCTAGAAGCGACGCGACAGCCTATGACACTGTGTCCTGACGCCTAACGGACTCGATAGCGGCAAAGCGCTATCATGACGTGACAGATCAAATTTTTGGGTCAACCGGGTCAACCCGAACCCGACCCGATTTTCAAACGAGTCAAAAATCCGAACCCGAACCCGACTCGTTTCTCAAACGGGTTGACCCGAACCTGGATTTTTTCGGGTCGGGTTTCAGGTCGTGTCAGAAATTGACACCCCTACCCATGTTAACAAGCCCGCTAAATCAATTAAACCCTAAAATCATAGCTAAAATCTATACATAATCATCTTGGTCTAATTCGGAGATAACATATGATTGCTAATCAGATTCCCTAAACATAAATCGCTAGTACTCTCAGGATGACAGAATCATAAGATCTTAAATGGGTCTACCTCCACCCCCCACAAACATCTCCCATTAATTCAAATAAATCTCAAAGTATCAAGCTTGAATTTAAAACCATATCAAAGTAACCATCTTTAATAAAGAGTGCTCAATAACAAGTGGGAGAGGTAATTAACTATGAGAGCTTGCGCTCAAAAAATGGTTAGGCCGCAGATCTAAATAAACCATGTCGTAAATATTGGGAGAAATCTAATTAATTAAAAATTAATATACCTCATGAAGAATTTAATTTTAACTTAGAAGGCAGGGTTTGCATCCTTTTTTCTGAGCAAACACAAGCAAATTATGAGCTAATTTTGCATTGGTTTCATAAGGAGTCCTCAAAATAAAAGTTTGTTTCATACCCCCACTCAGCCCAAGGTAGCAATTTTTTTCAAAAACTTAGATTGTTAGCTAGAATTACAAAGCAAGGGATTTTTGGTTGCCTAAAAAGGAATACAGTCTAAAGGAAAGAGTTGTTTGGATGAGTATAAAAAGAATGCGTGACTTTATTTTTTTGTTTGATTTGAAGTAAAGTAAATGAATGTAAAGTGTAAAATGGTTGTACCCATAGTGGTTGTAGGACGGCGAAGGAGGACAGCGGATGCAGGGCCTGGCATCCAGCGGTGGTTGGCAAATTGCCATGGTAGTGGTCGACAACCAATAGTGGTGGTCAACAAAGGAGAATGGTGGCTTCGAGGCCAACGACGGTGGATGGAGGAGACAGCGGTGGTGGCGGCAGGTGGTGGCGGCAGGTGGTGGCTAGTAGCACTGGTTTACGATGGGTGGTGGCTGGCAATGGCAGATGACAGTGAGCGGCGGGACGGTGGCGGCGGGTAGCAGGGTGGCGGTAAAGAAGGTGGTTGTCGACAATGGTCAAGCAAGCTTTGGAGCGGTGTAAACAGTTCTCCCTTAAATTGGGAAAGAACGGTTTACCTCAAAAATAAACTAGAATATAATACACTGCATTTACTTTACCTTGGATTTGCTTTTCATCCAAACAAATACCAAATTTTAAAAAACTTATGCATTTACTCTACTTTACACCATAAAGTATTTCAACCAAACAATCCCTAAATAAGTTTTCAAGAAAGTGTTAAAATTCTTTTTAATTGGCCATCAGATTGTCGATGGCAAGCTAAGCTCATGCACAACTTCATCTTTTTACAATGAAATAACTTCATCAGATTGTCGATGGTAAACTAAAGCTCACAATTCCATTCAAAAGAATTCATTCTTAAGTAAGTAGTCAATGGAGTGGAGATTTTTTTCACAATCTTCAACAAATTCTTAAAGTAAATCAGAAGGTCAAGAAATCTATGTAACCCCTCACATAGGTTCAAATGGACTAGTTTGCAAGGAATCTTTTGATGATCAAGGGAAAGTCTAATAATAATGTGACCAAGATGGTCAACTTGTTGCTAAACAAAAGAACACTTGGTCCATTTGACTTAAAGTTGATGAGATTGAAGGGTTTGAAAGATTAACTTTAAATGAAAAAAAATGATCTTCTAAAGTACACTTGTAAATTAATGTCATAAAAAATCAACACAAATTAAAAAAAAAAAAAAACCTTAATCTTAAGACCTAGCAAAGTTAATGCTAGATTAATTAGCCTGAAAGGGATAATTACAAACTCATAATGGCGTTCATATATTTGAAGCATGTGAAGTGAGATTTCAAAATATTTGGAGATTCAAAGGTTGAGTTGTTTTGATTGGAGGGGCTAGAGGTAGAGTATAAAATGGTCTACATTAGACACTTCGTTGTTGGATGTTGAGGCTTCATCATATTGCCAATAAATAGCTCATGTAACGCATACACTGCAAATGTAAGATTTTTGAATTCTCTTCGCATAGAATGGGTCATGTTCCTCTACGAGTTTACTTTTGTATTGGGCTTTAGTTTCTCCACTTTCTCTTAGCAGAAAGCCAAGGGAGGATGGTTAGAATGAATTCACAACTGAGGTACGTAGGTTGGTGGGTAGGTATGGCTATAATACTGAAGTTGTCCCAAGATTGTCTTCATAAGTAAAAATATGATTTCTTTGAGGGAATTATTAAGCCTAGAGAAAGTTAATAAGAGGGAAGTTAGGAGGGAATAACAATAAGGACCGCAGGTTTTCATTACTTTCAAATGCAATGAACAATGCCATTAAAAGTGCATGCTTTAAATAGTGTATGAAGTGGGCTGATAACATTGTGCATTCCTCTGCAAAGAAGCGAGCTTATACCATAAAGCAAAGTCCATGCATCTTTTCATCACTTTGTAAAGTAGCCTGAAACACACCCACTTTGTAACTTTCAGATCAAAGAAGGTCAATCAATGATAGGTTCATTGATGTAAAACGGAAACGCCATTTACTTGCCTAGGTGGCAAGACTAATTAAATCCCAAATCAATTTGGGGAGAGAATGAAAATCTGAAATAAAATTTCAGATTAAGTGATTTGGGAGGGAAAATTAAGTGAAATCCAATTTTGAATTCCCAAATTAAAGAGGAGGATTATTGCTCATTCAATTGGGAGAAAGTTGGGCTGATTTTGTGGAGTCATTAATGTGATTAGGAGAGGGAGGGGAGGCCATTAAGGGGCCGGCCACATGAGAAGGAGAGAGGGGATGAGTTTTGAGAGAGTGGGGACCACCAATTTAATTTTAGATTTTACAAAATCTGAAATTAAAATTTCAGATTTAATAAGGAAGGAAGATTCCTAAATTAAAACAATCAATTGGATTGAATTTGAATCTCAAATTCGAAATTCAATTTCAATTTATTTTGATTGCTTGAATTAATGAGGCAATTTAAGAAACATTTAATGGCTAATGAAACTCCTAAATTTCATATTTGAAATTCAAAAGAAGAGGGGGAGAAGAAGGAGGCGGCGGCAAGGTGGGAGGGGACCGGCGGGCTGGAGCTGGCCGGCGGCTGCTGGTGTAGGATTGGCCGGCGGGTTGGACCTTGTAAGCCGGTGGTCTGGATGGTTCCAAGGGGTCGGCGACAGCAAGGTGAAGGGAGGGGAAGAGGAGAAAATCTGAGGATTTTCGTTGCTTTGATTCCACCACCTTGTTAATCTTCAAGACTCGATCTCCACAACAACGAATAGATCAAAGAGAACTAAAAGGAAACGAAATACAAGAAACCTAGAACTCACAAAGAGATCTAGTTTTTCCTACGAACTCACTAAGAGATCGAGGAGAGTGAACTCACTAAGAGATCACCATGAACTCACTAAGAGATCAACAAGAACATAAAATTTTCATTATCAATAATTCCTCCCAATACAAGAGAAGGGGCCTCTATATATAGGCCTCAAAAGAAATTAAAAGACACATTTGCCCCTTGGGCTTACATAAGACAAGAGGGTAAAAAGGGAAATTGCAAAAATTAAATAAAAATACACTTAATAAACTGAAATGAAATAAAGTGTTCTCGGCCGTCGATCTTCAGCTCCTCGGATAAGCATGGACAGTTGGATGTCCGCATCATTCATATCATGCATTGCTAATGACACCACATGCATGTCCTATTGCTGACTAGTAGGAAAAAAATATTCTAATTAATGTTTTGACTTCAAATGCCAAAGATCATTTCAATATTTTGATTTTCATAATGGGTGTTAAAAATCATGAAGTTCCTTCATGTTTAAGCTGCACTTCATATAAGTTCATGTTTATGAAACTCTATACTTTGATCCTTCTGAGATTTTAACTATGGTCCCTCAAGTTTGTTTTTCTTCTTTACAGAGATTCATTTTTGCTAAGAATGTCAAATATTTTGTTAACTTAATTGATATAGTATTTTTTAATTAAATTAAACAAAATTGATTTCATATGACCAAAATACCCTTATCCTCAAGATTCTTCCCCCATTCTAAGATTAGGACATTCTCAAAAGATCTATCTAAACTATGTTCTTAAGGAGGAGAATAATGGGGTTTTGGTAATGAAAAAATGTGTTGGATTGCTATAAGAGATAAAATCATTGCAGATCGCTAAAGATAGCCAGCATTAAGAGGAGGGGCAAACGAGACATCAGGAGGAAAATGGATGAAAAAATAGATGGTATTTGCACCTTTTCTTAAGTGATGATTTTATTCACAAAAGATCCTAATATTAGCTTAATTGACGATTGTACTAACGAAAGAACCTATGTGAAGCTAGACGAAATATCAAAAACGAAAGTTGAGGGGGTTTCAAAATTTTAGAACAACATGAAGTGCAGCCAAAACATGAAAGACCTGTGTGATATTTATTCAATATAAAAATACTATGTAATATTTTTTGTGTTATTGTGAAATTCTACAAAATAAAATCAACATTGTGTTTTTGCTCCAAGATTTAAAGCAAGAAACATCCCTCATTGATGTAGACAAAGGGGGGGTCAACACAAGTCCAAAATAATTCAAATTTTGGCTTCCCTTGAGTCTACTAGCTCAACAATATTTGAGCTAGAATTTTAGCTCATTTATGAGCTAGTCTTTAGTTCATTTATTGAACTAGGGGTTAGCTTATTATTAGCTATGATTTTAGCTCATATTTATCTTTGATTTTAATGCATTTTTATTATTGTCTTTAAATGTCTACTTTATGATGTCTCTTGAGGTTCCAAAAAGGACTTTTGGAATCCCAAGAAAGGTGTTTTGTATTCCCATGCATGACTCCTTGGTTTCCTCCATGGTTTCATTGCATTAGCCCCCTTGGAATCCAGTCGGCCGCTGGTTTCCCGTGCTTGTGCTCCCTCCCGTAACCGTGCCCCCTTGGTTCCCGCTCGGCCCCCTTGGCTCCCGCGGCTACCTCTTCGGTTTCTTGGCTTGGGATTTATTTTTAGGTGTTTTAATGTTATGGTGCTTAGATTAATGTGTTTGAATTAATGTAATGTGTCTTTTCATATTCCCTTTCATACCTATAAATATGGGGGAATTGTAATGTTTGAAGTATGATGTTATGAAATGTGATTTTTGGAGAAAATCTAAACCTGCGGGTTTGTTTGGAAATCCTGCGGGCTCTTTCCACCCTTCTTTCTCATCCCCTCCGGAAATCCTGCGGGCTCTTTCCACCCTTTCTTCTCGGGCTTCTAACCTCTTTCGTCTCTCCGCAAGTGCCACTCCACCTGTATCTTTCTTCTCCAAGTGCAGCAACTTTAGGGTGTCGTCATTTTGTTTGCAAGAGTCGTTTGTATTGTTGTAAGTTTTTTTTTGTTTAGTTTAAATTGAAATGTAAGAGTTTGTTCATCTTTTTTCTCATCTTTAGTTCTTTCGTCGAAAGAAATCCGTCGTGTCTTTTGTGATCAAGAGATATAGGCTCCCCTATATTTTTTGATCGCATCATTTGGTATCAGAGCAAGTTAGAAAGTCCTAGGTTGTGTTTGTCAATTTGTAGTTTGTCAAATTTGTTTTAGTTTGTCAAGTCAAGTTGTTTTGTTGTGAGTCTTGTTGAGTCTCTAAAAGAAATTGTGAGTCTAGAGTTTTTTTTTAGATCGAGTATTTTGAGTCTTGTAATTTTTGAGTCTTTTTTTAGTCTGTCAAAAAATAGAAAATACCAAAAATATGGCTACAATCCAGGAAGAAAGCGATCAACATAATCCTGATGTCCCACCTCCATTGGACAGATGGATACCTACAGAAGGAGATTCTACTTACCCACTTCAAGATCGACTATACAAGCTTCAGTATCACATGTTCCTATGTGATCAAAAATTCGAGAAGTATAAAAGATATCTGCAACAGCAATTTGAAAAAGAACAAGAAGAGATTCTAAAGAGATTTGGTGAAAGACTTAAAGAGTTGGACGATCTGTATGCACCTCCTCAAGAGAACCAACAACCAACTCATTAGGAGCTGAGTTTTTCAAGAAGGGGAGAATCTGATGTAGACAAAGGGGGGGTCAACACAAGTCCAAAATAATTCAAATTTTGACTTCCCTTGAGTCTACTAGCTCAACAATAATTGAGCTAGAATTTTAGCTCATTTATGAGCTAGTCTTTAGTTCATTTATTGAACTAGGGGTTAGCTTATTATTAGCTATGATTTTAGCTCATATTTATCTTTGATTTTAATGCATTTTTATTAATGTCTTTAAATGTCTACTTTATGATGTCTCTTGGGGTTCCAAAAAGGACTTTTGGAATCCCAAGAAAGGTGTTTTGTATTCCCATGCATGACTCCTTGGTTTCCTCCATGGTTTCATTGCATTAGCCCCCTTGGAATCCGGCCGGCCGTTGGTTTCCCGTGCCTGTGCTCCCTCCCGTAACCGTGCCCCCTTGGTTCCCGCTCGACCCCCTTGGCTCCCGCGGCTATCTCTTCGGTTTCTTGGCTTGGGATTTATTTTTAGGTGTTTTAATGTTATGGTGCTTAGATTAATGTGTTTGAATTAATGTAATGTGTCTTTTCATATTCCCTTTCATACCTATAAATATGGGGGAATTGTAATGTTTGAAGTATGATGTTATGAAATGTGATTTTTGGAGAAAATCTAAACCTGCGGGTTTGTTTGGAAATCCTGCGGGCTCTTTCCACCCTTCTTCCTCACCCCCTCCGGAAATTCTGCGGACTCTTTCCACACTTTCTTCTCGGACTTCTAACCTCTTTCGTCTCTCCGCAAGTGCCACTCCACCTGTATCTTTCTTCTCCAAGTGCAGCAACTTTAGGGTGTCGTCATTTTGTTTGCAAGAGTCGTTTGTATTGTTGTAAGTTTTCCTTTGTTTAGTTTAAATTGAAATGTAAGAGTTTGTTCGTCTCTTTTCTCATCTTTAGTTCTTTCGTCGAAAGAAGTCCGTCGTGTCTTTTGTGATCAAGAGATATAGGCTCCCCTATATTTTTTGATCGCATCACTCATGTGATATATTGCACTTCTTGGAGTTGACAACCTTAACCACAGGATTTATAATTGTAATGGGAAATCAACCTAATAAGGTTAGCATGTCTGTTGATTTTCTTATTAGGTTGATTTCCTGATGACAATTTAGGTCCAGGACGAGAAATAAGGTATACAACTGTCAATCTTATGCTATTAAGGAAAAAACTTTAACTAGGAAAAGTAGGAACGTTTGTTGTCAGATATATTTAAAGAAGCATGAATACCCTCTCTCCAATCAGCACGTGATGTCACCCTATTTGCTGGAAGGACATCATGATTTATGGATAATCACCATCTTTCATGCACAAACTAAAATAAAATGTGGCCGTAAAATCTTGGTCGACCCCAACCCACATTAGATTCCTCTCTCATGCGGCGAGACTCCTTAAGTGGGGAGAAAGTAAGTGCATGGTCCGGCACCTGTGGGGCTAGTTGCCGCTAGGCCCGCTGAAGGATCAGTTACTCCGTCAAGTGCCTCCTCTACGGGGGTAACAGCGGGCAGATACCCCTGTTCCCAAAAAAAAAATCTCGGTCGATTTTTTGGTTTATGGTTTAATAAGAACATGCCAGGAATAAATAAGGGCAGACCCTTCCATTCCTGTTTAAGTTGAGTTGACAACTTAAAATAGATAACTGAAATGGCTGAAATGGCTTTTTCCTTTAGCCAATAAATTGCTCCCAGAACCCTCACTGCAGTAACTTTATCTCTTGCATTAAAAACTAACTGTAAGAAATAAAGACTACTTCAGCACGAGAAATAAAAGAAAGACCAAAACACCCTCCCACAATACCAGTTCAAATATAAACAGAAAAGAAGCAAACCAAGGCTATTAGGTTTAAATCAAGGACTTAATTGCTCTGAGAACTTGTTCAACTTGTTCTTTAAACCAAGCCCAATGCCATTATAGGGGAGCCCGAGGTTAAAAGGTTTATCATCTACATGATTGGATGATGCATGCTTTGATTCAAACATACAAAACCACCTCCCCTAAGATGTTCTTGCACTAATCTTCAAGGCCAAACACAATATAGCGCATCAAAAGCAAAAAGGGGCAGAGTATTATGTACAAAAAAGACAATAAAGAAAAAGAAAATGGCATACCAGTTACTTTTCCAAGGCCGAATTTTTATTCCTTCAGAAACTAAACTTCCAAGTACTGCAGCAAGTTGAGCAGGTTTTAGATCTAACAAAATTTTATTTCTAAGGACCATAGCGAGCCAAAGTTCATTTTCTCCTCGAATTGCAGACGCTGTTTCTCCCAAAGGATACATAACATGTGTATGGACATCTAAAGCTCTGGTTTCTTGTATAACTTTGCTGATCTGAACATTGAATAGTCAATATCAACCCAGAATTTCAGAAAATTAATATTCCATGTTGCACACTTTTAGTAATAATGAACTTATTAAATTGTCGTCCTAATTCAGAAAGTAAAAGTTAAGAATTGCACGTAAAAGAAACTAGTAAGATAGAACAAGCAAGAAATGCAATATAGGTAAAGAAATGGATGACAAAAGAAGCATAAGTTCGGTGCAAGTGATTAAAACTAAAAGTCATTACAATGTTGTTATTAATGAAGGAAACTCCATGTGCTTAACCTGAAGTGATCTGCATATGCAACTTGGATCAAAGGAAGAAGCAACCCCATATAATTTATTTATCAATGGGTTCATATCTAAAAGTCCACAGGAGTCCTATTTATGAAAAAAAACAAAACATAAGATAAGGATGGGATTATCATTATCATTTTTACCTATAATAAGGATGAGATTCTCTTTTATCTTTATGCATTTAATCTAATAATAATACTGTGGGCTCCGAAAATTCGGCCCCGGCCTCCCCGCCGCGCGATTTCTTTTTTGTATTCTTTGTTCGGCGAGGGGAGTTTTAACGGATTAAGTTCCGGGGTAAATTTTGGAAGGCAGATGGGTTTGTAGATAAGACACTACCCAGAGATTTCGCCCTCATTTTGTGAGGACTTTATGATCTGAGTTCTGGTTTCCTATAGGCGCAAGCCCCTATAGTTAATTACCCCTCCCGATCACGAGAGAGAACTTTCGATTAAGGCTAGTCGTCAATCAGATACGTAGAATATACGTGTTATCTGGCATATAGTAGCAGCATAGGTTTAGGTATTTGAAATGTTTGAAAGTTTGGGAATTTGGGAAATTTGATATTTAAAAATAGAAATTTCACCATCTTGCACTTAAAGCGGATGGTGGGGGAATGGATGATGGGCCCGATCAAGATCCTATGGTTCCGTCGTCCCGGGCCATTATGGACCCTGGTCTACTTAGTCAGAGGAGGTAGTCGACCCAACCTGACAGAAGGATCCTTGTCAGCAGCCATGGGTTGCTTCGTCCAAGGGTACCTTGTAGACCTGGGGTGAATATTTGTCTAAGGAGACAAATTTGAATCCACCTTAGCTTACAGAGGGCTTTGTGCCCTATCAATCATATCCTATTGATTCATATCTCAAGGATTTAACGCCACTAAGGAGCGTATTGGCTGTGGTCATAACCGCTATCTGTGGTGCCATTTGGCGGCAAAACCACTCGGTTCAGAGGGCCCCGGGTCATAACCGTTTACCTGCAGTGCCATTTGGCGGCGAAACTGCCAGTTAGAGGACACGTACCACGTCCTTACTGGCAAGAGATTGTTTGAGAATGGATCCTAGTGATATTTTCGACTAGGCGTTTGACTCTTTGTGAGCTAGAGTAAATTTTGATTTGTCCGCCCCGGCAAACTGTTGCGGAGGGCGGATGGATTTTGCTTTAAGTGTTTAATGGTTAGATTTCCATCTTTAAATATTTTTGGAATTTTAGGATTTTGAGATTTTTTGGATTTTTTTGGTATTTTGGGTGGAGCTTTGGATTTTTGGATTTTTGGGAGGCATTTGAAAATGCCTGAGATTAACCCCTCCGGTTGGAATTTTTATTGCGTCCTCCCACCTGACGTAGAGATACGTCCTCCCACCGCTAAAAAAATCGGTTTTTGCTCGGTATTGCTAGCTATTATTTGGTATTAACGAAGAATATCATCATGTGAAGACAAATACCGAGTTATACCGAGCAATACCGAGCTATACCGAGTAATACCGAATTTTTTCTAGGAAAAACTAGGTATTTTTTTGTATTGCTCGGTATAGCTCGGTATTGCTCGGTATTGCTCGGTATAACTCGGTATTGGTCTTCACATGATGATATTCTTCGTTAATACCAAATAATAGCTATCAATACCGAGCAAAAACTCAATTTTTTAGTTGTGGGAGGACGTATCTCTACGTCAGGTAGGAGGACGCAATAAAAATTCCTCCGGTTGAGATCTTCAATCAACGCGGCCATCATCGGGGTGTGGGGTCATTTTCATTTGTTGATTGAACCTTGTCGACTCTGTCGGGCTGTCGACAAAGGATCGGGTTTCATAGGCTTTATGCCCTTGATAGTGAATTCTCATTGTTATAGGCATTGAAGACCTAATATGAATGTATTCAGACAAATATAACGGTCGTAGCAATCGTATATTTGTTTGAAAGTTCGAACCTTGTCGACTCCTATTGACCCGTATAGAAGGATCGGGTTCGAATTAGAATTCACTTGCCAACCCGCGCAGCATCCCTAGACGTCACGTGTGTACTAATAACACGCTCGCCGGGGCCCATACAGGTTTGATAATTGTATACCCCTTTTAGTGTACCTAGGTGCATACAAGCTATTGTGCATGTGCAGGGGTATTTTAGAATGCTTCAAAGGTCTTCTACAATAGACCGTAGAGATTTGCATTTTTGATGTAGTCATCTCCTAGCCTTCATTAGAGATCATTCAAATTCATCCCTTCATTGATTGCTTATCTAGTTCAATTCTAGTCCATGTCATAGCTTCGTAACTATCTCATATCTTTCACAATCCTTTGGCATTTAGAAGTGAGGATATGCTAACAAGATGAGTTGCAACATGTATGTTGAATATGATACTTTTGGTCATTAATATCTCCCTTCCATTTGGGATAATCATTTCTTAACCTTTGCAAAGATTGTATATTTTTTTTTATCATAAGCACGTTGCTATTGTTAGCTAGTGGTCGTATTTGGACTATAGTATATTCCATATGAATAAACTGTATCATTCATTAGAGACCTCATATGGTAGCAAGTGGTGTTCAAGGTTATTTATTCAATACTGACCATTTAATCATTTGGTGTTCATTTGAATGATTTGAACCCTGATTTCAAGAATTGGTTTGAACCCAGCATAGAATCGAGCTCATTCCAAGTTCAAGTTCTGATTTGAGTAAACCCTTTGTTTGTTTGTCGACTTGAGTTCAAGTTTCACGCTCAAGTGCATGCCCACAAGTTCTCTATTTGAGTTCACTTTCTATGTCCCCTTCACTTGGTTCAAACCAAGTTCTCTTGCAAATGATTTCTATTTGAGTTCTTTGCCAAGTTCAAACTTAAACCCAAGTTTGAATTTCAAATCAATGTAGCTCATATCTCATTCAAGTTCAATTTGAGTTTTGTTTGAGTCCAAATCAAGTCTACAAGTTTGTTGTCAACTTGCCTAAGTCTTTACTTAAATCCAGTTGGGGTTCAAATTATGCATAGTCCTTTGCACTTTCTTGTATACAAGTCCAATTGACCCAATTTCTAGTTTGCAAGTTTTCATAGTTAAGTTGCGAGCCTTTGCTTGTTTGGATAGGATTCAGATAGATCGCCTTCTTATCCTTCTTATCATCTTGAGTTCAATTCCTTGTAGAATAACTTTAGTTGATTGCTTAAAAGTTTCAAGTATAAGTAATTGTTCAAATTTGAATACGTCTTCATCAAGTTCAAGTGTCCCCTGCAGTCCAAGTCTTGTTCAATTTTGATTGAATTTCAGTTGAAGTTCAATCCTTTTATGGTTCATTTAAGGTTTGAGTTCACTTAAGTAGATTGAAACAAGTCCACAAGTCTCAAATGGTTCCAAGTCTTTGTCTGTATTTCAGACAAAATTTCGGCAGCCTCCCGGCGTCTCCCCCGTTAAGGGGAAAAAACCAAGAGGCCGCCTACCCGCCACGCCACTAAAGGCGTGCACGGTTGGTGTTGGTGAGACACCGCGGCGGTTGTATTTTTTGTTTTTTCTCCCACCACGCGCACTAAAGACGTGCTTGGGGTTTTAAAAAAACATTTTTATGAGAAGAGACAGTTTTGCTTTCCCCCCCGCTCGGGGGTACTTATAAGTTACCCCGCTTCGCCGCACGTGCCGCACCGGGGTCCCATCCCACCACGCGCACTAAAGGCGTGCTTGGGACGGTTCTCCGGTTTGCCACGAACATTGAATAGAGTTTTGAGTTTAGAAGAATTCGTACCTCCGCGGGGTTGTCGTGGTTGACACATGGATCGAGGGGTCACTCGCCTACCTCGTCGTAGGTGTTGCACCGGGTTCCCTCCTACCACGGCCACTAAAGGCGTGCTTAGGTGGTTTGCCAGTCCGACATGAATGTCGAGGTAAGAGAGTGGAGGGGGAGGGGAGAGAGCAAGCATTTACAAATTTTTTTTTATAATTAATTAAATAATCATAATTATTTTTTAATTAATAATTATAATTAATTAAAATAATTAATTATAGCTTATTTAAAATTAATTAAAACAATTAGTCATAATTACTTTAATTATAACTAATAAATATTAATCAATTTTAATAAATTATAATTAATAAATAATAATTAAGAATAATTATTATAAATTATAACTAACTAAAATTGATTTTAATTAAAATTAATTTAATTAGTTATAATTATTTAATTATAACTAATTAAATTAATTATAATTATTTAATTAAAATTAAAATTTAATTAATCATAATGATTAATTTTAATCAAAAATAATTATAATTACTTTAATCCCTCTCCCTCTCTCTTTCTCTCGGGTAGGCTAAACTACAGGACTCGGCCGAAGAAGTGTTTCGAAAGGGAGAAAGTTACCTTAACAGCAAACGAGCTCCCTATGTTGCTTCCGATCCGAACAGGAAGGGAAAGTCGCAGATGGAGCAAAGTCGGACAGGGAACGAAGGAGCCGGAGAAGGGCTCGGGTAGGTTGGCTTCTCCTCTCTCTCTCTCTCTCTCTCTCTCTCTCTCTCTCTCTCTCTCTGGACGGAAGAGGATTGGGATCAAGCCGACGGGAAGAGGCGTTTGGCTGAGTGGAGATCGGCGTCGGATAGGGAAGAGGAGTCGTGCGAGAGAGGTCGGACGTGAGGAGCAGCGAATGGAAGGAAGCAGCAAGCGAATGGAGGTGTCTTCATTCGGTATTTAACGACGCATGTGGTCGTTCGATCGAGGCGAGTCGCAGGTTTTGAGCAGGAATCGCGGAGAAGCGATGGATTCGGCGCCGAGCTACGGGATTCCAGCGAGATTTTAGGGAAGCGACGCGAATGACGCCGAATCGACGGGATTTTGGCATGATTTTAGGGATCCAACGGGTTAGAGGTATGTACAAGGGATTTTCAATTTGCTTTCTTCTTCCTTTCTTTTCCTTTGGGTATAGCATGAGGGTCAACAAATATAATAAAATATAATAAAAGTTGCAAAATTTAGTTAAAAATAAAAAAGAGTCCAAAAAAAGTTTAAAATGAGTCCAATTTAACTCCTTCAGAGCCTATTTTTTACTCTTTTAATGGCCTATCAGAAATTGGTCATTTGGGTTAAATTGTTTGAACAATCAATCAATCCTGATTGTAATCCATCAATTCACCTGGCCTACAAAAAACTCTTCTCCAAAGACTATATAGGATGCGGCCAAGATGAAGGTGGTGGAACAACAGTTTAAAATTTACACACTTCATTAGACATAATCATTGGCTTAATCTTTAATAATATCTCAAACTCAACTCAGATGAAATAATAAAGTTTAAGTTTTGATAAATTATAATTATTCTTAAGGTCTGGTTCCTCATCGATAATACGCTAAAGCTAAAAAGGATCCAAAACTTTGTGAGATAGAATAAATATGTTCAACTTGTGCAATTGATTGCATGGAACTGAAGTCAAAAGTCTCTTTGAAGATGCATATTTCAGGATATCATTGACAAATTTTGTAGACAACAAATTTTAAAATTTCTGATAATGAATAGGAGAGGGATCATTATAGTTATAAGAAGATGATTTATGCAATCTATAATGACAACCATCCGCATAATCATAGTCAAAATCATAATGTTATGACCAATGAATCCTAATAAAAAGTTATTCATCATATATGTATGAGAATATATGAGGGCATTAGACCAACAACTACAAGCACATAGTTTAAAGTGAATATGAGAATGACAAATATGGCATTCGTGATATGCTGATGTGATTTATATATAAAATATGATGTCAAAAAAATTTAAGTAAAGATACCTATAGAGTTTCTGTTGGAGGTTGTCAGGAAGAATCTTAATCATTTTCCAAGTCTATGAGGAGTATCAAGTCCTTAAAGAGAAGCATTTAGGCAAAACCATGGTTTAAAATTGCGCAATATGAGGCTCGCCTTGAGGCCCGCCTTTACGCAATTCCAGTAAAAAACGCCTCGATGCTTACGCCTCGAGTTTTTTTTATGAGGCTTGCGCCTCAACTTGGTTGAGGCTCGCCTTGAGGCCCGCCTCGCCTCACGCTATATATATTAAAACTTACATAAATCTTGAAGTAAATGCCCAACATTGGACTCTATAGGAGAGGAAGGGGAGAGAGCAGTTCATCATAATAATGATTTAAATGAAGAACCCCTAGCGATGACAGTTTTGATGACCTATGAGTTCTTATGTGATATGTCATTGCTATTTATTTTTGGAAATTTGAATTATATGTTAATGAAAAGAATAATGGGATTTGGGAAAGATAGAATTTTGAGTTGAATTATATTTCATGTTGTCTTATTATTGGGATATTTTGATTTCACTTCATATCTTATGCTTTTTTATGTTTAATATTATTCACTCATTAGTATATAAAAAAATTATCATTTTATGTTTACGCAATCTTTTGATTTTGAGGCTTACACCTCAAAACGCCTTGAGGCTTACGCCTCGCCTCACGAATGAAAAACGCCTCAATACCCGAATATGCAATTTTAAACATTGGGCAAAACTGGTGATGTGTTTGTTATCGATAGCTTAGAATAAAGCTTTGAGGATTGTGATAGGAAACACTTGTAGATCTCAAATATTTCCTGTCAATCATCGGAAAACAGCGAGAATTCTCCACAAAAAAACCCACACAAAACCAGGAAAACAGTAGATAAATTGTATTATTTGATAAAATGGAAACGGAAAATACCAAGATACAATTGATCCATTATTTGAGAGGAGGATCTATCTCTCACAAATCTATAGACGCCGCTAGAGCCCAAAAGAAAATCTAAATCTAAGAGATCAAATTTCAACCAAATTCAATATGCCCTAACCCTAGGAAATCTCTAAACAGTCTCTACATTAAAATTTCCCTCCTAACTCTCTCAAAAATCCTTCCTAAACAGCTCTATGGGATCCGGCGGCTTGCGCGACTCGTACAGGAGAGGCGGAACTTTTAGCCCAGGCCGGTCCCGTAGGACTGACTGGACCGGTCCAATGGACCGATCTTACAATACTCCCCTCCCAAAGATTCACCTTGTCCGCAAGGTGGAAAGATGACACCCTCCATTCCTTCTTCATCACAAATAGCAAGAACCTGAAGAGTTCGGTCCTTACACATGTGCCCCGGCGTATACCTCTCGTCACATCTGAAACAGATCCCCTTCGCCCCTTTCTCCTGTAATTTTATTTTTGTGAGCTTCTTGAAGTTGTCCCCAGTTCTTCCTACGACGGTCTTTTATTTTGAAGTCTCCCAAAGAGTACCCAATGTTGGCTCCTGGCTTGCCAAAAAGGTGGCGGTCATCCTGTACGAACCTTCTGAATTGCTTCCTCCTGCTTCTTTTTTCAGGTGCCTCTGATCCTCAACCAACTGAGCTAGCTACATCGACTCTCACAAGTCCCGAGGTTTCATCACTCAGACTGCTGCGCGAATCTTTGGTTTCAGTCCCTTCATAAAGTTCTCCTCCAGTACAGTCTCTAGAAGTTGATCCAATCGACTGGCAAGGTACTCAAATTACTCACGGTACTCCATCACAGTCCCCTCCTACATCAAAGCGAAGAACTTTTCGTAGAAGTCCCCTCCCCTACTGGTTTGGAAACATTCCAACAGGCAATCCTTAAACTCCCTCCAGGTCCTTATCGGTCGCCTCGTATCCCTCCATTGGTATCATACTAAAGCTTTCCCTTCTAAGCACATCGTGCTGCCGTCAGCTTCTCCTCCTCCGTCAACCTATTGACAGTAAAGTATATTTCCACCCTGTACATTCACCCATGTGCATCCTCTCCCTCGAAGATAGACATCTTCAATTTTTGCACCCTCATATGGCCTCTGTTCCCTTCATAATTTCCCCTTCTCCAAGGGGGTGGTTGCCCCCCAAGTGTCTCAATCATCCTTTTTGAGTTCATACCCAAACCTTTCATCGCAAACCCACCTCCCTTCAAATTCAGCAGCCCTTCGATCATATTCAACCCCTCTCCTTTTAAATTCGGCACCTCTTCGATCATAATCAAGTCCCCATCTTTCCAATTCAGCTCCTCTTCTTTCAAATTCAACATCCCTCCACTCATGCCCAACCCCCTCATGTCTCTCCACATACCATCTACCAAACTCCTTCCTAGGAATAGGTCCTAGGGGAGGCATTTTTTTGTTCCCTCCAAAATCTCCACTTCTTGATCTTCCTTTCGTCTGATTGGCTTCAAATTTTCCCCACTTTCATGGTTGTCGGCGCTTTCCCTCACCTCTGACGGTGATATTTCGGTTTGGCCTTCTAGCACTTTCTTGAACATCTCCTCCATGATGGAAAATTTTGAATCGAACTTATCATGGATGACTGAAACATCTTTTATTAAATCTGAAACTTGAGTTTGGAGATCTAAAATTTTAGATTTCATTTGTCCAACCTCCACTTCGAGGCGTTCCTACAGCGCATCCATTTTCTTGGCCGCCATTGATGCCCAAATTTTTGCAGAAGGAAAATCTAGACTTCGACCTTCAAAAACAACAACTTTCTTCTTCTTCTTCTTCGAAATCCCAAAAACAGCAACTTTCTTCTTTGAAATCTCAAAAATAGCGGTTGAAATTTACCAAAATAGCCCACCAAAGGTCCCAAAAACAGCTCTAATACCAATTTGATAGGAAACACTTATAGATCTCAAGTATTTCCTATCAATCTTTTGAAAACAATGAGAATTCTCCAAAAAAAATCCACACAAAACTAGGAAAACAGTAGATAAATTGTATTATTTGATGAAATGGAAACGAAAAATATCAAGATACAATTGATCCTCTATTCGAGAGGAGGATCTATCTCTCCCAAATCTCTTGACGCCGCTAGAGCCCAAAAGAAAACCTAAATCTAAGAGATCTCAAATTTCAACCAAATTCAAGATGTCCTAATCCTAGGAAAACAAATTATTTAATGCATACAATCTAAAAGGAAATCTCTAAACAGACCCTACATTCAAATTTCCCTCCTAACTCTCTCAAAAGTCCTTCCTAAACAGCTCCATGGGATCCAGCGGCTTGCACGACTTGTACAGGAGAGGCGGTGTCACGACCCAGCCCGGTAAGCTCGAATTAAACGAGGCGCTGGTTTCTTGCCTCTTTCCTTTCCTTATGTCCCCCTCGGTTTCTTCCTGGTAATGTTTCCCGTGGCTGGTTCTTCTCCCTTGCTAGGTGCTGGTTCCGGTCCCCTTTGCGCCCCTTCGGTTTCTCCCCTGGCTGTTGTCCGTCCATTGTCTCGTGGTTGTTTTTTCCTGGTTTTTTGTGAGGCTATTTGGGTGTTGCTTTGGAATAAATTATGGACTGATTTAATGAGATTAAATGAAGATAAAAGGACTGTTTGGCTGCCCCATTTTCTTTTATAAATAGGTGATGTTTTGTAATGTTAAAAGAGAGCTATGTGAGGTATTTTTGGAGCTAAACCTGCGGGTTTCCTTGGAAAGGCTAGCGAACTTGTTCCACCTCTTCTCCTCTCCCTCTAGAAAAGCTTGCGAGCTTGTCCTCTCTTTCATCTCGTCTTCTAACCTCTTTCTTCTCTCCGCAAGTTCGACGTCAATTGTATCTTTCTTCTCAAATCCAATGAAATGCAAGTTTAGAATTTTATTTCATAAGTTTGTAATGTCATGTTTTGTTTAAAAGTTTATAAAGTTTGTTTTTTGTCGTATAAGTTGTAATTTGTCATATTTTTTAGTATTCTATGTATTTTCTTATTATCCTAGGAAGCCTTTCTTTTGCTTGCAAAAATTAGGGGCCTTTCCTAATTTTTGCCTGCATCAAGTCTGGTATTGCATCATGGTCAAGCTAGCAGGTTCCAGGCTGAGCAACATGAAAAGATGACACACACCCCAACTATGATCCAATACAGCCAAGATTCAACACAATTATAATGCTGATCAATATAGCATAATCATGACCCACTAAGCCAATTGATCTATTTATTATCCAAACACTTTAGCTAATAAAATTATTTGAATGGGTGACGTCAGCTTATATATTTAGTTAGCATTCTGGTTGGTCTTATGTGTTTCAAAACAAATAACTAACAAACAATGTTAAATTCAAGAAAAGATGGACACAGGTCGTAAGGATTCAGATCAAACCAATCAATAAACCCAAATTGGCATGTCTTACAATAACAAACAAATGATACAAGGCCAAGCACTTTTTTCATAAAAACAACAAGTTTTCTCCATAAGTTCTTAACAAGCTAAGACTTCAGTGAGCTTAAAATACTTAACTCAGCATAACAAGCATTCAAGCCAAACAACCAAAAAATAAACAACAGAAAAAAAAAACCATTTAAGAAAAATAATTTAAGTGTGTGATAAATTGACGATGCAAAGATACATTTTGAAAATGCCAAATAATAAAAGACCTAATTAAAGCAGTGCACTGTAAAGGGGGCAATAATCATTAAAACTTTAATACTATATTTGTGCAGAAAAGTAAACACACTGCATATACCTGAAGAAACTCTTTCCAACCAGAGGGTTCAATCTGTTCTATCCTTCTGGTTAAACGATGAGATCTAGTTTCTAAGCGCTCAATTTTTTCCTTGTTAAAGTTAACCATATCCAAAACCCTTTTAAATTCTTTAAACCCCTTTGTGCTTGTCATTTTTTTCTTCAAACGGGAAACCTTTTTTCTTTGCTCTCTATAACAGTTGATAGCATCTTGATATTCTTCAGACCAATTTTTCACCTGAATACAGTAAAGCTAGTTAAGCATTATCGCACAGAATCGCCAGCAATTAGCCAAAAACAAATTCATGATTTGAAAAGATATTCCAAACGCTTAACCAATAAAGAGTTCCCAATTAATAAAATTCAAAACATTTCAGACCCCCCAGTTTGTAGATAAGTCTACTGTCAAACTTAAATATCTCTGTCAGACAACTATCATGGAGTGTAGAAATGACCTGCTTAAACCCACTTTACACCATGAAGATGGGTTATTTATCAAAATCTTCATGAACCTCAATATTTTCAAAAATCAGTAGATGATGATATACTTTTTTTAACATATGACATTCTTATTCTGACATTAAATGATTTACACAATTTAATAGGTGCAGACATACGGATGGCATTCAAATATTCAATACAGGAGTAACTTGAAAAGTTTATGCAACAATACATTCCCACCTCATCATCTTCTGAGAGGCTACTCAGTACTGGAACATTTAGACTCCATGACCATGTCTCAAGAGAACCTTCTGTGCTCCATAGAGATCCAAACTCAGATTCTACTAGCTTATCCCACGTCAACTCCTCCTTCGTTAGGAGGCCCCTCAAAATTTCTCTCGGTAAAGCTTCACCATAAGCTAAAGAGACATTAGGAAGGCCAATCTTGTATATCATTTTGATCCACTTTTCTGTAAATAGATACCAAGAATTGTCTGAGCCCAAAGCTACATAATAGGCTGGCTTGCCGCTACCTTCGTCTTTCGCATATGCCAACTTAGGCTTGGACGGGTCAATGTTAGAATTCTCAGGATCTAGATGAAACTGTAGCAGCAAAATATAGAAAAAATGTAATTTCCAACCATACAGAGAGAAGTCTATGGATGAATACAACTGTGCTAACAACCACAGAAAGACAAAATTGTGACTAACAAACATTCAAATACAGATTGCACTCATCAACACCGACAGCATTACACGAGATGAGAAATCAAGTAAAAACACGACAACATTCCGGTTATATTGCCTACAGTAGCATGTACTTTCTCACCTAATAAAGAAAAGAGGGAAAATCAGATATAACTTTAGCTAATGGATAACATGTGAATCACTTCAGAAAATCTATGCAGCAAGCAAACATCGGCATCAACAACCGCAACAAACCTACTTGCAGATTACAGAGTCCTCTTTGCCACTGAATACAGCTTGGAGTTCTTCAACATAAATACATCACAAGCCCTCCTACATCCTTTTCATAAACAGCATAACCGCTTTGAGACAGAGCAATCAATCAAACTTATCAAATTAGAAGAAAAAAGTTCCCCATGCAAAGCCTGGGATGTAAAACATTCATAAGCCTAGGAAAATTCTTTTCGATTTGGATTTATATCTTAAGAAGAGACCGATTAATCAAAATTCTATATATTATAAAGATTAAGGTTAATACCCAGTCTTATATATTATATAGATTAAGGTTAATAGCTAGTCAAGATTGCAGGCGTTTAGTTTGACTTAAAATTAAAAATTTCAATGTCTACTTGAATTTGAAATCAATTCTAGTCAAGCCGATTCAACTCAAAATTGATTTGGGTTAGCTCAAAATAAATTTTGAATTTATAGGACTCAAAATAGATTCAAGAGAACTTTATATAATATTGCTTAAAGTGTTTACTAGGAGGATAAAAGGTTAAAATTATGGGAAAAAAAAAGAGAACAATTCATCCATGATTTTGAACTTTTTCACTTTCAAAATTATCCTTCCATTAAAGGAATAACTTATCAAAAAAACAAATAGAGAAAAGCTCATTTTAAAATTAAGTGCTCTTACTATTTTGGGTTATAAAAAAGAAATCTCTCTCATTTTAATTTACTACAGTAAAAAGATATAAATATAGTTTGCTTCGATTGATAGACATTACATGCAATATTTAAACAAAGAATATTTCTCTTAAATGAATAAATTAAAAAAAATTAAAAAAAAATTAAAACTGAGAAGGCTCAATTCTGAAATGAAACTTTCTTGTTATTTTAGAGTTTCAGAGGAAAATTTCTCACTCATTGGGCATCAGTAATATGTATAAAAATTTGCCAAAACATAATATTCTCATTAACATAGCCATTTCAAGTAAAAAAGCATCTTCTGATTTTCTTTAATTCAACAAAGGATAATAAAGACCTGTACATTGGCTCCTATAATTTCGAAGTTTTATCCAGAGATATCATAATACATTCGATTCCTACATTACGCTACAAAAGTCTTCATTTTTTTACAACATCACATTCAATAAATTTATCAGTGACCCATATTAATCCACCAAAATATATTAAGGGGTTGTTTGATTGGATATTTCATAATGGATTCATTTCAGAAATACAGAACATCTGAAATTCAAGCATTTTAAAAATGCAAGACTTATTTGTTTGGATGCCAATTAAACTTCCTGAAATAATTTTATGTATTTGTTAAGGTACATTTCAAATACTCTCTCTCTCTCTCTCTCTCTCTCTCTCTCTCTCTCTCTCTCTCTCTCTCTCTCTCTCTCTCTCTCTCTCTCTTATTTTTATATGTAAAATAAAGAGGAGATGATGAGCTAGGGAACGGGAGATAATGGGCAATGCAACAGGCAAGAGAGCAAGAGGATGCAAGTGAAGCAGCGAGGAGATGGGAAACTAAAATATTAGTATTGTGCAATCATTGAATATTATTATCAATAAAGGCTAGTAAATTAGTATATGTAAATTTTTTCACACGTATGATTGAAGCTAACATACAGTTCAATGGTTGGCCTTGAGTTGGATTTATTTTGGATTTTCAATAGATCCCGGATTGAGACTCACTTGTGTTTAATGAGGTTTCTGATAGGTAGAGAAAGAAAATGCTTGTTTAAGATCACTTTCAGGCAATAATTAAAAATATTCTAGAGAAAGAAAAAATAAAGTAGATCATAAATAGACTTTTAATTTCTAGAAATATACTTACTTTTTTTACCTAACTAAAAGAGAATCAAATATAAATTTTAAGATTCTGGTTCCATATTTCACAGGAATGCAAATTTGCACTCTATGAAGGGAGAATATGCATATGAGAAAGAATGTGTGGGAAGAGAAAATAACATACAAGATGTGATGTTTTTAAGAAAAAAATTGTAGAAATTGATGAAAATAGGAGAGAATTATTCAGAATTTAATGGAAATTAAGATCAAAATCCAGAAATATCAATTTTTGTACATGTCAACAACCACGCTAACAAACCATTGATTGTAGTGTCCATAGAATCTAATTAGCAGTCATGGGTTGCCACTTAAAAATCCTGAGTAGACTAAAGTGCTTTGGTTATAATTTAAGTTTAAGACTTATGTCTATTAGAATGCCCGTTATTTTATTTAATTTGAGGTTTATGGCTTCTATTAGGAGTTGCCTAGTAGTTTGGGGCTTACGGCTCCGTATAGGCCTTGCTCGATAATTTGATTTAGGATGGAGCTTATGGCTCCGCTTAGTAGTTGCTCGATAATTTTGATTAAGGATGGAGCTTATAGCTCCGCTTAGGAGTTGCTCATAGATTTATTTGGGATGGGGGCTTATGGTTCCACTTACGTGTTGCCCAAAAATTTGATTTAGGATATGACTTACGGCTCCACTTAGGAGTTGCACGAGGATTTGATTTAAGATGAAGCTTACGGGTCTGCTTAGGAGTTGCCCAAGAATTTGATTTGGGATGGGATTTGATTTGGGGTGGGGCTTAGGACTCCGTTTAGGAGATTCCTCGCAGTTTAGTTAGAGATAGGTCTTCCTGCTTCCCTAGGAAGTAGCCTTTTTTTAATTTAGGATTTATCACCTCTCTTAGTGTTTTATTTAGGGTTGAACACTTCTCTTAGAAGTTTTCCAAAAAGTAAGTCTTACTACTTCCATTGAAAGTTGCATTTTTATTTTATTTGGGGTTTATCACTTCACTTAGAAGTTTCCCAAAGAGAATGTCGTATTGCTTCCATTGGAAGTTGCCTGTAGATTTTGATTAGGGATAGATTACTTCATTTAGAAATTCTCCCTAATAAATTAGTTAAAGCAGGCTTTATGACTTCTATTAGAAATTACGTGTTAATTTAGGTTTAGTTTGAATTTGTTTTAGGGTGAGTTACTTCCGATAGGTCTTACTGCTTCATTTATAAGTAGCATGTAGTTTTGATTTGGGGTTTATTAGGGTTTTATTACTCCACTCATAAGTATCCTTAACAACTTAGTTAAAGTAGGTCTTTCTGCTTCCATTGGAAGTTGACTGACTTGGCTTAGGGTTTGTTACTTAGAAGTTTTCCTAACAAATTGATTAAAGTAGATCTTACTGCTTCGATTTGAAATTGCCTGTAGATTTAGGTTTTGATTAGACATAGGTCTTCCTACTTCAATTAGAAGTTAACTGTTAATTTAGCTTGGGATAGGTCTTACTGATTCCATTGGAACTGGCCTATAGTCTTAACTTAAGGTTTTGTTAATTCGTTTAGAAGTTCCCCTAAAAGATTGGTTAAGAGCAGCTTCCTGCTTCCTTTGGAAGTTGCTTGTAGATTTTAGATTTGAACTTATGAATAGTTACTTTTGATTTCACTCTCTTGTTTCAGCAATTTTCCTTGTGCCTCAACGTTACTGCTTTAGTTTCAGCACTTTGACTTTTCCTTTAGCACTGTTGCGTTGTTGCAGTACTAAATTTATTCTTGTTTATTTGTTAACAGGTATTTGGAGCCCACTCTGGTGGGAGCTTATTTGGTTTTGAATTTAAGTTTATTAGTTTGTAGTTTGACTTTATGGGACTGTTGTACCAGAGATAGTTTAAGTGCAAACATTTGATTATGTTTTTTTTCTTTTTTTGTCTTTTCTTTACTCCATTTTTTATTGCATTTTTAAATATATTAACTAATTAATTAATTGAGAAAATTTTAATTCATTGTGTTTTATTTCAATTTAATTAATTAATTAATTAATTAAAGTATTTTAACGATTATTCAATTATCTTTTAATTTAAATTAAATTAAAACTTTAATTGCAAATAATACACTTAAATGCAATGATTTAGATATAATGATGCTCACAAAATTATTTTAAAATGGCTCTCAAATTGATTTTAAAATGCTACAAGAATCACTCCCAAAAGATATTTTAAAATTGCACTTTTTTTTCTTGAAAATTTGATACCCTCCAGGTGTCCCCTCAAGATACGATGGCACATGATCTTCAAGTTAAGCTCTTACCGGCTTTAACTAAGATATAATGGTGCGAGGTCTTCAATTCAAGTATTCTTGGCCAGATATATAGATACAATGGTGTAGGTCTTCCGATCAAAATACATGTTTGCTTATAACTAATTATTTAATACTTTTTTCTCAAAAATATGGCAACCTTCCGGCTCCCCTCCCCACAAAAGGAGGTTGAGACGGCACTTGTTGTTGGTTCTTCAGCTGAATCTAAGATACGAGGGCAAGAGGTTTTCAAATCAACATCTTCTCGGCCGGATCTAAGATACAACGAAGCAAGGTCTTCAATTTAAGAATTCCTGGTCGGATCTAAGATACAATGATGCAAATCTTCCATGCTTTCTTTTTTATTATATATTTTTTCCTTATACACAAGCACTTTTGTCACCTTATGAGGCCCGCCTTTGCGCAATTCCAGTAAAAAAAATCTCGATGCTTACGCCTTGAGTTTTTTTTATGAGGCTTGCGCCTCAACTTGGTTGAGGCCCGCCTCGCCTCACTGGCATGATGCTTACGCCTCACGCTATATATATTAAAACTTACATAAATCTTGAAGTAAATGCGGGCATTGGACTCTATAGGAGAGGAGGAAGGGGAGAGAGCAGTTCATCATAATGATGATTCAAATGAAGAACCCCTTAGTGATGACAGTGTTGATGACTTATGAGTTCTTATGTGATATGTCATTGCTATTTGTTTTTGGAAATTTGAATTATATGTTAATGAAAAGAATACTAGGATTTGGGAAAGATAGAATTTTGAGTTGAACTATATTTCATGTTGTCTTATTATTGGGATATTTTGATTTCACTTCATAGCTTATGCTTTTTTATGTTTTATATTATTCACTCATTAGTATATAAAAAAATTATCATTTTATGTTTACGCAATCTTTTGATTTTGAGGCTTACGCCTCAAAACGTCTAAAGGCTTAGCCTCGCCTCACGAATGAAAAACGCCTCAATACCCGAATACGCAATTTTAAACATTGCTCACGGGCAATAAAAGGCATTCCTAGGCACTATACAAGAGTAAAGATGAGAAAGCTCTCTGCACTTACGATTGAAGAGGAGAAGCTAAGGTGTGGAGGAAATTATGGTTGAAGCGGGTTGAGGCAATCACAAGGATGAACGGGTTGCGGGTTGTGCATGTTCGGGATCGGAGCAGGTTAAGTCAAACGGGCACGCGACGGGAGCGGGCACATTGAGACTCAAGCAGGCGCAAACGGTTTACGAGATCGAGTGGCCTCAGACGGGTTGAGGGGTTGTACAGGCACGGATGGTCGATGCGACATAACTGTGGGATGTCACGGCTGGGCGTGAAGGAGAGCACGCGAGATCTCATAGACGGACACGTGTGGGCTTTCAGTTGGAGAGGGCTACGCAGGAGAGAGAGTCGTACGCGTGGAAACGGGCACACGAGAATGTGAGGTGATGCGGACGATCAGTCGAAGAGGATCATGTGAGAGTAGGGTTAGATCGGTTTTATTGATCGGTGAAGACCGCTCGTAGGAGACATTGGGCAGTGTGGGTTGAAGGCTCATGAGCATGGGCCTCGTGCAAATTGAAGCATGACATAACATAACGTAACTTCTCTTCTCATTCTGTTTCTAGTATTTTTTTTATTAATCGTATGGATGTGTCGTTTCCCGCGCAATGCATCTCTTCAATCATTTTTTGAAACATTGCACCTCTTCAATTTCTTTTTTTTTAATTTAGTCAACATGTACCATTAATATCTCCCATAGCATACCTTCTCCAAAATTAACTCTCACTGTGTAATAACCCAAACCAAAGTAGACGAAGATGCTTGGTGTCGATTCGATCACCTAGAAATCGCAGAAGCTGAAGCATTATGTTGATTTGAGGAAGAAAAGAGGGGTTTGTCATTTCGTTTCCGAGATAAAGACGAAGAGCTCGCTTCTGTCGATTGGAGTTGAAGAGGCCAATTGGAGAGGGTGTTGTTTGGCTTGTGGTCTCACAAGAAGTGAACCGTTTCAACCCTATAAATCACAAAGAAGAAGAGTCGAGAGAGGGAGAGAGAGAGAGAGAGAGAGAGAGAGAGAGAGAGAGCAGGCGAACAGGCTAGGGCTCAAGGATAATTTGAGGAGTAAGAGGTAAATTTCTTATTTATTAAAATTTTATCTAAATCTATATTAAATTTTAGAGTTAAATGATTAATGTTATTATATGCGTTTATGATTTTAATTAATAATTAATAAGTTAATTAGTATGAATCTAATTAAGAAGAATAGATCATTTATGAGATAATATAATTTTTCTTTTTGAAAGGAGGAATTTATATTTTTATATTAATTTTAAAAAATCTTAAAAAATAATCAAATTGAATTATAAGATTAATTGCAGTTAAATAGAGAGAGTGTATACTTGAGAGATTTCAATTAAATTATTAATCTTGAAATGAATGTATTAAAGATATATATTTATATATTATCGAAATGAAAGGATTTAATTAGTTAAAACGATAAATTATTAAATATAAAAAATTTATAAATAAATTATGATTCATATTTCAATGAGAATACAAGGAGAACAAATTTTATTCCTAATTTAATAAATTAAATATGATAACTATTTAGGTATATTTAATAAATAAGTAGAAAGAGAAAAAAAGCAATTTATGTAATTTATAAGAGTTAAATAAGATATAAATTTTTAATTTAAAATACTAATTAAGAGAATTAATTATAGTGAGTAATAAAGAAAATATTTTTTAAATAAATATATAGAGAGAGAATGAATATTTTAAAATTTAATTCCAATCGGTAAAATAAAAAAATAATTAGAGAGTGAGAGCATAAGAGGTACTTCATTTCATTAAATTATTAATTTTAAAGAGAGTTTTAAGTTAAAATGAGAAATTATTAAATATGACAATATTATAAATTAATAATGATTAAATCAAAATTCATATATAACTAATTAGAGAGAAATATGATATAAGTTAAAATAATCTTATGAAATTATATATTATTATAGGTGTTATATTGAAGTCGGAGCAAGGACAATAAGAGCAAGCAATCCTAATCAAGGTGAGTATGCATGTTTATATATTATGGTAATTGTATTACTTATAATTGCTTTTAATTATTCTTGCAAATAATTTATCTTATTGTTTATTCTAACTACATTGCAAATGATTCATCTCTCACATACTGCATAAATTAAAGAAATATAATATGAATAAAACAACTAGATATATGTGATTGCATGTGCATGTTGACTGATAGAACATACAGTCTTATGGTACTAGCTGGGGACGTAATGTATCGTGCACGTAAATGAAAAAAATTTATGAAAAATGAGTACCTTTATTGGTACTAAATTAGACAGTGGCTCCTATGATGGTTATATTATTTATAAGAAAGAAGAAAGATGTAGATAAAAATATTATATATGTATATAATAAAAGTCTTGAAATGAAATGAATCTAAATGGAATTACTTTAAGATATGAATTGAAATGATCATGCATATTGTTTCAATTATTTTGGGTTGCTATAATTTAGAAACATATTTTACTAATTGAGCTATGGCTTACTTCTAATTACTCTAACATTTTCATGTATAATTTAATAAAATCAAAATGAGTACAAGAGGTAAAAATGTATACCATAAACTGATGCACCGAATGAAAGGTATTTAATTCATTTCATATCAGTTTATATTTTTTTGAAGTTTTAGTGGCTCTTTCGGAGTATTAGAGATAGATTTAGCAAATGAAAATTTAATCTACAGTCCGACCATCTATTCCCACCTCATTAATTCCAGCCTCAGGACCGGGTCGTGACACTCTGAATAAGGACTCAAATTAAAAAATATGCACACATGTTTATCAAGGCCTAGATTCAAATGCATTTGAATCATGTCATTTTGAAGTAGTTTCACATACATGTCTACCTTAGACAAATGTTTTCTTGATAACATCTAAATAAATGTAAATTACCAAATTCTTAGCTTTAAAAAGACAGCTAAAGTTTAAGGTCATGACTTTAACATATAAAGCAAAACTATCCAGCTAGTGTTCTCCAAGGATTGAAGATAAGGCATACATCAAGATTGAAAGGTTATATTGGGTTTGTCATTATTTCCAGGAACATGCTGAGCAAACCACTAACTATTTACTAAAATGAATGCAAAGGAACTCCTGAAAAATACTTCAGCCTGGAACTTTAAAAACCAGAATCAAGTTACATATACTAATGCAATGATTGGATGAGACTTGCCAGATTTCTTTTAGTTAAGAATGGACGAAACTGAACCTGTTTATAACATGTGAAGCATAAAAAGGCCTCACCTTTCCCATATAAACACCAGAGACAAGATGCTGAACTGATTCGCTGTCTTTATATTGCAGACAAATGAAAGGCAGTTGTCCAGTTTCAAGTTCATCCAATAATGGTTTCCATGCAGCCATGCGCTTAAGCTCCATCTTTTGTCTGAGTTCAGTACGAAATTGTTTCTCTACCTGAAAATGACTGAGTATAGTTAATATACATACCGAGGTTACATTACCTACTCATTACAACTTGGGAAGAGAGAAAATATAACAAAGATCTAATAAATGGACAAGAAAAAGCAAATGTAAGAAAACACAAAGCACATAAAATAAGCATCTAACAGTACAATGGACAGCTAAATACTCTTAGTAATCACGCATAAAAAGAAATAACTTGGCAAAGAGGACCTTGGTAGGCTCTGAAACATGTCCCTTAGTTTCAGAGCAATTGAATCTGTATCATTTTGAAATGCTTAATTGCCAGATAGAAAAAAAAAATTTGCGGCCAAGTTATAGAGTTTGTACAAACAATCAAATTTTGCAAGACACGCATTGGTTAGCTCCAAGAAAAAACTGAAGCTTGAGGAAGAAAAAGTATTGAAGCTAAAGATCCACTGACAACTTATTATAGCAGTACATATCTTCTCACTGCCTGGAAAGCCTAGTTCTGTTTGACAGTGATCTGAAACTAACCGAGATAAATCTTACTAAACTTCGTCATTTTTAATTCTTCTTAAAATCCTTATAAATGGAAATTTCTTTATTGAACTGTGTTAACGTACACATGTAATCCTCTAGTTAATTAGGTCAAAAGTGGACAATAAAAACATAGTTTGATAAAAGACTGACTTCAAGCGACCCAAATCTATTGCTCATCTCAACAAGCAGGCCACCTGATACGCTCAAAATGCGAGATAGTACATAAAATAAGCACTTAACAGTATAATGGCCAATCAAATACTGTTGGTAATAACTCATAAAAAGGAACTACTTGGCAAAGAGAGGCTTGGTAGGCTCTAAAGCATGTCCAATTAGTTTCAGGGCAAATGAATATGCATCATTATGAACTGCTTTATTGATAAAAAAATATATTGCAGCAAAGTTGTAGGGTTTCTGAACAAACAATCTAATTTTACAAGACAAACATTGGTTAATTGTTGTCCTCCATATGTATTCCAAGATCGATTCGAGCATGTGCGATAATGATTACAATCAACTAATGTGACGTTGTGAGAAGCAAGGTTGAAGCACCTCGACTGTGATCGAAATCACCCACATTGCCTCATCGACACATTTAAAGCATTGAAATCATCAAAGGAATACTTCCCATGCTCAACTCCATAGATTAATGATAAGAATGACCATCTATAAATGCGATGTTGTGCGAAACCATCCGAAAGTCTTGTTCATAAAATGGGTTGCGCCAACATGTCAGAAGCACCAAAAGTATCAAAGAAACAGCCTTCAAGCTCGATTCAAGCGAACGAAATCCAAAATGATGAACTATGAAAGCGATCTTATGCAAAATAGCTCGAATGTCCTCCATTCGTGAAATGGATCAGGCCATAGCATCTCAAATATCAAAATTATTAGGAAAGCACACCCATGTAGCATAGGCTCCCACACAAGGGAAAAGGCAGATGAATCCATAAGCACACGAAACAAAGACGAATTCAAAGCAAGTGAGTGACAAGAATCAGCCAAATGAATCAACACGCATTTAAATAAATACATATTAATTATTATTCTAAATATTTTAAAATTTAATTTCAATTTTATATTTTAATATTTAAATTAATTAAATTTAAAAAAAATTGAAATCTCTTGGTACACTTACTCTGTCCTTCTACTATAGTAAAAGGATATTCCTATTTTTATTTTAAAAAAAAGGGGGAAATAAAACTAAAACAAAACCTAAAAAAACTGTAACTCTCATCACCTCCCTCGTCTTCACTCAGCGTTCCCATTCTCAACAATAGCAATTGCCTCTCCTTTCACCCTATATTTGTTTGCACACCAAGCGACAGTTCGCCCTCTACTAGCACAACTATCGGCCATTCCAACATTGACCCTCTCTTGTCTCTCATGTGAGATTTTACACCTGGACATCGATCGCCCCTTGTCCCTTTTCCCTATCGATGACTTTTCTCCACCCAAGTTGCCACCATCGGCCAACTATTCTACAAACGCCCTTTCCCTTCTAAAAGATCCACCTCCACGCCAACCACCAGCTACTCGCCTACAGCTCCTCCACATCTCCACCTCCATAGGTCAACAGCCAACTCCATCTCATTTATCTCCCTCAACCTCCTCAATTTTTTCTCCCTAAACAAAGAGAGAATAACTAAAAAAAATATCTCCAACCACTTTCTCTAGCTAAAACTATCTCTATTTTCCTCTACATATCTTTCTCTGCAAAATATATGTTCTTTCTCTGTAAATAGAGAGATGACTCCATCAACCTCACTCTCTCCCCTCATTTTCTCTCACTACACCAAAAAAATATGAGTCAAGTTCACTTACAAGTTCATTGTGCCGCCGTTGACCTCGACAATGCCTCCTTGTGCTAGATTATAAAATGAAACAATTCAAAAAAATCCACAAGCTTCTTTCTTGACACTTTGGGATATTTAAAAATTTTCATACGCATTGTCGCATGAAACCGGTCATACACGTCTTTCTTAACATGATTAGCATGCCTAGACTCCTCATACATGGCGAGGATGCCATGAGGTTGCCGAAATTTTGACTAAACATGACCTTAAAAAGATACATGCATAGAATCTTAAATGAACAAAATGTAACTACAAATAAAATGACGAAGCCAAAGGTATACACTAAAAATGGCAATGCAAGCAAGCCTAAAGGAGCACAATATTGAATAATGAATTGAAAAAACCGGACTTATAGGGGACAATGAAAAGCTTGCAAGTTCACTAAAAAAGCGAACAAAACCTCACCACTACACTAAAAAATCTCAAGGACTCTCAGTAATGAACATAAGTGAACGTAAGAAATGTGAGAAATGAATCACCATCCCCTATATTTATAGGAAGACTTGAACTCCTGTGAGACCAGAAGCATAAAAAAAAAATTTATTAAAACGACAAAGAACAAAATGTCAAAATTCTAACTTTCTAATTCAGTAATTCGTCTCAAATTCGTCTACTTTGCCAATGAATTCACAATATTCTCGTACAAGCACACAAAAAAAGATAATTAAAAAATGCAATATTACAAAATATAAATGCAAACATTAAAACATGGATAATTTTAATGCTTACATTTGCTTTCAGAAGATAATCTTATGACGTCTCAAAACTCGTACAAATGTTGTGACACAAAAATAATCAAATTCAAATATTTTTATGTCATATGTACGCATTACAATGCGCTTTTAAATCCTATTAAAACAACTCAAGATGCATGCAGACACATCAAGCGCATTAAAAATTGCACAAATGTGTCATCAAGTACACTAAAAATCGTGCAAGCATATGAAGCATTTGCATTGACAAATGTCTAAGAAAAGAATCTCTATTACAAAATGAAATGTCTCAAGTGCCCCAACTAACGTGACAAATGTGTGAACGTAATGTATGAGAATGTTGCGTGCATTAGAAAATAATAAATAAGTCTTAAATTTCTCACTCTAACAAGCATATAAATATATTGGAGCCTTTAAGACCAATTTTAACTTTCAATTTTCTTTTAAAAAAATAAAACACATGCATATAGTCTGACAAATATGCTTAATGCTCAAACACGAATTATGAGAATATGTTATGAATTGGATACATAATTTGTAAAATCCCTTAGCTGAAATTTAATTTCAGCAAAACCAAAAATTGGCAACAAGAGAAAATAGGAAGAAGAACTCACAAGAACACTTTTTATTGAAATAGTTATGAAAGAAAAGATTGGACCTTCAATTGGAGAGGAAGATCTGACTCTCTCAAATTCCTAGCCGCCGGCTAGAGCCCTCACAATCCTAATAAATTTTAATTTCAACAACAAAAGCATAATCCCAAAAATACAATATTGTTAGCCTTAAATAGAGTCCCCTTTTCCTAAACAGTTTCCCCTCAAATTTGAATTCAAATTAGATCTATTTCCCTAATTAATTCCCTACCAATTGTAATAAAAACTTTCCTAAACAATCTCCCTTGATTCCTCCCTAGATAATGAATATTAATTCTCCTGGGCTTTCCCTAAATAATTCCCTCTCAAATTTAAATTTAAATTGAAATCTTTCCCTAAATAATTCCCTATTTATTCCTCCTCCTCACATAATGAATCATAGCTTTTTTGGGCCCCACAAGGGGGGCCGAATTTTCCCTATTTTCTGCTCCATATTCTGCTCAGTCGAATGGTTTGTTCGGTCCATGCTACACCAAATGGTTGGGTTGGCCGCCCCCTCCAATCGTATCGTATCAGAAACTGCGCGGGGTTAAAAACAAATTGAACTGATATTCCTTTTTTTAAATTGAAATAATTGCATATTCTCTGACAAATACGATCAACGCTCGAACACAATATGTAAAACCCGAAATTTGTCGATCGGATGCGTCGCACGCATTTTGATGCGCCGTAACGAAATTAGGTGAAAATTCAAAGTCGTCGGAATTCTACGCAATAAATTTTATTAAATTCTACGCGAATTTTCGATCGAAAAGGTATAAAGAACGTATACCCAATTTCACACAATTTGGAAATTAAAAAGCGTCGAAGATGTTTAAGTAATTTTTTAACCCTTTATACCCAATTTACCCTTCATGAGATATTAGGGAAGTGTTTGGAAGAGGGGCATATGCGTAATTTACTTCCTAATTCTCCCTTAATTCCCCTCATTCCGCATAGGTACCAATTCATTCGGTCCCTTGCTCGTTTCCTCGGTCGAGAGAGGGGGAAGGCGGGCGGAATAGAGGAAGGAGCGGCGGGAGCTAGCGAAAGCCGGCGGGAGCTAGCGAAAGCCGGCGGGAGCTAGCGAAAGCCGGCGGCCGGCGGTGATTTCCGGCGAGTTCTTTGGGAAAAATCAAGATGAAGGCTTGGGAAAGTCTAAGGTATGATTTCTTGAAGATATTTCTAAGCTTTTCATGTGATTTTCCTTGAAGGAAATTTCAAGGGTTTCTCCCAAATCATTTGTTTCCTCCAAAATCTCTTTATAATAAAGATTACCCTTACTATTAGAAATGTTTTTATGTTTACAAATCAAACTTTCATAGGAAAACTTTTGAGTTTAGAAATTAGGTTTTTGATGAAACGTTAAAATCCTTTGGAGAGAAGGTTAGGGAAGGCTTAAGAACAATTTTTAGCCATGAAAATGCAAGATTTCTTCAAAGAATTTTAGGTTCAACTCTTAGGGTTTTTCACTAATTGGAAAAATGTTAATGCATGCTTACCTAAAATGATTCCAAACAACCTTAAGAGAGCTCTAATGGTGAAATTTGGGCATTTTTCACAAAATCTTATTTTTCCCTAATTCTTATATGTAATAATCTGAAAATTAAACGCCCTAAAATTATAATTAGGTAAGAGGGATGTTTTAATATGCAAATTGAATGAAATTAGTGAAGAATTATGTTTCCAAAAATTGGAATTTAGGTAAATCCGAAAATTAGCATTTAAATTTCATTTTATTAAGAAAAATATTTGATATAAAAGCATGAGATTTGGATATGTTAATGAAAATGATTAGATATGTGATAAATTAACTTTTAAAATATTAAATATGAGATAAATATGCTTTAGGGTATGAGTAGGTTAATGAGCTTTAATGATCCTAAAGAGATTAATAAATTAATGGAATGTGTAAGGTGTTTAGTGAGGTATAGTGATTTGGGTTGATATAAGAGGCTTATGTTGTTATGTTGTAACTTTTCCTTAGAACTTGAAAAGATGAGGTATTAAGGAGAGATCGGTGAAACGACACTTTCAAGGAGCAACATTTGAGGTAGGAACTCCTTTTCTAAAAACTCATATTCCTTTATGTTTTGAAATGTTATATTAAATGTTCTCATTGCATATTCAATATTCTCATGTATATTAAATGTCCTCATTATTTAAAGCAACGCATATTTAATGTTCTCATGCATATTAAAGTTTTCAATATTTGATAGTAAGCAATGCATAGAAGTCTCTTTCATATAAACTTGTCTTATACTCAATGCATATGATTGATATGAAAATGTTACACTACATATCTATGTTTTTATGAAAAGAATGTTTAAATGATTGTGCATGTTGAAGGCGGAGTACCAAATATGGTGCAAAAGCACAATACAGCTCTTTTGAGCAATATGGCTCTTCGAGGCAAAAGAGGAAAGGAAAATAAATGGCCAAAAATATATTTGTGTACCTGATCAGTACACTTCTGGTACTCCGGTACGGTTGTATAAGATAAAGAATAAGCAAGCATATTAGAACATTTATGAGACAAAGGACATGACATAGTTGAAAGGATATACATATGAATTAGTATGTGATATCTAGCATATACATAAGAACTAGCATGTGATACTTAGCAAAACAATCATGACATTTCATAAATATATAGAAGAGTTAACTCACTTTTAGCATATATGTTGATTTTCATTTAATTGGTTTATGAATTTTTTAGAGTTAGTGTTACATATTGAGCTTAACTCATTCCCTCGTTTTGGGATATTTTTAGGAGAACCCGCTGCTAGGAATGGCTGATCGCCCTTGGTACACTTACAGTCGTAGAGGACCGGATGACAGGTTCCTCTTAAGTTCCTTTTAGTTGTAGTTTAAATTTTTGGGTGGTTGGCATGAATGAAAAAGATTTTATAGCCACCTTTGTATATTCAAAACTTTTTATGCAATGATATGAAATGCTTATTATATTTGGAATGTGTAAAAAAAATTAAAAAAAATTATATTTGGAATGTTGTTTAGAAGCGCTTTTAGTTTCCTTTTGAAGTATTTTAGATTCTTCAACGCATGTTTTATAAAAATTTCATGTTCTGAATGTCCGACATTCGTTCCCGCCTCGTCTACACGAGCTCATCGGGCCAGGTCCTGACATAATATATCATAATATTGTGCAAAGTTAAAAATAAATTGCGCTATAGTTTCCTTTTTAAAATTAAAATGTTAGCATATGCTCCAACAAATGTGTTAAATGTTCGAATACAAAATCTAAGAATGCTCTACAGGGCTAAAAGAAAATTGGACTAAATTATCTTTTTAAAATTGAAACTAAATACCTGCATGTGCTTCTACGAATAAGCTAAACACTCAAAATATAACATTCAAGAAAGTTGCATAGGTCAAGAATGGATTAAACAATCGTTCTCTGACTTTCAAAGGCAATGTAATCACTCTACAAAGCTTTCAATCACTTAAAAATCACAAACTCTTTCCTGAGCTCAAACATACCCGTGTGTACTCCAACCAATCCATCAAGTTCAAAAATTTAAGGTATGAGAATGCTACACAAACTAAAATCGAAATGAACAAATATTAGACTCGAACCACTACAAGCAATTTGGCAGAGTTGATGAGATAAAAAAAATAATAAAATTAAAATCTTAACAACCTAATAAAGGTCGTGTTAACTGAAAATATCATTGGAGAGAAATATATCTTTCGAAATGCCCCTAAATCCACAATGAGTAGGATATTTTATAAGTCCATTAAGCATAAATGAATGATATAGATCAATAATTACTACTTCGAATTATGAAACACCTACTGAGTTATATATTTGTATACTTCACCTCCATTAGTTGATGACAATTTTCAAAATAGCTTCTGATGGAATAGATAATTCACATAAAGGATGAGGAATTTCTGTACAATCAGCTATGAGTGCCTTTTGTTAGGTATATGTGTACCCATAGTTGATGTATGGTGGAGTTTCAGATTTTTATTCATACTTATTATTCTGCGGTCTATTGGATTTGCAGTATTGCAACATTTATTTAGATCTTGTAATGAGGATCATATGATAATTCCTCAAGATGTTAACATGTTCATATACAACTTTGTATCTTACTGTTATTTTGAATGAAAAGATCAATGTGTAATCACTTTTTTATACATCAGATGTCTTTGGATTTGGATAATTACACATTTTTATCAATTTTTATATTAAACTATGTAGCTGCAAATTACTAAATTGTCCACGTGCAAATGTTTACATATTTTTATCAATTGTTAAATTAAATTATGTATGTAGTTGTATATTGTCCATGTGAAACAATCATTATGAATGTAAATTTTTTTATAATGGTTAGATCGGCCAAGTGTTGGGAAGTTCGCCTCCTGTCCCATCAATCAATTCCAGCATCATTTTATTATGAGCTCCCGAACCTAATCATGGTAATATGCCACAAAACTCAATCATAAAATGAATAAATAAATGGTGACTAATCCTGCCAACAATTGAACATTAAAAAATCATAGAAAAATCAAGATCTTTATTAATTGAAAGCACAAATCAGAAAGAGGTGCTGTGAATAATAAAAAATTGTGAGATTAAGACATTACCCTCAGTTCTTCCTGTAAATGTAAGATTTCAGCGTATTCTGCCTCCAAGAGTTGCTCTTGGCACTTTCTGTCAATAGCTTCATCAGTAACTTCCTTTGAAAGCAACTCAATTTCTTTCCTGATCCTTATTAGTTCTTCTTTAGCAGCAAGCATGACATTACTTCCAACATAGTTACCAAAACTTTGTTCAACCAGTTTCCTAGCTTCTTCTAATGTCCTACCGGAACTAGAAGTTTTTAAATTAGCCGATTTGCTTGACATGCGAGTAACTTTTTCACCCTGTGAACATTCAGCATGTCACAGACTTGGACAAACAATAATAAAAAATTAAACTGAAGCAGATCATTCACACCTTCCGAATAAGATACATACAGCTAGGAGATTAAGAACCATTCCATAAGAAGCAGTAAATTGTGAGACAAGAGGTTCAAGCCCTGTGAACAGAAGCTCACAAGATTCTTCAGCTCCTTCATATGGAGTTTGAACAAGAACAACATAACCAACTTCATCAATACCTCTCCTTCCAGCACGACCTGCCATCTGAAGTAGCTCATTTGAGCTTAAAAGTGTCCGTCCTGATTCACCCCTTTTGATAAGAGATGAAATTATTGCTGTCCTAGCAGGCATATTGATCCCAGCAGCAAGTGTTTCGGTAGCAAAGACAACCTTGACAAGACCTCTTTGAAATAGTTCCTCAACAAATGACTTCCAAAGTGGCAAGCAGCCCGCATGATGTGCTGCAATTCCTTGCAGAAGACCTTTTATAGCTCCTTCCCTAATAGCATCAGGATACTGCACCCTAAATCTCCGTAGTTCAAGTTCAACTTCGCTAGCTTCACAGTCATCTAAAAGCATGCAATCCTCAAGGTACTGAACAGCAGCATCACAACCTCTTCTACTAAAAATAAACCAAATAGCTGGCAGCATATCCTTCACCCTAAGGTGCTTCAAGGTATCCCTGATTTGAGGAACCTGAAGGGAGAAGGATACAAAGTTAAAAATCTACTAGATTTTACTTAAAATAATTAAAAGCATCAAAATACATAAGAGACAATGGAAAAAAAATAAGATCAAAAATGAGAAAACATGTCAATCATACTTGTGAGCGGCGTATGTTGTTTATGACATTCTTTGACAAAGGTGTTTTTCTTGAGATCCCGGCAACCCTACTAAAGCTTTGTTCAGTTTTGTTCGATCTATGCTTTCTTGTTCTGTTCTCATTGTAAGTATCGACCTTTGAGGGTGATGGATGCAAGTTATCAATTGAAAGCTTCCTGCATTCAATGGAGTAAAGTTGCAAACTTTGACTGGTCTTTTACTATAGCAGTAAGAAGCACGTCATGCATCACAAAACATAATTACAACATTCATATTTACCAGCTAGAAGTCACTGTTTCACGAAGCAATGAAGAAAAGGAGGTAAACTATCAGTCAAGATGTGTCTTCATGCCATAATTTGATTATAAACTAAATTTCCAAGCCCAAAAAAGCTAATTAACCAAAACGTCTGGTCAATAATTCCTTGTCTGCAATTTCCACCAAAAATAGAAGGTAATTTGCAGTCAACATTTTACTCAAAGAGTTCTCCATCAAATGTCTTTACATGACTGCTAAGAATTGCTATACCAAACTGTTGAATGATCGTAAGACCCCCAAGTCAATGACTCTTGCTAGAGATTCTTGAGCACACAGATTAAAAGTTCTAACCATTGGATCAATCCTCTTATGTCCTTAGATTGCCATTTGTATACTCTTTTTCCACTTCTAGCTGTCGACCCCTCTTAAGAACTTTTTTATTTTTGTAAATAGCTTTAATTTATTTTTCATTGTAAGATTTTTAATGAAGTTATATATTTTTTCAGTTTTGTATAGAATCAAATAATAAAATTCAAAGTAGCTTTTTTTATTTTTCCAATTTTCTGCATGATATCAGAGTGATTAAGATTTCTTTTTCCAACATTTGTTCTTTTTCCTTCTTGTTAGGTTTCTTCATTCACTTCATTATATCTAATTTTCTTAACTTTCTTTCTAAGGAGTCAATCATCATGAAGGGTAAAAGTCAAACTTAAAAAAAACTCTACGAGCTACATGTTAAATATTGCTTTAACGGTAGAACGATCTGAAGTAGTCCAAAATTGTGAAGACCTTTCTGAAAAAAAATGGAAAAAGCTCTGTTACCTTGTAAATCCTCCTCTAGAGTTGAAGGATCCAAAATTTGTACGTTGAGATGAAGCGGATTTCATGATCATGACGTGATTGTGAAATATCATGATACCTAAAATCAGTTGATCATATATATTCCTCTCAATAATAAATAAGTTTGAAATGTCGTCAAACAAACATACTAAAAACGGCATAATGGTACCATCCTATAAAAGATAAAAACTAAAATTTTGACAACCATGAAAGGTAATATTCCTATTATTGAGTACTTTTAATGCAACAAAGGTTTATTGGGTTGAGATGATAATGCACTAATTCTCAAATGATTTGTAAAAAGAGCAAGGGGGTTTGACTTTCTTACCGAACTCAAAAATGATTTCAACCAAATACGTGTCCAAATCTTAAGTAGAGAAAACATATCATCACTAAATGAAGTTCTTTCTCATACAAGCTGAAAGGAAGAAAGAAGATAATGCCTAACACGTCAGTTTCCCAAACATATGTCATAACTACCATCGAACCCAAGGGATTTACAACTACAAACTTTTCCTTACAAAAGGATAAAAGTTTTCCTCTAAAGGCAATTTATGATATGATGACTGTAAAACCAAATGACACATCAAAGAAAAATGCTAGAAACTTTAAGGTAACCCCCAAGCTATGATGGAGATAAAAAATATTACCAAAAAGGAAAAGCTTGTCTAGTTGAGTGAAAGGGTTGAATCTAAAACGAATGGGCAAATTAAGAAACTTCCTCAACTCTCTGGAAAAATCTTCTAAATCATGCTCTATAGCTCAAATGCTATGACTTCCAATTCTTTGTTTTCAATGTCTTAAATAATTTCCCTCACACCTATATCATAGATTCAGAAGCTACTGACTACATAACCAAAATTGTCAAATTTTTCAAACCTACAAACCTTGTCTCAGCAATATACAATTAAAGTGGTCGATGGTTCTCTAACAATTATTGCATATCTAAGAAATATTTTAACTCCATCCATATTTTTCTTCATTAATGTATTGCATATTCCTCATCTTGTAATAAATCTTCTATAAATCCATAAAATCACTAAAGATAATAATTGCAAGGTAACATTTTTTTATTGATCATTTTGTATTTCAAAACCTCACAACGGGGAATACAATCGGGCAAGCTAAGGAAAATGATGAATTATATTTTCTTGAAAACAACAATCACTTATCATGTTCTTTCATTTTCGCCCTCAATACAAGTCATGTAAAAACATCAATATATTAGAGATCTCTTTCAAAGCCCTAAAATATATGTTTCTTTGTCTTTTTTTTCAATGTAAACATAAAAAATTCTCATTGTGAGACTTATGAAATTGCAAAATATCATCGTGTTATTTTTCTTGACAGTGGTTTTAGATTCTCTACTCCTTTTCTAATTATTCAATCATATATTTAGAAACCTTCCAAAATCTCCAATTTTTTTGGAACTATAGGATTTGTCACATTTATTGATGTTTGCACTCGAATGATATAGATATATCTTATGAAATAAAAAATATATATCAGCATTAACTTTCTCATTTTTACTACAATGATACAAAAATAATTATATTCTAACATCAAAGTATTTAAGATTGATAATGCTCATGATTGTTTTAATCATGCATTATCATCTTTATTTCATAAAGAAAGAATCATCCACCAATCCTTCTATCTTGACACTCTCCAACAAAATGGAGTAGAAAAAAAATTGCCGTCATCTATTAAAAATTGCCGTCATCTATTACAATAAATCTTAGAGAAATAGTTTCAAAAATTAAGTGCTAAAAAATATTAGGGAGAAACTCACTGCCACATACCTACTTAATAGAATACCCTAAAAAACTAACGATTTCAAAAATCCTTTAAACTATCTGGTTATATTTTTCTCCGCAAATAACTTACTCTCAAATTTTTAAAAAAAAATCTTTAACTGCATTGGCTAATTCCACATCCACAAATAACACAATAGTAAACTTAATCATATAGCTCTCAAATGTCATTATTAGGTATTCCTCATAAGTGTTATCATCATACCACCAAAAAAAATAAAATCTTACTTAAAAAGATATCACATTTCACCTTTGATAAGATAAAAAACTCTTTTCAATCAAACCCATCTTCAGGGGGGTGAACACTCAACTGGAAGATAAGTTTGATAAAACCTATCTTTCATCTTGACATTCCTACAACACAAATATCAAACACTGAACCCCTTCAAGTCTATATAAGAAAGAATAACCACAGACAAGAAGAAATAAGCCAATCCAAAATCTCCCAGTAAGATCAAGACCCAAAATTGATATCAAAGATCAATCCATCAATAGATATTCACCTCTGTATCCCATCTCCCAATAAAAATCTCCTCAAAAATTTTCTCCAACCCATAAAGCTTTCCTTACAAACATCAACTCCAATTCTATTAAAATATCACTAATTATATTTAAAGCACTTGAAAATAAGACTCAGAAAGATGCAATGAATGCTCTATTTGGAAGATCGTTGAACTTGCAAAAGGAAAGAAAATAGTATGATGCAAATGGATTTTTCTATAAAATATAGAGCAGATAGAAGCCTTAAACGGTATAAAACAAGATTTGCAGCTAAAGGAAATACCCAATTTTATGAAATTTACAATAAATATTTGCACCATACTTTGATCGCAAATTCTTAAGAAAATTTTTTTGAGAATAGAAGTATTTGCATCATACCTCTTGAGAATAGAAATTGCTCAATGATAACAAACAAATATTCTTCTCAATAAAAACATGTCATGGGTCTGCTAAAAAAATAAAAACAATTTATTGTTAATCATATAACAGTCAAATTAAACTATGTCAAAAACTGGATGCAAATGAAATAAGGAAAAAAAAAACTAACATGATACAATATCAAAGATTAGTTAGAAAAATGAAAAAAGGAAATTATCTATCTCACATGAAAAAAGGAAAGATTACCCTAAACCAGTTCTATGAAAAATGGAAATTATCTATCTCACATGAAAAAAGGAAAGATTACCCTAAACCCTAAAATTATCTATCTCACATTCATCCATAAATCACATTTATAGTGCATCTCATCAATTAATTCATACACAAATCCAGAAGAGTCTCACCCTCAAGTTACTTACAGAAATCTCCAATGCCTTAAATCAAATTTTGGTAAGGAAATTTTCTCTTTAAAAAAAAATAGGATACTTTATAAATTGAAAGGTATATTGATGCAGACTATACAAGATCATCAATAGATAAAAGATTCATGATTGGATACTATAAATCTCATAACATGGAAGAGCAAAAAACATGTTTCAAAATCTAGTTTTGAATCAAAATTTATTGTCATTGCCCAATAATTTTGAGAGCTTATATGGATCAAATCATTTTGGAATATATATTATAATAATAAATTTGTCATCGATATTGCTTATAATCCAATATGGCATGATTGTACCAAGTATGTGAAGGGGATAGACACTTTATAAAATAGAAACAAGAAAGTGAATTGATTTATACTCTATATATGTTAACAACAAATTAACTTACAAACATTCTCATTAAATGATTGTACCCCATATTCAAAAATATTATAAGTAAACTTGCAAAGATAGATTTATAACATTCAATTTAAGAGGGAGTGTTAAATGATCGGGAGACCAGTATGGCATGATTATATCAAGTATGTGGAGGGAATAGACACTTTATAAATAGAAACTATAAAGTGGGTTGATTTATACTCGATATATGTTAACTAGAAATTAACTTACAAACATTCTCATAAAATGATTGTACCCCATATTCAAAAATATTAAAAGTAAACTTTCAAAGATAGAATTATAACATTCAATTTAAGAGGGAGTGTTAAATGGTCTTGAAACCCACAATCCAACCAATCTTGATTGAAATCCTTGAGCAAAAAGATTAAAGGTTCTAATCATTGGATTGATTTACTTATGGCCCCTAGATTGCAATGTGAACCCCCTCCTCTACTAGTCGGCAGCCCCTCTTAGGAACTTATTTCTTTATTGTAAATAGTTTTGATTAATTTTCATTAAAATACTTCTATATAATTTTTTATGTACTTCCACATTTTGTACAAAATCAAACAACAAAATTTAAAGTAGCTTTTTCTACTTTTCTACACAAACAAAGATGTGCTATTCTAAATGAAATAATTTACACTGTTCATTTGATTCTTACTCCATAAGAAAAAAAAAATCGATGATATTACATTATTATGAAAACCAATAGCAACTCACCATAAGAAATGACAAAACTAACCTTAAAATGTTCCATGTTAAAGCTTTTGAAGTTAAAAAAAAACATAGCATGGCACATCATCCACTCCAAATTAAGGGCGGGCACAAGTTAGCCAATACATATCATCAAGATTTGTGTGCAAGTACAATGCACCAGTAAATTGATAAAAAAAATGTAATTTAAAGGCCAGCTCAAGTAATTACAGGCATGCATTAAGTCAATCGAACTTATCAATTTCATAGCCAAATATTTAGAACCAAAACTAATAAATAAGAATCCCTGAAAAAATGTCAAATCAAAAGTATTCATTCAAAAGCTTCATTTTTATTTTGCATTCAACTGATATATATATATATATATATATATATATATATATATATATATATATATATATATATATATATGCACACACACAAACACACTTCAACAAATATGCAAACTATTGCAAACAGTTAAAACACTTATGATATATAAAAAAAGTATGCTTACTTACAATTGATGTATATGTTGGTAAAACCTACTACAAATTGGCTAATTGAGCTAATAGGTCCATAAAGTAATGACTCTTTTGAGTGTGAAAACCCGAAAATGCCGTTTTAGACCTCGCACGCTTTTCAAAGCGCCGCGATGAGTTTTAAGTGAAAAAATTCAATGTTGTCGGTTTTCGACGGGATTAATTTTATAAAATTCTACGCAAAATTTGGAACAATTTGATATATAAAACTTATATTTAATTCCTCTTAATTTGAGAGATAAAAATTTCCGAAGACTAATAATACCAATAATGCCCTTAGAGGTTATTAAGGCTTGGAGAGTTTAAGTGAGGGCAAAAGGGTCTTTTGAAATCTCTATTTCCTTAAGTAATGAAAGAACCGAACCCCCTTTTCATTCCTTCGCTCATTTGGTCGGCCGAAACAAAGGGGAGACGGAACCGAGAGGAAGAGGCGCGCGGAAGGGAGCGGCTGGAAGCTTCGGGCGGCGGTTTCCGGCGGCCGTTCGTGGAGAAACTTGTAGGGAAGATTAAGGGAAAGTTAAGGTGAGTTGTTTTCAATAGATTTCTCATGATTTTATAGAATTTTTCTTTAGGGAAAATTTAGGGTTTGAGGGGAAAATTGGATTTTCTTTAAGAGAATGATAAGATAGGTTTAAGAGATGCTTTTATGCGTAGAAATGAGATTTTATTTTTAAACATTTTGAGATTTGGTAAAATTAGGGTTTTCTCTAAAATTGGAGTTTTTGAAAGTACCTTTGCAAATATTATTCCTAAGGGTCCTAAGAGAGTTTTTAAGAGAAGAAATTGAGTTTTTCTTATAAAATCTTATTTTCCTAATTTTTAATTAATTTAAATCCGAAAATAGAAAATATTTAATTATGATTTAGGTATGGGGGAGAGAGTGACATGTTTGTTTGAGGGAAATAATGAAAATGGGTTTTTCTAAAATTAGGGTTTTAGGTAAATCCGAAAATAGAATTATTTTAAATTAATTTAGATTAAGGAGAAAGTGTTATGTTGATTAATATTAGGTAATTAGACAAAAATTATGAATTTTTAGATTATGATATGCTTTATGTGATCTTTTGGAAAGAGGAAGAGGAAGAACTTAGGGTAGATTGTAAAAAAAAGAATGGGAACATTAATTTAGATTTATTATAAATGATTTTGAAGAAGAAATTATCTCTATTAGGTGTTTTGAAGCAATCTCGAAGGAAGAAGGATTAGCAAGGAGAATCAATTCCAAACTTCTGTAAGAAATGCACGGTTCTTTATTTCAGTAATACTTTTGTTACCCTCAAGTTATATGCAATCATTATCATTTACTATTGTCAAATTTCTTTATTGTTGTCAAGAGAATGATCATACAAATTACATGTACAATTTATGATATCTTATGATAAGGTTTATATATTATAAGGAATAAGATGGAATGAAATGATATGCTTATGTATATTGAATGCTTGCATGTGTATGTTGAAAAGATGGAGTTCACCCCCTTATGGTACTAGCTGGGGACGCTGTACTCGTGCACGATAAAATGGTAAAGGATATGGAAAAGGAAAATGGAAAAGGTGTACCTTTATGGTACAGACGGTGACTCCTGTGACGGTTGTATTATTTACAGAATGAAAAAGCTATGTATATGTATATGAATATGGAAATGGAAATGAAAGGAAAAATGAAATATATGATTTATGATATGATATGATATGTTTACTGTTATGTTAAGAATGAAATCATTTTATGTTATGTTCATATGAAATTTGCATCTATCATATTGTTCAGATTATCTTGTTTACTGTAGTTTAGAATTGTGTATTACTTACTGAGCTTTAGCTTAATGTTAGTTGTTAACATTTTCAGGTGAGCTTAATTTAATCAATGAGTAGAAGGGGCGGCATAGTTTATCGTAGGGCAGGAGCTCCGGAAGAAAGGTAAGGACGAAGAATATGTTTGCTTATATGTTTATGTGATTTCAAATTTTATTGTTATAGTGGCTCTTTCAAAATATTTTGGAGATTTATTTAGGGAATTGATAGATTTAGGAATTAGATATTTGACCTACCGTCCGACCTCTGTTCCCGCCTCGCCTACGCGAGCTCACCGGGCCGGGTCGTGACATTGAGAATCCTTGAATTCCCATAGGTTGAAAACCTTCCTAGTTCAGGATATTTTTATAAAGAATATATATATATATTATGATGAATATAGTAAGTATAAATACATTGCTTTTTATTTTTTATATGAACAACCATAAATATCACAATTTTATAAATCATCCCAAAAATTTAATATTTTTAATCATTCATGCCATGAAATATTATTCTAATCTAATGATATGATGATATCCATTACATTATTTTTAAATTTTAAACCTGCATCTTTTATAGTTCATTCTACATGCTTATGTTTTGCCATTTACGATTTAATAAATATGAGTCATCTACTAAGTTTGAATGTCAAACAATTGTGGCAAACATTTGGGGTTTCAATTTAGAATAGTATGTAAAATTCAAGCTTGATCCAAAGTTGACCTGATTCAAATATGTTTGACGCGAACAAAACTCATTTATTATACAAGTCAAAATATTTGAACTAAACCCGAGTTGTTTAACTCATATATTATATTGGATCATGCATTTTTTTTTATCAACACTACTCGTTTAGCACAAATATGATTGTTTGACCCAAAACAAAACATTTAATATGAATCCAAACAGCATTCAAGTCATTTTGGGTTTATGGATCAACCCGCACCAAACATGAAATTTTATTGAGTCAAAATTTCAGACTCGAACCCAACCCAAAAATTAATCAGGTCAACTTGAAGCTTGATTTGTCATGTCAAATCCATGTTGAGTTGTCAGGTCGATCATTATTGACACCCTACTTTTAGCATATTCAACCACATTACTTTGTAGACTATTACTATAAGACCAAACTTCCAGCATTATATATTTCCTTAAGTCCGTATTATTTTTTATTTATAGTTATTCATTTGTACTCCTATCAGGTTTTGGTTAGTTATTGCTTTATAGTTGGTTAATTTATTGTTAAGGACTATGTATATTCAATAAATATTATTTATTTCTTGGTACTTATATGTTTTTGCTTACAATTGCTTATGGATGAATATTTCCCTCTTGAATATTAAATAGTTTTATTTGATCTTGAATTTTGAGATTTATCTTATAAGTTGAGATTAATCCACGCATGCAGCGGCAGTGAGCAGGGTGCATGCCATGGAAGTCGACAGGACCTGCTTAGCAACAACTGTAATGCATCCCACAACAACAAGCAAGGAGCGACAATGGTGGCAAGTAGGATGTGTGTAGCGGAATTGAGTAATTAGAGCAACAGAAAATGTAGCAAGTTGTAGCTATATGCGAAGGGCAGGAATAAAAGACGAGAAATGAGAGAGATAGAGGGGGCGCGTTAAGGTCAGAACTAACCCTACTTTAATACTATGTTAAAAGGGGAAAGCTTTTGAGTATTAATCACTAGAAGATTCATATATTTGTAATAACGGTGTGAGAGTATAATGATCTAGATACAATCAAATAAACATAGAGAAAATTCCTAATTTACTATTTTCCTTGGCTAAAAATACACATTTGGAAATATGCAAACTATTTTTGGTAGTTGAAGAAAAACACACATAAAAGATAGTTTAAAGACCAATGGATGACATTCTTTTAGTAACTATTTGGTTGAGAAATAGTGTTTGCTTGAGGAATAAAAGATGGACGATAGAGTAATTTGACTTAATATCATTAGTCAGGTTTATGTTTGGTTTTATTCTTCTTGATGCATTAACCTAAATAAAACTAAAAAGGCTATGGTAGATCTGGATCTTCCTGAAAACTCCTGAGTTTTATCTTCTATCTTTTTTTCTTTTTGCATCTGTATTTTTAATGACAAAGGTTTAGCACCCGTCTTTGAAATTAAAAAAAGCTAGTACATAAGCATCAAGAAAACTAGCATTTTTAAAAATATGGTGTCTCCGCCCAAACCCTTAGATGTACCCCTACAATCCAATCTAACCAACAAAACTCCCAAAATCATACAAGGAAAAACACAAATATATCTATAGATCCGAACAAAAAAACATTTATTCATTAAATTCCCCTGCCAATTCCTTCAAACCTCTCTCTAAATGTGAATTTCATTCGCCCTCTGCTTAAAATGTCATTTACTTCATTTCCTGCTAATTAATCAAATTACACACAAGTGGCAGCCTTTGTATTCAAAAACAAAAACAAAAAAAATCTTTTACCCTCCCATCCTCATCCCTTGCTTTCTATATCTATAATCAAAAGATATCAGATGCACCACACCAGTGTTTTTAAAGCAGCCATCAAACTAGAACCACGGTTAAATAAAATATCTTTTGAAAAAGGGGCTTAGACGATGCAAGAGGTTCCTAGCAATGGGAGGTCAATTGCGGGTTGATGCACGCACCGTATCAATGCATTTGCAAGATACTATTTTTATTACTTTATCAAAAATCTCAAAGTCACAGTTGAGGCAACCTATTTGTTGCTCCTAGAGATGCTATTTTTGAAAGGATAAAAAATATATACATTACAATGATGCAATAAAATACAGCATGACAGATATTGATGTGTCTGAACCTAAAAGAAGATGGATACTACTAAAATGAATGTTTTTTACAATAACTTGGCCAATTAAAAATGGAAGAATGAATATATATATTTATATATAAAAGGATGGATATATTTATCCTTACATATATTTCACAATCCATCACAAATTTTTAATGGATAAGATTCAAGTTGTTAATGGAAGGTGAAAATTATGTGAGCATAATAGCATTGGAGGCTGTCTATGATCTTAAGTTCAATTCTCTCCTACGCAATACTAACTCCCTCATGGCATAAAAGAATAATACAAAGAAAAGGTTAAAAAAATTCAATAATCAGATTATAAGTTTAAATGAAGAAAAATAAATTATGCTAAATTAGAAATTTGTTAATACACTTATGAAACTGGTATTGAGGATAGATTCAAGTACCTATTGATTTTTGTGCCTTTCTCATCCAGAAGTGGTAGCAGAGATGTCTTTAAAGAGAAGTGCCATTGTAGTGGAACTGGCCTTTTTGTGGAAGCCACCAGTTCTGTTTTGCCATGAATCTACATCAATGGATGAAGGCATTTTAGAGAGAAATATTATTTTTCATAATGTACTAACAAATCAACAAAAGAAATACAGAAGACAGTTCTGAATTGAGTTGAATTTTCTTAGCCAAGAACTTGGTAGCATGTTTGCAGTTGCTTATGATGACATTCTGCGCAACAACTTCCTTACACAAACCTAGAAAATAAACTTCTAGAAATACATGCAGACCATATCATCAATGTACATTGTACACATCTCAAAGAACATCAAAAATATAAGGCACGATGAGAAGTTCAAAAGGAAATTGCGTTTAATGGTAACTAGTATAATGAAGGATTATATTGCTTGTAGGATATCAAGCAGAGCCGTGGAGCCTATTGTGTTTATGACTAGCTTTGCCAATGGTCGGATGGAGGGTCATTAATAGTAAATTATGGTTGCATGTTATTTTGGTAGCACTTATAAAATATAAGGATACAGAGGCACTTCTTAGGAAGGTAATTTTGATTTGGACTTTACTTCTATTATCACTATTAATTAGGCTATTGATTTAGGGGCCATTGATCATACAACAACAACAACATCAAGCCTTTGTCCCACTACGTGGGGTCGGCTACATGAATCCTTTTTCGTCATTGTGTCATGTTAAAAGTCAAATTCTCATTCAAATCTAATAAAGAAAGATCATTTATAATATTTTCTAACCAATTTTTTTTAGGTTTACCACTACCTTTCTCATCTCTGCAACACTTAACTTAGTATTATGCTTCTCTTTTAATGGCCAACATTCAGCACCATAAAGCATTGCAGGTCTCACCACCATCTTATAGAATTTTTCCTTAAGTTTTAGGGGGACTTTTCTATCGAACAACAAGCCCAATGCATTCTTCCACTTCAAGCATCCAACTTGAATTTTATTGATAATGTCCCCCATCTATTTCATCATCACTCTGAAGTCTGAACAATAGATCCAAGATATATAAAACGTGTACTCTTATTAATAACTTGATCGTCCAAAGTCACAATCCCCTCACTAGGTCTATTGCTACTAAATTACACTCCATATATTCAGTTTTAGATCTACTCAAGCAAAAACCTTTAGACTCTAAGGTTGACCTCCATAATTCAAGTTTACCTTCAACTCCCTCTCTAGTCTTATCAACAAGAAGAATATCATCAGCAAAAAGCATACACCAAGGTACATCCTCTTGCAAATGTCTAGTGAGAACATCCATGACTAAAGCAAAAAGATATGGACTTAAGGCTGATCCTTGATATAATCCAACCGAAATATGAAAATGCTTGGTCAAACCACCTTGTCTTTGAACACAAGTAATAGCTCCTATATACATATCTTTAATGATTTGAATATAAGTGTTATTAACTCCTTTCTTTTCAAGAACTCTCCATAGCACTTCTCTTGGAACTCTATACGCTTTCTCAAAATCAATAAATATCATATGTAGATCCTCCTTATTCTCTCTATATTTCTCCATCAAACCTCTCAATAAATGTATGGCTTCCATAGTATACCTACCCGGCATGAATCTGTTAAGCAGTAAGACAACAGCAGTTTTTGCCCAAAACTGTAGGTCTACTAACTTGAGTCGATCTTAGCTAACAAAAGGGATTTGTGTCATATCAAGTATATCCTATAATTCATTACTCATGGGTTTAAAGTCATTAAGGAACATACAAGCTCTGGTCGTGACTGTAATTTACTGATACCATTTTGTGGCAAAACCACCAGGTCAAGTGTCCCAATCATAATTGTTTACATGCGGTGCCATTTGGCGAAAGAGCCACCAATTAAAGGATGCATGTCACATCCTTACTTGCGAAAGATGGTTTGAAAATGAATCTTAACGATACATTTGATATGACATTCGCTCTTGGTGAGCTGATTTTTATCATTGAAAGGGCATGAATTTTTGCTTTAAGATTTTAGGTGATAAAATTCATTTCAAAAGTGTCTTCTACAAAACCAACCTGAAATCACTCCAATATGATAAAGCCAAGTAGGGAATTCATAGCACAAAAAAATACAAGTTGGAATTCTTAATATTTGAGCAAAAAATAAAACATTATTAACCAAAATATTTACCTTCCCTATCCAACCAGCTAGCTCATCAGGATTTGCAACAGTTGCTGAGAGACATATAAGTTGGACTTCCTTTGGACAGTATATGACCTGCATTACTTAAATGATAAAAATCAGTCATATCAAAGAAAACTATCAACTTCCTAAAAGCAAACTAAGGATCATAAGACATACAATCTCTTCCCAAACAGTACCACGTGATATGTCGCTAAGATAGTGCACCTCATCAAGAACAACCACGTCCACATCGAACAACTTACTCCCTGAAGATACCATACCAACACTGCAGAATAAATACAAGAATTCTTATTGCCAAACTATAATAATTTATAAGAAATTTAAAAGGTAAACAATGGTAATGAAAATTAAATAATTAATTGTAATATTATAGTAACAAGATTCTCAAGCATCCAAGAAAGAAAATACATTCCAAACCTAAATAGTTATCGATTCATTGAGCTTCCAGGCAACAACAACAAAAAATTAGTATGACAACGGTGTGATTAAAAGTTAATCAAGTAGTTGAGTACAAAGGCAAGATGAAGGACAACACGCTAGTCATCAAGAAAATAAGCATTCAGATTGGTATGTTCTATGACAACTTATGGAATAGAAACATGCATAAATAAAAATAATAAAGCATTAAGAAAATCCAACATTTCTAAATTCGTTGCAAAAGTTAGAAATAATTAAGAAAAACATCCATTTGTTTTTATGCCAAGTATACAATAGCATAAAAATTTTGATCGGCATGGTGAAAACATGGTGGCTCATAAAACCATTTCTGTGAAAAACAAATGGATGTTTAAAATGGCAAAGAGACCGTATACATAGTACAAGTGGCTTATGGCAGATATCCATAAGCAGTGCGTTCAGAATTAATACCACTTGCTGATTTACTAATAGTATCAAACAACCTTTAGAGAAGACCAAATGCTATAAAGTGATTGCAATAAAGACTAAAGTACCTTTGGTACATCATGTTGCGAAGTATCTCAGTCGTCATAATTAATATTGATGCATCTTTGTTAATAGCAGAATCTCCAGTCAAAAGACCAACTCTGTGCTCACCAAATGATTTCCTATAAACATTTGAAACCCGACAATTTTTCATTACATTTATGAAGAATAAGAGATGAGGAATAAGACATGAAATGATGGGTCGCTCATCTTTGATAATAGTTGAATGTCCAATCAAAAGATCAACTTATTCTCCTAAATGAATTCTTATAAACATTTGGAGCCAGTTATAAAATTACAATATTATGTCACAGCAAAAATAGAGATTGATGGAGATTCCACTTCTTAATTTATTATTCGTAATGATCATTTTTTTTTTCTTTTTTAGCAAAATTATGTTAGCCAATTTATGTCAGTTAAGCTTCAGGTCATTCCCTCAAGCATTGTATCTGTTAGTTTTTTTATTGAGAGCCCTGCCCAACAAAAAGTAATCCTTAAACTGAAATTACTAAATGTATTGCAGATAAGGAATAAAATTCTCTTTGACATGGAAGTTCTTGTAAGAAACGGTTTGCCGGTTCAGCTGAATTGGCTCGATTTAACAAGCGAGCGAAGCAAATCACCCGAGCGGGCTGCGTGCGTGCATGCGGCTTCTGGCAAAGTTTGAATCGCGGGTTTAAGTGGATAATCGCATATGGGAGTGAAAGGTAATGACTCCTCGTGAGAGATAACTCCGCTTCTTTCATTGCAGTGCAATCAAATGCACATGAGAAGCTTTAGCATATACAAAAAAAAAAGTGTTGAGAGGAAGAAGAAGGAGAAGAAAGTCGAAGGAAAGAAATATAGAGAGAGTTCTTGGGTTTCAATTACTGGCGTCGAGGAAGACAGTGAGAGTAAGCAAAGCAAGAGAGAAGGAAGCTGGTTCGACACTCGGCTTGGAAAGGTAAGGGAATTTTAAGAATTAAAATTCCTATATAACTAATTTAGTATTAAAAAAACAAGAATTACACAGCTCATCTTGGCCTGTTGGTTGAGAACTTATGCTTCCAACTTAAAGGTCTTGGGTTCAAGTCTTTGTGTATGCGTTGTGTGTGTGAGTTTGCCTTAAATGGCCTAAATGTCCCCAAAAAAAAAACAAGAATTAATATCAGGATTTATTTAAAAATATTTCAAATTAAATTTATATTAAGGTTGATTATTATTGTATTTTAAATAAGTGAATACATAAAATAATAATAATAATAATAATAATAAAATAAGACTATATTTTAAGTAGTAAATTAAGAAGAGAAGTTGTTAGATATACAAATTTTATTTTAGAAATTAATAATAAAAAAGAATAAATTGATATTTAAATGAGAGATTATGAGATTCAAATAGGATATGGATTTTAATTGAAAATACTAATTAAAATAATTAACTATTCAAATATGAATTAAATGATTTCTGATAATTGATATATTAATAATAAAGAAAATAATGTTTAAATATAGACAGACACAGAGAGAGAACGAATATTTTAAAGATTCAATTTTAATTAGTGGAATTAACTAGTTAATTATAAGAGGTGAGATTAATTAAATGTATTATAATGTGATCTTTTTATAGGCTTTAAATATATCATCATTGAAATAAGGAGCAAAAGTTAAATATCAAGACATCAATTTCAAGGTGAATATTCATGTTTTCATATTATGATAATTGTATTACTTCTAATTGCATTTAATTGTTATTGCAAATAATTTATTTTATTGCTTCTTAAAATTATATTGCAAATGATTTATCTCTCACATATCAAATGATTGAGCATGATTAGCATGTTATATTTTACATTACTGCATAAAATTAAGAAATGTAATATGAATGAAATGACTAGATAGATATGCTTGCATGTGCGTATTAACTGATGGAGCACACCCCCTTAAGGTACTGGCAGGAGACGCAATGTGCCCGTACACGTAAATGGAAAAGGTTATGGGAAAAAAAAAGGAAATGAAAAATGAGTACCTTTATTGGTACTATTTTATACGGTGGCTCCTGTGACGATCGTATTATTTACGAGAAAGGATAAAAGTATGGATAAAGATATGATATATACATAACATTAAAAGTCTTGAAATGAAATGATTAAATAGAATTACTTTATGAATTGAAATGATCATGCATATTGTTCCAAATGTCTTGAGTTATAATAGTTTAAAAGCATGATTTACTTACTGAGTTATTTATGGCTCACTCTTAAATTTATAAATAAACAAGTATTATTCATAGTTATAATGAGTAGAAGAGAAGATGATGTTTATCATAGGGGCAAAGCACCACAAGAAATGTATTTAAACAAAAAAAAAATATTACTTAGACATACTTACCAAGGTTGTGAAAATTGGACCGGACATCGAACCGGTAGAGAGAGCGGTTTATGGTTCGACCGGATCAAACCGGTCGAACCGGGGTCGAATTGGATGACGTAATAAATAAAATTTAGATGTCATAAAAATAATATAATAATATAATTTTTTATTAAAAAATAAATTAAATTCACACATTACTAATATCTTATACAATTTTAAATTTAAACATATTCAATCTTTAAACTTAATTTAAATTTAACAAAAAATTAATTTACAAATGAATTAATAAGTTTAATATAAATAATTCTTAATTTATGTTATATATTTATATATAATTTATATTTATAATTTATATATTAGATTCATATTATTATTTTACATTTAAAAATTATTGAAGTTAAATTAAATCATTTATTATAAATAATAAATAAATTAATTAATATTTATAGTACATAAAAAAATAAATGAAGAATATAATTTATTTAATATTATTAATTAAAAATAAATATTATTTCATCATAAAAAGGCAAAAAGCTTATTTAAAAAATCTATTTAAAAATGAGTAGTATATGTTGTAAGCTTAAAAGTTAAGAATAAAGACATAGTAGCTTTAGTTTTTTTAGTCCCACACTCCCACATCACTTGGGAGACTTTATCTTGGTAAGGCTTTTACTTTATATTGATTTTTGAGCTTGGAAGAAGTAGTACATCATGTGAAAAGATGAATCTTCATGAAATGCTTGTTTGAAATTTTATAATTTAAAATTAAGCATTTCAAATATGAAATTAAATTACAAATATTTTTAAATATTTAAAAATAAGTTATTTAAAATTTAAATATTAAAAAATGCAAAAGTTGAACCGGCTGGTTCAAGAGAACTGCGACCGGTTTGATGCTAGGCTGATTTTTAGGTTGAACCGAACCAGACTTCAGACCGGTTCACGGTTGAACCGGTCGGACCGTCCGGTCCGATTTTTAAAGCAATGATAATTACAAGGAAACTAGAAGCATATATATAATGGATCTAGAGCCTCGGGTCTAATTAGATTAATTAAAAGTGAATGTGAAATCTTTGTTAAAGATGAATTTATAATTTCAAATACATATAGAATGTTGCATTAAGAAATATTAAATGAGATTTCAAGATAAAAAGTTAAAAACACTTAAAGAAAAGAAAAAATGATTAAAATCATGAATTTCACTATATATTAATCCCAAAGAGAAGTGAATTGTCTAGTAATAGGGGTGTCAATATTTGACACAACCCGAAAACCCAACTCGAACCCGACCCGAAAATTTCAGGTTAGGTTCAACCCGAACCCGAAACGTGTCGGGTTCAGGTTCAATAATTCGACTCATTTCAAAAATCGGATCGAGTTCGGGTTGATCTGTTGACCCGAAATTGACCAGAAACTAAACCTTTTTTACCCGAAACCCATTTTTGACCCGGCAACCCGAGATTGACTCGTTTTTTTACCCGAAAAATGGAGATTAACCCATTTTTGGACCCGAAAACTAGCATTTTTTTGTTGGCACCGGGTCATTCGAGTCGTGTCAAGTTGACCCGGACCCAAAGCGTGTCGGGTTGACCCGGACCCGAAGCGGGTCGGGTTTGGGTTGACCCAAATAGTGTCGGGTCAGTTTCGGGTTCGACTCGAACCCGACCCATGACCCAAAATTGACACCCCTACCTTGTAAAAAGCATAAGGTGTAATGAACCGGTTGGGTGACTGGTTCAACCGAACCGGCCAACCTGCCTAATATTAAGTCGCGACCCCAGGAGGGGGTCGATAATTGTGAACGAAACAGAGCGTCCAGAGGGCGGACGACCGAACGCTTGCATAGGAGGATTGGATGTTTTCCTTTTTCCATTTTTAGTAGTTGATTGTGTTTAGGGATAAGAATCTTCAACTCCTTTTCATTTATAATGTTATAGAAGCGGGGATTTGGGAGAAATGACGGTGGAAGAGATGAACAATTTGGAAGAAAGGAATGAAGAAGGTTTGTTTATTTTTTTATATAAATTTTGTTTCTTATTCTTCATATGATTAGTAGAAATATTTAACTGAAGATAAGATAGACAATTGGAAGTGAGGAGAAGAGATTTGAGAAAGAAAGAGGAAGGATTTTGGGATTTTTGGAAAATCCCCATTGTAAGTAAATTTCTATCATGTAATTGTTATTAAATTTTCTTAGCTAAATCAAGTTTTCATGAAAATTTTATTATACAATTTTAGAGATTTTGTAAAGAAAGATATCGAAGTTGTAGAAGTTCGATTCAACAAGAATTCCGCAAGGAAGAAGATTCAAGGTTTGAAGTTGTACCAAGGATCGCGAATTTGAAAGAATCAAAGTGTGTATTGCATAACTTTCTTTAATGTATTATTTTCTATTTAAAAGGAGCATGTTACATAAACAATTTAAGACTCATGAATTGTTTTATAATTATTATTTATGAAATATGCATGTATATACAAGTATACAATTATGTGAAAGTAATTGTATGCAAAGAAATGCCTATAAGAAAAATATAAAGTAAAGTTATAAATTCTTTATACATATATGTGTGTCAAAAGTAGATATATGAATGAATGATATATAAGTGAATGAAAGATAAATAAAAAGAAAATAAAAAAAGGAAAAGGATATGCATTAAAATGTACAGGAGTTCACTCCCGTATGTTACTGGCTGGGGTTGCAACGTACCCGTGCACGAAAAAGGGAAAAGATAATGGAAAAGGAAAAGAAAAAGGAAAATGAAAATGGTTGTACCTTTCGTACATATAGATGATGCTCATGTACAAAATAAATGGAAAAATGAATATATGTTAATGATAATGATATAAATGAATATAAAATAGTATGTATAGATGAATGAAGGAAATATGATATAGTATTGATAAATGAATGAATGAAATGAATCAAAGAAGTAAATATATCTCAAATGTTAAATTAATGAACATACATCTAAAGTTATATATATTATACTTTATGCATGTAAATTGTTTTAACAGTTACCTACTGAATTTACTTTGTAAATTCATTCCATTAAATGAAATTTTTTAGGAAAATTCCAAAGTTTTAGAAATGGCCGAAAGGGAAGAGTTCTTCTATAGAAGATGGCGTGCAAATGACAACAATTAATTTATGATTTAATACAAATGTGTAGAATTCGAATAAAATTTGAAATACTGGCTCTTTGATAAACTTGAGAAAGTTTTATATTATATTATGTATGAATTATACTGATTTGATTCTACCGTCCGATTTCAGTTCCCGTCTCGTTAAATCGAGCATCCGGGCCTGGTCGTAACATAAGGTAGGTAAGGTAATAGATAATGGATGAAATACATGTTGAAAGTTAGAGCTATGATTAATGTTAGAATAATTTGGTTAAGAAATCTTTTTAATGAAATATCATACGAAAAAGGGCAGTAAATGAATGAAGAACTTATTAATATATAAGAACAATAGATATATTCAAAACTATGATAATTATAAGATAATTAAACTTATTAATTACAAAAATTTCGGAGAATGTATTGGAACATAAGTTTAGAATTAATCACACAAATATCAATTAATTAATTTTTATTTGTGCTAAATATCAATAATATAGGTTATTTTTCATGCTACATGATTATGGAAAAGCATAAAAACCAATGAAAGGATTTTTACAAGATTTTTATTGATTTCAAAAACTTGTATAGCCGATTGAGTTTGAAAAATTGATTATTTGGAATTGAAGAAAAAAATATGTACAATAAAGATATGTTGAAGTTATTCAAATTTCAAAATATACATGATGGATAACTAAATAGTATTAGAACTCGTACTAAAGTGAGTAAAGAGTATACAATCGCATTAGGATTACATTGAAGCGCATTACTGTTGATTTTGTAACTTTTTTTCATTAGTAATGAGATACTTACAAAGATATTCAAAATCAAGTATCTTTCTATACTACTTTCATATGATAAGAGCATACCCAATGCATGAAGCTCCTGCTTAAACAAGGAGTGGGGAGGGGTTAATCTACACAACCTTACACTTAAATTTGTAAAGATGTCGTTTCTATGATGTTCTATTAAAACATAAAACATCCTTTTGAATCTAAAAAGGTTAGAATTAGTGAAATTATTTGAGTAATTAATATTAGATAAACGATTTTAGTGCATATGAAATTTAGGATTTTCAATCATATTATCAAAAGATCAATGGCACTTATTATGTGATTGATTTTTAACATCTAGTATTTATAATAAAAAATGGTCAATTAAGATACTTTAGAAGTTAATTATGGGTAATTAAAAATGAAAATGTTTCTTGAGAGTACTATAAAAATAAGAGAATATCATTAAACTTAAAGGTATATTTTATAACAGAACAATCACATAGGTTTATTACATGGATCCACATGATGGGCAATAAAGAGGTCATTGACACTTGACAGACAATTGAACCTGATAGAAATCAGAAAATCAATATTGATATGTTATCAAAAAATCCATCTGATCAAGCACAAATCATGATTTAAAAAGTGAATCAATACTTTAGAATTAAAATCGGGACCATCCAAACTCTGATTTCAACAAACTTCTACTTGAAACAAATGTCTTAATAAGATGAACCCAACGATATAAAAAATGCTTTGATCTAAAATCCAGTAAGTCTAAATCAAGCACTCAAGGCAAAAGTGAAAACTTTGTGACATTCTTTAGCATAGCAAATAATTTCTACATCTTGTGCACCTATAATCAAAAAGAATGTCTCGACATAAGGATCCAACAAGACCTAAATTACTCATTTTTGATGTCATTAAGACATTTAAATGCTTAAATAACAGTCTAAGATCCAATGAATCAGCACATATTGTATAATGAAGTGTTTGAGGATTTTGGCTAAAATAGTTACAAATAACTTAAAGAATTCTAAATAAACCCACAGTCTATACATGAATAAGATCAGGACCCGAACCTAAAATTAGAGATAACTCCACCAGACGATCACCTTAGGTGACAACCATCACCCGACCACAGTCATCCAACTATTATTTCCCAAACCCATCTGTCACGACCCGGCCCGGTTAGCTCGTATAGACGAGGCGGGAACGGAAATTGGACAGGCAAATAAACCATAACTTCTAAAACTTTTTAAAGACATAAAGTATAACTGTAAGAACTTCAACACGTAGGAAACAAGCGCCTCTAATCATCATATAAACAAATCTAGCATTTCATATAACATATATGTACAAAGGTGGCAAAAAAAATCTAACCAACATGATTCAGCCACCCAAAACAATCTAAACTATAACAAAACAACAAAAGAGACAAGTGAAACCTGTCACTCGGTGTACGACGGCTGTAAGTGAACCTTGGGTGGTCAGCCATCTCTCGCAGCGGTTTCTCCTGAAAAGTTTCCCAAAACTAGGGAATGAGCTACGCTCAAGTAGGAAAAACTCTATCCTATGTTTTCATATGCCTTCATGTTATAAAGAAAAGTTCTGAACTGCTTGGATTTCATGCTAGATTTCGTATGCTTTACATATGTCATATTTTTCTCTATGCTTTATGTCACGTATGCCATGTCTTGTGTATGTAATTAATCAAGTCGTCAATTTGCCTTTACAGGCCATATTCTCCTTTTCATCATGTACATCATATATGCCTCGTATGTCATAAATTTATGTCTTATACTTATGCTTATGCGTATGCTTATAATTGTTTATGCTTATACTAATTTATACAACCGTACAGAGTACCAGAGGTGTACTGATCAGGTACACCAATCATCTTTTTGGCCAGTAATCTCATTTTTTGCCCCAAAGGGCCATATTGTGCTTTCGCACCATATTTGGTACTCCGAAACAAAACAAACACATGCAATCACTTATAATAATTATCAAACACTTTTAAATATTCATATGCTTGGTCATGAACGTACATGTATATGAAAGAACATTTTATGCATTAAAGTGCATTAAAGTAGTTGAACTTAAACACTTGCATCATCAATTTAACAATAAAAATAAACATAAGGCATCAATTTAAACATAAAGATACATAAAATAATAGGAAAAGAGATTCCTACCTCAAGGCTTAGTTATCCTTTCCTTTGCAAAGCTTTACCTGTCAACAATGTTCCCTCTTGAAACCTATGGATCCAAAAGTCATAACATAAGTCTCTTGCATATTAAGATCTCTCCTAACACTCTCCCTTAAACCTACTAAAAAAAATTTCTATGGAAATTTCAGTTTTTGTTTACCTAAAAATCCCTAAGGTTGGAAACCAAATTTCTTCTAATAGCATTCCAATAGCATGTTAGAACCCTTCTCTTTCCTAATTATAAGATCAATACTTTAATTTTCGGATTAGCAAAATTAGGAAATTAGGAAAATATTTTTCTTTTCCAATATCTCATTTTCTTTAATTTAGAGGCCTCCTAAAGACATTGGAAACAATATATGTAAAAGTCTCTACACAAAAACTAACATTTTGGAGAAACCCTAGATTTGCCCTAAAATCCAAAACTCAAAAGAATTCAACGAAACTTCATTTCCACCGTTAAAACTTCGTTCTAAAGCTATCCTATTAATTTCATTCAAAAATTCTAAGTTTTGAGAAAGCCCTAAAATTTTACCTTGAGAAAAACTAGGGAAAAATGAGGGATTTTTGCATGAAACTCTGACCTTAAGTCTTCCCCTTGCTTTCCTTAAAGGAACCTCGCTGGAAAAGCCGCCGGCCGCCTCTTGGAAGGAGCTCCCGCCGCTTCCTCCTCTCTCCCGTCGCCCTCTCTCTTCGGTCGGCCGAAAGAAATGACAAGGGACCGAATGAATCGGTCCTTAGGCGATTGTGGGCTTAAGGAAAAATGTTTAAAGGCTTAAGACGCATGTGCCCTTCTCCCTAAAGTTTTTCTTAAAGGCTCTAAGGGTAAAATCGGAAGTTTACCAAAAATTGTACTGAAACTATCTTCGTTGATTTTTAATTCTCAAACCGAGCAAAATTTGGTATGGGTTCTTTATACCGTTTCGATCGAAATTTCGAAACGAATCTAATGAAATTTATTTCGTAAATTTCCGACGATATCGAAATTTCACTTAAGTTCGTCGCGGCGCATTTGACATGCGTGCGACGCACTGAAATGACGAATTTCGGGTTTTTACAATCCTCTCCTCCTAATAAAATTTCGTCCACGAAATTTAAAGAAAAGAAGAACGAACATACCTTATACAAAAAGATGAGGATAGCACTTCCTCATTTCTGATTCCTTCTCCCAAGTAGCATTTTTCTCCAATCCATGTTTCCATAGGACCTTAACAAATGGTATTTCTCTGCTCCTGAGTTGTCTCACACTGAACTCCAAAATACGATCTGGTTCCTCAACATAAGTAAGATCTGGCTGAATCTCCACATGTTCAGTTATGATTTTAGAAGGATCATCTGATATGAACTTCCTCAAAGAAGAAACATGAAAAACATTGTGGACAGCGTATGTAGCGGGTAAAGCCAATCTGTATGTCACTTTCTCAATCCTTTCCATTATCTTAAAAGGACCAATGTAACGGGGACTAAGCTTGCCAACCTTGCCAAAACGAAGTACACCTTTAATTGGCCTGATCTTAATGAAAACAAAATCTCCTACGCTGAATTCCACAAAACGGTGCTTAGCATCATAGTACTTCTTCTGCCTGTCCTGTACTGCTTGCAATCTTTCCTTAATAATTCTGATCTTGTTTGTAGCATCATCAACCAAATCTGAGCCAATCACCTTCCTCTCACCAGTTTCTACCCAACATAAAGGTGTCCTACATTTCCTTCCATAGAGTGCTTCATAAGGAGTCATTCATATGCTGGCTTGAAAGCTATTATTATAAGCAAACTCTATTAAAGGAACATGAGATTCCCAACCTCCGCCAAAGTCAAGAACACACAGTCTCAGTAAATCTTCAAGGGTTTGAATAGTCCGCTCTGATTGCCGATCAGTCTGGGGGTGGAAAGCTGTACTAAACTTCAACCTTGTGCCAATAGCCTCTTGTACTTTCTTCCAAAGTCTAGAAGTAAATCTACCATCTCGATCAGACACTATAGATTTAGGCACACCGTGTAAACGTACAATTTCAGCCACATACAGCACTACAAGCTTCTCAACTGAATCAGTCAATCGGATAGGCAAAAAGTGGGTAGACTTGGTAAGCCTATCAACGATAACCCAAATAGCATCACGACCCTGTCGAGATCTGGGTAAACCTGACACAAAATCCATAGCAATATCATCCCATTTCCACTCTGGAATAGGTAGGGGCTAAAGTAATCCACTTGGTCTTTGATGTTCAGCTTTGACCAACTGACAAGTGGAACACTTGGAGACATAGTCAGCTACACTCCTCTTCATCCCAGGCCACCAAAATAAATCTTTGAGGTCTTGATACATCTTGTTACTACCAGGATGAATGGTATAACAAGAATGATGAGCTTCATAAAGAACATCCTTCCTCAAATCATCAACATTAGGCACACAAACCTTGCCCTTATACAGTAAAAGATCTTCATCATCCATAATAAAATCCTCCTCATGGTAAAAGATCTTCATCATCCATAATAAAATCCTCCTCATGACATGCCTTAACCAATTGAATGATTTTAACAAATTCTGGATCTTTCAATAATGCTTCAGCTATCTTACTCTTCAAATCAGGTTGCACTGTCATCTGTCCTAACCATACACTCCCTGTAGCAGGAAGTAACACGGACAACTCTAAACGTTCCATCTCATCAATTAACTTCTCCTGTTGGGTCAATAAACAATTTACCTTCACAGGCATCTTCCTACTTAAAGCATCAGCAACAGTATTTGCTCTTCCTGGATGATATTGAATATCCAAATCATAATCATTTAGCAATTCCATCCATCTCTTCTGCCTTAAATTTAACTCCTTCTGTGAAAAGATATACTTCAAATTTTGGTGATCCGTGAACACTTCACACCGCACACCGTATAGGTAGTGTCTCCAAATCTTCAAGGCAAAAATTACAGCGGCAAGCTCTAGATCGTGGGTTGGGTAGTTCTTCTCATGATTTTTCAATTGCCTAGAGGCATAGGCAACTACCTTCCCATGCTGCATCAGAACACATCCTAAACCCCTTAGTGATGCATCACTAAAAATCTGAAAACCATCATTGCCTGAAGGGATAGTAAGAATCGGTGCAGTCATCAAACGAGTCTTCAACTCTTGAAAAGCTTCCTCACATAGACTGCTCCACTCAAACTTAACTGCCTTCTGAGTCAATCTACTCAAGGGTGCAGAAATCTTAGAAAACCCCTCTACGAATCTTCTGTAGTAACCAGCTAGCCCAAGAAAACTCCGTACCTCTGTCACTGTCGTAGGTCTAGGCCACTCAGCTATAGCTTGCACCTTATGCTGGTCCACAGAAATGCCGTCTCCACTAATCACATGACCCAAAAATGCTACACTCCTCAGCCAAAACTCGCACTTGGAGAATTTGGCGTACAGTTCATTGCCTCTTAGAGTGTGTAACACTGCTTGAAGATGACGTGCATGTAGCTCTTCATTACAAGAATAAATCATAATGTCATCTATGAAGACAATAACAAAACTATCAAGCATCGGTTTAAAGACCCGATTCATTAAATCCATAAAGGCAGCTGGGGCATTCGTTAGCCCGAAAGGTAACACTGTAAACTCGAAGTGTCCATACCTTGAGCTAAACGCTGTCTTAGGGATGTCTTCCTCCTTAATCCTCAATTGATAGTAACCAGACCTTAAATCAATCTTAGAAAAGACTGTAGCTCCTTCTAGCTGATCGAACAAGTCATCTATCCTCGGCAGTGGATACTTGTTCTTAACAGTAAGCTTGTTCAACTCCCTGTAATCGATACAAAGCCGCATACTACCATCCTTCTTCTTAACAAAGAGAACGGGTGCTCCCCAAGGTGAGGTGCTCGGTCGAATAAACCCCTTCTCCAACAGCTCTTGCAATTGTGACTTCAACTCCTGAAGTTCCTTAATCGTCATATGATAGGGTGCTTTTGAAACAGGCTCAGCACCAGGTACAAGGTCAATAGAGAAGCCAATCTCTCTAATAGGAGGCATTCCAGGTAAGACTTCAGGAAATACATCAGGAAATTCTCGTACTACAACAATCTCCTACAATTCTGGTACTTGCTTAGAAATGTCCCTTACATGAGCTAAGAAGATTGGATACCCCTTCATAATTAAACTGCAAGTTTTCATAGATGAAATGATCTTAGAAGAGATACCTCTATCACCTTGAAAGACAAGCTTCTCTCCTCCAGGAAGCCTGATCTTCACTACCTTCTTATTACAGTCTATAGAGATGAACTGGTTAGACATCCAATCCATCCCTAAAATCACATCAAATTCCTTAAGAGGTAGTACAATCAACTCAACTTTAAAATCCTTCTCACATAAAGAAAGTAGGGGGGAACATATACTTGAAGCAATCATGCTAGACCCATCCAGAACAAAAGTGGCTAGGGTCACCCTTCTATCTGCTGGACAGTGCATGCTCTCCAAAATTTTCTCCACCCTTAAAAGCCAATTATCTGCATCTATGGGCTCTCCTGCTCCCGTAAAAAGTGGTGGTCGTATGTCCTGAAATATCTTCAAATGTTTATCCACTAAAGTCTCTTTAGGTGGAGTCTCTTTAGGTGTCTCCTTCTGAAAACTAGGCTGTGGCTGCTCTTGAGAACGCTGGATCAACTATGTCACAGCCATCATCATCTGAGTGAAGGCATCCATATTAGTACTGCTATTCCCACCAGGAGGCGGTATCATAAATGGGACACCACTAACACCACCAGGGGGTGTTACAGCTGGAACAACTGGAACTTCCCTTCCAGTCTGCTCAGTGTTGCCATCAGTACTGCCATCAGTGACATCACGCTCCTGATCCATAGCATCAGTACTGCCATCAGTGGCATCACGCTCCTGATCCATAGCATCGGTACTGCCATCAGTGGCATCACGCTCCTGATCCATAGCCCTAAACAATGAAAGTAACCCAAATTCAATAACTCATAAAACAAACATCCTATAAACGTATGCTTCCTATGACTCATATATCATCCTAATGGCGCTTGTATTGATTCATATCTTAAATTCGCTATGATACCACTCTTTGTCACGACCCGGCCCGATTAGCTCGTATAGACGAGGCGGGAACGGAAATCGGACAGGCAAATAAACCATAACTTCTAAAACTTTTTAAAGACATAAAGTATAACTGTAAGAACTTCAACACGTAGGAAACAAGCGCCTCTAATCATCATATAAACAAATCTAGCATTTCATATAACATATATGTACAAAGGTGGCAAAAAAAAAATCTAACCAACATGATTCAGCCACCCAAAACAATCTAAACTATAACAAAACAACAAAAGAGACAAGTGAAACCTGTCACCCGGTGTACGACGGCTGTAAGTGAACCTTGGGTGGTCAGCCATCTCTCGCAGCGGTTTCTCCTGAAAAGTTTCCCAAAACTAGGGAATGAGCTACGCTCAAGTAGGAAAAACTCTATCCTATGTTTTCATATGCCTTCATGTTATAAAGAAAAGTTCTGAACTGCTTGGATTTCATGCTAGATTTCGTATGCTTTACATATGTCATATTTTTCTCTATGCTTTATGTCACGTATGCCATGTCTTGTGTATGTAATTAATCAAGTCGTCAATTTGCCTTTACAGGCCATATTCTCCTTTTCATCATGTACATCATATATGCCTCGTATGTCATAAATTTATGTCTTATACTTATGCTTATGCGTATGCTTATAATTGTTTATGCTTATACTAATTTATACAACCGTACAGAGTACCAGAGGTGTACTGATCAGGTACACCAATCATCTTTTTGGCTAGTAATCTCATTTTTTGCCCCAAAGGGCCATATTGTGCTTTCGCACCATATTTGGTACTCCGAAACAAAACAAACACATGCAATCACTTATAATAATTATCAAACACTTTCAAATATTCATATGCTTGGTCATGAACGTACATGTACATGAAAGAACATTTTATGCATTAAAGTGCATTAAAGTAGTTGAACTTAAACACTTGCATCATCAATTTAATAATAAAAATAAACATAAGGCATCAATTTAAACATAAAGATACATAAAATAATAGGAAAAGATATTCCTACCTCAAGGCTTAGTTATCCTTTCCTTTGCAAAGCTTTACATGTCAACAATGTTCCCTCTTGAAACCTATGGATCCAAAAGTCATAACATAAGTCTCTTGCATATTAAGATCTCTCCTAACACTCTCCCTTAAACCTACTAAGAAAAATTTCTATGGAAATTTCAGTTTTTGTTTACCTAAAAATCCCTAAGGTTGGAAACCAAATTTCTTCTAATAGCATTCCAATAGCATGTTAGAACCCTTCTCTTTCCTAATTATAAGATCAATACTCTTAATTTTCGGATTAGCAAAATTAGGAAATTAGGAAAATATTTTTCTTTTCCGAGATCTCATTTTCTTTAATTTAGAGGCCTCCTAAAGACATTGGAAACAATATATGTAAAAGTCTCTACACAAAAACTAACATTTTGGAGAAACCCTATATTTGCCCTAAAATTCAAAACTCAAAAGAATTCAACGAAACTTCATTTCCACCGTTAAAACTTCGTTCTAAAGCTATCCTATTAATTTCATTCAAAAATTCTAAGTTTTGAGAAAGCCCTAAAATTTTACCTTGAGAAAAACTAGGGAAAAGTGAGGGATTTTTGCATAAAACTCTGACCTTAAGTCTTCCCCTTGCTTTCCCTAAAGGAACCTCGCCGGAAAAGTCACCGGCCGCCTCTTGGAAGGAGCTCCCGCCGCTTCCTCCTCTCTCCCGTCGCCCTCTCTCTTCGGTCGGCCGAAAGAAATGACAAGGGACCGAATGAATCGGTCCCTAGGCGGTTGTGGGCTTAAGGAAAAATGTTTAAAGGCTTAAGACGCATGTGCCCTTCTCCCTAAAGTTTTTCTTAAAGGCTCTAAGGGTAAAATCGGAAGTTTACCAAAAATTGTACTGAAACTATCTTCGTTGATTTTTAATTCTCAAACCGAGCAAAATTTGGTATGGGTTCTTTATACCGTTTCGATCGAAATTTCGAAACGAATCTAATGAAATTTATTTCGTAAATTTTCGACGATATCGAAATTTTACTTAAGTTCGTCGCTGCGCATTTGACATGCGTGCGACGCACTCAAATGACGAATTTCGGGTTTTTACACCATCACCCAAGAGAAGTTATTCAACCATCATCATCCGACCACAATTGCTTAACTTTATCACATGTCGTCACAAACAATATAGACATACGTTATCCCCAATAAGATTATTGTAGGTCATCACACCAAAGCTAATGTCCATAGTCGCTAATAAGGCTGATACATGCCATCAAAACCAATATGGGCGCATGCAATCTTCAATAAGGTTAATGTATGTCATCAACACCAACACCAACAAATGCCATCCCTAATAGAGCCAATGCACGTCGTCGACACTAAGTTAGATGCACACCATCTCAAATAAGGTAGATGTCTGTCGTCGATGCTCGAAGTTAACACAAGACTTACACAGAACTTCTTGGTCTTTGATCTCCCCTCCAAAAAAAATAGTCGAACAAACCACTAATAATCTCTTGAAGACAAATCCAACACATCAAGGTTGCTCCAACTTTCACCGTGAAAGGCATCTTCCACATTTCATGTCTACAAAATTGTATAAATATCTTCCCCAATCGCAAGGAAGGGATCCTCCAACATCAATTGTAGTCGGATCATTTCAACTAGGTTAGGCCCCATAGTTTTTCCTCTTTCTGGGTTTCCATCCAAAAAATCTTGTGTCTATGAGCTATTCTCAACTTATATTATTTATGTGTGATAAATATCTGTATAATGTAATACTATAAACCCTCTCTACTATTGTGAATAATAGCACGTAACAAATATGGCTATGAGATAAAGCCAAGAAGCATAAAAAAAATTACAAAAGAAGGGAAAATATGAATAAAGCCTATTAAAGAAAGGGTAGTAAAAAATAAACTTTGATGGTACAAAAATTCATTGAGGGAAGAAGATGCACCAATAAAATAGATTGATAGAACTTCACAGAGAGATTAAAAGGAAAAGGGGTCCACCAAAAATAATAAGATTAGAAGTTGTAAAAAAATACATATTCAAAAATAGAATTAGCACCACATTATGATTGAAAAAATGAGAATGCACAAAGCTGACCTGAAAAATGTAAGATAAAGCTAACGGTGATGATGATAAAGAACCTATGTTTAGTTATTTCAATGCTCAAACTACATGAATAGAATGCTCATAGCTATAACTTGACAAAAACATGAAAATGTGTGCTTAATGAATGATGAACATCTAGCATCTTAGCACAGGAAGAAAAGCATAATTTTAAAGGTGATGATCCAAACTAATTGAAGAAGCAAAACTTAGAAAATGAAAGCAACTAAAAAATTTTCTTTAGATAAGCTTCAATTAGAAATTTCAACTACCTGAATTCCCGATATTTTTGATTAGACAAAGCCTTCAAGGGGGTTGTGTAGAAGAGTCGTCTTCCTTTGGCAACAGTAGCTATTGCAGAAGCTTCTGCAATTAATGTCTTCCCACTACTAGTTGGTGCAGAAACTACAACTGATGAACCCCTTAAAAATGCTTGTATAGCCAACCTCTATATAGAAATAGAAGACAGTAAATATCAAAAAGAAAATAAAGAAAGATCAGTGAACAAAATGCTCACCCAAAATGAAGCTAAATTCTTTTCAAACGAATAGTTTAGCAAACAAATTTATCAGATCAGAATAAAGTAAATCCATTCAACTAAGACACATAAAAACACGTCCAATTAGATTTTACGTTCTTAGTGCTGGCATGATATTGCTGTTTTTTACGTGAGACATTAAATAAGAAATTAGGCGTTGATGTAAAAATAAACTTTTCAATAGCAAGAACACATGGACCCAATAAAATTGAGAGATTGAACAAAAAGAACGTTGTGAACTAAGTTGTAGGAAATGCAGTAGCTCCCAACAACAGTAGGTTACCGATAGCTTTACTCTAAGTGCTATTGAGAAACCCATAAAAGGGCTCTCAAAGTTGCATGGAAAATTCTAGTTTTACACAAAAATCCCTACTAGAATGCATTTTTAAATACGACATGACTGTAAATCCGTTCATGTTCATGTGAGTATTTCACAAGAACCTAGCAAGTTCTAACTAGATAACTCAGCCAAAGCAGTCATCTTGCCCATCAAAAGCACTCACCAGCAGGGAATGTAACTCGCCCCAATTGAGTGAATCAAGGAGTCATCACATACAAATTTTTTGAAACTCATAAAGATTCATCCAAGCCCAAGGAAAAAACTTACCTTGGCAAAAACTAGCCTCCTGAGATCACTTGCCACCATCTAGGCCATCACGCTATCACTAATGTCCCCCGATCCAGCTACAGGAAGTGCACACCTCAGAGGTCCAAGGCAATGCTCGAGATTCAGTCAATTCAGAGGCCCACACACTATCCTTAGAGATCCGTTGCTACATCTTTGAAAGTTTTTTTTCTCTTAAAAGTTAGACTCACCACTGCATCCAAAAGACTCGCTCAAAACATTTACCCACGAAGATTCACCCTAAAAAAGAAGGCCACATTAGGAACAAAAATCCATATGGATGCCGGCCATGTGTTAAATACAATGAGTCATATTGAGCATTAAACTTTTAACTTTTTGGGTGTAGCATTTCATGTAACATTCTAAGCCTTATAAATAAATGGTAAAGAGACGCTATAAATCTTTTTAATACTTTTTTGTATTTTTGCATACTTAGCACTTTTATCTCTCTCATTCTACATAATCAACCAAACCTCTCTCAATTCTCTACTTTTTGCTTAAACAATTGTTTGCTATAGTAAAGTCTAATGTCAATCACGGACAAATTTAAATCCAATATCCTGAAAGGTACGATGAGCTTTGGATTGATGTCGATGACAAAAAGACAGACTCATCTTAAAGAGCAATAGAACCAAGAGCAGTTAATGAAAATGGATACCTCGAACTACACCGCTCATCACGACTTGATGGAGATGGAAGAAAGACTCGCCAAGATGATTCAATACATATTAAGAAGAATGCCAATAAATGCTACAAGGGAGACCATTCCAAAAGGATCTTCCGACTCCACTTTTCGTCACAGGAGGCCAGAAAATAGGGCATTCACTTCAATACCCAATGTTGATCCCCGTCGCAGCCCCACCAGGAAAGAAGAGTACAAGGCAATGCTCAAGACTCAGTCAATTCTCAGCTCGTGGTCATCCTTGCCCAAGCTACTTGCACCTAGCATTCAGAGGTCCACGGACTACTCTTAGGGACCCACTGCTACACCCTTGAAAGTTTTTTTCTCCCTTAAAAGTTAGACACACCATCGCATCCAAAGGACTCGCTCAAAACACTTACCCATGAAGACTCACCCTAAAAAGAGGACCACATTAAGGAACAAAAAGCCACATGGATGTCAGTCAATGAAGCGACGTGTTAAATACAATGAGTCATATTAAGCATTATACTTTTAACTTTTTGGTGCAACATTTCCTGTAACCTTTTAAGCAATGTAAATAAATGGTGAAGAGACACATTTTGGATCTTTTTAATACTTTTTGCATACTTAGCACTTTTATCTCTCTCTCACTCTACATATTCAACCAAACCTCTCTCAATTCTCTAATTTTTGCTTAAACAATTGCAAGTATTCAACATTAGCAAGTGTCATGGACCATGGTGAACTTGCGGAGGGCCACCATATCACTTACACTCGCACTAGCTTGGGAGCATGAGAGAAACAAATGTTGAATTCACAATTAGAGCTCATGCCCCTCATGAACAAGTGAAAGGGTATTTATAGGAAAAGGCAGTAACACGAATTTGAGGCTTCAATCACATCTACAATTAATGCTTAGATTGTATCTATATCTTCATCATTATCTAAAAATTCAATATATTTTCTCACTCCTCCCAAGTGCGACCTCCATTATGAGACTTCTTGGGACTCGCCTTAATCCAAAAGGTAGAGCATTCACCCCAACCTTGCAAGTTGTCAACAACTCGCCCCAATCATCACTAGGAGTCACCATCGACCAATCGCAACCTTGATTACTTCACACTTGCCATTTGAGGAATAATAAATAACTTACCTCAACAATGAAAAAAAGTCTTAGGTAACACCTCGCCGCTATCGAACATCCCCAATATAAATGACAAAGCATCCTAAACACGCATGATAAGGCAGTCACCAAAAAGATAGTGAGTTAAAACAAAATAAAGAAATAATACCCACTTTTCATAAAGGTACTCACATAGAATTTTTTTATATTTGCATGTCTATATACATTAAAAAGAAAAGAGAGGACAAACCTACTCGTCCCAAGTAAAAATCCTACAAATAGGATCTAACGCTATCTCAAGAGGCACCACTCCTACCTTTATTAAGTATAACTGAAGGAATTTCCCCCTGCAACATACTGAATCATCTTAATAAATTGATGAGTAGCCAGCATCTCAGCCTAGAGCGCAACCATTTCTTAATGGTCTAAGGACTCGTAGTCTCCTCCAATTGCCTTCTGTGAGCTCCCAGGTGAATCTTCTTCATCAGGTTGACATGCTCAACAAGACTCTCCAGGGTAAGCGACACCTATGCAAGAATCCATCACCTCATAGTCGCCTATATGGCTACCGTCTTACTCACTGGAGAACCAAATTCTTCTACTCCTCCAATTTGCGCTTACGGAGGGTGATTCTCTTCAGACTTCAATCTCTTAAAGCTTGACATTGCTAGCTCAACATAATTCGTACTTGCCCTTCTGAATGAAGAATTAAGTGTGAAGAGATCATATCCCTCAAACCACTACTTGTAAGAGAAGGAATTGGGGTCAAATCACAGCCATAATAAGGAATCTGCACAGTGATTGAGACTATAATAATTATAGGGTTGAAATTTGTACTTACCTTCCATTTTTGTTGTGCCGTAAAAACAATAAATATTCTTGCCTTCTTTGCAACTTATTATTCAAAGCATCAAGTGAATCAAAGAACAAGTTGTATAATCGTACACATCCATGTAGATATTTCACATATATCTAGCAGGTTCTACCTAGATAATTCGGCTAGACCAATCACATTGCGAACCAAAAGCACTTGCAAATAGGGAATGCAATGCATCCCAATTTACTGAATCATGGAGTCGTGCCAGGTATGCACTAGGAATGCATACATATTCATCACTTACCTCGGTGGAAATTGGTCTCCTGAGATAACTCATCACCATCCATGCCATTTCATTACCACTAACGTCCCCCAATCCAACTACAAAAAGTGAACATCTCAGGGATCCAAGACTACAGCCCTCTCTATTCAGTCAATCCTCAGGTTGCGGTCATCATCGCCTAAAGGTATTCGACCCTTAGGGACTCCTCGTTGTATCCTTGAAAGTTACACTCACCCATTCAAACTCGTCCCACATGCCATATCTCAAGGACTGTCATGAAGACACGCCTAGAGGACTCGTCGATGAATACACACCCAGAGGACTCATTTTGGAACAAAGGGTCATATCAAGAACAAAGGGTCACATCAGGAACATAGAGCCACGTAGATGTCTACCAATCAAGGCACGTGTCAAATGCAATATGTAATAAGTCATGTTGAGCATTTTAATTTTTACTTTTGGGGTGTAGTCTTCCCTATAACCCTCTCAACCTATAAATAAATGGTGAAACGACACATTTTAGATCCTTTTGATATTTTTTTATCTTTTAGCATACTTTACACTCTCATCTCTCTCTCACTCTCCATACTCACCCGAACCTCTCGCAATTTTTCAAATCTAGCCTAGAAGGCTAGAAGATTGCTTACTAGTAAAATTGGGTGTAGTCAACAGACAAATTCAACAATGATAATCTTCTTAAAATTTTAAGGACCCTCTTAGTAAGCAAGGATGGTTTTCAAGAAGTTTTATCCAACAAATCTTCAAAAGACCATGACAACGTCAAGAATAATAAGATAAACACCATGATGCATGCACTATTCATGAGCTTTAGATGTTTAAATTTAACTCTGAAGTTCCCTGATTTGAAACTCACAAGACAATGTCGCAAGTAGCACATTAACTATCGAGTTCCCAGATTTGCAAATCACTATACAATGTTCCAGGATCAGGTATATCATGCTCGCATGAATCAACAAATAGATTAAAAGTACGTCACAGCTTTTATATAGATTCATTTAAATCAATTCATACATAAGTAAAGTCAGCCAAAATTTGTTTTAATAAGCGCACAAACCTGGAATTTATCAATGGGGAAATCATAGATGCCTGCAAGCTCCTCAAAATCAATAATCTCCTCCCCAAACTCCCGAACCTCTGCGATAAGCCTCTCCACCCTCTGCCACTTCTGATCCTTGTACTGAGGCGAGGACACAGCCGAGGGCTGCACCTCCACCTCCTCTCCTTCGCTTACTGCATACTCACCCTCATCTTCAGAAACATCCCCAGACGCTAAAACCCCGTCAACATACTCCTCCGCGGCGACATCTTCATCGTCTTCTTCATCCTCGTCCAACTCATCCTCGTCTTCTGGGTCAGACTCAGAGAACCTCTTCTTCCTCGCTGGCGAGGAGGGGCGGAGTGAGAACAGAGCGACGAAGAGACGAGGCTTCGCGAGAACCGATCTTCGGCCGTTGCGGCGGTCCACTAGGGCCCGGGAGCAGTTGCTGCGGAAAGGGGTGGGAGGGAGGAAGAGACGCGAAACAGAGAGAGAAGAGTAGCAAGCAGGCGAGGCGTATGACAGCATATCAGTCTGGCCTGGGACAGAGAATGCAGAACCAGGGAAAGAGCGCCAATCGAGCGGGGTAAAATAGACCGCGAAACCTCATCTCTTGGGTCATGGATCTAGCCACGGAATTTCAACTCCAGAACCGGCAATTCCAACCATTTTGAACCCAATTCCGGCCCGACTCAAACCCAAATTCTGACGAGAACTATTGAAGAAAGGGTTGATTATATTATCTATGATCTCTAAAATTTGTGATCCAAAAGTTTGAGCACTCCAAGATAGAACTGCAAATCATTCCTACAAGCCTTTCAAATTAAGGCTGTTGGCAACTAAATTTGAGCAGCATTTATGCATAATTTAACCTAAGGGCATCTCCAACTGAACGTCAAACATACGTATAGCATCGTTCGGTCGCTCCAGCCGAATGTCAAATCTTCAGCTATTTGCTTGCAGGTGAATAGTGTGATGTCAATATTGGCGTGGCACTGTTTACCCACGCGATTTTTCTTTCCCAACAAAATTTGCCAAAAAAATGTGTGAAATATGAGAAATGATATTTATCTTCGTAGAAGCGCGCAAAATGGAGTTCGATTGGAGATAAATCACGGCATTTTTTAGTTTCACTCCATTTTATAGTGAAAAAAATGAGATTTTCAGTTGGAGATGCCCTGAAACCTTAACCAAACAGCAAAATTTATAATTTTAAATTCTTCATAATTTTAAATCACATTTCCCCACCGTTGTTCCTTAAATCCTAGATTTAGTAAATCTTGATATTAAATGTATTTAACTTGAACTTTTTTTGGGATATTTAGGACAATTAAGACAGACAAATACATATCGCATATACAAGACTCGAATCCAAGAGTTTTTAATTGATAGACTAAGCTCGCAATCAACAAGCTAAGATGAGTTATGTATTTAACTTGAATTCTTAAGTCACTTAGGAACTGCTCTTCTTTACACTCCTCTGTTGATCATATCGATGCTTTGTCCGCGAGCCCCCATCCAACTTTCTTGCTTCTTTGTGACCTGGAAACACAAATCTTAGCAAGAAAGGTAAGCATTTCATATTTAATTAATATATTTTTTAAATTATTGGTATTAATTAATGCTAAATAAAATATTGATCATATATTTAAATTAGTTTAAATAACTTATTATTAATGAACCAAAAATATATTTATTTAGGCTTTTCTTATTATTTATTATTTAATTTGATGAAATAGATATTATTATATTTAATTAATTTTATCAATGACTTGTTAATAATTAGTTAAGATATTATCTATGTTAGTTATAAGTTAACTTTCATAATTAAAATTGAAATATATATATATATATATATACATGTTGCATGCTAGAATATACGTGACGATAGAGTTTTAATTTCTCGTCTCATTGTTGTACGGATATTCAACACACAAAAAGAAGAAAAATAAAACACCAGGATTTTTATATGGAAAATCCAAGAAATGGGAAAAACCACGAGGCCTTGCCCAGCTGAAAAGATTCAACTAGTGTTTGATTGGAGTACAAATGACTGATTCATTTCTAAAATTTAGGCCAATCAGATTAGAATAATCAACTATCGATTTGAAATGCAGTTACAAACAAGGATCGGAGATCCGGCTACATTAGGTGGTCGGGCAGAACTCCGAAATCACTTAGAGGTTGGACAGAATTCCGGCGTCATTTGGATATCCGACGAAATTCTAGCGTCACTTGGAAGTCGGGCATAATTCTGGCGTCACTTGAAGGTCGGATAGAATTACGACGTCACTTGAAAGTTGGGCGAAACTCCGGCAGTGGTCGAGGAAGAGTCTGGTGATAATAGGACTCTCTTCCATCTCATTTCCCTCATGAGAAATGAGATGTCTATTTATAATTTTATGAAAGTGACATGACCAGTAAATAGGAGAATGATCAAGGATAAATTGTGAATGGTTTGAATGGACGGATGATGTTGAATCCCTTGATCGTGGATCATTTATTGGATATTTAAATGTCTTAACGATATTAAAATTTGACTATCTTGAGCTCGTCGGATTTGTCTCGTCGAGCCGCTCGATTCGACAATAAGCATGTCACTTTTGAAAACCGTTTGGTAATCCAAATTATGGATTGAACCTTCCAAATGCGCTTCGGGGGCTTTGATTTGGACTCATTTAGGCTTGGATTGGGTCAAACTTGGCCTTGTTGGTTCATATTTCCAAGACACTCAGTTCGACTGTAAGTTTATTGAAATCGGAGTTCAGATTGTTCCAGATTTAATTTTTGAAATTTCTAACTTGATTTTGCCTCGAGATTCGTGCGTGATCAAGATAATTTCTTGATGATATATCAAGGCACAATAGAGAGAAGAGGGATAATGACGAGAGTTTAGATCAAGTTAATTTAAACCTCCTCTAACATGGCCAAATAAGAAGAGTTGTTTAATAAGCTTAGTGAATTACTATGAATGTTCGTTTTAAAAAGTCTAGAAAGTTCAAAAATAAGTAAAATGAATCCCAATTCATTACTAGTTGTAGCACATAGACTTGGCATGGTCTTTCAATTAAGCACAAGGAAATATATTCTTATGAGCACAATCGTTAATATGGCAAAAGACCTGACAGTTATCTCGAAAAGACATTCCACTTGAATGGAATTGCTCTCAAAATTATCTACGAGCTGGTTTTACAAAGGAAGGAAGCAGTCAATCACTGCTACCTGATTTACAAACCACCCAAATATTCCAGATCATAAAATAGTATATCATTACTTCCTCTAACTGGACTTAAACAGATAATTATCTGCCTTTCAAATTGCATCAAGGAAGCCACTTTAAGCAACTGCTGAACCTTTTAAACGGCAAAATGGTGGTGAGAGATGCTTCAAGCTAGCTACATCGAACCTCTCCATGAACCTTTGATCGGAAACTCTTGCTTTTGCAGCAGCAAACAGCTGGTACTCATCAAATACCGAAGACAAACACCATTTTTGCAGTTTTCTTAAACATCCAACGACACATCCAGTACGATGCTGCGGTTTACATACAAAATATATATATATATATTAGTGGAAAGGGTTCCGGTGTTGAAAGTGAAAAATAAAAAGCATTTAGGTTTTGTTTGGGATGGCTTTCTTAGCTATTTCTTAAAGCAACTTTTTAATATAAAAATTTTAATTTTTTATTAGGAAGCTGCTATAAGAAACAGTAAAAAAAACATCCCAAACCAAGCATTAGATAACTGATTATACCTTTCCTCTTTTACAATGGATAAGCAGCGGGTGATTTCGGATGTCTGCAAACAAAAAAAAAAGAGACAGATTTTAGAAAGCTTTTTCTCAAAAATCATGAAAGATAATTTGAAGATGCAATGCTTTAGTTGAATGTGCAGGTTTGATACCCAGGACAACTTTGAGAGCCTCACGGATTATCTCTTCTGGTATGTTGACAAATGGCTCCTGCGGAAAAAAAAAAAATTTGGTTTCAGTTTTCCATTGTGACCGGCTAAACTTTTTTTTTTCTTTTTTTTGTGACGAGGAACCCTCCGCTTCGCAGAGAGTAAATCCCAATAGACCTAGCAGGCAACCCACTACATTTATTCAGGCCAACACTTAAGGTTGTCATGGCCTGACCAAGGGATTCAAACCCGGGGCCTGACTGCCTGAGCTTTGCCCAGCCGATCTTCCCCCACCTGAGCTAAGCCGCGGTGGGTAGCTAAACTGTTTCAAAACGGATTGTTCATGATCATTATTGCAAAGATGTCATTCCACCAGTCAAAATAAGCTCTGTCCTAAAACCGTTTAGGACTGCGACAAGCATTATCATGAGCTCAAAACGACACAATGGCTGACATGTTTGCTATCAATTAGTGGCTGCTAATTTGGAAGCTCGTGCAGAATTTGCATTCAGCTTCGGTTGCAATGCGGCAATGAATTGTTGCTAAAGGCTGGTTGCAACAGGGAGGAGGTCAGTGAGCATGGTTACAGCGAAAGGATCTCCAGGTATGCACTGGAGCAAGTTAGAGATTTGGAAAGGAGAATGGAAAAAATGAGGAATTGTCTCGGGCTATATGGGATAATTTTGGCCAATTAAAACAAGTCACAAAGGAGGTTGCAAGTTAAATGCGGCCATCTGAGATGGCAGTTGTAAATTCAGCGGCAAATCAACTGTAATACTGTAGTGTTCATTTTAGAACCTAACGCCAAAGTTGAGACTTCGCTAGGGACCATGACCGCAGTTAATGTTCTTCACAGAGGTGCCTAAAGTCTAACAACACAATAATATTCGGTTAAATATAGTCAAACGGGTATTGAAAATGTAATTTTTAGCATTGTTCTATGGAGAAAAAAATTTAAGTTAATGTTCTCTAATATTTCATTAATAAATAGTGAAATTTACATACATGCCACTTTATACCATCTTATTTACATATTTAACATTCAAAACATTAATGTTACATACATACCACAATATATTATTTTAATATCAACTATTCCACTCATATTTCATTCTCGTATTTGATATTAAACTGAACTATGGGTGGTACATATTACATATATGTAAATCAAGGTGAGCATGAGTATCACAAGGAAACAAACATGTGAGTTGCTTGAGCGATAGAAGAAAATGAGAATATGATACGAAGTGCCAAACACAAAGTGGATTTTTTTAATGGAATGAGAAAGGGAAAGAAAGAAAAAGATTACTATGCATGGTGTGAATAAGAAGCAGCTAGGCAAAAGAAAGGAGGCATTTGAAAGTGAATGATACACATTACACAGTACTGGCAAACTATAAATGTTAGTTTCTGGAAAAGAGATTTATCTTAAAGAGGCATGTGAGCACTCGAGAAAAGTAGCTAACGCAGATGAATTCTTGTGATCTTTCATTTTCTCAAGGAAGTGATCAAGGGGCAGAGAATCCTCAATACATCATTTAAATAAGTAAATTAAAACAATAAAGAGAATGGAAAGGTATAGATGAACATGTGACCAGTTTTTTGTATAAGGCATACTATTTTGCTGTATCAGAAAAACCAATAGCGGGATCTTTCTTGGCCTTTCAGGGAGGCTTATTGGCTAAAAGTAAAGACTGAAAGACTTCATTTCTGTTGGAGGCTGCCTTCCTAATAACAAGCAGCAGCTTCTTGGAGGATTAACTATAGGAAATAAGAAGGGGAAAACTGAGTAAATAATTGATATTCCACAATAATTGAATTTTTTTTTCCTAGGAAATGACAACGATATTTCAGCCACAAAATACCAGGCACAAGATTCTCCTCAAGCACACATATTTATGCTACAAAGTATTTGGCGCAAACCACACAGCTACAGCTGTCAAAAAAGCTTGAAATAACAATCGAGTTGACTCAAAATTAGCATCTACAATGTGTGTGGCATATAACATAATATGGATGTTAATGCATAAAATTAATTAAAAATTAAATTTTAATTAATTCCAATTTTACTCAGAATTGAATCATTTTGAGCTGACTCTAAAATGATTTCAAGTTTATTTAGAATCAAATCATTTTGAGTTGAGTTGACTTGATTCAAAATTGTTTCAATTTAGAGTAGGTTTATAACCAAATTCAACATTTGAGCAAATCCAAATTCATTAGAACTCGGCTCAATGTCACTCAGACACGCAATCCATAAACTTTAATTTTTGTTTTAATCTTTTACTCATTTTATTAAAGCTCAAAATATCAAGTGTAAACTTTTTAGGCCATTAGAATTATTAATGATCCTTCTCCTATCTTCGCTCTAAAACTAAATTATTTTAAATTTTGCACATTAGAGTAACCATTAAAATGAAATCATAAACCAACTGCTTTTTTTTCTTGGACTCTGCAAACTCATTTTAAAAGTCAATATCTACATTCTTTCTTTTTTGGCTAGAAATTTGATTTCTTATGAGAGCTCTTAGCAATATAATCATGAAAATCTTTGCATTTCTAACTTAGATGGGTACCCCCTTATCATGGTCTTAGCTAAGAAACTATTATCACACAAAATTCTAGCAAAAAATAAAAACTATAAATTAAAAACACACTAAATTAATCTCATAAAACACCAAAAAATGTTATCCTTTATTAGCATCAATTGCTATTTCTGCAGCCTATCACTAATTAGTATTTCGTTTAATGGGAAACAAAACAAATGCTTGTCTCCAGTTCATTTGAAAACCCCAAAAGTATGACATTAGATATAAATTTCAAATCAATGCGGAAGCAGCAAACAGATCCCAATAATAGCAGTGCATTTTCCGCCAATTTGTGCCCAGGAATCCTTCCCATCCCCTACATTATTAATTACATAAGGCTTGTCTCAGATTCATAAAAAGTAATTTCAACTTTCCATTAAAGAAACAAACTTGAAAGGATCCACACACACACAGAGACACACAGAGAGAGAGAGAGAGCAGCTAATTGGACCATCAGTCGCCACTACGAGAAATAAATTCCTCCCAGTGGAACATGAGTATTTCATGCCTCATCAGGATTAGGCACATGACACCACATAGTTCTTATAACATGAAGCAATGTAGAAATCAAATTCAGAACTTTCTATCGCCTTGAAGGATAAAATTATTCATAAAAAGACATCTTGATCACAACTAGAAAACATGACCATATCGTATAATCAACAAAAACTTGACTACTGTTAATTCAAATCAGGCATGTTCAAGTAATCATGCTCAAATCATGAAGGGGTTGAGAGGATTTGTAAAGCTTAAAATCAATGTTGATTTCTAATTACACCCAACAAATGATGAATCTAGCAAATTTAGCCATTTTCTAGAACATGCTTTCTGGCTTGAAGCGACCAAATGCCCCTTAACAATTCCCTGAACCGAGAGAAATTATTATATGCGGTGCGGATACACAGAGGAAATCAATCAGAAAAAAAGAAAGTAATTTTCCCATTAACCAAACGCTCCTCGTCTTCATCACAAAACCAAGAAAATAAATAGATAATAAATAAAATCATTACCTTGTGCCCCTCAATTCCAAAATGGAAGAGCCTAATCCCATTGACATTTAAAAACTCCATGTTAGCCTCCGGGTATTCCTCCGGGCACAAATACCTGAAATTACCACAGGTCAACAGTAATCCGTCAATAAGTCAAAAAAAAAACTAAAAGGTATAGAACATAAGGAAATCGAAGCGCTCACACGACAGAGCGGAGCCGTAGAGTTTGGAGGAAATTAAAATTAGCAGGTTCCGGAAACCCAGAACGGAAAACGCCGGTTTCCACCACCGCGAAGTTCAGCGGTGGAAGAAGCAGCTCCTCTTCATCCTCCCCGGCGCCAACAAGGACGGCAAACTCCTCAAATTCTGCAGTTCTCCCCGGCGGCTGTCCCATTTCAGTGGACTTCAAAAGATTTATTCGCTATAATATCATGACATAGCGATTGAGAAAGTAATTATATAGAGATGGCAGATATAAGAATTGCATGGAGGATGATTTCCAGAAGAAGTGCGAAAGTAACGTCTTTCTGATTTCTTGCTGCAGTAGCCAAACATCGTCAACTCTTATATAGAGATCGACAAGTTAGGTTTAAGACAAAGGCGAAAGGATCTTTAGGGGGTATTGGCGCTACGATTTCTTGTGCATATATCATTGTGCCGTCCATAGTCTAAAACAATGCTCCCTTCATCACATGCGTCATCATTTAGCTTTGAATTCACACACATGACATCTTATGCATATACATATGCAAAATAAAATAAATGTATTATATTATTAATATTTTTAAAATTTTAAACTATTTGATTGAGTATATCATAAATATACAGTGAAAGAAGTGGCGGGAAATAGATGGAAAAGACTAGCAACCGCTATGGGTACAATCGAGTCAAGCCGACTCAAAAGCTGGCCCTAACCTGAATAGTTAACAGGCTCGATGAGTCGAGCTTATCAAGCTCGCGAGTCAAGCTCGAACACGATTCAGAGCTCGAGCTCGAACTGACCTCCGCTCAACTCCTCAGCTCGTCGAGCAACTAGCGGAGGTGACATTCCGACGGGAAAAACGGAATCAGATGACGACGCGGACGGAAAAAAGAAATCTCGACAAGGGAAAATGAAATGACGACGACAGGGATGATGAGTTGAGCAGTTGAGTTCGGGACGACGGAGCTGACAAGGCTTGCTGGTTGACCTCGGGGCGACGGAGCTCCCATGTTGCTAGCATGCTCGGGATGGAGCTCGACGAGCCTCTCGATGTGAGATCGACGAGTTGAGCTCAAGCTTGACTTGAGTTATAGCGCGAGCTCGATACCTGAATTTGGTAGTAGATCTCGTCTCGAACATTGCCTGGCTCAACTTAGACTCGACTCGTTTGCACCCCAAGCAGCAGCAAGCAATCAAGATCACTTTTACCCAAATTATGTGTTTGGAATTCACTCAACACAAGCAAATTCCAAATCCACTCAAATATAAGAAAGCAGCAAATAACTACATTTTGAGTGTTTGATTTGGGCTCAATTGGACCCGGATTGAATCATTTGTGTGTTATTCTCATGGTGACTTTCAATTCAACTTCAAATTTGCTAAAATTAGAATTTGGAGGGTTCTGAATTTTACTTTAGAAGTTTTCAATTCAACAATTCATCGAGATTCATATCCGATGAAATCGATTTTTTATGATTTATCAAGACAAGTTAACTTTTTCTGTAATTTAATATTGTGGATACGATATAATTATATGTTGATATGAATAGTGCAAATATCATTTATAATATTCTTCTCTAATAGATTTATGTGTAACATTAATGCGACGTTAATTATGAGGATAATCATTAATCATCTTTTACATATTTCAAATAAAATATTTTAAAATACGATATTTTCTCTAAAAAAAGTATGCATCATTTGTAGACATGAAACTCTCAGAAAAAATAAGATAATACTGTGAATTTTATTAAATAATAATAAAATGTTTTGATTTTAAATGGTTTTTCTTTTTTATTTTATTTTATGAAAATACTGTATTTCTCAGTATGTGAAAGACAATAGACACAAGATATTAAAAATTATATAATATTATTACAAGCTAAAAAACATTTAAAAATAAGTTGGGTATTATACTACTTAAAAAGTGGATTTAACCAAGAAAAGAAGACCCTTGTGTGAGAGGTATCTAATTGAGATGTGTAGTTAAAGGAAAATATATGCATTATTATAAATTTCTATATAAATTATTATATAAGCTCATTTTAGATTTGAATAGTCAATTATTTAAAAAGCAAAATTAAGGTGAACCAAGAATACAAGTTCAGTATATAACTGACCAAATACATAGCATGATTGGAATACTCTACTTGAAGACCAGCCCAATTTGGCCACCTCACCATTCGATCAATAACCGATCAACTCATTAAGGATAGTTTCACCCATATGTCATTGAATTCTATTGGATAACCCATAAATTACTAGGAGACTTCAATCCCAACAAAGTTGATTGGGCTAGCTCAACCTTGGTATGACTGTTGCAAGCTAGATTAACAGAATATTTGTGTGACATGACCAATATTATCCTAATAAACTAAGATGACTCACAAATAGATCTACCAATTCAAATAAAAATCTCCAAATTTATGATTAGTTTATAATCCTTATTAAACTCAACCTAAGTTGACTATACTACTTAAATTTAACCCAATGTGTGTTGATTTGGAATTATTTCCAAATCTAATTAAAGTTCTATTTTGGAAAGCTTCAATAGCAAATTTATATAATTGATTAGGGAGTTGTTTATTTCCCTAATTAGTTTATTTGATTGGAAATTTAATCGAGGATTTGATTGAACATTTAATTAGGGATTTGGTTGATGCATTAGTTAGGAAATATTTGATTGGCTTTAATTTAGATATTTAATTAGTGCAATGATTGAAAGATCTAATTGACATGATTAAATCTTTGCATTAATTATATATTTTTTATTAGATCTTATGTCAAATCTATAAACAAGCCCCATGGTTGTTGTTGTATGCATGAGAGTAAGAGAGAGCTTGAGTGCCTATTGCAATTCCTATTGTTTTCCAATACAGTGAAATCATCATCCCCTTCATGTGGATGTAAGCATCTTCATCGAACCACATAAATCATCATATTCTTTGTGTTATTTGTTGTGTGATTTATTGTTTTTGCTGTGCTTTTTGCACAACAATGTGGTCCCATGTGACACATTGAGTCACATTTAACCTAATGGACTTTATGGTTTGAACAATGTTTAATTATATTCAAACAAATTAAAAGCTATGTTTAAACAAGGTTTAAACAAGTGTTATTCATATTGAGATGATTGACTTGGTTGAAAATAATGAACTTTATAGTATAGAAAATTTAATTTCTTAAAGCAATTTTATAGTATAAAAATTTTAATTTTCGTACTAAGAAGCTACTTTAAGAAACAACAAAAAATCATCACAAACGAAGCCATAATCACACCAAGAAAATTAAAAGAGAAATCTAACTGCTAATTGGCCCCATATCTTCTTCTAAATAGTCTAAGTCATAAACCCTAAACCCTAAACCTTAAACTCTAAATTCTAAATACTAAGCCTTAAACTCTAAATTATAAATCCTAACTTCTAAACCTTAAATCCTAAGTCACTTTCTATATAATTATACAAGAGCTAGAGAATAACTAATTTTAATTAAAGAATAATCAATTGAGATTAGAATAGAAATAAAATACTCTAAAATAATTTAATTCTTAATTTAAAATTACAAGTAGAGTAAAGCTCCAAAAATCAGTGAGCCCGAGCAGAAAAATTTTCTATATATTTTTCCAAGTAGGGCAGCATAGAAACGACGAATCACGTGGAGCGAAAGCAAGCCAGCGTCATGCCACGCGTCTGTGGCGTCCTTTTCGTATTCTATTAGATTTATTGTGCTAAATTACAAATCAGAAAATCTGTAATGGTAATTTAAAAATGCTCGAGACAAGAAATAAATTTTTTTTTTACAGGACATTCTAAGAATATGCGCACTGTACGCTAAGGGAATGGGGCCCGCTGTCCGCCTCTATTTTCGCATCCTGGAGAGAAAGACACTGTGGGGCCAAAAACTGTTAAAACCACCAGTTTCTTTTTTCCCCAATTATGACGTGTCAAATATCTAAGGCAATCAAGCATTACTTCATTATTTCTAAAATAATTCTGCTTTTGATAGTAAGTGACTCTGAGTAGACTCCTTTAATATATATATATATTAATATAAAATATACTTAATATATATTAACATTTAGGATTTTAAATAATAGTAGTTCAAAGTATTTAAAAATTATACACCACTTGATAATATTTATATAATTCTTTATATTTTCTCATTCTTTTTACTATTCTATTATAATATTTGAATCATAAATAGTTTGTCTTTTTCATAATAAAAGAGCCACCTTAAACTCTTAAAATAAAGTTCTAGCAATTAATTAATCAAGTTCAACCTCAAAACGGAGTTGACTTGAGCCCAATTCGACTCATTTACAACCTCTTTTTTTTTACTGACATAATTATAATAATTAGTGTAATACAATTATTTACGAATGTGTATTGATGCATATATTTAAATAATGATGTAAGAATTATTTTATGCATTAATTCTATCGTTTTTAATATAATGAAACTAGATATCATGTAAGGTCAACACATATTAGGTCATCTTCAAACGAATGACAAATAGATATTTGTTGTTCGCTGCTTGCTCCACCCGAAAGCTATTTTCAGCGGCATTTACATGACGTGAACAATGCAACGCCAACACAAATGCACTTTTTTCTTTTTGAAAAAATCATGAAACATAGGAGGAAGAAGAAGGTGAATTCACCTATCCGAGGGAGCATTTGACGGAGAGAACTATCAACGACAGAGAGGCAACAATTATGTCAGAAACAGTGTATCAACTTAATCTCCAGCGAAAAAATTAAGGTATTTTGGGAGAAAATTGTATAATCATATAGATAATTTGGTCAAATAATTAAAAAAAAGTCTTAATTTGCAAATTAATAATCAACAAAGTTATAAATTTTTATTACATAATATTTAGAATTTTTTTGTATGAGAAATAATGTACACATAATATTTATTTTTTGTATTAGAAATAAAATTTAGTTGAAGATAGATTGTTGTTTGATGTGAATGTTACTAAAAAATAAGTTTTTTTTTTTTTTTTTTGTTGGAGATGCTCTTGTCATCACATAAAAAAAAATTAATCGGCTGGGCAATGCTGCCTTATTCAGGAAATTCATCAGTTTCAGCTGTTTTTTTTTTTTAAATTGGGTTTGAAAGATTTTTAAATTTTAGATAATATAATATATATTATTTGATCACTCTGATGTTATATTACATTAATATTAAATTAAATTCTAAAATTTTAAGTTCCTTATTTTTAAAATTGATCAGAAAAATTTTAAATTATTATTCTCATACTTTAAAGTGTTTATTTGGGCGTTGGTACCGTTCGAAAATAAATTTATATAAAAATTATTGGAAGTTTAATATTTCTGATGGATCAATAAAATTGAAAAAAATCTTGTATTTTTATGTGAGAATTATTTTTAATTAATTTATATAACGACAATAATATAAATTAAATTTAAATATTAATTTTCTTAGGAATATAATACTTTTAAAAGAAATTTAGTGTTGATATTACGACGATGAGTCTTGATACCTCGCCAAAAATTGATTTGATCGGGGACCATCTAAACTCAAATATTAAATTTGAGACCATCTAAACTCTTTACTTAGTAAACTCATTGTCGAATTGAATGTATCAATGAGAGGAACACAACGACACTAAAATTGATCCAATTTGAGCCCAAATGGATCAAAACCAATGGCTTGATACATATTTGGAAGCTTCAAAATATTAATTGGGCCACCAAATGATGTTCAAATAAGACATGCTTATAGTCGAATCTAGCGGCTTGACTAGACGAATCCGACGAGCCAAAACCACTTAATTTTGACATCATTAAGACTCTTAAAAACTTAACCAACACTCTATGATAAAGAGAATCAATAATAATGGTTATACGATGGAACACTCCTAAATTACTCTGGATCTTCTCCATATTTACGGAGCATGTCACTCTAAAATATCTATAAATAAGCCCTCACTCTTTGTATGGGGAGGCTTGGACTTTGAGGGCTTGAACATTGTGCTAAAGATTCAAGAACGATTTAAGGTATGAATCCCATAGCACAACTAGCAAACTCTCGTTACCCAATCACCAGCACTAGACTTTCATTGGCCGAACATCCACTCGGCTGCCACAACTAGACCTCCACCCAACCATTGTTATCGAACCTCCATCCAGCTGCCATTGTTGGGACTCCGCTCGACCACCTTTACTTGATTATGGTCTTTTCAACCCCAGTTTCTCGACTATAATCCCTTCAACCTCGATTTCCTAACTACTATCCCTTTGACAATCGTAATCTAATTACAGTTCATCCGACCTCTATCACATGACTATGATCTCCTCGACATCCATTACCCATCAACTATGGTCCCACTGACTTTTGTCGCCAACCAACTACGGTATCTACGTCCTTGCTCACCCGACTCGCTCACCCAATTAAGGACCCTCCAAACTCCATCACCATCCCACTACATTCCTACCAACATCAGTCATCTTATTATGGTCCCTTCAACATCCATCGCCCTACAACGGTCCCTCTAACCTATGTCTCCTAACTATATACCATATGATCGGATTATAGTTACCCCCTGACTACAGTCCCTCTGACCACTGTCGCACAACAACGATCTCTTCAACTATCATCATCTAGCAACAATGGTCTCTCCAACTTCCGTCATCTATCGACTATGGTCTCTCCGACCACAATTGCTCGCCGACTACACTTTTCATCTGACCTCCGTCATCTATATATTGTGGTCTCTCCAACATCTGTTGACCAACTACAGTCCCATCAACCTCATCCGTCCGACTATCATCCCTCCGATCTCAGTCGTCCAATTATGGTCCCTCCAACCTCACTCACCTAGCTATGGTCCCTCTACCTCCATTATCCACCCAACTATAGTCCCTCTAACTTCTGTTGTTTGATTATGGTCCCTCAGACCTCCGTTGCCTGATTACGGTCCCTCCGGTCTCTGTAGCCCGACTATGGTCTCTCCGACCTCCATTGCCCGACTATGATCCCTTTGACCTCTATCTCATGACTACGGCCCTTCCAAACTCCATCGCCTGGCTACGATCCCTCCAACATCTATTACTCAACTACGATCCCTCTAACATCCCAAGCTCGATTACAGTCTCTTCAACCTCCGATATCTGATTATGATCACTCTAACCTCCCAAGCTTGATTGTGGTCCCTTTGACCTCCCAAGCCTGAGTACAATCTATAGACCACCATTACCCTACTACGATCTTTTCAACCTCCACTGCCTACTGACTACAATCCTCAAAGCCCCATCCCATCGCCCGACTATAGTCCCTCCCACCTCAATCGCCTAACTACGATCCCTCCAACTATTGTCACACAACTAAGTTCCCTTTAACATCTATCTCTAGATTACGATCCTTAGATCTCTATCACCTGCCGACTACAATCTTCGAACCACTGTTGCCTGACTACGATCTTGCTGACCAAACAAACAACCAAATGCAATAAACCATATTTTAACCTAGTCAAAAAAATATTTTAGAAGTCATTATTACTCCATTTTGTAAATTGTCTTCGTCATAATATAGATATTATTATGCTTTAATTATTATATTTTTTTATGATTTTATGGGCTGTGTAGATATGAACAAAAGAAGTTTCTTATTTATTTATATTTTTTTAAGAAATTGACACATGTTGGTACAAGTGAGTTTTTGGGACTGTTAGATATTCATTTTACAAATTGATTCCATCATATCATTATAGATATGCTTAGCTAATTTATGGATATATTTTATAATTTTGGAATCCACGAATTTTGAAGAAATAAAAGGATTTTTATAAATTTTGCACTAAAAACTAAAGTATTACCATAATTACCAAAATACCCTTGTATTAATTTATAAAAAAATATAACTCCACTTAACATAGGTTATTAAATGGCCTTATCCCTTTCATTTTTCTTAGGTCCGAGAAGAATAAAATGAAATTAATGGAAAAGAGAGGAGATGAGAGAAAAAGATTGGTTTGGAGGACTAAGAGTCGTTTTTGTTGGTCAGTCTAATTAAAAAAATTGCTTATCTCGAGGTAGCTTACCATTAAATTTTAATTTTTTCCGAATTAATAAAAGTTACGATATCTCATTTTTTAGTAAACTTCTATCGTATAATTTTTATTATGTCATAGTTTCAATCATTCTGCATATATTGACAATAATATATTAAATTTTCACTGAATATATTTTTTTTACTTTTGGGAAAATGTCATAAATTGAGAAATTTAGATAAACATGAACATTAGATAAATAATTGTCAAACTATCATTATATTAGTGTATGACATGCATACTTGTTGCAATCCAACTATCGTGAGTACATACATGCGAAAAAGAGTATACTATATTTTTTATATGAATTCTATTATTCTTGATTTACAAGCAAATTTTATATGCATTAAAATGATAGAATAAGTTAAGCATTGAGCAGGATATTGTATATTTTTCTTGTTATATATTGTGTGAAATGTGTACATACAATAAAGGCTAGCCATAAATGATTGACTGAATCAGAATTGATTGGAGACATGTTACCTCGTATAGGAGGGTAGGCCGATAGGCTTTCCTTTAAAATGAGATTTATGGTGTAATTTTAAATGATATGAAAAATATAGGCATAATGCGACAGATTGTTATGATATGATACGCTAATGTGCAAGAAGTGGTGACTTTTAGTATGAAAGTAATCCAACCCAAATGACAGGTGATATGAATGAATTGTGTAAATATAAATGATATGATTGAGACAAATTCATGTAGTGTTGACTTATAGGACTGAATACAAGAAAACACCACAGACAGCCAGATGTCCTATATCTTGCTTACATTGATTTCATTACTTGTATATGCATATGATATGAGTATATATGATAGATTGCATAAACAACATGACATGACATGACTTATATGACTGACACAATATATGATAAGATGGATAATTGATTATGAATTACATGAACTGTATAATGCATACAAATTATACAACATAATATAGACATTGTATGACATGAATATGAATATGACATGTATACAGACTTTTTTGAACTGAGATAATTAGAAACAATTATATAACTAAAGAGTATAGAAATGATTGAGTTTACTGATCCCTTGTGTATGGTTATCAATTACTAATCACAACTCATAAGCTATACAATTATATTGAAGTTTACTGATCATATGACCGATTACTATTTTATTAATTGTCACATACTTTTTATAGCTATATATTTATATTGATAGTTATTAAATGATTATATGCAGATTGTTTCTAATGCATTTCATTGATTTCAATTATAATTTCTAGTAACCTACTAAGCTACTAGCCTACTCTATTATTTTACATGTTTTCAAGAAGATGCTAGGATCCAGGAATTTAGGTTTTATTTTATTTTTATATTTTCTTTTGTTTTATTATTTTGTAGTTAAAAGCTAAAAATAAATTGAAAAATGTATGAATTGAACTCATGACTATTGTACAAGAATTTTGAGAGATAAATATAATTTTATATTTTGATGTACACAAATTTTAATTGTTTCAGTTTGATTGATTTATATTGATGAATTCAAAGAAACTCTAATTGATTAATTAAGAGATTAAAATAAATAATTCTTCTAAAATTTGATCTTGAGGTGTTACACCAAAGGTCTCTTAAGATTAGCTCTCACCCCATTGAATTCTTCCAACTCAAACTATGTAATATTCTTTATAAGATGTATATTTGCTACATAGTACCGACTTCTTCGAATGAGGAAGGGCATCATTTATAATCAATGACAAACACTAGTGAAATTATTTAAACTGGGCTAGACCCCGTGAATCTTTTTAATTTTTTAGAGTTTTTTCACATAAAAATTTCGATGCCTCTTATGACTCTTGCACCATCTCTTATTTATATGTTTGTTGAATCTTCATTTAAAGCTAATGTTAAGCACTTCATCTCTTTACCGCCACGAATCTTTTGACACACAAGTCTTGAAATAATTTAATTTCTTTTCAGATAAATATAATATTTAAAAAACAATTGAAAGTTTGGGTGGGCTAAGTTCATAATTGATTATAGTGGACCGACTAATTGGCCCTTTATCCACATGATATGTCGCCGTATCAACATCAGCCAGTCTTCAGCCTGAGTTGAACGATTAATGCATGAAGTTGATTTAGTTCGTTCTGATTAGATCAGACCAAATCACATTCATCTGGTTCACAATTCTTGAAAAGCAAAACAACCAATGCATGAACATTTATGGACACAAATTGACTTACTGTTCATTGTAATTACAATACATAAATATACATAGGAATGTCAATAATTTGCAGAATCTACAATTTTAAAACAATCCTTCAAAAATTCTGAAAACTCACGGCCTATTTGGGACGACTGCAACATTTTATAAAGTTTACTGTGAAGTAGATGTGGAGAAAGCAACTTCATTATTATGATTATAAAAAACAGTTTTCCATCACAAAAAGTTTTAAAATACAGTGAGAAAACAACAATAAAACATTAATACCCAAACAAAATTATAGCTATTGTCTAAAAAGCAAAGCACCCAAAAAGCTATCTCAAACAGACCCTCAGTTTGACTTATTTACAGCCCTACTTATGCAATGACATATTGCAATCTTGGGGTCAATTTTAATTTATGTGTATGAGGTTTAAATTTTGAATTTACAATAGTTGTTTATGAATAGTCTAAAGGAAAAAAGATGGCTGTTCGGATCTCCTATGGAAACAAAGGAAGAAAACCTAATCCAAATGAGCTAAGCTATTTCTGCGATGACAGCATACTACAGAGAAATTGATGCCTTCCAAGAAATGGCAAAGGAGAGTCAATTACCCAATGAAACAAATTTCAAAGAAGAAAATTAATCAACAACTCTTCTTTTGTGATTTGATGTCAGTCTATTTTGGCTCCTTGTTGTTTAAGAAAAAGTCTTCTTGCTTCTTTCCTATCCTTTGTGTTCTTATGAATCAAATAATGGAGTAAGAAAATTATTGAGATAACTCGAAAAAGTACATTTTGTGTTCCCTGCAAGTTATGTTAAATGAGTTTTCTAATACATGAAGCCAAGAACAAGCTATAAGCCATATAGCAAACAGGAATATGAATTAAGTACACCTTAGATCATCTCCAGCCGAAAAATTCATTTTCCACTCCAAAATGCAGTAATATTTCAAAATGTAATAATTCATCTTCAACCGAACTCTATTTCTGAACACACACAAAAATATTTCATGTATATTCTTTCTCAACCATACGCACTAGCCTTTCTCACCCCCACTTTCTCTGTTTCAAACGAGAGAATGGCACGCCATTTGCTGTTCGCGTTCGATTGGAGAAGTTCGCGGACGTCAAGAAGGGGTATGGAGTTCGGTTGAAGATGTCCTTAGAGAGTCAACTCAAAATAGTACAGAAAAAAAAAAAGAGGTTCTCTGGATTTTAGGATTAAGTACATTTGGAATTCGGTTTCTAGATTATGGATAACAGGAGAAGTCTTCCAATTTGTTTTTGACAGCAAGATAATGGAAGTGCTTAAAGCTTTAAACAAGCGATTCCAATAGAATAATAGCATGTTGCATATTAATAATAAAGAATTCCCAAAATAAATAAATAAATAAATAAATTTAATGATATACTTACAAATGTTGAAGTGAATACATAATAATGTCTGTCTGGAAACTTCTCACGACTCTTAATTCTCATTTCAACTCCCAGTATGAAGCTCAGAACCCCAGTATGACACACTTGCCAGAAAGTTAGCCACATACAAACAATCAAAGAGAAATAATACATGTATCGAAGCTTTTGGCTGGAAAACATAAATGAATAATGTGACCCATAGATTTTTTTCCCCTCCATTCAAAATCGCTGACATGCATTTCTGTTAGAAATCTTCAACTGATTTAGCATACTTTACAGTCAAAGTGAGAAGATATTGTGGCCAAAGAATGTCAATCCTACTAAACCTGATCTTATTAAAAAACTTATGTTCAGAAATATCTTGTTAGCAAATTTAAGAAGCTGAGATTATTAGCTGTTCTATGATGTCCCATAGAGGAATGATGAAGTGCATGATGAGGTCAATGCGTAGGGGATGTTAGACATAGGTCCCTGCTCTTGAGTCAGTTCATGGATGTCTTTGACAATGTCAAAGACCGCCTCTGGCTGAGCCAATTTCAGGGCACATTCAGACATCTTTTTGAGTTCAGTAGAGTCGGGTCCGAACCACCGAGCAACCAGTTTTGCAGTCTGTTTGGAGCTTTTGCAGAATACCCCAGCGCCATTGTCCACCACATAAGGCACATTGCCAACTTCCTGAATCATGTATCAAGACTAATGAGAACATTCTTCTATTAGAAATCAACTTTAAGAAGCATAAGCTAAAGATTTAAACGAAAATTTGACTTTTACCATGACACAATGAAGAAAAAGGATTCATATAGTCGACCCCACGTAGTGGGACAAAAGGCTTGAGTTGTTGTTATGCTTCGTCTTACTTAAACATTCATTTAAATTGATTTAATATAGTATTCATCTAACTTCCAAACTATTCATTCCATCTACCTACATAATGTACAAGCTCTTAATTTGTGGTCTAATAAATCAGTAATATCATCAAAAATAACTTTCAAAACATTGGAAAGCTTATAACAAGTGGGGTGGGCGTCGCTTTGGTAATAAACTTCTATCTTGCTGCTTTAAAGCTTTTTATGTTTTAGAATGATTAATTTATATATAGGAGATATGATGGAGCCATAGTGTGTGAGTTAATTTAACTAAGGGTGAAAGTATGATCAAACATACAAACCTGTCCGGGAATGAAGTCATTGAGGATTATCGGGAGTCCCCTAATCAAAGCCTCAGCAATAGTTCCAGGTCCAGCCTAATACAATAGAGAATATCAATAGAATCAGGAATATGATGATCACTCATATAATAATACATATGAACAAATGTTATATACCTGCCTTTGACTTCCAAAGTAAAGTTTTAAGGTTCAAATCTAGAAAAAAGGAAGAATATATATAACATACCTTGGTTATAATACAGTCACAAGCCCCCATCCATTTCTCCATCTGGGTTTCAAATTCCCTAATCTGCGGATAATGCAAGTTGGGATACTTTAACAAGCAAATCCATCTAAGCATCTAAGCTAGAAGTTTGCCTGGCAAATATTCATACCTTCACAGGGATTTTCCACTGAAGCGATTGAAGAGTGGAGCTTAGAGTTTTATTCCTTCCACAGATAACAACAAGCTGTCCTATAGATTTGCCTTCGGAGGCATCATAAAGCGATTCTGCGAGGGCCTTTGCAGTCTTCTTGACTGGACCCATCCCCTCACCACCACCCATCAGCAACACAGCTGGAAGATCAGGGTCCATCTCAAGCTCTTTCCTCAGGTCATCCTATACATCATTTAAGGTTTGATATTGTGAAATCTTGCTCGAGAGGAAGAAGCACTTCCTCTTCTTGATCTCAAAAGAGGAAGAGGGAAAGGGAAGGGGAGAGGGAGAGAGCAGTATTCAAAACTTTATTGCTTGACTATTCCTATTACAGCCTATAAGGCCTCTATATATAACCACAAAAGCAACATAACAAGCTACAAATATAAAATTAGGACCAATATCTAACAGATATTTATCCACACAGACAAAAACCAGAACTGCATATTATGTGAATTATAGCAATTAACCTACCTTAGAGAGAACGGCTCTACAAAATGATGGCCTGATGGGCAGGCCAAATACACGTATCTGGGAGGGTTGGAGCCCATCAAGCGAAGCCCTCTTAGCTACTTCCTCAGATGGACAATAACACCTATTGACATTAGTGTGGAACCTGAAAGAAGCAAGAATCAACCATAACTTGAAATTTTCTGATCAAGACATTCAATTCTTAGAGAAACCAAAAGAAGCTAATTGGTTATTACCATGTGGGATGGCAGGTGTTTAGGTCAGTAATTACTGTAACGAAAATAACTCTATTATGGAGGTTTTGCCATTTGAGCACCCATAGAGGAATATGCTGCATGAGAGGATGAACGCTTATGATGACATCTGGCTTGTACTTCTTAATTCCTGCTTCCACCTTCCTTTATCCACAAATGCAAAAGAAGTATAAGAAATCAAAAAGGATTACCAGATGATTCTCCAAAAATCAATTCAAATTCAAACTCCAAACCCTCTCCATAGCGGCAAATTATTACGTGCGGTGTCCGGACTGTCCGGAGGCGAGTCCGGACTGTCCGGAGGCGAATCCGGACGCGCCACGTCACCCGAATGCACCGGGGTCGGGGTGACGTGGCACGTCCGGATTCGCCTCCAGATGAATCCGGACGCCGCACGTAATAATTTGCTACGAAACCCAAAAAAGATGGTAGCTTTCCACGTAGAATGAACCATGAAGCCATGAAGAAAGTAATATAAGATTGATTGATCTTGTCGAATTAGGATGTGCATATTGTCCTTTTGATAGCAGTTAAAACACCAGGCTGATATTTTTTATCTTTTCAGAATCAAAGAGGAATATAAATGAGCAGAGAGAAAATTACTTGGCATAGAATGCAGCAATGGCAGCTAGGTATAAGCAATGTACCCAACGAGGATAAGTGCTGAGGAACGCTACCCTCCATAGCTGAACATGCTTCACCATGAACTTGTATGATCTCTCCATGTTGTTCAATGGCCACCCTGCACTTTCCTTGCACACATCTTTCACAAACACCTGCGAATTTTTACAGAATCACCAAAAAAGTCTGGTCCCAAGTACTGTATTCGAGAAAAAATAATAATAATAATAACCAAATTTACATCGTATATAGCAAGGGAAATAGGTGGAGAGAGATGCACAATAAATAGTACATCACATGAGAAGGCTCCAGTTAAAAATTGGCTTTGCCTCCTTTTTTTAGAATCTTATTCTTTTACTGTAAGGGAAAAAGGAGAATTGATGCAGCCCAACCCAGCCACATGGTTGGGTTCGGCTCCCACCACATAGGCTGCAAGTTTATGTTAGTGTGTGCTTAAGTGTACGATTAAATTTGTCAAAAATAATTAAAAAGAGAGCAAAACCATAATAAAAAGTAGGACTCATAAGTTAAATCAAAGCTATTTAATCCATTTACTCTATTCTAATATTATCTACATATGAGTTGTTGATTTATTTTATTACTTAGTTTGCAAAAATCTTAATTTAATTTATTACTTTTAAAAATTATCCCTCTTCTAATTATTAAAAGGTTTAAATATATTTTAAAAATAAATTTAAACAATAATGTAATTTATTTAAAGCATGGACAAAGAAAAATATTAAAATGTTAAAATTACAAGTTTAATCAATAGTACTAAAAAATCTTTTAAATCTTATTATATATATATATATATATATATAGAAAGGCTATCATCTTAGTGAGAGAGTTACATATTAATGATAGGAGAAAAAAGAAAGAACGCATTTATCAGATATGTTTAATATATGTATTAATACCTACATGTAAGAAACTTTTTTATTGCTTATTTTTTAAGATATAAAGATAAAATTTAAAATATTTAAATAGATTTATAAAGTTATTTTACATTTACATTTTTAATAAAATATTTCATAATTAATTAAGAAAATGAGGCAAACATACGAAAAGAATTAAAAAAAAAAACAAAGAAGCATCATATTTTATGACTTTTGCAATCTAAGTGATACTACAGGAAAATCAACTATTACCGGCGAAATTTTTGGAGGATTTCCGGAGGTCAATTTTCCGGCAGCTTTCCGACGTAATACAATGAGACAACTTTTCCGACAAAATTTTTTGAGGGAATTACTTCCGTGGTATGCAAATAATTCATATGTGAAGATCAACAAAAACAATAGCTTGAATAACAGTGAACCGCATGACTATATATAAATATATACCTTACTAGCTTCACATCATTGAGTTTCTTTATCATATAAAAAAGTAAGGAACATAAATTTGTACTCTCAAACAATAAAATTTGATTGACCCCACGTAGTGGGATAAAGGCTTGATGTTGTTGTTGTTGTTGTAAACAATAAAATTTGATGAAAATTTTACAAGAGATAGTAGGGAAAAAAAAACAAAATTTTCACAAAATAGTTAAATATTTCTAATATCACCTAGATATAAAATTAGGTCCTTTTAAGTAAAATAACTAATAAATATTAGATACATTTATAAGAAACAAAATTATGGCAACTAAAAAGATAAAATGAAATTTCAAAACACAATTGATAAAATAACTCACAAATATTAATAATTGTATAAAAAAATTAAAATAATGGAAAACATAAGATGAAATTTCAAAACACTCGTAATAAAATAACACACAAGTAGTAATAAAATAACTCACAAATAGTAATGTCTTTATAAAAAAGACAATAAATTTCCAAAACATCATTAATAAAATAAAGAGAGATTTATATACATATCACTTTATTTCATGCTATTTACATATCTAAAATCTAAAATTTTAATATTATATGCCTACAACTCATAGAACAAATATATGTGTATTGAATGAAATATTAAAATTTATAGGATGGTATGGGTGGTAAGAATGAAATATATGAGTGATATATGTGATATTAAAATTTTATATGAGTGGCAGAAATATAATATTAAAAATTTGAGTGTTAGATATGTAAATAGTATGTAAATCCTCTTAAAAAAATTACAAATATTAGATACATTTATAAAGAAAATATTAAGGTAAAAAAAAAAGTGAAATACTCAAAACACCCCTAATCATAAATATCGGATATCTTTATAAAGAAAATATTAGGTTATATGAAAAAAGAAAGGGAAATCCCCAAAATACCCTTAATTAAATATCTCACAATTATATGATATCTTTAAAAAGTTGTGAATTTGACTTATTACTAAATCAACATAAATCGTTTTTTATTGGGCATAAATTAAACTTTATAACTTCACATTATTATCAAATCAAGTCCACAACATTGATGGGGATTTAATGGGAAAAAATAAGATATTTAATGTAAAGGAAAAAAATTACAATTTTTTTTTTAATTGTAAATTAGAAGAGGAAAAAGTTTTCATTCATTTTTTTGAGAGTTGAAAAAAAGAAAAAGAAAGAAAATATTTTATTAGTTTGCTATATATAATTTTTAGGATTAAATAATTTAAAATAAAACACATAAGTAATTTATGCTGAAATTATGATAATAATTTGATTAATAGTTATATAATAATGATTTAGATTAACTAATACATAACTTCTTAATATTCAATGTCAAATTAGCATATTTAAACACATAAAATTCCATTTCATTCCAATAACTAATAAGAAAATCATTTATTAATAATCAAATATGGTTACTTAATAAAACTTTTTATATAATTAATATATTTAAATAATAGATTTAATTTTTATTTGAGCAACAATATCGATGATATATTGTGGGTCCATTAGAATTTTACTTATAAGAATCTTTATCTGGCTCTTTTGAGAGCAACCGAATTCTGAGGATTTTATTCCCTCTCTTTGATTACATTTTGAGCTCCCAAATATTATAATTTTATTCCTTTTTTTTTTCATAGCTCTCCGATACTTAGAAAAGTTTTAAAAAAAGAAACCCGCAATAAGGAAAACCCTAGAATATAAGCGGAAGAACAAAATGCCATCAATGAAAGAATGGAGAGAGAGCGACCTTGTATTCATCGCCAAATTCAAGGCGAAACGCGTCGCGTATTGCCTCAGCGGAGGCGCGATGGCCTCCTCCGGTATCACTCATGAGAATAAGCACATTCTTAGTGCGCTCCGCACCCAACTCGACAAGTTCCACGGTCCCTTCCTCCTCTTCCCAAACTCCAAGTTCCTCGTCGTCGTCTAATCCAGCAGTCTCTCCCAGCTCGCCCGCGCCGACGCTCGGCAGCCGGAGCTTTCCGTGGGGCTTTCCATGGTAAGCCATCACGCTGTCGTAGACCACCTCACGAATCGACCTTCTCGGCGACTCCACCGACATCACCATCTTTTCCAGTCGCCGGCGAAACGAAGACGGAGGAGCTTGGGGATCAGATGGGCTTTATTTTTTTTTGTCTAGCTCCCTAGACTTTGGAGGAAGCGGAGAAGAAAAGACGGGAAGGGTTTTCTTTTATATTGAGAAGCCGTAGAAGAATGCGGAAGCCGAGCTGGCGCCCCGATTTTTAGAAAGAGAATTGAGGTGGAGAGATGGTGACTAATTAGGAAAAAGAACTGGTATTAGTTTGAATATTCGGGTATAATTCGGTGGGGCATCGGCCGCGGTATCTCCGGGCAATCTACCGACCGTTGCTCACGGGTTGATCGTGTGGGGTCCTTCAACTACAACTATATGATATTTTATATTGGATTTCTATAAAGTTTACGAAAAAAATTAGATAAAGAAAATTCAGTTAGTTCTGTGTGAAATCTATTGAGTTTATCAATTAGATTAGATTGTAATGTTGATTCATACTTCAATTTTAACAAGTAAATTTACTAGAGAGTTGTAGGGGGGCCTCTCACTATTTGAGGTTCGAGGGCTTTGCCCCCGAAATTTTCTTTTTATTTATAGCGGTATAACACCTTAGCATATTACATTAAGGCCTAATTTGATAGCATGAGTTTTGGTGAGAAACGGTGGTTCCAAAACTGACTTTTATTATTGGAGAAGCAAAAATAAAAAGCTTCGCAAATCGTTAGGACAATGAAGGTTTGAAAATACAGTTTTGTAAAAGATATGCATCCAAAATTTCAAAAGTTTCAGAACAGAAACGAAACTAATTATTCCCAACCAAATCAAGCCTAAAATGTTGCAGGGCTATATATTTATGCACAATAACATCGTACGATGCAACATAATGGTGCTATAGTTTGATTATGATAGAGAGGATAGCGTTGTGGCGCTCTAGAGCCATCATTGAGGCTTTACAAGTTGAGTTGGAAACATAGCAAAGCTACCGCTGCATAGCGAGGATGGGAAATTGTATTTCTTGTTTTTTGTGTTTTAATTTGATGGGTAGCATCTTTTGGTGTATTTAAAAGTGTTTATTTGTCTATTTTAACTAAACAACGAAGAGACAAGTGAAGTGATATAAGAAGAAAGTGAGAAAGAAAGAGATGTATAATTTCTTCAATTTCCATTGTTAATTTTTGGTGTGTTGTTAATTCATAATTTTTCCCTGATTTAAAAAATTTTCACATTAAATCTTGATTTTCATTTTTGCTATTTTTTTTTTCTTGTTTGTTTAGTTGGATGATTTTATTTCCCAACATATTCTATTTAAATTTTAAACTCTTTGGATTTACTACAAAATAAAAATTAGTGATGACTAACTGATTAATATTATGTTTATCCCAAATTCAAATTTAATAATGATAGCCTCTTTGATTGACAATTTATAATATGAAAAACAAAAATTAAAGAAAAATTAACCTTGTTGCGTCCTGGAGTATTCGCGGCGGTAGAGAAGTATAAAGTTTAACGTATTAACTTTGTACGAAAATCCGGCAAGCAATCAAATAAAAGAGACGGTGTATCATTTATGAGACACCAAGATTTTTAAGTTGAAAACCACTGAAAAAGGGGAAAAATCACGGGACATAGCCCAGTTTGAATGAATCCACTATTATTTGCAGTCGATTACAAATGAGGCCCTTCCTTAAGAGGAAGGTCTTGGCTCGATGTACATTATATGAACTACATGGTGGGAATATATAGAGTCACTGTTGACATGTTTGTTTGGTTGCAAGGACCGTAGTCAATGGGCGACATAAATCGGAAGGACCGTAGTCGACGGATGACGAAAGTCGGTAGGACCGTTGTTTGACGACGGAGGTCAGAAGGAAGGCATCAGGTAGAAATCTAACGATGAGCAGAAATCCAGTGTCGGGTAGAAGTCCGGCGTTAGTTGACGGTCGGGGATAACTCCAACATTAGATAGTATTCTGGCAAAACTCCAGAGTCACTTTGAGATCGGATAGAGTTCCGGCGTCACTCAAAAGTAGGGCGGAATTCCGGCGTCACTAAAAAGTAGGGCAGAACTCCGGCGTCACTTGAAAGTCGGGCGGAACTCCGGCATCACTTGAAAGTCGGGCCGAACTCCAACGTCACTTGGAAGTCGGGCGAGACTCCGGCGTCACTTGAAAGTCGGGCGAGGCTCCGGCGTCACTTGAAAGTCGGGCGAGATTCCGGTGTCACTTGACAGTCGGGCGAAACTCCGGCGTCACTTGAAAGTCGGGCGGAACTCCAGCGGTGGTCGAGGAGGAGTTTTTTCCCTCCTCTTCTTTTCTTCTCTTCTTCTTCCTTGCTTCAGTCCTCCTCTCAAGAGAAATGAGGGGTCTATTTATAGTTTTATGAGAGTGACAAGGACAGTAAATAGGAGAAAAATCAAGGGTGAATTGAGAGTGGTTTGAATGGACAGTCGATGTTGAATCTATTTATCCTGGACCATTTATCAGGCATTTAAAGGATCTAATGATATCGAAATTCGACGATCTTGGGCTCGTTGGATTCGTCTCATCGAGCCATTTGATTCTACTATAAGCATGTCATGTTTGAAAATCGTTTGGCAATCCAAATTGTGATTTGAGCCTTCAGAATGTGCTTCGAGCCTTCGATTTAGACCAATTTGTGCTCGAATTGAATCGAATTTGGTGTCGTTGAGTTTGTATTTCTTAGACGTTCAATTCGACTATAAGTTTGCTGAAATCGGAGTTAAGATGATCCCATATTTAATTTTTGTAGTTTCCAACTTGATTTTTGCCCCGAGAGTCGTGCCTGATCAAGATAATTTTTTTGATGATATATCAAACCTAACTAATCTTAAAATTTATTTATCTCTAATTTAGGAGAAAATAAAGTGAAAGAACTAAGATTTTTATAATATCATAACGAAAATAAATTAATGGAAATAAAATACGTGCAATTAATTAGTTTTTTCTTTTTGTTTTAACTCTCGATTTTATTTTTCTGAAAACTTTCAATTAAAAAAAATTGTAAAAAAAGGTACTCGCTAGTGCTGTGAATATAACATTTTGATAATGTTGAAAATTTAAATTACACAGCTCATCTTGGCCTGTTGGTTGAGAGCTTATGCTTCCAACTAAGAGGTCTTGGGTTCGAGTCTTTGTGTATGCGTTGTGTGTGTGAGTTTGCCTTAAATGGCCTAAATGTCCAAAAGAAAAAATTTAAATTATTTAATTTATTTTGAGATGAATGTATATAAATTAAAGAAACCAGGCATTTTAGAAACCTCAAATAAATTGAATAATTTTTCCGCCATGAACGGTTTTCGTTTCACGCATTTCATTCAGTTCCTTTTCATGCTGCACGCAGTTTCCACTTTCCAGCTCGCACTTTTGTACAGGACAAGCGCAGCTTTCCGGCCGCTTCTGTGCCCCTCGACGCCACCGTTCTTGCATACTCCGCTGCTTCTCTTCGAAGCCGTGTACCCTCGCCGCCGCTATTCCTTTCTGACCCCCATTCCGGCTTGGTTTCTCTTCAACCTTTCCCTGCTTTCCCTCTATCTCTCCAATTTCCATTCATGGCAGCAAAGCTCCCAGCGGTGAAAACTTTTCCACCTTCTTATTGCATCCAAAATGTCATCCCCATCCTCCCATCTCGCTATCTCTCCACCCAAACCTCCCTCTCCTCTTCACCTTCTTGTTCCTCCCCCAATCTCCAACCCCTCTTAACCAAATTTCTCCACCTCTTCCACCATAAAAAGTTCATTTCCGCCAAAAACACCCTCAGATCCTTCGCTTTCTTTGACGAAACTCACTCCTACCATTTCCCTTCCCTCGCTTCCTCCATTCTCAATTCATGCAACGACGCCGGCATCTCCCCATCCGAAGCTTTTGACATGCTGTTTCGCGTCTATTCGGACAACAACAACCTCGAAAGAGCACTCGCTACATTTGAATTCATGATGAAGACATTTGGCGCCGTTTCTAGTAGATCTTGCAGTGTCTATATCCAGGCCCTGAGGCGTTGCGGACGGATGAATTCAGCCGTCGAATTCTTCCAAAGGATACTTCAATCGGATGCCGTTGATGTGTCTGTGTACACAACCTCAATTTTAGTTGATGGTCTGTGTAAGAATGGTGAGGTTGAGGCTGCACGAAAGGTGCTCGATGAAATGCGTAAGAAAGGATTGCTGTGTAACATCTTCTCTTACAATTCATTGATTGAGGCTTACGGTAAAAGAGGAGATTTTGATTCATTGAACGAGGTTTTGGCTCTTGTTGAGGAGAATAAAATTGAACAAAATGCTGTTACATTTGCTGTTCTGATCGATGCATTTTCATCTCATGGGAAGTTAGAGAAGGCCGAAAAGGCCTTTGAAGAGGTGAGCAAAAGAGGATTGAATGTTGATATTTTCTTGTATACTTCAATGATTAATGCCTATTGCAGAGAAGGTATCATGAGGAAGGCATTCACTCTTTTTGATGAATGTGTTGAGAGAGGAATTCAGCCCACTGAGAAGACATATGGTACATTAATCAATGGGCTTTGCAAGGCCGGGCAGATCGAAGCAGCGGAGATATTACTAACTGAGATGCAGCAGAAGGGATTTGATGTGAATTTAGTAATCTTCAATACCCTTGTTGATGGATACTGCAAGAAAGGAATGATGAACAAAGCTCTTGAATTAAAAGAGGTGATTGAGAAGAAGGGGCTCGAGCTAGATATATACCTCTACAATACTATTGCTGCTGGGCTGTGCAGATCGAACCAGAATAAGGAAGCGGCGAAACTTCTAAACACCATGATTGATAAAGGGATTGCTCCCAACATTGTGAGCTACACAACCATGATCGACATATATTGCAAGGCAGGAGATTTGGTGGCAGCGAGGCGTTTGTTTAGAGAGATGGATGAAAAGGGACTGAAGCGTAATGTTGTTAGCTATAATGTAATGATTGATGGGTACTGCAAGAAAGGAAATGTAAGGGAAGCTGAGAGGTTGAAGAAGGAGATGGAGAAAAAAGGGATTTTGGCAGATGTTTACACATATACATCATTGATTCACGGGAATTGCATTAGTGGGAAGGTGGACGTAGGGATGGAGTTGTTTGAGGAGATGACGCAGAGGGGTATAGTTGCAAATGTTGTGGCATATACAGCACTGATATCAGGGTTGTCAAAACAAGGAAGATCGGATGAGGCGCTTAGATTATATGATAAGATGTTGGAGATAGGACTGGTCCCAGATGATTCAGTCTATTCAGCTATTGTGGGCAGCTTTCATAGCACAAATCAAACTTGTTCATATTCTCTGATTGCCAAGTGAGCTGATTTAAGGTCTTTTTGGTCGGTTGCATTTGTAAGGTACCACATTTCAGTTTTTTAGGGATTTGAAGTACCCAAAATCTTTGTTTTTACTGCATTTGGAAATTGCCCAAATTGAGCAATTACAAATCCCTATCACATTTCTAAAATAGATGTATTTTAAAAATATTCAATCATACAACTCCTTTAACATTTGATGCGAGTTATGTTATGCTTGTGATATATTAGTCTAACTTGTAAATTACTCCTATATGCTTGTTCATTGTGTAAGAAGAGGTGCACAGAATGGCTCAAACATGTGGAGGAATCATCCTCTTTTTAATCTTTTTTGCTTTATGGTAAAAGTGGCAGTCTTTTGAAAAAGTTGTGGTATATTTATTTTTATTCATAAGCCTTCCATAAATCTTTGAATGAGTTCTTGTGTTAGAATAATTAAATATATTAATTATGTGAGATGTCGCAATAATTATTTAAGTATATATATTTAATTATATAAACCATTAAGTGGTCCATATATTTGAATTATTGAAATTTAATTATTTATATGAAATCCTATTGATTAAAAAGAGATAATTTGAGCAATCGTTTATGGACCGTTTGATCAAATAACTTCTATGAGCGGTTATTATAACTAATCCGTTGGAAATACCTACCGATCATCTCTTTCTCTCATAATAAGGAGTTATTTTGTTCCATAGAGAATTAACTCATGAAAGAAGAAAGTGAAAGAGAAAAGAGAGATAAATCGTAGTTTGGAATTCAACGAATTCAAAATGAATCAAGGTATGTTTTCTTCCGATTAAAAGCTTGTGAAAATCATCTTGTTTAAAATCTTGTGGATTTAAGATTTTTGTAAAATTCATGTTTTTCGCTTCGATTTCTTTTACATAATTTATGATGCGAGTTCTTGCAAGAGTTAGATAACTCATAATGCATGTTGCGAGTTTTTGTAAAAGTTAAATAACTTAATCTTATAGAAAGTTCTTGTAAAAATTTGAGAACTCTTAATCTTACACTTTGATTACAATTTCCAATGAAAGAAATAAGGAGCTATAGGTAACTGTTTGACTGTTGTAGTACTTATCATTTGTTCTATTAGAAGTGCTTGGTGGCAAGCTACTCTCTAGGCCACTTATGTGGGGAACTTTTATTATGTCCTCTGATCGGACGTAGTTCTACGTTCGGTTAGAGGATTGTTACTCGGCATTGCTAGATATTGTTTGGTAATAACGAGAAGTACCGCTCTGTGAAAATCAATACTAAGCAATACCGAGTAATCCCAAAGAATACCGAATTTTTTCTAGAAAAAACTCGTATTCTTTGGGATTACTCGGTATTGCTCGGTATTGTCTTCACATAATGGTATTTCTCGTTATTGTTGGTATTGCTCAGTATTTGTTTGGTATTTCTCGTTTTGTGCCTGCGATCTTAGTGCCGGCCGAACGTAGCTCTACGTACGTTCACCGGACCAAATAAAAGAGCTTATATGTTGAAATGTTCAGTTTAGGCTCCGGTTGACGATGTTTTGGGCTGTTTGATTATTTATTTGAGAACAACTGAATAGGTTTGTGATATTAGTTAAGTGGCGAGCTATCTGCTTTGAAAAAACCCTCAGGGGCTGTTTGGCAACAAGTGGATTTAGTAAATTATGTAAATACGGATTTAGTAAATCCGAATTGTGTTAAATCCTGAAAACTGTTTGGTATGTCAAATGATAAATTATGTTAATACTGAGAAACTGTTTAGTAATATATATCAAGATTTATAACAATTAAGATTTAAATTTAAAGAATATATTTATGAAATCAAGATCATTGCATAAAATATATTAAAACCAACTTAAGTTCATACAATATTATCAAAAAATTCAACAAAGAGCAAATGACAAACTAATATTGATCAAAATGATAGATGAAATATTAAATATGAGAATGCTTCAAATTTCTAGTTGAATTCATATATATTTCTTGGATGATAATTTTTTTACCATGATTAATTTCTTTGACTTGAAATCTGAAATAAAGTACATGTTAAATACAAGTTACTTATTAATTATTATTTACACTATCAATTATATATTTAATATATATATGTATATATATAAATATATATAAATATAAAAGTTATATTAATTAAACTAATTATATTAATATTTAATTATTAATTATTCAATTAAGTCAAATTAGATAATTAATTTATGTACTAATTAGACTATTAATTATTTAATTAATTTACTTAATTATTAATATTTTAAATTATATATTAATTAAGTTAATCAATAATAACGTAGACCGTCTAGGGTTTGCCTTTCATTTCTCTTTTGCTCGTTGCTGTTCGGCTTCGTTACTTCGCAGGAGGTCTAGAGATTGCACGCGTCGCTTCTTCAGTTCCTTCGCGGCTGTTCTCCTTCGACGGCTTTCCCTTCCTGTCGGATCGGAAGTTACGACATTTTGATCGGTAGCAACAACGGGAGCTTGCTGGCTGTGAAGGTAACTTTCTACCTTTCGCGCGCTTCTTCGGCCAAATCTCATAAATCCGCCGAACCGAGGGATTTAGTAAATCCGGGATTTAAGCCGTAAATCCGTAAATCCGGAATTTATCCAATCCTGGGATTTAAAGCGTGCACAGAAACCGTTTGGCTGGATATTGCGTAAATCCGACTTAAATCCCACGATAAATCCGATACCAAACAGCCCCTCAGAGTAAGGAAAGGCAGAGCATTTTGTGGAAGAGTACTCTTGTTTATGTTGGCAGGTGAAGGGTTAACAGCTGGAAACAAAAATCCTATAAATTAACTCGATATACGCAACCTAATTACTTGTTTCAGCTAGTTGAAGGATTCTCATGGATTAGTCTTAAAACTGAATTTCATTTGATGCCACTGAAGGGTTGCTGTATTTTTTTCCGCAGGTATGGCACAGTGGCTGCTCCAAACCGAACAATGGCTCCGACAGGTCGAGCAATGGGTTCGACAGCAGCCAGCTGAACAACTCTACATAGCCATTGCTGTTGTGGTCGTAGCATCAACTTTACTTATCATATGTATGATGCTCCCCATTAGACTTATCTTTTGCTTATGATTTTATATTCTTCCTCAGATATTACACTGCTGCTAGTCAACTTGCATTTCTAGAAAACTTGTATCGAAGTTTCATTCCAGTTTGCCAAGATTTGTTATCCAGTAGGTCATTAGTTATGCCAGAATATTAGGTTTCTCCTATATTTCTTTTAACTTGTTTTGATATTAAACTGATGCAAAGATAGTTAATTTTCTTCAACCATCATTGCTATTGTGTTAGTTTTGAGTTATCACGCTTCCCATGGCATTATTTTTTTAATTATTTTCAACAAATTTCATGATTTTTGCTTTAGTTTTATGATTGGTTGTCAAAAACTTAAGTAAGTTATGCCTTTTGTTTGACTCTTGTAGTTGTTATGTGGATATCAGCAAATATTTGACCACTTTTATTTGTGCTGCTAGCCTGCTATCATCTATGAACAATTTAATATCTAATTTTCCATGGTCTGGATATGTAACACCCTTAATTCTCATTGCAGTATGCTTTGCTATTGTAAGATGCTAATCTGAACCATTACTTTAAACATCTCTAAGTTCATCGACAGAGAGAAAGGTGGTGTAATCTGCTAATCTGCACCATTACTTTAAAGACTTCTAAGCTTATCAAATTTAAGTGAGGGAGGTAGGGAGGGGTAATTGCATGTTCTTTATTTTTTTTTCAAATCTTGTAGTAGGCAGGGAGGAAGAGAGTGCAAACTTGGGAAAGATAAACAAATTTCAATTATTTGTTTATGGCTTTTTCATTTCATGTCTTTAAATTGTTTGAGAATTTTCTTTCATATCTTGTTTTTAGCAGAACTTAAGAGAGGCTTTGGCATAAGTGCTTTTGGGTGAATCCTGTTTTAAAGCTTATAATTTAGATGTTGAATTTGACATTTATTTTTTTGATGGTAGTTGACTATTGACAATATTGAAATTTTGTACAGTGCATAGTGTTAACCGTTCCAAGGCTAATACTATTATAATTGCTGGGCTAAGTGGCTCCGGAAAAACCATTCTTTTCTATCAGGTATTCCTTTTCATTTTAAGCTATGTGAGGTTGCCATTCTCTCTAGATGTATGAGGATGAAGAATTAAATAGAAAAATGCTTAATGCACATTTGCCCTCGAATATTATTTGATCTTTTTTTTTTAATGATTGGACATAGTCCTATTCCCAATGGATTTTCTTCTTGTCGCTTTAATTATCTTCAGTCAAGATTTGTGATTATTTTAATGACTGTAATCTATTACACATTAATGCGCAATGCTTCTTTTCAAGGTTGAAATGAATTTTTTTGACAGGCACACAGCTTTGCCTTGGTGCAAAACTATTCTACACAAACGATGCTGTGAAATATTTTAATGTTATATTGTAACCATGAAAAATATATTATATAAATTCTATTTGGAGGTGAAAAGTCTTTTAATTTCAGTAAATGCGGTGGCAAAATGGGATATCTTGTCCTTCCCCCAAGATATTCTTAAATTGCTTTCCCACTTTATTTATGCTAGTTGTTGATGATAGAAACACACTAATGATGGTGATAACAGTGCTTGAAAAATGTTCATTTTAGCTTCCTCGATCTCACTGCATTTCAACTTTTTGGCCATCATATTGTGTGTTTTATTGTAGCTTCGTGATGGATCCTCTCATCAAGGCACTGTTACATCGATGGAACCAAATGATGGCGTGTTTGTGTTGCATTCTGAAGTAGACAAGGTAAACTTGTGATCTCTAAATGGAATTAATATATGATATCAAATATATATTTTGTCCTCAAATTCAATAATAGCGGGGATAAAGCTCAGCTAAAGATAAAGAATTGTACTTGTTAAGTTTATGACGCTAAGCTACTATTGTTTTGTGACAGAAGGACAAAACAAAGCCAGTTCGTATGGTTGATGTTCCTGGGCATTCCCGTCTTAGACCAAAGCTTGACGAGTTCTTGCCTCAAGCAGCTGGCCTTATTTTTGTTGTGGATGCTTTAGATTTCTTACCAAACGTTCGAGTCGCTGCAGAGTAAGTCACAAACCTCAGCTTAAGAAATGACATGATATAAAAGGCTCGAGAAATTTTACTTGTCTAATTGCTACTTATGTGCAGATTTTTCTTTATTTATTTAGGATCTGTTGGACCAGTCTTAATGTTTTGCATCTTATGAGAACCATTTCAAAGCATACAACTTTCTTGTACTAATAAATAACAACTAATCAATATGCTAGCTTTTTGCCTTTCTTGTTCAGTAGCTTTGCATTAATAAATCCAAAAGGCTTCAGGTTGCCTTATATTGTCATAGAATATTCTATTATGATGTATTGGAAATAATCTTAATACTTTGCAATTTGCATTTAAGAATTCTGTCTACGAATGAATATTCTTAAAACATATTATCGTTATTTAAACAGATATCTCTATGATATTCTAACGAAGGCAAGTATTGTAAAGAAGAAAATTCCTGTTCTCATATTGTGCAACAAAAGTGATAAGGTGACGGCTCACTCCAAAGAGTTCATCAGGAAACAACTAGAGAAGGAAATGTAAGACCATTATTTTCCTTGATGGTTTCAATAAGTGTGCATTGAAAATTTTTAATGTTTCACCGTCCTTTGCTACCTTGTTATAATCTGAAATACTACATGCTTTCTGTTTTGTCAGATTGTTCAACAGTTAATTGGAGGTTGTGGGAAAGTCTTTTTTACTTCACAATATTATTTTAATATTTATCCTATCAATTTGTGCTGTACATGCTGTGTTAAACAGGAATCATACGTTCTTATTAATTGATATTGACATTGTACTGTAATAAGTTCGCAGTCATCATCCAAACTATAATCTTTTAGATCAATGTTCTTAAAGTGCTAAGAGCAATGCGACGCTGAAAGTTTATTTTCTTGCTTTAATGTATAAAGTGCAAAGCAGTGTGGTGCTTTTATGAAGTTGAGTTTTCATGAATTATAAATCATTTATGCATACATTATGTACATACAAGTCTTTTAATCAACCAAACATATTCAAATACCGTAATAATTTTAGCAACTATAATGATATATTAAATATAAACAATTTAAATTGATAAAAAATTTATAATAAATAGTACTTGTGAGATTCAACGACAAACTAGAGAACAGGAGGAGAAGTAGCGTGAAGCGAGAGTGTAAATATGAGGCATTGAGAATTAAAAACTTGTGAGCCAAAAATACCTAATGCTAGTAGCAATAATTAACAAAAAGCACATAAGCAAACTAGCGGGCGAGAGGACTTGGTGAGAACCACCACCAAGAAATGAATAGTTATAGCAAGGGAGAATGGAGAACCAATCAGCAATGACTTAATTTCTATAAGAAATAGTGAGAAGTAAATATGTGTGTTGTTATTATGACATATGTTAAACCGACATATAAAGTTTGAACCAGTAATTTGTTATGATTCTAAATTGAGCGTACAATGCTACAACATGATTAGACAAAACGAAAAAGTGGTGCTACATGCACGATTTGCTACAAGCTTGCACTTAAGAAGCAAGCCATCCTCGTGGCCGGCATGCCGCTTTTCCTCACTCTTAAAGTGTATTTTTAACAACACTATTTCAATTTTAACCCAATAAATTGGAATGATCCAAAAATAGTAGTTTATGATGTATTTGAGCATGGATAAATATTTGAATGCCTTGTTGCGAACACACAAAGCTTAAAGGGATTTACTTTGAAGCATGGAGCTCAGAGTTAGATCTATGTATCTATATTGGATAGTTGCACTATTTTCATGACATTTTTATTTTTTTCCTAGGTTAAGCAAAGTTCCACATTGATTACAAACTTGTGGCAAGCCAATAAACATTCTTCTTTACCATAATTTTCATGTTCAAAGTATTGGATTGCGTTCATGAAGGTCGTAGATTGTTTTGGAATCATATAGAGTATTCTGTAGTTGTATGTAATGTACTCATGCGTGTAGCATTTTTTACAATATTACAAAAAGGTTCAAAGTGTAGAAACTTCTAAAGCCATATGGAGAATAACATCACAGCATTGTTGTATTACTTGTCTGCACGATACATGTGGAAGTAGCCATGGGGATATGCAAGACAAGTTCGAGGACATGTTTGTAGGTATGATGGTGATTGAGTCTGAGTTTTTTTTTTTGATTGAGTCTGAGTTGGAGGAGCTCCATGGGGAGATTTAGGGCATTATATATATGGAAGACAATAGCTTGTGGAGTCCAAATGCAAGGAGATAAGGGAACCAAAGGAAGAAAACATTTGCATTGGAGGCAATATGATTGTGGTGATCCTGCATAACCTGATATACGGTTGGACATCTTTATGATAAAAAGAGTTAAAAGGTGCAAGGGTAGGCATACTGGCATAGTGGTGGGAAATTTCTTGTGGAGCATGGAGCATTGCTCCCATGCATCAAGGATTATGGATGGAACACTTAGTATAAGCATTACGTCTATAGTTTTCAATTTTTGTCTTATCGTGGTGGTGATTGGTGTTTCAAGGCGCTTCACAATGTAAGAAGAGTTCTAAGGAAAATACCTTATGTAGTTTTACCTCAAGAATGTGATGGACGAGGTGCAGACTTAGCTCAAACTTAGCTTTGTCGGCTGGAGCATAAGGGTGTCATCCAGAAATATTTGAAGTAGTTTTTAAAGTGGCATAAGGGTGTTAACCACAAATAATTGAAGTAGTTTTTAAAGTTGCCACTCTAGTTTCCATTGAGGGATGGGCTTCATGGCCCAAGTTTGAGTAGTAGAGGGCATTCAAGAGCTATCAAAGGCCATGAGATTGACCGCGTGTTCTCACTCAACCCCATAACTTGTTAACGGCGAATGGCGCACCATGGCGCAAATGTCCTATTTGAGCCATGACGCATAATGCACGGCTCGGCGTGCGTCATTTTGAACATGGCGTAAATTATAAAAGAATTATAAAATAATAAGCATGAATATGAAGTGTTATTAAATTGAAAGATAAACTATCATAATAACAAGCAAACAATGACAATACAAATAAATAACCAATATAATTTCAAGTCCAATAAGTAGTCAATTTTCATACAACTAAAATATATTTAAATGAAAGCAAATAGCATTAAGAAGATAATAATATGTAATCTAACATTTATCTTAATACCTTTAATATATTTAAAAATTAGAAAATATATTATCTTAAAAATAAAAATAGAAAGTAAATATAAAAAAATATTTATAATTACATTTAAAAAAATTTAAAACAAATGGCGCGCGCTATTTTGCGCCGTGCGCCATGGCGCGCATGTGGCGCAAATAGCGCACACCACTTTGAACGTTTGTGCCGCGCCATACTCATGGCGCCGTAGGTGCGCCGCGCCGTGCGCCATGGCGCACGCTATTTTGTGCCATTGACATCTATGCTCAACCCTGAAAAATTTGAGTTAGCAGATGGTTCGGGTCAACCATTCCAACGGGTTGGGTCCGGATCTGAAGTTTCAACCCGTTTACAAAACTCGTACAAAACTCGGTTGGGTTAGGGTCAACCCGAGCCAATTCAGGGTTCGACCCAAACCTGCATCGTTGACCCATTTTGACACCCCTATGTGTGAGTGCTTAGGTTGATGAGAAATCTAAGAATGAGGTGAGTCGGTAACTAGATGTAACAATTTAGCAATTCTTAGAACATATCAAGTAATTTCATGCTATGGTTTTGATGTGGGCCCCATAAGTTTAAGTTTGTAAGAATGCCATTTATAGCAGACTTTTGGCATTATATAAACCTAAGACATCATGAGGTTGGTGTTTGGAATCTTGAAGAGAGTTCAATAAGGTTATGAATTTTATATAGTATTCTTATGTTGTGCATAAAGTTCTTATGTGTGTAGAGTTTTGTGAGGGTATTGTAGAAAGGTCCGAGTGTAGAAACTTTTAGAGCCATTTAGACAATTAATGTAGTGTTGGCTTACATATGTAATTTACATGAATCCCACTGGATGTGAGAGCTAGTAAGAGTTCTTGAGTTTCTTTCATGTCTTGTATTCTTTGAGTGAGTGTGTATGAAAATGTTGACTTTTCTTGCATGGTTGTGAGTGTGCAAGATTAGCAGAGCTTGTGATAAAAGCATCACACATGTCAAGGGACAAACAAATTTAAAACACATGTTGCGAATCAAGTAATTTGATGTTTAATTTTTATTTGGGGTGATGAGCATTAAACACCACAATGACAAGACAAGCAAGAAAGTTAAAGCGGCGGAAAAGTAAATGACACCAAGATTTAACCTGGAAAAAGCCAATATAGGGAAAAAATCATGGAGCCACACCACACCAAGAAATCCACTATGAAAATTGGAAGAGATAAGTACATATTTCTCTTCTCTCTAGCTCTCTCCTTGCTTCTCTTCTCACATGCATTATTCTCAATATCTACCAATTCAAAATACAAGAGAAAACCAAGTAAAATAATACCAAGGGATGCAAATCTTCAGTAAAATGGGAAAGAAAACCTTCCAATCCATCTTGCAGTGCTGCGGTGCCAGTTTGAAGCGTTGCAGCACTAAAACCTCTATCTTAATCCGCTACACACCGTTTCTATGCTACCACGGCGCTCTCCTCTCTTTCGTTCATCTTCAGGGCGCTTGGGAACATAGCGCCGGAGCACTCGGGTATGTATTTCGGGGCGCTTAGGTACACAACGCCGAGGCGTTGTATGGGAGAAAAAAAATTTCGGGTGCAAAGCACCTAAACCCAAGCAAGTAAACACTAGAAGCTTTGAGGTTTGAGATAATAGAATAACCTGATTGATCAATACAATTAGATTCCACACAACAATTTTTGTTGTGATCCTCATCTCTTTCATACTAAATGGATCTGTACATGTTTTGGGATTTACTCTCAACAAACTAAACTTCAGCAAGTATTAATCAGCTCTCATTCATATTTTAATGGAATTAAAATATGATTGCTACTTCCATGAGAATCTCATTGAGGAATTTGTTTACTGTTTATCTTATTGGCCAAACTACTACGTTGGGTATAACATTGTTACAATTTCATGCTTGGCTAAGTTGAATCAGTCAAATTCAGCATGGAGTGACCTATGCTAAGTAGCACATCTCCTAACAAGCCGGACGTTCCGTTGGTTCTGGCCAAGTGCAATAGCATGCTCATTACCAGTCTCTAATATAAAACAAGTTTTATGGTCATCATTCAATAGTAGATCTATTCATACCCCCCCCAGGACATTTAGCAAATTTCTAATAAAAGTGTAAAATATCACCAACAGAGTTCAATAAATAAACAAATTTAGATTGTTCTCAGCCTTTTCCTTTTTTTGTTTGTTTGTGTGGGTGTAGGTGCGGGAAACTTGCACATTAGCCTTACTGGCTAGTTGTTCAACTGTGAAAGCCCATTTCTTCTTTTTATGGCTTTCACTTTGCCAGTTTCACCCGCTTATTTGACTTAGAGCCTTGCGTTTTTCTGAATCTAGTGAGCTGTACAACATAACTAAAGGCCATGTACAATATTAACAAGAGTGAAGTACAACAGTGAAGTACAATATTAACAACAGTGAAGTACAATATTAACAACAGTGAAGCTATCACATTTTGCCAGATCACGCACTAGTTTGCTAGGCTGCCATGATCGTTTATTTGTGCGAAGTATGTTGAGTTGGTTAGCCAACTTTAGAGATCAGAAAGAGTTTGAATGATTGCATTAGGAGTGTTGGAAGGTGTGAGAGGTCAAATAAAAATAGATCACGTAAAAATAGCCACACATGCAAAAAGACGAGCTAGTTTTAAAGCTAAATCTTCGTGAGAATCAATTATTTTTCTAGTTTCCATTTAAAATTTTGCTTGATGAAATGTTCTTCCGAGTATTTTAATACTGAACTGTACACAATTCATGAAGATTTTGTTTTTTTTCCTCTGTTGGTCATTTAATTCTGCTTTTATTATTATCATAGCGACAAACTTCGGACTTCAAGGACCGCCATTTCCACTGCTGATGTCACCAACGAGTACACTCTTGGTGTGCCAGGAGAACTCTTCAGCTTCTCTCAGTGTCAGAATCAAGTGACAGTGGCTGAAGCCTCTGGCCTCACTGGTGAGGTATCTCATGTTGAACAGTTTATCCGAGAGCATGTCAAACCCTAAAGGACGAGAAATTATTATGTGCGGAGTCATCCGGACTCTGATAAAAATGCGACACCTGTCTTTGTACACAGTGTGTACAACTGTGCACACTATGCAAATTATGTACATAGTGTGTACAAACTTATATACATAATATAAACATTATGTACAAATTTATATGTAGTGTGTACAAGGACACCGTGTCGTGTTTTTATTGGAGTCTGAACGTAACTCTACTCGGCACGTTATAATTTAAACTTAGTTTATCTTTTACATTGGATATGTCCATGGCCTGAGCTTTTCTTTCGTTGTGATGGATTAATGGTGATGCTTTTAATCAACAGGCTGTATTTTTTTGTTATTTGGAACAATATAAAACCATCCATTCTACCTAGTTGGCTTACAATTTGTGTCCAAGCTAACTGGGTCGGCATTGGTGGCTCTATTTATTTGATTCTACGAAGTTTTGCAGATTTAATCTGGTTTGAGAAGAATTACTTTGTCAAAATTTTAAATTGTAATTTATTTTTGCTCACAGGAAATCAGGGAAAAATAATTTTGAATCTAAGAAATTCAATTTCCTGCGACTTATTTGCCTTTTTTTTTCCCTGCTGGTGTATATATAGGATTACTTTTATTAAATTGATGGAATATTTTATTCAGCTCAGTCAAAAATTTGCATGATGGTGAAGATAGAAGGTTATTCTATCTGCTTAAATGGATAATAGTCTCTTACTCTATTGTATATTTGTTTATATGCACAAATCAGTCTTTATAAAGGCTATCCACCTTAGAATTTGAAGTTACAGAGTAGTAGCAGTAGAGTAGGACTCAAAGTAAGAGACTATAAACACCACTATAAACCCCCCCCCCCCCCCCCCCCTCCGCGAAAATTATGTCTGGTTCCGCCCCTTATGATCCCATCGACCAAACGAACATTTCAATACTAATTCTTCTAACTCCCACCATGTAATGCACTCTATATGATGTATATTTGTTTCATAAAGCCAATTCCTTCCCCCTAAAGAAAGCCCTCATTTGTAATCGAATGCAAATACTAGTCGAGTCGATTCATTCAAACTGGGTTAGACCTCGTGATTTTTCCCCTTTTAGAAGTCTCCACGTAAAAAACTCTAGTGTCTATTGGAATAGTACAACCCTCTTTTTTCTTTGATTGTGTTGGATTTTTTCCAAAACTTAAACGTTAAACTTTATATTTCTCTATCGCTGCGAATATTCCATGATCCAACATTAATCAATTTTATTTATTTTTTTTAAAATCGATCTTAAATAATTCTTGCACATACAATCTAATGAATTCTCTTTGTTATATTTGTAGTAGCTTCAATGGATCATATGCAAACACATAAGACATAACACCGTTTACCTAATTTTAAAGAAAATTCTTCTTTAAGATATACATGATTGCATGCAATTCTTCAAAGATCGTTTGTGTGGATTTATTTCAAACAATGTAAATCTATAAGTATATATATATATATATATATATTTTGTTCATAAATATTCATTCTTTATGTACGATTATTACTTTAATTTATACAACTCTTTTATGAAAGTTTTTAATATTGTTATTAATGCTAAGTGCTATTATAAATATTGGGCCTATAAACTTAAATTTGCCATTGTAAATTTCCAAAATACTTCAAATCTTTTGCCCTATGATAAGCCGCTTGATGGCCTTTCCTTTCCGATGGACGCAAGTCGATACGCCCACGTGAAACTTCTCGCCGCCGACTTCCTCTCCCTCGCCGTCTCCTCCTCCGCTCCGCCAACCATCTCCCGCCGCGGCCGCCCCATCTACCGTGCAGAATTCGTCGGCGTTGTCGTTTCCCGTGATCGCCGGCCGAAGCTTCTCCGATTCCTCATCGACGACGGCTCTGGCTGCGTGCCTTGTATCCTCTGGCTTAACCACGACATCCTTTCTAAGTCATCCGTTTTCGCCTCTGGAGACGATCTCGCCGCCTCCGCTGCCAGAGATCACGCCGGGAAGGTGCACCTCGGGGTGCTAGTTAGGGTTCGAGGTCGGGTGACGGTCTTCCGTGGCGAGCTACAGATAACGGTGAAGGACGTACTGGTGGAGAGGGACCCCAACGCGGAGATCTTACACTGGTTGCAGTGCATTAAACTCGCACGCGACTGTTATGATCTGCCACTGGCGGCCGTGACGAAAGTGTGATATGGGCATTTTGGGGCGCAACAACTGTTTGATGATTTGCCCAAGTGAGATTTTTGCTAAGACCCTTCTCGCCAATTTGGTTGTTTAAAATTAAAAGACAAGTTTTAAGTAACCATAAGTTTCTTAATTGCATTATTATTTTGATGTAGTTCAAGTTAAAGTGATTTTTAAACTATATAAATGCATTGAAAATTTTTCATTTATGAGAATTTTAATTTACACAGTAAATAAGTAAAAAAACAAATCATCGCTTTTGAGAATATATTTTATATCTTCAAGCAAATGAGTTTTGTCGGAGTAATTCTTGAATGAGCTATACTGTTAAGTTGTTTAAACCTGTGCATTTTAATAAGCGGGTTTAAATATTGAATAATGCTTACAAATTTATGACAGGTGGGGTGCATTGGATGAGAAAAAATTAATTCGATTGTTTAATACTTACAGATTCGCACCATTAGTTAATAGTTCCTCTCATAGGGGTGTCAATTTCGGGTCACGGGTCGGGTTCGGCTCAAACCCAGCACTATTTGGGTCAACCTGAACCCAACACGTTTGGGCAAACATGTCAGTTTTTCGGACCCGAAGATGATCCTCTTCAGGTCCGGGTCAACCCGACCAAATGACCCGGGACCGACAAAAAATTGTTGGTTTTCAGCTCAAAAAATGGATAAATCTTCGTTTTTTAGATCAAAATCAGGTAAAAAATGGGTCAATCTCGGGTTTCTAGGTCAAAATGGGTTTTCGGGTCGAAAATGGGTCAAAATCGGGTCAATTTGGATTACTGGGTCATCCTGAACCCGACCTAATTTCTGAAGCGGGTCGATTTGTTGAACACGAATCCGACCCATTTTAGGTCTGGGTTGACCCTAACCGAAAATTTTTAGGTTAGGTTCAAGTCGGGTTTTCGGGTCGTGTCAAATATTGACACCTCTACTCATACTAGGATTTATTTGGAGTGATTTATCAATTCGAGGTACACACACATAGCTACTAATAAGATCATTTACAATATCATGATCTTGCATTAGCGCTAATTCAAAATATACCTATAATTATGTCATGATTATTCGACAAGTTTTACACTGATTTCAACAATCTAACGTAACCCTCTACTTTTCTCATCCAGAACTTGTGACATGACAACGGCTAAATATGCCCATAATCATGATTACACAAAATGATATTTACATCATCAGAATATTATCATCAAATAGAACCAACAAGAGCACAATTTATACTCAGGTTCCTTGCCATTCTCAAAAGCTAAATACCCATGTAGATGCAATGGGGTGAGCAATAAGACTCGTTTAAATTTTCAATGCATGGAAAGGGAAAGCAATATGCATGCTTATAATTTATGCAAGTTTTCATGCAAATGATCATGTATGTATGACACCGTATCAAAAGAATAATTTATGCATTATGTATTGTGTATGACATTTCACCTCAACATAACAAGTTGTATGTCATGCCATGCCTCATAATTGGCAAGGATGTCACTAAGCAAGTAAATATGTATAACAGGTAAATAATATACATTATGTGTTTTAAATATGTATAATAATAATGATAAATATGTATAATGATGATGATGATGATGATGATGTAATCAATCATTTCAATATGTTGGTAAAGTATTGGTCAATCAGTAACAATAATTGTATCTTAGTCACCTAGGAGAATTCCCACAATCATAACATGCTTGTCATTCTTTTTACCCGTTTGCCACTAGCATACACCAGCATACACCATTGTGTTGCAATATCTTTAAAAGTCTCCAAAAATATGCATAATATTGTTCACTATCTTTATATAGCAAAAATGATTCATGAAATAGACATAAGATGATTACAAAATGAGTAAGGAATTATTTGATTTGAAGTAAAAAAGGTGTAAATTATTTTAAATACAAGATTTTAAAAATATTGTTATTTGGACTAAAGTAAAAGAAGATAGAGTAATATTTTTATGTATTTTTCTATTCACTCTCTAGTTTAATTTTGGTGTATTTGAAAATCGTTAAATTTGCTGATCTTCAAATACAATGTAAATTCTTTGTTGTTACCACATAAGCCTTCGCCGCCGCCACAACCCTCTTCCACTTTCCGTCGGCCACTAGCCATTATCACCATTGGGCTTTCTACTACATTTATTTTACGTCAAGTCAAAAATTAAAAAAATAACTTGAATTTATTTTACACATGTCTAAATATTGTAAATACACAATATTTTTTTACACTATTTCAATTTCCTTTGCTTTTTTTTTTCATCCAACTAAACAACTCCTAATTGTATCCGGCATAATTAATAACTTTCATACGACAATTTATTGGATCGCTCAATTGTAGAGGACTTGAGCATACTTATGATCGTGTATTTTATTTACGATCATTTGCATAGAAAATTTGTAAGGATTATTGTTTGGCATGCATATGAGAGCATCATGTGAATTAATCATGCATACAAATGAAGAAAAATTCATATAAAATCTAAAAACACATTATTCAATATAGGTTTTTTGTGGGTTATTGTACAGACAGATATTACAAATATCTGCTTGTTGGCTCCTAGTTTTGGGTTTCTTATTGGAAATATCCCCTTCGTCAAAGCAATTAGAATTCGATTCAGCGACCACTTAGAAAACTTCAAAACTTCATTGGGCAGATTTCAATGAAGATTGCTGGGAGAATAATATAAATCATAGATACCAAAGGGAAATAATAGTATACAGCCCAATTTTTTTAGACCAAATTCAGTCCGAATCCCTAGAAATATTAAAAAACGACACATCATAATCAGAAGGGCTAATTCAGGAGAAATCATTTTGTGCGGACTCCGAACGTAGACGATTGTCAGGATGTTACATATGGACTGCATATTTATTGTGTATTTGTAGATATGCATATTTACAAATACACAGTCCATACATAACATACGAACAATCCTTTAAGTTTGGAGGCCGCACAGAATAATTTCCCCTTAATTAAGGCTATAAATTAGGCAGAATTCACCGTGCAGAATTCGTCGGCGTCGTCGTTTCCCGTGATCGCCGGCCGAAGCTTCTCCGATTTCTCATCGACGACGGCTCCGGCTGCGTGCCTTGTGTCCTCTGGCTTAACCACGACCTCCTTTCTAAGTCATCCGCTTTTGCCTCTGGAGACGATCTCGCCGCCTCCGCTGCCAGAGATCACGCCGGGAAGGTACACCTCGGGGTGCTAGTTAGGGTTCGAGGTCGGGTGACGGTCTTCCGTGGTGAGCTACAGATAACGGTGAAGGACGTACTCGTGGAGAGGGACCCCAACGCGGAGATCTTACACTGGTTGCAGTGCATTGCATTAAACTCGCACGCGACTGTTCTGATCTGCCACTGGCGGCCGTGACGAAAGTGTGATATGGGCATTTTGGGGCGCAACAACTGTTTGATGATTTGCCCAAGTGAGATTTTTGCTAAGACCCTTCTCGCCAATTTGGTTGTTTAAAATTAAAAAACAAGTTTTAAGGAACCATAAGTTTCTTAATTGGATTTTTATTTTGATGTAGTTCAAATCAAAGTGATTTTTAAACTATATAAATGCATTGAAATTTTCTCATTTATGAGAATTTTAATTTTACACTGTAAATAAGTAAAAAAACAAATCATCGCTTTTGAGAATATATTTTATATCTTCAAGCAAATAAGTTTTGTCGGAGTAATTCTTGAATGAGCTATACTATTAAGTTGTTTAAACCTGTGCATTTTAATAAGCGATTAAATGTTGAATAATTCTTACAAATTTATGAGAGGAGCTGTGTTGGATTAGATGAGAAAAAATTTAATTCGATTGTTTAATACTTATTAGATTCACACCATTAGTTACTAGTTCCCCTCATAATAGGATCTATTTGGAGTGATTTATCAATTCGATGGACAGACTAACAATCACTAATATTTATTATGTAACAATAATTATGAAAACAAATGTGCATAAGCTTTCATTCACATAATTATAATGTTTACATTAAGGGGCGGAATCGGCTTTAATTTTCAGGGGTAAACTTATAAGTAAAAGTGTAAATATTTCACAGATGACCTCTACACAATGTGTTTAACTACCCCAAAATTTTTTTTTTTTAAATTATAATATGATTTTTTAGGTAATTTGTCACCGTCATCTATTTTTTAGTCTTTCTTACAAGGGTTTTTATTCAATATCATGATCATTTACAATATCATGATCTTGCATTAGTGCTCATTCAAACTATACCTATAATTATGTCATGATTATTCGACAAGTTTTACGCTAGTTGTCGACAAGCTAACGCAATCTTTCACATTTCTCATTCCGGACTTGAGACCTAATAATGATTAAATATAACTATAATTATGATTACAAAAAATGTATTTGCATCATTAGAATTGTATCATCAAATAGAACCAACAAGAGCACAATTTATACTCCTTAGGTGCCTTGCCCTTCTCAAAAACTAAATACCCATGTAGATGCAATGGGGTGAGCAATAAGACTCGTTTAAATTTTCAATGCATGGAAAGGGAAAGCAATATGCATGCTTATAATTTATGCAAGTTTTCATGCAAATGATCATGTATGTATGACACCGTATCAAAAGAATAATCTATGCATTATATATCGTGTATGACATTTCACCTCAACATAACAAGTTGTATGTATTGTCATGCCATGCCCAATAATTGGCAAACAAGTAAATATGTATAACAGGTAAATAATAAACATTATGTGTATTAAGTATGTATAATAATAATGATAAATATGTATATGATGATGATGATGATGATGATGATGATGATAGTATAATCAACCATTTCAACATGTACTCATGTTGGTAAAGTATTGGTCAATCGGTAACAATAATTTTTCTTAATTACCTACGAGAATTCCCATAATCATAAAAAGCTTATCATTCTTTTTACCCGTTTGCCACTAGCATACACCATTGTGTTGCAATATCTTTAAAAATCTCAAAAAATATGAATAATAATACCTTTATATAGCAAAAATGTTTCATGAAATAGACATAAGTTGACTACAAAATGACTAGCGGATTGTTTTGTTTGAAATAAAAGGGGTGTAAAGTATTTTAAATACAAGATTTAAAAAATATTGGTATTTGGACTAAAATAAAATAATGTAGAGTAAAATTTTAAAGTGTTTTGATATTCACGCTCTAGTTCAGTTTTGATATATTTGAAAATCGTTAGAATTGGTTGATTTTAAAATACAATGTAAATTCTTTGTTGTTACCACGTAAGACTTCACCGTCGCCACAACCCTCCCACTGTCCGTCGGCCCACTAGCCATTATTACCATTGGGCTTTCTACTACATTTATTTTACGTCAAGTCAAAAATAAAAAAAATAACTTTAATTTATTTTACGCTTGTCTAAATATTTCAAATGCACAATATTTTTTTACATTGTATTTCACTTTTCTTTGTAGGGCTGCAAGCGAACCACACATTCGATGAGCTACTCGTTGTTCGGTTCGTTTAAAGCTCGTTCGTGATTGTTTAATTAACTAAACAAACAAGCTTGAACAATATTTTAAATACTCGATCCTTGAATAAACAAGCTTGAACACTAATGTGTTCGGCTCATTTATGTTCGTGAACAACATCAATTGAAGTTCGTGAACAAGCTCGACTCTAAACGAACGAACATGAACTGAATATGAACCAAACATGAACACTCATTATTTTAAATGAACAAAACATGAACACAAACAATAAAGCTCAAACAAACGTGAGCCAAACTTGAACAGTCTAATATTAAATGAACACAAACATGGACACTCACATACTCGGCTCGGCTCGGTTCGTTTGCAGCCCTATTTCTTTGCATTTCTTTTTATCCAACTAACAACCCCTATTTGTACTAGGCATAATTAATAATTAAAAAAAAAAAAAAAAACTTCATACGGCAATTTATTGGATCGCACAATCCTAGATGAGTTAAGCATACTTATGATCACGTATTTTATTTATGATCATTCAGATAGCAAATTTGTAAGAATTGTTGTTTGGTATGCATATGAGAGCATCATGTGATAGCAAATGAAGTTCGCACATAATAATTTCTCCTGAATTGGCACTTCTGATTATGGACTGCATATGGAGTGCATCTAGACTGTGTATTTACTACATATTTATAGATATGCATATTTACAAATACGCAATCTATATGCAGTCCTATGTATGCAGTCCATACACAGCATCCAGATGATCCTTCAAGTTCGGAGTCCGCGCAGAATAATTTCCCCTAATTCAGGCTATAAATTATCACTAGTCAAAATTTGATGAAAACCACGAGACACTGGACTGGTCCTAATGAGCAAGAAAAAGCAATCTTGTCCTCCCTGTACAGGATTCAAAGCACTTCTTATATGAGGCAAGCTCTGTTCTGAATTTTCAAAGTAAAGTGAGAATGTTCAATTTATCAGTATAAAGTGGAAAAGGCTTTACAACTTCGAAAATATATGAGAAGAAATATTGGCAAGAAAATATCATCACAACAGACAAGCTTTGAAACCCTTGTCCAATTCTTTAGCATTGAGATTCTTCCCTATAAATACAATTTTGTTGATTCTTGGTTCCTCTGAACCCCATAATCTATCAGGAGAACCTTGGAAGATATCATGAACTCCCTGCAGCAAATGCACAGGATGGGTTATGAGAAACATTATAATATGCGCTGAGAAAAAACAAAGATCAATTATAATGGCATTGGCATCTTAATGTGGACTAGGAGTCCCTGTTCAAGCAGTAAAGAAAGAGCAAGTAAGTTCATGCATGAGTTCTGTTGAAATCAGGAGGTTTGAGAGGAAAAGCTTACCTTTATTCATTACTATCTTCTCTATTTATAGATCTATACAAGATATCTTAATGAGGAAATAATAGATTACAGATTTAATACATAAAATTTCTAATAAGATCTTTCCTAAATTCATTCCTTCATTATAGCGTGATCCATGAGAGCATCCCACGGATTGATCTTTGTGTCTGTCGTATCCTTTGCACTGGGAACAACTGGATTTCAACACTCCCCCTCAAGCTGGGAAATATGGATCTGTCATTCCCAGCTTGTCAATCATTCTGAGAAAGGCAGAACTGTCCAATCCTTTGGTAAAGATATATGCAAGTTGATCCTTTGATGATACATGGTCGACACTTACTAGACCACTGTCTAGTTTTTCTTTAATGAAATATCTGTCTACTTCTATATGCTTGGTCCTATCATGCTGGACTGGATTGTGGGCTATGTTGATTGCTGATTTGTTATCACAATGTAGTTTCATGGGCTCATCCCACTTAACCTTTAAGTCTTCTAGGATTATTTTGATCCATAGTAGCTCACATATTCCCAACGCCATAGCTCGATATTCTGCTTCTGCACTGGATTTTGCCACCACCACATTCTGTTTCTTGCTTCTCCATGTAACTAGGTTACCCCCATGAAATGTGCAATATCCAGAGGTAGATCTTCTGTCAACAGGTGATCCCGCATAGTCAGCATCCGTGTAAACTTCTAGGGTTATTCTACTATCTCTCTTGAAAAGAATCCCTTTTCCTGGGTTTTTTTGTGGGTTTCCTTTGAGGTAGTGCAATATCACGTCCACTGCTTGCATGTGAACCTACTTTGGATTCTGCATAAACTGACTGACCATGCTTACAACAAATGTTATGTCTGGTCTAGTGTGGGAAAGGTAAATCAATTTCCCTACAAGTCTCTGGTAGGCCCCTTTATCCACATCTGGATCCTCTCTAGCTTCCCCAAGTTTAAGATTGGGTTCTATTGGTGTCGATGCTGGTTTACAAGTTAGTTTACCTGTTTCTTTCAAAAGATCTTTGATATATTTCTATTGTGAAATAAATCTTCCTTTGCTGGAGTGAGCTACTTCAATTCTGAGAAAGTATTTTAATCTACTAAGTTCTTTGATGTCAAATTCCTTAGTAAGACTTTTTCTTAAACTAACTTTCTCCTTTTCGTTATTTCTAGTCAAGATAATATCATCAACATATACCAATAAAATTGTGACTCCTCCTGAGTTTGAATGTTTAAAGAATAATGTATAATCCTCTTGACTCTGTCGGTACCCATTAAGGAGCATGAATTTAGAGAATCTTCCGAACCAGGCCCTTGGTGATTGTTTGAGTCCATATAAAGTCTTTTTTAGTCTGCACACTTTGTTACCTTCAGCTTTTTCCTTAAACCCCGTTGGTATTTCCATAAATATATCTTCTTCCAAATCCCCATAAATGAATGCATTTTTCACATCCAATTGCTCCAGATGCCATTTCTACTTGGCTGCTAGTGAGAGTAGTATTCTGATCGTATTCATCTTGGCTACGGGTGCAAAAGTTTCTTGGTAGTCAATACCATATATTTGTGTGTACCCTTTTGCCACCAGTCTTGCCTTATATATCTTTCAAGTGAGCCATCCGTTTTGTATTTTACTGAGAACACCCATTTGCACCCAACCGATTTTTTTCCCTATTGGTAGACTGACGATCTCCCATGTATTGTTCTTTTCTAGGGCCTGCATTTCATCTCTCATGGTATTTTTCCAATTTTTGTCAGATAAGGCCTCCGAAATATCTTTAGGAATTTGGATATCTTCTAATGTAACAAGGAAATTTTTGTGTGAGGTTGAGAAGTTGTTAATGATATAGAGTTGGTTATAAGGTATAAAGGAGGTGGTGAACTTACCTTATTTTTGGGAGATTGTTCAAATTCTTGGATCTGCTTTGGAGCACAACTTGAGCTTATACGCCTGGAATAAACCTTCCCAAATCTAGTGATAGCTTTGTCATTGTTTTCCCTATTATGGGTTTCAGGTGGATTGGTTTGAGGTGTAAGGTCAAGAGGTACTAGTTTATTTTTCTCATCTTCCTCAAGTTCAGTCTCCCCTTGAAGATGAGATTTTAAAAAATAAGAATTTTGTTCATCAAAAGTAACATCAATAGAGACAAGGGTTTTTCTTGTGGGTGGATGGTAACACTTATAACCTTTTTGGGTAGCTGAATAACCAAAAAAGCTGTATTTGAGTGCTCTTGGATCTACTTTTTCTCTATCCTTGCTGTGAATATGAACGTAAGCGCTGCACCCAAAGATTCTTGGTGTAAGATTATAATGGGTTCGGAACTCGGGTAAAAGGAGGATAAAATCTCCATTGTAGTTTGGCGTCCTAGTGTAGTTAACGGTAGTCTGTTTATCAAATAAGTTGCAGTTAGAAGGGATCCCCCCAATATGATTTTGGTGTATAGTGAAATAGGAAAGCTCATGTAGAGGCTAGAAGGTGGCCATTTTTTCTCTCTGCAACCCCATTTTGTTGTGGGGTGTGAACACATGAGGACTCATGGATGATCCCTTCACTCTGGAAGTAAGAGGAAATTGTTTGGTTGAAGTAATCTTTAGTATTATTAGAGCGAAATCTCCTTTTTTTTTTATCCCGAATTGATTTTTGATCATGATATGAAAGATGAGAAGAATAGTGCTAACGTCAGATTTATTTTTAAGGAGGTAGATCCAAGAGATTCTAGTGCAATCATCAATGAATGACACAAACCAGCGTGCCCCAGAGATATTGAGAATTTTTTAGGGTCCCTATATATCACTATGAATAAGATAGAAATGAGTATCACATCTCTCACTTTTGTTTGGGAAGGAGATTCTTTTATGTTTAGCCAACTCACAAGTTTCATAATGAAAATTTTCATTTTTTTAATTTCTGAAAAGTTGCGGATACATGTCTTAGAACATCAAAAGATGAGTGTCCTAACCTATAATGATGAAGCCAAATAGCATAATTCTTAGCAGCTATTTTTAGATTGATTTGGTTCTTCCAGGTAGTACAATCCTGCTATCTTCTTAGCAAATCCAATCTTCTTCCTCGATCTCTGGTCCTGAAATAAGCAATAAGTAGGGTTAAATAAGGGTTGCCAATTATGGTCATTGATAAGTTTTTGTATTGATATCAGGTTTGTGAATAATTGGGGTACGTGGAGCACATTTTTTAGGGTGAGTGAGGGAGATAATCTTATGTCTCCTTGGCCTGCTACCATGGTAAGAGAACCATCAGTAGTGATGATTTTCTTGTTGTTTGGGCAAAGAGTATAGTTGACGAAGTGGGTAGATGAGTGGGTCATATGATCTATGGCTCCTGAATCATTGATCTATAATTCATTTAAATAACTTATAGAATCACTTAAACAAATAGAAATTAAAATTTTACCTGAAAGTGCAAGTGAAGAAGACGCATTTGGTTTTTCAAGAGATACCAGGAGTCGTTTCAGTTTATCAATATCTTCTTTATTAAAGTCTCCAAAGCTGGTCTGTGCTTCTAAGGTTGGCTGACTTGTTGTGTTGTTGGCATGCGACGTGCTTCTTGTTTAACCTTTTTGATTCCACTCCTTGCTGAGGGGTTTTCTGTATTTTCCAACATGTTTCCTTTGTGTTTAGACTTTTTGAAATAACTGCACCAAAGTGAGTCTTTGTCTTTAAATTTTGAAGAATCTTTACATTTCTCCTTCCATGACGATTCTTTGTTCATCATCATTGCTAAACTTTCAAAGACCTTTGGTTCTAACATCACTCCTCGTTGGCTTTCTTCTGTGCGAATGAGAGAAATAGTTTCATTGAGTGATGACGTCTCCTCTTTGCAGAGGATATGGACTCTAACTTGGTCAAATTCTGCATTTAGTCCTGCAAGAAAATCATAAACTCTATCTTTTTCAATAAAGTTCTTTAGGATCGCAGCATCTTCCGGACATCTGGTTTCTATGCATCTATAGTGATCAAGTTCTTGCTACAGATTTTGTAGAAGGATGGCATACTCTGTCACGGTCTTACTCCCCTGCTTTGTGCTTCCAACTTTGACTTTATTTTCAAATATTTGAGCAGCATCACGGGCTTTAGAGAAGGTTTGTCTGGCAGTGTCCCAGATGTCCTTTGCAGTGGAAAGGAATATAAATGTATCGCTAATTTTCGGAGTCATGGAATTCCACAACCATGACATAATCATGAAGTCTGCTTCATCCCATGCCCCGAAAGTAGGATCTCCTTGTCTTGGTCCTCCTCCGAGAAGATGATGTATTTTTCCTTTTCCCTTTAAATAGATCTTCACAAATTGAGACCACTTTAGGTAGTTCTTCCCTTTGAGGCGATAGGAAGGTTGCATGATTTGAAGGTCACCTCGTCCTTGGTGCACCATCGACTCCTTAGTTTGGTCAATACTCTATGAGGAATTAATTTTTGACATTATGATAGTGATTAAGACTATCTGTATGTCTGTGGGTAGCAATGAAGGCTTCCCCAAAAAAATTTTCTTGTTCGATGGTAAAGGTCGAAATAAGAGGATTTTTTTTCTTTTCCTTTTTTTTTTTTGAGAAGAACCCTTCCAGGCCAAGCCGAGTCTTTAAAAGTAAACTGGATTTGTTTTAAGGTAACTAGGGCACGCATGAAGGAACCCAAGCGGAAGCAGCTCAAGCTCGCGGCTTCGCTCCTTTGTCGACTTCCCTTTCTGTCGGATCGGTGTGTACTGCTCTTTTTGTCTCCTTCGTGTCTGTTCGACTAGGCTCCTTCGTCTCCCTCGTCTGTTCGACTAGGCTCCTTCGACGACCGTGCCTGACGGAATTGGAGCTTTTGTCTGCGGAAGCAACAGGTGGAACCAAGGCTTCCGTCTACGACAGCTCCTTGCAGGATCGAGGGCTTTGGTTGCGGAATTGGGTCGGCGGCCTATCTTCTGCGACGGCGTCAGAAGGTTGGATTATTCGGCGATGAAGGCTGGGAGACTGGCTCTGATACCATGTTGAAATCAGGAGGTTTGAGAGGAAAAGCTTACCTTTATTCATTACTATCTTCCATATTTATAGATCTATACAAGATATTTTAATGAGGAAATAATAGATTACATATTTAATACATAAAATTTTTAATAAAATCTTTCATAAATTCGTTCCTTCATTATGGCGTGATCCATGAGAGCATCCCACGTATTAATCTTTGTGTCTGTCGAATCCTTTGCACTGGAAACGGTTGGATTTCAACAAATTCAAAAATAATAATTAAAAAATTTGTCATTCTAAATGAATTTGTTAATTTAACTTCAATATGGTGGGAAGTTAAAATATGCATGAACAAAATGAGCTGCCTGAAGGATAGAACACAAATTGTTTGGATTAAAGTTTATTTGCTGCAAAAAAAAAAAAAAAACAAGACTTCAAAGCGCTGGCTGCGGGTACAGGGACGTGGGTGGCCCGATAAGTTGGTTGGGGTTTACGGCCGCTAAGCATGTTCGGCGACGCCAGGCGTGGCAGCGAACGGTTCCTCGTAACAAAAAAAAAAAAAAACATTGCACAATCTCCTACAATCTTAATTCCATGCGGCCTTGTGTTACCCTAGGCTACGATAGTAAGATGTGAAATCACCATGCCCAAATGTAGCGCCTAGCGGTGGACCTCACATAAGCAACCAATTTGCACAAAGCCTCTACAATCTGCACCCTGGCAGCACTCTTGCCCAACCAGATTGCTCGTTTCGAGTCCACATTGCTATTTCACTTACGAAAAAAAGAGCCATGATCTTTCCTATCAAATGCACCGATTATTCCTACCAATCCATTACACCAAGAAAGATGAGCAAGAAAGCCACGACCATAACACTCCATGTTGACCACAATTCAATCCATGCCAAAGATGCAAGCTATAGCTATCTTCCTTACTACCTCCATCAATACCTAAAAGTCAAGGCTAAAGAAGAAGTTGGTTTGCTAAAAGAATATATTGAATCCTTGTTTCTTAGATAAGCTATCAAATGACCATGGATAATATCGAGACCAAAGACTATCCTTTGCACCGACAATCATAAATCCAACTAGAGTTATGCTTCACTCTATTCATCTTTGATACAACCAAAGTTATGTTTCTCTCCAAGTAGGAAATTAGATTTTGTAAAAATTTCAAATTATATATTATTAAAATACCCTCATTTTAACATCCTACATTAACATTAACTTATATTGTCACTTTTGATGGCAGGATTATTTTGGCACCTATTTAAGAAGAACTCTTAGGAACTAAATTAGATTTTTCATATAGACCAAGACATGAATAGCCCCCTACAAATATAATAGAAGAGTGCATTTTGGTCCTTTTCAATAATGAAAAATCAATAACGTGCATATTTTGTCCTAAATAGCAAAACGTTTAATTAAATTGTAGAAGGAAAAAAAGAAGCATTAAAGAAGTAGCACTGATGCAGTACAAAACAAGTAGTCAAAGACATGGTTTAAAATTGCGCAATATGAGGCTCGCCTTTGCGCAATTCCAATAAAAAACGTCTCGATGCTTACGGCTCGAGTTTTTTTTATGAGGCTTGCGCCTCAACTTGGTTGAGGCCCGCCTTGAGGCTCGCTTCGCCTCACTGGCATGAGGCTTACACCTAACGCTATATATATATTAAAACTTACATAAATCTTGAAGTAAATGCCCGACATTGGACTCTATAGGAGAGGAGGAAGGGGAGAAAGCAGTTCACCATAATGATGATTCAAATGAAGAACCCCATAGTGATGACAGTGCTGATGACTTATGAGTTCTTATGTGATATGTCATTGCTATTTATTTTTGGAAATCGGAATTATATGTTAATGAAAAGAATATTTGGATTTCGGAAAGATAGAATTTTGAGTTGAACTATATTTCATGTTGTCTTATTATTGAGATATTTTGATTGCACTTCATATCTTATGCTTTTTATGTTTTATAATATTCACTCATTAGTATATAACAAATTTATCATTTTATGTTTACGCAATCTTTTGATTTTGAGGCTTACGCCTCAAAACGCCTTGAGGCTTACGCCTCGCCTCACGAATGAAAAACGCCTCAATACCCGAATACGCAATTTTAAACATTGGTCAAAGATTATTTCTGTTACTTCAGAATATTTTGTGATTTATTTTAATTTTTATATTTAATTATTAGTAATATAGCTTATGATTAAGATTATAGAATTATTGATTAAAATTTGAAATAATATCTCCTCTGTGTCTCTCTCCCATAACATTCAAGCTTTCTCTATCCTCCTGCTACCCAATAGCCTGCTCATGGGAAATTGAATCTCAGGCTTCAGCTCTTATCCCTGTTACAGTACAATGCTACTGTAGTAATTGGTCCTCTTCAAGGTAGAATTTGATTCCAAAAGCAAATTCAAGAAGAGAGAAATCAAAAGCCCATCATCACATTGAAATAAATTCAATTCTTCTTCTACATCAATTAACATCAAAGCCGATTTTTTTACGGTAATTATATTTAAGCCTAAGCTTGTAACCATTTTGAATTTATTCCATCAACTACGTGACATTAGTAAAGCCAAGAAAGTTGGTGAATATAAGATGAATAGATTATGCCTAGAAAATGCATCATAAACATAAAAATTTTCCTAGGGAATTATAATTTTTTTATTAATTTACGTTGAAATTGTCATTATGAATTTATCAACATGTTTCCAAACAAAATAGATGCAGCGGTAGCCAACAATCACATGCAAAAAGAGCCTTTGAATTACGAAGAATAACCCAAAGAAATTATATTATGAGCAAGAGATATATGATAATTCTCACTCATAATTGAACAAAGCCCAACTACCATAAAATTGGAAAAATTGACAGTCAGAAACCCTAACAACGACAAAGGCCACATTAATAATTTCACAGTACAAACCTGAAAAACAAATCTTTCTTCCATGCCTTCCACAGAAAGAATACCTTTCATACGATATATGTCATCACTTCGTTCCAATAATAAAGTGCCCAACCACATGTTTGCCTGTATCCAATGTGAAGTTGTGGCTCAATAAAATAAAATGACCCAGTAAGGTACAAAATCAGTGGAGTAGAATAGAAAGACTAATTTATGTTTACTTATCTTGATTATGAAAAGAAAACACACTCATATAAAGAGAAACAAAAATAAGAACCTTGTTGAGGTCGAGGTTCCCTTCACAAACAATGCTTACAGAAGAAACACCAGGATCATGAACATGGTCATGCTCGTGATTATCTGCAAGTTGAAGTGAATTCAGATAAGTAAATTAAAGCATTAAAAAAGTGATGAACTGCACAATTAGCACACCTGAGAGGATATATATAATAATACTATTATGGAAAAAATCAACGCCAGCAATCATGCAGTAATTAGGAAGACAACGATTAGAAACAATTCCCTAGAGGGAACAAATAAATGGTTAGATATATAATAATCTAGTTTATTTGTTTTCTGCGATAAAATTTCATTACTAGTGAAGAAAAATATTACATGAAGAAGCAATTGCAAAAAATTTCCTACAGAAAGGTAACGCAACAAAATAAATTGGATCAAAATAATATGTATGCTGAGAGAGTATTTTTGGTCCAAAAGAAGAGTGGTAGGCCTACAATCAAGCACTTGCTAGGTCAAGAATGTCAAAGTCATCAATAGTGTTATTTTGAATGGTTTGAAATCTAGCAAACATCGGAGAATAACGAAGAATGTTTTTCCTATTTGTGCTTTCACAAGAAAACAGAAGCTGGAAACTTTTATCCGCTAAACTAAGAATACTTTTCATATAATCTTAAGAATGAACATAGCTTGAATCATCAACCTCCTCCGCATAAGAATAATCATGAATAGCATTAGGAAACAATATAGAAATGCCAAAGAAAGGAATGAGAGTAAAAGTAATTGAAGGGTCCCTCAATGGATCAAAAATTAGCTTTACAAGAAATGACTCTTGAAGTATCAATGTGCCCAGCAACCATATGTGAAGACACCAAAGATGGGGTAACAAGGGGAATATTGACATCCAACAAAACAGCAACAACTAGGAAAGGCACATACTCAATGGAGGAGGATAAAGTAGGTTCTACGATAAAAGAATATTCCATGGGAATTGAAGGAACAACTGCTATCAACTTCGAATAAATTGACCATTAATATTAACCAAACAAAATATTATCTGCCCAAATCAGGATCAATAAAACTATTGTGAACAATAGAACCATATAAGGTGAATTCTGTAATTTCATATGAGAGTTGAAGTAATTAATATAATCAAGATCGAAGATTTGCAGGATTGACATTATGAGGGCGAGCCCTAAAATTCCATTTTTTACAAAAGAAAAAATATGTTTAGTGAACACTAAATCATATCAACCCGTTATACCTATCTTCATTGGTTGCTCTCGCCCCACATGACATATTTCTACTGGTGCTCCTCGCGACTCGCCACACGATATCTTAGACATGTCTCGACAACCCTCGCTCATGCTCAATCGGTTGCTCGCTATGTTCATCGCAGCTAACTCAAACACAGAAGGTTGTCATGCTCTCGATCCTGTTGAATCCCCATGCTCTTGCTGCATGCTACCTAGCATTTGATCTCCCTTCACTAGGCCTTTTGCTCTTCGCTCACATGATCTCAAGCTCCATCCTTGCTTTCATGCTGACCATCTCTGGTATCTCCCAATGGAATCTCATCCCCACCTTCTTTGTGGAGCCTGACTTCCATTTCACTTCGTGGGGCTTCCCCTCAAGCTTTGCCTCCTTATCCAGTGACGGTTGCTAGGACATTGTAGATTTACTTCACACCTCTTCTCTCCTAGTGTCCCCTCATGCTAAGCTCGAGTCTTCCTCTACCTATCAGGATGAACTTGCTCTAATTTTCTGGAAGTTAGAAATTTCAGATTTGGTAGTTCCATTCTCCCACATAGGTATGCCCTAAGTTTAGAAATTCTTCTCACTTTCATGTTAGATATACACCTTCATTGATGATTTCTCTATTAAACTTCTTGATCGTTGCCACGTAAAAAAAAAAACTAGCATTGGAAGTAAATTATTTAAGACTTTTCTCTCCTCAATCGTATTATGAGAATAGTCTCCCTATGCATATGCTAAAGTGGTCTCCACACTTTGATATCTATAAGGAGCCTTCCATTATCTAAATATGAGTTATTTTCCCTCATATTTGTGTTCACTTCATCAGTCAATTTACACTTTACTCAATGAGATCACCACCAGACTCTCTCGTCTATCCATGACCCATGCTCTGGTCAAAATCAAATTTTATGCCCCTTTGACTAGGGAGATTTGGATCGCACTCCTATATAGTTATTCAAAAAAATTGGAATTTAAGGGTTTGTCATCTTATTGTCAATATCGCAAAATCTTTTATCATAAAAATGTTGTTTGCTTTAAGCAAATCCAAGTTTCTTTCTCAAAAGGGGAAGAAATGTCTAATTAAACCAATACTCTATACACTGCCAACTTGGAAAGCCTAATAGTAGCAACGTCCATCTAAAGTGGTTTGTCAAAAATTAAACCAAAAGAGTACAAATTGAAATGATTAAAATAGTTAATCCAAAGATATGAAAATAAACTCAAACTCAAGTAATAGGAGATTTCTATAAAACATTCAAAATAAGATGTCTGTTAAGCATATAAATTAGGAACCCATTCACATAATATGTTCTCCGAGAAAAGACCTTGAATGGTTTAATTCTAAAGATTGCTTAGCGAGAACATGATGAGAATCGATAACAACCCAATTTCAATCCCCAGCCAAACATAAAACTACGAACCTTAATACTAAGATGATCCTGCAAAAACATGCCAATAATAGAGAGAAAAAGGGCAAAGCCACCTCAGAGATCTCCTCATCAAACAAAATGAAAGTTGATTTTTCTAGAGAGGAGGAAGATTACTTGTGATGAGTAGTTTTAGGCCAGATTAAAAATGATTGGGAGAGTCGAGCCAAGGTACATGACCCTTCTCAACTGCCTAATAGCCTCAAAAAATGATCAGGGAGCACAAGGCAATGGAGATCGCACAAAGAAAAGCCCCAAGAGCTAGAGTAACCAAAGGAGAAGCATCAGAATGTGGTCAAACTAAGGGAGCAATCAGAGAACTATATATAATGCATACCGAGAGAAGATTTGAGGATAAAAGGAACGAGGATTGAACACACAAAGTAGAGGAGAAGAAGTTGAGCAAAGGAGAGCCAAACCTAAAAAGGGAACGACTATAAGTGCCAAGACCGAAGTTGGTATATGCACCAACACCAAGGGGGTAATGCCCCTTAACGGAACCTCAAGTGTCAAGCACATTGAGCCGGTGCAAGCTAAGGCAAAACAAAAACCTGGATGTCATATCCACAACAACGATGAAACATGAATAGATGGCGTGACCACAAGCACAATCAGAAGAGGTGAGCTCGCAAACACAAAGGCCATGCCACAAGTGCACAAAAAGCACAAGCACATAGATAGCACCCAAGCAGCACCACAAGCATGCGGGAGCAGTGATTGTGCACAAGGACTAAGGGCGAGGGAGGTAACGAGCTCGCAAAAGTTTGGCCGAGTACAACAGAAGCAACGTCAAAGATAGAGTACAATCCAATATTTGATAAACTATATTAGATAGTTTAAAGGTAAATGATGTTATCCATCACTTTGAATAACTAAACTACATGGTTAGGATAACATAATACAAAGTTTCCTTCACGGGCATTGCTTCAATGCTTAAAAAAAAACCATTGTTTGTGGCATGTCAAAAGTTTTTTTTATAATGATGAATTAATATCACTTCAAAGAGTTCCAAGCCACTCAAAAAAGGGCACAATAATTATAAACATCTAAAGTAATTTTCAAGCAAAATAGAAAACTGAAACAACATTATGCATTTCTCCTATTAAAACTTATCAGAACAACTTCATATTTGTCATGTAAAAAAGCTAAGCTATGTCTAACCATGCTTATGCTCATGGCTGTGATGATGATGTTCATCATGGTGATCATGATCATGTTGCTTATGTTCATGGTCATGTTCCTTATGATCTTCTTTTGAACCTTCCGAACGAACAGTGCTCTCTATCCTGTGAAATCATGAAAAAAAGATAGATTACATTAAAGAAAGAAATGAAGCTTGTAACCCCAAAAAATATTAAAGAGAAAACCAATAAGACTCTTGCCTAATTAAACACATCTAACAATGAACCTGGGATGATACATATAAAAACTGGCAGATATCTAGAAATCTGATTTCCACTGATAAAGATAACTATAGTCATGAGTGACATAACAAAAGCTAGGAAATATAACTTGACCCAGCCTCTTTTGGGAGACAAATGGCCGCTGAAAGTCAAACCACTAGGAAAATAGGAAAAATTTAGCCATAGGTACCTACAGTGTGTGGCCAAGCATGAAAAGATGGAAAAATCACTTAAATGAATGATTATGAAAGGCTATGTCCAAGATCGGAGACTCGTTAGAAAGGAAAATCATACCATCTTTCTCAAATGCTAAGCAACAAAATCAGTTCAAACAGATTTGAAATGAAAAATTAATAACTAGCTCTTAAGACTATTTAGTGTATGTATATATGTATAATTAAATTTCAAAAGGCCCCTCAACTATTCGCAAGTGGCCAATATAATCCCAAAGTATTACATTTCTCCATTTTAGTCCTTCAATTATAAAAAATTGATTTCGATTTATTCCGCCCCCATCAATCAGTGGGCTTTGGCGCTTATATATTGGCAATCCATGGAATGAAGGATTCCAAATATGCCTAATAGCAAGTGTGCCGCTGACTTCTTTCATTTAATGTTGTAAGTTCCTCCTGCAACCTTTCTTGAGTTCAGCCATCAAGTCCACCCTTCACCATAAGGATCAATCCTTTGTTGTGGTCCCCACTATTCTCTTCCCAAATCAGCTATCTCCTCATAACCAATCAGATTTAGTTATTCAGAACACACAGATTGAATGATTCATGATTGATGTCGTCAGACTGTTACCAATGTACCACAGATTCACCCTACAACAATTGGCCCTTATGAGGTGTTTTGCTTCCTGTTTTGCATGTAATTAAGTGTGCTTTAATGGTTTTCCTTCGGGATGACTCTCATTATAGCCTCTATGTAACTCCTACTGCGAGTGCAAACATACAACAACAAAAATTACAGCAAATTTGACTTATGTTCCTCGCTTCTTTTTCATTCTTTACAGTATCAGAGTAGGAAAATTATCCTTAGATTGTTTTTCTTCTTGCCATAGGTGTTGCTCAAATCCTAGGTTACAATTTGCCTCTTCATTACTCCTTCAAAAAATGTCCGAAGTTATATTAAATCCTCCTCCTTCATTCGAACATCAATCAATTCAAAGCTCACATGAAAGTCATCACATTCAAATCACCACCATCTAATTGAATGATGATAACTTCCTTCGTTAGTTTCAACTGGTTCGATTGTGCATCAGGATGAGAGGAAAGATCAGTTAAATCATTAGACACACAGAAGCCGACGTGAGGGACTCAACTTATGTCGTTTGGGTTAAATCATTGGAGACACAAATATTGGTTAAATTATCTCTGCTATTCCACTACCAAAGAGTTGTTAGATACTTAGATAACATCTAAAAAATGTACTCTAATTTGGAAAATCAATCCCAAGTATGAGTTAATCCTGCGACTTTGGGAAATTTGCCAAGTTGAGTATTCAATAACAAGATATATTAATTTTTTTTTAAAGGATGTGGGAAGACTTAGACTTGTTTAATGATTATGACTGGAAGTCAACCAAAGACTTCAATTATTATAAAATGATAGTAAACATTGGCCACATTTTTAAGAGTTTTGCCGGTTTAAACATTGAGTATGATGAAGCTTGTGATATATGGGAAGTTTTCACGGAGGTGCGAAGAGAAAAAAGTTATAGACATGTGATACTTGGAAAAAGAGCTAGTGGAATTAATAATCTAATTGAAGGCTCTGCATTAGCTATTCCTAAAGCACTAATTAATCACAAGACATCCAAATCAATTCAATTGAGAAAAAAATAACTTGCAATATGACTAGTGTGGGAAACCTCATCATATAAGACATATTACAAATTACACAACAAGCCCCCAGTGGCAAATCTACCAAACCTATCAAACAAAATACTCCTACACAACATTAAGTTGAATCATCTCCATTTAACAAAGAGCAGATAAATCTTCTTAAACTGCTAAAATCTCATTCCTCGTCTAATACTCCTGTTAGTTATGTGACACAAGTACGTAGAGATTTTTTGGCACTTTCTATTCTTAAAAAATGAATCTTAGACTTATGGATTCAAGATAATCTGATCATATGATCAGTAACTCATTTTTTAGTTCTTATCACCCATGTCCTAGTTCTGAAAAGATCAAAATTGATGATGGAAATTTATAATCCATTGCTAGTAAAGGATACATCAAAATATTATCCTGAATAATGTTTTAAAAGTACCCAAACTTACTTGTAACCTTATTTCTATTGGAAATTCTAAAGAAACATGATGGTTGATCAGAGGTGGAGAAATAAAACTCAAAGGTAAGGTGGAGAAAGAAAGATTTAGGGTAAAAAAAAAAAATGGAGCTTCAATCAATATTGTTTTTTTTTTTACTTTTTCCTAAAAAAGTAGCGCCTTATTTTACAAAGGACAGCATAACCGGTCTTGTAACCATGTGGAATTTTCCACCACAATAGGCTTCCAGGATATCCTTGAATAAAATATCTAGAAACGATGGAAAAAAACATATGATCTAGCTCTCACTCTGCAGAAGAATATTATGGTTGACTCAATGAGAAACAAAACCAACTTAACAGAAATACTAATATACCTTTGCATTGCCTATGCCCTGATAGAAAATATATGACGATTGAAGTAATAAGAAATCAAGGAAAAATAGCAATATACACATACATTTATAGAAAAGAATGAATTATTCAAATAAATCCCTTGGTTGAATTTGCTGAATGAAAATAGCCAGCCTTATGAGGCATCTTTTGGTCACAACTCTTAAGCACTCTATTTGAAAATAAACAGTTCTAACAAATCAATTGACGAATAAAGGCAGCCATGATGGAAACTAAACATCCTAGAAAACGTTTTACTTGAATTGCTAAATTATGAAAACTCATAAAACCATAAACTTCAATTTACAATTCAAATAAAATTTGACTATTCACTTCTTAAAGCATATTTCAAGGAATAAAAATAACTACATGAGTGAGAAGTCATTTATTCCTTTGTGGGCTCCGAAAATTCGGCCCCGGCCTCCCCGCCGCGCTTTTCTTTTTATTCATTCGGCGAGGGAGTTTTAACTGAATAAGTTCCGGGGTAAATTTTGGAAGGCAGATGGGTTTGTAGATAAGACACTACTCAGAGATTTCGCCCTCATTTTGCGAGGACTTTATGATCTGAGTTCTGGTTTCCTATAGGCGCAAGCCCCTATAGTTAATTACCCCTCCCGATCACGAGAGAGAACTTTCGATTAAGGCTAGTCGTCCATTAGATACGTATAGAATACGTGTATCTGGCATATAGTAGCAGCAAAGATATTTGAAATGATTGGAGAATTTGGGAATTTAAAAGATTGGGGGATTTGGAGATTTGATATTTAAAATAGAAATTTTCACCATCTTGCACTTAAAGCGGATGGTGGGGAATGGATGATGGGCCCGATCAAGATCCCATGGTTCCGTCGTCCCGGGCCATCGTGGTCCCTGGTCTACTTAGTCAGAGGAGGTAGTCGACCCAACCTGACAGAAGGACCCTTGTCGGCAGCCATGGGTTACTTCGTCCAAGGAGACCTTGTAGACCTGGGGTGAATGTTTGTCTAAGGGGACAAATTTGAATCCACCTTAGCTTACAGAGGGCTTTATGCCCTATCAATCATATCCTATTGATTCATATCTCAAGGATTTGATGCCAATAAGGAGCGTATCGGCGCTGGCCATAACCGGTATTTCGTGGTGCCATTTGGCGGCAAAACCACTCGGTTCAGAGGGCCCCGGGTCATAACCGTTTGTCCTGCGGTGTCATTTGGCGGCAGACCGCCGGTCAGAGGACACGTACCACGTCCTTACTGGCAGGAGATTGTTTGAGAATGAATCCTAGTGATATTTTCGACCAGGCATTAGCTCTATGTGAGCTGAAGTAGTTTTTTTTTATTTGTCCACCCCGACAAACTGTTGCGGAGGGTGGATGAAGTTTGCTTTAAGTGCGATGGATTTATTTCAGTTTTAAATATTTTTTTGGATTTTTGGATTTTGAACTTTGTGGAGTTTTGGATTTTTGGGAGACGTTTGGAAATGTTTGTGAACCCCTCCGGTTGAGATTTATATTCAACACGGCCATCATCGGGGTGTTTTGGAGTCATTTTCATTTGTTGATTGAACCTTGTCGACTCGGTCGAGCTGTCGACCAAGGATCGGGTTTCTTGTAGGCTTTGTGCCTTTTGTTTAATGAATTCTTTTAATTATAGGCCTTGAAAGCCTAATATGAATGTATTGAAACAAATACATCGGTTCCCACAACCATGTATTTGTTTGAAGGTTCGAAACCCTGTCGACTCCTATTGATCCGTATAGAAGGATCAGGTTCGAACCTGAATTCACTTATCGACCCGCGCAGCATCTCTAGACGTCATGTGTGTACCAATAACACGCTCGTCGGGGGCCCATGCGGGTGTTTGATTGTGTACCACTTTAGTGTACCTATGTGTATACAATTTATAGTGTACGTGTGAGGGCATTTTTGGAATATTTATAGACGCCTTCTGTCCGCTAATAAGAATGTTGCGGATCCGGTGGCGTGACATAGCATCTTCTGAATGGACTTATTTGCTGCTTTATACAGGTAAATTGTCGTGCACTACTCGTTGCTTTCTACAGGTGGATCGTAGTGCACTAACGAATCTCCTGCTTGGGTCGTAGGAGCTTGTACTTGTCGTATTCTCCATGCATTTGGTTTTGGTCTTTGATCTTTTCAGTGCATCAGCTACTGCTGCATGTAGGTAGGTAGATGTATTCCTTCACAGACTGAAATTGACTTCAGGATACTGCACTTACTGAAGTCTTTTGCATCTACCCATAGATGATATGTTATACATACATCTGTATTCGTAGATAGATTGTATGTATTACAGATCTTTTGGTTGTGACTGACATGTTAAATGCGAGATTGACCTTCTATAGTATCATTGAATCTTTCTGTTTATGGGCGATCAATGTGTTTTCTTGGAGTGGAATCATTGTTGATGATAGGAATGTTATTTCCCTCCTGAATTCTTGCCTTTTGACAAAGTCATCATGCGCGTGTTGCATCCATTACAAATTCACCACTGCCTGCAGACAGATAAATGAGCTCATCTATGAATTGAGGTTGACTGTTGAATGGGTTACATTCATTGTGACATCTGTCTCACACATCCATCAATCATCTTATCATATTCATTGTGTGTTGACCTTCAACATGTGTAGGTAGCCACAATATTTATCTCGAGTCGACTATTGTTGACTAAAGGGAAGTCATGATGCTTCTTGCACTCGCTGAAAATTCTTGCATGCTTAACTGCAATCAAATTGTGTATTCCTTCTTGATTTCTATTGCTTTTGGGGGTGAATGTCTTTAATCGTACTTTGACATTGGTTGGGGAGCATTGTTACATTCATCGCACCTTGGTGTTGTGTCGTAGAAGGCAGGTGTATTCATATCCTTCATTTCTTGCAAGGTAGGTTATATTTGACTTCACATTGACATTAACTATAGGGTGTGGCATTTGTTATGCATCGGAGAATCCCTTAATGTTGATTGAAAGTCTTCATGTAGTTTGATTGCAAGTGTGTCATTGCATCCTCTACATTGCTCGCATGTTATGAGCGATAAAACTAGCTTTTGATACTAGTTGGCAAGTTGCACTCTAATCCTCATGGCTTTGTTGAGTCTATTAAAGATCTTTGCTTTGTAACTTGTAGGTAGATCGTCCCATGTCTCATAATTCTCATTCACTATTGATTATGAATGAATTGAATTCAACGTTACAAACAAATTATCATGGTACAAAAACCCCACACCATGGCCTTGGAACCAAGCCATGTCCTTCACAATCTTCTTGTTACTTGTAAGCAAGCTATAATTACAAGTCCTTTGTCTTCAAAGATAGCTTGATGTACATGATGGGTTTGATATTATCATTCATTCATATTTCAATTGAAGTAATCATTTTTCAACATTCATTAAGAATTTGATACCATTATTCAAGTCATTCTCCTTATTGATTGCTCCTCTTTATTTTATCCAATTCCAAGGTTATGGTTCACTTAATGTTAAAGTTTTCCTTTCAATTTCATCTCACTTTATTCAGATTTAAGCTTAAGTTCGAATTCTCTGTTGTCCAAAATCAAGTCCCATGTTGTCCGGATTTTGTTCAAGTCCGAGTTCAGTTCAAGTTCATGTCCACTGCAGTCCCAAATCAAGTCCTCTTGCACTTTGTCAAAATGTTCAAGTTTTTATTCATCTCATTTGATTTGCAAGTTTACTTATCCAAGTCTTCTATAGTCTTGCTCGGTTCAAGTTCTTTGCACCAAGTTCATTTTCATTTGAGTTCCAAGCTCATGTTTAATTTCATTTTGCAAGTTCAAGAATCCACTTGATGTATAAATCAAGTTTAAATTTAAGTTCAAGTGCATTTAGTTCATTTGATTTAAGTTCTGAGCGCAGTTCCAAGTCCTTGGTTGTTCAAATGTGTCCAAATATTTATTCTCTTTGAGTTAAAACAGGTCTGAGTTCGGTCATACATTCACCCGAAATTTCGACAGCCTCCCGGCGTCTCCCCTGTTTAGGGGAAAATCCGAGAGACTGGGCCATCCCACCACGCTACTCGAGCGTGTATGGTAGGTGCTGGGGAACACCGGGCCGTACATTTTTTCATCCCACCACGCTACTCGAGCGTGTATGAGGTCTTCAACAGTATCCGTAGGCGAGCACAGGTAGATCTCCCCACCATGCTACAAGAGCGTGCATAGGGCATTCCCACTTCGTTGTATGCGTCGCACCGGGCTCCCTCCTACCGTGCTACGAGAGCGCGTATAGGTGGTTCGCCGGTCCGCAACAAACACCGAAATGGGAATATGAGTTTTAGGTGATTACCCGCCTCGTTGTAGGCGTCGCACCGGGTTTCCTCCCACCGTGCTACGAGAGCGCGTATAGGTGGTTCGCCGGTCCGCCGCAAACGACGAGAACGAGAATCTGAGTCTTAGAGGTTATACCTTCGGGGCCGGCGACGGAGGCTCGTGGATCGAGGCGGAAGAGGAGCAATCATTTTCTTTTTAACACATTTTTTTAACTATTTTATTAACTAATTATAATTAATTATAATTATTTTTAGTTAATTATATTAATTAAATAATTAATTATGTTTATTAAAACTAATTAAAAATGATTAATTATAATTAAATTATAATTAATTCATATTAATTAACTTTAACAAATAATAATTAATTGTTAATAATTAATGATAATTAAAAAGTATTAATTAAGATTAATTTTAATTAAAAATAATTATAATTAATTAAAAATTAATTATAATCATTTAATTAAAATTAAATATAATTAATAGTAATAAATATAATTAATTAAAATAATTATAATTAAAAACAATTAATTAAAGTAAATTACAGCTCTCCCTCTCCACTCTCTCTGTTCGGCGGATCCACGGGATTTTGCCGGAGATTACAGCCGGAATTAAGTCGGATCTACGCTAAATCCAGCTAAACGATTTTGGTGTGCACGTTAAATCCCGTCGATGGGTAAATCCTGGATTTAAGGACTTACAGCTTAAATCCCGAATTTACTAAATCCCTCTGTTTGGTGGATTTCGGGATTTGGCCGAAGTAGGCACGTGAGAGGGGGAGAAAGTTACCCTCACAGTGAGCTCCCGTTGATGCTTTCGATCAAATGTGGTAACTTCCAATCCAGCAGGCAGGGACGGCGTCGGAGGAGGAGCTACGGGTTCGGTTAGGTAAGATCGGCACTCTCTCTCTCTCTCTCTCTCGGCCAGAGGAGGTCGGCAAAGGCAGTGGGGATCGGGAGGCTTCGACTGCAGAAGGAGAGATGGACGAGGCTTTGCGGTGGGTCGGAGATGAGAGGGGAGGTCCGACTGGGATTTCGGAAGAAGAGAGGAGAGCAGCGTGAGGGTTCGGTCGTGGCTTGGAGTCGAGAGTAGGCGGGATTTGCACGAATGGAGAACCCTCAAACGAGAGGGATTCTGTCTCGTTTTAAAGACGCGATCGAGATGAGCGGGAGATCGTGACGAAGCGATAGTTCGACGCCGTTTGCAGAGCAGAGGAATGGGCGACGGGACTGTAGCGGCCAGAGCAGCGATTTGGGTGAGATTTTTTTTTTTTTCACAGGTAATGATTTTGAGCCCCTTTTTTTTATTTCATTTTGTCTTTTTCCTTTGGCTCTAGCTCGCTGGTCAACATCCTTGAGCCAAGTGAATCGATCTAAAATAATAAGTAATCCCATATTCTAATTAAAAAATTCCTTATATTCCATATTGGGTAAAATCTGTTCGATATAAGTAAATGCAGGACAGCTTTTCTTGGCATTTAGGCAACGTGAATATATACCAAGTTCGTATTTCTTTAGAACACAGAATTTAAGATATCTCAAAACATTACAATCCATAAAGCAGCACAAAAGCAGAGAAGGTTGAGGAATATAAGGAGAAGTACCTTTCCAAGTCAAAGCCTCCGATGCCAAGAACATAATCCAAATCAACTTTACCATATGAAGCACGCTTCAAATGAGCCATGGTATTGATATTCTGTTTTATCGTAAAGGAAATCAAAAACTTGTAAATTCAATAGGTGCCCATATGATAAGAGCTCTAAGTTGATCTACATACCCTTATTCTCTTGATTATGGAAGAGATCTCTGGCTCGCTCACAAGGTCAGTCTGTGACAATCAAAAGTCATTTGAGACAGGTTAAGTACAAATTATGCAATGACATTTTAACGACCTTCAAGAAAGGAACAGGAAGGACTGTTGTGCAACACCATTAACTTGTGAAACAAACTTAGCGATGCTTTATTTGTAGTTATACTTCAGTAAACGAAGGGTTCCAGGGAAATCTTAGCAGGGGGGCTAGAGCTCATAAAAAAAAAAGATGGGTTGAAAAATACTAAGATAATCTTTGATAAATAAAGATGCTTGAAAAGAATTATAAGTCATGAATTAAGACCGCATAAGAAATCTTTGTTATAATGCATGCTAAAAATATAGGGGTTTGAAAAATCAGAAATTCTGTACTTTTAATAATAACTGTAAGATGGAAAATAGGGTGCTTTATAATTATACTAGGATACGAGAAATTATATTTGTTAACAAAGTCATGATTATGACATGCATCACAACAAGTTAATATTAATTTGGATTTATGACAAGGAAAAATCACATTGTAACAATGAAGATCTTCAATAAATTTAAGGTAGAGGATAATTAAACTTATGCTTAAAATAATCAATTAGTTCCACGTCATGGAGATCTCCTATAGAAGCAATTTATTTTCCAAGAAAATCAATGGAGTAGCATAATGGGCAAAGAAAACATATTCATATAAATATTTTTATTGAACTTGAGAAGATATGATCATGTACCCACAATAACTGCTTTGACACATTAAAAAAATTGTGTGTAGGAGGTACGTTGAAGTTATTAAAAATTACCATGATAAAGCATTGATAGGCCTTGAAAGTAGTTGTGGAGTAACCAAAATGTTCCTCATCACAGTTGCAGTAAATCAATAATCAAGATTAAGATTGAATGCTTTCATATTATTATGAAGATGCTTACAATAGATACTCAAAAATAAAGTGCTTCGATGCATGCTCTTCATAAATGATAAGACTCTACACAGTTAAACGTCCTCTACCAAAATAGGTAAGAAAAAAAAATAATGGAGGAAATTTTAAGAAGATAAAAAAGAGAGACAAGTGAAATAAAATTTTATATGATATACAATTTTACCGGTCAGAAATCAATAAGTATGAGCAAACACAACTATAAGATCAAGTGATACCTAGTCTAATAAGTTTTTCATCTATTAGCGAAAAACAACAACGAGCATATAGATAATAATGTCATAACTTCTATATTTAAGGATGTATGGTTAAAATGGAAAAAACATCTAGGAAATATGCATGAAAAGAGAATATCATGGGAACCTAAAACTGAATTCTATAAAACAATAATTGTTCGCTTAGGAAAAGATGGTGCTTACCATCACAAACCAAACTTATTATGCTTAAGGTTCCATTTTTTCCTAAGGTAGATTGGATGTTAATTAACCAAATTTTCCCCGATAATTACATCGAGGTTTATTTAATTATGGATTCCTACTTCCTATGAGGGCAAGCCCCCATAGTTAATTACCCCTCCAATCGTGTAGAGGAGAACTCTCGATTAAGGATAAATTAATTTTTAGATGTGCAAGTATTTTAATCTTGGTTGTGGGGGATGGAGATTGACTTGATCAAGATCCCATGGTTCCGTCACCCTGGGAATACCATAAGTTTCAGTCTACAAACACTATCAATTATTGATCGTAGCATCCAAGGAATCTGATTAGCAGCCATGAATTGCCTCCTCTTAAGGATCCTGAATAAACTGAAGTGATTAGATGTGAGTTTTAGTGTTATGATGGTTTGGCTTGGGTTGGGGCTTAGGGCTCCGCTTAGGAGTTGCCCAAAGGTTTAAGTTTAGGGTCGAGGCATACGGCTTCATATTTAGAAGTTGCATTTATGTTCCAATAGGTCTTACGGCTTCCCTTGGAAGTGGCCTGCCGGCCTGGGTGTTGGCTTAAAAGTGAGTCTTACTGCTTCGCTTAGAAATAGGCTAGTTCGCATGTCGATAGGCCTTATGGCCTCTACATTTAGAAGTGGCCTAATTTTGGCTTAGGACTGGTTTACTTTCACTTGGAAATTTCCCTAGCATGTTAATTAAGTGTGGGTTTTATTGCTTTCATTAAAAGTAGCCCGTGCTGTTTGGAAGTGGGTCTTATTGCTTTCATTGAAAGTAGCCAGAGGTTTACTTCACTACAAAGTTTTCCTAGCGTGTTAATTAAGTGTGGGTCTTACTGCTTCACTTGGAAATGGTCTGTATGTTATCAATGACATGATATATGTCATAAGAAGTTTTCCCTAATACCCTGATTGAAGTAGAACTTACGGCCTCTATTAGGGGTTGCCCATCAAACTTAGCTTAGCGAGGATTTAGCAGCAGACACTTAGTTTTGTGCTTTTCACTATCTTCGCGTCAGTAATAGTGTTTTGTTTACATCAATAGCATCTTTACATAAGCACTTGGCTTCTAGTATTGTACATTGTAGTTTTGCCTCTAGTAGCAGTGTCTGACTCACAGTACTAGCTCTTCCAGTTTGTTCTGTTTCAATACTAGTTCTTCCTACAGTACTAGTTTCTCTTTTCAGTACTAGTTTTGTTTACCACTCTGCATTGACTTTTGTTTACTTGTTTGCAGGTGTTCATTGCTTCCAAGAGAGGGAGTTTATCGGAGTTTGCTAAGAGTTGGAGCTTTCTAGAGTTTTGCTAAGGGTTTTAGTTAGTTAATTTTAGAGTTTTGTAGTTTTCTTTGTTTTGTGTTGGTGTTTTTAGTGTTCTACTTTTAGGAGTTTGAGTTTTAATTGGTGTCCGTTGTACTTAGGTTGTTTAATTAATTGCATTACTTAATTAGATAATTAATTAAATAAAATTTTAGTTTTAATTTAATTTATTAGTGAGTTAATTAATTAAAAGATTTAAATTATCTATTCAACACATTAATTAAATAAAGTTTTAAATTATATATATATATATATATATATTTTAAATTAATCAATTTGTTAATTAGAAATTTTAGTTTTATTTTAAATTAATTAGTAACTTTAATTAATTAGAGTTTTATTTCATTTTTTTAATTAATTAGTAAATTAAATTTTAAATTAATTATTTAATAAGTTTTTTAAATTTATCAATTACTCAATTAATTAAATTTTATTTTAAAATTGATTAATTACATCGATTTTAATTTTATTTTAATTAATTTAAATTATTTAATTTTATTTGAAATTGATTAATCAATTAATTAAACGAAAGTTTAATATAATTTTAATTAAATTTAACTTAAAATTGATTGGTTAATTAAATGAAATTTAAATTTATTTTTAAATTAATAAATTATTCTTCCATAGTTCCTGGAAATTTGTCAATATCCCGAGGAAAATTTGGCAGCTTCCCAGGGCAATTTTGTCAACCTCTCAGTGTCCCCTTCCCGCGAGGGTAGGTCGGGAGGGCACTTGCACTTTCAAACCCGCCCAACCAGATAAAATTCGACGATCGAAGTCTTTAAAGTGACGATGGGTCCCGGAATCAGTCTTCAAGTCCTCCAACCAAACCTTATTTTGTAATTCGGTGTTTCCTTGTGATTTCGATAATCTTTCGGCGCCCCCTCCCTGTGAGAGGAGGTTAGGGAGGGCACTTGTCCTTTCGATTCACCTAGCTAGATATAATTCAACGGCTGAGGGCTTCGGGGGAGAATCGACCCCAGAATTAATCTTCGATTTTTTGATTAAGCACCTGTAAAGAGAATTTTAAAATTTGGCGTTTCCCCAGAATTTCGGTAATCTTTCGGTGCCCCCTCCTCGGGAGGGGAGGTTGGGGAGGGCACTTGCCCTTTCAAGTCCACTCAATCGGATTAAAATCTATGTTCAAGGGCTTCGAGGGAAGAATCAACCCTGAAATCAATCTTCGGCTCTTCTATTGAGTGATTGCGGCATTTCCATTATTATTATTATTATTATTAACATAATCCTTTCTTGCCCACTCACTCACTATTTCAAACGAAAGGGAGGTCCTATTGGCATGGAAGGAGGATCGGGGGTCACAACAGATTCGCGATTCACGACAGTCATAGCGTGAGGGAGGAAAGGTCAGTGGCAGCGGGATCGTGGGTCGCGGCTTGGTCGCGGTCGGACAGAGAGCGGGCAACAAGGTCGACGCTCAGGTTGTGGGTCGCGACTTTGTCGCAGTCGGGCAGAGACTCTGTTTGTTTACAGAATTAGGAGGCAGGTGGGTCGGGAGCCTGTGTGGGTTCCGTGCAGCGTGGCTTCGTTTGGTCGAGAGGTGCCGCAGATGGGAGGGAAGCGGAGTCGGCACTCGAGCTTGGGTTGGATGGATGGATCAGGAGGGCACGGTGGTTGGACACAGCGGCTTCAGGAGGCTTGTGCGACTGGAACAGGAGCAAGGAGAAAGTGCGACTGAGGGATCAAGAGAAATCAAATGAACTGCGTGACGAGAGGGAGAGGGAGAGGGAGTTCGAGAGTTATGTCGTTTAGGAACGAACGTATGTTAGTGAGAAAACATGGGTAGTGGAAGCCAATTGAACTGGGGCCATGGATCGATTAGAGGTCAACAACAACCAAACCGATAATCTTCCTATAGGTCCAACTGCTAGACAATAAATAAGCCAGTAACAACCAAATTCATTGTAGCTGAAATAACATTATTGGATGTGCAACAAAAATATTAAGGTTATATTGACAAATTATCTTATGAAAGTGGCTATGAGTTAGCATCTATTAAAGATAAGAAACTGAAAATTAGTGATTTGGGCATGTCCAAAAGGGAAAATTATTAGGTCCGAACACCGGACATAGAGATACATCCGGACACCAATAAAATATTGACATGTGGAATGTACACGTGTCCGCGGAATTTTAAGTCAAGCGCGTCAAAAGCACAGATAAAGCGTGGGTAAAGTGCAGGTAAAGCGCAGTTAAAGCGAAATAAAAAAGCGCAGTCAAAAAGCACAGTCAAAGCGCAATCCACGTGGCAAATTTTAATTGGATATCCGGACCTATTTTTAGGTCCGGTGTCCGGACCTAATAATTTTCCATACAATAGAGGTTAGAAGATACATAAATAATATAGGTAGATAAAAATAATGGGAAAGGATTATAAAGAAAAAGAAGACTTAAAAGTGACATGAATTGGAATTAAAAAGTTTTAGGTAAAATAAATTTAACACGTCAAACAACACCCAAATAGAAGGAGGGAGAATAAGAACTCATAGAGTCAATCCCAAATAGCTAGGATGAGGATAATGATGATGATGAGCTCAATAGGCTTAAATAGCACAAAATCAAATTGGTAAATAAAAAAGTATTATGCATGTCAACATAAAAAAATATTATAAACATGCTGCTAACTAGGAAATTTCTGTTTCTGATATTTTAAGCATATTAAAGAAACATAAAAGCCACAACAGGTATAAAGGTTACAAAGCACCTTGGATTTCATAAAATGGTGCATTCAAGGACACTAGCCTTTGCAAATATTACGCACACAAAATGTTTACCTTGTTCACTATAATCCTATCTGCATATGCAATTTGCTCAACTGCTTCATTTACTACTCCATCAGGTTTTTTCTCATCCAAATGAATTCCAACATGCTTTGAATCAACAAGAGTAACAACACCATCCAGCTTGACGTCATTGAAAATCTTATCCTCAGCATAAAACGTCTGAATAATAGGTGATGGATTAGCCAATCCTGTCAAAGGGTGTAACAAATTCCAATAAGCAAAAAACTTCACAGAGGAGCAGTACGAGGATGCATTCGAACTGCAGAAGCAATTAGGAATAAACCTGTTTCAGTATAGAATTAGTAACTGCACATAAGCAAATACAAATGCTGGAAAAGAAAAGACATAACAGTAAAAAAATTCTTAATTAAGATAATATATTATATAATAAAGACTAAATATTCACTAATTAATAACTTTCAATCTAATAAATCTCCAAGATAACACTCCCCCACAAGTTGGAGTGTTTATCAACATGAAGATCCAACTTGCCGCAAAGCTTAGAAAATCGAAGTGGCCCTGAGCCGCTAAAAAATTTATATGTTAATTGATCTTAGGCTCTTAGCTTAAGACATGAATGATGGTTCTTTTGAACGTATTTGCTTTTTAAAGGAAACAACAACCTACTTTAATATATTTTGTTCTTTCATGAAAAATATGGGGTTACTAGTAATATGGATAATTACCTATTATTTACCCTTTAGAATAATTGGTTAACTAGAAAGTCAAACTATTCAATCAGGTTTTTTATAATCATCACTATTTCACAAATGTAATGCACCATAGATCTATACTAAACAATCTGCTATTTACTTCTCATTGAAATAAAATTTTCTCCCACATAAGCACAATCTGCTATTTACTAGTAATATGGAGAACTGTCGGTGTCTCTGTCCAAGATCGCATCTGCAATTTCGCAATCCATTATCCATGTATTAGATCATTGTCCATGTATTTTTCCAAGATCGCATTGCTAGCATCAAATCTGGGATTATTGTTACAATTATCACGTATGACCTGTATTCCATGCCACTTCTAGCAAATCTTTACTCCATCTTGGTCTTCGTCCTCAAAAGGGCATTGTACTCTAAAATACATAACCAGAACCAATTTCCACCAATGGTGCAGGGATGCAAATTTAATCAAACATGATGAACATGAAGGACACTTCCTGACATCAAAATTGAACAGAGAGCAAATTGGAGCAAAAATTAAATCCAAAATTCATTATGAAAGAGAGAGATCTATGAGCAATTGAAGCATGTTGTTGGTTCGGTTCCTAAACCGACCCAGCCGGCCCCACATGGGCCGGCCCTAGTCTACAGGAGGCAGGTCATGCCCCCTCCTATATGATTGCCACCTAAGTCGTGGGCCCCACAGGGGTATTTAAGGGAGGTGGCTAGGTTAGGAGGGAAAGGAAATTTGAATTCAAGTGAATTCAACTTTAAATAGGCATAAGAGGTTAGGGTTTATACTGATTATTGTTTATCTTAGAGTCCTCGTTAGTGGTTTGGGCTCTAGACGTTTCGTCTAGAGATTGGGAGAGAACGATACTCCTCTCGAATTGAGGATCAATTGTATATTTGCTTTATGTTTCCTTTGCTTTAATTTCCCTAATACAATCTATTGTCCTGGGTTGATTTCGTTGGCGTTCTTGTGTTCTTTCTCGCTGTTTTTACCAATTTATCATTAGGGTTGCTTGCGAACTCAAGTAATTTCAATAGGATTACTTGCGAACTCAAGTATTTCCTATCAAATTGGTATCATAACAAGTCTTGGACCGTTGGTGGGCTGATTTTGGCAAATTTTAGCGGCTGAATTTTGGCCGGTGAATGAGGAAGTTACTATTTTTGTGATCCAAATCCAGATTTTTTGAATCTACAAAAATTCGGATAAAGATGGCGGTCAAGAAAGTGGATGCGTTGGAAGAAAGACTTGAAGGGGAGATGAACCAAATTAAGACAACGGTGGAGGACAGGATTTCCTCCATGGAAGGACAAGTAGCCGATCTCCGGGACATGATGAAGAAAATATTAGAAATCTACAACCAAACGGTGACTTCAGTGGCAAAAGGGTTAGAAGGGAAGAACACAAATTCTGAAATTCGTAGGAAGGAAGATGAGGTAGAGATCGTGGAGGGAGAAAGATGAAAACTCTATATGGAGCATTTCCAGAGGGAGGATATAGGAGGTAGGTATGGGGAAAGGCATGGGTATGTGGGGGGTGAAGCAAAGGGGTGTTGATTGGGAACACCATGAGGGATATTATGGCCGTCGAGGTGCTGAATTTTAAGGAGGGAGAGGAGAATTCGAAGGGGATTTGGGTTATGACAGGGCAAGGGAAGACCGGGAGACGTGGGGAGGGCCAAGCACTTGGGAGAAGGGAAGCTATGGAGGAATAAGGGGAAACGGGGGAGATCAAAAGGTGAGGAAGCTGAAGATGCCCATATTTGAATGGGAGGATGCGTGTGGGTGAATTTATAAGGTGGAGATGTACTTCGTCGTCAATAGGCTAACATAGGAGGAGAAGTTGACAACAACAGGCTTAAGTTTGGAGGGTAAGGCGCTGTCATGGTACCAGTTGAGAGACCAGAGGAGACCCATCAAGAGATGGGGAGAATTTAATGACTGCATTCCAAACCGACCAAGGAGGAGATTTCTATGAGCAGTTCTTTACTCTGGTGCAGGAGGGATCAGTAGCAAACTACCGTAAGTGGTTTGAGCACCTAGTGTGAAAGCCATTTTTCCTTCCAAGTTCGTCCGGACGAAGTTTTTCCTTCCAGGTTCGTCCAGGATGATCGGTTCAAAATCAGGTGACAGAGAAGTTCCTCCTAGGACGAAGTAGGGTTCGTCCGTACGAAATTTGTCCAGATAGCAACTCGTCCAAGAACGATAACTATTTCGCCTGAACGAAATTCGTCCAGTGGGCAAATCGTCCCGGGACGATTTTGGATCGTCCAGGACGATCTGCATTGATATATAAGGAAATGAGATCTTTTTGAAGAGAGAGAAAATCCATGAGAGAGAAAGTCGAAGGAAAAAGAAGAAAAAGTGATTTTTGATAGACTTTGGTCCATTTTCGTCCGTTGCTGTAGTTGGAAACATTGACCGACTCGAGGTAAGGCACATTCCGCCTTTCTCAATTTTCAGAAACGAGAATTTTGACGACTTTTCTGTCTCGGATTTTATTTCCATTAGCGAATATTGGGTTTCGTTTTGCACTGATGAACTTTTTACCGCGTAACTTTTGGTATGTTTCTGAGATGATATTTGTGCACGTTTTGAGTATTTTCTGGAAGATTTTTACCAAGTATTTGAAATTCTGCGGCGTTTTAATCAAACTACGAATTATCTGGATGTTGAAAAATGTTGCTTCAGTACAATGAAAGTCTTACAATGCTGTTTTGTATTATCTGTGGTAATTTGGTAAATTTCTGAATCTGTGAATTCTGTGTAAATTCCGTATACTGTCGTTATGCCGCTGACGATTTTTCTGACAAATCTGATTTTCTGAAATGAATGCTTTGATGTGTTGTAGTATCAGAAGGGAGTTATAAGGGGTCAAAATCCTTTGAGATTATGTCTGTGTCAGGGAAATCTGAAAAGAAAACAAGTTCTGATCTGAAAATTTTGTATATCTGATAAGTTCTGGTGCTATAAGCACAAGGGAGGCATAAGGGGCCAGAATTCGTTGAGATTTTGTCTGTGTCAGGGAAGGGAGGCATAAGGGGCCAGAATCCGTTGAGATTATGTTTGGGTCAGGGATATCTGATTCTGATGTGTGAAATGTGATTTTATCTGAATTGAAATATGTTCTGTACGCTTCTGTTTGTTCTGTACGATTCTGTCTACTCTGAAAAATTGAATTGATTATTCTGTTATGTAAGGTGAATTCAGTTCTTCTGTTCTGTTCAGTGGTTTGATTTCTGTTTGATCAAATATCGGTTCTGTCTATTCTATGATTTCTGTACGATTATTTTATTTCTGTACGGCTACTATTCGGATGTATTTTTGTTGTGAATTTCTGGAGATTTTGATTGGCGATTGTAGTCTTGCTGAGCTGTTAGCTCATCCTTATTTTCTGGGTGGTTTTCAGGTTCTGGGAAAGGGAATGAAGTCTTGGACTAGCAGTTCTGTGTCTGATCAGTGATCAGGTATTTTATACTTTTGATTTTTGTACAGTCATAGTTTTTCTGTTCTGTTCTTACTGTCTGTAGCCATGCGCTGTATTATACATGATTATTTTGATGAAAGAAGAAAATGATAGATGAATTTCTGTATATTTGGATGTTCATAGTAGCTCTGTGTTTTCTGTTATGTATGTCTAAAATTTGGAAGAATGCTTGAAGCAAATTCCAAAACTAGATCCTAGATTTTCAACATTTGTCGCGGCCCGACGCGAAGGGATTCGTTCCGGTCGGGTTGGGTCGTGACACCTAGCAAGTAGTGTGAAGCGATTATCAGATAAGATATTGGAGGGGAACTTCATGAAAAGGCTGAAGGCAGAGATCAGAGCGGTAGTGAAAGTTCTGATACCTCGTGACTAGGGGAGGCCATGAAGTTGTCATAGCTAGTTGAAAATCAAAGGAATCTAGAAAGGGGGGGAACAAGGCGGGCAAATGCCTTATCCATATGCATGGGGGAGTTACGTGCGATGGAGGTGTCTATCCCATTGATGTTAGATTGGAAGACCATCAAAGAGGAGAGGGTCAGGAATGAGGAGTTGGGAAAGATCAGGACCGACTTACTAAGGGAATGGAGTAGCCACCTTGGGTACTTTTTAGAGGGGGAGAGGCTACTATACCAGGGAAGGTTTGTGATGCCTAGAACATCAGTCCACATTCCACACTTGCTTTAGGAGTTCCATGGGAGTGAAGTTGGGGGTCACTCAGGGGTACAGAAGACCTACAGGAGGCTAGCCTCGGAGTTGTACTGGAAGGGAATGCATAAGGATGTGGAGGAGATGGTGTCTAGATGTGAGGTATGTCAGGGAACAAGTATTTGACCATATCACAGGGAGGACTACTACATCCATTGGCATTACTAGGTCGAGTATAGGAGGAGGTATCTATGGACTTCATAGATGAGTTACTCCGTTCAGAAGGTTTCACGGTGATCTTGATAGTAGTTAATAGGTTGAGCAAGTATGCTCACATCATTCCCCTACGACATTCCTACACAGCAGTGACAGTAGCATCAGCTTTCATCAGAGAGGTAGTTAGACTGCATAAGATACCAGAGACGATAGTATCCGACAGGGATAAGGTGTTCCTCAACCATTTTTGGAGAGAGCAATTCAGATTGCAGGGAACAGTTTTGAAAAGGAGAACCGCCTACAACTCACAAACAGATGGCCAAACAGAAGTGATCAACATGAGCTTGTAAACCTACCTCATATGCTTTGTGTCAGAGACACCCAGGATATGGGCCAAGTGGTTATCATAGGCTGAGTATTGGTACAACACCTCTTATCATTCTGGTTCTCAGATGACCCCGATCAAGGTGTTGTACAGAAGGGATCCACCTCACTTGGTGCACTTAGGGAGTAGCAGCACTCCAATTTCTTCAGTGGAGGAGTACTTGTAGGAGTGGGACAGGGTGTTAAAGAATTGAAGAAGCATTTGTTGAGAGCCCAACAGATTATGAAGAAGCAAGCTGATGAGCACAGGAGGGACATCTAGTTCGAAGTAGGAGAGAAGATGTTTTTGAAGCTCCGACCATACCGGCAAAAGACTATCGCCCACAGGAGAAATGAGAAGCTTGCCCCAAGGTATTTTGGACCATTTGAAGTTTTGAAGAAGATTGGAAATGTAGCATATAAACTGAAATTGCCAGCCATAGCAACCATACATCTTGTTTTTCATGTTTCACAACTTAGAAGGGCAATTACGAAGCATGCCACGAGTTCTGAGATATCAGTGACTTTAATAGAGGACTTGGAGTTGATACTAGAACCCTTTGAGTTACAAGGGGTACACCGAGGGGGAGGAGTAAAGGAGGTATTGATCAAGTAGAATGATCTTTCATATTATGAGGTGACATGGGAGCCTTATGAGAGGGTAAAGTATCAATTTCCCTCTTTTCACCTTAAGGACAAGGTGGTTCTTTGAGAAGGCGGTATTGTTGGGTCGATTCCTAAACCGACCCAACCAACCCCACATGGGCCGGCCCTAGTCTATAGGAGGTGGGTCAAACCCCCTTCTATATGATTGTAGCCTAAGACGTGGGCCCCACATCGCTAATTAAGGGAGGCGGCTAGGTTAGGAAGGAAAGGAAATTTGAATTCAAGTAAATTAAACTTTAAATAGGCATGAGAGGTTAGGGTTAGGGTTTATGCAGATTATTGTTTATCTTGGAGTCCTTGTTGGTGGTTTGGGCTCTAGACGCTTCATCTAGAGAATGGGAGAGAACGATCCTCCTCTCAAAATTGAGGATCAATTATATCTTTGATTTATGTTTGCTTTGCTTTGATTTCCTTAGTACAATCTACTGTCCTGGGTTGATTTAGTTGGCATTCTTATGTTCTTTCTCGTTGTTTTTGTCAATTTATCATTAGGGTTGCTTGCGAACTCAAATAATTCCGATAGGATTACTTGCGAACTCAAATATTTCCTCTCACATGATCCTGGAACACAATTCTCCTCAATTGTTACCTTGAGATCATTCAAGAATCGTTAAAATAGGCATCCATCGTCCATCGTTTCGGGAATAATCCACAAGAATGGCTTTGCAAGGTTGATCAGTTCTTTTCATACCACAATCTATTTGATGTGCAATGTTACTAAATTGCATCAGTATATATGGATGATATGCCACCATGTATCTACCGTTGGACTTCTTTGAACAAACCGTTGAGTTTTGGAATTCTTTCATGTAAAGCATTATTCAACATTTTGGTCAACCTCTGGAGATCATTGAATATGTTATTGAAGATCAACCTTAACATCATTTGCAGCACAACATTGCAAGCTCATAAGCTAAGGAGAAACTATAGAAGGTGGGATGTGCAAACAATTGAAGCAAAACAATCGGAGCACAAGATTGATTAATTGGAATTATAACCAAATAAACTCACCACATGCTTGGTCACCAAATGATTAACTCAAAGATTTCTTCAAGTGCCGGTCAATCTTTGTTTTCTTTGCTGATATCCTCATTGTTCTAGCAACAATTAACAGCTTGAAAGATTATAGTTAAATGGATGACCACTGTAAAACCCGAAAATGCCGTCTAAGACCTCGCACGCTTTTCAAAGCGCCGCGACGAGGTTTAAGTGAAAATTTTGAGGTTGTCAGATTTCGACGGGAATAATTTTAGAAATTAGAGCGTAAAATTCTGATCGTTTCCATATATAGAACTTATATTTAATTATGAGTATTTTGAAGATTATAATTTCCGGAAGGATAGAAATGCCAAGGTTACCCCTAGGCCTTGTGAAGGCCGAAATTGTTTAAGTGAGGGTAGTTATGTCATTTGGCCTTTCCCATTTCTCCCATTATACAAGAACCGAAAACCCCCCTATTCCCCCCATTCGTTCGTGCGGCCCAAACCGAGAGAGGGAGCGGAAGAGAGGCGACGGGAGAGGCGTCGGGCAAGGCTTCGAGCGGCGGTTTTTCGGGAAGCTTCTTGGAGGAAATCGTAGGGGAGGTTTAGAGAAGGCTAAGGTGAGTTCTTATGAACCATTTCTCATAGTTTTCCTTAGGGTTTTCTCAAGATTTTTGGAAGAGAAGATTTCTAGGGTTTGAGAAAAACTTGAGTTTTCTTTAAGATTCTTTTGAGGAAAGTTTAGGGAAGGTTAAGAGGATGTTTCTAAACCCTAATGTGCATTTTCCTTCACCAAAATTTGAGTTTTGGAAGTTAGGGTTTTACTTAAAAGTGATTTTCTTTGTAATTGTCTTCACAAATGTTATTTCTAATGACTTGAGGAAACTTTTATGTAAAAACATTGTGGGATTTAAGAAAAATGTTGGGTTCATGAACGTTAGGATTTCCCACTTTGATGAAATCTTTTATAGCAATGAATAGGAGAGTTAAGGGAAACCTTTTTATATAAAAAAATTATGATTTTGCTTTGAGAAATATTGAATGGAAAAATTAGGGAAGTTTAGGTTCTTTTCCAAACCTAGTTTCTCTAGATTGCATGTTTCCTAATTGGGTTCCTAAGGGTTTCATGAGACCGCTAATGTTAAAATTTGAGAGAAAACTATTTTTCTTTAGGTGGTGGCAAGAAGAGGCTTAATTAAAGAGGAAGGGAGGAGGAATTCAAGATTTTTGGAGGTAGGAATTCCTATCCTTACATGTTCAATTGTTATTTCATGTTTCATGCTTATTCATGTTATATTGTTTTAAAGCCTCATGTTATAGTGAAAAGCCTTTTATAGCATTTTGTTTCCTTTATGCTTCAAATTCATGAGTTTCATGTCATGAGTATCATGTGTAAGCTTTATGTCAAACATTTACAAAGGAAAATTATATGATCTTGTGAAAGAAATATTGAATGGAATGTGTATGATTGAATACGGAGTACCAAAGACGGTGCCAAAGGCACAGATGGCCCTTGTGGCAATTGAGGAAAAGAAATGGCCAAAAGATGTGTACCTGATCAGTACAAAACGGTACTCCGGGACGGTTGATTATATTAAATAAGATGCATGAAGTATAGTTATAACATATGCATATGACTTTTACATATCTTTCATGAGGACATAATTGAGACTTTTAAACGCATGTTTCCTTTTTCCTTTCAATGCAAGTAAATCAATATTTTCTTTATGTCAACTGAGCATGTTTAGGATTAGAATTTCTATTGAGCGTACCTCACTCCCTAGTTTTGGGAAATTTCAGGAGAACCTAGTAGAAGAAATGGCTGAAAACCCGAGGTTCACCTACAGCCGTCGTACACCGGGTGGCAGGTTCATTTTTTTTGTAGTTTACTGGTTGTACTTCCTATTATTTTTTTGGATGGCTTATCTTAGCATGTTTAGATTGATGTTAGCCATCTTGTATATTTTGTTTTGAAAACACTTTTTGGAATGAAAATTTAAAAAGGTTTAGAGGCGCTTTTGTCTTGAAGAGTTCATGAATAGTTTTATTTTGTTAAGAAGAATGACTAGTTAATTTTATTTCATGTCCGATCTCGTTCCCGCCTCGTATCTACGAGCTAACCGGGCCGGGTCGTGACAAGAGTGGTATCAGAGCCTAAGTTAAGATATGAATCAATATAAGCGCCATTAGGATGATATATGAATCATAGGAAACGTACGTTTATAGGACGTCTGTTTTAGGAGTTATTGAATTTGGGTTATTTTCATTGTTTAGGGCTATGGATCAGGAGCGTGATGCCACTGATGGCAGTACTGATGCTATGGATCAGGAGCGTGATGCCACTGTTGGCAGTACTGATGGCAACACTGAGCAGACTGGAAGGGAAGTTCCATTTGTTCCAGCTGTTACACCCCCTGGTGGTGTTCCTTTTATGATACCGCCTCCTGGTGGGAGTAGCAGTACTAGTACGGATGCCTTCACTCAGATGATGATGGCTGTAACACAGTTGATCCAGCGTTCTCAAGAGCAGCCACAGCCTAGTTTTCAGAAGGAGACACCTAAAGAGACTTTAGTGGATAAACATTTGAAGATATTTCAGGACATGCGACCACCACTCTTTACGGGAGCAGGAGAGCCCATAGATGCAGAGAATTGGCTTTTAAGGGTGGAGAAAATTTTGGAGAGCATGCACTGTCCAGCAGATAGAAGGGTAACCCTAGCCACCTTTGCTCTGGATGGCGAAGCAGAAAGATGGTGGAGAGGACTGATGTTAGAAAAGTATAGTGGCCGAGATGCATCTCAGATTCTATGGGAGGACTTTGTTAGAGTCTTTAGAGACTGGTTTGTGCCTCTTTCTGCAAGGAGGCAGATGCAGGAGCGTTTCATTAGATTGGTGCAAGGAGAGAAGACTGTTATGCAATATGAAGCCGAATTTACCATGTTGTCTCGATATGCACCCCAGATTATTCCTAGTACTGAGGAGAAGTGTCAGAGATTTTTGGCAGGACTTCATGATGCTATTCGTCAGCCACTGATCCCTTTTAGTTTTGATGACTATCCTGATTTGGTTGGAAAAGCAAGAAGGATAGAGATTGACATTCAAGCTACTCAAAAGAGGAGAGATTTCCTTCAGAAGAAGAGAGGTTTTGAAAAGACCAAGAGTTTTCAGATGCATTCTAGTGGGCCTAGTGTGAAGAAAGGTAGATCTGACAGCAGTGGGAGTTCTTTCAGTAGTAGAACTTGTGATAGATGTGGCAGAATGCACAGAGGTGAATGCTTAACGGGCTCTAATGTTTGCTTTTATTGCCATCAGCCTGGGCACATGGCTAGGAACTGCCCAAAGGGCCCTAGGGAAGGGAGGTCTAGTGCTCCACCTCAGCAGAGTTTTGGGAGACAGCCTACAGTTGGTAGACCCAGAGCTCAGGAGTCCACTGCATCGGCTTCAGCACCTAGTCATCCGGCTACGAGACCTGTAGTACAGCCGAGGGTTTATGCCATCACGCAGCAAGAAGCCAAGGAGTCTCCTGATGTGATCACAGGTATTATTTATGTTCAATGTGTACCTAGTAGAGTGCTTTTTGATACCGGTGCATCGCATTCATTCATTAGTCAGGAGTTTGTTAGGAAGCATGCATTGAATGTCCATAGTGTGCCCACTGTTTTGACAGTATTGTTACCGGATGGGTCTAGCATGATTGCTTCAAGTATATGTTCACCCCTGCTTTCTTTATGTGAGAAGGATTTTGAAGTTGAGTTGATTGTACTACCTCTTAAGGAATTTGATGTGATTTTAGGGATGGATTGGATGTCTAACCAGTTCATCTCTATAGACTGTAATAAGAAGGTAGTGAAGATCAGGCTTCCTGGAGGAGAGAAGCTTGTCTTTCAAGGTGATAGAGGTATCTCTTCTATGATTATTTCATCTATGAAAGCTTGCAGTTTAATTATGAAGGGGTATCCAAGCTTCTTAACTCATGTAAGAGACATTTCTAAGCAAGTACCAGATTTGATGGAGATTGCTGTAGTACAAGACTTTCCTGATGTGTTCCCTGAAGTATTACCTGGAATGCCTCCGGTAAGAGAGATTGATTTCTCAATTGATCTTGTACCTGGTGCTGAGTCTGTTTCAAAAGCACCTTATCGTATGGCGATTAAAGAACTTCAGGAGTTGAAGTCACAATTACAAGAGTTGTTGGAGAAGGGGTTTATTCGACCGAGTACCTCACCTTGGGGAGCACCCGTTCTCTTTGTTAAGAAGAAGGATGGTAGTATGCGGCTTTGTATCGATTACAGGGAGTTGAACAAGCTTACTATTAGGAACAAGTATCCACTGCCGAGGATAGATGACTTGTTCGATCAGCTAGAAGGAGCTACAGTCTTTTCTAAGATTGATTTAAGGTCTGGTTACTATCAATTGAGGATTAAGGAGGAAGACATCCCTAAGACAGCGTTTAGCTCAAGGTATGGACACTACGAGTTTACAGTGTTACCTTTCGGGCTAACAAATGCCCCAGCTGCCTTTATGGATTTGATGAATCGGGTCTTTAAACCGATGCTTGATAGTTTTGTCATTGTCTTCATAGATGACATTCTGATTTATTCTTATAATGAAGAGCTACATGCACGTCATCTTCAGGCAGTGTTACAGACTCTAAGAAGCAATGAACTGTACGCCAAATTCTCCAAGTGCGAGTTTTGGCTGAGGAGTGTAGCATTTTTGGGTCATGTGATTAGTGGAGATGGTATTTCTGTGGACCAGCATAAGGTGCAGGCTATAGCTGAGTGGCCTAGACCTACGACAGTGACAGAGGTACGGAGTTTTCTTGGGCTAGCTGGTTACTACAGAAGATTCGTAGAGGGGTTTTCTAAGATTTCTGCACCCTTGAGTAGATTGACTCAGAAGGCAGTTAAGTTTGAGTGGAGCAGTCTATGTGAGGAAGCTTTTCAAGAGTTGAAGACTCGTTTGGTGACTGCACCGATTCTTACTATCCCTTCAGGCAGTGATGGTTTTCAGGTTTTTAGTGATGCATCTCTAAGGGGTTTAGGATGCGTTCTGATGCAGCATGGGAAGGTAGTTGCCTATGCTTCTAGGCAATTGAAAAATCATGAGAAGAACTACCCAACCCACGATCTAGAGCTTGCCGCTGTAATTTTTGCCTTGAAGATTTGGAGACACTACCTATACGGTGTGCGGTGTGAAGTGTTCACGGATCACCAAAATTTGAAGTATATCTTTTCACAGAAGGAATTAAATTTAAGGCAGAGGAGATGGATGGAATTGCTAAATGATTATGATTTGGATATTCAATATCATCCAGGAAGAGCAAATACAGTTGCTGATGCCTTAAGTAGGAAGATGCCTGTGAAGGTAAATTGTTTATTGACCCAACAGGAGAGGTTAATTGATGAGATGGAACGTTTAGAGTTGTCCGTGTTACTTCCTACTACAGGGAGTGTATGGTTAGGACAGATGACAGTGCAACCTGATTTGAAGAGTAAGATAGCTGAAGCATTATTGAAAGATCCAGAATTTGTTAAAATCATTCAATTGGTTAAGGCAGGTCATGAGGAGGATTTTACTATGGATGATGAAGATCTTTTACTGTATAAGGGCAAGGTTTGTGTGCCTAATGTTGATGAGTTGAGGAAGGATGTTCTTTATGAAGCTCATCATTCTTGTTATACCATTCATCCTGGTAGTAACAAGATGTATCAAGACCTCAAAGATTTATTTTGGTGGCCTGGGATGAAGAGGAGTGTAGCTGACTATGTCTCCAAGTGTTCCACTTGTCAATTGGTCAAAGCTGAACATCAAAGACCAAGTGGATTACTTCAGCCCCTACCTATTCCAGAGTGGAAATGGGATGATATTGCTATGGATTTTGTATCGGGTTTACCCAGATCTAGGAAGGGTCATGATGCTATTTGGGTAGTCATAGATAGGCTTACAAAGTCTGCTCACTTTTTGCCTATCCGATTGACTGATTCAGTTGAGAAGCTTGCAGTGTTGTATGTGGCTGAAATTGTACGTTTACACGGTGTGCCTAAATCTATAGTGTCTGATCGAGATGGTAGATTTACTTCTAGATTTTGAAAGAAAATCCAAGAGGCTATGGGCACAAGGTTGAAGTTTAGTACAGCTTTCCACCCCCAGACTGATGGGCAATCTGAGCGGACTATTCAAACCCTTGAAGATTTACTGAGACTGTGTGTACTTGACTTTGGCGGAGGTTGGGAATCTCATGTTCCGTTAATAGAGTTTGCTTATAATAATAGCTTTCAAGCTAGCATAGGAATGGCTCCTTATGAAGCACTCTATGGAAGGAAGTGTAGGACACCTTTATGTTGGGCAGAAACTGGTGAGAGGAAGGTGATTGGCTCAGATTTAGTAGATGATGCTACTGAAAAGATAAGACTGATTCGTGATAGATTGAAAGCTGTACAAGATAGACAGAAGAAGTACTTTGATGCCAAACATAGATTTGTTGAGTTTGAGGTTGGAGAGTTTGTTTTTCTCAAGGTAAGCCCTATGAAAGGTGTGAAGAGATTTGGCAAGGTTGGAAAACTGAGTCCAAGGTATGTTGGCCCATTTGAAATTTCAGAGAGAGTTGGCAGTGTGGCTTACAGACTGATTTTGCCATCCCACTTGAGTGGAGTACATAATGTATTCCACATCTCTTCTTTGAGGAAGTACATTGCAGATGAAGCTCAAAAGATCAATACTGAAGCAATAGATATCCAACCAGATCTGACGTTTGTAGAAGAACCTGAGAAGATCATAGATTATAATGTTAAACAGCTTCGTAGTAGAGAGATTCCTTATGTCAAGGTTATGTGGAAGCATGGAACGGAGAAAGATGCTACATGGGAGAAGGAATCAGAGATGAGGAAGAGCTATCCTCACCTTTTTGACTAAGGTATGGTTTCTTAAGCTTGTCTTAAATTTCGAGGACGAAATTTTTATAAGGGAGGGAGATTTGTAAAACCCGAAAATGCCGTCTAAGACCTCGCACGCTTTTCAAAGCGCCGCGACGAGGTTTAAGTGAAAATTTTGAGGTTGTCAGATTTCGACGGGAATAATTTTAGAAATTAGAGCGTAAAATTCTGATCGTTTCCATATATAGAACTTATATTTAATTATGAGTATTTTGAAGATTATAATTTCCGGAAGGATAGAAATGCCAAGGTTACCCCTAGGCCTTGTGAAGGCCGAAATTGTTTAAGTGAGGGTAGTTATGTCATTTGGCCTTTCCCATTTCTCCCATTATACAAGAACCGAAAACCCCCCCTATTCCCCCCATTCGTTCGTGCGGCCCAAACCGAGAGAGGGAGCGGAAGAGAGGCGACGGGAGAGGCGTCGGGCAAGGCTTCGAGCGGCGGTTTTCCGGGAAGCTTCTTGGAGGAAATCGTAGGGGAGGTTTAGAGAAGGCTAAGGTGAGTTCTTATGAACCATTTCTCATAGTTTTCCTTAGGGTTTTCTCAAGATTTTTGGAAGAGAAGATTTCTAGGGTTTGAGAAAAACTTGAGTTTTCTTTAAGATTCTTTTGAGGAAAGTTTAGGGAAGGTTAAGAGGATGTTTCTAAACCCTAATGTGCATTTTCCTTCACCAAAATTTGAGTTTTGGAAGTTAGGGTTTTACTTAAAAGTGATTTTCTTTGTAATTGTCTTCACAAATGTTATTTCTAATGACTTGAGGAAACTTTTATGTAAAAACATTGTGGGATTTAAGAAAAATGTTGGGTTCATGAACGTTAGGATTTCCCACTTTGATGAAATCTTTTATAGCAATGAATAGGAGAGTTAAGGGAAACCTTTTTATATAAAAAAATTATGATTTTGCTTTGAGAAATATTGAATGGAAAAATTAGGGAAGTTTAGGTTCTTTTCCAAACCTAGTTTCTCTAGATTGCATGTTTCCTAATTGGGTTCCTAAGGGTTTCATGAGACCGCTAATGTTAAAATTTGAGAGAAAACTATTTTTCTTTAGGTGGTGGCAAGAAGAGGCTTAATTAAAGAGGAAGGGAGGAGGAATTCAAGATTTTTGGAGGTAGGAATTCCTATCCTTACATGTTCAATTGTTATTTCATGTTTCATGCTTATTCATGTTATATTGTTTTAAAGCCTCATGTTATAGTGAAAAGCCTTTTATAGCATTTTGTTTCCTTTATGCTTCAAATTCATGAGTTTCATGTCATGAGTATCATGTGTAAGCTTTATGTCAAACATTTACAAAGGAAAATTATATGATCTTGTGAAAGAAATATTGAATGGAATGTGTATGATTGAATACGGAGTACCAAAGACGGTGCCAAAGGCACAGATGGCCCTTGTGGCAATTGAGGAAAAGAAATGGTCAAAAGATGTGTACCTGATCAGTACAAAACGGTACTCCGGGACGGTTGATTATATTAAATAAGATGCATGAAGTATAGTTATAACATATGCATATGACTTTTACATATCTTTCATGAGGACATAATTGAGACTTTTAAACGCATGTTTCCTTTTTCCTTTCAATGCAAGTAAATCAATATTTTCTTTATGTCAACTGAGCATGTTTAGGATTAGAATTTCTATTGAGCGTACCTCACTCCCTAGTTTTGGGAAATTTCAGGAGAACCTAGTAGAAGAAATGGCTGAAAACCCGAGGTTCACCTACAGCCGTCGTACACCGGGTGGCAGGTTCATTTTTTTTGTAGTTTACTGGTTGTACTTCCTATTATTTTTTTGGATGGCTTATCTTAGCATGTTTAGATTGATGTTAGCCATCTTGTATATTTTGTTTTGAAAACACTTTTTGGAATGAAAATTTAAAAAGGTTTAGAGGCGCTTTTGTCTTGAAGAGTTCATGAATAGTTTTATTTTGTTAAGAAGAATGACTAGTTAATTTTATTTCATGTCCGATCTCGTTCCCGCCTCGTATCTACGAGCTAACCGGGCCGGGTCGTGACAACCACTGCCTCCATTGGATTGATAGATAGTTAGACCTTAATTTAAGACCGTTGTAAGAGAGGGAGTAATGTCTTGAATCTAATTGGGATATTAAAGAGGATGCTTCAGCAGTTAACCAAAGTTAATTAGTTTGAGTAATTAACATTAATTAGCATTGTACTCTATAAATACTCCCAAATAGATAGGATGATAAACATGAAAATGAGTAAATGAATTTTCCTTCGCCTATTTAGTTCTCTTTTCTTTTCTTTTTGGGGCTTGAAATGTTCACTTCGGGTCGGGGACCGTATCAAATTCTCATTGTGAGTGCCACAATCTCTGATGCATTTTGACCTTCTAATGCCATTATAAATTTATGTATGGAACAGAAATGAAAAGTAATATGGCTTTCAAAAAACCTAAGTTGGAAACGTATTTGCATTACGTTCAGGGAACAACCCACCAAACGAATGTCTATCAAAGAAAAACTACAACAAATGAACAAATAAATTGTGAATAAGAAATCGAATACCACAGGAAGGGAAAACAGATCAGAGAAACAGCAAAAAGCTTCAATTTATGTGAATCATTGTTAGATCAAATTTCACAAAACAAAAGCTGTTTAGTGAGACTGAAACACAATAATAATAATAAATTCACATGTTAACGTAGGCATGCAGCTCCAAAAAAATATTTTACCTGTGGTCTCTATTACAATATGATCAAATTTCCCTTTTTTCTTCTCAATCAGCTCAGAAATCATTCTTACAAGATCGCCTCTTACAGTGCAGCAAAGACAACCATTGTTAAGCATAACTATATCTTCAGCTCCAGTAGTTTTTGCAGCCACCAAAGAACCATCAATATCAATTTCTCCAAACTGAAAATAGAAACATATGATAATCTAAGTGGGTTAGAAAGTAAAATCTCAAAGACTGCAATTAGTAACTTTCAAGGTATTACTAGTAACTTGGGATGCGCTGTCAATTGAACAGGAACCCGTATTTAAAACAACCAATAAGAAAAAAATATGAAACCAACTCAATCAGACAAGCTTAAGAAAACAAGTCAAAAACAATTTACAATTTCAATTTAGAAGCATTTTATTTTGAGCAATTAGATCTACAACTGAAATCAAAGGTGCATCTGGCCCAAATTCCAGGTTATTCATTTTGATTCGGTCCATGATTTCTGTTAATTCCGTTTCCTCTCCTAAGCACCTAAAATGTTTTTCAAGCAATTCTACCTCCTTGGCAGCAGATAGATGAAAACATAGAAAAAAAACATCTTAGGTATGTTGAGGACCTTGGAAGCACAAAAAGAAAAAATTTAGAAACATAAATCGGAAGCAACCAGATAAACTTATTACCCACAAAGCTCTTAGTATTGGTATTTTAAGTAATTACATAATACATTAGTGGAAATTTATTGTTATTATTTAGTGATCTCTCCAACTCGCTTGCTCATCCCCGACCCACCCACCTTCCCCCCTTTGTAACTCGTTCCCTCCTCCTCTCTTTCTATATGCCCCATCTCTCTTTACAACAAAGAACATAAATATAAAAGAATATATTTTTGTACGTGCTTGTACTGATTATGTTTAGTCATTTGTATAAGTTTTCATGCACCTACCACCAAACTAAACTTTTTCTTTGAAATTTTATTATATGCTTACAATATTTGTTAAAAACGTTTAGTTATAAACAGGGAAAAGTTCAAATCATACTAGTATGCATTCATTTCAACATTTCAAATTTGACTAATGCATGGCATAAAATAGAAATGCCAAGCAACGCGAATTACAAGCCAAATGACAAAAAATAACACTTTTAGCTTGGTATAGTACATAGTAGATTCACACGTTGTCTCCTTTTTAACCTGAAAATAAAATTATTGCACATGAATGACAAGAATTAGACTGAAAAATTCTTTCAACGAGATAAATAATCAGGCTTTTCTCGGAACCAAAACATCCAGCTCTTACAAGAAATGAACAACACAGCTATGGAATAGGGAATATTAAAGTGTGCTAAATTTCAAAGCAAAGGACCTAGAAATTAGGCGATGAAGTTTATAAAAAAACACAAAATATACCTCATTCTCGATAACAGCAATGTGCTTTCCATGGTCAGCAGTCAAAATATGGTTTAACAAGGTTGTCTGCAGAAAAGAATAACGCAAACCTAATTAGTCAAATTATAACCTTTAGGGTAAACAATCAGAAAAAATCACATGGTCATATATAATGTCTACCGTCCCTACAAACATTTGAATGGATTTATTCGATTGACATTTGTGCACCATTAGTCCTATTTAGAACAAATAGTTCACCCTTTAGGGCAAAACAAGCAAGTTTGCACTTCAAGCTTGTTTACAAGCTAGAGATTTTTTATTGCTTTGAAAAAGAAAAAAAAAACAGCGCTTTCACCATGTAGAGGACAGCTGCAAAAGAAAAAAAGTTCAACAAGGATATTAAGATGAGATGACGACGACAACATCAAGCATTTATCTCACTACATGGGATCAGTTACATGAATCTTTTTTCTCTATTATGTCTTATTAAGAGTCAAATTCTCATTTAAATCTATAAAAAATATCATTTCTAATACTTTCTAGCCAAGATTTTTAGGTCTACCACTATCTTTCTTAAATATGTCAGATATAATATATCTACTCTCCTAATCAAGTGATTGGAAGGCAGGCCAATATTTTATGATATGCACGGATGGAATATGACTAAATAAAAAAGAAATATTAAAAGAGATATGGTAAAAAGTCAGTTACGAGGTTACTTCTCCTGAGCATGCCACTTTCAACTACCACCAGAGGCAACTTCCTCTGTTGTCAATCCTCTATTGTAAATCCTTCTCATAACTTTGATACTCAGCTGGACAATACCACCATCTTCTAACTTTACCGTATTTAAAACAAGATGTCAAAGCTAGTGAGGCAGGTACTTGGCATTCTTGATGGGGCACTTGAGCTCTTGCGCAAAAAACAGCAAATCACAGTACTCTCAAACAATCATCCAAAGAATAAAACACCGCCTCAGTTACAATGAGCCCCTGGAAAATTCTTAAGTCTTGATGCAACTCTTCACCTTTTCTAGAAACCCCGACGTTAATTCTGATGAGTTATTGGCAAGGGAAAGCAGAAACTAGCTCACTGGTTGCATAGCCTAGGGGAGCTCAATAATGTCAGATGCATACCTCCTTGGTTATAATAGCATATGAGCAAAGATAGAAGATAGAATTCTCATCCTGCTGAATAGTATCGTCCTGGGGTAAAGTATTTATAGAAAAGAACACATCACCATGTGTGGTGTTGGTGGGAGCACCTTCATGGAAGAAGACGTGTTTGTGGGGTTTTTGGAGAGGTTAGAGCCTAGAGGATAATTGGGGTTAATTTTTGTGTGGTTTTATGAGATGATCGAGGGCTATATGGTTGATGGAATCATTTTATAGAGTTAATGAGGAGATAAGGACATGTCCACGGGTGTTATTACACTTGGCTGAGTGATGGGGAGGTAACATTAGGGATTATAAAGCTATGGATGAGTTATGGGAGAGACAGGAAGCCTAATGGAAAGTAAGATTTTCAGAAGAAGGAAAACCCGAGCATTGGCTTTAGGATTTTGGTTGAGGAGATGGAGGTTGGTGGATATGAATTAATTGGAGGTTACTTTATTGTGAAGGGGAGAGCGGCAGCTAAGGATAAGATCTGAGTGTTGACTGAAAGTTAGGATGAGAAAGAGAGTGAAATAAAGTAACAAGATAACTAAGGAACTTATCAAAGTACCTCGTGAATCAATCCACCATGCCTTTACCAAAATTTGCAGATGAGCAAACAACTTCAATGATTCACTCTGCCCATTCCAAAGGATACAAAGCGCTTAAATAGAGCAAAAGAGAATATACTACAGGGAACAATTCATGAGTGGGTTGGCCAAGCTAAAAATGAAAAAGGAGTGGCTTCAATGGATTTGCAAACTCATTTATAAATCTTCGAGTGGTCAGCAAATACTTTTGGAGGGAAAGTGAATTGATTTTTATCACAAATTGCTGCATAGGAAGTAGAAGGGACCAACCAAACTAGTTTGGAAGGTAGAGGGTTCTTGATTAGTGCATATTTTTATGAATGTACATATCCTTGTGACGCATCAACCCACCATACCACAAAGAACTCTACTTCACGGAGTGAAAATCAACATAGCCATCCACATGGTATGGTGCAAACTTCTTCATCTCTTTGTCGAGCATACATGTGCCTTTAAAAGGAGATGGATTATTTGTAGCCGTTGGAACTTCATCTGAAATAATGTCTTTCAATTTGTAGAAACTTTGGATAGAGAGGCACTTAAAATTATTGATCTTTTATCTCCTACAAGTAGGTTAATCTGTAAGTCTCAAAACTTATAATTCCTTGATATACCAAAAAAATATGACTAATAAACATGTGCGGAGGAAATTAAAGAAGATAAGCATTCGGTTCAAGTTGCTTTAGAACTTTGAATGTGTCACGAGCTTATGCGAACAGTTTTTTAATTTAGTGGTTTAATAGCATTTGTAATAAATGTGAATTTATAATCACCTTCAACATATTCCTTTGATAAACTTCTTGATTAAAAGCTTTAGCAAATTAATCATTTCTTGGTTCAGATTGGTTTCATACAAGTGCATGAGAAACATGAAAATCATGTGCAAATGTAGGTGAGGCATCATAAATAAATGATGTGAAATGTTAGATAAATCAGCATTCCACTTAAGCAAACCATTTGCTTGTCTTTTAATGTACTCAGTAAGGCTCATCTAAGGCAAATTTGCCATTTAATATTTAGAAATGAAATATATGGCATGATTGTTGACTGTAACTGCCGGCTCCAGATCAGACGAAATCGCTCCCGACCAAAACACGCCGACATACCCAAACGACACAACCGCTCCATTGCCGACTTACGGTGTGCCTCATTCACAACATAAAAATATATCCACTCATTCGGTTATGACTCACGCACACATAGACACACAAAAATCACAACGGAGAGAAAAGGTTCGTGACTTATCTCTTGCACCGACACCGATCCCGTGAGCTCTCTGCCCTAGCCAACTCCTGACATCCCGTCGCCTGAGCCTACGCCACCGCCTGCCGACGCCGAACCCTCTTGCCGACGCCAAAGCCAGCCGACCTCACCGCCGTGAATGAGCCAGTTTGCCCTAGCCCGATCGGGCTCTCTCTCCCGATCTCCCTCTCTTCCCTTTTATTATATTATATATAATATATTATTTATATAATATATTATATATAATATAATATTATTTATTATAATATACATATAATAATATATATATTATAGTATGTTATATTAGATTATAATATATATTTTATATTATAATATAATATAATATATATAAATATATATTATTTTAATAAAAAAAATTTTAAAAAAAAAGTGAGATGGAAAGAAATGAAATAATTTTCAAACAGGTATCGAAGACCCCGGCCGTCGTACCTTAGGTCCGACCGGGATGGTTTTAAAATTTGAAGACCCCGAGCCGTCGCATCTTAGATCCGGCCGGGATGGTTCCAAATTGAAGACCTCACGCAGTCGATCTTAGATCCTGGTGAGATGGTTTGAAATCGAAGTCCCTACACCGTCGACCTTAGGTCCGGGTAGGAAGAATTACGGCAGTGCCGTCCCGATTTCTCCCTCAGTGGGGAGGAGACACTGGGAGCCTGCCGAAATTTTCATTAAACGACAAAAGGACTTGGACTGAAATTGAAAAATTGATTTGAACAATAAGTCAAACATAAGATCAATTTTAAATCAAATTTGACCAAATAATTTTGGACTTGAACTTAAACTCGAATCGAGCTCATATTTGAACTCAAATTAATCAATATAAAAGACTTGAATTAGATCTGAATTGTAACATTATACAATGAGTATGACATAATGTTTAAATTGAAATTATAGATTACAAAATTGCAAGGTCTAAATGAAATGCAAATGGGTACTAATAGAAGAATCCCTTTAATCCGTCAATTCTCTTCTTAAAATAATTTTGTATTGAAAATAAACATTAAAGGAACCCAAGCAAGGAAAAGGTGAGGTTGATCCATATCATGGTAGGTGAAGACAACAATAAATGTTGTAATGTGAAGGAGAAGAGGAATTTGCAATGAAAGCTTATTTGGAGAAAATCTTGATAAGTAAGGTGAAGAGATTTTCATAGACTTGGTTCACAAAGGGAGGCAAAAATAAGGATGATAGTGTGAGAAGTTTTAATCATATGCATGCTTTTCCTTGTGTTAGATTCACTTTTATGAGTCTAAGGACTAATCTCCAAAACACACATTCTCATTCAACTATATAATATCCGCACATATAAATGGTCGAAGAATAAGAGAAATGGAAAAGTAGTATATTGAGCTTCGACATATGGGCATTGATTTTGACTCCAACTACAATTGATAAAAAAAAAATATGCAAGAAACAAAATCTCACGTTCAAGAAACATTCTTATAGGTGGATGGTCCTACTCTCAGTTATATATGTGACTTCCAATTCCAAGTCTTCAATTAAAAGATAGAGCATGCCACTTAAGGAAAAAAAGAATTCAATTCATCAAGATCTAAAATTGTTAGTGTCAAGCTATTTTTGGGAGCAAAGAATTTATAGTGCTTACTACAAGTATACTACAATTCACCTATGAGAAGGAATAGGGAATTCGTAGTGCCTACAATAACTAGCCTACAAACAAAGACAAGGGGCTTGTATCAAATAAATCAGTCTACCTATGTGAGAGAATAGGGGAATTTATAACAAGCAAGATAATTCTCCTACGAATACTAGCACGATCTCCTAATGCCTATTGAACAAGCATTCCTTGCAAACTATGTAAGGAATATCTTCTATGTGCTACAAATGAAACCTAAATAAGAACAACGCCATCGGATCCGCAACATGTATACAAGCGGACAGAAGGCGCTCGTAGGCCCTTAAATGAAATTTTGGGCATTTCTTAAATAAAACCACTCTCACAAATAGATCATATTTAAATAGTTTAAAATGCCCCCCTTGTATATTAAATATGATCTCTTAAACTAAATATATCCCTGCATGTGCTCCGACAGAACTATTAAAATTACAAACATAAATAGTCGAGAATGCTGCGCAGGATCAAATGCTACAACCCACATGTGCTCCAATCGTCACATTTAAGTTTTAAATCTAACGATTCGAGAATGTTACGCGGGTAAAATATTCAAATTTCATCCTCCTCCTTAAAAGGACTGGAGTCGACATGACTTGAAGTATAAAATGCCTCCCAAAAAGAAAAAATCCTACAAAATATAAGTGACCTTAATATCACCCCGATGATGGTCGTGTTGACTGGAAATCTCAACCGGAGGGGTCAAATCTCAAATCAAATAACAACTCAAATTCTTGAAACAAAATCAATCACCTAAAAAAAACTCAAAACTAAAAAATCATCCACCTCCCGCAACCATTTGTCGGGGGTGATAAATTTGAAATTAACCTCAGCTCACAAAGAGCGAATGCGTGTCGGGTGCATCACTTTGATTCATCCTCAAATAGTCTCTTGCCAACAGGGACGTGGCACGTGCCCTCTGATCGGGTGGTTTTGCCGCAAAATGGCGCCATTACATTACGATCACGGTCAAAGCCCGTATGTTCCCTAAAGGCGTCAAACCCTTGAGCGATGGATCATAGGGTATATTCGATAGGCATAAAGCCCTCTGTCAGCTAAGGTGGATTCATATATATCCCCTTAGACAAACATCAACTCAGGTCTACAAGGTATTCTTGGACGAAGCAACTCATGGCTGCTGACAAGGTACCTTCTGTCAGGTTGGGTCGACTATCTCCTCTGATTAAGTAGACCAGGGATCATGACAGCCCGGGATGATGGAACCATGGGATCTTGATCGAGCTCGTCTTCATTCCCCCCAACATCAGTTTTAAGTTTGTGGTGATAAACTCTAAATTTTAAATCATCCAAATTCAAAATTTAAACCCTAAAATTATTGCTATTATACGATAGGTTCATAACCTATGTGACATCCTTAACGACTAGCCTTAATCGAAAGTTCTCTCTCGTTATCGGGAGGGGTAATTAACTATAGGGGCTTGCACCTATAGGAAACCAGATCTCAGATCAAAAAATCCTCACCAAATGAGGGCGAAATCTCTGGGTAGTGTCTTATCTAAAACTCAATCTGCCTTCTGAAAATTCCTCCGGAACCTAATCTCGTTAAAACTCTCTATCGTCGTCATCACACAAACACTTAAAAATAAATAAACTGATGACGTGGAGAGGCCAGGATCACACACAAAAAATAAAATGGAATTTTCGGAGCCCACAATGATGTACATCTTTATGGGAGGTAACTTATCATGCAGCTCATCCATCAAGAAACATAGAAGTTCTAAAACAATAGCGAGCATGTGGAGATGACACCATATCTGATATGATCTTCATAACTACATTGTTTAATGGGGACTAATCATATAGTAGTTATAGGTAAAGATGAATGATTGGCCCAACTAAACAAAAGGCACATGATGGGGTTCAAGATTAACGTTAGCTATTGTGAGTGCATAAGTACATATGATAGTCATTGCACTACCACCATCAATGACTAATCTGCATTTTTTTCTTCATTATGTTCTTACATCCTTAATTCTTAGAAACACGTTCTGTAATAGAAAAAACATATAATAAAAACAAAGTTGAGTCGTTAATTGTATAACAGTCTTCATGTAAAACCCGGAATTCGTCATTTGAGTGTGTCGCACGCATATCGATGCGCCGCGACGAATTTAAGTGAAATTTTGATGTTGTCGAAATTCGACGAAATAAATTTTATTAGATTCGTCTCGAAATTTCGAGCGAAATGGTATAAAGAACTTATACCTAATTTCACACGGTTTTGGAGTTAAAATTCGCCGAAGTCCGTTTAAGTAACATTTAGCCATTCTCCCCATTTTACCCTTCAAGGCTTATTAGGGAGAGTGATAGGATGAGGGGCACATGCATAACTTCCCTTCATAACTCTCCTTAAGCCATTCTCACGCCTAAGGGACCAAAATGTTTCGGTCCCTTGTTGTTTCTTTCGGCCGCACGCGAGAAGAGGAGGAGAAGGGTGACGGGAGAGCTTGGGGAAACGGCGGCCGGCGAGATTCCGGCGAGGGATCTTTAGGAAAAGCGTAGGGAAAGCCTTGAGGTAAGTTTTTCTTAAAAGAAATGGAAGTTTCCTTGAGATTTTTGTATAGAAAAATTCTAGGGTTTGATATTTTTGAGAAATTTCTTTAGGAAAGCTTTAGGAATTTCTTTGATCTATGTTGTTCTACCCTTCATGTCAAAATATTTGAGAAAAAGATTGAAATCCGAAAATTAGGGTTTGGTTTTTCTTGAACGTTTCTTTAGCAAACCTTTAGGGTTTGCTTAGGAATGTATTTTAATTCAATTTCAAGATGATTTCTTAAGGGAAAACCTAGGATCCGAATTTTAGGGTTTCTCATTTGATGAAATTTTTATAGGAATGGCTAGAAGAGTTCAAAGGAAGCCTTTTGGTATTAGAAATATGAATTTTCATTTAGAGAATTTGAGTGGAAAAATTAGGGAAAGTGTAGGGTTTTTCCAAACCTAGTTTTTATAGGTTGCATGTTTCCTAATTGAGTTCCTAAGGGCTTAAAGAGGCCTCTAATGTCAAAATTGGAGAGAAAACTATTTTTCCAAATTTTTATTTAATATAAATCTGAAAATAAATGAATATTATTTATCAATTAGATGAAGGGGATGTTTTGGCATGCTTAAGGAAAGGAATTGGCAAAATATGAAAGTCATAATTTTGGAAATTTTAATAAATCCGAAAATAATAATTAATTTAAATAAAATTAACATGTTAAAGATTTAGATTTAAGTATTGAGATTGGAAATCTCTTGTTTTCCTTAGGTTGGAATAAGGAAAAAGAGGTGAGGACTTGTACGGGAAACTTTCAAAGCACGGCTTCTTAAGAGTAAGTGACTCTATTTGCTAAAACAAGTATGCATTTATTGTTCATACCTCTTATGCTATGTTTAATGTTTAAATGTCATACAAGGGTGACCTTAGTGTTCAATTTCATGCAATTGTTCCTTAATGTCAAGGGTACTTAGTGATACATTTCATGCAATTGTTACTTAGTGTTATGCAAGGGTACTTAGTGTGAAAGGTACAAAAGGTCATTAACCTATCATATGCATTTCTTTGCATATCATATGAAAGCATCTTATTATACGCATGCTACATAGCTTGTGATTGTTGATGACGGAGTACCAAGAGGTTATAGACGGCCTTTGAGGCAAGATGGAACGAAATGAAAATGTTATGGCCATGAATGATGCGTACCTGATCAGTACAATTCGGTACTCCGGGACGGATGTATACATTATGAAATGAAAGTTAAACATATGCAAGTATTTTATGTTCTCTCATGTTAAGAAATCTCATTTCATGTTTTAGGTAAGCATGTCTCATATCATGTCAACATACATTAAGATATCTATTAACTCATGTGTAGACTATTATTCCATAAGATATGTTCTTGCAAATGTATACAAACTTTAGCTATAGTTGTCACTTGCTGAGCGTAGCTCATTCCCGAGTTTTGAGAAATTTTTCAGGAGAACCTACGCTTAGGTGATGACTGAACACCTGAGGTTTACCTACAGTCGACGCGCAACGGGTGGCAGGTTCTTACTGTTGTTTTTTTTTTTAGTTATCATTTTTGGGTGGTTTTATCATGAATGAATAGATTAAGTGTATACCACCTTGTACATGAACTTCTTTTGTGATGGTTTTAAATGTTATATATGTAGGAAAAAGTTTAGAGGCGCTTTTATTATTCTTGAATATCTTTAGAATTTCATGAAACTAATGATGAGTACTTAAATTACATGTCTGATCTCATTCCCGCCTCGTATCTACGAGCTAACCGGGCCGGGTCATGACACTTCATCAAATAAACAGGCATAACTTGATATAGAACGAAAAAAGACGGCTCTTCCAGATCAGCAATTTCACGTTCCAAATCTTCTTAGCAAGAGGTGTCAAGTGCTTGATCTGTGGAACAGCAATTAGGAGAAGTCTGGACAGCAACGGATTGAATTTTGGGGCTGGCCAGTTAGTGTGGAGCTGCAGAAAAACTGCTGGACAGCAGTTTAGCAGCTTTCAGAATTCTGGACAGCAACTCTACAGGGCGTAAACAGCTGTTAGAGTCCCGTCTGGATAGTATTATTGCTGAGCTATTGCTGAGTTTGGGAGTCCGGGTAACTTCCTTTCAATCCAGAATTTCGGGACAGCATTTAGGAAGATCCAGTGAAGGGGGAACACAACGGGATGTGGGGAGGAATTGGGGAATTATTGCCTTATTCCAACTCTCAGTCTAGGGAAGCAATTAATGGCTGGAGCTTTGATGTCACGGCTGGTAGGAAGGAGGAAAGAAGTAATTTAATGCCTTGGGGAATTAATTCCTAATTCCTTATGTAGGGGCCGGTTGCTTTCATGAAATAGGGAATTAAATGGATCTTAAATTCCCCAAAATCAGTGAATTGATTTGGGGGATTAGAATAGGAATTAAAACTGAGGTGGGAGTAATGAGGTGATTTAATGCTCTTAGATTTGAATTTAAAATTCAATTGAATTTAGAATTCAAATGAATTTAAATTAAGAAAGAATTCATGGCATTTAATTCATAATGCAAATTTGAATTTTGAATTTGAAATTCAAATAGCATGCAATCAAATCCCTTAATGAAGCATTAAAGTAAAGGGGACCACCAAGGGGCCGGCGGCATGATGAGGGAGGAATTTGGATTTGGAGCCATGTGTACAAACTTGCTTAAAACGGTTTTAAACTTAGGAAATTATTTAAGTAACTCTATTTGAATTTGAATTCAAATATTGTTAACTTAAGAAACTTTCCTAAAATAGCTTTCATAAATTAGGAAAGATTTCGAATTTCAAAATACATGATTTTGAATTTGAAATCAGCCCAAAATATGAACACCCAAATTAGGCAAGGATTTCAATTGGGATGAGGTGGTGGATGGTGGAAGGAAAAGAAAACAAAGATAAAGAAAGACCACGAACCTGGCCGTCTCCAAGGTTGGTGGGTGATTCGTTTGCCCTTCTCCAAGGGACTTCACATCACAAGCCCGGACCCATCCTGCGGCTGGTGAAACTCTCGATTTCTCTCATAGAAATCTCACTCTCATTCTCTCCCAAGAACAAAGTGTGGAAAACACAAAATTTTCATATCAAATTAACTATCCTATTACAATAGCTTAAGGCCCTATATATAGGCCATAACATGAGAAAATAAAAATACAAAAATGCCCCTTGGGCCATAACACTCAAATAAACTAACCTAGGGGTAAAATAGGAAATAACATAAAATAATAGCTAAATTTCATAAAATAAATTTTAAATAACAATTTAAATTAGAGCAGTCGATTTACGACGCCTCCTGTGATAGATGCGCCAGATCTTCGTGCCGATGTCCGCATCATAACTTCTTCAAAATCATCAACTTTAATGTTTTCAATTTGTTCAAAAAAGAAAATTTATGCCTTAAATTGATTTTGCATGTGAGTTTTTGGATATTCAAATAGAAAACTTTCTTAGTGATCTTAAGAAGAGACCCAGTAGAAGTCCTAGGAGCGGGAACTACTAGCAAAGGCATAAAATGAGGCAAAAGATCTACCAATAGAACAAAAGATGGGTATAGAAAGTGTGGGACCCTTGGGCTTGGAAATAGTAATCAGCCTTTTTTTAATAAAGTGGAGTATGTGAACTTGAAAATGCCAACCGCTTTCCAATTTCAAGTCTAAGTGACACCAAAGGGACCTATCAAATCCGGCTCAGCCAACCAAACTCTCCTCTCCTCTCATTTTATATGTTATTTCTTTCTTTTATTGAAATTTTTATTTTTTTAATAATTCCCTCAAAAGGGACCCTTGAGATAACCTTACTCTATAAATAAACTCTCTTGTATTCAATATTTGGAGATTGAAAAATGTTATCTTTTCTTTTGTTAAGTTTCTTTCTTGTGACCTAGCCAAGCCAGGTGGTAGTTCCCTTCTTCCCCAACCTGAGATAGGTCGGATCTTTTCTTTTCTCCCTTCCCCCTTCATCAAGAACCCTGCAAAACTGTTGCCATTGTGATATCCAGCTTGTGAACCGGACTTTTTTAGTAACAGAGAGAGGTACGGATGCAGCTCGCGAGACCGAGAGGAAGCTGCCCGCGTGTGTAAAACCTCAGACGGAGTCGGTTAGCATTTATAAGAGAAGGAACGCATACGACAGTGAAGAACAACTCGCATAGAATATCTTAGTTTTACTCACTCCTGTGGGGGAAAAATCACGTGAGAAGCTTCAACCGAGGCTAAATGACTGAAACAGAATAAGAAGAAGAAGAAGAAGAAGAAGAATAAGAAGAAGAAGAAGAAGAATAAGAAGAAGAAGAAGGAAAAGGTATATGCATGAAAAATTACAAGAATTCTCCCCCGTATGGTACTTGCTGGTGAAGCAACGTACTCGTGCACGTTAAAAGAAAAAGTAAATGAAAATGGTTATCTTTATTGGTACATTTAGATGGTGCTCATGTACTAATGGTAATGGATTAATATCAAATGAAAAATAAAGGAATATTAAGTGGAAATGGACAAATGAAACATAATATGAAGTAATTTATGTGAAAAAATAAATAAATGATAAAACTTAAGGTATATGAAAGAAAATGCATGTGTTGTGTACTAAGAAAGATAAAGAAGAAATATGTATGTTTATGACTAACTATTGTATATTTAATGATGATTACCTACTAAGTTTACTTTGTAAACTCATTCTATTAAACTAACACTTTCAGGTAAGTCTCCTGATAAGTGAGAATAACTGAAAGAGAAAAGTACATCTACAGAAGACGGCGCTCAAATGAAAATTAAAGCTCACCAAAAATAAAACCCAACTTGTTTTGACCCCCCCCCCCCCTTGCCTACATCAAATCTCCTCTGGTTGAAAGAATTCATCTCCTGATGAAGCTTGCGTTTGCTTTGATGAGCTTTAATTTCCTCTACTAAAAATCATCTCATAAATGTTTTCCTACTACTTAGCTACTCATAATTTGGCTTTAATTAGATTCTTTCCCCCTTGTCTTTGACTCTTTGGTTTCCCCATTCTTGTCTCTTCCCCTTCTTGTGTCTCTTTGGTTTCTTCTTTGAGAATAAAAGTTTTGGTCGATTGTCTTTTGGGATTTCCCTGGCTGCTTTTCCCGTGAATTCCCTGCTCCGTTTCCTGTGTCGGCTCCTCGGGTCCCTCTATGGCTTCTTTTCCGTGGCTTGCTGGCTGGGTTCCCGTGGCTTTTTCTCCCTGTTTCTGTGCAATTTTTGTGGGCTGTTTGTGGTGTCTTTTGGCCTTCCTCTTCCCTCTTTTAATTAAGATATTAAATATGTTTAAAGAGATGTTTGACTGCCCTCTTTTCTCTTATAAATTAGAAATGTTTTGAAGCATAAAAAGGTTGGTTATAATGTGATTTTTGGATAAAAACCTGAGAGATTTTTCTTCTTTCTTTGGAATAGCTTGTGAGCTATGTTCTCTTCCTCTTCTCTTCTCTATAGCTTGTGAGCTATGTTTCGTCTTGGCTTCTAATCTCTTTCTTCTCTCCGCAAGTGACCACCCCATCAGTATCTTTCTTCTAGATCCAAGAAAAGCAAGTTTAGGTGTCTTTATTTTGTGTTTGTAAGTGTCAAGAGTTGTAAGTGTCGTTTTTATATTATAAAAGTGGCTTTTTGAGTATTTCATGTATTTTCTTTTATCCTAGGAAGGTTAACTTTTTGCTTGCAAAAATTTGGGCCTATTCTCAAATTTTTGCTTGCATCAATTTGGTATCAGAGCAAGTTGCCGTATGAGTCTTGGTGTCCTGTGAGTTTTGCTTTTTGAGTCATGAGTCATAGTCCATGCAATCAGCATAATAAGATTCAAAGCAAACTCAAGCTTCATCAGGAGAAGAATTCTTTCAACCGGAGGAGATTTGATGTAGGCAAAGGGGGGAGGGGGTCAAAATAAGTTGGGTTTTATTTTTGGTGAGCTTTAATTTTCTCTACTAAAAATCAGCTCATAAATCTTTTCCTACTACTTAGCTACTCATAATTTGGCTTTAATTAGATTCTTTCCCCCTTGTCTTTGACTCTTTGGTTTCCCCATTCTTGTATCTTCCCCTTCTTGTGTCTCGTTGATTTCTTCTTTGAGAATAAAAGTTATGGCTGATTGTCTTTTGGGATTTCCCTGGCTGCTTTTCCTGTGAATTCTCTGCTCTTTTTCCTGTGTTGGCTCCTCGGGTCCCTCTCTGACTGCTTTTTCGTGGCTTGCTGGTTGGGTTCCCGTGGCTTGCTGGCTCGGTTTCCCGTGGCTTTTTTTCCCTATTTTCTGTGCAATTTTTGTGGGCTGTTTGTGGTGTTTTTTGGCCTTCCTCTTCCCTCTTTTAATTAAGATATTAAATATGTTTAAAGGGTTGTTTGGCTGCCCTCTTTTCTCTTATAAATTAGAAATATTTTGAAGCATAAAAAGATTGGTTATAATGTGATTTTGGATAAAAATCTGAGAGGTTTTTCTTCTTTCTTTGGAATAGCTTGCGAGCTATGTCCACTTCCTCTTCTCTTCTCTATAGATTGTGAGCTATGTTTCGTCTTGACTTCTAATCTCTTTTTTCTCTCCGCAAGTGACCACCCCATCAGTATCATTCTTCTCGATCCAAGAAAAGCAAGTTTAGGTGTCTTTATTTTGTGTTTGTAAGTGTCAAGAGTTATAAGTGTCATTTTTATAATATAAAGGTGGCTTTTTGAGTATTTCATGTATTTTCTTTTATCCTAGGAAGGTTAACTTTTTGCTTGCAAAAATTTGGGCTTTTCCCAAATTTTTGCTTGCATCAGGTTAGCATAAGAGATGTCAAAGAATTGTCTCCACCACTATGAAGGCAGAACCAAAAAAAAAAGAATAGTCCCTACCACTCATTCAAGGTAATAGGAAACTCTTGGCCTATTAGAAGTTTTATTTCATCAAAAGGAGAAAAAACTTGAGCACATGTAGCAAGCCACAAATTAATGTAGAGGTTCTCTAGAAGAATTCTGCTCAAAATCTACTAGGTAAGACGGAGAAATTTATAGAGCATGTTTTAGCTACAACAAAAAAGGGAAGTAATAAGAAGTGAATCGAATAGTTATCAAATACAACAAACTACTGTGCCCTTTAAACATAGTAAAAATACATAACTTAATATAAACCCCTTTTGTTCCAGCATTAAGATAAAGTGTCAATAGCCAAGATCACTTGGGTGAAAGCTTGGGTATAGTATTAAAACCGGATTTAGATTTAAGAAGATAGATCCAAGAAACTATATTGCAATCATCAATAAATGAAACAAGCCTATGTGACTAAGACACATTTGGATTTGTGGAAGGTCCCCATATATTACAATGAATCAATTAAAAAGGAATAAAAATTTTATTATTTTTGCTTGGAAAGGGTTCATACTTCTATTTTATAAATTCGCAAACATTACAGTGAAAATGTTCATTCTCTAATCCCCTAAATAAAGCTAGAACATAGACTTTAAAATCCCAAATGATTGATGTCCTAATCTAAATGATGAAGCTAATGCCTTTATTGAATGATCAAAATAAAACAATAGAAATTGCATTCATAACAATCTTTAAATTTCTTCATTCCTTTTCAAATAGTATGATCAGTCACTCTCCCTAGTAAGCCTAATCCCCTTCCCTAAATCCTGGTTTTGAAAATGATAGAAAGATAGCATGATGGTTAAAAAACCGCATTAAAACTCTTATCATGAATAAGTTTCTATGTGGATGTTCAATTGGTGGAAAACCTATGAGCCAAAATAATGTTTTTAGAAAAAATATTGAGTGATGTGGATATGGATACCCCATAAGCCAGGTACGAAGATGAAGAAACCATCTACAACATCTATTTTCCTATTAGCTAAGTCGGGTGTATATGAAACTTAGTGAAGAGTGAGACTGAATTTAAGTATTCGCTAAGTCGATAACCAATAAATTCTTAATACATTCATATGAAACATTTAACGCTTGAGAAATAAAGAACTTACTAGGAATAACATGACAGTATGCACCAATGGGCTTCTCAGTGGTCCTCGAAGTTATCATAGTGTTTTTAATCACCTCCCTGTTGGACTTTCTTGGATTGTAATGCTTTTCTTGACTCAGTTGGTTATGCTCCATAATAACATTTGTTCATCCTTAATATACTTGCTATCCTCCCCGCGGATTCGACTACCAGATTTATGGTTTTTCATTTAATTTTCACCATTTTTCTTTTGTGTATCTTAATTTTTTGTCATAAGTAAACCAGCATACTTCTTTATCATTTTGGCCAACCTCAACAACTTTCCTCAACATGAATCGAATGAATGACTTCACTCATAAAGGCCAATTCAACTTTGTTGAGAATTCGGACCCTAACTTGATTTAAATCAACATTAACTCCTACACGAAAGTTGTATACTCAATCCCTTTCAATATAATTATTCAAGATTGTAGCATATTCAGAACACTTAAGCTCAACACACTGATAATGGTTAAATTTGCCTCAAGTTTTGCAATAAATTCATGTAGTATGTGATAGTTTTATTGCCTTGTTTCGTTGTACATTACTTGACTTTGATTTCACTCACTTGCACCACATCATGAGCCTTTGAATATGTCAATCAGCTAACATCACAAATCTCCTTAGCCATAGAAAAAACTATGCAACTATCAAGTCAAACAATTCCCATCCAAGTATGCTGCCTAAATATTCTATTGATCATCAAATGTGTGTGTAAGGTCTTTCTTGGAATACCAACGAGTGTTTTAAACATAATTAAAAAAACATGTAGAGGGTGAAGAAAACAAATAATGACAAACACTAAGAAGATGCATCCTACGTTGCAGTGACAATATGGGTATGGCAATTGCAAACTAGGCTCAAAGCTGTGTCTTCTTGTTGTGAGGATAACTTTGAGGATGACATATGGTGACCGAGAGCGATGGTGGTAAAACATAATGAGAGCCAATGATGGAAGCAGATCTTTGAATGATGGAGGTGGACATGCAAATAGAAACACAATACTACGATGATGATGATGACTAGAATTATGATAATTGTCAAATGCAATAAGGCCTAAGTAACAAAAATGGTGATGAAGGCCAAACAAAAAAACCTTCCCAAATTTAAAAATCTAAAGCTCTTATACCATATTAAATTCAGAAAAATTTCTACTTCATTAGATTGTCTATATGCGGCTTGTACATAAGAACATATTATGATTTATTGATGATTTATAGGTCTAATTACACAAGAAATGAGAAACATAATATAATACAAAACAAGAAACTTGAATACGCCAAAACATCACCTAAAATAATCAACATTCCTAAGCCTTTTCCCTCATTAGTCACTCTCTCTGTGCACTCTTTTTTGTGATTGCCCCTTCCTATCATCCTCTTCTATCATTGTGCTCACTCCATCACAGCCATCGATGCATTGATGCCACCTTAAGGTTTTTTTATGAAGGAAATTTTATTGTCACTCTTGAAACCTCTGATCCCATTTCCCCCTAAATGTGCATCAACCTTTAGATGATTCTTCAGGGTTGCATTAATTGAAGAATAGGACTTACAATATGCTTATCATCTAGTGATTAGACCCTCTTGGTTTTGTGGCATGCTTTAGGCTATCTCTCTATTTTTCTATCTACTTTAGGCCCCTATACTATGGCAGATGATGTATAAACCATAATAACATGTGATTGATTTATTTGACTTTCAGCTTTATTCTCGATCTACACTAGTAAGGTTGTAAAAGGCCCATGATTGATTGCCTTTATTGTACGTTGTGCTTTTATTTACATCCATTTTCATCACTTGAAATATGATTTTTGTGCAACTTAGGAAACATTCTTATCAGAAGTGAAAACTCAAGAAAATATAACCAAGGTGATAACGACAATGAATTGATTGTCTTTATTATTAGTAGATTACTACAACATTGATTAAATTTATTGGAATTTATTGTACTCATATATTATGTTCTTTAACATCATATGCGTGTAAGCTATACCACCAACCAAACAAATTATATTCCATATCAGCGCCCCAAACTTCTTAATTTTCATGCTCTTCATGTCAAGCCTATGTTTACGCAGGTTTGTGCAATTGAATTATTATGCAATTAATGTTAGAGCATAAATTTATATTTATGAAATCCTAGTAGATCAAATGTGGCATTATTTTGCTTGAAATAATAAACCATTGGTCTTTTTATTGAACTGTAAATTGAAAATAATATATTTTGAAGGGAAATGTTGCCGGTATGTTTGCCCTATATTAAAGTAAATTCAATCATTATTAAGTTCATGATCATGATTAAGTTCCTCTAATAATACAACTCATATTTACAATACTAGAACACCGTGATAAGTTAATAAAATAAGCATGATGCCAAAATTCAACCAAACAGTTTTCTAAGCCTATCTCAATTACAATTATTCTTCTTCACCAACCAAAATTAACTAAACTTAAGTATTCAGCTTTCCAGCATCTGGCCTAGCTTGCCTTAAAGCACAGCCAAAAACTCAGAGAGAGGAGTATAACCGAAACGCCAACAAGCTAACATAAACGGGAAAAATGATACAATCGGTTCTTACTAGTGTATGGCAATCTTCTAACCTTTCCAGAGCCAAGAAAACCAGTTATAATGGTGGCAGGAATTCGATCATCCGGAGGAATCTTCGTCAGCACATCGGAGCTCTCCTCCGTCGTCGCGGCGCTAGTTACAAAACTGCGCAAGAACGCTCTCGAGCTTGCCAGACCAGGAATAACATATCGAAGGCTAGTCGCCTTCGACGTCGCTCTTTTAACTCGCACCACAGCGGCGGCAGATAGCCTCCTCGAGCCAGAAAACTGGAGCAGAAACGGTCTCCTTAAGTGAATAGCGTCGGCGGAGAACCGCTTGGCGACCCCGACGAAAACGGAGCCGATGTCGGCGGAAAACATGGCCATCGCCGGAGGTAAGAAGGCGACAGGAGAGGCTTATCTGTAAGACTGTAACCTTGGTTGCGACTTAAAGCCCCGTTTCTTTTTTTTCCAGCACATTTTTTTATTTTATTTCAGCACATTCAATCGGAGTACAAGCCTACGAGGTAATCTATATATATATATATATATATATATATATATATATATATATATATAATGGTGCTTTTTTTTTGGGAAATATATAATGGTGCTTTGATTGGATTAATTTAGGGATAAAGTATTTGGATTGTGATTGAAATATAAAATGATGTAAAGTATATGAAATATTATATAAAATGAAATTATTTTTTTAGTATAAATCAAATTCTTTTGATTTTTGAAAGAAAATGGTTTATGCCACAATTTTATTTGACTGTCGCTCTTCATCGGCCACCACCAGCGGTCATCGTCCACCGCCGTTGTCACCACCTACGCCCCCCACCATCACTGTTGCCGCCCCTGCTGTCGCCAGCCACCCGCCTGTCGTTACCGTCGGTCATTACTATTTAGGACTTTACTCTATATTCATTTCTTTTTACACTGTATTTCTTTTCAACCAACATTTTTATTTTACAACACATTAAATATTTATAATTTTGCTTCTTTCCTTTCAATAATACATATTTTTTACTGTTCATCTTTTGTTTTTTTTTTTTTTTTTTTCCCTTATCGATGCAGCTCTATTAAAAAGTGATCATACACTTTTTTTTCTATTACTGCATATCTAAAATTATAATATAACATCATTGAAATAATTTATTCTTGTTGTCATTATTTACTTGTCTAATATATATGATATTTAGGCTTCGTTTGGGACAGCTTTCTTTCTGTTTCTTAAAGCAGCTTCCTAGTACAAAATTTTTTAATTTTGTATTAGAAAGCTGCTTTAAGAAGCAGTAAGAAAGCCGTCCCAAACGAAGCCTTAATCACACAACTTTATCTTTATTCTTACAACTTCTTGAGAGGCATGTTCATAAGTGCTACTAACCACAACCCTTAACTTTACACTAACAAACTCTAATTATTATATAACTTTTTTATTATCAGTGGGTATATATAAATACTTGTATATCTAGCAACCTCTTCTCTTTTTTTATAGTAGATTAACTCATTAATATTGTTAAAGAGAGATATGGGCACGGAGTCACAAATTTGCCTAAACTCTTAGACCTTCCTATCCCGCACATTTGAGAAGTAGGGCATGATATACTCATATGCTTCACTTCTTTCACATCCAAATGCTTCATCCCTATTAAAGTCATAGTCAACCATAAATCATGATCATGAGTCTTCCCCTTTGTCTACAAAGTCATCATAATCTCAAACCATCATTTTATCACTACAAAAAAATGAAACTTTCGCAGCATTTTATCAACAGCAAATTAAATATCGTTGTAATTGACCCTATAAAGCAGCGGTCTTAAACCGCTTCTTTGCACAAATCGTAATTAGCCCGAGATGCGGGAATTGTAAAAAAGCCACGAATCTAAAATTAATAAGCGCAAATAAAGCCCTAGCTCTATTCTTTTCGAATTGATCTTGCTTTGCTCTGCGCGCACGACCCGTCTCCTTCCCATCTGTCTCCCTCCCAACGGACGCTGACACCGACACCAACACCCACACCAACGCCGAAGCTGACATTGACGCCAACGTCGAAGTCGCTGCTTCCATTGTAACAAAAACTTCACCAATGTTCTGTCGACCTCGTGATCTTCTCCGCGCGCGACCCTCGTTCTCTCTAGCTGACGACAACGCCCACACTAACGCTAAAGCCGACATTGACGCAAACACCGACGTCGACGCCGCTGCTTCCATTCGTCGTCATCGTTCGCACCTTCTTCTCCTTCTTTAATCATACCTGAAACCAAGCAAACGTTGGGTAAGATTTATATTATGTTTTTTCATTTTTTGTGTTGATCTTCTTTTATTGTTCCTCTAATAATCATTATTTGTATATATTGTTGATGTGTTTTTTTTTTTTTAATCCAATCTCAATGATATTATATCTTCTTGCTATTTTATTTTTACTTGGTGATTTGAATTAGGTCTTACTTAATTCCTAACGATAAGGAGAAGGGGAAATTATTGCATGATTAGTTTAGGTTTAAAACTTGAATGAGAGGATATTAGGAAGATTTATTAGGCAACTATTGTTATTGTTGTGCCATTTCTGTTTATGAAACAATATTAGGTTTATTTTATGTGCTTATCATATTGTACTAGGCAAAAGATTTGGGAAAAAAAAATCCCACTCCACGTGCAAGCTTAAATCTACACATAAAAACAAAAGGTGAACCTAAAAATAACCTATTTGGAGCTTAGTTCCAAAGTAGGCATGCAGAGACGTGTGATGTCATTTATGTCACATAAAGAAGAAAAATCCTTTGGATGAACATATATAGTGCATTCTTATTAAAGAAATTACGTTGGATTTTAATTATTGACTGATATGTAACACTTGCAGTTACTATTTAAGTATTCAATAATTTAGTCTTTATAGGTTTTTGTTATTTAGTCAATCAATAGCTATTAGTAATATTGAGTTGTTAAAATTTAACATGATATGATGACTTATATTTATTTACAACATTCTCATAGCTATTAATCCTCCATGATTGCAATTGAACTTGAATAGATTGAACAAATTAAAATAAAGATTATTAGTTTATCAACTGTAATTCATGAATCTTGCAATTATTTTCATCTCATGTTTTGTTGCATTTGAATAAATTTACATGGCCCATCGTTTAAAGGCATGCTTATTTCTTATATTGTTGTTGGTCGCACCCCAATGTTTAAACTCCCCAGTCATTCATATAGTAAACTCTCTGGTCATGCATTTAGTAAGCTGCTGATGAAGTGCGAATCACTGTGTTAGCAACTCAAATTTTAGGCTGGAAAAGGGTGTGTATGGATTAATATCAAATGCCCAAGGAATTTCTGCAAAGTATTTAATAATTCTTTTACTGTGGTAATGCCCTTAAGAATGATCAGTGTTGAGGTTCAAGTCTCCATCCCTGTCTTGAACTTCATACATAATTGTGTAGATTTTTTAAGATTGTTTTAATTTGTATTTACATTTATTTGTTGATATTACATTGTTTTAATTATTAATTTGAGGTATTAATGCTGAATATAGAGTTGCTTTAAGTTGCTATGTTAACTACTATGTTTTTTTTTTTTGTTAAATGCTATGTTTTTTTTTTCTATTTCTTTTTTGACTTTCAGGATATTAATGTTGAATATAGGGGTCAAGTGCAGGCTATTTAGTTCAAAGTTGTTGAATATACAATTATAACTTCGTCTTAATTTTTTGGTTGAAAGCTATTGATTTTGTCGCACATCTGCCAAGATCCACATAAATTTAAGCTATTTTGGTTGAAGACGGGACTGTTTATTTGATTTAGTAGGCCTAAAGTTTTCAAATGGGGCTGTTTATTTCCCTACTATGCCAATAACGTTTATTTTGCTTATTATTTTGAAACAACTGGCATTTTTGCATGGCCAAGTCATTTTAACTTTTGCAATAAATGAGGATTGCCTGGAACTTCTCTAGCAACTTATGTTCATCTCAAAAGGATGTCACATATGTATAACTACTGAGTAAAAAAAAGTGAGTCTTGTAGGCTCCAAGAAAGAAAGCATCTCCTAACACATGATTTCAAAAATCTGCCGTGGAGAACGCCTCAAGGTAAGCAACCAAAAATTCCTAGAGGCTTAGCATCTCTTTGATTCAAGTGAGGCTTACAACTTTTGTTTACCACAACGCTCACGCCTGGAGGTTTATGCCTCCAGGTTTTTAAAGCAGGAACCTCAATTTAACAAGTATAAATTTTTTTAATATATTATAATTTTATAAAATTATAATATAATTAGCAATTAATATAAGCCTATATTTTTTTTTTCTTTTCAGGTTAATCAAGCAAGGGTTTAGGGTTGAGCAAGTGACTGCTAGCAGAGGGATTGATGAAGAGAGAGAGCTGGATCACATGAGCTGTTGTGGCTACTAGTGAGGTTCGCATATGCTTGGAAGGCCATAAGCAGGAGTTCATGTTTATGATTGGAGATGCTCATGATGAAGCTATTTTTTAAAATTGAGAATTTATTAGCGACTGAGTTCGCGTTTATTATTTCCATCTTTTTGTTTTAATATTTCTCCTAATTTATGGCTTGTTTTAATAGTTTGAGCTTTTTTGGATTTTTTTTTTCTTATATTTACTACTGGATATTTTAAGTCCTTGTATTAGCCATTGAGAACTGCTTGTATTCATTTAACTCTATATATGTTGAAGCATCCATTTTGACATTGCTTATGTATTATTTAATCATAAAAATGATTTTTTGCATTATATATATATTTTTTAATCAGTCCTACCCTTTAGTAGCGATTTTAACACCTGCTAAAAAATGATGCTATAGCCTTCCTACATCAGCACTTCAAAATCGCAGCTATATCCTTTCAACAACAGCACTTTCAAAACCGCTGCTAAAGCCTTACCAGCGAACGCAGATGCGACGGATGTGCAACAGATTTTAAATCGCTGCAATATTTTTGCAAGTGTTTAAACCGCTGCTGTAGGTTAGAAAAAGTGTTGCGAAAGCCTGATTTATTAATAATGTATCTCAATGTTTAATGAAAATGGCATTGTCACAATCATGTTCTTGCTCTGCAAATGCTCATCATGTTTATGATTATCATGCATTGGAAAGATTTTGATCAACTTATTTTGTTCTCCCATTTTTCTCTTAACTCAAAATAAATTAATTTAAACTACATTTAACTTCCCTGTCTTATTGTCCATTCCTTGTAGCACTTTAGATGTTAAGAAATTTTTTTTTTATGCCTCTTAACTGTTTATGTCATTGTTCCCCTCTCAGTATTTTTGTTAAATGTGATACATAATCATATTTCTTATAGAACGTTTATATAAGGTTTAATGCAATTAAATTTTAGTTTGATTATATGACTTGGATTACAATCTTTTCAATATGATTTTTAAGAAGTGGGTTATTCTTCTGTGCCAACATACTTGTGGCAGTAGAGTAAGAGAGCTAATTATCTTGATATTGTACAAAGATTTAATACAAGAAAATAATTATTATATGTAAAACTAAAAAAGACAAAAAAATCACACGGTTTGACCTAGTTAAAGTGATTCCACTTATATTTGTCATCAGTTATAAATGATGTCCATCTTTGGAGGAATGCATTGATATAATGTAGTAAACATATAATATATAAAACATATTATGTGATTGAAGTTATAAGAGCCATGTGACATGAGAGATGTCTTTAAGACATCATTTGCTTGTTTTGTTGGTCATATTATTTTAAGAATAGAAGACCAAAAACTAAAAATTTCAGTATAAATGTTGTTTTTAATGTTGAGAGTTAGAGTTAATATCAAAGGTATGCATCAATCATAAAGGTATGTCATGGTTGTTAATGTAGGCAGGTGACAATCATCAAAGTAATATATATTAGAAGTCTGTAGTCAGGTGATGATTGTTGGGATGACTATATGTTAGCAATTATGGTAAATATTATAGTCGAGTGAAGGTAGTCAAATGATTGTTGGTCCGCAACTGCAATCAAAGGTAGGTGGGTGGAGGATCATAATTAATGAGATGATGTTTGTAGAGCCAAAATTTAGGTGGCTCTAATTATAGGACTATAGTTCAATAATGATAGTCAAAATACCCTAATCAAGTTAAGGTGTTTAGAGGACAGAGTGAAATGATGATGGTCAAAGTATTGTAGTATGGCAATTATGGTTAAATGGCCATAATAAGGCAATGTTGGTCAAAAGACCGCAATGAAAATGATGGTGGTCCAGTAATATTCTGGTAACAATGGTTTGTCATTTTTATGATGATGGTGATTTGATAATGGTCAGATGATGGATGTCAAGAGGTCGTGCGTTGATGACAATCTAATGTGATGGTTGGGCATTGGTCTTGAGATTATTTCATGATGACGATTGAGCAACATGCTTGGGTAAAACTATAAATATTAAAGCCTATGTGCTCTCTTTAATCTTAAACCAAGGTCCAAACATCTAACCACCCCACCTGGGCACAAAGGTGGTTGGAAAACTGTAATCAAATGATAAAAATCCAATAATGCAGTATGACGGTGATCCAGTGATGACATTTTAGTCTCTAGCAATGGTGTTATGATGGTTAACAATGGACTGGATGTGTTTTAATGATGGTAATTGGGAGTTAGTGTCACGACCCGATTCGACGGGGACGGATCCCGCCCAAACCGGATCGCGACCAGCCTAAACAAACTAACCAGGATCTGGTTTGGGAATTGGTTTCGGAACTAAATCTTCCAAATAATTCTCAAAACGGACACACAAACACAGAACAACAGAGCTACTATAAATCACCAAATACAGCGGAACGAAACATCTATCTTGTCTTTTCCTCAAATACAATCATCTACAAATACAGAGCATGGCTTTTGAACAGAAAGAAAGACAGAACAGAAAAGCCATGACTGTACAAAAATCAAAAGGTACAACAAATACCTATACGAATCAGACTCAGAAATCTACTCCTGGACTTCCTTCCCTTTCCCAGAACCTGAAAACCACCAGAAAACAAGAGTGAGCTCAACAGCTCAGCAAAGCAACAAACCTCCAATCAAAACTTTCAGAATTCAAAACCAAACTCATCAGACAGAAATCAGATCAGAAACCGGAATAGAATCGTACAGATTGTCAAACCGGACATATCAGAAAGAAACAGAATAGAATCAGAACAGATACGGACAGATATTAAATCAGAATCAGAGTCGTACGGATTCAGAGTACAAACAGAACATAATAAATCAACAGAGTCAGAATTATACAGAAATCAGAAAGTCAAAGTTAGAATTCACAGAGTTGTACGGAACAGAAATCGTATCAGAAACAGGACAGAATCAGACATATCACATTAACAAAATCAGAAATCAGAATTGCTTACCGAACAGATACTGAATTCGAAATCATATCAACTTAGATATCAGACAGATCAAATCATATCGTACGGAACTTATTATCGCTTACAGAACGGATACAGAAAGCAGAGTCAGATCAAATTAGATATCAGATATCAGATATATATTTAATAGCTAAATTCCCTGACACTGACTGAATCTCTTTGGATTCAGGCCCCTTATAACTCCCTTTGTGCTCACGGCACCAGAACAGATGTGCTTACAGCACCAGAACAGATTTCATCGGATCCGGAACAGAACAGATATCAGATTTTCAGATTTGAGCTCATTTCAGATTTCCCTGACACTTACTGAATCTCATAGGATCCAGGCCCCTTATAACTCCCTTTTTATAGCACATACAGATAGCATTTCAATTCAGAAGAAATCCGGGCAAATCAGAAATCAAACAAAAAAAATCGGGCAGCACAACGGCAGTAGACGAAATTTACACAAAATTTCCTGCAAAGAAAATTTACCAAATTCGCATAGAATATAGATAATCATATTCCAGAACATTTATTCTACTGCACAGAGAATTTACGGATTCACAGAAAAATGTACTCAACTGAAAACGCTGCCGAATCAAAAATACCCGGACAAAAATCTTCGGAAAATAACCAAAAACTGCACACTCGGCACTTCAACAATATACAGAAAGTTACGCGGTAAAAACTGAATCAATCAAAAGTTACGGACGAAAATCGGTAACGGAAACGAATTCCGGACAGAAAATACCGCCAAACTCGACGGTTCTGAAAATTGAGAAAGGCGGAATGTGCCTTACCTTGCGTACAGCAAAATCCTCAACAGTCTCGACGAACGAAAACGGACCCGCGGCTTCCCGAAATCAACTTTTCCTTTTTCTCTTTTTCTTCCTCTCTCCTCGGATCAAAATCTGATATTTTATAAAATTTTTCTCTCTCCTCAAAATATCTCATTTCCCTTAAGAAATGCTCAGATCGTCCTGGACGATCGCACTTCGTCCCGGACGATGTGTGCTCTGGAAAATCCTCGTCCAGACGAAATTTTCATCATCGTCCCCGGCGACAGGTCCTCGGGAGAATTTTCGTCCAGACGATCCAAATTTCGTCCCGACGAATCATACAACCAAAACTGATTTTCTGCACAACCTGTACCGATCGTCCCGGACGATCCAACTTCGTCCCGGACGAACCTGGAGCAGAACTGATATTACAATCTCCCCAACTTAAAAAAAAATGTCGTCCTCGACATTATCCAATCCAACCTCAGTCAAAACAAGTACGGGTACGACTGTCTCATGTCAGACTCTTTCTCCCAAGTGGCTTCCCGTGCAGTACGGTGCTTCCACTGGACTTTAACCATCGGAATCTGTTTACTTCGTAGTTTTCGGACGTCGTATGCCAAAATCAACTCTGGCTCTTCCTTGTACGCCAGATTCTCCTGAATCTCAACCTCATCAGCAGATACCTTCTTACCAGAGTCTGATACCCACTTCCTCAAGGTGGATACATGAAACACATTATGCACGTCGGACATCGAATCAGAAAGCAAAAGTCTGTAAGCAGCTTTCCCAATCCTTTCTAAAATTTCAAAAGATCCAACATACCTTGGACTTAGCTTGCTTACCTGACCAAATCTGCTCACACCTTTCATCGGGCTGACTTTGACATACACAAAGTCACCGACTTGAAACTCAACGAACATGTGCTTCTGATTGTAATACTTCTGTTGACGGTCCTGAGCTGCTTTCAATCTTTCTTTAATCAAATTAATTTTCTGAACAGTTTCATCAGCAAAAGTGGCACCCAAAGTCTGTCTATCTCCGACCTCCGTCAGAGTCAAAGGAGTCCGGCACTTCCTGCCATACAAAGCCTCGTACGGTGCCATACCAATACTGGATTGGAAGCTATTGTTGTAAGCAAACTCAATCAAAGGGATATGATCTTCCCAGCTTCCTCCAAAATCTAAAACACAAAGTCTCAATAGATCTTCCAATACCTGAATGGTCCTCTCAGACTGTCCATCAGTCTGAGGATGAAAAGTTGTACTGAAATGCAGTTTAGTACCCAAGCCTTGCTGAATGCCCTTCCAAAGTCTAGAAGTAAAGCGTCCGTCTCGATCAGATACAATCACGCGAGGCACACCGTGCAATCTGATAATCTCCTTAACATAAACCTGTGCCAAGCGCTCTACTGAATCAGTCTGTCTGATCGGAAGAAAATGGGCTGACTTCGTCAATCGATCTACGACTACCCAGATGGCATCGTGTCCTTGCCGTGATCGAGGAAAACCCATCGCAAAATCCATTGTCACCTCCTCCCACTTCCACTCAGGGATAGGTAACGACTGCAACAGTCCACCTGGTCGCTGATGCTCTGCCTTCACCAACTGACAGGCCTCGCATCTCGACACAAACTCTGCCACATCCTTCTTCATCCCAGGCCACCAAAATAATAGCTTCATATCAGCATACATCTTACCACTGCCTGGATGAATAGTATAGCCAGAATGATGAGATTCATACAGAATCTCCTGCCTCAAATCTCTAAATACAGGTACCCATAACCTGTTCTTGCAGAAAATAGCACCAGAATCAGAAATTCGAAGTTCAGGAGTCTTACCAGATCCAATCTGAGCAATCAACTTCGAATAATCAGAATCTGACTTCTGGGCTTCTTGAATCCTTGTCTCCAAATTAGACTGAATACTCATCTGAGCCAAATCCAACCCATTGGAGAGAATCACCTCCAACTGCAAGCGTTCCATATCTCTAATCAGAAAGTCATCGGAAGTAAGCTGAATACCTGATAATCCAGAAGACTTCCTGCTCAAAGCTTCCGCTACCACATTAGCCTTCCCAGGCTGGTACTGAATAGTCAGATCATAGTCCTTGATTAACTCGAGCCACCTTCTCTGTCTCAGGTTCAGATCCTTCTGAGTAAAAATATACTTCAGGCTCTTATGATCAGTAAAGATCTCACAACTGACGCCATACAGATAATGACGCCAAATCTTCAAAGCAAATACTACAGCAGCTAACTCCAGATCGTGCGTCGGGTAATTCTTCTCATGTGGCTTTAACTGTCTAGAAGCATAAGCAATTACCTGACCACGCTGCATCAGAACACATCCCAGTCCTTTCAGTGAAGCATCACTGAAGACCTGAAAACATTCCGTACCTGACGGAAGTGCTAACACTGGAGCTGAAGTCAAACAGTCCTTCAATTTCTGAAAACTAGCTTCACACTCCGGTGTCCAAACAAAAGCTACTGACTTCTGCGTCAGTCTCGTCAGAGGTGTCGAAATCTGTGAAAATCCCTTCACAAATTTCGTATAATACCCGGCCATGCCCAAGAAACTACGTACCTCAAATACCGTAGTCGGCCTTGGCCAATCAGCAACCGCCTGAATCTTCTGGGGATCAACAGAAATGCCCTCTCCGCTAATTACATGCCCCAGAAAAGAAATACTCTTCAGCCAGAATTCACACTTGGAGAACTTGGCATACAGCTGATGCCGCATCAAGGTTTCCAACACAATACTCAAATGTCTGGCATGCTCATCCTCAGAAGCAGAATACACCAAAATATCATCAATAAAGACGATCACGAACTGATCCAGAAACTCCCTGAATACTCGGTTCATCAGATCCATGAAAATAGCAGGCGCATTGGTTACCCCAAAAGGCATAACTAAAAACTCGTAGTGCCCGTACCGAGTACTGAAAGCAGTCTTCACCACATCAGATTCCTTCACCTTCACCTGATAGTATCCGGATCGCAAATCAATCTTCGAAAATACTGAAGATCCGGAAAGCTGATCAAACAAGTCGTCGATCCGAGGCAAAGGATACTTATTCTTGATAGTGACCTTGTTCGAATCTCTGTAATCAACACACATACGGAGTGTCCCGTCCTTCTTCTTTACGAACAAAACAGGTGCTCCCCAAGGCGAAACACTAGGACGGACAAAACCTCTGTCAACTAGCTCCTGAAGCTGAACTTTCAACTCAGAAAGTTCTTTCGGTGCCATTATGTACGGAGCTTTTGATATAGGAGCTGTACCCGGAAAAACATCGATAGAGAACTCCACCTCTCTATCCGGAGGTAAACCAACCAACTCCTCAGGAAAAACATCGGCAAACTCCCGTACCACTGGGATCTCAGAAACAGAACCAACCTCCAGATTCAGATCCCGCACCGAAGCCAAAAACACTGGGTAACCCTTCTTCCACATTTTGCTCACCTCCAACGCAGAAATCAGACTGGAGAGAACACCTCGTAATCCCTGAAATACAACTCTCTCTTCAGCCACAAGCAAACTCACTTGCTTCTTCAGACAATCAATCTGAGCCTCATACAGACTCAGCCAATCCATGCCCAAAATAACGTCATATGAAGAAATCGGTAACAAAATCAGGCTTGACTTCCACTTCTTGCCAGCAATGTCAATCTCACAAAAACAAAACTTGCGGGCAATCAAATTACTTCCAGCCGGTAAAATCACAGAAAGAGAAATCGACAACAAAACAGAATCCAAACGCAAAAGCTCAAAACAGCGCTCGGACAGAAAAGAGTGACTAGCTCCAGAGTCAAACAAAACACGACAGGGCTGATCAGAAATATAAATCGTACCTGTCACAACATCCGGAGCATCACGAGCCTCCTGCTGACTCAGGCTGTAAACTCGTGGCTGAACTGGAGCAGGAGCTGAAGCAACAGAACTACTCTGCTCCCTCTGAACCGTAGGTGGTCTCTGTGGTCCAGAACTAGTACTACCACCTCTTCCAGAAAATCCCTCAGGGCGAGGAGGAACAGTCCTCGGTCTTCCTGCTGCAGAACCGGTAGGTCTAACAGAGCCCTCAGGTCGGAACTCAGAACGTCGATCAAATCCAGCCTGTGGACACTCTGCAATCCTATGTCCAGGCTGACCACATCTGAAACACAGACCAGTCATCCTATAGCACTGGCCATGATGTCGCCGTCCACAACTCTGGCACATAGGTGCCCCACTGACAGATCCTGAACTCGTCGTACTGGTAGCAGTACCAGACGATTCTCCACTCCTCCTGGAGTCAGATCTGTTGACTCCGGATCCAGAACCAGTCACAAATCTCCTCTTCCCAGAGGAACCACTGCCAGAAGCCTCACCGCCAAATCTCTTCCTACTCGCAGTCCACCGCTGCTGAGTAGCCATCAGATCATTCTCAATCAGACGAGCTCGCTCCACAAGCTCAGCGAAATCAGAAATGTGAAAAGGCACCAGGGGCTGCCTCAAACTATCTCGCAATCCCCTCAGAAATCTGTAGCACCTCTCAGCAGAAGTGCTCACTAGCTGCGGAGCATACCTGGCTAGTGCAGTAAACTCAGCCTCGTACTGCATCACCGTCTTGCTCCCCTGAACCAGTCTCAGAAAACTCTCCTGCATCTGCTGTCGTGCAGAAGGGGGAACAAACCAGTCTCGAAATACCTCAGTGAACTCGTCCCAAGTGATCAAAGAGTTCAGCCTACCCTGAAATCTGGCCGCCTGCTGGCCTTCCCACCAGTGCTCAGCCTCTCCATCCAACAGAAAAACTGCCAACGGAACTTTCCTATCCGCTGGACACTGCATCCCATCAAAAGTCTTTTCCAATCTCCTCAGCCACTCCTCGGCTGCTTTGGGCTCAACAGCGCCCTCAAATCTCGGAGGTTTCAACCTCAAAAATAACTGTAAATGTCTATCAATATCCTCTGATCTGACAGTAACAGCTCTGCTATGAGTCTCGCTCATCATCTGAGCAACAAGTGTAGCAAACTGAGCAAGTGTATCAGCACCGGCCACTGGGGCTGTACTCCCCACTGGTGCTGCCTGACTGGAACTCTGCCCGTCTGTCATGTCTGGGTCTGGCTGATCCATACAGAAAAATCCAGAAAATCCGGAAAACTATCACAAAAACAACACGAAAACAACACAATAAAAAGCCAAACGACCCAAAACTACCCCTAGACAGACTCACTGATCACTTCCTATAGCTCTGTCTTACAATCCAACCAGTTTCCAAACCGTGCTCTGATACCACTCAAAAGGCTTTGTCACGACCCGATTCGACGGGGACGGATCCCGCCCAAACCGGATCGCGACCAGCCTAAACAAACTAACCAGGATCTGGTTTGGGAATTGGTTTCGGAACTGAATCTTCCAAATAATTCTCAAAACGGCCACACAAACACAGAACAACAGAGCTACTATAAATCACCAAATACAGCGGAACGAAACATCTATCTTGTCTTTTCCTCAAATACAATCATCTACAAATACAGTGCATGGCTTTTGAACAGAAAGAAAGACAGAACAGAAAAGCCATGACTGTACAAAAATCAAAAGGTACAACAAATACCTATACGAATCAGACTCAGAAATCTACTCCTGGACTTCCTTCCCTTTCCCAGAACCTGAAAACCACCAGAAAACAAGAGTGAGCTCAACAGCTCAGCAAAGCAACAAACCTCCAATCAAAACTTTCAGAATTCAAAACCAAACTCATCAGACAGAAATCAGATCAGAAATCGGAATAGAATCGTACAGATTGTCAAACCGGACATATCAGAAAGAAACAGAATAGAATCAGAACAGATACGGACAGATATTAAATCAGAATCAGAGTCGTACGGATTCAGAGTACAAACAGAACATAATAAATCAACAGAGTCAGAATTATACAGAAATCAGAAAGTCAAAGTTAGAATTCACAGAGTTGTACGGAACAGAAATCGTATCAGAAACAGGACAGAATCAGACATATCACATTAACAAAATCAGAAATCAGAATTGCTTACCGAACAGATACTGAATTCGAAATCATATCAAATTAGATATCAGACATATCAAATCATATCGTACGGAACTTATTATCGCTTACAGAACGGATACAGAAAGCAGAGTCAGATCAAATTAGATATCAGATATCAGATATATATTTAATAGCTAAATTCCCTGACACTGACTGAATCTCTTTGGATTCAGGCCCCTTATAACTCCCTTTGTGCTCACGGCACCAGAACAGATGTGCTTACAGCACCAGAACAGATTTCATCGGATCCGGAACAGAACAGATATCAGATTTTCAGATTTGAGCTCATTTCAGATTTCCCTGACACTTACTGAATCTCATAGGATCCAGGCCCCTTATAACTCCCTTTTTATAGCACATACAGATAGCATTTCAATTCAGAAGAAATCCGGGCAAATCAGAAATCAAACAAAAAAAATCGGGCAGCACAACGGCAGTAGACGGAATTTACACAAAATTTCCTGCAAAGAAAATTTACCAAATTCGCACAGAACATAGATAATCATATTCCAGAACATTTATTCTACTGCACAGAGAATTTACGGATTCACAGAAAAATGTACTCAACTGAAAACGCTGCCGAATCAAAAATACCCGGACAAAAATCTTCGGAAAATAACCAAAAACTGCACACTCGGCACTTCAACAATATACAGAAAGTTACGCGGTAAAAACTGAATCAATCAAAAGTTACGGACGAAAATCGGTAACGGAAACGAAATCCGGACAGAAAATACCGCCAAACTCGACGGTTCTGAAAATTGAGAAAGGCGGAATGTGCCTTACCTTGCGTACAGCAAAATCCTCAACAGTCTCGACGAACGAAAACGGACCCGCGGCTTCCCGAAATCAACTTTTCCTTTTTCTCTTTTTCTTCCTCTCTCCTCGGATCAAAATCTGATATTTTATAAAATTTTTCTCTCTCCTCAAAATATCTCATTTCCCTTAAGAAATGCTCAGATCGTCCTGGACGATCGCACTTCGTCCCGGACGATGTGTGCTCTGGAAAATCCTCGTCCAGACGAAATTTTCATCATCGTCCCCGGCGACAGGTCCTCGGGAGAATTTTCGTCCAGACGATCCAAATTTCGTCCCGACGAATCATACAACCAAAACTGATTTTCTGCACAACCTGTACCGATCGTCCCGGACGATCCAACTTCGTCCCGGACGAACCTGGAGCAGAACTGATATTACAGTTAGTGCTCTGGTGGAGCTCTAGGATTATTCAACTCTCTATGCTCTCTTAAATCTCAACCCAAGGTCTAAGGCACCACCCCTCCCTCTAACCACTAAAGCACCCATAATTAATCCTCCACCTTAGGCCCAAACTTCTGCTGGACCACCACCTGAGACTCGGACTTATGTCGGACCACCACATGATGCCCAAAGTTTTATCGGAGTACCCCCATACTACTACAGTCTTATTGACCCCAGTATCCTGCCGACTATAATCTTTCTGACCTCCATCACCTACTATGGTCCTTTTGACCTCTATCATCTACTACGGTCTTTTCGACCTCTATTCTATCAACTATGGTACCGCCGACCAAACAAACATGTATATATTGATTATTGTCACTCCGACCATGTAATGTGTTCTATATGATGTATATTTGTGACATCAAGCCAATGCCTTCTCCTGGGGAAGTGCCTCATTTTTGTAATCGATTGTAATTACTATAGTTTTGAAAATTGGATCATATTGGCCGATTTAACTGGTTCAACCGCGAACCAATCCTAAGGCCAGTTCGGTTCTCTTAAAAACCGATCTAGCATTAAACTAGTCAAAAATGATTTGAGCCACCAAATCAACCGGCCAACCGACCCGATTTAATTAATAATATATTTAAATAATTTAATTTAATATAAAATATTTTTTAAATATTAAATTAACTTAAATATGATATATAATTTTGAATTTTTTTTAATATTATATACATTAAATACAATTTTATCATAACAACATGATTTCTTCACCCCATGAGAGCTCTTAACCCATGCATACAAGAAAAAATATATAAATAACAAAACATAAAACTCATAAATGATGTGGGACTAAACAACTTGTAGTTTTTAGTTCCAACAATGAAAGCATGATTGATATTTCTATGAGAATTTGTTGGAAAAAAATTTGTATAAACTATTCAAATAAAAAATAATCATAATATTTTTTAAAATTCTTAAATATATAATTATTTGTATATTTATAATTATACAAATAAAAAATAAATACTTATAGTTTTTAAAGTTCTAAAAATTTTCTCTAAATGTGAAATTAAATGATATAAAGAAGAATAAATTTTTTTAAAAAATAATATTATATGACTTTATAAATATAGTTTTATAATGTGAAATTTATATATAATTTATAGATGAAAAATTATACCAAAATATATAACATAAATTAGTAATTATTTATATTAAATATATATATTTATATATAAAATAAATATTTATTAAATATAAATTAAAATTGAATATAGGAAATATTTATATTTATATTTAAAATTAGTAATGATTTATATTTAAATATTTAATATAAATATAATAATTATTTATATTTAATTTTAAAATTATATAATATATTATATATGTATGAATTTTATTTATTTTTTAGTTTCAAAATTCTTAGAATTATGATATTTTTAAGATTAAATTGGTATCGTTATTATGTAAATTATATTAATTTTGTATAATATTGTTATTTATTACGTCTTCGGGTTCGACCGATCGAACCGGTTGAATCGTGAACCACTCATTTTTACTGTTCATTGTCCGGTCCGGTTTTCAAAACCTTGGCAAATACTAATGCATTCATTCAAACTGAGTTAGACTCCATGATTTTTTCTCCTTTTAAGAGATTTTCACGTAAAAAACTATGGTGTCTCTTATAAAAAATACGTTATATCATTCATATTCTTGTGTGCTGGATCTTCATACTATGCTAAAACGTTAAATTATATATTTCTCTAACGCCACAAATATTTCAGGACTCAAACATGCTCAATTAAACATTTTAAAATATTTCAAATACATATTCCCATTCTAGTAAATCAAATAACCACTTAAATCAAAGTTATTAATATATTAAAGTAAAATTTAAGTCTAGCTTAAATTAACATTTTTATATTTTATTAAAGTTAATTCCATCAACTTGACAACATGTGTTTCCATAGTTGATTCGGATAAGGTTGCTAAGTCGATCAGTCCGGGTAAACCGGCAGCAGGGAGTGGACCCGTATTCGATCGATTTTGTATCAATATTCTATAAGAAGAGGCGCCACGTGTACATCTGCCAACCCGCTCGAACCAATTTCTCCCCTGGTAGCGGGGACGTCGCATCCAAGCGGGTCCCACAAATTCGGAATTCCAAATTTCTATTCCGCTTCCCACGCGAGCTTCCTTACCGTCTCCATACATCCGAACCACACCCACAGAAAGAACTCGCGCGAAATTTATGTTCCGCATGCGGTAGATATGCATAGTTAAATCACCGAACCCGGTCGATTGAGGCTACGCCTCTGCTTATCCAGTCCAACCGAAGCCCCTAAATATCTGGACACGTGGCGCATTTGGGCAGCTTCGGTTTTCGTCCGGGTTACCAGTCCAGCCGCTGCTCTCTCTTTAGTGCTTTCTTGCCGCTTCAGTCTCCTCTCCATGGTTCGTTTCCTTTTCCTTCTGCTGAACCCTAGAGGAGAAGAGTTGGGATTTGACCCTCTGCTTCTCCTGAGCACCCGGTCTCCTATCGATTGATCGTCCAGGGCTGCTATTGGGTTTTGTCGAGCTCTTTCTAGCTGCCGATTGTTTTTTTATTGCTCAACGGTTCTTCCCTTATTATTCACTTTGTTCTGTTCCCCCTTTTCTTGTTGTTGGTGCGATCATAGTGGTTTTTTACTTGTAAATGTTTCAATCGTTTGCACTTGTTCTCCATACATATGGGCGTGCTAATATTCCCTGTAGAATATCGCCTTCATTATTTTGGGCAGGGCTTACCATTTCGCTGCTTCGATGGCTTATCTCTATTGAAATTGTTCATATTTTTCTAGACGGAATTAATCATTGTAACAGCTTTGCAGTTTTGCTTTGGCTTATCCCCAGTCGGCTAATAGCCGTTATTATTTTGTTGACTGGATAATCAGTTGCCTTGGGTCGCAATATTATAATAAGATAGCGGAAGACTCTTTTGGTTCCAAATGTTTTCTCTTTATGACGTTGTTATGACTGCTTTATTTTGGCGAATCATGTCTGATGCTGATTCTGCAAAATAGTTATCTTTCTGTCGATTTTATCATGTTCCAATTGACGCCCAGTTTTGCAGCAGTGCTTCAGTTATTTTAGCTGTCATAAATAGTTATCAGAGGCCAGTAAATTTTTTCGAAGAAATTTATTCGGTCGTTTTTCTTATATCCCAGGCCGCAGATTCTATTAGTCATGATTCACTTATTCTTCAATCTTAACACAGGTTGAATATGCTTATTTGTCATGGAATTCATGTCCATTTAGAACTTTAAGAGTTGGGGAATCACAGATGATTGCCCTGTTACATTTGAATTAACCTCAGAATGGGGGGAGCTTGCTCAAGGAAGAGAGGTCACTCGGTTGAAGATGAGCGTTCAAGGAGAGTGGCCTCTGGCAGACTCTCAAAGGCTGGTAGTTCCAAATGGTTGCTATTTTCTCTTCCGCGTTGTGGCTCAACTGTTCTCCAAAAGGGACAGGCAAAGTGTCCTACTCTCATGGAGCTGTGTGTTGCCAAGATTCGAGAGGTTCTTGACTTATTGGTTTCATTTTCCTTTCTTTTAGTTTCGTTCTATTCCACTCTTTTGGTTTTGCATTTTTTTAAACATTCCCTGGATATTCTTGACAGGACATTGCAAAATACTGTAGCTTCTCTATGTTACCAAGGGACATAAGCCAACAAATTTTCAATGAATTGGTCGAATCTTTCTGCCTGACTGATGTATCACTGGAGGCTTTCCGGGATTGTGCTATTCAGGTAATGTATTTGCAAGTTGCAACTTTTTTATTTTAGGATATAACCTTGTACGTGTCATATTTGGCTTTTGTTCACTGTTGAACTGTTGCTTGCTGCAATAATGACCTGGCTCCAAGCATGTTAAAGTTAGTATGCGTGAATGGACAATTTCCAATAACGTTTGGGAAATAGTTTCTCATTGTGTGGGATATTTTAGGTATGAAATTGCTTATGGAGAAAGATTCACATGGAACATCGCAAATATGTGCTACAATGTTATTAGTTGTAACTACACTGATAAGATTTTTCCAATCAGAATGCCTACTACATTTGTTTTCTTACTTTTTGTGAAATTAAGGGTTTTGGAATTCTACGGATTTTCTCTTTCCAAATCTGGGTGCTGAGTAAAGAATATAGTTTTAGTGATCATGGTAGGATGATACACAGATGCTTATATTTTCTCTGCAATCTTATCCATATTTTTAAGCTCTGCTTGTTTTGATTTTTTTATGTTATGTGGATACGCTCAATTTGACTATCAGGATATGCTTTTGGGAGAATACCCTGGAGTAAAGGACAGTTGGATGCACGTTATTGCTTCTCAAGGGAAATCCTTACTGTCCCTCGATGTTTCTTGTTCTGATGTAACAGATTCTGGATTGCTTCATCTCAAGGATTGTTCTAATGTCCAGTCTTTGTCATTTAATTACTGTGATCAAATTTCAGATCGTGGCCTGGAATATTTGTCTGGTAACTTCAAGCTTATTTTTTTTTTCTCTTTTTAAAAATTGTTCTAGGTTCATATTTTTCTACAACTCTTCAAATAACCAGGTAACTTTTTATGCATGCAAAATCATGACCAAGTAATGCAAATTAAAAGAAGTTTTGAAATGATATAGAATGCAAAATAAAAAGAATTTTTGCAATTTTTAAAAATTTTCTATTGAAGATGTTTTATTATCATATTATGATATGTAACGCAAATTAAAATGATGTTTTGCAATGTTTGAAAGTTTTGGCATCAAAGATGGGAGCAACCTGATGCAAAAATGAGGGTACAAGATTCACGAGGAAGCAAAATAGTGACATAGTCAATTACTATCCACTTAGAATATAGAGAACTCGAATATTTATGAATCAGTAAGTGTTCTTGGAGAAAGTTATTAGTTCTTGGAGAAAGTTATCATCAGAGTTTTACAACGTACACGTTATAATGTGCTAATGTTCATGTTTATATTTCGCTTTAGTTGTAACATGCCACCCAACATCCCTTAACAATACTGTAGGGTGTAACAAGTATAAACATTAAACATAACATTAAAAAAAAGTATAAACATAACATAATCATTCTTTTGGAAAGTGACATAAAAGTATCCATTAATATTTCAATTACATCAATGGAAGCATCTAATAATTTAAAGTTTCATCAAAGAAGCACTTACAGAGCCACTATTGAAATTCAAAGTAATACTTCATTGGAATGTTTACATACCTTAAATTTAGTCTTACAAACAGATTTAAAACTAGCATATAAATTTAAATACTTGCACTTAGTCTTCTTCAAAATTTTCTTTTCATTTTCTTGTAATAACAACTTGGAAGAAAAGTACTGGTGAGCTATGATGCTCAATAAATTATGCAAATGCAATAACTTGTACAGAGGTCTCTCGAGTGGTCCCTTTTGCCCCACTTGCTATGCAGATATCTTTTCTCCTGGGGTACCTTTTGCCCCATCTACAATATATGTTTCATATTTGAGTTCCTTTTGCCTCATCTACAATACATGTTTCATATTTGAGCTCCTTTTGCCCACCTGATATTGCAGACATTATATCCCAGCCAATCTTTACTTTAAATTGATATTCCATATATTTCACATATTCATAAATTATACATAACTTGCTATATATATAATTCTATAAGAATTTGTATCTTACTCTAATTGCATATTAGAATGCATTGCTAATATGAACTTTAATGAGTTCCTTCCAATTTAATATCAACTAGGAAAACATTCAAATCATCATCATAAATCTTCTTTTAAACATCAATGATACATGTAGGCAAGTGATCAATCATACATGAATACTTTGGAATTTACTCATTATCATTATTGGAATATTCATAAAACATTTATTTTCTTGACCAATTCAAATAACATTATAAATATATGTAGAATCAATAATTATGACATTTGCATACTTGCTTCAAAAAGTTATGACATTTTTTTTGTGTGACAGAAAAGTACCCCTCAAACTTAAGGGAAAATTCTATAAGATGGTAGTGAGGCCTGCAATGCTTTATGGTGCTGAATGTTGACCATTAAAAGAGAAGCATAATACTAACTTAAGTGTGGTAGAGATGAGGATGCTCAGGTGGATGAGTGGCTTTACCATATACTTGAAAATGTTGGAGTAGCTCCAGTAGAAGATAAGATTAGAGGAGAGTCGCCTTAGATGGTTTGGTCACATAAAACGGCGGTCTTCCAATGACCCGGTTAGGAGAGTAGAGGTATTAAATTTGACTTATGTTAAGAAAGGTAGAGGCAGATCTAAAAAGACTTGGTTAGAAAAATATTAGGAATGACCTTTCTTTATTAGATTTAAACGAGAATTTGACCCTTAATAGGACACAATGGAGAAAAAGGATTCATGTAGCCGACCCCACGTAGTGGGATAAAGGCTTGATTTTGTTGTTGTTGTTGCATACTTGCTTCAAAAGTCATTATTCCCTTTTTAAAATTTAAAACAACTATAAAATACGAAAACCTTTCTTTTTTCCTTTAATTCACTACTAACCTTGCTTACTGAAATAATACTTCCTCCACCTAATATCTTAATCTTTCTTCATTGTTTCCACAATTCATTTGCACACTTGCATCAAATTAGAAATCATCACATAATTCTATATTAATTACATTCGAATTTTGATAACAAATTTCAAATACTTTTTATTCAACATTACTGTTAATACCTGCACTGTTACCTTTCTTCACTGCCACAAAATTCCTTTCAGTTGAATTCTTCTTCACTAGGAAGTGCCACTCCTATAGAAATTCCCCAATCTTGTCTGCAGTGTCCCCCCCCTACACCGTGTCTCTTCAAGCACTACATCGAACAATTCCACAGAGGATGCCTGCACTGTGCCGATTCTTCCTACAAGATTTCTACCGTTGGAGCTGGTGGGTTTTCCGCTTCTCGCAACAGGAATTCCTGGAAATTCCCTTACAGTTCTGTGGCTTCCTGTACAGTCCCGGGAGATCAAAGCCAAATTCTGCCACAGCACTAAGTCACAACTGCTGCAGAAGCAATACCGAATCCCTTCTCCCTTGCTGGCATATGGGAATTCTGAATAAATGCCAGGACAAATGAGTGGACCCCACTCTAAAACTGATCTCCTTATCCAACCCATAGAAAGCATCTATTCCAAACAGAAATTTAATATTTTGCATTAAATTTCCATTGATCTTTATTTAACAGTATTTAACTTTTAGTAAAGTTTAAATTATATTACTATGCAGTATTAATTAAACTTATTTAATTTTATAAATAATAGTTTGGATTTCTATTACCTGAAAATTCAGGTTGTTACATTAGTGATGTGACATAATTGATTACATCCATTTGCTATTTCAATCAATAATTAAATAAAAAATGCAAAGATAATAATGGAGAAAGAAGAAAAATAATTTGTCAACCATACTTATGCCTGAACAATGGACGGTATCATTAGCTAAGAAATTTGGGAGAATAAAGGCTCTCACATCCAAAATCACTTAGCTCTAGCACATTAACTTTGAAATTTCTTATTCATTAGTCATTCTGCAATTATTGTTACACTTATTTATTGAAGGAAAGGAAACAACAAAAGGAGGGGTAATTAAAAATAAGGGTTTATGCTAATGGAAATGAGAATCTTATCATAAAGTTCTTGCGAAATGAGTTTGAATATTTATGTGGTGTTTTATTTTCAATCTAATTTGTGTTCTAAAAATTTGACCTCAAAACTGAACTCTTTTAGTAGTGCCGGCATGAGTTTCTCAGAGTCCACACTAATTGCATAAATTTAGTGTAAAATTGGAAAGATGTAGCCTACTGGTGGAAGTTGACTATTATGGCTTGTATCGCTTGTGGTTCACTTGAGTGGTATGGACTTTTTCATATAATGACACAAATCTTTGCCCTAGATCTTGTTGATTTATACTACTCCTTTTGGTGTATGCAAGCCCATTTTATATAGCATCGGAAATTCATCTGCATGATGCATTCATACTTACAAAGGGCCATTAAATGCTTTTAGGTGAGATTTGGCTACTTGATTTTTATTTAAGTTTTATTTAACTTTTTGACCGTGGTTTTATATTGAGGTTCTGTTTATATGTTTGTCAAAATTTTTTTTTTAATGTAAATGTAAAATTAGAATATCTACTGGCTTAAGTCTTTGAGTTGAAGTTGTGCATTCTTCATTCCAGTTCGTCCTAGTAAGTTTGGCGGTGTAAGGAACTGATACACAATACTACATATATAGAAAATAATAATGGCTAGCATGACATGGCCGTTGGCCATAATTTTGAAGCAAAACCTACATGTGACTATGGGCTTTAGGATGCATAGGCAGAAAAGGCTGGTGGTGGGCTTATTTATGTCAGCACTTATTCCGGACGACTTTTCTGTCCTGAGTTTGGAATTGTGCTAACACAATATTTACTTTACTGAAGTTATTTAGTGATATTTATTGCTCGTTTGCAATGTTTTTGCTAGAAAAAACCAAGTTTTTTAATGTATCAGCAAGTTATTATGCATTCCCCATTGATATTCTTTTCCTTACAGGTCTTTCAAACTTGACATCACTAAGTTTTAAGAAGAGCAATGCGATAACTGCAGAAGGAATGAAAGCTTTTAGGTACTTAGTTAACTTGGTTAATTTGGATCTGGAGAGATGCTTGAAAATACATGGTGGTCTTATTCATATAGAGGGTAAGTTCCTGATTCTTTCAATTTTATGGGTTTTTCTTAGATATGTTGCAATGTGGTAGCTCTTTCAGTCGGCAACTATATGTTGCTTGAGCGCCTTCTGAGCTGTGTATACTTTCTCATATATATGTACTGAATTATATATTGTTGTTATTTGTCTGATTTCTAGATTATTATTTGAAGTTTCTAAATGGTTGTTATTTATGGCCACTCTTACAGAGGAAAGTTTTTTTATTTTTTGTGTATCGTTAACTGAATGCTAGGGTGTGTATATATATATATATATACACAAATGTAAAGAATACAGAAGTAATATAATAATTAATAGAATATCCTCTATTATGATGATATTTCAATAATAACTAATTGTTTCAATCTAGAACTCTAATGGCACTCTTTTTCTAGCTCGAGCATGTATTAATAAGCTTTAGTTTGTTCTCGTAGAGCCTGGATAAATATAACAACTTTTCTTTACCTGAGATTTGAAGAGTGATGATTTTTTTTGACAAGAACATCAGTTTGATGAAGTGGCAATTCCCTAGTGTATATGTTGACCTCTAACTACCCACGACTCCAGCCGAAGCTTCCTTCCATTAACCACTACTCCACGTTCCCACGTCATGGAAATAACTATTGCCTCAACGAGTAAAAAGAATGAAGGAAAAGAGATGAAATATGGAGGATAGTTTTCTTTTGCTCTCGGACTCTCCGATTCCGTTCACTACCTTGAGCGAATGAACCTTGATCCAATCTCCTCTCCGATTGATGCAATCGTACCCCAAGCCAGCCTCCATTCCGGCTGCTGTGATCTGCTCGAAGCCGGTCGTCTCACTCCAGATAACTCCCAAATCCGCTCACGCCCCAGCCTTCGTTCGACTTCGACGCCTCCCTTCCGCTTCCATTCGCATAGCCCAATCTGCATGTCGGTTTCAACTTCCACGCAAGCAAGGCCGAACATCCAGGCCTCTTGCTCATGTGAACTCCTATCCTGTGTCGATCTACCTTCTCATGCCTTTGACTACCCGCTGATCCTCCCTTGCCCGATCTGCCTCTGTTTGTGTGAATAACAAGTGAGGGAGACATGTGAGAGTAGGGGTGTCAATATTTGACACGACCCGAAAACCCGACCCAAACCCGACCCGAAAATTTCGGGTTAGGGTCAACCCTAACCCGAAACGGGTCGGGTTCGGGTTCAACATTTCGACCCGTTTCAAAAATCGAGTCAGGTTCGGGTTATCCTTTTGACCCGAAATTGACCGATTTTGACCCGAAAACCCGACTTTGACCCGCCAACCCGAGATTGACCCGATTTTGACCCGAAAAGAGGAGATTGACCCTTTTTTGACCCGAAAATTAGCAATTTTTTTTGTTGAAAACGGGTCATTCGGGTCGAGTCGGGTTGACCTGGACCCGAAGCGAGTCGGGTTCGGGTCCAGGAAACAGACCCGTTTTTAAAAACGGGTCGGGTTCGGGTTGACCCGAATAGTGCCGGGTCAGTTTCGGGTTCGACCCGAACCCGACCCGTGACCCGAAATTGACACCCCTATGTGAGAGGGATTATGTATATAATTATTATAATAATAATATTTATAATTATAATATGTCAGGTTTACCTGCGCTCCATTGATCATATTGATGAAAGTTTTGCCAATTCTTTAAGTTACTAATATTGATATTCAATAAAGATTATCAGCCCAAGCGTACTATAAAATTTTAGGAGGAAGGGGATTGCAGAAAGTATCAATTTCAATGATAAGGGTATCTGAAGATTAGTTATCTACAAATATCATCAAAATAATGCTCATGCCGGTGACAATGTTTAAAATTGCGCAATTGGGTATTGAGGCATTTTTTGTTCATGAGGCAAGGCGTAAGCCTCAAGGTATAAGCCTCAAAATAAAAAAAAAATTGCGTAAAGGGATAATAAATATAAAAAATAAGATTTATATAATAACTAAATAATATGTTAAATAATGATATGTTAACTTTCTATTAAATTATAAATCAGCAAATTGGCATATAAATGAAATAAAAAATTGCACAAAATATAAAATGACAAGTGATAAACTACGTGAAATAGAATTAAAACCCAAATATTATAAGAACAAAGTAATAGTAAATATAGAAATTGCATAAAAGTATTATATAACATCAAGTTCAACTACAAATTTCTTTTTTCTCAATTCTCTACTCATTTACATTTAATTTCTGATGAATGCTAAAATAGTTGGCAACTTAGGAATCATATGCACTGTCATCACTGAGGTGGTCTTTATTTGAGTGTCGACATAACAAATTGGTCTATCCCTGTCTGATTCGGTAGAGTCGAATGCCTCCCAATATGCTTCTTTTTAATTTATTTCAATCATGTTTATCTTTTATGAATATTTTCATCAACATTAATATGAGATTAATGCTCCAAAATTTTTAGGGTGGTATTGTGCAGCTTTCAAGTGATTATCAGTGACGGCTACGATGGTGTTGGCTGCGGCGAAGGCTTCGGGTTAAAGGTAGAGGCAATCTAGAAGTAGTTGTTGCACTCGAATGTGCTTGAAGGCATGATTTATGTTAGCTTTAGCAAAAAATATATATAAATAAGTTGAGGCGTAAGCCTCACGTTAGCAAGGCGAGGTGTGCCTCAAGGCGGGTCTCAGCCAAGCTGAGGGTCTCAACCAAGCTGAGGCGCAAGCCTCATAAAAAAGCTAGAGGCGTAAGCTTCGAGGCGTTTTTCACTATAATTGCACTGAGGCGAGCCTCATATTGCGCAATTTTAAACAATGGCCGGTGGCATATTCCAACACATTGATTACCTTGTCAAACACAAAAATAGAAATGTTAAAAAACTTTCTATCTTTAAAAAAAATAGGTCTCAATGAATCCGAATCCTTTTTTATACGAATCAAGAGTGATAATGCATCACACTACTAAGGAAATAGAATGCGAAAATGATTGGGAATATGGAGATATGTTGATAAACATTCCTCAACATCCCCTACCCATTATGAGAAAGCTTATGGAGAGAAATATCTTTTTCGTGCAAACAAGCAGGGGAGCTTGTTATTTCAGAGAGCTCTGGCATAACGAGGATGCACAAAAGCCTATTGACACTTATTTGTCTACAACATGGGGTCTCAAATATGCTCGACATTCATGTCTCATACGAGCAACATCGTACTACTATCTTGAGACCCCTGACATCCGTGTCTCATGTACGCAACCTCCTACAACATTACTGACAAGGTGGAGGGACCACCAGAATCCAAAAAATTAGTAGAAGATCTAATTGTAGATCTGGAAGAAGTTTCAAAAGAGTTCGAAGAAGCTGGTCAAGCCACTATGGATGAACTCAAAGCAAGGCTTTGAAAATCGGATCGGACCGGTTGGTTCAACCGGTTGAACCGCGAACCGGCCGGCTGGCCGGCCGGTTACGATTCAAATGGAAACCGGTTTCGCATCCAACCGTGGTTAAACCGCTGAACCGCCGAACCGACACCAATTTTTGATAATAGGCCGTGTTGCTCGTTCACGAAGCAACAAAGGAAAAAAAAAACCCTTGTTCGCTTCTTCGGCTTTGAGCTTCAACAAAGAAAAAAAAACCCTTATTGACTTCGATCTATCTTCTTCCTTGACGGCGTGCGAAGCTCATAAGCCAACACCATTTCTGTGTTGCTCGTTCGCGAAGCAAGAAGGCAACAAGTCATTTCCTGGCTCCTGTAGGCCTGCTCATTCACGAAGTGAAAAGGGCCGAACATTGGCTCCTTCAGTCGTTCTGGTTTGTTTCAGATTCTGTTTTTTTTTTTTTGAAAAACATGTTGCTTTCTCAGGTTTGGATTTTGGAATGTGAGGTGAATGATTGATTTTTTGTAATATTCATGTTTTTGTATACTCGGCTATCCACATGCAGTGCCATTTTATTATACCCAGCTATCCACATGGTCTTCTTCTTCATATTCTTTTTTTCTTGTTTGTTTGTTTAGGCCATTTTGACTTTTAAGTTTAGGGTCTTTACTAAAGCTTTATTAAACTTATGTCATTGTCTCATACTCTCATCTAAGATTAAAAAGAAAATCATTGCTCTATAAGTCTATATATTCTTACTGGAATCTATCCTCCTCTTCCGATTACTTGGGAGGAAAATAAAAAAAGTTTTGATAAATCATTTAAGAAAAAGTTCATTGGATAATATTTATTTATGCTTTATATTATAATTATGTTTTTCTTATTTACTTTATATAATATTTACTTTTTATGCTTTATATTATAATTATGTTTAATTTTTATTATATATTTATAAATAATTATGTCATTATTATAATATTTAAATATAATAAATATTTATTACGTCATCTGATTCAACCCCGGTTCGACCCCGGTTGAACTATCAAACCGCTAACATCTTCTTCTTTCGGTTCATTGACTAGTTTAATTTTTAAAGCCTTGACTCGAAGAACTCAAAGAGATAAATTTGTGTACCAAAGAAGATCCAAAGCTAATCATTATTAGTGCAAATCTTTTGCACGATAAAGCAAAAGAGCTAAAAATGCTACTTCTTGAGTACAAAGATTGTTTTGCGTGGAACTACACCGAAATGTTTGGTTTATCACCAGAGGTGGTAGTGCATAAGCTCTCCATCAATGCCAAAATACAACCTGTGAAACAAGCACCCAGGAGAATGCGACTTGAGATTGAAGAGCAAGCCATCGCTGAAACTGAAAAGCTCATTGAAGCTGACTTTATCCTGGAAGAAAAATGTGCTGACTGGATTGCCAACATCGTCCCAGTAAAGAAGATAAATGGTCAAATTCACATTTGCATTGACTATCGGGGCTTGAATAAGACATGTGACGCAGACAAATAGACTAAAAAATGAGAGTAGAACACTTAGACAAGAAGAACTTTTCTCAATTCAAATTTTAGTAAGCCAACACCAAGCAAACCTTAAAACAAATGAAAGTTAGACAATAAACGAAAACAAAAATAAAAATAAAACAAACTACCCTCAGAACAACCAGCTAGTGGTCACCTCACATGCATCAAAATAGTAGGTAAGATAATAGATGCTTAAAGACATGCAAACCAAAAGTCCACCACAACAACTTGAGCCAACGTCCACCACAAACTCCTTCGACAAATGCTACCAAACCGGCCAACCAAACACCTTCAAAAGCTTGAGAAGAAAGATACAAGTGGGGTGGAAAATTGTGGAGGGAAGAAGTAGGTAAGAAGCCCAAGACGAAGTCAAAGAAAGGAGAAGAGAAAGTGGATAAAGCTTGCAAGCTATCCAAGAAGAAAACCGTTAGTTTTAAGCAGTTTATACTCACCAAAATCAGCTCTAAAAGGTCACAAAACGGTCACTATATATTGGGGAAGAGAGGGAACTAAACAGCCCAAACAACCGCCCATCCAATCCAATCAGAAAAGGGGAGGCAAAAGATCAACATGCAGCCTGTTGGAGCAGCTCACGAAGGGGCAGCGGGGCACAACCACCAAACGGACAGCGCCATGGGGTAGGAATCGAGCAAGTAGAGGAAACAAATGGTCAAAACAGGGGAGAATGAACCCGGAAGCAGCTTTAATGAGCTGAAAAAGGTAGCAGAACTCAGCAACCAACAATTCTAGGTAGCAAAACTCGAAACAATCAAACCCAACCCAAAGAGCTTGGGACAGCCCACATGCCTAGGCACCAAAGAAGTTAGCACACCAAAGGCAATGCATGTCCAAAAGCACAACCTACACCATGATCATTAGTTGCCTTCCATCATAGGGTAAAAAAAATAAAATAACACATAAAATTCAAATTACAATATAGTTTAATAAAAATTGATATTTGCATGCATCATCATGTCTAAAGGATGATTTTCCACTCCCCATTGTAGAATTTATGGTCGATAATATATCGAACCACGATATGTTCTCATTCATGGATGCATCGCGGGTTATAATCATATTAAAATGGACTTACACGATAAAAAACACACTGCCTTTCGAACCCCCATCAACATATACTTTTACAAGGTTACACCGTTTGGATTGAAAAATGCGGGGCCACCTATCAAAGGACGATGACCCACATCTTTGATAATCTTATACATAAGCATGTTGAGTGTTATGTTGATGACTTGGTTGTAAAAAGCAAAGTTCAACATGGGTAAAGGTTATGTGCAAGTAGTGAGCTGGGTGTGTGCTTTGAAGATGGATCGTTTAAGACTTTTCCTTTTTCGCACCATGAGGTTTTAAATTGTCAACTTGAACGCTGATCATCAAATTCTCTGTTTCATTTCCAAAAAGCAAAAATGTAATGAAGGAAGGTACCTTGCTTTCCAACACTTTTTAGGGTTGGATTTCATGAATAGTCTTGTCATTCAAATTACCGCCATGACGTTTTATCATACTTCCTTTCTTTTACATTATTTTCTGTTTTTTTTTAATTGCTGGCTATTTCTCGGTTTTCTTTGTTTTGTAGGCATTTTTTGCTTCATATTTTTGAACTACTGGATTTGTTATATCTTTTGTTTTTGTTGTGATGCTTTTTTGTAAACCAGGTTTAAAGAAACTGGAAACGCTCAACATTAGATGCTGCAATTGTATAAGGGATGAAGACATTCTTTCTCTATCAGGTAATGCTATTCAAAATTTTTAGTGATTTTATGTAGTTGATACCTCACAATTTAGTTATTTACCCGCAAATATTAGACGGGAAAAATTGCCAATTCCATGAACTCATGGCTACATTAGAATAACTGAGAATAAGGATTACATAACTTATGTTAGTTGTGTTATTAAGTACGATACCTACAAAGAAATAATTGAATGCATATTATTGAGCAAGAGCGAGAAGGATAATAAGTTTGATCCGTTTACCATCCATCAAAACAAAAATCAACTATATTCTAATATCACACGCTCTCATGTGCATGTCAATCATGATTTTAGACATGAAATCATTGGGCATTGCCTAAGCTTGCTTATACAAAAAAAAAAAATTAAAATACTAAAAGAATATAATGTAATACAGAAGGCGTGGTTATTTATCATGTGGAATTGTGTGCCTAAGAAAGTAAACCTACACTGCTGATTTTTGCAAAGGCGCAGTGCATGTTATGAAATCTACCTGACTTGAAAGTTTCATTTTTTAAAGATTTCTGAACATCTTTTTTTTTTTTTGGAATACAAAGTGTATTTTTTAATTTTCTGGTTGGCTCAATTATTTTAGTTATTTTTTTCCTTCTGTAATATATGATATTTTTTCCTATAATATTTCTCATTGCCCAGATCCGAATATATCTGGTCGAAAATATTATTGTTTTTTCTTATTAGCTTTTACATAAATCAACTATGCCAAGCAATTTGGGTTTGCCCACCCGACATAATGAATGAATCCAACTTGAACTCTTTTGGGGCGGATGGTGTCAGGAATCTTGAAAGGGTACAATGTGGGTAGAATGGAATTACGAAGGTTCAGGAGTGTAGTTAGAGGGGATGATGGTGTTGTGATGGACTAGGAGATCACAGAGTGGAGAAGGCTATAAATTGAGTGACTGACCAAGGTAAAGTATGGGATGGGACTTTGTTTTACTTCAGTAATAACTCAAATGATGGTCAAAAACACTTGTGCGATAAAGCATTTATGTAAATGTACGTGTCATGTATGTTTTTAAATTAAGAATTGAGATGAAAAAACCTGAAGTTTATATAACATTTAAACATTACATATATGAAGTTCAAATTAATATTTTCAGGTTTATATAAATTATCTTTGAAAAAGACCAGGTTGGTTTATGTAATATTTCGAAGAGGAGTGAAAGTTGATACATAATTTGAATTTTGTCAGCTTTCAAATCTAAGAAATAAAGTCGAGGGGATTAGCCACTTTAAATAGAGCACATGAGCGCACAAAGAGAAAATTATACCTGTTAAATTTTAGTAGAAGTCATTTACTTATAAATTATTATTGCATTGAAAGTGAGACTGGAAAAGTAGTAATCTCAATAAAATAAGGGAACTTTTCTCAAATGGCTTCTAAAGGCTTTCCAAAATGGCACTTATACCCCCTTTAGTTTATGAATCAAAGCTGTTGAAGATGCTCTAAACATCAGAAGCACCTTTTGTTGCATCTTTTTTAAATTTGAAATTCGGTGAGCTTTTGTTGGCTCAAGAAAAACAACACAATACATGAATCCCGCTTAACAGCTGTAGGATTCTATCTTCCTTGAGTCAATTGTAGTTAATCAGATTTTCTCTGAGGGTAGTATCAGGATTTAATTAGATTTGAGTCCTTAATTCCAATGAGCGCCAGCACTTATAGTTAATTACCCCTCTTAACACGTTAGAGAGAACTCTCGATCAATAATGAATAAATTTTAGGAATTTTAGTCTCAATTGTGGGAAAAATGAAGGTAAACACAATCAATATCTCATTGTTCTGTCATCCCGGGTATATCATAGGTTTCAGTCCACTAACACTAACAATTATTGACCGTAGTGTCTAGAGAATCTGATTAGCAGCCATGAGTTGTCTCATCTCAAGGATCCCGAGTAGACTGAGGTGGTTATATGTGAGTTTTAATTTTATTAGGTTTTGGGGTTTACATCTATTAAAATACTCAGAAGTTTATTTGATTTTGGGATTTATAACTTCGTTTAGAAGTTATCCAGATGTTAAAATTAGTGGTCTTACAACTTCTCTTAGAAGTAGCCTGAGTATTTGAATTTGGGTAGGGACTTATGACTTTCATTGAAAGTAGCCCGTAAAACGGGTCTTACAGTTTCTATTAGAAGTTGCGCATTGACGGGTCTTATAACCAAGCTCTATAGAAAGACTGCCTGTTATTTTTGAATTTGGTTAACAGGTCTTACAACTTCCTTAGAAGTTGCATGTAGGTTTAATTTTGAGTGAGACTTACAACTTCCTTTAGGAGTTGTCCGGTAGCTGGTCTTACAACCTAACTCTACAACAAGGCTGCTTATGGACCTAATTATTTATGTAGGACTTACAACTTCCATTTGGAAGATGCTTGAAAGTGAGTCTTACAATCTAATTCTTTAGATTAACATGCCCATTAATTTTTGGGATATTTTATTTTATTTAGAGATTCCCTAAAATGCGGGTCTTATTGTTTCAAAAGTGGTCCAATAGTGGGTTTTACAACCTAGTCCTATAGACTAGGATGCCTAGAGATTTAATTATTTGTTTGTTTGAGTGGGTAGTAGTTGTTTTGTTAGCTTGACACCAGATTGTAATTTTCAGTTGTTTACTAGTAGTTTATTGTTATGTGACACTAATACTTTTCACTGCAGTAGTTTCTATTTTGTTTTAGTAGTTCAACATTTTACCTTAATCTTTTTTCTTTTATCACTGTTCTACTTTTAATAGCCTGTTCTACTCTTTGTCTGTAGTTTAGTGTGACATTTGTTCTTTTTCCTACTTTAGCATTTATTATGATATTAATATAATTTCAATGCTTAATTTATTTCATTTTCTTGTTTGAAGGAGCTTGTGTTATTTTTGAGTTTACACATGAGAGTTGGATAGTTGTTTTAGTGAGAGTGTTGAGTTGGAGAGTTTTGTTTGGAGAGCAGTGTTTGTGAGTTTCTGTATTAAGATAATGAAAATGCTCGTCCTCTGAAAATTTGCTACCTCAAAACACCCAAAGGTCATATGATAGATTTTTTATTTGAGAGACATGGAGAATGCTCTCTACAAGTCGAACCTTATTAGTGTGTGGTGTTTTTACACTGTTTTTTGGGGAAATATAGCAACATCAGCAACAATAACAACATCAAGCCGTTATCCCACCATGTGGGGTCGACTACATAATCTTTTTTCTCCATTGTGCCCTATTAAGAGTCAAATTTTCATTTAAATCTAATAAAGAAAGGTCATTTCTAATAATATAGCTTGGATAAAACTGCATGTATAGCATCTAGGCTGTATAATCCTAATTGATGTGCTAGCATATCTTGTGAAGGAAACGAAGTGTTTTTCAGCCTTGTTTGTATGGCATGTGGAATGATTAAAATTTCTTTTCACATAGTTTCAGACCTACTTGCTGTGGCAAATTCTTGGGGACGTCTCCCAAGGGAAGATAATTCTTCAAAAGCTGGAGCAGGTGGAGGGTCATGATGGATTAAGAATTGAACTAAAAAAAATGAAAGACTTGTTTTATGAAGTTGTCTATAATATCACATACTTATTGTTTGGTTCTTGTAATCTAGTATTTGGTTAAGGAGCTTGAAAAAGGTAAAAAAATCTTTATATTTATTCTGGATAACTGAATTGGACATATTAGAAATTAAGTCTGGGTTCCTTATCAGCCTTTGATATGACATTTGGAAGAATATGATTAGAAGACTGGAATAAGTATATATCAAAATAAATGAATATAGTGGAATTTAATGGATTAAAGTTCAGGGGAGGGGACATATTAGGAAGATTCTTTTTTCAGAGTGCATTTATTTAAGTTGAATTGTATAGTGTATTTTCTTTATTGTATATTGTTTCTGTTTTCTTTATTAAATATTTTTCTTGGAAATTCTAATTAAAATTTGACTAACGGACCGTTATTTAGGCCTTATAAATTTAAGAGAGCTACAAATGTCATCTTGCAAAGTCAGTGATGCTGGCATTTCTCATCTGAAAGGTGAAAACTTGGATATAATTTCCCATATATGTATGCTGTATTATTGTTATTATTTTTGTTTAATAGCACTTTATTTTAACTTTGTTTTTTTTGTCCGTCTACTCTAACATACATATTATCAACACAGGTTTAAAGAAACTTGTTCACTTGAACTTGGAGGGTTGTCCAGTGACCGGAGCTTCTCTAGAGTTTATTTCAGGTCCTTAACATATAATTGATTGCTCCCAACCGCACCCCAAATCTGTTGTTGCATAGCAGTTTGGGTGACTGCTTGTTAAAATTTTCTAGCTATTCGCCTTTGAGTTTCATTTTCTTGTGTGATGCTGTAATTTTGTGCTTCTGAACCTCATAATAGATGATTTGGAATAAAAAAAAAAAACCCCACTCACTTCTACAAAAGTGTTGAGTTTTGTAACTCGTGTTATTTCAAATGTTTGTTTTAGATGTTCATTATGCATCTACATTTCTTTTCCTCATCTTGTTTTCCTGTATTCGCTTGATGTTGCTTATGCTTAAGCTTAAGCTTCTACTTCTATTGTTGTTCTGTGAACGTTGTGTACCATGCTCTATTGTTGCCTATATTTGCATGCAAATGATTTGGCGTTATATATATATACATATATATATATATATATATATATATATATATATATATATATATATATATATATATATCAAAAGATTGTCTTTACTATTTCCATCTGTGTTTTTTTTTTTTTGCTTTGAATAAGAAAAATATAGCTTCACTTACTATGAATATTGTGCTTTGGTGTCATGCAGTCTGTATAAATTCTTGATTTCCTTTGTAATTGTAGTTGCCCATTTACAACATCTATAAAAGCCAATTAAAGGCCTTAGCTAAAAAAGGTTGTTCTATGAATTTTGCTTTCATAGGATGAGATGGTTTCAGTGGCATTTTCCTTTCTCTTTTATTGATTGATGTCCGAATCGGGTCGGGTTCGGGTCGAACCCGAAACTGACCCGGCACTGTTCGGGTCAACCTGAACCCGACCCGTTTTTAAAAACGGGTCAGGTTTCCGGACCCGAACCCGACCCGACATGAATGACTCGAAGTTGACCTAAAATTGCTAATTTTCTGGTCAATATTCGATTTTCGGGTCAAAATCGGATAAAAAAACGGGTCAATCTCGGGTTTTCGGGTCAAATATGAGTTTTCGTGTCACTTTCGGGTCAATTCGGGTTACTGGGTCAACCCGACCCGACCCGATTTTTAAAACGGGTTGATTTGTTCAACATGAACCCGACCCGTTTCAGGTTCGGGTTGACCCGAACCCAGATTTTTTCAGGTCGGGTTCGTGTCGTGTTTCGGGTCGTGTCAAAAATTGACATCCCTACTTTTTAGTCTTGTTGTAGTGTGGTAATGTTTTTTTGTAAACCCCGTTTTAATCCCTATGCTTATAAAATCAAACAGCTTCCTCTATTTATTAGATTATTTTTTCAGTTCTCATTAAAACATTAAAACAAGCCTTAAAAAATATGGAAATTCGGCATTCTTGGTTACATTTCCCCTCGCTGAACTTGAAGTTGATTAATTGTTGTAATTTGGTGGCTTCCACACCCAATATTTTATTCATGTTTTAATTGAATGAAGCTGTTTTTATTTTATTTTATTTAAATTTTGTGAATAGATATTCCATACACTTCTTTCCACCTTTTGCTATCCAGAGATAACCTAGTTCAAAGGAGGAGACTTAAGTGTGCTAACGGCCTCCATATTGGTGGTATCAAATTGCAATCTTTTGTCACATTGCACGGGGTAATTTTGCAGTTGTTATACCTTGGATGGTGTCATGAATCAATGTAATATTGTAGGAAGAATGGATAGAAGAAAACCATCATAATCAAGCACGGCGATGCTTGTAGAGGAAACTTATGGATCATATTGTAGGGTTTGAAAATTAGCGGTCTATGTTGAAAAATCTGGGAAATCATTGACAAATAAGATCAACCTAACGTTGATTTTGGCATTAATTTTCTGTCAGTAAATTGGAAGCTTGAGCTTGTAATTTCTTATTTATCAATAGCTCTTTGATACGTTCTTTGAAGATCTACTTTACTCTCCATCATCATAAATTTTTTTTGCAGAAATACATGTCTTGTAATAGTTTAGTCTTTAAATTATTATTTGGAAGCAATTTTATGAAGAAAAGTAGGCTTTCTCATGGGGTATGATTGCCTGGTTCTGACGGTTGGTCACACCTTAGGCTCCTTAGGCTTCCGTTCATGGAGAGTGGGATGCTGAAAGTCAGCTATTTCTCATTTAGTCACTTTAATTACAATGAATAATACTTTTACTGAGTAGAAGATGACAACCATTGCACTGATTATGTTAGTCAATTTAATAATTTTTCAAGTTTCATCTTATTCCATGTCCCAAAGGCCAAAACTTGTTAAATGAGATTTTATCTTTGCACTTCGGGCAATGATGGAGGCAATGTGGTTATAACCAAGTCGTCTCTTTTGCCGTTCAAACTTAATACCCATTAATTTTCCTCCATATGTTCTTGTCATGTGAAAATTATTTAATTTCAGATTCTTTTCGGTTCTGGTATTGGATATGTGGATGGAATTGTTACTTAATATGTAGTTCAATAGTATGTTCTTGTCTTGTAAAAGTGGTGAACTGTGAGGTTCTGTCCAATTTATAGTTGGTTCGTGTTATTGTAGATTAAGCAAGATTTTATTCGGTTTCTTAGATAGTTTTTTTTTACAGCACCTCTATATTTATTGACGTCGGTGGCTTTTATTTTTTGGTTTGCAGGTCTTGTCTCACTGTTGTATCTGAATCTTAGTCGGTGTTGTTTATCTGATGAGGGATGTGGGAAATTTTCGGGTCAGTTGATTCCTTTGCTTGTTATTGGTATTGTCATCAATTGAGATGTTTAGCTCATTGTAGTTTTATCCTTAGCTTACTAACGATCACTTCTTGTAATTCTTACACTTCTACTTTATTGAGAAAGATGATCAAAATTGTTCCCGTTTAGATTTAAAAGTTGAGCATCATCATTGTCTGGTGGAATAGTAGATTCCATGGTACTAAGAGCTGAGCCAGTATTCATTTTATCTTTCTTGTCCTATCGGGTGCATACAATGCAAGATTAAGTAGCTTTTTATAACTAATACATGCTTGGCATGCTTTACCAGTATTATCTTGATCTTTTCAGTCTGATGGTTAATTTACTTGCGCTCGAAATATTATGTGACGAGCTCTTAAACAGATATAAAATAGTTTGAATTACTTCGAGTAAGATTAAGGCATGGATCCTTTTGAGCTGTGATCATTTAAAAAATATGTAGTGATGTGTCGTTTTGATTTGGAGAAAATTTGCCTAGGGTTCTTCATTGAAAATTTAAATAAGATCAATACCTTCAATAATTGCACTAAATGTAAAGACATCTTAAATGATCCATGTGCTAAATTAAATGTCATAAGTAAGACATTATCCAATGTAATTATAGAATTCATCTCGGGCAACAATGCATCCGTTAAGAAAATTTTGTTTCGTTTGCTTGGTAAAAATCTATTTGGATGTATAGAATCTTTTAATCCAGAAGTTTGAATAATGTTGAAAATGGTAGTGTTGATCTAATTTTTGAATGTCAAACGTACAAATGCATATGTTTTGGTACACAGACACACGCACAAACCAACCCCCAGCACATATGAACCTGCCTGTACACATGCGCATGAATACACACATATAAACTTGATTTGTGTCAGTAATTGCAATATTAGTCTTGATTATGTAGAGTTTCTTTGCTGTTTGTGTCTAATTCCAAGCAAGCTTGGTAAATAGTTTGACTTTAGAATATTGAAGGGAGAGGCACATATGGAGGGGCAGAGAGGGTGAGGAAGGGAAGGTAGAATGGCAAAAAGAAACGTTGGATTCAATCCAACAACCTTGTACTAATTCAATGATTAACAGTTTATGCATGTTTCTGAGGATTTCTTTTTTTAAATTATTGAGCTTACTCAGAAATTTTTGTTTTATAGATCTAGTGAAACTCAAAGTCCTGAACTTGGCTTTCAACAACATTACTGATGCATGTTTGGTGCATATAAAAGGTATGCTTCTTCGTTGCTGTTATTATTATTATCATCATTATTATTATTATTTTTATCCTGATTGCTTACTCATCAATGCTTGGCTATGAAACAGGTAATTATTGAGATATCTGGTGATATGAACACACATTCTAAACCATTCTGAAATAATGGAATACTAAGCAAACTTAAATGTTCATTTATGATGCCAGGCACGCAGTGCACTAAATCCACACATTTGCAACGGTAATATTACTAAAATTAAAAGCAGAAGAAAAAAGTTTACTAAAAATAACTTCTTGTTACAAATGCCCATACATAAACATAAAAGGAGAATACAAAACGATGATAATGAGTAGTATATTGTTAATTATGAGTATATAAAATAGTAATAAAAATATCTTTCTAACAGACCTTTCATTATATATATATATAAAGTTTATAATGAATAGTTTAGCACCTTAAGTTGTTGTCTTAAGCAACTAGATTTTCCTAAAACACGCACTAAAATTTTGCGATGCAGGGGATCAAACCAATGTATTTTTTGCAGTTATGGATTATTATGCTGCAAGTAGGAGTAAAAAATATTAATAGTATACAAATAAAAGGAAAATTGCTTGTAAATTGTAATGTTAGCCTACTTTTTGCTAAGTGGGAACCACTCCTTGTGTCTTTCATCTTACTAAGATCATACTTCAATTTGAATCAAATAGGATGATCTCAAGAACCAACCCTAATATGTTCAAAAAATTTAAACTAGCAGTTAGAGAGATTGAAAAAAAAGCAGTTAGAGAGATATTTATGGTAAACCAAGCTAAAGAAATTGATTGAATATACTGCGTGATATATGCTTATGATCAGTAAACATGCTAATCATGTTACTAGGGGAACTGCTCTATTTTGAATTCAACATATAAAGTGCACCCAAAGAGCGGTTACCATATGTTAGATAAGAAAAAAACACCTAACAGAGAACCAACTATTCACCTATGAGACCCATATAAGCATAAAAATATCATGGCAAAAGCCATTTTAATTTGCAAAACAACTACCAAAAGTTTGTCCAAACTACTGTCCATAGTGGAAAAGGCCCATAATTATTACCGAAGGACAAAAAGTAACCCCCTGAAGCCAAACAATAGCTTTAGCCAACAACTTCAATGGATAATCGTCCTCCAATCGCCATAAAATAGAGCCTTTTAATACCACAAAATCAACTAATTAATTATAGAAAAAATGCAGTAGATAACGGATGAGAAGTGTTCCAGAGAAAATCAACCCCTGGTAAATGTTATCCATTAGAACTTAGTGAGGGAACAAAGGGTAAGCTCAAAAGTGTATCAAATATGCCTAATGTAATGAATCCCACTCATATCTCACCAATAAGATTATCACACAATTTTGATTGAATAAAAGTTCTTGTTTCTTTGAGTTTACAACCTTCATTGGCCTACCATCCAACAACATAATTGCCTTCACAAGGTATGTATATCATTTTATTTTGATATTTTAAAATTAAAAACTTAATTTGGCAATATATATTTAATACTCTTAGATGAAAAATTTATCTGTATTGAAAATAATAATGATTTTTAGAGCTGTTGACCTATAACTGTTTGCCAAACCGGACACCTTTGTTTGGACCAAACCAACCCCGCGGTTCTAACGGAAACTACCCACGATCTCGCACAGTTGTTGCACCCTCTCGACAGAAACCGCTCCTCACGACATAAAACAACGAAATCTCTCATTCGTCTCTCTGACGCACACATAATCGCTCTGAGAAACAAAGACAAGCAAGAAAGTTTAGACCATACCTCTCGGCTCCCGTCAAACTCAACCAACCAAAGCCACCAGAGTCATCCAAGATCCAACCTTTCGTCGCTCTGCTCCTGCCGACGCTCGAAGTCTTCCGACCGACCGTCCAAGGTCGTCGAACCAGTGATTTGCCGTTCTCTACCATACATCACGCCGGCCACCTCTTCACCGTCTCCACACAAGCACCACGCCGTCGTGCACAAAGCCGACCCACCGGCCGACCTGCCTCCGGCCTGATGAAACTCCGGCCAGCCCGCTCCATGGCCTTCCCCTCCGTCGCGATTGCTCCCGTGTTTGTGCCCTAGCTGCCCGATCGGGCTTCTTCCCGATCCCTCTCCTTCTTCCCGATCCCTTTCCTTCTTCCTTTGTTATATATTATATATTATATATAAGATATATATATATATAGAGAGAGAGATAGGGAGAGAGAGAGAGAGAGAGAGAGAGAGAGAGAGAGAGAGAGGGAGGGAGGGAGGGAGGGAGGGAGGGAGGGAGGGAGGGAGGGAGGGAGGGAGGGAGGGAGGGCGGGCGAGCGGGAGCGGGAGCGAGCGAGCGAGGGAGCGAGGGAGCGAGGGAGCGAGAGAGAGAGAGAGAGAGAGAGAGAGAGAGAGAGAGAGAGAGAGATCAATTTTAAACAGGTATGAAGATTTGAAGGAAGTCTCGGGGTTGATCCGATCCCCTGAAGCCCTCGATTGTCGAGATTATCCGGCCGAGGGAGCGCAGACACTACTCTTCCAATCTCCTCGCCGTTGATTCGCTCTGGCCGAGTCGAGCCAAAGGGCAAGTGCCCTCCCCAACCTCCCCGCGAGAGGAGGGGACGCCGGAAGGCTGCCGGATTTTTGAGGCGACATAGAGTATTTTTTAAAAATTAAATTAAATTGCTAAAATTAACAGGTCGCGTATATTAGAAGACTTGAAGAATCTCTTATGGGATCGATTCGCTCTCCCAAATCTCCTCGCCGTTGATTCGCTCCACCCGAGTCGAGTACTCTCTTACCTCCCGGCATTGGGGAGGTGACGCTGGGAGGTTGTCGAAATTTCCTCAAAATTTCGGGACTTAGCCAAATTTTTAAGAGATAAAAAAAAAACAACTTGGGATTAACTAATTGGATAAAAAAAATCTAAATTAATTAAGAGCATTTAATTCAACATCAAATATCTTAATTAATTTAACTAACCAACTTGAACAAAATCTCTTAAATAAAATCAACTAACATAAATTGGAATAATCATTAATAATAAAAAAAAGGAAATCATGTACGACTACATTCGAAATGAAGGTGAAAATTTTCTACAAGTCCACGAAGGGAGATTGGATGCTAGCAATTTGCTCTATACATAATTTGTAGTGCCAACTTTAATTATATATAAGATTTTTAACTAAGGCTAGTAAATGAATCCGCATCCATAAAATAAATATTCTTTTGTTGTATGATTTTTATTATGTTCTAAGTCACTATGGCATTTTGCTCATGTTGTTTATGCAATGTCAAGATCAATTAATAGATGATTATATTATATTGATCAAACTTCCTACAAATATGAACTAACTTCTAAGGCAATTGATCACAATATGATGATTTGAAGAACTGATGATTCTCATAAATCATTAAGACCTTATACTCAAAGAAATTGAGAAATTGTCTAGGTCACCTTCAAGGCTTCAACAACGACTGATTTGTAATGAATATAATTTGTCGTGCTGTTATACGAGCAATATTTAACAGACTTGTGAGCGGCATATTATAATTCACCTATAAATGGGAGCAAATAATTTATAGTGCCCATTACAAGAATGCTACAATTCACCTATGAGAAGGAATAGGGAATTCGTAGTGCCCACAACAACTAGTTTGCAAGCAAGGACAAAGAGCTTGTATCAAATAAATCAGTCTATTTATTGGAGAAAAATAGGAGAACTTATAATAAGCAAGATAATTCTCCTACGAATATTAGCACGGTATCTTAATGCCTATTGAACAAATATTCCTTGTAAGCTATGTTGAGTGGGATAATAACGACAAAAGGGATATCTTCTGTGTGTTACAAATGAAACCTAATTTAGAGTGACGCCACCGGATCCGCAACATGTATACAAGCGGACAGAAGGCGTTCGTAGCCCCTTAAATAAAATCTCAGAAATTTTCTAAACAAAATCACTCTTGCAAATGGATCATATTTAAATATTTTAAAATGCCATTTATGTATTAAATATGATCCTTTTAACTAAAATTCTTGCATGTGCTCTGGTCAACATATTAAAAGTATAAACACTAATGACCGAGAATGCTGCGCAGGGTCAAATGCTTCCACCCGCATGTGCTCCAATCGTCACATCTAAGCCTTAAATCCAACGATTCGAGAATACTGCGCGAGTTAAATATTCAAGTTTCATCCTCCTCCACGAAATGACCGGAGTTGACATGACTTGAATAACAAAATGTCTCCCAAAATCCTACGAAAATAAAAGTAACCTCAATGTCACCCCGATGATGGCCATGTTGACGAGAAATCTCAACCGGATGGGTCAAATCTCAAATCAAACAAGAGCCCAAATTCTTGAAATAAAATATATCATCTAAAAAAATTAAAACTAAAAAACCATCCACCTCCCGCAACCGTTTGTCGGGGGTGATAAATTTGAAATTAACCTCAGCTCACAAAGAGCGAATGTGTGTCGGGTGTATCACTTTGATTCATCCTCGAATAGTCTCTTGCCAACAGGGACGTGGCTCGTGCTCTCTGATTGGGTGGTTTTGCCGCAAAATGGTGCCATTATATTACGATCACGGCCAAAGCCCGTATGTTCCCTAAAGGCTTCAAACCCTTGAGTTATGAATCATAGGGTATATTCGATAGGCATCAAGCCCTCTGTCAGCTAAGGTGGATTCAAATATATCCCCTTAGACAAATAAAAAACAAGGTCTACAAGGTATCCTTGGACGAAGCAACCCATGACTGCTGATGAGGTGCCTTCTGTCAGGTTGGGTCGACTACCTTCTCTGACTAAGTAGACCAGGGATCATGACAGCCCGAGATGACGGAACCATGAGATCTTGATCGGGCTCGTTTTCATTCCTCCCACCATCAGTTTTAAGTTTTTGGTGATAAATTCTAAATTTCAAAATCCAAATCATAAGATCAAATTCAAAACCCTAAAACTATTGCTATTATACGATAGTAGGGGTGTCAATATTTGACACGACCCGAAAACCCGACCCGAACCCGACCCGAAAATTTCGGGTTAGGGTCAACCCGAACCCGAAACGGGTCGGGTTCGGGTTAAGCATTTCGACCGGTTTCAAAAATCGGGTCGGGTTCGGGTTAACCCTTTGACCCGAAATTGACCCGAAAGTGACCCGATTGTGACCCGAAAACCCGATTTCGACCCGTCAACCCGAGATTGACCCGATTTTGACCCGTTTTTGACCCGAAAAGAGGAGTTTGACCCGTTTTTGACCCGAAAATTAGCCATTTTCTTGTTGGAAACGGGTCATTCGGGTCGGGTCGGGTTGACCCGGACCCGAAGCGGGTCGGGTTCGGGTCAGGAAAACTGACCCGTTTTTAAAAACGGGTCGGGTTCGGGTTGACCCGAATAGTGCCGGGTCAGTTTCGGGTTCGACCCGAACCCGACCCGTGACCCGAAATTGACACCCCTATACGATAGGTTCATAACCTATGTAATAACCTCTTTAACAACTAGCTTTAATCGAAAGTTCTCCCCTGTTATCGGGAGGGGTAATTAACTATAGGGGCTTGCGCCTATAGGAAACCAGGACTCAGATCAAAAAGTCCTCACAAAATGAGGGCGAAATCTCTGGGTAGTGTCTTATCTAAAACCCAATCTGCCTTCTGAAAATTTCCCCGGAACCTAATATTGTTAAAACTCTCTGCCGTCATTGTCACACATACACTCAAAAGAAAAATAGACGGATGGCGCGGAGAGGCCGGGATCACACACACATCAAAATGGGAAATTTTCGGAGCCCACAAGAGCATTCGTCTCAATTCATATATTTATGAAACCATTAAGAGATCATAATTCCCTGCCATATTGAAGTGCAACAATTTCAACATAAAAGAAAATTGATGTCCAAGATAATCATGGAAATTAGTAAGAGTATTGCTATCTTAGTTTCTTATGGAGATCCCATAAGCAGCCTCTCCTCGATGAGGCATAGTACAATCATCCTCTTTTATTTTAGTACTCTAAATGGAGGTTTAGTCTAATAAACGATCTTAAGGTTTTTTTTTTTTAATGGGATCTTAAGGCTAAGAATGCTGATACAAAATTTTTAGGGGTGTCAATTCGGGTCAACGGGTCGAACCCGACTTGACCCGGTTGTAAACGGGTTGACTCTAACCTGACTCGGTTTTGCAAACGGGTCAGATTTTTCAACCCGGACCCGTGCGGGTTATCGGGTTGACCCGACTCGACTTGACCTGCAAGGCTTCGAGCGAGGTGGAGCGTGCCTGCGAGGCTTCAAGCACGCTCAGTGCGGTTCGATGCGAGAGCTAGGGCAAGTCGGCGAGGCCGATGACTAGGCGACGTGGATGCGACCATCGACTACGTGAGGGCTAGGACAAGACTCCGGCTACGCGAGGCGGGGTGAGTGGGCGACTAGTGTGGCTCCACTGCTTTGCGGTTCAACGCGAGTGCTAGGGCAATTGGGTGAGACTGCGGAGTGCCGCAGTTTGACGTGAGGGCTAGGGCGACTGGGCGAGGCTGGTAATGCGAACGCCGGTTGGCACACGGCAGCCGAGTCGATCCCGGGTCAATTTTGGGTCACCGGGTTGTCCCAGACCCTACCTGTTTGTTAAACGGGTCAACCCTAACCCGAATTTTTTGGGTCGGGTTGTCAGGTCGTTTCAATAATTGACACCCCTAAAAATCTTTCATATTTCAGTTTCTTAAAATTATGAATACTTGTAAGAAGAAAGAACCAAATTTTGGTTGATTATTCCCAATATTATTCTTTTATTATTCAAAGCAAGCATGTTGTATTTCCAATCATTCTTTTCTAATTAAATATGCCAATGGTCAATAAATACTAGCATGCAACGACAATTTTGAGATGCCTCACCTTAACCAAATTCCTAAAGGATCTCTAAACATAAAAGAAGACATTTATGGAGTGAACATGTGGGAGGTTAGAATTAAACGTAAAGGTTTATGAATTTCTAAATAGCCTTGACACTAGTATTATCGTGTAAAAGATAATTGATTGATTTTTATCAAAGCAAAGATAATACTTAGAGGTCCTAGAAACTCCCATACTTATAATTATGAAGTCCACTGTGATGGAATTGGGTAGCAACAACCTCTCACACAAGAACAAATTTTATAAAGAGGGATGCAAGGATCCCACAATGAATTATCTCTTGAAGAATGATGCAATTCAAATTAAATTTTGTGTTAGTAGACTAGCAGTGTCTTTAGAAGAGTCGAGAATAGGGATCTTAGAGGTCATTGAGTTCTTCTCCTCTAGAAGGATATATAATCTATTCATCATCCAAAGTTCCAAATGCTATTCATCAGGACGTCCTTAGCCTTGGGCCTTGGCCTTCAAATATCGATGATTTGAGAACAAAGAGTAGATAGTACTATTACCAAATCAATGGTCTTCCCCAAAATAAATTTCAACAATACCAGTAGACCATAAGATGAACTCATCCCACTGTATTTGATTGAACAAAGTTTCCTTTAAATTGGTAAATCTAACTTGCAATAGCCCACATCATAGGTGTGATTATCACCAGTATATTTGGATTTTGTAAACTCCATAAATTGTCAATATATTTGAGCTTCAACCATTGTTTGAATGAGAAGATTTTATAAATATGGAGGTTCTTAAACAAAGACCTCTTCAAAGGTGAGATAGTACAAGCCATCTAGTTTTGGTCTAATGAATTTTCCTCATTTGTCATTTCTACTCTTAGGAAATATGTTCTTCTATAATTTATTAAAAATTGTGATGAAACGATTGATAACTTGCGCTAGATAAAACATGCATTGAATTTTTTAGGTGTTTGATTTTGCCACCAATATATAACTATCTTTGGTTCCATTCATTTAATGTAAGGTGGATTTTGTTTAAAATATTTATCAAAGATAAGATTTCTTCTTGCGTTAGAAGAGAGAGACTCTTAGCTTTTATCAAAGGAAGTTATTTCCTAGAAAATTGAGTCTATGCAACCATTTTCATCTAGAATGCTCTCTTGCAAGTGGGAGGAGTGATTATTTTTGTGTGTTTGGCCCACCTAGGAAGTTTTGATCTCAGATCTAAATAAGCTCCAATCTAATATCGAGGTAAATTTGATTACAACAAGGTGATCTTTCTCTCAAGAAAAGTTATTCTTGATTTTTCTCGTGAAAGGGGTGCTTTTTAAGAGATTTCAATGTTTTGTTTAAAGAATGGATGGCCAAATTTATCATAGCAATGTTCATGAGGATGATTAATGTGTTTGTAATGCGGACAGGTTGGGGAGGTGGAAACTGTTTTTTGACTTACTAGTATGGCCATTACATCCATGATTCCCTTTACCACCCCTTGAACTACTGACCAAAGTATATTGGTAAGGAGTATTAGGTTGGGGAGTAGAGAGTTTTGTGACGGAAAGAACTTGAGAGAGAAAGTGAATGAGAGCAATTACAATATTAGGAATTGTGGAGTCAGCCATGCAGAGAATGAGAAGGTTGCATGCCGCATATAAATTTGGCGATGAGGAATTTGTTGTTCTCTTTCTGCCAAATAGTGTGATCAATGTTGAACTGATGTTATTGAAATAATGTTATTGAAGTAATTCATCCCAATTTCTTTGTCAAATGTTTATTGATTTGTGCCATTTTTTGAAGATAAACTTTTTGGAATAGAAAGCAATAGGGTTTGGATGCTGGCGTAGGCGTGATATGATAAATATGGATACGGTAGCTAGGTTAGTTGTAGGTGGGGTCTTGCTGCTAGGGCTTCGACTAGTTTACAAGGTTTGTTATATGTGTGAGAAAGGACCAATTCTAGCTAGGAATCAAGTGGTATAAAACTATAACATGTAGGGGATGTAGGCTGTAGGTTTTTGGGAACTGGAAAAGGAAAGGGGAAAGGAGGGGTGAAGGGGAGGGTAAGACACTAACATTGTGATAGGAAGCGGATGCACTTTTCACAAAAATCAGCCGATGAAACATGAAAAATTGGGAAGAAGAATGCCCAAAATAATTTTTTTTGAAAGAACTATAAAGAGAAATGCAAGATACAATTGGAGAGAAGATCCGACTCCTCCCAAATCCCTAGATGCCGGCTAGAGTTGAATAACCTTAGAGTAAATTAAATTCAGCAAACTTCTAAAACATCCTCTGAAATCACCCCATAGTTAGCCTTAAATAGGCTCACATAATTCTCTCCCAAATCAACTCCTTTCTCTAAATAAATCCCTCTTAGATTTGAATTCAAATTTGATCTATTGCCCTAAATAATTCCCTCACAATCATAATTAATTTTTTTTAAATTCCTATTTGATTAAGAACATTCCTAAATAGTTCTCTCTTGATTAAGAAACTTCCTAATTCCCTTCCAATAAAATTAGCTGGTCCATTAATACTCTGCTCCCAAAGTGCCACCTTGTCCTTAAGGGGGAATGAAGAAACTGCTGTTGAAGCACTGGACTAATAGCACTAGATTGAAAAATGGACTGTCACTAGGTCGAATGATCCCTGTCTCCAGCATCTCCCTGATCAATCTCTCCATCTCATCTTCTTGGAGTTGGGGAGAATGGTACAGACGAACACTGATATGTGAGACTCCATCCTTCCAAATGTTAGCATGCTCGTGTTCCCGTGGAGGAAGCAACCCATGAACTGGCTGGAACACATCTCGATATTCCTGTAGGAGTGGTTGAACCATGTCTGGTGCTTATATCTTCTCCCCATTTTCTTTTCCTTCCAAACTCTGCAGCTCCACCAAAAATCTTACACCATTTCCCCTCATTAGAAGTGGTTCCAAAGATGACATCTCCTTTTCTTCCCCAAAATTTTTTACCTCCTAATTCTCCCTCATCATCCTAATATTAGGGTTTCTCCCATTTTCTTATTTGGTCAATGATGCTCTCACCTCCGATGTTGTCAGTTTGGTTTTGCCCTCAAGCAGCCTCTTTATCATCTCCTCAATGATGACAAATTTCTCATTGATCTTCTCATGGATGACTGAAAATCGCTTTTCGAAACTTGAAATCTTTTCTATAAAATCAAATTTCAATTGTCCGATCTCCCTTTTCAATACTTCTACATTTCTTCCCGCCATAGGTACCTAGATCTTAGGCTCTGATACCAATTTGTTAGGAAGTGGATGCACTTTTTACAAAAATCAGCTGATGAAATACGAAAAATTGGGAAAAAAGAACACCCCAAAATAATTTTTATTGAAAGAACTATAAAGAGAAATGCAAGATACAATTGGATCTTCAGGTGGAGAAGAAGATCCGGCACCCAAATCCCTAGTCGCCGGCTAGAGCCCAAATAACCTAAGAATAAACTAAATTTAGCAAACTCCCAAAACATCCTCTGAAATCACCCGATAGTTAGCCTTAAATAGGCTCCCATAATTTCCTCCCAAATGAGTCCCCTTTCCCTAAATAAATTCCTCTCATATTTGAATTCAAATTAGATTCATTTCCCTTATTAATTCCCTTCCAATTGTAATTAAAACTTTCCTAAAAAATCTCTCGTTAATTCCTCTTTATTTTCCCTAAATAATTCCCTAAAGAATTTCTTTTTCTGCATTAGGTGGAAATTGTAATCCAGCAAAGAAGGAGATAATAAAGATAAGAATATTCTCAGAAATGGGGATATAAAATAGTAGTAAAAAATTATCATTCTAATCTAGTACTTACCATCACGTCCTATTCTTAGTTTCTTTTGAAAAATGGGATCGCTGACGGAAACCCTAGTACTTAGATATAAATAGTTTATTTTCTAAAACTTAGATTCTAAGTTTATAAATTAGCTATAAAAAGTTTCTGAAAATATTCTTCCTATTATCCACATTAGTTTCTTAGTTGAATAAGAAAGAAACAAGGGTTTCTCGTTTGAGCGTTAAACTTGAATATTATGCCCTTATAGATATTGTGGGGTTGTTACTTGGACTTTGATTGCTGCTTGCTGATATGGGTATTGTTCATGATGCTATCCCTCACTATTTCATTTTGAGAGTCACAATGTGAATGCCATTGCTCAAATTAATATCTAAAATGAGCGCACAAAGCACATTGAGATTGATTGTGCTTTCATTTGTGGTGAGATTGTTTTATTATTTGTCTTTAATATATTGCTTTTGAAGGGCAACCAACTAATACCTTCATCAAATCTCCTTCTCAAGGATGATTTCAAGTACTATATTACCAAGCTCAAGTTAATATCTTCTTTCTCCTTTAGTTTGCAGGGAAGCGTTATATATATAACCACATATACTAACAGCCTTAATATTCATTATTTAGTGTATTTTTTGGTATATATATTCATTTCTTTTTATCTCAATTGGTTTATGTCATGCATATGTTGTACATTACGCAATGGTGTAAAGATCAAATTCTCTTCATTTATCTGCCTAAACAGAGATGGAAGTGTTGTTCTAGTTTGTACTTTGTGCTTATGTTTTTTGTGGCATTCTTGATATGATCGCTTGTTCTTCATAGACTACTATTATTTTCTTATATTGCAGATCTTATTAATTTGGAGAGCCTGAACTTGGATTCATGCAAGATTGGGGATGAAGGTCTATTAAATTTAAAGGGTATGAATGATAGAACTTGAATTTTTATTACGTTAACTCACTTTTTTGTTTTCTACTCTTTTAAGTTTCTATTATAAACTAAAATGGTTTTATCTGATCTTCATGACACCTGTGACTATGGGTTTCCATCGTAAAATTTCATATGCAATTATCATTTGCTAATTGCGTGTTCTTGTTATATTTTGATCTCATGCTCTAAGTGGATGGGGAAGAAGTGAAGAACCAATCGGTTTCTTTTGAAATACTGTATAACAAGTTCATTGCTCTTTTGTTTTCTACTCTTTTAAGTCTCAATTATAAACTAATATGGTTTCATCTGATTTATGACACCTATGACATTTCCACTATAAAATTCCACGCGCAGTTATCATTTGCTAAATGTTTATGCTTGTTATATGTCTGATCTCATGCTTTAAGCTGATGAAGAAGAACCAACCTGTGATATTTTAGTTGAAATATGTAATGAGTTTGAACATTAACAAATATTTGTGTATAACACATAACTTCAAACTACAATGATAGCCAACCTTCAGCAAGGCGGTAATTTAATGTTTTTTTTTTTTTTTTAATAATTTTGTTGCTCTTAGTCCAGTGTAATCAATTTATGAAATAATTGTGTTGTTAGCCAACTTAATTTTGCACATAAGAAACGGGCTCACTTTCTTTCAGGGCTCCTGCAATTGAAAAGCTTGGAGCTATCAGACACAGAAGTTGGTAGCATTGGGCTAAAGCACCTTTCTGGTTAGCTTTCATACTCGTGAATAAGTTAAAGAAACTTTGTTATGTTCTTTTGTTTATCCAGATCAGAAGATCCGATTGTTTCATGACAACTCATTTGCGTGCTTTTTCTAATGCTTTGCTTATGTTAATGATATAGATTTATGTCCTTGCATTTATGATATAAACTGTTTTGTTTGAGAACCATGTTTTTTGTAAAGTTCTTAAAATAATTTTGAGAACCATGTCATTTGAGTAAACTATTTGTTGATTCAACTGCCACGTGATATTCATCTTTATATTAGTGGAATCTCTATTCCCAATGATCTGGTAACATCATATGTTTAGAAGGATACTCCTAAATCATTTAGAACGTTCATATTGGTTTTAATTTCATTTGGGTAACTTATCTTATGAAGTGGTACTATCATTTAAAACAATGTATTAGTCTAAATGATACAATACACATGAAATTAGATGAATGCTTAGCACTCGGTGTAGTTGTCATTTTATTGTGTTCTAGAACACCCTACTTATGGGGTGAGAGTATTAGTTGGGTTTTTTATTTAGGAATGTGGCTTTGACAGATTCCTACGATGCTGTAGTAGAAGACTGTCCCTGGTATTCAATGTATTCTAGGCTTGCAATGATCAATGAAAGGTTTATTGATTGTATTTATGACACATTTTTTGGTAAAGAATGTGGGTCTAGATAAGATTCATTTTAATTATTAAGATCAAGATTTACCAAAGGAGCAAGCTCCTATGGCTAATTGTATTATGGGCATGTTCGAGCAGTCTTTTGTTAAGGATTCAATGTTGGGCATGTCAAGACTACTCTTGGTAAGGAGTCAATGTTTGTGTTCAAATCTAGTAGGTTTGATGTGGGCCTGGTCAGGTCAAAGTAAAAATAAACCCCACGTTTGGAGTGAATCCTACCATTGAATTATGGGAGACCTCCATCACATCCAGTTGCAGCTTGTCCTCTATCTCTCTCTCTCTCTCCTATACTTTCACCTCCCTCCTCTATTTCCTCATCATCACAGATGGTGAGAATTTGAAGAGTTCGATCCCTATACTTGTGCCCTGGAATATACTTCTCATCACATCTGAAATATAGTCCCTTCGCCCTCTTCTCCTGCATTTTCTTCTTCGTTAGTCTTTTGAAGTTCCCCCAACTTCCTCCTGCTTGATTCTCCCTTGGAGTCTCATTAATGTTGCCCGATGCAGGCCCCTTGGGTGCTAAAAGAGTGGTCGTCATCCTGTAAGAGCCTTCTAAATTGTTGCTTATGGCTCCCCTCTCATGATACCTCTGATTTTTCACTAGTTGTGCTAACACCATGGCCTCTCCCAAGTCATGAGGCCTCATGACCTTCACTGCAGCTCTGATATCTGATTTGAGCCCCTTCAGAAAGTTCCCCTCCAATGTCGTATCTGAAAATCGCTCAACTCGACTGGCCAGATGCTCAAATATCTCTTGGTAATCTGCCAATGATCCGTTCTACACTAGTGCAAAGAATTGATCATAGAAGTCTCCTTCCCTGTTCGTTTGAAAATGTTCTATTAAACATTCCTTGAACTCTCTCCTGCTTCGTAGGGGGTCTCCTCTGGTCCCTCCAATGGTACCATGACAATGCCTTCCCCTCCAAACATAAGCACACTGTTGTCAACTCTCCTCCTCCGTAAACCCATTGACGCTGAAGTACCTCTCCACCTTATAGATTGATGTAGACAAAGGGGGGGTCAACTCATGTCCAAAATAAGTCAATTTTGGTCTCCCTCGAGTTTACAAGCTCAATCAAAATTGAGCTGAAATTTTAGCTCATTTATGAGTTGGTCTTTAGTTCACTTATTGAACTAAGGGTTAGCTCATTATTAGCTAATATTTTAGTTCATAGTTATCTTTTATTAAATGTACTTTTTTATTATTTTTATGTCTTTAATTATGTTTGCCCCTTGGAATTCCAAACCGGCCTTTGGAATTCCAAGAAGTGTTGTTTCCCATGTGTGTCTCCTTGGCTTCCACCATGGGCTATTGTTTTTTGTGCCTTTGCCCCTTGGATTTCCGGCCGGCTGCTAGTTTTCCGAGCCTGGGTGTTTTCCCGTGGTTGTGGCGCCTTGGTTCCGTGCGGCCTCCTTGGCTCCCGCGGCTGCTTCTTCGGTTCTTGGGCTTGGGTTGTTTTTCCATGAAAAGCATTAGGGTTTTAATGTTTGTGATGTTTAGAATTCCTATGTGAATTCAATGTTAGTGTCCTTTTGTATTCCCCTTTCATACCTATAAATATGAGGGGCTTGTAATGTTTGAAATAGTTGAATGTTATGTGATTTTTGGAATCTAACCTACGGATTATTGGAAAAGCTTGCGAGCTTTCTCCGTCTTCTTTCTCATCCCCTCCGGAAATCTTGCGAGCTCTTTCCAACCTTTCGTCTCGGCTTCTAATCACTTTCGTCTCTAAGTAAAGCAACTTTAGGGTGTCTTTGATTTTCGATTCGAGTTTGTTAGATCGTCGTTTGTAGTCTTTTAATTTCTTCTTTTTAGTTTAATTTGAAATGTAAGAGTTTGTTCTTCCTCATCTTTAGTGCATCCTTCGTGAATTAGTGGGTCGTCAGTTTAGAGGGCCAATCGTTCGTGTGGGCGAGGGGTATAGGCTCCCTATATTTCTTGCGCCCACCATAGATCCACCCATGTGCGTCCTCCCCCTCGAAAATGGGCATCTTCGGCTACCTCACATTCTGATCTCTCCTGTTTCCCCTTATTCCTTTAGAGTTTCCCCTTTCCCAAGTGTTGAGCCCTCCCCAAGTCTCTTGATCTTCCCTTCCCCTTTCATACCCGTAACCTCCTTCGAATTCCCCTCTTCTTCCTTCAAAATCAGCAACTCGGCAGTCATAATTTTCTTCCATGTGTTCCCAATCAGCACCGCTTTGCTCCTGCCTTCTATACCCATGCCTTTCCCCAAACCTACCTCTATCCTTCCTCTGGAAAGGCTCCATATGAGATCTTCTCCTTACCTCCTCTACGATCTCCACTTCGTCTTTGTCCTTACGAATTTCAGAATTCATATTCTTTCCTTCTGGCCCTTTCTGCCCATGAAGCTGCCGTTTGATTGTGAATTTCCAACATCTTCATCATATCCTGTAAATCAGCTACTTGCCCTTCCATGGAGGAAATTCTATCCTCCACCGTTGTCTTTATCTGATTCATCTAACCTTCCAAGCGTTCCTCCAACGCGTCTACCTTCTTGGCCACCATTAAACAAAATTTATGAATATTGCTACCCAAAATCAGCAAAAATTCCTCCTAGATGAAATTTCACCGTTGAATTTGTAGATAAAATAGCCCTTATACCAATTTGATAGGAAATATTTGTAGATCTCAAGTATTTCCTATCAATCTTTGGAAAGCAGCGAGAATTCTCCACAAAAATCCACACAAAACCACAAAAATAGTATATACTTTGTATTATTTGATGAAATAGAAACAAAAAATACCAAGTTTAAATTGATCCTCTATTCAAGAGGAGGAATTTTATCTTTCCCAAATCTTTAGACACTGCTAGAGCCCAAAGAAAATTAAGAGATCTCAAATTTCAGCCAAATTTAAGATACCTTAACCCTAGGAAAACAAACTATTTAATGTATACAATTCAAAAGGAAATATCTAAACAATCCCTACATTTAAATTTCCCTCCTTGCTCTCTTCAAAAACTTTTCTTAAATGCTCTGTCTGGGTTGTTGGATCGTGCGGGAGGTGGAGGGTTCCACCTTTGTGTCATAAGCCGGTCTTGTATGGACTGGTGGATTGGTCTAACAATTCACTCCCCAAACAACGCTACTATACCTACAACTCTGCTCGTTTTCACGAAGCCGCATGCATAAGCCCCCCATTTATTTCATTTACACGCAGATTCCTGCTTCCTCTCTTGTTCTCTCTTGGAAACATGCAGAAGCCCTAACCGCCGGCCCTCTCTCCCTGTTGTCCGCTCCCTCCTGCTCGCACGACTCCGTACGTAGGACTCAGTCACGGCCCTCTTGCTCTCCCAACTCCATCCCGCATGTGCCTCTTACACAGGACCCCTGCTCGCTCTCCCATTCACTCATCCAACCACACATAAGAGCCCATACAAAGGATTCCTCGCTTGATCTCTATTTGATCGCAAGCAAGACTCGCACCTAAGTCAGCCAGTCGGCCCGAGTTCGCCGTTTTTCTACGCCTGAACTCGACACGAACGACCCATGAACAACCGTATGCTCCCACACGCGATCTCCAGCTCGATTTGCCTACCCGTCTCGCGGTCTGATCCTAGCCACAACATGTGGCTTGTCTCCCTCAGCCGCACATCCCGAGCTCTCTATACCTCATCTCACTCTACCGCTCGATAGAACTAGCCGACTAGACCACCGTCCTATCTGCTCGTCTTCGTCCACTTCCCGTGAGTATAATAATGAAGTGCTTGTAATATATATATATATATATATATATATATATATATATATATATACATACATATATATATATATATATACATACATACATACATACATATATACATACATACATACATATATACATACATACATACATACATATAGGAAAAAAAGGAACAAAAAAAGATGAAATAGATACCCGCCAATTTGAAGACATGTGTTGTTATATCTTTTGATCCGGATAAGAATATTTGATTTTAAGTCCTTGTGCCGTCGTATCTTTTGATTCAGGCGAGAAGAACAACGACAAGTGCCGTCCCAACCTCGCTTTGCGGGGAGGGGACGTCGGGAGGTTGCCAAATTTCTGAGGAAAGCACTTAAAAAAGGAAAGAAAATAATAATATTTAAAATTAATTAAAAAATTGTAATATATAGGTGGTGCACTTATAAGGAATTGAAGACCTGCGTCGTTGTATCTTTCCTCCTAAAATCTAATCAAATTCTAAACATTTAAATGTAAATCTTATCATAAAAAAATTAAACTTAAATCCATCTACATTTCGCAACGATTTGACAATGATGATGATTTGAAGAATAACTTCAGCTCATAAAGAGCCGATGACTTGTGAAATGTACTACTATAATTCATTCTCAGTTGATTCATCGCCAATGAGATGTGGCACGTGCTCTCTGACTAAATGGTTTTACTGCAAAATAATACCATTATATTAGGGTCATGGCTAAAGTCCGTATGTTCCATAATGATTAAAAGCCCTTTAATTATAGAGTGCACTTTATAAGATATAGAGCCCTTTGTTAGCTAAGGTGACTTAAATTTATCATCTTAGATAAACATCCATCCTAGATTTGTAAGATATTCTTGGACAAAGTAACCCATGAGATCTGAACGTTGTTATTAGGGGGCTAACTTGGGGTTAGTTTAAGGCAATTGTTTAAGGTTTGGATGCAGAAGCATTGAGTCTCTGTGGTGGAGCTTTGTGTTGTTTGAGTGTTGTAAGTTTTTGGAGTTCTCATTTTATAACTAGTATAAGGCTTAGATATTCCCTTCGGTTGTCTCTGGTTAATAGATCAAGTAGGCTTAGAATTTGCAACAGAGCTTTTGAGTTGGAGTAGAGTTAGATTTTCCGATGTTTTAGAAGTCGAGGTACCCTTGGTCAAGATTGGGTGGTAACTGGTCATGAGATAGAGTATGGAAAGGAATTATAATTAACAAGGCTCTAATCATACGACTTTAATCAAATTCAAGTCTCAATGAATAAAGTTTGAGCTCAGACATTAGAGAGGTGAACTGCAAGAATATAGAGAATTTACATGAAATGTAAAATTCAGAATTCCCCTAAAAAGATAGATCAACTCTCATGCTTGGAGAGTTGACCCGTTTTGATATGGTTCCTCTTAGGTGAAGCTATAGGCAAGGCTATATTAGAGACACTGCCTTGAATAGGGTATTCAAACATTTGCTTTGGCCATCTGTGTGGATCATCCGTTAGGACGCCTATTAATAGATGGGTCTTTGTAGATGATTACTATTGTTAAGTAAGACTACCTTGTTTCAGTTTCTAGCGGAGTACTAAAGGGATAGTATTAGTGGGCAAGTATAATTTGAGTATCATGGTTAGGTATCTTTGGACGATTTGCCTTAATCAGTCACTCTCTTATTAAGATCTCAATCACTTCTTGAGTGGCTTGTAAATGATGACTCCCGCTGGACAACTTCTCACAAATGATTTGGCCAAATGAATCAGTTCTCTTAGATGGGTCGACACAAGTAACTTGACCCAAATCAATAATGATTTGGCCCTGCTAGCTAAATTGACTTGATCAACTTTTATGAGTAATATGATACGCCTTAGGGTTCCCAAGTTAGGGTTTGCCCTAATGCTCTTCCAAAGATGAAATTTCTCCTCCAAATCCAAGAAAAAAATCAACACAAGAGGGATGAGAGGAAGAACAAGAAACTTTGCATTCAAAATCCAAGAGAAACAAGATACAATTTGTCCACTTTGAGAAGGACAAGGTCTCCCACTACAAACCCTAGAAAAACAAGAGAAAGAAACTAAGGAGGCTAAGAGAAAACTCAAATCATGCATGCCCTAGAAATCTCCCTCTATTCCTTACTTATAGCAAGCCAAAAGACCAACAAAATCCACTAGTGGGCTGCCCAAAATGAACCGCCTGAGCTCAGGCTAGACCTGAGCCAAACCGGTCCAGAAATGGACTGGTTCCGCTCAAGCCGAATGGCCCCCGTCCCGCTCCGCGTACCTGCTTCGGCGGATCGAACGGGCGCGCCGATGCGGCGCCCGTTCCGACTGTTTCCGCGCGCCGCGGGGTCGCCCGCCCTCCCTCAGCTGGCGGAAGGCGGATCGCATCAATACTCCCTCCTTTAAAATTAACCTTGTCCTCAAGGTTAAAGAATGTAGATTCCTTGGTGGTCGGAAACCCACAAAGGCTAGGGTCACCCTGTAGTGCCACCCTCCGACCATTACTCGTGTATTTTACCAGCAACTTCTCCCAATTGACCTCCATGTCTCCTAAAGACTGAAGCCACTGCATACCCAAGATGACGTCGGCGCTTTCCAGATCAATTAGCAAAAAATCTTGAGTAATTACCTCCCCTTGCAAGATAATAGTGACTCCCTTGCATTTCCCATAAATACGGGCCTTCTGTCCTGTGCATATGGTCACCTCTACCTCTTTGCTTGTTATCACCTCAAGACCCAACTGTTCCGCCACTCGATAGGCCAAGGAGTTGTGAGTGGCTCCACAGTTAAACAAAACTCTCACCTTGCACTCTTCAATTTCCCCCTCCATCTTCATAGTGGGATGAAATGGTAAACCTTCCATCGAATTCAGACTGACTTCTATCATATCTAGGTGAGGATGCTCTACCTCACATAGCTTTTCCCTTGTTGTCCCTTCATCTGTGTCCTCATCTGAATCCCCCACCACTATCACGTGTAGGGTCTTCTCTTTACACCTATGCCCAGGTGCAAATTTCTCGTCGCAACGGTAACAGAGGCCCTTGACCCTCTTCTCCTTCAATTCGGAGTCAGTCAGTCTCTTGAACCCTCCTTGGTTCACCACAGTGGTGGCTTTCTCCTGTTTTACCTCCTCTGGATGAGTAGTGGCAGTTGCCTTAGGTCCTTCGAGCATGAGTGGAGAGCGATAAGTGGGGTGAGATCCCCCTGATTTTCGTGTCTGATCCGCCTTCTGCTGGTCCTCAATAAGTTGAGCTGTCTCCATAATTCCAACTATCCCTCGTGGGTTGACCACCCTGATGGCGGCTCTGATGTAGGGTTTCAACCCTTTCATAAAATTCCCCTCCATGGCGTCATCGGACATTCCCCTCAATCGCCCCGATAGAAGCTCAAAGCGTTCCCGGTACTCTGCTACTGTGCCTTCCTGAACAAGAGACATGAACTGTTCATAATGGGTGCCCTCACTGGACGCTCTGAACCTGTGCAGTAGTAGGTCCTTGAACTCTTCCCAACTTCGTATAGGTTGTCGCCCCTCAATCCATTGAAACCAAGCCAATGATTTCCCCTCCAAGCAAATCGGGACAGCCATCAGCTTTTCCTCCTCCGTGTCGCCGTTAATGGCGAAGTATCGCTCCACCCGGTAGACCCATCCGTACGCATCTTCCCCTTCGAATACGGGGACCTTCAACTTCCTCATCTGTGTATCTGTCCGAGGAGGATTCCTCCCATCCTCCCATGGCCCATGCTGAAATCCCTCCCATTGAGGTCTTCCCCTCCACTCCCCTGGATACGGGGTCTGCACCCCCCTTCTTGGTGGCTCCCAAGGGGCTCGGCCCCCCTCGTGTGTACCTCCCGGTTGTCTCGGCCATCCACCCCCGACCTCTCCTGTGGCTCGGCCCAACTCCGGCGGCCCTCCTGGACCTCTCGGCCACCCTCCTTGTGGCTCCCAATTGGTGCGACCCATCTCTTGCACTCCTCCCGGCCTCATCGGCCACCCTCCATACGGACCGTGAGGGTCACGTACGGCTCCTCCCCCCTGGCCGGCGGCCCCCTCCCACGGGGCACCACCCACGCCGGATGCCTCCCACCCTTCCCTTGACCAAGGCTCTTGGCGAGAGATGTGAGGTGGTGCTTGCATGGCTTCCCCCGGTTAGCTTGCTCCATCTTCCCTAATTGAGAAATTAGGGTTAGGGTTTGACATCGGCGATTTCCCCTTTTCCTTAGGATTTGATTGAGCAACTTGGGCGTCTACCAATTTGCGGATCATCTCTTCCATCCCCCAAATCTCTTCTCAAGGGATGAGAATTTTCCAATGACGAAAGCTTCTCTCCCACTTCCTCCTTTAATTGGCTCATCTCCCCTTCCAAAACTTCTACCTTCTTTGATGCCATGCCGTCTAGGATCGAGAGCTCTGATACCAACTTGATACGCCTTAGGGTTCCCAAGTTAGGGTTTGCCCTAATGCTCTTCCAAAGATGAAATTTCTCCTCCAAATCCAAGAAAAAAATCAACACAAGAGGGATGAGAGGAAGAAAAAGAAACTTTGCATTCAAAATCCAAGAGAAACAAGATACAATTTGTCCACTTCGAGAAGGACAAGGTCTCCCACTACAAACCCTAGAAAAACAAGAGAAAGAAACTAAGGAGGCTAAGAGAAAACTCAAATCATGCATGCCCTAGAAATCTCCCTCTAGCCAAAAGACCAACAAAATCCACTAGTGGGCTGCCCAAAATGAACCGCCTGAGCTCAGGCTAGACCTGAGCCAAACCGGTCTAGAAATGGACTGGTTCCGCTCAAGCCGAATGGCCCCCGTCCCGCTCCGCGTACCTGCTTCGGCGGATCGAACAGGCGCGCCGATGCGGCGCCCGTTCCGGCTGTTTCCGCGCGCCGCGGGGTCGCCCGCCCTCCCTCAGCTGGCGGAAGGCGGATCGCATCATAATATAGTACTGTTATTGATGATTGCTACATGCGGGCATAGAACTGGTACTCACGCTTCTATCTTATCTCCATTTATTACGAATCTATGGAGATATTATTGTCTCTATTCACTGCAAATCTATGGCAATACTCGATGCGTTGATTGTTTTCATTTAGTGGAAAGTGGTTGTGCACCACCTTATTTTTTTTTTATGCAGTCTACAAACGTATCTATTTTTTTCACTTGAAAAGTCGTGGCTAGGAAAAATGTGAGTTAAGGCTTCATGAGGTTGTACTTTACATCTTGACTTCACTGTACTTCCTGATGGAAAGAATGCAAAAACTTGATTTAGGTCCATAGTTGGAGCCAAAACACTACTTGTGTTCAAAATATTAGTTTAAAAAAATACTGCATTGAATGGGAGAGGATGAGCTTTGCTTGCTCCAATTATCTATCAAATCTTATTCATGAAAAATAAGGATGAATGAACCGTGCAAATGCTTAGGTTTAAGTGTTTAACTACGGTATGGGGTTCATTAATTTGAATTCTTTGATAGAAGTATATATGTTTCTATCAATTATTAGACCTCTATTACATTTGATTATATTATGTGCAAGTATGATTTTTTTGGTTTCTTCCAACTAATAAGCAGAACGGACCATTTTCTCTTTTGCAGTTATTATTTCAAACAAAACATCCTTTTCTCTAAGTTTAACTTCAGCTATGTTTTTTCCCGTACAGGTTTATGCAATCTAGAAAGTATAAATCTGTCATTTACTATGGTGACTGATGGTGGCTTGAGAAAGTTATCGGGGTTGACATCAATTAAATCACTGAATCTTGATTCTCGCCAAATAACTGATGTTGGCTTGTCAGCTCTGACAAGTAAGACATTTTAAATGCATGGTGCTTGTCAATTAAAAATCTGTTCTGAAGTTTATTTTATTCAATTTAAATAATTTGCACATTCATGCTGGCATGTCCTGGTTAATTGCTGTGTATTTGGGATATATCTTCTGTCATTTGCTTGATGGGAAGCGCCCTTCCATGTGCTTTTATTGATGTTCCAATGAAAACTGTTATGAGTTCTCTGTGCTAGACATCCTTTGCATAGAACCTAAATCTAGTTACAATTAATAGATGAATTTGTAATAGTTCCATTTTTCATTTTATTATTATGGTTGTAAAACAAACTTGCGGGGATCGATATCTGTAAATACTAATGAACATTCAAGTGTATTGTTATGCAAGTTATTATATGAATGCTAATTACATTGTTGCAAGGAGGAATAACGCTTCACTATCAAGTTGAATTAAGCTGCAGTATGATGAATTTTGTGTTTGGGATTATCTTTTGGATGCCTAATCAAGTGATTGTTGTGGCAATGGCTAATACTATGAACAAGCCATTGGACTGGAAGTTCAGGTTACATCTTTTCAAGGATTTGATTATTAATAATTATATACTACTACAACAACAACAAGCGTTTATCGGGTTGGCTGTAGGAATCTTTTTCTTTATTGTGTCCTATTAAGAGTCAAATTCTTATTTAAATCTAATAAAAAAAAGATGATTTCTAATACTATCTAACCAAGTCTTTTAGGTCTACCTCTACTTCATGATTCTAGTGTTGAAATGAGGCCAAGTTGGGATGATTAAACCTTCATATGACTTGATTCATATTTGGCCATTAAAATTCTTATTTCATCATATAGAATATGGATTTGAAGTGTTTCTCAGGCAATTAAATGATTTTAGATAACATGACCCAAGTTATTAGACCATGTCCATGCTGATGTTGCTCATGTACGCCATTGTTAATACATGCACCCATTGGTGCTTTTGTGCCATGTTGAGCCCAGTGGATCCCCTGAGGCCTCGCTTGTGCGGCGGGTGCCAATGCGGGCATAAAGAACATTTTTACTATGGAATATATGGTTTGACCTAGGAGTGAGAACAAGATGATTTTGAGCCGATATAGTGTCGGCTCAAAATCAGGTTGAACTTGCATATGTTGGATAAAAAAAACTCTTTGATTGATTTTATTTGATTTCTAGCTGGTTCAAATTCGAATTGAGACTGCTCTCTCTCTCTCTCTCTCTCTCTCTCTCTTTCTATATATATATGCCATTATTAAATTAAAAAAATGTACATATTATTTATATTTCAAGCTGAATTGAAGCAGGCTAGATTTAACCCCAACTAAAAATTGGCTGAAAGATTAGATTGAGCTAAAAATTGGGCTCTTGCCTTCATTTGTTTGACTAGATCTGAGCGAAAATTGATTTAATCTTCAAGTGATCATCACTCTTTGAACTTAAATTTTAGCTGTAGTTTGTCCTTTATGGTCATCTGTTACACATTTGAATAATTTGTTCTCTGAAATTGTGCTAACCGAAGTATCTAAAGCACGCCTAAATTTAAGTATATATGTTCTGACTTGCTGTTACGGAATCCCCAGTCTTCCTACAATTTGCTACAATTTATTGGATGAACTATTCTAATTTCTAAACCATCGCCTTATTATACCTGTTTTTTTTTTACGTCTTTATTCAGCATCGATCTGAATCTTTTTCTGAAAGCTTGGAACTAGTTTTGCATGTGCCTTCTATATATTTTTAATTTTACTTAAAAAGATATATTCTATTGGGAATCATTGTTTCTTCTGTCTGGCTCTGCATCATATGGGGGCTTCTTTCCCATGTTATTTTACAGACCTTACTGGATTGACACATCTGGATCTTTTTGGAGCTCGTATCACAGATGCTGGAACAAACTGCCTAAGACGTAGGTTAACTAATCTCTTTTCTTTTACCATGTATTCTTTTCAATAGTAGTTCTTTCTTTATGTTTCATTGTTGGTGGCGTCATCACTCGGCTACTTCCCTTTCCCCATTAAACTGGAACTTTTGATGGATTCTTGCATTTTGAATTTTTTTTAAAAGTTTGAAACTATGCATTCACATCAACCATTTTTTCCGACCTGGAGATTAGCTTCTGCGACTAGTCTACTAATTAGATTGTCAACCATTTTCGAACCTACTCCATTTTATTAACAATTTTATGATTAAACTGTTTCATGGATTAATCAGATTTCAAGAATCTACGCTCCCTTGAGCTGTGCGGTGGGTCGATTACTGACGCTGGTGTGAAGAACATAAAAGCTCTCATATCCTTGACTCTATTAAATTTGTCTCAGAACTGTAGCCTCACTGATAGGTCACTGGAACATATATCAGGTCCCTCTCTCAACTAACTATGGAAAATTATTAGGTGCGGATATTGGACGTAGAGGTATGTTCGGACATCCACTTAAAATTTGACACGTGAAGTGCACTTTGGTTGTGCTTTTTGTACGCTTTACCTGCACTTTAATTGTACTTTAGTTGCTTTTACTGCGCTTGGCTTAAAGTTCCACGGACACATTAAATATATAAAATAAAAAAACGTGTCAAATTTTAAGTGGATGACCGGATATATCTCTACGTCCGGTGTTCGCATCTAATAATTTTCGGTCAACTACAAACTTGAACTATATATTATCAATCAGCATTGTTGCCATCCTAATTGAAGTTCATAAAAACAGTGTTGACTGCATTGGTTTCTCTCAATGTCTCGAACTCCCACATAACGAATGCTGGACTGCAGCACCTGAAGCCGCTAAAGAATCTGAGGTCGCTCTCTCTGGAGTCCTGCCGAGTTACAGCGACAGAATTAAAGAAGCTTCAACTGTCTGCACTGCCCAATTTGGTGAACGTGAGACCTGAATAGTTCTGCTCTGAAGCATGTAAATAGACCACGGTGTGGGAGAACTCTTCTATCGTAAATAGTTCTTTTCTGTGGCCAATAAAAATTATGGCTTGAATAACAATTGTACATATAGTGGTCAAGTTTCAGTTTTTATGCTTAAAGGGTTGGGAAGACTTGCGTGTTGCATGTGAAGAAACTTCTTTCAGAGCATGAAAGAGTGCTGATGAGCACTGATCTTCTTCCTCACACTATTTGCAAGCTACCTAAGCTGGTTTTATAATCTGTAAATATGATACAGATCTCATGTAATATATGTGCGCTATCCTGATTTAATCGGTGGCACTTTTAACATATCTTCTATTAAGTATATATTTTTTGCTCTCTTCTGTGTTGAGCAAATCATTGCTTGAGTAGCAAGAGTGGTTCTCTGTCGGTAGGTTATATTAAAATGATTTTTTAGTATAAAAATTAATTTTTTTTAATAGAAAATTATTTTAAGAAGCAGCAAAAAAAGCTGCCTCAAATGAAGCCTTGACGCCTTTCTTTCTGCTGCTTAAAGCAAATTTTTTATAAAAAACATTAATTTTTATACTAAAAGAAGTTTTAAGAAGTAGAAAGAAAGTTATCTCAAATGAAGTTTTAGGTTTTGTTTGGGGTTGCTTTTTTATTGCAATTTTTTAATAAATTTTTTAAATATTTTATTAAAAATCTATTTAAAAAAGTAGTGAGAAAGTCATCCCTAAAGAGGCCTTCAGACGTCTTTTTTTTGTTTTTTAAAGTAATTTTTTTTAGTATAAAATTACTAATTTTTGTTATTTTATGAAATAATAAGAAAGTCGTTCCAAACGAAGTCTTACTATTGGTTGGGAGCTATATATATTAATTAAGAAGTTTTAAGTTTGAATCTTGTCTATATAATATGGATATGAATTCATTTTAATTGTTCTAAATATCTCTCCTAAAATTTTTTTTTATGGGAACTATTGTTGTTACAAGTTCATTATATTTGCCTTAGATTAAGGAGAAATTATTGTGTATGCAATCCAAACGTGTTCGGATGTGCGTACACACTGCTTATTTTGTTGCGTATTTTTTGAGACATAATTTTTTCGTGACAAATAAGTAGCAAATAAATAATACTCATTAAATACACAAAAAATACGCAAAAAATACGTAGAAAACATAATGTATCAAAAAAATACGCAGTGAAATCAGCAGTAAATATGCAGCATCCGAACACAATTCTGCGTTCGGATTGAGTACACAATAATTTCTCTAGATTAAGGCTATGAAGTACGGGCACGGGAATATGATAAGAGGTAAAAAAATATCATAGGTCTAGAGTCGGTATGCTATATATATAAATTATTAATATCATTTTTGTAATTAATAATTTAATATCTTTTTATATTAAAATTATAATAAAATGAATTATAATTATTTTTTTGTTCTCACATATATTTTATTTAAAAAAAGTATAATGATAAAAATTTAAATTTATTTAACATGATCATTCATTAATTTATTTGGGTTCTCATATCTCACATATTTCTTTTTTTAAATATTTAAATTAAAAAAATAAATATTAATATTTTTTGCTAGTTAATTGGAGTTAATATAATTTATATTATGGTCATTAGCAGAACATGCACGCGTGCTCTCTTTAATGGCACATTCATCTTTATCTAGAAAAAATATCAGTTCTCGAAGATGTCTGATTAAGAGGGAGATCAGCGCTTCAAAAAATTTATCATTCATTGCACTAAATATATTCCCACGAAAGTGCTACAATTTAGAGGTGATTTTATTGGAGATAAAATGGATGTAAAGTATTTTAAATGCATGAGTTTTGAAAATATTGATGTTTGATTTGAGTAAAATAAATGCAGTGTAACTTTTTGGTGCATTTAGAAATCATTCTCTATAGTTCATTTTTTCATGCATTTAGAATTTCTCAAATATGGACGATTTTCAAATGCACCGTAAATTCAACACTATTTTTGTTGCCCACTACCAGCCCCCGCTACAGGCAGTGGCTGCCAGCTACCAAGAACACACCTCCACTAGCCATTTGTCATTGCTTGCCACCCACCGTCACCAGCCACCCACCATTTCCGCTAGCCACCACCACCCCCACCTCCACCGTCGCGACCGCTGATGCTGCCTGTCACCATCGACCTCCAGCCACCTCCTTCGCTTGTGACCCGCTGCTTTCAGTCTTCATCGTCATGTCGGCTACTGTCATCATCTACCACTGACACTATCACATATCAATTGACATCCTCTTTAGAATTTATTCCGCATTCATTTTACTTAAGCAAAAAAAAATCTCATAAATTTCTTTTACACTCATCCAAACAACTCAAAAGTATTCATTTTATACTATATTTCTTTTACACCACATTCATTTTAAATTGCATTCCCTTTTTAGCTAACTAAACAGCCCCTTGATCTCTCTTTGAGTATATTATGAATTTCTACATGATGAAAGTTAAAAATTGCATGCACAAAAATTAAATTTTCACCCCATTGAGGAGCGATGTTGCTCCTCTTAAGTGAATTGATACATGTACTCAAATTTCTTTCTCAACATGGATAAAAACTTGGTTTAGTTAATAATTCAAAATCCAACTTTTATAGTCATGAAAAACTACAATCATATATCATCTACCAATTCTTTTCATTCATAATGCCTCTAGTAGTTGTGGAGTCATTATTTGAGAAAGCACCAATAAATCCTAAGAAGTTGGCAAACTTCAAATCAATCATTGATTTATCTCCAATATTTAAAAAGCTTCTCTTCAAGCATTTATTTCTCTCATTAAATATTTTGATTTCATATTGGAATCTTCATGTGGAGCAACTCAATTTGGATCTTCATTTCAAAAAATATGATTGTCATACCCAATAAAAGAATGCATCAAATAACTAAGATTCATAATTATGAAATTGCGTAGGTTATGATTAATAAAAAATTTAAAAAATTACCTATGGTTGAAAGAGTGAGCTAAACCATGAAGATGAGTGTTGTTGTTATTCCATATTTATACAAAGATCTCATATAATACCTTATACAAGGTTGATTTTTCATCTCTCTTTCTTTTTTGTTGATATATGATATATTCTCTCTCTCTCTCTCTCATAGAATTCCACATATCATATATAAGTTAGAGAGAAGATTAATGAATATCATAAACTCTTAACATGTCATATATTGATTATGTAAAAAATAATAATACAAATTATTTTGTCCTACAAAAAATCATTTAATATCCTGCACAAAGTTGAACTTGTTCAGAGTGATTTGTGATGAATTAATGTCCTTATGAAGCTTGCATTACTTATTGTGTATGTGATCTAATTGCATTATGTATAAGTGTTCTTGCTATGTTTTATATTCTTTGGAGCTTATACATTCTTCAATGCAAGATTTAGTACATGAACAATATGAGTCCAATAAATGTACGAGTATTGGCTATTAATCAGAATTCTTGTAGCTCTAAACACTTGTGCATTATCAATGATAACTCGTACTATATATTTTCTTTGAAATCACCCAATTAGTCATTTTTTTTTATTTTATTTACATTGTAAGATTTATTCTTATAAACTCATTCATAGTTAGAAGTTTTTATGAGTAAAAGCTATGATTCTATAACTAAAATGGAATTAATTAGAGGGCTCTTTTGTATATGTATCCAACCATCATAAATAATTGTAACTCCCTTCTCATTCTAAATCTTTCTTATGAAGCAATGTTGTCCTCAAGAGATTATAGCTAGGAGAAATAAACAAAACATATAAGGTGTTGGCTGAATATGAGAAAACACTAAGGCTTCGTTTGGGACGGCTTTTTTATTGCCTTCTAAAATGGAGTTTTAGTACAAAAATAAAAAATTTTGTACTAAAACTCCGTTTTAGAAAGCAGTAAAAAAGCCGTCCCAAACGAAGCCTAAAACAATCAAAATTTTCTTGTAAAAAAAAGGACATTCCACTGAATAGAACATGCAAGCAATTTCTTCTTGTGAATTATCTTTAGTTTGCAAATTGAATGCTCTTTCAATAGCATTCGAGCTCGACAACTTCCTCTATTTTGGGACAGACTTTGGCCCTAAATAAAATATCAACATGATTTTGAGAGCTACAATATTGGTTGAATCTTTTTTATCCAAAAGAAGGAAGGGGGACCTTCTTAAAGGCAGCATTCTTCTTTTTATGCTCAGCTTTACAATCAAGCTTTTACATTTTTTAAATATGTGTGGATATTATATAAAGATATGATTGAATGTTTGTCCTAGATTGTTTGAACAAGTAATCTCTTACCCTATAATATGATCCCTTAAACTTTTATTGACAAAAGTGGCATTGAAACTCTAAATTGCCTCTTAGTCCAATTGATCTAACTTTTTCTGACTTGGTAAAGTATCTAAAAGGATTTCGTCTCATCCTCTTTAAGATTCTTACAAACCACACTTGTGCACATTTGAGAAGCCATAATCCTAACAAGCATCAAAAGAAATAGGTTTATAATTTGTGTGCTTTAATCCACTGATCGACAAAAATGCTTTAACAACAAAAATGTTGGTCACACTCGTGTATCATTGTATGATTAAATTTGATATATTAGCTAAATTAAAAAAAAAAAAAGTAAAAAAGGAATGAACACATTGTATTAAGAGTTGAAATCATGGAGTTTTACTAAATCAAATAACATAGAAGAAAGGTATGCCAATACAAATGAAAGCATCGAGAAGGTCAAAAGGAGATGAGATTCGTACTTGATACTGAGCTCTGTACTTCACAGTACTGAAAAATACTGAGCTCGGTACTACTCGATACTGAGCTCGGTACTGTGAAGTACCGAACATAAGCTGTGTCCGGTGTCCGAACCTAATAATCTCTTTCATAATTTTTTTATATATTTCTATAACACACAATAAATTTGTTTAATATTAGATATTGGAACATCAAATAAATTTTTACCTACTATTAAAACCTACATAAATAAAATAAACTAAAAGTAAAGAATAAAATATGATGCAGAAGCTCCTGAATTTCCAAATAATTGGGAACCCATTTTTTTTCTGCAAGGGCTCCGGGCGGCTCACTCGCGCGCAGCCTCCGCCCTTCCGTCCGCAAGAACTGGCCATCACTTCTCCTCCAGTCGCCGTCTGCTCCAACAGCAGGCGAGAGCCTCTCCTTCAGTGTTTCCGCACAGAACAGTAACTCCTCTTCCATCCCATAAACAATGCTCAAAATATCTGAACCCTATCTCCCTCTTCTCTGAAACTCTAATAGTCTAGTTCTTGATTCGTTTGCTTGCTTCAATGCCGCCTCTCTATGTAGAAATAATGCGCAGGTTTTTTTCAGGTACAAAGTAACAATGAGCCTTGTATATTTTGTTGTTAAAGCTTGTTTGCTTGTTTGCTTTTTTAATTATTTCTCTCTCTGAGAAATGTTGCCTTCGACGACGAGCCAATCCTTGTATTTATTTGGAAATCGCTTATCTTCGCCATCTTATTCCCTCCTGTTCATCACATCATCCAATATCAGGGTTTTATAGGTTTTTCGTGCTGATAAGTTGTTCAATTGATATGTTTGAAGCAGCGTTAAATAGTACAGTTCATTAGTTGCATCGGGCTGAAGGATATTTATCTCTTTAAAATATGACTGACGATCACACATAATTATATTTACAGGAGTTTGTATGGAGATTTGAATACATATTTCCTGTGAAGCACAGCCATGTTATCTGCTTATCGTTTCATCTACCAGTCCAGAAAGGTATGAAAGCAGCAAGTTGACTGTGAAGCACAGCCATGTTTCTTTTTCTGCTGAATTTTTTTGTGAGTTTATGTAATGTTTCTTCATTTAGCACATGGTTGTTTCACATAATTTAATGTGCATATTTGCAGTTGTATAATTGCTGGGGGATGCTGCAACATATTTGCTGTGCATCTGCTTCTGTTATTGCCAGAAAAGCTCCATCATGTTATATCCCTCCCTATGGTAGAACTGGTAAGAACACTAATATGTAAATCTTTGAAAATTCTTGGTAGGAGAAAATTTAATCAAAGCATATAATAATCTATATTAATTATTATATTTCCAAGAAGCCCACTACAACAAAGGAATTTTTAATGAAAGCCCTAAAATTGACTGTTATTTGTGTTAAAAGAATTGTGTTTTCTTAGATGGAGAATGGCACTACTATTTTTAGTTTGATGCAGTAGCTATTTCAAGTTATCAATAATTTCTTCAAATATTTTCACCCTGCATTTATTGGTTTACTACAACTAACTATTGCAAGAGGAACTTCTATGAAAAGTATATTTGGATCATGTGCTGGATTCAAGTTTAAACCACAACCCTTAAGGACTTGGGCCTTGTCAGGTAGGCTGGCTAAAAAAAAAAACTTTGTTCTGATAGCATCAATTGTACCTCTTTAAAGTGTCATTTACAATTTCAATTAGGACAAATTGTTTAGATTGAATTCTCTTTTCACAGTACTGAGTTTATTAAATCAGGTTTGATGATTCTTCAGTTATGCGTACTCAATTTTGTTTGCTGTTCAGGTCAACCATCATTCAGCAAATTATTTGGTAGATTTTCAACTGCATTGCCATTTCAGTGGAATAAATCGAGAGGTGAACTTTTGGCAATGATGAATCGTGTAAGGAGGTAGTCTTGAGGTTTTTTTCCTTTTCGCTTTTCTTCGGCAGATGTTACTTTTTTTTGTAACGGCTTATTACTTGTTTTGCTTTATCTTCACACTCATCACCTGTGATACCATTATGTGGAATATTGCAAAATACTTGCCTTTCATTTAATGTAAAGATTTGATAATAGGAAGGTATTGTCCTCACATTCACTTGAGTGGTTTTAACTTGGATGGTTGACGGTGAATGTTGATTGTATAGTGTGGCTGATTGCTATCTGATACACCAAAGGCCTATTGAACCTGTATCACCATGTTTGATAAATAAGAACTACCTTGCATATAAAATACCAAGTCTAACATTGCAATAGAAAGCGAAATAATTTATCTATAAACCTGAGTAAATATGTCACAACCTTTTGCTTTGCTGCAAATGTGCTGCATTGTAAAATACAAGGTAAAATCGATGACATTTCCGAGGCCATTGAGTTGTTAAGAAAAACTTTGAACCTAACAGATAAAAGAATAATTAGTTTGTGAGTGGCTTTCTCTTGTATTTAATTTTTGCCGAAACAAATGGCCCTTACGTAGTAGCACTTCGTCATGTAGGTACTTATTGTTATGATGCAGATTACAACATCATTTAATGCATAGTATACTTACCTATTCATGTTAATACAGTTTTGATTTTGTTACTGCTTTCAGCAATTTTGTCCTGTGATTAATATCCCTAATTATTTTCTTGATCATGCTCTTGATTAATGAACATGTCTTTCTTTCTTTGACATATGTTTTGTTTTTCTCCTCTTCATGTATTTGAAGCTAAATATCTAGTTCCTTTTAGAAGAAAAATTGGTGTCAGTCTCAGATTAAGATGCTATTTTCATTCCATGGGGGTATTATTTTTAGTTGCAGCCAGTATTTTTGTTGAATTTTGATAGGTTTTGAGAATTGACATTTCTAGTTGAGATTTATTTTTAACACGTCTATCATCGGTAGGGGTGTCAATTTCGGGTCACGAGTCGGGTTTGGGTCGAACCCGGAACTTACCCGGCACTGTTCGGGTCAACCCGAACCCGACCGGCTTTGGGTCCAGGTCAACTCGACACGACACGCTGACACAACAAATGGAGTTTCAACGTGACAGCAGCGGCACTGCGGGGACAAACCACGCGCGTCGCCGGTTTGGCACGACGACACTGCATCGTCCATGCGGGCAGGCGGGTCTTCCACGCGGGTCAACGCGTCGTCCGTTCGGCATGGCAGCAGTGCGGGTCAGGCCGGTCGGCAGCCGCTGCAGCGACAACTCGGTCTCAAGTCGCATCCCTTGTCGACGTTGTCGCGATCTCGGCAGTTCTGCGCGGCAGCGACATTGCGTGGACAAACCGAGTTGACGGACACGGCACGACAATGCTGACAGGCGAATTGACCAACGAGAAGTGACGGGCGTGAGTCAGACGGACGCGACACAAGGTAAGAGACGGAATTTTGGGTCAAACCGGGTTGATTTCGGGTTTCCGGGTCAACCCGAACCCGACCCAATTTTACAAACGGGTTGAAATCTAGAACCTGAACCGGACCCGATTCAGGTTCGGGTCAACCCAAACCCGAAATTTTCGAGTCGGGTTCGGGTCGGGTTTTCAGGTCGTGTCAAATATTGACACCCCTAATCATCGGGCTGACATTTAAGTCAATTAAATATATTTATGTTTCATTGAAGTTTGGAGGCTTTTAAAATGATAGTCTCCTATTATTGAGATTCATTTTCACAACCATCATTGTTGATGACATTGAAGTTGTTTTAAATATTTTTGTAGTTGCGTCGTAGAAATTCGATTTTGATAATTAACTCCTTAAATTCATCATCAACACGTCCATCATCGAGGAGACAAAAATCATTTAAATATATTGCATCCTATTGGGTGAGAATTCAATTTGGAGAGTTAAACTCTCCAATTGTGATTCATCATTAACATTGTTATTATCAGAGATTTAAATAATTTATACATCATCATCATCATCATCATCATCAAGCCTTTATACCACTACGTGGGGTTTGGTACATGAATCCTTTTTCTCTATTGTGTCTGATCAAGAGTTAAATTCTCATTTAAATCTAATAAGAAAAGCTCATTACTTCTAATTAAGTCTTTTTAGGTCTACCTCTACTTTTCTTGACAAATGTCAAATCTAATACATCTACTCTCCTAATTGGGTCATCAGAAAGCTGACGTTTTATGTGACCAAACTATCTAAGGTGACTCTCTAATCTTATCTGCCACTAGAGCTACTCCAACCTTTTCACGAATATACACATTTCATGTTCTATCTCTAAGAGTAAAGCCACTCATCCAACTGAGATTTAAATAATTCATATTCTTATTATTTGAATCTTATCAATTTTATTTTCCTACCAATAAAGGATCAGGTTCGATATCAACTTTGTAAATTACGTGAGTGTTGAATTCAAGAGTTTTCATTTTTATAATGTATTTCTTTTAATGAGGTTTTGAAAGTCTAATATGAACTTAAAATCAAATATTCGGTGGATTTTATAACTGTGCGTTTTTTTATTAATCCAAGTTGTATCGATTTTAGTCATTTCAAAGAGGAGGATTGAACTTGAATTTTAAAATCATGTATAACTTTGGCAACATATCCAGACCTTGGGTTTAGGAAATCTATGTGATGGTTAGAGCACATGCTGGTGATTTTAAATTTTTTAGATTTTGTGTACATTTTTTGAGGAATTTGCATGGTGCATTTGAAATTACTAGATGGACAAGAGGGGGGGGGGGTGAATTGTGAAAACTTTTTGACAATAATTAAAACCTAAGCAGGAGTTCTAAATCTTTTTGTTGTTTTTTAGAAACTTTACCATGAAAATTTAAACAAGTTTTCTTTCACAATTTTTCCCAAGCAAATATTGAAAAATAAAATGCACGCAGTAAGGAAAAAACACACCAAGATTTTTATAGTGGTTCGGTCATAATATGACCTACATTCACTCCCCGGAGTCCTCCGCTCCGGGATTTTCACTACCAACTATAGTTCTCCTTTTGCCCCCATTGGCAAGGCGGAGAAGCCTTTACAAACCTCCCTTTCACCAACCTGGCGTGGCGGAGTGCCAAACTCTGTTTTCGCCCTCCTGGCGACGGCAGAGAACCTTCTCGTTTTTCTCCCTCCTGGAGAAGGCAGAGTACCTCGAGGTCACGGATGTAGACGAGCCTTTTCCTTGGAGATCCTCCCTCAAATTCTTCTAGGGCCACAGGAGGAGCAAGATGCAGCAAGTTCGGAGCAACCGTGTGATCTCCCTCACACCTCTTCTCCCTCACAACGCTCACCTTCTCCTTCCTCTCTCAAATCCTAAAGAACTTCTCTTGAGCTCTCTCCCTTGGAATCCCTCTCTAACCACGTTTACCTCTCTTTATTCACACACAAAATACGACAAGTTTTTACCCATAAAACGAGCTCCAAAATCCCTGAGATTTCAAAAGTAGCCGTTACTATCGTACAGTACAGTTTCTAATCGTACAGTACGATATGTATAAACCGACTTCGTCCTGGTACGAAATAGTACGAACAGTTCAAAAATGTTCGTACAGTACGATACTAAATCGTACGGTATGGTCCATGACAACACAGTTCGTACAAGACGATAGTCGAGACGATCAAACATCGTCTCTGTTCATCGTATGGTACGATGTACATCGTACAGTCCGATGAAACAAAAAACAACTGATCGTCCGGGACGATATCCGGGACGATTATAATTCGTCTCTGTTCATCGTATTGTACGAAGGTATCGTACAGTACGATGTTCAAATTATAATTAAGCCCGGATCTCTTGCACTAATCACGGGTTAAATTAAGTAAGTAATTAAAGAACATCGTACAGTACGAACGTGTTCGTACAGTACGAGCGGCGGAAAACATCTTACTTAAGTTAAGACGGCTGTTAGGGTTTTGGCTTTGAACATATCGTACAGTATGAATATATTCGTACGGTACGATCTATTCACAGAATCGTCCTACAAAGCTCTGATCGTACGGTACGACTTAATTTCGTACAGTACGATCTACAGAGAAAGAAAAATCTAAAATTTTCATTTAAAACACTCTCCCCCTGTGTGTGTGCATGGTTGCTTAGACTTTTATGCATTTTGTGGCCAGACTCAAGAAAATAAAAAATAAAATAAAGAACAAAATACATTGCAGACTCATACTCCTAATCTACCCATCCTTGAGTCTTCCTGTCGTCCTGAGTAGCTTTTGATCTTCCTGAAATGTTAGTACTCAAGGACAATAGCAAATAATATTCAATGAATCTCAAGTCAATTATTATTTGTCATCATCAAAATCTTAAGCTTGGGGTCATGGGTTGCAACAGCATTTGCATGCTTTTCGGTGCACTTGCACAGTGCATACACATACTTTCAATGTATTGACACACTTTTTATTGAGTTCACATATTGCACTTGCACACATTTTGGTGCATTTGCATAGCGCATTCACACGCTTTTAATTTCTTGCATGCTTTTTCGGCGCACTAATCCGATGACTTGCATGCATTTAGGTGCTTTTGCATTGCATGCTTGCGTGCTTTCAATTTGCATTAAATTTCTTCATTTTAAAATGATAGAGCGTTTTTTGGTGCCACTGATGCTTTTCAAGATAGTGATATGCTTTTTAGTGCATTGACGCTTTTGTCGAAGTGGCAGATATTTCTTCAGGCAATGAGACATTTCTGGAGGCTATTGCACATCTTGAGGCCGCAGCACATTTCTCAATATGGTGTGCTCTTCTCAGGCCTATCACATGCTTCTCGAGGTGGAGATACGCTTGTCAAGGCATCATCATGCTTCTCGAGACATTGTGCTTGAGTTTTGAAAATTTTATATTTTGATGTGTGCGGGTATTTTTAAATGTTCAAAATTTTTATTATTTGTGTAAGTGTTTGCCATTGGAATGCATGTGGTGTTTTATTTCATTTTTTGAAGTTTAAAAGCAATGCCTCCTATTTGCTTGTGCATATATGTGTTGCAGATTCAGTGGCGTTGAAGGTGAAAGGACGTTATAACAAAATATTTTTTGGGTTATATGATTTGCATGTTTAATTGGTGTAAAAAACATATTGTTTTTGCCCGTTGGCATGCTGTGTTGTTCATCAAAAGCCCATTGTCCGTGCTCGTAAGCGAGCTATTGTGTTCTTTACAAGTCCCTTGTTCTTGCATTTGATTTTATAAGTTCAATGCAACAAATCTTGATTTCAATATTCTCCTTTTTTTTGTTCTTGGGTGTATTTAATTTTTTTGTTGCATTTTCAATCGTGCAAGTTATTTTTTAGTGGTGTTGAGTCAGATTTTGGAAGTCTCGGCTTTGTCGACAGGTCTAGGCTTGCTAATTATGCTTGTGTAGAAGCATGCATGGTCAGTATTGTGAAACACGGTGGTCGGGGGTCCTCTATCCCACCATGTTTAAAAAAGTGCCTATAGGCTTTCAACAACTTGCATGGGCAAATTTTCTCGTTGCGTTGGAACTATGCACATGTACTTAGGTTTGCAAATTTCGCCTTGTGATGGAATAATGTAAAATCTACTTATTTTTAGAGTTTTGAATTTATAACTTATGCATGGTGGTGGCGATGACATTGAGGTGAGACGTTAACGAGGGTGTGGTGATGGTCAAACACATTAAATATTTAGATTTTTGTATTTTACTCATTTCTTTGTTATTTCACTCTTCTTATTTTTTGTTCACACACACACACACATATATATATTGAGAGAGAGAGAGAAATAATAGGAAGAGGGGAATTTCTGTTTAGAGAGAGAGAGAACTATTTTTTAGAGAGAAATCTAGAGAGCAATGAGATGAGGGATGAGATCATGGTGAGAACTCTCTTAATTTAGAGAGAGAATAATGCAGAGATAGAGAAATCTGGGATAAAGAGAGAGAATTGCAAGAGAGAGAGAGAGAGAGAGAGAGAGAGAGAGAGAGAGAGAGAGAGAGAGAGAGAGAGAGAGGAATTGACTAAGGCTTCTCCCAGGGCAGAGGAAAATTTGATCAATTCTCTGCTTGAGAGTAAATATGGGAGAGGTGGAGCCATTGGGGTGGTTTAAGGGGCTATTGTGCAGTGGCTGTGTGGGTACAACGTCATGGGTCTGTCGGTTGTGGGCTTGAGGAGTTTTGAGTGTTTGGTTTGTTGGAGGGGCAGCAGGGTATTGAGTAGGAATGATTACGAGTTTAGGTTGGTAGGAGTGATGAGGTCGGGGGAGGTTGCCAGTGCTTGGATTGGGGTAGGTGATTGTTGGAAGTCGGGAGAGAATTGTTGGAGTAGGTGTTGGTTGAAGGTAGTAGACTACACAAATTTGCAGCTGAGTGGTTGGTTGGTTAGGCAGTGGAGCCTGTGGAGGTGCAGTTGTGTGGGTGTGGGTTGAGTAAAAAATGATACAGGAAAGGGGAGATGTCGGCTGTGGGTTTGGGAACAAAGAAGGGGTTCGATGGTAGCAAGTTTGTGCGTGGGATGAGTAAATAGAAGTGAGGGAGATCGGGAGTGCTTGGTTGTGGGAGCTGGGAGCATTGGAATGTCATGAATAGGAGGGGCTATTAGCCGGCTTTGCTAGGGTGGTCAATGATGGAGAGCTGAGGTGAAGACATAGAATCTCCTGAGCTGTGAGGTTGGTTGTTGGAGTGGGGTGTGAGCAGTGTGTGTGAGAGAGGAAAGATGCGTGAGTTGGTATTAATCAAGTCCCCCATTTTTTTTCTAGGGTGGTCAATGATAGGGCTGCAATTTGGCACCAAATTGTAGGGATATTAGTTAGAAATGAAGGTTTGGTCAGGTTTAGATAATAAATAAAAAAAATCATTATATATATTAGAAATTTGTTAAAATAGTATAGAAAGACTAAAGAAATATGAATCGACCCCCTCATATTATTCTCATTTTTCATGGCTCTCGGCTTTTGTGCTATCATCTCACGCATCGACAAATTTCACCCCTCGACTCATGTGACGACGCATGCAATATGAGTTTCTTTTTGATGTTCCGGATGCAACGATGAAGTTCGTTTCGTGAACGAATGTCATTCGGACGACCTTGCACTCGTAGTCCATTGTTTTTCACTCAAGTTCGTTCGAATTGAACACGATGTCCTGGATGAAACTACGTAGTCTATTTCGTGATCGAATGTCGTTCGAGTTATTTTGCGCGACATTGCATCTGCACACTATCATGCTTATCACCACTTGATCAAGCCAATTTGTGCTCGAGTCTTTGCTTCATCGGTAGATTTGATGTTTTTGACATGTTGAGATACTCCATTTTGTAAACGTTTGATGTTTAAGTCTTTCGTGCAATGATGAGGCATTTCGAGCTCTACACATGATGTCGTGTCAATCAGTCCCCTTTCTCGTTGCACTCATGTAAGTATGACTATTTCATTTCGATATAAGTAATCTCCTTATATGGCCGTCAGGCCTAGATTTCCTACTTTTGTAAATTCTTTCCTTGATCTAAGTTCTTCTACATATTTTGTTATTTGTTTGTTAATGGCCCTGTTGTTGTTTAAATTTGACATGTTTAGGAATCTAATTGTTGTAATCAAATTATAACAACTTGCTAATTTCATATTGTTTGAATTTCACACAAATTTCTTTAATTTATTCAACCATTACATTATTGTTTGGGTTTTAGTTCTTCTAAATTAGTTATTAGCTTATTTAGTGGTTTGTAATATGCAAATCTTGACCCTCTTTGGTGATTTGTATACATCACATTATTATTCTAGTTGCATTAGGAAACTTTAACCTAAAATTGTCCCGCATTAAATTGGTATCTTAGCTTCTGGTTGTAATATTATGTTAGCTAAATATTGGACATATTAATTGGGTCAAAGTACTAATTATGGTGCAATTTAAATGAAATTGGTAAGGTATGATTTTAGCCAATAACACCATAACTATAATACGGTTCAAAAGTAAATTCTTACATCCTACAGAGGGGTTATGATTTTAGAAAATTTTCTAAGAAGATCAATAATTTGGAAGATTTATTTGAACACCTTTATTTGATTCCAAAAGTAAAAGTTGTTGAAACAAAATTAGTGAGATATATTCAATTAGTTTGATGAAAAGTGTTTCAAGTGAAATAAAGTTGATGTGGCCTAGCTTGAAACATATGCCTAAATAGAAATATATAACATTCGGTAAATATCATGATGAATTGTATAATCAATTTTAGGGTTATAAATAAAAAGATTCTAGCATGTTGAATATTATTATACAGGGTTACACATCTTTTAGTTACAAATGATTTGCCTTTGGACTATTTTGTTACAATAACTCGCTTCATTAAAGGTCTTAGACTAGGGTGTGGGAATGGTTCAAATTATTTTGCTCATTTATTCGATATTACTTTATCTCTTAAGTTATAATTCTTGTATTTATTGTTTGCATTCAAAGAAAGCAAATTGTTGGATTACTTTGTAGTTTGTGATATGCAAATTCTAAGCCCCTTGTGTGATGTTCATACATTGGAACATTTTAGTTGTATTAGGAAATCCTAATCCTAAATTGTCCTGTATCAGTATCTAGCATTAATTACACTTTTTAGTTTTACGAAGTTTAATAACTTTCTACAACTGATCCATGATTAAAATGAAATCAATTGATTGACATTTTGGAATGCCAAAATAAAATTAAGGAGAAAAAAAGAGAGGTCATTGAGTTGTCTCTTTAATTGAGTTGAGTGTTTGCGTAATGCACAGCTTGAATAGAAAAAAACCAAGACTATGCATGAAACAAACAGCAGGATGCGCCGTATTTCATTGGTGCCTTATCCCATCGGCAGAAAACACATTTGTAATGAGACGATGGTTGAGTAGCTGATGATTGTCTTGGACGATAAAGCTGGAGACAAAATAGACAGATGGAAGGAGAAGGAATGTAGGGCCCGAGTAAACTAAACTAACATGTTTGTTGTGCAATCTTTTTTTAATTACAATTAAAATAGCTTAAGCATATTTGTGTCATTAAAATATAAAGATATCATATTCAAATTTATTAATGATATTAGCAAACCAAACTTCCAACTTCTACTAATAACATAGTATTACTTGGCAATGTTTAAAAATGCGTATTCGGGTATTGAGGCGTTTTTCATTCGTGAGACGAGGCGTAAGCCTCAAGGCGTTTTGAGGCGTAAGCCTCAAAATCAAAAAATTGCGTAAACATAAAATAATAAATTTTTTATATTTTAATGAGTGAATAATATAAAACATAAAAAAACATAAGATATGAAGTGAAATCAAAATATCCCAATAATAAGGCAACATGAAATATAGTTCAACTCAAAATTCTATCTTTCTTAAATCCCAATATTGTTTTCATTAACATATAATTTCAATTTCCAAAAACAAATAGCAATGACATATCACATAAGAACTCATAAGTCATCAACACTGTCATCACTAAGGGGTTCTTCATTTGAATCATCATTATGATGAACAACTCTCTCTCCTTCCTCCTCTCCTATAGAGTCTAATGTCGGGCATTTACTTCAAGATTTATGTAAGTTTTAATATATATAGCGTGAGGCGTAAGCCTCATGCCAGTGGGTGAGGCGCAAGCCTCGTAAAAAAAACTCGAGGCGTAAGCATCGAGGCGTTTTTTATTGGAATTGCGCAAAGGCGGGCCTCAAGGCGAGCCTCATATTGCGCAATTTTAAACCATGTTACTTGGCACATGTGACCAAACAATAGTTCAGTTTGTTGCTTGAATTTTGTTCTATGAAATATTGATGATTTTGTCTACTTATTTGTTTTTTCCCCCTATTGATGCTTCTCTGGCAAGTTTTCTTTTCTAGTTTCTAACTCATAAGTAGCAGTTGTTTTTCAGGGTCTCATTTGTCAAAATTACAAAATAATTTTGTACCTGGGGAAGAGTTATTTAACATCATCAAATCAGCTTGCTATGAGCTTGAAGGTAGGCTCTTTGCAGCATGTCTCAAGGAAACAAACCATGTCAATATATTTCCTGACTGTGAGAAGAGAGGATTCTTGCACATAAATGCTATATTGATTCATAGCTCGTTGTGAATTGTGTTGCTTCCTCTTGAAGTTATTACTACTGGCCACCTCTATTTTTTGCATTTTTTGACCTTTTTATTGTTGACACTCTCAAGTTCTTTGGTGCTACTTTGTTGATGGTTTGAGCTTCATTTAAAGTTAACTCAATCTCTTTATAATCTTTTCTCTAGCCTTAGGATAGCGATCAACAATATTATTTCTAGCATGCAATCAAATGCTTGTTAGCCTTCATAATTTTTTTTTGTTACTAGAGTGACATCTTGAAATTTATATTCTAGAATTTTTTTACTTTATTTTTGATACTTTTATCTTTCCATACTATTTCATGCAAACTATTTGTTTGGATATATTTTGAATTTAATTTAACTTTGTTTGCGGCAGCTTATGCTGCTAAAAACTATTTTCTCAACCACACTATTTCAAAAGTAACTTATCTAAGCTAAAATTTTGAAGAACTTGGGCAAAGTTTTAATTCAAATAGTTATTATTTTTTGTTAGATGTTTTTTTCTATCACAAAAGAAATAAAAAGCTGTCCTAAATGAAGATTTTATTTATTTATTATTATTTTTCATGAAGACTTATTTAGGAAGAAAGTGCTGCCAAAAAGATGGTGGCATTTTTAATGGCTGCAGTCATTGCTTGAATGCAGGGCTGAATCATCATTGGTTGAACATTATTTGTGATGACAACAAATTCTTGAATCAAGGAGGAATCATTTTGATTCTTGTGAATACTTACATTAATGATGACTCTTTAATTGATCATCATGATCGCATTCTAATGATTGAAGGAATAAAATTGCTTCAAAAAAGGTAATTCACTCACAATCACCTCTACACCGTGTTGCTTTTATCATTTTAATGCAAACATTTTAATTATCCTTTTTTGCAGATATCCGAAGCTTAATATTATTGGTGTGCAATGTGTTAGTTCAGCTAACTCAGTGGAGATACATGCTGGGGTTCTTAAAACCATCATGGAGGAATACATCTCATTTCCAGTCTTGTTATTAGAAAGAAATTTAATTAAGGTAGCGTGCGTGCATTTTGAGTTTTAAGCGTGTGTTTTTAAATTAGAGAAGGTAACATTTATGGTTCAGATTACTTGATAAGAGGACAGAAACTATTCACATTATTGGCAGTTGAAAATTATAGAAATTCGTTGTGTGGTTAGTTTAGAGGCTTGATTGCCTATATAGTAGAAACATTGTCATTTACGTGACATTAAGATGAGTTTGAACAGATAAATGAAGTGCCCTCTTACGTTTCTGTTGACCTGCCAAAAAAAAAAAAAAAATCATGCATACCTGTCCTGCGCCGAACCTCGCACGTGGTCGCCATTCCTCCCACGTTCGAAGTCGCGTCTCGCCATACCACCACGACCTACTCCTCGCGTCGTTAAATATCGAAGGAAACGAAGGCCACGGCTATTGTTCCCCCTCTTCCTCCCGCACGCTTCTTCGTTGTTGTTCGGCTTCGTTGCTTCGCAGGAGGTGTAGAGACTGCAAGCACGCTACTTCGGCTCCTTCTTGGCTGTTCGATTTCGCTCGTTTGACTACTTTCCCCTCCCGTCAGTTCGGAAGTTACAACAATTTAATTGGAAGCAAAAACAAGCGCTTGCTCGCTGTGAAGTTACTTTCTCCCTTTTGTGTTGCTTCTCCGGCTCCTTCGTGTCGTTCAACTTTGCTCATTCGACGATTTCCCTTCACGGGGGATTGAAAGTTACGACACTTTGATCGGAAGCAACTAAGGGAGCTCGCTCGCTGTAAGAGGCACGCGCCGCTTCTCCGTCTCCTTCCTGGCTGTTCGTCTTCGCACCTTCGACTACTTTCCCTTCCCGTTCTATCGGAAGTTACGACATTTGATTGGAAGCAAGAGCGGGAGCTCACTAGCCGTGAAGGTAACTTGCTCCCTTTCGAGCGCCTCTTCGGCCTAATCCCGTGGATCTGCTAACAGAGGGATTAAGAGTTTATTTTATTTAATTGAAATTAACTTCAATTAATTATTGTTATTATAGTTAATTATAATTAATTATAAATATAATTAATTAGAGATGATTATAATTAACAATTATTAATTATAATTAATTAATTTTAATTATAATAATAAAAAGAAGCATGCAAATGCTCTCCTCTTGCCTTGATCCACGTGCCACGAGCCTCCACTGCTGGTCCACCTATGCAAAGGTATATTTTCTAAACTTAAATCCTGCTCTCGTGGCTTGCGACAAGCCGACAAACACCCTACGCGCTCACGTAGCGTAGTAGGGAGGAAAACTGGCACGGCGCTTGCAACGAGGTGGGTAATTCCCTGACCGCTCATGTAGCATGAGGGGGACAAAATTAAGTACCCATACGTGGGAAAATTCTTGTGCTCTTTTCAACAGGTGCCCGAAGACCCTTAAACGCTCATGTAGCGGGCAGAGATTGAAGAATTTTTGACCGCGTTGTCGTTAGACATCTTCCCGAAGCGCTCAAGTAGAGACGAGGGGAAGGCTAGTCTCTCTGATTTTCTCCTAAATAGGGGAGACGTCGGGAGGCTGCCGAAATTCCGACTTTAGACACAGTGGACTTGAGCAAAATTTGGGCTTACATGGGACCTAATTTGGACAACTAGGACTTGAATAAATTTTGAACAAATGAGGACATGCTTTGGACTTAAATGAACAAATATAAGGGGCTTAATATGATTATAATCAAATAAGCAAATGACTTAAACTAAACTCAAGCACGAAGTGCTTGAACTTGCTACCTGAACAAACAAAAATGAACTTGCAATTTGGACAAACAAAAGACTTGTGAATTCAAACTCAAATGGGTACAAAGAACTTAATGTGTACTCGAACGAACATAAAAGACTTATGTAAGACTTGAGTCGGACTCAAGCTGAACTGAACTCGAACTGCATCTGAACTCAAACTCAAAGGAACTAAGTGTAGTGGACATGGACTAGATCTAGGTCAAATAACAAATGACTTGAACTTGAATCAAACTCGAACAACAGAGGACTTGTCACATTCAATGTGGCTCATCTACGAGCGATAAAAGAATTCAACATACAACGAGCTAACAATGAAGGTGTATTCGAAAAGTCCGAAGCAGATGCAGTCCTCATACAATCAATATCACTTGATTGTAAGTGAGTACCCTGCTCTCCTACAAGTAAAGACGTACGACGGATATGATGACTCATTGGCTGATATGCATGAAGGAGAAACACAAGCAAATCCAAGAAGATCTATTGTAGATACGAACACTTGTTGGCAGTGATGGAAGATTCTCCATAATCACAACGGGCTTACGAGTGCTAATCAACAATAGACAATGGATGTTATAACATCCTTGCAATCAATGCTTTATCAATGGCCAATAAATATGTTGATCTACTGCAAGTGGAGGCAGATGATATGAAGTGAATGCAAGTATGTCTATGGGTGATTGTAGAAAGTTTGTGATACACCCAAAACATTATCCACAAGACAAATGCTAAAGGACTACAACAAATGCCAGTCCCTGCGGGTTGTAGGAAATTTGTCGTACATATAACACTCCACGCAAGTAGTAATACTTGATATAATACTTGTGGATAACAAAAGTGGGTATATCGTAAGTACAACGAACCCTTGTTGACACAAGTACATATATCACCTACAACAACGGTGATTGGAATTTGCGAGTATGTCAGGTATGAAGACGACTCGATGTACAGAGAAGGGCACCTCCCGACAGAATGTAAGAGATGTTTGAACAAATTCATACTAAACTTTCTGGTGTTCCAAAATTTCTTCTTGGTCCTATACTCAAGAAGACAACAGTTTTGACATCCACAAACACCGGAAATAAACAGTGCACCTAGATATATTTATTCATTTTGAAGGCCAACTATGTGGTTATAAATATTATATCTCGTGCAGGTCTACTACACTGAAGATCTTAAAAGGAGTTCTTTTCAAAGCAGCGATCATTGATATCAAAGTCCAGAAAGACCTCCCGATGAATGAGTAAAGGGGGTCCACATCAAAACAAAGAGGTATCTTGTGACAATTAGATGACAATGCTTTGATCCACCTGTAAGCAAAAGCAGGAGATTCGTTAGTGTACTATGATTCACTTGCAGAAAGTAAGTAAGTAGTGCATGACAATCTATCTGTATAAAGCATCAAATAACTCAATTCAAAAGCTACTACGCTACGCCACCGGATATGCAACACTCATACAAGCAGATAGAAGGCGTTTACAACCAACCAAATATTCCAAAATACCCCCGCACATGCACCGTAATTTGTATGCACATAGGTTCACTAAAGGGGTAAATACAATTGCGACCCGCATGGGCCTTGACGAGCGTGTTATGGGTATACACGTGACTTGTAGGGATGCTGCATAGGCTAAATGATGAATCTAAGTTCGAACCCGATCTTTTTTAACACGGTTCGAACCATTAAATAAATATGCGGTCACAAGGTCAACCGGGATATTTATTTTATACATTCATATTAGACCTTCAAGGTCCTTCATAAGAAATATTTATCGATAAAATCATTCACCCGCATGGGCCTCGACAAGCGTGTTATAAATACAAATGTGACGCCTAGGGATGCTACGGGAGTTAATAAACTTGAATTCGATCCTCCTAAACAGGTAGATAAGAGTCGGCAATGATCAGTAAATGATTATAAAATGCCCCAAACACCCGCATGGGTCTCGACGAGCGTGTTATAAGTACACATGGCGTCTAAGGATGCTTCGTGGGTCAATTAGTGAATTTAAGTTTGAACCTGATCCTTCTATGCATATTAATAGGAGTCGACAGGGTTCGAACCACCAAATAAATATATGATTATGTCGACCGATATTTATTTTAATACATTCATATTAGACCTTCAAGACCTATAACAATGATAATTTACTAATGAAGGCACAAAGCCTACGATTCCCGACCCCCTATTGACAAATTGATAGGGTCGATAAGGTTTAATCAAATGGAAATGACCCCATACACCCCAATAATGGCCGTGTTGAATGTAGATCTCAACCAGAGGGGTTAATTTCAAGCATTTCAAAATGTCATTAAATATCCACATAGTTTAAATATTTTTCAAGTGACCTCAAGGTCACGTTGATGATCGCCGTGTTGAATGTTTATCTCAACCGGATGTAGATCTCAACCAGAGGGGTTAATTTCAAGCATTTCAAAATGTCATTAAATATCCACATAGTTCAAATATTTTTCAAGTGACCTCAAGGTCACCTTGATGATGGCCGTGTTGAATGTTTATCTCAACCGGAGGGATTCATAAATATTTTCAAATGCCATCCCAAATGCTCACAAAAATCATCAGAATCCAAAATATTTAAAATTTAAATTCAACCATCAAACCACTTAAAGTAAAATTCATCCACTCTCCACAACAATTTGCCGGGGTGTGCAAATTGAAATTTACTTCAGCTCATATACAGCTAATGCCTGGTCAAAAATATCACTAAGATCCATTCTCAAATAATCTCATGCTAGTAAGGACATGATACGTGTCCTTTGATCGGCAGTTTTGCTGCCAAATGGCACCGCATAATAAACGGTTATGATCCGGGGCCCTCTGAACCGAGTGGTTTTGTCACCAAATGGCACCATAAAATATTAGTTATGGCCAGAGCCAATATGTTCCTTAGTGGCATCAAATTCTTGAGACATGAATCAATAGGATATAAAATCGATAGGACACAAAGTCCCCTGTTAGCTACGGTGGATTCAAATTTGTCCCCTTAGGTAAATACTCACCCCAAGTCTACAGGGTCCCCTTGGATGAAGCAACCCATGGCTGCCGACAAGGATCCTTCTGTCAGGTTGGGTCGACTACCTCCTCTGACTAAGTAGACCCCTCCATGATGGTCCGGGACGACGGAACCTTGGGATCTTGATCGGGTCCATCATCTATTCCCCCACCATCCGCTTTAAGTGCAAGATGGTGAAACTTCTATTTTAAATATCAAACATCTAAGCTTTCCCAATACCCAGCCCATGCTGCTACTATACACATGATATTATGTATCTATGGATACATGTATTCATCGACGACTAGCCTTAATCAAAAGTTCTCTCTCGTTATCGGGAGGGGTAATTAACTATAGGGGCTTGCACCTATAGAAAGCCAAAACACAGATCATAAAGTCCTCACAAAATGAGGGCGAAATCTCTGGGTAGTGTCTTATTTGCAACCTAATTTGCCTTCCAAAATTTACCCCGGAACTAAATCCGTTAAAACTCCCCCGAAAAGAAAGTAACAGTGGGCGGAGGTCAGGGCCGAATTCTCAGAGCCCACAGTTTCTTAATTATTCATACGAGCCTTATCTAGAATCATATTAATTTAAGTAAACAAACAACAAATAACAACATCAAGCCTTTATCCCACTATGTGGGGTTGGCTACATGAATTCTTTTTCTCCATTGCGTTGTGTTATGAGTTAAATTCTCATGTAAATCTAATAAAGAACGGTCATTTCTAATATTTTCTAACCAAGTTTTTTTAGGTCTACCTCTATCTTTCTTAACACAAGTCAAATCTAATACTTCTAATTTTCTAACTGGGTCATCGGACGGCCACCGTTTTATATTATGTGACCAAACCATCTAAGACGACTCTCTTTAATCTTATCTTCCAATGGAGCTACACCTACTCCAACCTTTTTACGTATATGCTCATTTAGTATCCTATCTCTAAGAGTAAAACCACTCATCCACATGAGCATCCTCATCTCTGCAACACTTAATTTAATATCATGCTTTTCTTTTGATGGACAACATTATGCATCATAAAGTATTGCAGGTCTAACAATCATCTTATAGAATTTTCACTGGAGCTTCTCCAACCACAATCATGTTAATTCAAGTGATTAGATCAAATTGAACGCCACCGATAATCCATGTATAATGTGCTAACACATTGATATTAACCTAAAAGTTGTCATGATTTGGGCTTTATGTTCTTGCGCCCCTGGAAATACAAGTTGCTTTGCTAACTATTTTTATAGCAACTTAGAGATCCATAGATCTTCAATTTCTGTTGTCTCACCCCATCTATCCATCTGAGTTGTCCCTTCTTCCATAAAGCAACCAGGTTATAAGTTCATAATTAATAATTGCACTATGCTGGGAGTTAGCAGCACTTGAAGGGGCGTTCTAATAATCGGTTGAGCCATCAGGTAAAGTATGATAAAAAACTTCTTTGACTAGAGGGTCCATAAACTGTTAGAAAAGTTCATTTATTTTGCTGCACCTAAGGGCAAGAGTGGATGATAAGTGGGGCATCAGCGCATCCATTTTGAGCGGCTTTAGAGGATTGCTGGTGATCTTCATGAAAAATCAAGGTAAAGGTCTTGTTAGATTCAGTAAGCTTTTGCTGGTTCTGCCCAAGTACCAGCACATGTTGCTAGACTTTGATCTATCATGTCCTCTTCAGTGATAACCTGGAATGCTCCTTTGAACCAGTTCGTATTTTCCTACACTTTTATCAATTATAGAACTAGAGTTCCTTTCCTGTGCTAAAGAAATTTGGCCATCTTGCTTTGCTAAGTGTAGGTATTGAAGTGCAATGCATCTATGTTTCTTCTTTGTTCTTTTTTTCACCTTCTCCCTTTCTGAGGAACTTTGATAGGAATGTAATGCAATTCTCATGCCATATCAGTTTATCATATCCTTGAAATCAAACTTATCCTAATTCTTACCAGTCCTGTTTCTATTCAGTTGACAGATTCTGCTATCTACTTGTTTTTTGAAGGCGCCACAATTCAAACATTCTCGATTAAGACAGAAGCACAGCTGGGGTCCATTATGAAAGGCAGTTGTTTAACTCTTTTATTATCATGCTCTAAATAATTTCTTGTTTAAATTTTTCACGAGGCAGATGTTCTTGCATAAATGCTAAAACATGCACCATTTCTCGCTGTTTTACTTTCTGCAGCTTCTTTTAGTTTGTGTTTAATTGCGACATAAACAAACTTATTATGTGTAGTTTTTTCATGGTACGGGATATGCAAGCAGTTTCTGTTTATTGTGCACAACTTGTGGTTTTAACTCTTGCAATATTTTTCATGAAACCTAGCACACTAAAGGCGATATGATTGTCTAACACCCTAGATGTTGTGCACTGCCAGGCGCTTGACCGAGCAAAGTAGGGTACCATAAAAAAGTTATATTGATTATAAATTTTTGTTAAATAATAAGAATACTTTACATTATTTGCTCTCTACTTGTTTTTAAATAGGTGTCGTTAATCTATTTAAGTTACTAGCATAGAAGTCTTATTAATATAATCTTTAATAATATTATTGTTAAATCCTAGTCGTCCATTGACATTTTGATCGCACGGCTAGGATGGGAATACGTGGGAGACTCACTGTTAAATCTCCGCTGTCCCTTGGCGTTTTGATCCCACGACTAGGATGAGAATCCCTAGGAAGCTCACCTAGATCACGCTGATCTCCTTCCATATTTAGTTATCTGATTTAGGAAGGATTATATTAGAGCAATTATGCATGATTTTGTAATTATTTATTTATTTATTTATTATCTTGTATAGATCTATAAATAGGGATAGTTTTGTGCAATAAAATTAAGCATTTCCCTTTCTAATTCTATGAATTTAACATGGTATCAGCGACTTCATTGCCATTGACGAAATTTTGAGTTTTTTGTATTGCCGTGCCATCATTTTCGGCCTTCCCTTGTTTTTATCCTATTTATAACCAATGCAGCCTTCATTGATGCCTTGCTTGATATAGCATTCATCGCTAACATTTGTCCGCAATGTTTGTAGCAAAGGTCCTCCCAAAGTTTTGACCAAATGGAGGACTCTATAGTGCACCAAGGAAGATGAGATCTCTAAAACATGCAACCTTCCTATCGCTTAAATGGGTAGAATTACTTGAATTGGTCTCAATTTGTGAAGACATACTTGAAAGGGAAAGGAAAGTTGAATCATCTCTTTGGGGTAAGACCAAAAGAAGGAGATCCTAATTTTTGGGCATGGGATGAAGCAGATTCTATGATTATGTCATGGTTGTGGAATTTCATGACTCCAAAAATTAGTGATTCTTTTATGTTCCTATCTACTGCAAATGACATATGGGATGCAGCCAGGTAAACCTTCTCAAAGGCTCCGGATGCTGCCTAGATCTTTGAAATTAAGGTCTAGGTGGGAAGCACAAAATAAGAAATCAAAACTGTAATTGAATACACAACTCTCCTTTAAAATCTGTGGCAATAACTTGATCACTACATATGCATAAAGACCGAGTGTCCAGAAGATGCTGCTATCCTGAAAATTTTTATTAGGAAAGATAGAGTGTATTACTTTCTTGCAGGATTAAATGCATAGTTTGATTAGGTTAGAGTTCAGATAATTAGAAAAGAGGAGACATCCTCATTAAACGAGATTATTTCTCTCATTCGTGTTGAGGAAAGCCGACGAGGGATAATGCTAGAGCCAAAGGTAGATGAAGGTTCAATAATTGTGTTAACCAAAGAGGCACAATGGAAGGAAAAATATAAGGATTCCTCAAAACCTGAAGACTTATTCCCTTTGGTGCATTTATTATAAGAAATCAATACACACAAAAGAAACATGCTGTAAGATACATAAAAAGCCTCCAAGTAAGGAGTGGAATCAAAGAAGTGGATAAAATGGCACATCAAAAACCAACATTATAACAAATCAGCCTAACCCAGAAACATAGTCCAGCTTCAGAGATCTCAATAAAGAAGATATTGATAAACTAAAACAACTTTTGTCATCCCATGAAAAATAACCTGCATCTTCTTCTCTTGCACTTTCAGGTAAGTTTTCTATATCTATTGGATTAAATGCCTAAAGAAATCATTTGAAAGGACTATGCATCATTGACTCAGGAGCCATAGATCACTTGACATACTCCATTACTCATTTCATCAACTATAATCCTTGCCTAAGTGATATGAAAATCATCACTGTTGATGGTTCTCTTACCACAGTAGCAAGCCAAGGAGACTACCCTTATCTTCCTTTTTCACTCTAAAACTCTACATACCTTAGTTATCCATAAACCTAATCTCCATACAAAAACTTATTGGTGACCATAATTTTTAAGTCTTATTTAAACTTGCTGCTTCTTTCAGGACCAGAGACTGAGGATGAAGATTGGACTTGTTAAGGAGAGTGATGGACTGTGCTACTTAGATGAGCTGAACAAATCTAATATTATCAATAATGACTATTCTATGTTATCCCTATTTGATAAAAAATCTATTATTTGACTTCACCATTTTAGATTAGGACATCCATCTTTTGATGTCTTAAGAAATATGTACCAAAATTTTTTTTACAAGTTAGAAAATGAATATTTTCATTGTGAAACATGTGAATTAGCCAAACATAAATGAGTTTTTTTTCCAATCAAACATGAGAGATGTAATACTCCCTTTTAACTTATACTCAAATTTGGGGACCCTAAAAAATTCCTAATATCTTAGGAGCCTAATGGTTTATATCATTCATTGATGAATACATTCTAGTCTCTTGGATCTTTCTCCTAAAAAATAAATCCGATGTTAGCACTATCCTTCCCATTTTTCATGCCATGATCAAGAACCAATTCAGGGTAAAAATAAAAAAATTTCGTTCAGACAATGCTAAAGATTACTTTAACCAAACCATATCCTTCTACTTTCAAAAAGAAGGTATCATTTATGAGTCTTCTTGCATTTACACCCCACAATAAAATAGAGTTGCAGAAAAAAATGGTCATCTTCTAGCCTCCATTCCTGCACTTTTATTCCAATAAAATATACCCAAATCTTACTGGGTGAAGCTCTTATGGCTGCCACATATCTCATAAATCGACTACATTAAAAAAATCTTGAGACTAAAAACACTAATATATATTCTATCATCTTTTTACTCTGAATTTCGAACCCATAATAACCTTATATTTAGAATCTTTGGGTGCACTACCTATGTTCACATTCATAGCCAAAATAGAGAAAAATTAGATCCAAGAGCATTCAAATGTATCTTTGTTGGATATTCATCCACCCAAAAATATTATAAGTGTTATTATCCCTCCACCTAGAAAACTCTTGTATCTGTTGACGTTACCTTTGATGAACAAAAATCCTATTTTACTAAACCTCATCTTCAAGGGGAGATTGAAATTAAGGAAGATGAGGAAAGTGAGCTTGCTAATCTTGACCTTCTAGCTCCACCTCAAATTAATCCACAGAAACCTAAAATCAAAGCCAGTGAGAAGAGAGGACAAAGCTATTATGGTAACAGGAAGTTTGGGCAAGTGTATTCCAGGCGTACAAATCCAAATTATGTGTCATGACCCGGCCCGGGAGCTCGAATTAACGAGGCATGAACAGAGGGTCGGACAATAAAATCATAATCTAAATATATATCAAATTCATTGAAAGAGCCAATAAACATCAAAAATATATAAACCGATAAAAATAACTTAAATACCTTCCATCTTGTGCCTCATGTTTATGGTATACATTTCCATCTCTTCTACTCATTTGATTATCTTAAACTTAACTGAAATAAAAGTTAGAGTAATAACAATAAACCAAAGCTTAGCGATTAATACATGTCTCGAAACCATAGTAATTCAAGGCAGTAGAAGTAATATGCTATATGTTACTTTTCATTTAAACATATCATAAATTTTATTTCCTATAAACATATCATTTAAACATATGTATAAATCATAAATACATATCATTTCATATTTAGTTTACATTCATCATATCTGTATTCGTAATTTTCTCGTTTTCATATATAGTACAACCGTCACAAGAGCCACCGTCTAATACCAATGAATGTACTCTTTTACCATATCTTTTTTCATAACCTTTACCATTTTTACGTGCATGAGTACAACATCCCCAGCTAGTATCATAAGGGGGTGAGCTTCATCATTTCAACATGTACATATAATCATTCAATATATCAATCATATCATATTCATATATCATAATACTATACTCTATCTTATGCTCTATGCAGTAATATAGTAAATCACTTAATATGTGAGAGATGAATCTTTGAATCATTTGAAATACAATAAAGTGAATAACTTGCAATAACAAATAAATGAAAATTTGAAATGATACAATTACCGTAACATAGAAACATGTTTACTCACCATGAAATTGGGAATTGATTTTCTTCAATTATACTCTTTCCTTCGAGTTTTTTAGATTTAAACGAGAATTTGACTTTTAATAGGACACAATGGAGAAAAAGGATTCATGTAGCCGACCCCACGTAGTGGGATAAAGGCTTGATGTTGTTGTTGTTGTATACTCTTTCCTTCGAGGTCAAAAAAATTAACACCTATAAGAATTAATTTAATACTAATAAGCTAAAACTTAATTCTTCTTCTCCTATAACGTTACCATAGGCTCTCTTTTTTTTCTCCCTCTCTCTCTCTCTCTTTAATTTTGTATAATATCAATAATCACTCAAAATTAACCTATTGCTAAAGCATAAATTTATTTAAAATTAAGCTAATTTTTGGATTTAAATTAATTAGAAATTAGGGAAAATAATATTTTGAGAAAAACCCTAATCTATATCATTTGGAACATTACTCCTTAGAAAACTTCTTAAAAATCCAATAATATGAAAAAGCCCTAATTTTTTCAACTCAACATTTTTGGTGAAAAACCTCACCTCTAGGTTTAGAATTATCTCTCCTACATTCCCTAACAATCTCCTTTTAATTTCCTAAAGAAAATATAAGATTTTGCAAAACCCTAAAATTTTCTCTTTAGGAAAATCTTTGAGAAAAATGGAATGCTAAATATAATGCATACCTTAGTCTTCCCTTAGCCTCCTTTACGCTTTACCCCAACTCTGCCCATCGGAATCTACCGCCAAAACCTCCGTCGAAGCCCTACCTGTTGCCCCTTGTCCGCCTTCTCCCTCTCCCTTCGGTTCGGCTGAAATAAGCGAATGGGGACCGAATGAATTCATTCGGTCCCTTAAGAGTGGATGGCTATTGTTATTTGCATAAGGTCCTAAATACCTCAAGTCATAAAAAAGACATGAAGAAATAGAAGGGCATTTTAGTCATATTTGAAAATTTTAAACACTTCTATGATTTTTAATTTCAAATCTAAGCAAAATTCTATATAAGTCCTTTATACTATTTTGCTCGAAATTTTAAGCACTATTTTATAAAATTAATTTCATCAAAATTCGACGACTTTGAAATTTCACTTAAATTTTATCGCGATACATGCAACGCTTATGATCGTCGATTTCAGGTTTTACATTATGCTCTAAAGCAGATCCAAGAATTTGAACCGTCTTCTAAAGTTGAGGTAAACACAAGTTCACAAAAAAAAATCTCCCTTGTGTCCTATAACCAACTTTGTATCCTTCCATAACTTCTCACATTCACACAAATTTTCTAGTTATACTAAATGATATTCATATTCCTAATGATTTTTTAAGGTCTTATCTAGTGAAAATTAGAAAAGTGCCATGAAAGATAAAATGCAGGCCATCGAGAAGAACAATACTGTGAGATCACCGACCTACCAATAGGAAAAAAACTAGTTGGTTGCAAAGGGGTGTTTTCTATGAAATACAAAGCTGATGGTACATTGGAAAGGTGCATGGCAAGACTGGTGGAAAAAGGGTACACTCAGACGTACGACATTGACTACCAACAAACTTTTGCATCGGTGGCCAAGATGAACACCGTGAGGATCCTGCTCTCACTAGCAGCTAATTACAACTGGCATCTAGAACAGTTAGATGTCAAAAATGCATTCCTACACCGGGACTTGGAAGAAGAAATATTTATGGAGATTCCATCAGGATTCAAGGATAAATCTGGGGGTAACAATATGTGCAGGTTAAAAAAGGCTCTATATGGGCTAAAACAGTCACCTAGAGCTTGGTTTGGAAGATTCTTAAAAGTTATGCTACTTAATGGTTATCGACAGAGCTAAGGGGATCATATCTTATTCTTCATGCACTCAAATCCAGGGGAAACACAATTCTATTAGTTTATGTGGATGATATCATCTTGATTAGGAATGATGAAAAAGATAAAATAATTTTAAAGACATGTTTTGTCAAGGAATCTGAGATCAAAGATCTTGGTAGATTAAAACATTTTTTTGGAATTGAAATGACCCACTCCAGCAAAGGAATTTTCATTTCACAATAAAAATACATTAATGATCTTCTTAAAAAAACAAGCAAACTAGCTTGTGAACCAGCACTAATACCAGTAGAACCAAATCTCAAATTGGGTTGAAGCTAAAGAAATTCCAAATGCAGATAAAGAATCTTACCTAAGACTTGCGGGAAAATTAATTTACCTTTCCCCACCAGACCATATATAACATTTGTTGTAAACATGATCAATCAATTCATGCAAAATACAAAGCAAACTCACATGCAAGCTGTATAAAAAATACTACACCACCTTAAGGGGAACCCAGGTAAAGAGATTCTCTTTAGAAGAGATTGTGGAATAATATCAAAAGTGTATATTGATGCAGATTATGCAGGATCACCAGTAGATAGACGATCTACCTCAGGATAATACACATTCCTTGGAGGAAACCTTGTTGCATGGTGGAGCAAGAAACAAAATGTGATAACAAGTTCTAGTGCATAAGCAAAATATAGAGCTATGGTCTTTAGAATATGATGCAATCAAAAAATATAGGGGACCCTATATTTTTTGATCACAAAGAGAAAGCAGGACTTCTAAATAAAAGAAGACACAAAATACCTCAAAAAGAAGAGATAACTTAAATAAGACTAAGCAGCGGAAATTAAAACTACAAACGATGATTTCAACAACTTAAACTCTTAGAAACGACTCCAAATAAAATAAAAGACACCCTAAAGTTGCTGCACTTGGAAGAAAGATACAGGTGGAGTGGCACTTGCGGAGAGACGAAAGAGGTTAGAAGCCCGAGAAGAAAGGTTGGAAAGAGCCCGCAGGATTTCCAGAGGGGATGAGAAAGAAAGGGTGGAAAGAGCCCGTAGGATTTCCAAAGCAAACCCGCAGGTTAAAGCTTCCAAAAATAACTTATCATTCAACTTCTTAAAACATTACATAACCCCTCATATATATAGGTATGAAAGGGAATACAAAGAGACACATTACATTAACTTATCATATAAAACTAAGCATTAAAACATAGAAATCCTCCCCCCTTTGCTCACGGAAATCAGCCCCAAACCAGGAACCGAAGAGCAGCCGCGGGAGCCAAGGAGGCCACGCGGGAACCAAGGGGCCATGGCCTCGGGAAAGAGCCCAGGCACGGGAAAACCAGCGGCCGGCCGGAGTTCCAAGAGGCAAACACGAAAAAACAAAAAGCCCATGAGGAAACCAAGGAGTCACCTCATGGGAAAAACAAATTCTTGGAATTCCAAAAGCCGGTTTGGAATTCCAAGAGACTTACATAATGAAACACATAAAAAACATAAAAGTACATTTAATATAGGATAATAAATGAACTAAAATGTTAGCTCATAATGAGCTAACCCTTAGTTCAATAAATGAACTAAAGTCCAGCTCATAAATGAACTAAAAGTTCAGCTCAAATATGATAAACTACTAGACTCAAGGGAAGCCCAAATATGATTTATTTTGGACTAGTGTTGACCCCCCCTTTGTCTACATCAGACTCCCCTTCTTGTGAAACTCAGCTCCCGATGAGTTCGCTTTAGATTTCTTTCGAGGAGTTGAAGACGGCGCATCTAATTCATTGATCAAATCTTCGTACTTCTGCATGATCTCATCTCGCTCTTTCAGGAATTTATCTTGTAAGCGCTGCTTTTTCTTGAAGTACCTTTTTGTCCGAATGTGCATCCACGATTGAAGCTTGTACAGTTCATATTCCAGAGGATGTGTTGACTTTGATGGAATCCACATATCCATAGAAACTTCAATTTCTTCAGATTTGCTTTCTTCTGTCTTTTTGGTATTTTTCATTTTTTTGACAGACTCAAAAAAGAAAAGGACTCAAAGAAAGACTCAAAAGACTCAACCTAAAAACTTAAGACAAGACTAACAACTTGACTAAACTCACAAACTCTGACTTGACTTAACACAACTTTGACAAACACTAATTTGAAAACAAAACTTGACAAACCAACCTAAGATTTTCTAACTTGCTCTGATACCAAATGATGCAATCAAAAAATATAGGGGAGCCTATATTTTTTTGATCACAAAGAGAAAGCAGGACTTCTAAATAAAAGAAGACACAAAATACCTCAAAAAGAAGAGATAACTTAAATAAGACTAAGCAGCGGAAATTAAAACTACAAACGATGATTTCAACAACTTAAACTCTTACAAACGACTCCAAATAAAATAAAAGACACCCTAAAGTTGCTGCACTTGGAAGAAAGATACATGTGGAGTGACACTTGCGGAGAGACGAAAGAGGTTAGAAGCCCGAGAAGAAAGGTTGGAAAGAGCCCGCAGGATTTCCGGAGGGGATGAGAAAGAAGGGTGGAAAGAGCCCGCAGGATTTCCAAAGCAAACCCGCAGGTTAAAGCTTCCAAAAATAACTTATCATTCAACTTCTTAAAACATTACATAACCCCTCATATATATAGGTATGAAAGGGAATACAAAGAGACACATTACATTAACTTATCACATAAAACTAAGCATTAAAACATAGAAATCCTCCCCCCTTTGCTCACGGAAATCAGCCCCAAACCAGGAACCGAAGAGCAGCCGCGGGAGCCAAGGAGGCCGCGCGGGAACCAAGGGGCCATGGCCTCGGGAAAGAGCCCAGGCACGGGAAAACCAGCGGCCGGCCGGAGTTCCAAGAGGCAAACACGAAAAAACAAAAAGCCCATGAGGAAACCAAGGAGTCACCTCATGGGAAAAACAAATTCTTGGAATTCCAAGAAACTTACATAATGAAACATATAAAAAACATAAAAAAGTACATTTAATATAGGATAATAAATGAACTAAAATTTTAGCTCATAATGAGTTAACCCTTAGTTCAATAAATGAACTAAAGTCCAGCTCATAAATGAACTAAAAGTTCAGCTCAAATATGATAAACTACTAGTCTCAAGGGAAGCCAAAATATGATTTATTTTGGACTAGTGTTGACCCCCCCTTTGTCTACATCAGAATATGTGAGCTACTATGGATCAAGATGATTTTAAAAGACCTAAGGATTAAGTCGAAACGACCCATGAAGCTACATTGTGACAACAAATCAACAATCAACGTAGCTCATAATCCGGTTTAGCATGATAGGACCAAGCACATAAAAGCGGACAAACATTTCATAAAGGAGAAATTAGACAGTGATTTTATATGTATCAATAATTTCTCATCAATAGATCAGCTTGCAGATATTTTTACCAAGGGACTCGATAACTTTATCTTTCTGAGACTGATTACCAAGATGGGAATGACAGATCTATATTTCCAGCTTGAGGGGGAGTGTTAAATCCTAGCCGTCCCTTGCATTTTGATCCCACAGCTAGGATGGGAATCTATAGGAGACTCACCTGTTAAATCCTAGTCTTCCCTTGGCATTTTGATCCCACGGCTAGGATGTGAATCCGTGGGAGGCTCACCTGAATCATGTTGATCTCCTTCCATATTTAGTTGGCTGATTTAGGAAGGATTATATTAGAGCAATTATGCATGATTTTGTAATTATTTGTTTCTTTATTAAGTTATATTGTATAGATCTATAAATAGGGATAGTTTTGTGCAATAAAATTAAGCATTTCGCACTCAAATTCTCTGAATTTAACAATTATTCCATCTTTGTCATCATCCGTGCTCTCTTCTCTATTAGTGGCTTTATAGTCCTCTATGTCTTCCTCTATTTTATAGGACTCACCTGCGCATTTCTAAATTTTATTTAAAGACTATATAAATAACCAATTTGATCATAAAATAGCACCATTAAATTATGATCATGATCATAACTCAAATGATCCCCAATGGCTCAAATTTCCATGAGTAGTGAATTATGGGATACACTTGATAGAAAACAAAATCCTTTGTTATGATGGTGATAGAGAGAAAGAGAGAGAAAGAGAAAGCAAGAATGAGAGGGAAAGGGAGAGAGAAAGAAAGACATGAGAAGGTGCATGTGGTTCATCAACAGGGAAGATGTACAGGGTGAGTGTGCTGAATGAGTGTGCTTGCATGGGATGTCGTAAGTTGTGCCAGTGTCTTCTCCAATGAGCTAGTGTAGCGACTTCCTCACCTCTTGGTCTCAAGTTTTGTGGATGCTTCTCCCGACAAACTCCTGTGCGTGATTTTCTCGTTCTAGCTTGATGGGGGTTTGAAACAGAGTGTGAGAGAGCGAGAGAACGAGGAAGAGTGATTGAGTAGAGGTCACGTGTGAGTCTGGAAGCGAGAAAGCGCGTGCAGGATTTTTCATTTGGAGGGGGGCGACTTGTATGGATGCGGGATCGAAGATGGATGGGGTGGTGAGGAATCTTTTTTACTTAATTTTTAATAATTATTTATATGTATATACACACACATATACATATAGATATATACATACATTTATATAGCTTATGTAGCATTCAACGGGAATGAATGAAGGAGAAAAATTCATAAAGCAAACCTCAAATATTTTGATTAGGCTGATAATGATGATGCATGATGAACGTGTATTTTGGCCTTTATTGATGTTTGAGCGTGATAAATTTTTGCAACGTGCTATGGACATTATTATTGTTAATTTTCAACCTGATGACTGTAGCTTATTTATTAAGCCATCTCAGCACTACATTTTATATAGTGTTTAATATTATGCTGTTATTTATATAGTCTTTCATTTTTTTTAATATTAACAATATTGTTTCAATCTATTGCACATCTGATTATACAGCTGGCATAGCCAGCTATTCCAACTCAGCCTGACTTTTTTAGTGAAAAATTCATCCCGCCTTGAACTTGTTCATTTCTATGAAGAAGGTTCAGAATTCCTAATAAATCATAGATTATATTTTTTCTGAAGCTTCAGAATTCCTTAAAATTGGTCAGGTCATCATTAGCTAGTGTAGCATTATTAAAATCATACAATTTAGGATCTATTATGCTCAGAAAGTCATCATTTTTTGCATGTAAAGCTTTTCAAGAAGAATTTATCCATCGCTTAAAAATCCTTTGATGATCCAAGATGACATTTTTGCACTTTTTGCATTATAGTACTGCAAACAGAACTTTTGTGGAGCATTTCGTCTGCATGGATATTTACTTAATTATTTTCCAGATAAGACAACAATGTAATTGCACGTATGCTTGGTTTTTGGAGATACAAGCATCCAGGTTGCAACTTGAGTTGTTTTCATGATTGTTATTTTCTTTCTGAGCAGAAATTGTTAAACTTGTTATTCAGTTATATTTCGTGATAAGTTATCGACGTTACTTCATGTATTTGCAGTGTTCTTGTTCTTGATTTTAGCATCCATGTTTTTGATTGGTTCTTTATGAGATGGTTCTTTAAATTGATGCAGTCTACTTTGCTTGCAGCGATTGATAAATTGAGTTTGTTACTGAAAGAAAACATGTCAGAGAAGTTGAATGGTGATAGAAGTCAAGATGCAGCTAGTGAGGAACCATATGCTGCTGCTTCTTTCAGAAATTTACTTCTGTACAATGCAGGTTTCTTTTCATTATTTTTTTTCTCAAGAGAATCTCATTCGTAGAATATATGATTTTTTCCTCTCTTGTTCTCCAAAAATGGTAGCCTAATTATGATACGTGGTATTTTAATTTTCTAACAGTATGGTATATATTTTGAATGCTTGATATGAACATGAGATCTTATGAAGGTGGTGGATCACCAACCGATTTATAATACAAAAATATGCTTTCATTATTTATCGAGCTGCTTGAAATGGAAATATATTGACAAATTAATCTTGGACATGCAATTAAATGGTAAAGCTTTTTGTTTTTCTTTGTTTAACTTGCCATGTTGAATCAATAAATCTTTTTTGTAATACATAAAGCTGAATTAGAGTTTTACCCGTTATCTCGAGCACAAAGCTATGATTTTCTCTGTTGCAATGCATAAAGCAGAAGCAGATATTGGTTTAACTAAGATTTATGTAACGCATGAAGTGAAAGGCAGAACAAGTTAGTGTTCTGGTTAAAGAATATGTAGTTCTACCTGATCCGATCATGGCTGCAGTCTTATGAGAAGATCAGTAGTCCTTTCTGTTTGTGGGGAACAATTTGGTAAGATTTTTTTTCTAATGTTTTCTGATTGAGAAAGGACCAAAAAGGTCCCTCAACTCGTTGTGAGGTACCAAAATGATCCCCAACTCTTTTGAGGGACCAATTTGGTCCCTCAACTCCTTGAAAAGGGACATTTTTGGTCATAACATCAAATTTTGGGGTTAATGGTGTTAAATCAAATGGTTGCTTTTTAATTAAATTATTTATTAAATATAATTTTCAAGTAATAGTATTTAAAAAAATATTAAACATTTCTTTGATAAAAAAATAGTAATAATTCTAGTCTATAATGATCCTAATTTAAAACTAAAATTATTAATAATTTTTGAAATTAAATTTAGAATTATTAATAATTTTTTTATTAAAGAAATTTTTAATAATTTATTTTAAATACTATTACTTGAAAATTATATTTCATAAATAATTCAATTAAAAAGTGATTAGAATACTCTTTTTAAGGATAAGAAAGGCCTCTTTTTAAGGAGTTGAGGGACCAAATTGGTACCTCAAAAAAGTTGGGGATTATTTTGATCCCTCACAAAGAGTTGAGGGACCATTTTGGTTCTTTTCTCTTTTCTGATTTGATAAGTTGAAAGCAATAGACATAACCGATCAATGTTTTATAGGGCATTTGAATTAAAAAATCAAATTAATAAAAATAATATAAATTATACTTAAGTTGTGTTAAAAAAGATTAGAGTTGGGCATTACATTTTTTCCAGTTATTTGAATTTTTATTGAAAATATAAAAATGTGGCCCAGTTAGGCATCCTTGCTCTCCCTACTAATGTGACCTAGTTGACCAACAAGAGGTCATGAGCTTGATCCTCCATGGTTCATTTGGGACAGTCTGGGTTGTCTAAGTAGCATATTTCAGCCATTGTTAACAGAAGTTTTTGCCAAAACCAGTTGATGATGGCTAAAATACAATTCTTTAAGCTGGTTTTTAACTGTTTCTGATCGTAACCAATACTGAATGGCTGAAACGGTTCAGTTTACGCTTAAACTTATTAGTACAGTTCATAGTTATGATTTTAATTGTCAAGAGGGCGGTTAGGAAATGTTATATCTATATTTTTAAATTGAGAGCTATTCTCTATATTGTACCAAGGATGGAAGTTTGAATATTGCCTATGGTTTTATCTTAAAGCCCTATGTTTGTTATCTTATCCAGAGCTAAATCTTTATGAAAATATTTTGACATGTCTTGCTTGATGTTATTTTTTTGTGATTTTCGCAGCAATGTTTATTTTGCCTATTGAAGAGTTATTGGTTTGGAAATAGGAAAAGCAGAAATTCTTTGTTCCAATCTTTTAGAATTTTCATGGGAATAAATTTTGTATATGTAATGTTAGCATTAATATGTGAAGGTACTTCTCCTTCAGTTATTCTGCCCCGTTTGCTAGAAGTTTATTTCTTTTTGTTTAGTCAACTTGAGAATTGATAACTGCTCAAATGTTGGTTTAAGTCTTACATATTGTATCTATAATTTGTGTTCGCTTCATCACAATTTATGTGTATGTAGATTAGTTCAAGCCACAAGAAAATTTTGCATTATTGTTGTAGCACAAAAGTCCGCTTGAAATCAATTTTATATTTGGCAGGTGGAACGGATGCTATTATGCTTTTTTTATTTTGTATGACTATTAACATGGATGATTGTTAGTAACGATCCTCTTACTTGCCTTTATTTGAGCTTACAGGATGCTTATCAGTAGATGAAGATGGAGGCCGCGTATTCTTATCCGACAGCAACCATCATAGGATTATCATAACTGATCGTGATGGCAGGATTTTGGATTCGGTAAGGAAATGTTTCTTGATGCATGGTTCATATTCATATGATACATAACATTACTATTTTTGTGGTTACCAGGTTTAGGAAGCTGGTTTTACAAAGCTTCATTTGCAGAAGTTTTTTTTGTGGTTTCAGCAATTCTGGTCTCTGGGCCAGTTCTTAATTTAATTTTAATTAATGATATTCATAAATGCTTGGTAAAAGTTAATATTGCTTAAAAAGATTTTCAGCTACTACATTGTCACAATCTAGCCTGGAGACTCGAATTAATGAGGCGGAAACAGACGATCGGACAACTAATTAAATTTTTATTTGCTAAAACTATCCAATAACAAAAACAACATCAACAACAGGCCTTTGTCTCACTATGTGGGGTCGGCTTCATGAATCCTTTTTCTCCATTGTGTTATGTTAAAAGTCAAATTCTCGTTTAAATCTAATAAAGAAAGATCATTTCTAATATTTTCTAACCAAATCTTTTTAGGTCTACCTCTACCTTTCTTAGCATAAGTCAAATCTAATACCTCTACTTTCCTAATCAAGTCATCGGAAGGCCGCTGTTTTATCTGACCAAATCATCTAAGGCGACTCTCTCTAATCTTATTTTCAACTGGAGCTACTCCAACTTTTTCACGTATATACTCATTTCGTATCCTATTTCTAAGGGTAAAGCCACTCATCCACCTGAGCATCCTCATCTTTGCAACACTTAACTTAGTATTATGCTTCTCTTTTAATGGGCAACATTCGACATCATAAAGCATTGCAGGTCTCACCACCATATTATAGAATTTTCCCTTAAGTTTGAGAGGGACTTTTCAATCACACAACAAGCACGAAGCACTCCTCCACTTCAACCATCCAATTTGAATTCTGATGATAGTATCTCCATCTATTTCACCATCACTTTGAACAATAGATCCAAGATATCTAGAACGTGTGCTCTTATTAATGACTTGATCGCCCAAAGTCACAATGCCCTCACTAGGTGATGTGAAACAACATGCGGTGAATCACGAATTGCACTTTAGAAATTAATAGAAGCAATGACTTTTAGCTTGCTACCAAAACTCTTTGTTTACTCAAGTTGAATTTAAGAATAAGACATAGATAGATTAAGTAATGAGTAATGACAATAAATTACATGTAGAGAGTTGAGGAGCCTCACAAAATAACACCAAAATTTAAGTAATGCAAGTAGCTACCAATAATCAAAAGCCCCAAATTTAAAGTCTAGATCCTTAACCTTGAGATCCATCACTCATATTGAAAGTGGTGGCTAGCGGAAGAGGATCGTAAGTAGACTTAGCGATGCCGCTAATAGGCAAGTGATCTTGAGAGGACTTGTCGCCGGGAAAGGAGCCGGGTTCGGAGGAGCGGGTGGACGGCCTTCAATGATCCACGTATAGACGGAAAAGTGGTCGTCGATGGAATCCACTAGTGTTGGTAGAATCCGATCCAAATATTCTTTGACGGTGTCGTCGAAGTCAAAGCCAACGTCGAAGAAGGGGGATTTGAGGATGTCAACTCTTCCTTGGTTGTCGTACTCAAACCCGAAGTTCTACTCAGGTTCCTCCATGCATTCTTGAAGATGAGGATGGGTGGTCTCCGCGAAGAATTCTCCAAAGGGGAGAGGGGAGGCCGACGGGATGTTGAGGGAGAGGGAGGCCGGCGGTAGGTTTAGGAAGAGAAAGGGTGTTAAGTTCTTAGAAAACTGAAATTGATTTCAGTTTAGGGAATTTGGGAGGGAAAACTTAGGATTTAATTTTGAAATCCCCAAATTAAGGAGACGAGTTAAAACTTTCTCAATGGGGAGGCTCAATGGGGCCGGTGGCTTGATTAGAGGAATAGGATTTGAAATGAAAAACTGAAATAATTTCAGTTTTAAATAAATCCGGAGGGGGTTATTTTGAAATAGAAATTGAATTTCCAAAATAGGAGTGGAGAGTAATTGTGCAATTAAGAGGGAGCCCAATGAAGGGGGCCAACCAAGAGAGAGAGAAGAGGGAAGAGGAGGTGGCCGGCCAAGCTAGAGGAGAGAGAAATTAATTTTCATTAAGTGGGGCCCATGGTAGAGTAATTAAATCCAAATCAAATTCTGAAATTATAATTTCAAATTTAATTGGGACTTAAGTAACTTCCCAAATTGAATTGACATGAGAGGGAAAAATTGGAATTTGAATTTCAAATATAATTAAATGCTAGTAATTGTTTGCTTAATAGGGATGATTGATTAAGCAATTAATCCAGCATTAAATGTTGAAATTCCACGGGTTGGGCAACACAGGGGAAATCGGCGGCAAGGGGCTGTAGGGGAAATTTCGGTGAGCTGGGGCTCACGGCTTGGGCTGTTTGCTGTGGAGTTGAGGAACGGGGGAGGGGGAGGGGAAGATGGCTGCACGGGAGGGCTCTGGATCTGCGGCCAAAAGCCTGGAGAGGGGCCAGCCTGCGGGAGGAGGCAGCCAAAGTGGCCGGCGGCTTGAGCAGGTCAAGGCTAGGCGACGGCAAATGCAAGGGGAGGACGAGAGGGAAAATTCAATGGATTCGAAAGCATGAAATTCCAATCTCCCACTAGTGGCTTTAATCCAACTCTCCACAACAACGAATAGATCAAAGAGAACTAAAAGAAAACGAAATACAAGAGACCTAGAACTCACAAAGAGATCTAGTTTCCCCTACGAACTCACTAAGAGATCGAGGAGGGTGAACTCACAAAGAGAACATAAGTGGCAAATTTTCATTCATCCAAAACTAAGCTATTACATAAGAAAAAGGTCATATAAATAGGCCTCAAAATGACAAGAAAGCAAAAGACTAAAATGCCCCTCGGGCTACAAGAACGACCAAATACCCATAAGGGCAAAAATGGAAAAACATAAAAATCAAATAAACTACTACATAAAATGATGAAAATAAAGATCATGATCGTGGCCGTCGATCTCCGGCATCTCTTGATGGTACATGTGTCGCAATCTCTGACGATGTCCTCATCACTAGGTCTATTACTACTAAAATTATAATCTATATATTCAGTTTTAGATATACTCAAGCGAAAGTATCCTCAATAAAAAATTTAAAAGAGCCATTAAAATCTCAAAACAATTTGAAATAAAATTATATATATACCTTTCATTTGGAGCATCTTGCCTATGTTACATATTTTTACATCTTCTACTCGTTTTATGCTTTGAATAATACCTGTTGATTAATAATTTTAGGAGTGAGTCATAAAAGAACTTGTGAGTAAATCATATATTTAAATTACAATAGCATAAGATCTTTGAAATAATATGCATGCTTAGTTCCAAATATAAAATAATTCTGTTTAAATTAATTTTAAACATGACCATCAACATTGTACATGTATCATTATCATATCTTTATCCTTTCTCATAAATGATAAGTCACAAGAGTCACCGTCTAAAATAGTACCAATGAAGGTAATTCTTTTTATTTCCTTTTCATTTACATGCACAAGTACATTGGTCCCTAGTTAGTACCATAAGGGGGTGTGCTCCATCAGTCAACATGTACATACAAGCATTTTTATATAATCATTTCATTCATTTATCATTCAATGACTTTCTATAGTGCACATGCTAAATAATCATGCTAACCATCATTTAATTCAATATGACAGTTAAAAAAGAAAAAAATGCTAGAATTTTACAATAATCATTAACTGTCCAATATCAATTAATTCAATGAAATTAAATTAAAGTCAATGAACTTAAATTAAAGTCAATTAACTTGAATTAAAGAAAACAATATCATTACTATAAAATAGAAGCATGAATATTCACCTTGATTCTAGATATCGTGCCACTTTATTCTTGCTCCTTCAACGTTGACAGATTTAATGCCTTATATAAAGTTCTCATCGTTAAAATTTAATTGATAAATTGCTCTCAATTTCTCTAACTTGTTTTTTAAATTTCAAATTAAAATCTTAAATCTTATTGATTAAAATTGCTTTCACTCTCTCTAATTAACTTAATTATCTAGATAATTTTCTAATTAAAATCAAATTTTAAAACAATATTCTCTTTATTATGTTATTTGGGATTTACTATATAATTAATTTTCTTAATTAAAATCTATATTTTATTTAACTCTCATAAATTCTCATTTTAAATACCAATTTATCTTATTTTATTACAAATTTCTAATTTAAAATTTCTTCTCTCTTTATTTAATTACTTTAAATATATTCTATGTCATTTATCCTTAGTTCATAAATTCAATATTCTTCTAAATATAATTTATTGTAATATTACATTATAATAAATTATTTTGATTTTCTATTTATAAAATATGTCTCTCTTTTTAAATGATAACCATACCTTTCCAACCGAGTGCCAAACTTTGCCCGTACTCGCCCCCAACTCTTCGCTCAAGCCTTCTCCCTCGATCGCTACTCAAACCTTCAACCACTCTAACTTGCACGAAGTCTCCCTCTTTCTCTCTTTCTTTCTCTCGATCAGCCTTTATTCATTCCTTTTCGTTCAAGGTCTCTTCTATTCGTGTGGTTCAAATGGAGTGAGCAAATTGGAGTTATCTCCCACGAGGAGTCGTTCCCTTTTGCATTTGAATGTGTTGCATTGCTCATTCGCATGATCCGAACCTTCGCACTCGCTCCCGGCTTGTTTGTTCACTCGCTATTTCTTGCCAGCTATTTGATTAGGGTATGGTTTTTGGTGGACTGATTTTTGGGGGAAGTTTTGTGGTTCTATAGGTGTTTGGGCTCTAATCTACTACTAGAGAATTGGGAGAGCAGGATCCTCCTCTTCAATTGAGGATCCTATTGTATCTTTACTGTTTTATGCATTTTTCACCCATAAAGATTGTTTGTGTTGTCCTTCCAAATTGTGTGATTACTATCCACTGAGTTTTGCTTGAACTATATTTGTTGTCTATCAGTTTTTTATTACATTCAACACGAATCTTGTGATGCTAAATCTGAACTTTGTTTTCTTCATGTTAAATAGTCATGATGCAGGACAATTCAGATGACATGCTTATGGCTTCATTTTAAGCATTGCACAATTCTTTGACTAGAATAATTTTGGATTAAAATTATTAGCAATTCTCAACGTCAATTAAAACAGTCAAAGAGGTGCTTTGCGTAGGCTAAATCACATACTCCAAGCTTTGAAATTTTCAAGATAAGTAAGACAAATAAACAATGCAAAATAGTAGTTCTCAATGTAATCCCTAATCTAACAACGAGAGTTAGGATGCATAGAAAGCACACTCAATAGCCTACGATTTACTAGGCTTAACAGGAGCACTTGGAGGAGCCTTTGCGATTACAATCAAACCAACGAGAATTTAGATTTCAAAGAAATACGATACAAGTGAGAAAAGAAACCTTTGCCTAAAAGATGTGTAGATCCGTCACTTGATGCCTTCAATGTCTTCGTCCATGGCTTCTTCCAAGTGTTAAACCCAAAACCTGAAATTGTGTTCAGGTTCTTGCTCAGGAAATATGAAATAATTCAGATTTCTTTTCCTCTCAGAAATCTGAGATGGGAATTAACGGTCAATGTTGGAAGGAGAGAGTTTTTAGCAACCAGAATTATGGGAGAGAAATCATCAGTAATTAGGATGTGGAGAGGAGTTATGAGAGGGGGAGAATTTGCTAGGGAGAGGGGCGGCGGGATGCTGGATGGGTGGAGTTTGATTGCCTTAAATGAATTAATTGATTTGGGACGTAATAGCAAGCATGAGGTGATTGATAAAATCAGCCAAGAGGGAGATTGAGAGTTTGAAATATTTCCTAAGAGAGGTGTTGGAGTTAGGAAATAATTTGAAAGGGAATTAATGGAGGAGAACATGGGGCCGGTGGCATGCTTGGGTGAGGACTTGATTGAGGAGAGCAATTAAGGCTTCCTAAATTAGGATTTAGAATTAGGAAATAGTTAATTTAAATCCTCTTGAATTTAAAATTCAAAATAGATTTAAATCACATACTTTCCTAAAATAAAAGAGCTAATTTAGGAAACAATTTGATTTTTTTTTTTATTTTTTTTTATTTTTTTTTTTGTGAATTTGAATTTCAAATTACCCCATTTAATCCCACTCTTAAATTAGGAAATACCATAAAGAGGCAAAAGGGGTGGGAGGCCGGTGGCTAATGCAAGGGGACGGCGGCAAGGGCTATGGCCAGCGGCTATGGGCGGTGGCCGGCGGCAAAGGGGCTTCGGGCAAGGTGAGTTTGTGGTGTTTTGGGAAGGGAAATGGTAGGGGCTATGGCCGGCGGTGGGAAGTGGAAGGAGGAAGATGTCGTGGAGGAGATGATGACGAGATAAAGAAAAGAAAATAAAAAAAATAACCACGAACCCGGCCGTCTCCAAGGTTGGTGGGTGATGCGCTAATCTCCCTCTCCAAGGGATCTCTCCAAAGCTCTCCAAGAACTCTCAAAGGCTCTCACAACACAAGTGCAGGAAGAAATTTCAATAATCATTCATTAACCTCAAAATAATACAAAGGGGGCTTTAAATAGCCTCATACAAAAGACTCCAAATAAAATGACACACATGCCCTTAGACTTACACATGACAACTCCCATAAAAAGGGGTACAACGAGAAATAATAAAACACACATAAACAAATAATAAAATGCATGAAAATAAAATACATCAACTCAAAAATATAAAGACTTGATCGTGGCCGTAGATCGTCGGCCACGTCGCTGGTAAACTTTCCATGATGATCTGATGTCCCCATCAAGTCAACTCCGTCAATCTTTGTTACCAGAATTACCAAAACTAAGTTTTTTGTCGCATGGGTTCAGAATTTCCTAATCTCAAGATTGCTAAGTTATTCTTAGCCAACTTATAAGTTGACGCCTATGTATAATGTATTGATTCACCTTGGATCTATGAAATTTTGGAATGGAGGATGCAACTTTTCAAAGTTTATTTGCAATGCAAATACGATGAAAATGATGCCATAAACATATATTGGATTATTTTCTTTGAATAAGAGCAAAGGATGATTTGTTATTTTGTGGTAAGCTTGAATAATGATGATGTCTTTGTCTGATGGTTTATTTGAAGGGTTTAGCTTAACCTACCATTAAAGCTATATGTGGCCTTTTAAGAGTAATTAACATTGGAGGACTTGTAAACCTTACCATTTGCTTTTGGCATAAGTATGATGATGTTGATGATTGTGAAGTCTTGCGAGTGAGCTTGAAATAAATTTTAGAGGGTATTTCAAAGCATCATCCTAGTGTCTCATTATTCAACATTTAGCGGTTTGATGTTTCAAAATTTTGAGAATGCAAAAGATTACTGAAGAATTTTCAAAAACTAATTTTCTTTCTAAGAAGAATTACCCTAAATACGTTTTGCATAAATGATTAAATATTTAATAAATGTTATTATACAGATTGGCTCTTCCCCAGGATTTGTGGATGCTGATTTTGAATCAGCAAAGTTATGGCGTCCAGCTGCATCTTTTTATAATGTTTCTAATGGGTGCTTGTTCTTTGTGGATTCTGAGGTACATGCTAATACCGTCTTCATGATTTTCAACCAAATATTATTTACTGATATCTTTCTTAAATGGGATTCATTAGTAGCTGAGGATACAAGTTTGTTTGAAGATGACTCATATCATATAAAATAATTTCTTTAGAAGTGGCAGCAGCTAAAAATCTGCAAAAAACATTTAATATTCTGCCATGATTAACATTTATCCAATTTTTTTAACCATATAATATGTTCTGCCTATTTACAGAATGTTTGTATTTTGCCTACTAGAAGTTACAACATAATTTTTCTGCTGCCATAAAAAAAAAATAATATTTCTGCTGCCATTATGAAGTTTCTGTGCTTATGTGCTGCCTTATTCTCGCCTACCCTTTTCGAACATGGCATTGGTCCCCATTATTTTTCATGGTTGATTTAAGATTAATTGTATGAATGGTTCATTGTTTCTATGGTGGGAGAGTACCTAATGCAAATGAAATTTATGGATATAGATATATTTTAAATAATCTGGAATCTTTTTAATTGTTTGAATTTGAAAACAAAGAATGTGCCTTCCTTTAGGTGGACATAACTATTGTCCCTTTATCTATTTTGATATTTTGCCATACGTTGAGAGAAGTTGTGTTGACATCAAAATATATCCAATGACCGAGGTGAGGATGTCAGACGAGATCCAAGGTCGATCGATGCGATGCTTAATGAGCGGGTAAAACATGTCTTAATGCCGCTCAAAATCATTCAAAACAATGTTTGCTAGTGAAATCAATTTCACTGACACACTTAGAGCGTCAAAATTAACAAAGCACCATTTGCACGTGGCTGGTGCGATCATTTAAAACTATGAAGTATGAGCGTGTGAATGCACGAATTCTTTCGAACGACCTCCAATTGCTAAACGGGTTGCGTCGTTGCTTTCAAGATGTTGAAATTTTATAAGAACACCTCTCGCAATCAGTTTGAGTGAATTCTAGGGGCCGTTTGGTAGAATCTAGGATTTCATTTAAGTAGGATTTCGTAAATCCTCCAAATCCCGATTTACGAAATCCTAGGGGGGTTAAATCTTGAAAATTGTTTGGTAACATTCATGATAAATTCGGTTAAATCTTATGTGACTGTTTGGATGTTCAATTCAGGATTTAAGGCTGTTATAAGAGTTGACATACATTGTTAGAATAATTAAAGCATGACAAAAAAAAATTAAATAAAATTTAACAAAATTTTATTAATACTAATTAATATTTTAATACTAATTAATTATTATTTATAATATTTTATAATTATTATTTTAAAATAACTAAGTATTTAACTAATAATTTTATCAATTATTTAAATATTATTTAATTAATTTCACTTAATTATTAATATTTTAAATTATATTAATTAAGTTATCCAACAATCAGAAGTTAGGTTTTACTTTTCCCCCTCTATTTCGTTTGGCTTTGTTCCTTCGCACGACTGTATAATTTTTCACGAGTTCTTCTTCTTGGCGGTTCGACTTTGCTCCTTCGACGACATTACCTTCATGTTGGATCGGAAGTTACGACATTTTTTTTTTATCTGAAGCAACAAAGGGAGCTCTTCGGCCAAATCCCATTCAACTTTGCTTGCTGTGAAGGTAACTTTCTCCCTTTCGCGCGCTTCTTCAACCAAATCCCGTAAATCCGCCGAACCAAAGGATTTCGTAAATTCGGGATTTACCACGAAAAGAGGGGATTTACCACGAAAAGAGGGAATTTTCCGTCAACTGCGGCTTTGATTTACCGTGAGATTTGATTTTGCATTTTAGGCCGTTTGGCTGGATTTCGCCCAAATCCGGCCTTAAATCCAGCCTAAATCCGCATACCAAATAGCCCCTTAAATTGACTAGCTACAGATGGGATGTTATGTGAGGTTGTACGCCTAACCTCTGTTTGCAAAACGGATTGTACCATCGCATTTGGAATGTCCAAATTACTATGAAAGGACACCCATTTTGGTTCGGTGCCAACATGAGAAAATTGGTGAAAAAATTCACTTGTTCCTGCAAAACAAGGCAAACTCCGGCTCACGTGAGTGACGAATTTTCAATGAACAAGTCTACGCAAATTTAAAATAAATATTTTTCTTTTTATTATTATTAAATTTTAAGTTTTTTATATTAAAAAAATTAATAATTTAATTAAAGAAAATTAAAATATTTGGGTGGATTTTACCCTGTCCTTGCTACAAGTAGAAGGACATTCTTGTACTTTTTTAAAAAAACTTATTATTATTTATTTATTTATTAAAAAGGCTAAATCAATATCCTAATCCTAACCAAAACCCTCACTCTCATTTCCAAACATTCCACTCAACTCTTAGCTGCTTCTCATTCTCTCTCAGGACAGTTACAACTTACAACCCTCACGCAAAACCCAGAACCCCGCTTCCCAAAAAAAAAAAAAAATCATTCGAGCATGGTCAACCTCCTCCGCCTACAGCCTGCGCCACCACCTCCTACGTTCGACTCATTTTGAGCGACCGACCAACCCTAGCCACCATTCATCCAAGTCGCTAGCTAGCCCTCTTGCCGTCAATCGGCCTCTTGTCGCCTGTAATCGCTGTCAAACCTGCAACTAGTTACCTATTCATCTCTTCCTTCCTAAATTTCTCCACCTTTCTTCTCTCCATTTTCATCTTTCCACTCTCTTTCCATTTTCTCCCCATCTCTCTGTCTCTTTCTCTACATAGAAAGGGAAATCCCTCTCTTCCACTACTCCCTCTTCAAACTCTTTCTTCCTCATTAATCCTAATGATACAAATGTGAAAATTGTGTTGTACCCATGCTCGGAATCATCCCCATGTTCGTTTCAAATCCACCTTCGTCACCGAATACGTGACACTTTTTGTGCAAGTGGATAGAAGGCGACTCCAAAAAATTTCTAAAATTGTAAAATATGAAGGCAAAAATTAGAATTAGCATGATTGCCACTTATACAAATTTCACAAGATAACCTCCAATTGTGATGCAAAACTTCTCAAAATTCATGTAAGAAATACAAGGAAGAATAAAATAACCCAATAAGGATATTTTCAAGTCATATGCATGCATCTCGGGGCAAAGTCCAAATTTCACTAGAATTGCCTCGAGAAGTATGCAAATGTATCTCATGCATAGGATGTCATGCACAAGCATCATACATATACACTTAAAATTGTGCAAATACGCAATAGACGTAAATTTAAAATTTCCCTAGAAAGTAAATCGTCTTGATAATAGCAAGCCTACATGTGCTTCGACAAGCATGACATGCATACACGTGGCATCTGAGAATATTATGCCGATTAAAAAATGATTATTGCATTTTTAAATTTCATACTTTGAAAAGTGTGCAAACATATTATGCATATGTACTAAAATGCATATTAGTAGATCATGCAAATGCATTGAAATGCGTGATAGACTGCTAGTGTATCATGCAAATGCAATGAAATGTGCACTAACACATTCACAACGTGTGAATGCATCATAAAAATGCATTGGAAGGCGTTAAGTGCATCATGCATGCGCACCAAAGAGCACACCACTACTTTGAAATGCACAAAAAATACATATAGTAAAAATGATTTTAAAATTGCATGTATAAACGCTCAAAAAAGTATATCGATATCTCAAAATTACGCTAATGCATTATACAATTGCATCAAAATGTGTACGAATGCATCATGCAAATGCATTGAAATGTGTGCAAATGCACGAAAATATGTGCAAATGTATTGTGCAAATACAATAAAAAGTGTGCCAACATATTCAACGTATACAAAAATGCATTGTATAAATGCACCAAAAAGTGTGCATTTGCATTGTGCAAACGCACTGAAAGATGCGCACATATTTAAAAGATGTTTGAAACACCTATATGTGATCCAATGAGCGTGACATACATGCAAGTGCGACATCTGAAATTACTACGCGGGTTAAAAATGAATTTTGAAATTCCTTATTCTTCTCCGTGAAAGGATTGGAGTCGACGAGAATTGAATTTATAAGTGAATTTACAACCTTGAAATTCAACTAGATATTTGATTTCAAAGTTCACATTTGAACTTCATGGCCTACTTTAAAAAAATTCACTCATAAAAGTAAGCTTCCGATTTTCAATACTTATACAATAATCCCTAAAATCATTACTTGAATATGATCCTCTGTTGGCAGGCAAACAAATTAACAAGGTTCAAACAAATGAAATAAAAAATTTCTAGAATCCCTGATGATTTCCCAAAATTCTTATAAAATATGAATAAGATAAAATGATCAAAATGCTCCCTTGACTCTTTGTGAAGGACTAAAATGCTCCCCAACTATATAAATGAACATTTTGGTTCCTTAAATCTTTAAAGAGGAACCAAAATAGTCCCACTATGGGATTATTTTGATTCTTCTTTAAAGATTTGAGGGACCAAAATGGTCTTTTATATAGTTAAATAGTCTCACCAAGAGATTATTTTGATCATTTTTAATGATTTGAGGGACTAAAATGGTCCTTTATGTAGTTGGGATCATTTTGGTCCTTCACAAAGAGTCGATTGATCATTTTCTCTTATTCATATTTTATAACTTTATCTGGCAAAGAGTGAATGTCCAATCGAGTGTATCACTAAGATTTATTCTTTGACGATCTCTGGTCGATAAGGATGTAACACATTTCTTTTAATCGATAGTTTTCTACCAAATGGCATAATAAGTAAATGGTTGTGACCAAGGTACTCTATCTGGGTGATTTTTCTTCAAAATAATAGCACTGAATTACGGTAATGACCAAAGTTTGTATGTTCCCCAATGGATCCAAACCCTTGAATAATGAATCATAGGATATGTTTGATAGGGCACAAAACCCACTGTTAGCTATAGGATTGACTCGAACAAGGGACCATGATGGCTCGAGACGACAGAATAATGAGATCTCTCATCATAATTCCTCCGCTGCTTGCTTTAAGTCTACAGTGGTAAATTTCAAAACTCCGAAATTTAAATTCTAAAATTGCTATTGCTATACGCTTAGTATTTAGTGTTCACTTAATGAGTAATCTTAATTAAAAGTTTCTTTCATTACTAAGGGGTAATTAACACTAGGAGCTCGTGCCTATGAAAAAATTAGATCTTAGATCATAAAGTCCTCGCAAAATAAGAGCGAAATTTTTGGGTAGTGCCTTATCTTAAAATCTAATATTCGTTCTGAAAATGTATCACGAACCTAATCCATTAAAACTCTAATTAGGTATAAAAAGGTGCAGAGAGGTTGGGTCTTGAATTTTCGGACCCCACAAGTTGATCAATTAGATCACTAAGTTGTTTTCATGTTGTAGATTAATATCAATTTTTTTGAATTTACAATTGATTGTTTGTAGAAATAAGATTATATTCATTTCCACAATACCTAAAGCATGATATCATTTTATTTTTCTCATAGAACAATGCAATCAGGAGAGCTGATATGGAAAGAAGGTTGGTGGAAACTATGTACCCTATTCCAAAATCTAGTGGTATTTGGGACCAGATCTCGGGTGTGTGGAGCTGGATCTTGAATTATTCTGGGTTTGCAAAAGATATTTCAAAATCAGAGAAACCTGGTTTTGATTCAATCTCTTCTCCCTGGCATGTGTTGAATGTAGAGGATGATGAATTCATAATTATAAGCCGCAGGTAATCTGCGACCACCTCTCTATCCTATTCTTGCCTCTCCAGTTCTTGTTTCTCGCAATATAATTTGTTGTGATTCTGTTCTTAAATCTTCAAGATAAAGGCTTTTTCTTCTAGCAGCGCTTTTATTATGCCATAAAATTGAATCTCTTCAGTTTTGCTCTGGAATGCCAATTACTAGCTTTGCTCATGTTTGCCATTATGCACCTACAAACTTCATTCTTTGATTAGAATCATAATTGCTTAAATACAGAATATGCAAATGTTTCTTGTCGTTGATGAAGCATTTTCCTTTCAAAAATATGGTTGCTCATGGAGGACAAGTTAATGAGGATAAAACAATGTTTGGTTGTCAAGTTGACATCTTAGTATCAAGTCTTAATTTTTGCTGATTACTAATTCTTGAACGAGTGTCAGGCTCTTAAAATTTAAGGCCCGGATTTGCTGAAAGAGTTTTGGTGATTCTACAAGCTTCATTGTTTGATCTGCATCTTTAATACACTTCACTTGAACTAAATTCTTACTTATCCTATCTTTTTGTAAGGATAACTTATATATACATCTTTCAGCCTCCTTAGTATCTATTCTATTGTATAAATATAAAATCTAGGAGTTTTAACATTATAAGGAATAATTTAAATCCCCTAGTTAATCTTGTCGTCTATTTATATCCTGTAAATCCTGCACAATAACAAAAGAATTTGGTGCTGGCCTGTAGAACTATGAATGCTTTAAATGATTGATATAAGAATTTGCAAGCTTTCAAGTAAGAGCTATAAGAATTAATACGTTAGCCACTTAACGAAAATGGAAAACAAGAAAGGGTGCCTTAGTTTAGGCCAAGTCACACAATAATAGTTAGGATCACAAAACAATTAGAAACTTCAACATAAGCAAATATAAAAGATTTCCAATAACATCCATAGATTAACAATGAGATTAGATGCATAGAAGCCCATCTCTCATTCCCTATGTTTACTAAGCTTTGGCAGATAGTTTTGCACGATTCCTTATACTTGATACACAACCTACAATCGAAGAAGATTAGGAAGGAAATTAAAAAGGGGGAAAGAGTTCACCCTTGTCTTGGCGTGGCGGTTATTTTCCATTGAATGGTGGAAAGATGTTCTTCAATGGCTTCCGAAATAGTGAAATATGAAACGCTCCAAGTATTCCTCGACGGAATTATCTACCTCCAGATTGACGTCGAAGAAAGGTGATCGAACGATGTCGACGAAGCCTTGTTTGTTGTAGACGAAGCCATAGTCGAGTTTAGGATCGGCCATGCATAGGATATGTAGTGTTGAAGTCTTGTGGGAGACACCCTTTGCTGTCCTTGAGGATTCTCCTTGAGAGAAAGAAGCTTCTCCAAGGAATTCAAGTAGAAGAAGAGGTGAGAGGGTGGCCGGTCAAGGTAGGGGCTTGGGAAAGTTTAGGTTCAGATTTTAGAGGTGTTAGGGTTAGGGGAAGGCCGGCTAGGTTAGAGAGGGAGTTGGGGAAATATATTTCAGATTTTAAAGGGTGGAGGATGGAGGGAAATTAGGTAATCGTTTCCCTATTTAATCCCCTAAAGTTGGAAGGATTTTATGGAGGGTTAGAGAGAGAAGGGGGGGTGGGGGAAGAGAGAGAGGAAAGGGTTTGAATTCTTTCCCAAGTGAGAGGCTTAATTTTGGAAAACAATTAAGTAGTGGGGACAAGGAGGGCCGACGGCATGATGATGGGGTAGGGGTTTGTGGAAGGGAAATTATTACTTAAGTGGGAAACCCAAATTAAGGAGGTGAGTTTAATTCTAATCCAATTTAAAATTGATTTGGATTTGATTTAGAAACTTCGATAAAATAAAACTTTGTATTTTAGGAAATAAATTCAAATTCAAATTCAAATTGATTTGAATATGAATTTAACGGGTTACCTAAAATATAAAGGCCGAATTAGGAAGGGCTTTGATTGCATGCTTTGATGGGGGGATTCAAGGGGGGTGGCGGCTAAGGTTTGGATGTGGGCCGGCGGCTTAAAGTGGTGGGGTTAGAAACTGGTGGTGTTGAGGGTGGTGGGGTGTTGGCCAAGAGGGGAGGAAGGGGATGGGTCTTGGAGCTTGTGGTGGCCGGTGGCTATGGGGGTTGGAAACCCTAGGCCGACGACTAGGAAGAGAGGGGGAAAGAGGAAAAGAAAAGATAGTAAAGAACGAGCCACGAACCCGGATACTTCTAAGGTTGGTGGGTGATCTGATCCCCTCTCCTAGGGATTTCTCTCCAAAGCTCTCAAGCTCTCACACAAACACAAGATTGCAGGAATTTTCATTATCATTCATTCATTAACTTGAAAAGAAATAAAAGGGGCTTATAAATAGCCTCATACAATGAAAGGAAACTAAAAGACGACATTGCCCTTACAGCTTACATATGACAAGACGCTTAAGTAAGGGTAAGATGGGAAATGCTAATAAAACAAATACATAATGCAACTAAATAAAACAGATATATATGATGAATCAAGAATAGATCAGCGCGATCGTGGTCATAGATCGTCGGCCACGTCTCTATATACTTTCCATGATCCGATGTCCCCATCCTAAAAAAACAACAAAACTAAACCTAATCAATGCAAGAGCTCCCTCACCCATTCCTTTATCTTGTGAGACTGCCTCAAGAAGCGTGCCACTATTCTAAGGGGCATTCAAAGGACTTAGAATTATCTCGAACACGCTCAAGTAAATGAAAACTTAAATGGGTGAAATGTACGAAGCTGCGCCTCATATTATATGAGGAAATTTGATGCTCTGCAGGGTCCCTAAGAGTAAAATGCAAACATATAAAAATAAAAAGTCACCCCTTGAAGTACCTCAAAAGATTCTAACTCAACTTTTGTGCCATTCAAATTCATAATATGCAAGTGGATAGAAGGTGAAAGGCGATCTTTTAAAATTAAAAATGAAACTTTACACATATTTTTATGACAAACTTTGTGTAAACAATCAAGATCTAAATATCTTAAATCATGTGCGCATTATAGTATAACTTTCAAATTCAAGTGTGATGCCTCAAGAAGTGTTCCACTATTTTAAAATCATGCAAATGAGTCATATCAATCTGTCAAGAAAAAGGTGTTCAAGCACACTGGAAATGCACGCACAAATACATTAAAAAGCATGCCACCTCTCTGAACTCTTCAATTTTTTTTGAAAACAAACTTCTCTATATATGTTCTAACAAATGTGTTAGTTGTTTGAATACAAAGTTTAAGAATGCTGGATGAACTAAAATTAAATTGAATCCGAACTTCCCTCTTTGAGAAGCATGAACCATCCAAAATGTGGTCATGTGACTGTTTAAAAAAAAAAATTCACTGAGTTTTCTTTTAAAAAGTCAAGCTCATCACTGTATAATGCTCTCAAGCAGGTAGGACCCACATTGCAAGTCTAGTTGTCCTCGCCAAATGACACGACATATAAACTATCATGAATGGGCCCTCTGATTAGGTGGTTTAGTTGTAAAATGATATCATTAAATTGCAGTCATTGCTAGAGCTCGTAAGTTTTTTCAATGGCTTAAACAACCTTGATTTATGAATCATAAGGCCAGCATTTGATAGGGCACAAACCTTTTGTCAACTAAGAGAGAGAGAGAGAGAGAGAGAGAGATTATTCTTCTTTGTAATTACTTCACTTCTATGATGCACCGATAGAACACGGCGACTCAGACACGACATGATATGGACATGGGATGCGTCTATCATTGAAAATATAGGACATGGGCATGACACGGACACAATATTATAATTTTTAAATATTGCATAGAAATTAAGAACGCATCATATTAGAAATGATAAATCATTTTGTTTGTATATATGGATAGGTTTAAACAAGAGTGATTTTGTCAATGGATTCTCACATTTTGCTCAAGCAATTAATTAAAAAAAACATCTATTTAAAATGGACGCCATTTAGACATTAAACTAAAACTCATATCATTCCTTTTTGGATTTGTTTTGCTAATTTGTTGATTCACTTTATGAATATTCAAACTTTTATTGATATAACAACAATATTTCGGAGTCCTTTTAAATTTAATCTAGCTATGGCTTCTTACCTAAGTCATTAATTGCTAGGGTTCTAATTGAGATAGATACCATTTGAAAAAATGGAAAAAGAATTGCATTCACAATGTGAAATTTTATTTGTGAATATTCTCTATTTTGTTCACATTGCAAAAAGGCGTAAACATGATACTATTTAAGGTTCCAAATTGCAACTATATCTTAGAAGAATTCTAAACAGACTAATGATAAGATAAAATGCCCTCTAACCCTCAAGGCTTCAACACATCGTCAGTTCCTTCACTTGACTTTGAACAGACAGAAAAAAATCGCGGCCTCTTACCTTTGGCACGATAGATGCCAGCCTCAATCAGTGTCATCGGTCTCGTCATATGCAGAGATCAAGAGAGCGAAGGAGTGAAGGGCGTGAAAGAGAGCCTTAGATGAGTCTGCGAAAAAGTGACAGATGAATGAAATTGGTTTTACATTATTAATATAAATTTTATTTAATAAAACAATTGATTAATCAATTATAAATTTAAAACATAATATTTTTAAATGTTTTTATAAATATAGGGACACGCATGTCGAACACCGTGTCCGATTTTAATTAAATATTATTTTTATTAGACACGTTCTTGTCGTGTCCGGCACGTGTCACAACCGTGTCAGGCATGTGTCTGTGTCCGACACTGCATACCTTCTTATGTAAGGTGTGTTGGTGCATCATAGCTTCACTTAGACTCAGTATTTATGTCTGGTTAGAGAGAGAACATCTCTTAAATTATTTTTCTTTGTGAATATCTGTCTGAAAAATTCCACTAATATGACTTAATTTTGAACCGGATATTTAGTTTTGCAGTAGCATGGACCATGAGCATGACAACTGGAAAGCTCAAGAAGGTTATCAGAGGTTTGCTCATATCTAGTCTTGATCCAACTCCACTTGCTTCGTGCTAATTATTATTTCCGTTTTGAAGGATTCCAAAACATCTTTGAGAGCTATGGAAACTTGATAGAGGAGAAGCTTTCGTGCTTGAGGGATGCTAATGTTGTTTTTCTACAGAAGTTTAGCATATCAGTTTCTTCAGAAAAGCTTCCCTATGCTGGTTTGATGTCATCAGTTGAGAATTTTCATGATGATATTATTACCTATGATGCAGGTGCTTGACTTCATCCTCACAACTCTTGGATTACCCCACATGTTTTTCAATTTGAATTAAGAATACTGATATAAAGTTATTTTCCTTCTTGTGAAGTTGGTCAGAGTCTGCTAAAATATAACAGGGAATCTACGGGTATTTCTCATATTCGTTTCTCAAATGCGGGCATCCTTGGTGTGCCATATTGGTTAAGCTGCCCTATTGAAAGAGTTTACAATAGGTGGGTTCAAAATGGTTTATTAGTGTTTCCATTTAGTGGCGGAAATTGTTTATGTAGCTTATAGTCAAGCTAATTTTTATTTTATTTTATTATGCAGTGGTAACTGTATCAGACAATCAATTGGACAGGTCCATAACTTCAGTGTGCTTCCTGGTATCTAATAATACTTGTCTCTCTCTCATTGTATATAAGTCGAATATTATCTTGATTCTCACTATTTTTTTCTTCATAATTTTTTTTTATTGCGATATCAAAATTTGCTTGCGTTACTGCTTATTAACATGGCTGCAAAATATTTTTATACTTTTTTATCTGCAAGCAAAATTAAGTCCATATATGGCATATTCATCCTTGTCTATCTTCGATATCTTTTCTTGAATGAGAGCTACTTATGTTATTAATATAATATAATCATTTCCCTTTAGTCTATGTAGTTCAACTACACATTCATCTCGATATTCATTTCATCTTTGCTCAGTTTGTCTATTAATGATTTTTTATTACATATATAATATATGTGGTCCTATTTTATTGAGTTTATCTTTTAATACATTAAGCAACTTATAACCCGGATCTTTCTTATTAATATGGACAAAAACACGAATCATTTGATTCCTCTTCATCAACAAATATCCATGTTGTTATTGTTAAACTACAATTACATTTTAGTCGATATGAAAATGACAGTGAGGGATATAATTATGAGTAGATTTTGATGACTTAAAGCTCTGTTGGGGAGTAAAACAAATGCACGGTTTAGAATTTATATAAAAATGAGAACCTTGGATATGTGGTGAAGCTTGTGTGGATGAAGTGTGAAATGAGTTCATCAAGTATAGGAGGTAACAGTTTGTTGATTATAAGGTAGTAGAAAAGCAATGAGATGGTTTGGGTATGTAAAATGAAGAGCAGAAGATATTCTGTTAGGCGTGAACCGGCCCAGCCGGTTCAGCAAACATATAGGAGGCGGAGGTATTCCGCCTCCTCTACTTTGGCCAGCCCACAAGTGGGCCCCACTTGCTAGCATCATTTGAAAATTCAAAGAGGAAGGGGCGGCTAGGCTTTAGGAGGGAAAACCAATTAGGAAATTTATTGTATTAAGAAGGATGAGGGAGATTAGGGATTTTCATGTTTTGGATTGATTGCAATTAGGGTTTTCTTGGAGGCTTGGGCTCTAGAACGAATTCTAGAGATTGGGAGAGTGCGATCCTCCTCTCGAATAGAGGATCCTTGTATCTTTGCTATTTTCCTTGCATCTACTAGTAAAATACAAGTTGTTTCTCCATTTTTCTCTCAGATTTTTCCTGTTTTTCCACTGTTTTGTTGTTTTTCTTGCTGTGAACAGCAGTTTTGCATTGAGATTTGCTGTAGAAGCGAATAGGAAATACTTGAAATTTTCAAGTATTTCCTATCAAATTGGTATCAGAGCAAGTCTTGGGACCGTTTGTGGGCTGTTTTGGGCAAATTTCAGCGGCTGTTTTTTGTCCGAAAAAGGTGAAAGTTGCTGTTTTTGTTGTCGAAATTCCAGATTTTGTGATTCTACAAAGTTTGGATTGTAATGGCGGCAAAAAAGGTGGATGCCTTGGAGGAAAGAATTGAAGGAGAGATGAATCAGATCAAAATGACTGTGGAAGAAAGGATTTCATCCATGGAGGGGCAAGTTGCTGATATCCGGGAGATGATGAAAAAAGTGTTAGAAATGCAAAATCAAACGGCGGCTTCCGTGGCAAAAAGGGGAGGAGGAAGAAGTATGAATTCTGAAATTCGTATGGAGGAGGATGAGGTTGAGATCATAGAAGGTGAAGGAAGAAGACCCCATCTGGAGCCTGTCCAGAGGGAAGAGAGAGGAGGGGGTTATGGGGAGCGCCAAGAAGGGTACTATGGCCGCCGTGGTGCTGATTTTGGCGGAAACAGAGAGGAATTTCAACGTCGAGGGGCTGATTTTGAAGAAAGAAGGGGGGATTTCGAAAGGGGTATGGGCTATGGCAGGACAAGGGAAGAAGGGGAAACGTGGGGAGGACCTAACACTTGGGAGAGGGGAAACTACGGAAGGAACAGGGGCAATGGAGGCGACCAGAAGGTGAGGAAGCTGAAGATGCCCATCTTCGAAGGAGAAGATGCGTATGGGTGGATCTACAAGGTGGAGCGATACTTCGCCGTCAACGGGCTGACGGAAGAGTAGAAGCTGACGGCAGCAGGCTTGTGCTTGGAAGGAAAGGCCCTGTCATGGTATCAGTGGAGAGATCAGAGGAGGCCTATCAGAAACTGGAGAGAATTCAAGGAATGCATCATAGAACGTTTCCAAACCGATCGGGGAGGAGATTTCTATGAGCAGTTCTTTGCTCTGACACAGGAGGGATCAGTAGCAGACTACCGGGAACGATTCGAGCACCTGGCCAGCAGGGTGGAGCGACTCTCCGACACAGTTTTGGAGGGGAATTTCATGAAGGGGTTGAAGGCGGAGATCCAAGCGGCAGTGAAGGTTCTGATGCCCCGTGATTTGGGGGAGGCCATGAAGTTGGCCCAACTGGTGGAGAATCAGAAGAATCTGGAGAGGGGAGCTCGGAGTAGCAGCATAGAGGGGACTTACAGGATGACGACCACCCACCTAGCACCAAAAGGTCCTCCAATAGGAGGGAGTCGAGAGGCCGTCAGGGAGAAGAGAGAGGGAGGTGGAAGTGGCGGAAACTTCAAACGACTGACAGAGAAACATATGCAGGAGAAGAGGGCTAAGGGGTTGTGTTTCCGCTGCGATGAGAAGTACATACCAGGGCATCGGTGCAAGGACCGAACTCTTCAGGTTCTCACCGTCCGCGATGACGATGAAACTGAGGAGGGAGGTGAGCTAGAGACAGAGGAGGAGATGGAGGAGAAGCTACACTTGGATCTGGCAGAGGTTTCCCTGAACTCAGTGGTGGGATTCACTACAAATCACACCATGAAGGTGAGGGGAGAGATAGAGGACAGAGAGGTGGTGGTGCTGATTGATAGTGGGGCGACTCACAACTTCATTTCCACACAGATCGTTGATCAACTGGGAGTGAGATTGGTGGACACTGGCTGTTACGGAGTGATGATGGGCACAGGGAAGATGGAGAGAGGTCAGGGGATTTGCAGAGGAGTGCGGCTGATGATCCAGGGGATACAAGTGAGGGAAGATTTCCTTCCGTTGGAGCTTGGGAGTACAGATGTCATCTTAGGCATGAAATGGCTGCAAATTTTGGGGGACACCAAGGTGAATTGGGGAGCACTCACGATGGAGCTGACGGTCGAGGGAAAGAAGGTGGTAATCAAAGGAGATGCGGGACTTTCCAAATCCCTAGTCTCTCTTAAAACCATGGTGAGGGACATTCAGTCAGCAGGCGGAGGGTATTTAGTGGAGCTGCACAGCTTGGAGGGAGCGAGATTGGAGGGAGGAGGGGACATCCCTCTCTCCATTTAGCCTTTGATACAGCAGTTTCAAGAGGTTTTTCAGCCACCTCAGGGGTTACCGCCGCAGCGAGAGAGGGAGCATGCCATTGTTTTGAAGGAGGGGGTATCACCCATCAGCGTACGGCCGTATCGCTACCTCAGTTCCAGAAGGATGAGATTGAACGGTTGATTAGAGAAATGTTAGAGGCAGAAATCATCAGACCTAGTATCAGCCCATTCTCTAGTCCCGTCCTGTTGGTAAAGAAGAATGATGGCAGCTGGCGGTTTTGTGTGGACTACATAGTACTCAACAAGGAGACTGTCCCGGACAAGTTTCCTATTCCCGTCATCGACGAGCTCTTAGATGAATTGAGCGGGACTATGATTTTTAGCAAGATAGACTTGAAGTCAGGCTACCATCAGATCCGGATGAAGAGGGAGGATGTACCCAAGACGGCTTTCAGAACTCATGACGGCCATTATGAGTTTTTGGTAATGCCTTTTGGTCTCACCAACGCTCCAGCGACTTTCCAGGCCCTGATGAATAGGGTTTTCAAACCTTATCTCAGACGGTTTGTGTTAGTGTTCTTTGATGATATTCTGATCTACAGTAGGACGGAGGAGCACTGGGAGCACTTAAAAAAAGTGTTAAAGGTACTGCAGGAGCACCAGTTGAGGGCTAATTTAAAGAAATGTTGCTTTGCACAAACTAGTGTAGAGTACTTGGGACATGTGGTTTCAAAAGAAGGGGTGGCAGCAGATCAGTTCAAAATTGAAGCAATGCTATGGTGGCCAGTACCTAAAAACCTGAAGGAGCTGAGGGGATTCCTAGGACTGACAGGTTACTACAGAAGGTTCGTAAAGGGGTACAATTCCATAGCATGGCCGCTTACTGAGCAGCTGAAGAAGGACGGTTTCCTATGGGGGGAGGCAGCCACATCAGCATTTGAGAACTTGAAGAAGGCGATGACTACGGTGCCGGTCTTAGCTTTGCCAGATTTCACTCAGACCTTCATTGTGGAGACTGATGCAACCGGGTACGGACTTGGTGCAGTGCTGATGCAGAGTCGGAGGCCTATTGCCTATTTCAGCCAAGTATTGACTGCTAGAGCCCGGCTGAAATCAGTTTATGAGAGGGAGTTAATGGCCATCGTGTTGGCCATCCAGAAGTGGCGGCCCTACCTGCTGGGGAGACATTTCATTGTCAGGACATATCAGAGGAGCCTGAAATACCTGTTGAAGCAGAGGATGGTGACAGAGGAGCATCAAAGGTGGCTGTCCAAGTTGTTAGGGTATGATTTTGAGATCCAGTATAGGCCAGGAGTGGAGAACAAGGCGGCAGATGCCCTGTCCAGATGTATGGGAGAGCTGCAAGCAGTGGCCCTATCCATTCCTTTGATGCTTGACTGGGAGGCCATCAAAGAAGAAAGTTCTAGAGATGAAGATTTGGGAAGGATCAGGTCAGAATTACTAAAAAAAAGGGTAGTCACCCAGGGTACTCATTGGAGGGAGACAGACTGCTGTATCAAGGGAGATTTGTGATGCCCCGATCCTCGATCCACATCCCAAAATTACTCCAAGAATTTCATGGGAGCGTAGTTGGGGGCCACTCAGGAGTGCAAAAGACCTACAGGAGACTGGCGGCCGAGCTTTACTGGAAGGGGATGCATAGAGATGTAGAGGAGATGGTGGCAAGGTGCGAAATCTGTCAGAGGAATAAATACCTGGCAATGTCGCCAGGGGGACTACTACAGCCGTTGTCATTACCAGGACAGGTATGGGAGGAGATATCCATGGACTTCATAGATGGGCTGCCCCGTTCAGAAGGCTTCACAGTGATCTTGGTGGTGGTAGATAGATTGAGCAAGTACGCTCATTTCATTCCCCTCCGACATCCATACACCGCAGTGACAGTAGCTTCAGCATTCATCAGGGAGGTGGTCAGATTGCATGGGATACCAGAGGCAATCATGTCAAATAGAGATAAGGTATTCCTTAGTCATTTCTGGAGGGAATTGTTCAAGTTGCAGGGAACAGTTCTAAAAAAAAGCACCGCCTACCACCCACAGACAGATGGCCAAACGGAGGTGGTCAATAGGAGCTTGGAGACCTACTTGAGATGCTTTGTGTCGGAGACGCCCAAGCTGTGGGCTAAGTGGCTATCATGGGCGGAGTACTGGTACAACACCTCTTTTCACTCGGCTGCACAGATGACTCCATTCAAAGTGTTGTACGGAAGGGACCCTCCTCACTTGGTGCATTTTGGGAGTAGTAGTACTCCCGTCTCTTCAGTAGAGGAGTACTTGGAGGAGAGGGATAAAGTACTGGAAGAATTGAAGAGACATTTACTGAGGGCTCAACAGATTATGAAGCGGCAAGCGGACGGACATAGGAGGGACATCCAGTTCGTAGTGGGGGAGAAAGTGTATTTGAAGCTCCAACCGTATAGACAGAAGACAGTAGCCAACAGGAGGAATGAGAAGTTGGCTCCACGATACTTTGGGCCTTATGAAGTGTTGGAGAAGATAGGAGCAGTTGCATATCGACTGAAGCTACCACCAACGGCGACCATACATCCAGTCTTTCATGTATCACAATTGAGGAAGGCCATTGGCGATTATACAACCAACCCCGAGCTACCGGCGACACTGACGGAGGATTTAGAGGTGGGTTTGGAACCCTTAGAACTGATCGGGGTTCGCCAGAAAGAAGAGGGAACTAAGGAAGTGTTGATCCAGTGGAAGAACCTTCCAGACTACGATGCCACGTGGGAGCCATACGAGAGGATGAAACATCAATTTCCTGATTTTCACCTTGAGGACAAGGTGATTTTTTGGGAGGGCGGTATTGTTAGGCGGACAAGAGCTGAACCGGCCCAGCCGGTTCAGCAAACATATAGGAGGCGGAGGTATTCCGCCTCCCCTACTTTGGCCAGCCCACAAGTGGGCCCCACTTGCTAGCATCATTTGAAAATTCAAAGAGGAAGGGGAGGCTAGGCTTTAGGAGGGAAAACCAATTAGGAAATTTATTGTATTAAGAAGGATGAGGGAGATTAGGGATTTTCATGTTTTGGATTGATTGCAATTAGGGTTTTCTTGGAGGCTTGGGCTCTAGAACGAATTCTAGAGATTGGGAGAGTGCGATCCTCCTCTCGAATAGAGGATCCTTGTATCTTTGCTATTTTTCTTGCATCTATTAGTAAAATACAAGTTGTTTCTCCATTTTTCTCTCAGATTTTCCCTGTTTTCCACTGTTTTGCTGTTTTTCTTGCTGTGAACAGCAGTTTTGCATTGAGATTTGCTGTAGAAGCGAATAGGAAATACTTGAAATCAAGTATTTCCTATCATATTCGAACGGACTAAACAGAAGTGGTTTATAGTAATTGCAGAGGATTTTGGCTAAATATTGATAGATTCATCTTCTAATTGAAAAGAAAAAAAAAGACCTGGATTAAGGCTTCGTTTAAGACTGTTTTTTTATTGCTTCTTAAAATTGCTTTCTAGTTTAAAAATTAAAATTTTTATACTAGAAAGCTTCTTTTAGAAACAGTAAGAAAGCCGTAGGCTTCTTTTGGAACGGCTTTCTTGCCGCTTCTTAAAGCAGCTTTCTAGTACAAAAATTTTAATTTTTATAATAAAAAGCTGTTTTAAAAAAGCAATGAAAAAACTGTCCCAAACATAGCCTAAATCTTTCTCTTAAAAACGAACAATGAGGAAGGATGTCTTATTTTGCAGCTGGGCTACCTGATGTTTACCTTTTTTTTTTTTTTGGACTTCTTAATTCCTTTTTTCATCTCGCATTCAAACTAAACTGGTTTTTCTTGTAACATAGGAAGGTGCAATGTAAGGGTAAATGTTGATATACCAAAAGGAAGTGTACTAGCTGCACCACTGGATGAAAACTGCATCTGGCGTCAAGCGAGAGGATCTGCTGCTGAAGTTTCTGTATTAGAGGAAGACGAATCACTTGAAGAGAAGGTTCCATAATTACAATTTTTTAACTTTCATCTATAATAGCAAAGGGCTGATTCTTGCTTCCTGTTTTTTTCTTTAATTTTGCACTGTTCAAGGTCGGCGTTGCTCAGCAATGGTTTGATGAGTTGGATAATCTTGCCTTCACAAATGCTGGACTTGAAAGTCTGGAATCTAGTGGTGAAGTTGACAACAAATCTATAGATGAAAGTTTCCAAGATGCTGGGAAGGTTCATTTCAACTGTGCTGTTAATGTTAGTCCTGGTACTAGCGAGGTATGTTGCTGGACATTTTATATCGTCTTAGGGTCCCTTTATGGCAGCTTTTTTCATAGATTTACTTTCCATATAGCCGTGGAAGCTCTTTTTCTAGTGTCACAACCCGCCTCGGAGGCTCGAATTAACGAGGCAGGAATAAATAGTCTGATAGTTATTTAAATTTTTGTTCACTAATTATTTTCAATATATTGAAAGAGTCACTAAAACCTCAAATGCATTAAAAGGATATTATAACTATTTTGTCAATTACCTCTCTTGGAGTTGCATGTTAGCACATTATGCTTTAAATTTATATATAATTATTTCATTCATGTCATTCAAGAACTTTTTATATTACATATGCCTAATAATCATGCTATCATTAAATTCAATATGATCATTTATTATTGAAATAGGAAAAAAACATAATGCTAGAATTATACAATTATCATTAACTAACAAGTTTCATTTGATTAAATGCAATCAGATTAGAGAAAATAGCATTATTACTGTAAAAAATAAGAATATGAATACTCACCTTGAATATAGATATTATAATACTATACTTGTGCTCCTAACTCTAACGTTGATAGAATTAACACCTATATGAAGATTTTATTGTTAAAATTTTAATTGATAAATTTACTATACAACTCAATATTTCAAAATTTTAAATTATTTTAATACTTTAAATTTATCATATGTATATAATCACATATCTTTATTTTATTTTTAAATGTAATTACTTATTTAAAATATCAAAATTTAAATGATAAACAATAATATTAATTTCTAAAAAATTAACTTGAATATTCTAAAATATACAATAAGTAACCCTAATACCAATTATGCTTATTTGTTTTTCTTATAATAATCATTAAATAACATTTTTTTATACTATGTAAACTAAATATATAAAAATTTTAATTAAAATTCCTTTCCTTTCCCAAACCAAGCGTTGAACCCTAGCTTTGCCCGTGTTTGCCCCGCCCTCGTCGCTTAAGCCCTCTTAAACCTCCTCCTTTGCAACCGGCTCGCTCATGGTCCTCCCCCTGTTCTCTCTCCCTCCTTTAAATAGACAAAGCTAGACGGAATGTCCCCTTCTCTCGTGACTTCAAGCATCGGAAACAATCAGACTCTTCAGCCTTTTCATTTTTGTCTTCTCCTCCGGCCAAGTGATGTAACAGGTACTCGAGTGGGACCCCAGGCGACGAAATGAGTCATCCTTTCCGTCTTCGCGTGCACGATTCCTCGCTTGTTCAGCTTCCGCGACTCCAAGCGATGAAGTATTACCCAGTTTATTTTTTTGATAGTAGTTACTCTTTTAATTGACTATAACTTTTTTTATTGTTTTTGCGTTGAGAATGAGTTTTTTTAACTAACAGATCAAGATAAGCTGCATAGAATAAGCTTTTTTAACAGCTAGATCTGTTAGTGTTGCAGTTGTAAAAAAGTTATTCAACTTTTTTGAAAACAAAGATCCATAATATCCGTATTAGTTTTCAAAAAAAAAAAAAAATCCCTACAAAAGTTTAGCATTAGTTTTATAAACAGCAGCTGCAACTGCCTAAAGGGACCCTTATAGTTCACTTATATACAAAAAGCTGATCAAATATCTGCAATTCTGGCTCAGCTCATTGTTTCAGCAGCTCTTTATTTGAAGCCAAACCCAGCATTAAGTTTCAAGGAAGCGGTAAGTTTGCTTAATCCACAAAATCATGAAGATGGAATGCTAGAAAGAGAATCCTTCTATTTGTTTCTTCAAAAGTGTGAGAAAATTTCTGACATTATCTTCACAAAACCATTGCATCTAAGAATAAAGTTGGACTGTGGAGATCACCCTACTGCTTCTACTTCTAAAGAAACCATCTTGACTGACACCAGATTAGAGGTCAATGTGATTTTAGACTAAGGCTTCGTTTGGGATGACTTTCTTAATGTTTCCTAAAACGGATTTTTACTTAAAACGGATTTTTACTTAAAAAATTTTAATTTTTGTATTAGAAAGCCGTTTTAAGAAGCAGGAAGAAAGCCGTCTCAAACAAAAACTAAGAAGAATGGTTCACTTTAGGCACTTAAGGTTTATGCCGCTTTTTTTACACTATTCGTCTTATATTTCTGAGGTGATTACAGAAGAGGTCTAGTTCTGGGTCTTGTTTAGTGTGTATGAATAGGACATTTTGAAGATTAAAAGTTGTTTAATTGGAAGTTTAGTATATTTGTCCACAAATGTACAAACAAGTTAGTGATATTGTTTTTTAAACATCCGTTCTTTGTGATTTATGGAGCTTACATATCTCGTTCTACCTTTACATAAAAAGGTCTTCAAAAGTCTTAAAATTTCTCTTCATTGATCTTTTAGGGTTGTCTTTTAACAAAAATACCTATTTGCCTCTTTCAGGCGAATATGTATATATTTTTTTGTAGTTCTATCACTTCTCGTCATCTTTTATCCTTCTAAATGATTATTTTTTGGTAGTATATGACTATAAGGTTCCTAAATTATTAAATCTGGCTATTTTCATGTCTGCTATCTTATTTTGATTATTATATAACGCTATTTGTTTACTGGAGTTTTTTCCGGTTACTAAATTTCATAGATTATAGGATAGTTTTCTTGCTAATTTGTAAAACTATTGTATACAGGATTGTCAATATTTGACACATCCCGAAAATCCGACTCGAATTTGACCCGAAAATTCCGAGTTAGGGTCCGGTCAACAAATCGATCCGTTTCAAAATCGGGTCGGGTTCGGATTGACCCAAAAATCCGAAATTGGCTTTTTTTTTATCCGAAAATCGAATAGTCACCTGTTTTTTGACCTGAAAATCTAATTTTGACCCTTTTTTCTGAATATTTAAAATCAAATATAATCCAACTTATGCTAGCCATTCCTTGGACAAGTAAAAGACGAAGGAGCCTAGCCCCATGATTCAGAATTTGAGCTAGGTGTGAATGCTACAGAACTAGTGGGGAACCCATAAAATTTATTCTTCAGTTTTCAGTGGAACATTTCACAAGAAAAACAATGGTTTTGCTATAACATACATAAGCCTTATGAGCACTTAACAACCTTCTTGAGGAAATACCGTATAAACTTACAGTTTGTTACGCTTAGAAGACATTAAAATGGATCAGAACCAAAAAATAATAATATAAAAAAAAAGCTATAAACTCGTTAACTGAATTTGAAGTGCTGCACTGTCAAATAAACGCTCTTGCGTAAATTGAATAAATGTATTCATCTGAGTTAGCATAGTTTGCGCCAGAATTTCACATCATTGCCTTCATTCAACAATTGAGAGATGGGGTGTAAACAAGTCGAGTTTAGGTCTTATCGAGCTCGACTCGTTAGTTAGAAAGCTAGCTCGAGCTCGATAGGAGAACTTGAGCTTGAGCTCGTCCCACTGTAAATGAGCTTGAGCCGGTAGTGAGTTATGGGCAGGGTTTTAAAATTTAGGCGGGATTTTGAAAGCTTAGGCCGGATTTTTAAAATTTAGTCGGGATTTTTAAAACTTAAGAAGGATTTTAAAAAAAGATGCAATGTTTAACATTTAAATAAAACTTAAGTGATTCGTATTTATTTCTTATTTGAGTTGGCTCGTGAGCTCACGAGCTGAGCTGACTCAAGCTCGAACTCAAGCTCGTTTATTAAACGAGCTCGAGCTCGACTCGTGAGCTCGATAAGCTCGGTTCACGAGTCCATAAAAGAGTTAAGCTAGAGCCGGATCGGCTCACTTACACCCCTAATTGAGAGTACTGCCGAACTTTGATTCTGATTAAGTGTTTGATTTGAAGCAAATACAATGCATGATTAAGTAATTGGGAGCTGCAGCTATTACTTTATTTGAGGCGATTGTTTTTGGATAAAGATTCTATATATTTTTTATTCCTATTTCTTAAAAATAAATAAATAAATAAACTCAATATGTTTTGAATTCTCAAAGAAAGAGAAATTGCACCACCCGCGCCGTGATGGTTGCTTGGCGCTTACTCGTAGAGTCGTAGTGTACAGTTAACAAATGGCTAATAATGGTTAAGGATATTTTCCTCTTTCTCATTGTTTTTTTGGCCTTTTCCCACCCGCTGAACTGCAGGAGAATCTTTTCTTGTGGATTTTGAAGGGCAGAAAGCAGCCTCTATATCTCAAACCCGCCGTTGTGTTGCTCCATTTTCACGCTAATTTTTGTCCTTTATTTTGGCACATGGGCTCTGTTTTTTTTTATGTATACTTTTTTTTTTAATTTTCTACCAAATATTGGAGTGAATTTTTACTTGGGCTTCATTCGAAATAATTTTTTTTTTTATTTTTTAAAATAAGTTTTTTGTAAAAAAAATTTAATTAAAATTTTTTATACTAAAAATTTAATTTAGAAAGTAGTAAAAAAATGTCAAGACTAAGGTTTCGTTTGGGATGGCTAGCAGTTTTTTAGTATAAAATTTAAAATTTTTGCATTAGAAAGCTGCATTAAGAAGAAGTAGAAAAGCCGTCCTTAACGAAGCCTAGGATTTCATTTGGGATGACTTTCTTGCTACTTCTTAAAGCAACTTTCTAGTACAAAAATTAAAATTTTGTACTAGAAAGCTGCTTTAAGAAGCAGTAAAAAAAGCTATCTAAAATGAAGCCTAAATCTTAATTTAAATCAAGGCTTTCATTTCATCATTTGAGGCTGCTTTCTTATCGCTTTTTAGAGCAATTTTTCTTACAAAAATTAAATTTTTTATTCTAAAATGTTATTTTAAGAAACACTAAAAAATAGTCCCAAATGAAGCCTAAATAAATTAGATCTCTTGGGATGGTATAAAATATTAAACTTTAATATGAAGTATAGATCTTGGGGTGACTTCAAAAAAAGGTCAGATCTGAGTCTATTTTTACCTTATTTAACTAAATCAGTGTGCAAACAAAATCATAATAATTTTACAACTCTTAGATAAGATATTTATGAAAGATCACTATGAGTTTTTTAATGTTCAGATAGTTCAGATTGGATTTTGTATTATTTCAAATTGAGCGAATCAAACCAAATTAATCTGACCAACATAGTCAACTACTTTTTTGTGCTATTATATCGAGTGAAGAGAAACCCACCATCTACATATAATTTATGAAAGTCTCTCTAAGCTTGTAACAATTTAGGTTTTATTTGGAAAGACTTTTTTATTGTTTTGTAAAGTAATGATTCAGGTTTCGTTTGGGGCGGCTTTTTTACTGTTTCTTAAAGCAGCTTTTTAGTGCAAAATTAAAATTTTTGCAAAAAAATTTATTTTAAGAAACAGTAAGGAAGCCGTCCCAAAAGAAGCCTTAATATAAAAAATTCTTAAAATAAAAATCTTTGCACTAAAAAGCTGCTTTTGAAAGCATTAAAAAAGTTATCACAAATAAAAACTTAATAATATCTACTAATGCATTATTAATTTCGAACTTCAAAAGCTAATGATAGTAGGATACTCTAAACTTAATAATTATTTATTAGTGTCCCATTAAATTAAATTTATAATTTTTTTTGGATGTCCTAACAATTTAATCAAAGTCTAATGATTTTAGTATGGGTTTTGTTAGTTATTAGTATTTAAATCATGATTTTTTTGAATTGAACTTGATAATAAAATCACTCTCACACTTAAATGTGGTCCCAATTAAAGTTGGAGATCTTAGTTGAGGGATTCCCCAAAGAAACTTCCACCAATATTAGTGAAAAGAAAAAGATTAGACATTTTATTAGCTTAAAGTTTTTTTTTTCTTCCATAAATTAGTGAGGAATAGTTAGTTTTATTAATATAAGCTTACATAAACAATTACAATTTATTTTTAAAATTGAGTTCAAATATTTATTTGATAGAAAGTGGATAAAAAATATTTTTTAAAAAAATGAACTTAATAAATATAAAAAAATGGGATTTAATGATGATGATTTAAAAGTAAACCTTAATTTTATGCTTTCCATATATTAATTATTCTATGCGGATGGCAACCGTCCGGAGATCAACCAGAATGAATCACATCATCCTTGTACTCGGTATCGCGGATCGGTACAGTTCGGTACCGCCGACATGAAACATTCTGATTGTTCTCCGGACAGATTATACGTCCGATCTCCGCACAGAATAATATCTCCATGTGGGCCACCCGGAGACCATTGATAGCTTCACGGTAGCCCCACCACTGTTCCGAATTCAACCCCGCCAACTAACTGTCCCCCCACATATCTCTGATTTATAAGCATACGCCCAAAGAAAATTAAGTGCTGAAAGCAGACGCCCAGTTATCGTCCGTTAACTACCGCAATTGAGGTTATCTTAATATGATTTTGCTTAACTATTTTCTTCCATAAGAACAGCCAAAGCGGTCGAAATCAGTATTTTAAAAAAAAATTTCTTCAACAAAGTTCACATTTCTCCTTATACCCTTCACTATATAAGTCCTAACTAAACTGAATCTGCCATCAGAAGCTTACTTGCTGGCCATGGACTGGTACTCATGGCTCTTAAAATCTTCGAGGCTCGACCGGAATCTGATCTACGAGTACTCTGTTCTTCTTTCCCAGAACGAGCTCGAGGAAGATGACATCGCCCACTTCGACCACGAGTTTCTCCTCAGCATGGGCATTGATGTCGCCAAGCATCGCCTCGAGATCCTCAAGCTTGCTAAGAGCCACCGCCGTTATCACCGCCCCCGCCCCGCCCGGCCAGTCTCCGCTCTCCTGACAGTCATCCACGAAGCCTGCAACTGCTTAACAAGGTAACAATAACATTTCGACCGCATCTCTAAAGGTGACTAATTTCGCCTCATAGATTTTTAAAAATTTTACATAATTGGTCATTATATATAATATGGAAATTTCATCTTTAAATTTTCGACCCTCACTGTAAAATTTGGGGTAAATTATTTCGCTGTGATCCATGACAGGTATGTTAATGATCTAGTCCACCATCCAAGCAAGGCAGTGGTGATTATGCCGGGGCCAGGAGGAGGGGGGCGACAGATGGTAAGCGGTAGGAGCAGGAAGCTGGCTATGGTGAAAAAAGGAAGGTTGCAGATCACTGATGTAGTCTGCAATGGAGTTAAGGCAGTTCAGCTCGGTCGGAGCCCAGCTTCACAGAGCTTGAGCCCTGTAGTCGGCAATGGAGTTAAGGCAGTTCAGCTCTGTCGGAGCCCAGCTTCACAGAGCTTGAGCCCTGTAGTCGGCAATGGAGTTAAGGCAGTTCAGCTCTGTCGGAGCCCAGCTTCACATAGCTTGAGCCCTGTAGTCGGCAATGGCGTTAAGGCAGTTCAGCTCGGTCGGAGCCCGGCTTCACAGAACATGAGCCCAATGGCACTGCTTGCTTCAAGGGAAGAAGGCCATGATGATGGCTTTACTTGGATTGGGTACAATGACACAGACCAAATGAGGTGGGACTCCATGTTTCAGGATCTGAAGCCTACCTGACTGGATGAGCTCTCCTTTTGAAGATTTCAGAAAGTTCCTATCAGCTAAAGAATCAAGATTTATTCGAAAGAATGAAGTTTTAACTGAATTTTGAATGAAAATTTTCATATAGTGATAATTAGTTCATGCCACTAGCTCTGATTTGTTTTGGTGTCTCTGCTTTAGCTTTTTGGAATCCAGCTTTTGAGAGTGAGGTATGAATGGCTAGATTTACTTGAAGGTGGAGTGTTTAGGCTTTTACTTTGCTTTTGTGGAAGAATTGACTGTAAGAAATGCTAGTGGGAAATTATTATGCTAAAGAGTAAAGTTCGGGAGGAAATATTTTTCTCCATGGACTGATTAATTTGCTTGATGGTTAAGTTAGGTAGATGGCAGTACTGTGGCATCCCACAAGATCAAAGAAGAGGTGATGGCCTGTCTCAGTCACAAATTAAAGTTCTAAGAATATTATGACAACTTTGGAGTTTCTATTCTGCAGCCAAAACAAAAAATTATACCTACCGGCATTGGAGACTTTGGCTAAGTTGGAAAGAGATTTGGTTTCATATATTATGGGCTAAAGCTAGCTTAGAAAGTAAGGCTTTTTTTTTGTTTTATTCTGCAAGTTGTTCTTATTCTACAATAACTAAGGTATGATATTGATATCTTATTATGATGGCGTCAAAAGACTTGAAGTGAAAGCCTTATTAGGTATGAATTGATTTCCCTTGAAGGGAAAAAATGTTATAAAAAATGCAAAGAATTTTTTATGTTAAGCTTCAATTAAACTTATATATTTACAGGAAAAAAAGTCATAATATGGTGTATAAAATAAGAGAATTCATTAACCTTTTCAAAATTCCAATGTTGAATTATGAAAACCCTCGAAATTATATTCCTAACAAGATAACTTTCATTGTGAATAACATTGAAACAAACAATCTAGGCTGAAGGTATAATGATAGTTGATAAGTCTAGATCATGACTCAGGCTTCGTTTGGGATTACTTCTTGATGTTTTTTAAAACAGTTTTTTATATAAAAATTAAAAATTTTGTACTAAGAAACTGCTTCTAGAAAAAGAAAGAAAGTCAACACAAAAAAAATTTCAGGCTTCATTTGGAACAGCTATTTCATACCTTTTTATAATAATCTTTTAGTACAAAAATTTCTTGAAAACTGCAAAAAAGCACGGGTCAAATGCTATCCCAAATGACGCCTCGACCAGATAAAAGTACTGCATAATCTAACCTTGGTAATGATGGGCTAGCTCCAACTGAGTTCAATCAAAAATGGCCACCTTCTTATAAGTATAAGAAGGCTTAAATTGCAGAGAACGTTTAGAGATCTGAAAAAAAAAAAAAAAAATGTTTTTGCAGCAATATCATCATTACTAATCAGGCTTGTCTTGATATTTTAATGTTTGTAAATGTTTTAAATGTAAAATGAGCCAGCGATTGAACTGGATGCAATCATGCAGTTAATATCCTCTGATTGCTTATAAATCTTAAACCAATTCAATAGAGTAGAAGTAACACCTAATTTTAATTAAAAAAACAATTGATTTAAAAGCCAATTGAACTCATAATATTGCAAATTTACAACTAGAAAGACCAACTTATCTCAATCATTCCAAATACTACAAAAAATCCTTAATCTTATAAGCATATGTGGTAGGATCTTAGCAAGGCAAATTAAAGCAAGAAGGGGCCGACCGCCGAGTTAGCCTCCTCCTCAGTGCTTAAAGGGGGAGGGGGGGCACACACAATTTGTGCATGTGGTTATACCATTACCTAAAAAATAAAACTCTTCTGTAATGGTGGTGTCTGATTATTTCGAGGCATATTCATTTTATTGCAATAAGATTTCAACTTCTTGAAGTTATTGTGACATTTATAGAACTTTGCTTCATGAGCTATTTACGATGAATAGTTATACTTAAGGAGATGAAGTTTCTATTATAAAAATATTGACATATCATTATGATTTTATGATGATCCTAAATTTGATCAACTAATCTTCTTGGATTTTAATCAGGCAAATTGTTGGAATTTTAATCATTAAATCTACTAGATTTTGAGAAGGGAGATTTCAAGATTTACTATATTTAATTGGTCAATTAGGGACATTATTGATAAGATTCCCAAAGAGATTAGTTAAACCACCATTGTTAACCCTTGACCAACAACATAAGTCACTCCCTGTTTAGGGAGGTTGAGCGACTTAACTTCATGATAAGACCATTTAATCACTTCTGAGTAAGGATGAATGTGGTTGGATTCATTCATTAATAATAAAATTGCTAAACATTTCAAAATAATTTGAATAAGGACAAAGAATACTCCTTCAAAATCTATAAATTGATCTAAATTTTACTCAGATAAGACATTCAAAATAGTTGAATTCTTGAATTTTAGGAGAATTTTGGAGCTCTGGCCACCACTTGAAGGTCCTTTTCATCGTCTCCTAAGTCTGAGATCATGGCTTTCATCACGTCTGAGAAGACTGTCTTGATTGTCCTCAATCACCACCATGACCTTCATGCTTAACTTATTTTGCAAAAATCACAGTTATACAAATATTGTGAGGTGCAAAGGTTATTGAGGCTTGGAACTTAAGTACTCAATCTAGAGATAATTTTGATGTCTTTAATTGGCGATCTCTATTCTAGGATTTACATATCAGATATCGAAGCTTTTGGGACATATCTTCTCATTCAACTAGCGCATATTCTCTCCACGATGAGAAAAAGGAGAAGAAGATCTCTTTAATTTATTTGGATTCTCTCTGAATATGATGTCAATCTAATTTTAAAATAAGGTCGTCTAATATTTTTATCTTTTCATTAGAAAAATAAAATATAAAACAATTTTAACCTTTTAAAATTAGTTCCATGAAATATAGCAATTAATAATATCTACTATTATTTAAACTACTAGTAATTTTAAATTATTATATACGCCTAATCTACAAAGTTACTATAAAATAACAATTATTTTCCATCATGCTTTGCATGAGAAATTTTTTTTATTATTAAGAAATGAAAGGTGGGGAGTAACGAAGAACTGATAAGAATATTTCCAGCCTATGCCGTCATACAAGGAGCCACTTCAACCAGAAGAGTAGCAGAATGCTGCTAATGATTGTGCTTATCATGTCAGTCTTATATCTATATACAAACTTTCAATAGTGTCTTGTACAAAACCTTCATAATTATATTGTATTTTTATTTTTTCATTTTGTTCAAAATAGCTGACAACTCGTAGGCACGTTGAATGGCCGGTTTCAGCTGTTATATAGGAGAAATTATTATGTGCGGAGTCTGAACATAGAGTTATGTCCGGACTCCAATAAAAATATGACGTGTTCCTATACATAGTGTCTATATACACACTATGTGTGCATTGTGTATTTTGTTCACAATAGTTTAATTTGTACACAATGTATACAGTTGTACACAATGTGTATAAATTTATACACACCGTGTACAAGACCAAATTTCACGTTTTTATTGGAGTTCAAATGTAACTCTATGTCCGGATTCCGCACATAATAATTTCTTGTTATATAGAGACAGTGGAGAGCCAAAAGAGATGAACATGCTATGTCAACATTTAGGGTTTGCTATTCACGTGAAGACTATGACATCCTAAGATGCTGCTAAATGGAAGGATCTTATCAACGTCCATGAATGATAAATCATAGATCGAACTGCCGAATTGGAAAAATTGGGTGCTATCATAGTATCAGCTAAGTTCACGGGCTGGAGATAAGCGGACTCAAACCGCTGACATCTGTCACAGGATAAACCACTGCCTCTCAGACCTCTCCGACTGATTCTACCATAAAGGCCAACGATAGATAATAACTCGCCCCAAACACTGAAGAAACCTAAACTAGAGTTCAAGAAGCAGAGAGAGACAGAGAACCGAAATAATGAAATGTAAAGGTTAACTTTATTAGCACAGATAGTGAAGTATATATAGAGCAATGTACATTCACATGATAGCAGCCACGTCATTATTTTCTAATTTACAATTATGATTATTATGCACTAATACTCCCCCACAAACTGTTGGGTCTTGAATAACCTACAGTTTGTTACGAAGATTGATGAATCTCGGAGTTGATAACGCCTTAGTAAATATATCAACTAGTTGGTCAATTGTGCTGATAGGAAGAAGACGCACATTATTGTTTTGAATGTGATCTCTAATAAATTTTTGATCAATCTCGATGTGTTTCGTTCTAGCATGAAACACCGGATTGTTGGCGAGTGCAATTGCCGAATTGTTGTCACAAAACATGTCCGTCGGATGCTGTTGTGGAACACCGAAATCAGCTAGAAGCCTTCTAAGCCAGATGATATCCGATGTTAATGCCTCCAATGCTCTATACTCTGATTCTGTGGAAGACCGGGAAACAGTTTGTTGTTTCTTCACCGTCCAGGAAATTAGAGTGTCCCCTAGGAAAGAACAGTATCCTGACGTAGATTTGCGAGTGTCCGGATCTCCAGCCCAGTCAACATCTGAAAAAGATTTAAGCACAAGTTTAGATTTTGTAATTGGTATACCGTAATCTATAGTACCTTTGATGTATCGTAACAAGCGTTTGAGAAGGTAAATGTGTTGAGGTTGAGGATTCTGCATATGTTGAGATAACAGATTTACGCTGAATGCTATATCAGCCCTCGTAATCGTTAAGTACTGTAGTGATCCCGTGATTTTACGATACAGATTGGGGTCTGAGAGATATTGATCCGGCGGAATAACAGAGGGCATTTTAGTACACGTCGGGTTTGCCAACGCCTTGCAGTTTTCCATATGTGTTTGCTGTAATAGAGATGCCGCATACAGTTTTTGAGATAGGAAATATTCATGAGAATTTCTATGTATTTGGATTCCCAGAAAGTCGTTGACAGTACCGAGTTGCTTCATTGAGAAACGATTGGTTAGTTTTTGAATAACCAAGTTGATTTCTGCAGAAATATTACCGGTTATTAAAATATCGTCAACGTAAATCAATAGAAAAATATGAATATTAGATTTTTTCAAGATGAGTAGCGAAGGATCTGCCGTGCTGTGTTGGAACCTGATGGAGATGAGATACTCCGTGAATGTGTTATACCACTGTCTCGGAGCTTGTTTGAGACCGTAAATAGCCTTTTGTAGATGACAAACATGTGTGGGATTCATTTCATCAACAAATCCTCTCGGTTGGGTCATGTAGACTGTTTCTGACAGGTTGCCATGGAGGAATGAGTTTGCTACGTCCAATTGTTGGATTTCCCAATTATTGTGAAGCGGAATTGTAAGCATAACGCGAATTGTTGGTAGTTTGGCGATTGGACTGAAAGTTTCATTGTAGTCCAGCCCAAACTCTTGATGATTTCCTTTTGCTACTAGCCTAGCTTTGTACTTTGCTATAGATGCATCGGAGTGATATTTGATCTGATAGGTCCATTTACACCCCAACACTAGAGCACCTTGTGGTTGCACTGTTAGCTTCCAGGTTCCCAGTTGTTGGAGAGCTAGAAATTAAGATTCCATGGCTTCTCTCCATTCTCTGTGTTTAGCTGCCTCTGCATAATTAGATGGAGCAGAGCATTTAGATGACACAGAAGTATCATGAATTAGATTTAACATGTTTATCGGTTTCAAAGTTCCTTTCTGATTCCTAGTAATCATATGGTGGTGCTTTGGTGGAGGGTTACAGTCGACGGGCTGCTGCTGATAAAAAACGTCCATGCGATCTGACTGATTACTGGGAAGATCTACAATGGGTTGAGGACCAGGTGAATGTCTTGAGGTGTCCTTGGAGTAAGTAGTAGATAGTTGGGATGTGGGTATAAGGAGAGACGGTGGGGTTTCAGAAAGTTGAGTAGTTTGTTGTGAGGGAATTGAATTGAACGGGAACATAGTTTCATCAAAAGTAATGTGGCGAGAGATTATAATTTTATTATTAGATGTATCTAAACATTTGTATCCTTTGTGCTTGTCCAAATAACCCATAAACACGCATACAGGTGATTTGGTATGCAGTTTATGATGAGAGTGAGGTGGATATAGCGGAAAGCACGCGCATCCAAATGTTCTAAGATGAGTATAATCAGGTTTATTTTGATGAAATAGTTCGTAGTGCGTAAGATTGGATGTAGTTGGGGACGGCATCCGGTTAATAAGATAAGTTGCAGTAAGAACCGCATCCGGCCAGTGCACAAAAGGAACAGACGCCGCTTTGAGCAATGTTCTTGTGGTCTCTATGATATGCCGATGCTTTCGCTCGGCTACTCCGTTTTGTTCAGGAGTGTATGGAAAGGACACCTGGTGCTGAATTCCTTAACTATTCAGAAGTTGAGCAAAATTGTGATTTATAAATTCTGATCCACCATCAGTCCTGAAAACTTGAATTTCTTTAGTAGTATATTTTTCAACAAAAGATTTAAATTACAGAAAAATCTCATACACTTCAGATTTATTTCTCATAGGAAATATCTAAGAAAATCTCGAGTAATCGTCTACAAACAAAACATAGTATCTAAATCCTTGTACATATGGTACAGGGGCAGGCCCCCAAACATCTGAATGAATAAGAGATAGGACAGACTTACGACGATTAACAGATCTATCAAAACATAATTTGTGTCATTTTGTTTGTTTACAGGAAACACAAGAAAAAGACAAAGAACTAATGTTTAAATGCGGATTGCTCTTAGCAATGGTAGATATTGTTCTGTTATTAGGATGGCCTACCTATCATGCCATGAGGTTGCCCGAGCAGTAGATGCAGAGAAAGCCGAATTCTATAAATTGTCAGACGACATTTGAATCGGGTAGAGACCATTTTTACATGGTCCTTGAAGCAACACTTGATGAGTCTTCATGTCCTTAAGAACAAAACCATTAGTATCGAAAGTTATTGAAATATTGTTATCACGAGTTAATTGCGAAATTGAGATCAAGTTATAAGCAAGTGAAGGAGTATGAAAGATCTTTAAAAGATCTAACTTACGAGAGGGAGTCGGTAACACACCAGCACCTGAATTTGCTATGTTTACCGACCTCCCGTCACCTATAGTAATTGTCTCAGGGCCATGATACGGAGAGGATACTGTTATGTTGTCAAGCGATTGAGTCAGATGCGAGGTCGCTCCTGAATCCAGATACCCGTTGTGGTATGTGTTATCCGAATTCGCAGCTAGCGTCGTTGGCTGATTCGTCTGTTGTTGAGGAGTATAGTTAGGATCCATGCGATGCCAACAGCTGCTTGCAGTATGTCCTTTCTTTGAACAAATTTGGCAAACGATCGTTGATGTAGTTGAATTTCGAGTTGCAGATGATGCAGATTGAGTGTTTCGACCGCGAGCACGCTTACCTCGACCGCGAGCAGAGAATAGTGCGGTGTTTGGATCAGGTGTTTGGCGAAGAAGATCAGAAGCAATGTTCACCTCTTCACTCAGAAGTAAAGCATATAGTTGATCCAGTGTAATCGGAGTCAGCATTGTGCGTATGGCCGTCTTGAAAGATTGATAAGATGGGGGTAATCCGTTGAGAATGTACAGGATCACGTCTTCCGTGTCAACGGACGAACCAGACAATGCAATTTGATCAACTAAAATCTTGATTTCTGATAAGTATTGCGTGACAGTCTGGCTCTTGAGCGAAATGTGATGAAGAGCGTTCTTTAGTTGAATCACTTTAGAGCGATTGGATGACTGAAATCTTGATTCAAGAGTGGACCAGATTTCAGAAGTTGATTGCAGGTGCACTACATACGGTAAAATCGACGTTGAGATCTTTGAGCATAGCGCGACAGACAGATTTTGGTCGATCAGGTTCGTGAGCTGAGCCGACGAACTACACTCAGAGGACGTAGTTGCGGTGGATGTGGAAGATAGAGGTTCAAGAAACTTATCAAATTGGTTTGCCTTGAAGATCTTGATAATTTGAGCACGCCAGATGGAGTAGTTGTCGCCGGAAAGCTGAATAGAGACGATCGATTTGAGATGAGCCACGACGAATTTCAGAGCAGGAGAAAGAATCGCTTCTTTTGATCCATCATTTTCCAGAGGATCACGAGGGTTGGAGGTTGCAGAGATCGACATTGCGAGGAAGATCAGGATCTTTCGCCGTCTGATACCATGAAGAAGCCTAAACTAGAGTTCAAGAAGCAGAGAGAGACAGAGAACCGAAATAATGAAATGTAAAGGTTAACTTTATTAGCACAGATAGTGAAGTATATATAGAGCAATGTACATTCACGTGATAGCAGCCACGTCATTATTTTCTAATTTACAATTATGATTATTATGCACTAATAAACACATCTTACAACTTTCATCATATTGTACTCTCCAAAGAGCAACTCTTCTAAAAATCTCAAAGGGTGCTAAGTTGGAATACCATTATAAGGATTCTTGTGGTTCCAAATAATCTAGCTACAGGAGAACCAAGAACAAAGAGCTCTCACCCCTTTTCCGACCGTTTTCAGAATGAGTGATTGCCCTTCTCCGACCTGTGCTGCCCAACAGGAGAGCAGACAACTAATGTCTTCCACTTATTGAACAGGGTTTATGGTCGTCGAACCGTGACCCCTCTAGAACATCATTGTCGTTTGTTCTTATATTTTCTTTTTCTTGAGGTTCTAAAATGGGGGTTATTTTTACTTCTTTTATATTTCAACAGCAGCAACAACAGCTAATTCATTATCCTCATGCCATAGTGTTTGTTTTTCTGAATGCTTGTTTCGGCTAAGTCAACGTATTGTTAGAGCTGAAGACTTTATTGAAAATAATGGCTTATTTTAATATCATGAAAGTCTTGAACCGCAAGCAAGCTAAGTTTGCCATATTGGTTTGCAATATGTGAATGAGAAAAGATATCAGATAAATTTTATATACTGTAAAAAAAAAAATGGTTGGGATATTATTATTAAAATTGGGGCAGAATGAATTTTAAAAATTTAAAATTTATTTTATACGAGTGTGATATATAGATAATTAACTAATTTTTACTCTCAAAATTAATTAAAAAAAAATTTTTATTTGTCATGATTTAATTTTATCAGGATATCCTCAATCAATATTTTTATGTCCATCATAACTCACCAGTTGACTTTGCAAGTCCTACCGATACGCAATTTTCTCTAAGTAGGCAATCAAACACATGGAGCAAATACAGTGGGCCGCCATATCTCCATTGACTTGAAAATTAAGGGTTAACTTTTTTATACTCAGCTTTTTAGTATAATTTTTTTTTTCAAAAAATTTTTCTATTAAAAAGTTGATTTATAAAATAATATGTAAGTTGCCTCGCACAAAGCATAAGTAGCTGAATTAAAAAGGTCAAAGTTCTTTTAGAAGTATGGTTTAGATTTCGTTTGGGATAACTTTCTTACTGCTTTTTAAAATGACTTTTCTGCACATAAAATTTTTGTACTAAAAACGATTTTAAGAAGTAGAAATAAAGCCGTCCCAAATGAAGAGTTAATCATTGCATGGTGTTGTAGCCTCATGCTCATTTTCTATTTTCTCTTTTTGTTTGAAAATTCTAATGTTGAATCAGTCAGCGTTTAAATATTGTGGGCTTATGATAGGTTCTTACACATTGTGATAGTTCTGAAGTCAAGCATGGGGCTTGCTCACTTTCGACATAGAAACTTCTATTAGAAATAGACTATGAAGTTGCTCATGATTATAAATTAAAATAATATAGTAAATTTTATTTATAAACATCTAAAATCAGCATCCAATTATATAGGGGTGTCAATGAGGGTCACGGGTCGGGTTCGGGTCGAACCCGAAACTGACCCGAGTTCACGGGTCGACCCTAACCTGACCCGGGTAGGCAAACGGGTCGGAAACTCGGACCCGAACCCGACCCGACAGGTTGCCGAGTTGACCCGACCCGACACGACACTGAACGCAAAAGGGCGAAACACGGGCTTGCGGATGCGGGCGCACGGGAGCGCGTACGCGGGCGAGCAGCGTCTGCGCGGACAGAGCGGGAGCGAGGAGGCAGAGTCGGGCAGCGTGCGGCGCGACTCCCGAGCGGCAGCGTCTGTGCAGGCAGACTCGGGCAGCGCACGGGCAGGGTGCGGGCAACTGCGCGGGGTAGCTGAGGCAGGTGCTGGCAGCCTAGGGAAGCTCACTCTAAATAAGTTTCCGGGTTGTTGTCAGGTCAACCCGAACACGACCCGTTTTTCAAACGGGTCGAATCCGGGAACCCGAACCCAACCTATTTTTCAAACGGGTCGGGTCCAACCCAAAATTTTCGGGTCGGGTGCGGGTCGGGTTTTCGTGTCGTGTCAAATATTGACACCCCTACAATTATATTTCCCAATTAATTGTAAATCTTTATATATTTTCTGTATTAAAAACTTTCCTAATAAAATTTAGGATCATCTAGATTTTGATCTCAACATTTTTATAGTCTAAAATTTCTCTATTAGACGAGCCCAATACACTAGAAGTAATCAAATTTGAGTCCAAATGAATCCAATACTAAGCAGTTGAAGTGTTGTTGAAAACTTCAAATCAAATGTTAACAATTTTTATGTGCATCTTATCAAAATGAGTGACTCAATGAAGGAATCCAAGAATTCTAATATCAATTAATTATGAGATCACTAAAATACTTAAATATTGAAAGAATAGAGTTATCCGATAGTGTTTTGAGATTTGGGCTAGATTGTCCAAAATGTTACTTTTAAAAAAATTATAAATGTCTTTCATTCTCCACTTCTATAACAACCTAAAATTTGAAAAATATTTTAAAATGGAAAATATGAAAGTCTGCATGAGAGCGATGCGGCATTGTGCCTAAGAGCATAGCGGCACTAGGAGGCATCAAGAAAATGTTGGTGTACATGTTGTTGAGCTCACTGGAAGTTCTGAAAATAATTCAGCACAATAGCACTGAGGTGGCACTACAATGCAATGCTATTTTATATCCAGCACTCAAGCGTTAGGTCATGGGAGTGTCGTGGCGCTAGACATTAAAATATATATTTTTTTATATATATTCCTTCCACTCAGCCACCCTCCCCCTTACTTTGTTTCTTGGCGGGGAAGGAGTCGAGTAAGGGAAGAAGAGAAGATGAGAGAGAGAAGAAAGATGAAGCTCTCATGGGCTTTTTCGTCTGTCGCTTATGTTATTATAAGTGTACTAATTGCAATAAGTGATATCTACTCTACATCTATTTTCAATGATTTGGAGTTTGATATATTTCTTTATCCTAAAAGTGATAAAGAATATGATATCTCTCGTTTTAGTATACTTTCACGGTGTAACTCTAATTTGGTATGTGATAAATAATGTTATTATAATCATTTTAATTGGCTTATATGATAATTTCATCGATTAGTTTTGTATGTATGTTATTTTACTTGAAATAATTGGGAGCAATACTCACTACAAAGTTATGACGTGACAATGTACTAAATTTGGATATGAATATTTAATATGTATATGATTCTATTCATTTGGCATTGACATACATTTTGATATTATACATGCATATGATGAGCATGTGATTTTACATGATGAATAGGAGGTCGTACATGATATTTATTATTATGATACACATAATATAAAATGTACATGAACAACTGAGATGATGGGTGTAATGATATTAAAATGAGGGGAATATAAACATTAATATAGAACTGCACATAGTGACTTGATTGTATTAATAAAAACTATTAGTTAAGGTTGATATATAAGAAGTGGCAATATTAATGTGGCATTAAGCATGCATTTTATAATTATATGATCTTACTAGTTCATGTGATTCATTTGTATACTGATGTGGCATTAAGCATGCTCATCCCGAAAAAACATGGGATAGATGATTTACTAGGAAGTTACACTAACATGAAAAAATCGTGAGGCACTTAGGTCAAAGCAGACAATATCTTAAAAGTTAAGAGTTTGGGCTATTATAAATTGTATCATAACAATACACTAGTCGGAAGATGGGAACTAAGTGTCATACAAGATATAGTGCTAGCTATGACATGGGAGTCATCTCTAGAATACTATATGTCTGCATGGTGGATGATTAGGGGATAAAGATACCGACGAAGATGTCAGTTACTTAAGTGAGGGAGAAATCTTTTAAGTAAAAAGAAGTTAAACTCTTAAATATTGAGGCACCTTTTTAGTGTAATCATTGCAATTTCATTTAATAAACTCCATAGTTAATCATGCTCATATTGGAGAAATCCTAAAATGTATGACCTTTTGAGAAGTTACACTAACAAGAGAAAATCATGATGCTCTTAGACCAAAGCAAATAATCTCTTGATAGTTAAGAGTTTAGATAATTACAAATGGTATTGGAGAAATACACCAATTGGAAGATGTGAACTAAGTGATATACAAGATAAAATGCTCCGCCATGAGAGCCACCTTTTGAGCCCTGCATGGGACAAAGTGCTACATGGCGGGAGTCGTCAATTGAACTTGTAGGTGTCGCCTCTAGAATCTTATTTGCCTGGCAGATGATTCTGAGATAAAGATACCGACAATGACGTCAGTTACTTAAGCATAGGAGATTGTGAAACCCCTTAAGTAAAAAAGAAGCTAAACTCTTAATTATAGAGGAGCCTTTTAATATAACAATCAAAATTTCATAAAGAAACTCAGCAGTTAAATGAGCCCCATCCTGAAGAAATTCTAGGATGAGTGACCTTATGCGAAGTTAACAAGATAAAATCGTGAGACCCTTAGGCTAAAGCAGACCATATCTCAATATTTAAGAACTTGAGCTGTTACACATGCCTCATTCATACTTATAACCACTAGTGACATGTTGTCGCTGCCATTGGCTACCATAACCCATCATCATTGTCTACCTTCCTAGCTACTGCATGCCATCACCATCCTCTACTGCCTTCAATCACCACCAATTGACTTCGGCAACCACTGATTATCACTGACCGACACTAGCGACAACCAGTTGATGCCACCATCATCGCCACCCACGACCGCTTATCATTGCCCTACCACCCTCTACCATTGATCACCTCCATATTTAAACTTTATATGATACATTCATTCTACTTTAATAAATAAAAAATACCCTGAATTACTTTATATTTATTCAAACAACTTCAAATATTTCAAATATATAAATTTTTAATACTATATTTGACCTCCCTATTATTTTTAGCCAACCAGACAAACTCTTAATCTTAGAGCATGTATTCACCTAAATTCTTTTAGGAGGGCACTACAGGATTATACTTCCTATTGAATGATATGTTTATTAACTGTTAAAACTAATACAAAAGGATATTTTCATGCTAAACAATATCATATTCCTGAAAAAAAATATGAAATAAAAATTTAACTTTTATTAAATCCTAGTTCAAAAAGATTCAATGAGGAGATTTTATAATTAAAATGTAAATCCCAAATCTTATAATTTTGACTGATAATAAATTTTTAAAAATAATAGGAAAAAAAATCCTAACTTGATATTATCATAAAATTTAGTTTATATGAATTTAAGATAATTATACTTTAGTTAAAATGAGTGTGATACTTAAATATAAATTAAAATTTATTTTACATTAACTAAAATATAAATTTAAAATTATTTTGATTAGAGTTTTGACCCATTTTTCTTAAATAAAAAGTCTAATATATTATATTAGTTTATTTTTATAAATAAATCAATTTAAATTATAAGAATTATTTAATTTTTATAAATTTATCTTATCCAGTGTTTATCGCGTACTATTATATATAATTATATATATCTGAGTGTAATACACGTGTAATTTTCTGGCTTGATTCAGAATACACGTGTCAGCTGTCGGATAATACTGTCAGCGCTGTCACGCACGCCCGTCGCCCACGGCCTCGAGGACGAATCAGCTCTGAAGCGATGAATCCTGACCGTTCAAAATCCTTCAGCGATTACAATTTTATTCCAGTAAACGTTTACCGTTTTGCTCATCCTCCCATCCAAAAACGTCCTATAAAATGCTCGCCGGAGGTAAGCTTTGTTTGAAAAATCGAAGAGCAGAAGACATCTTTAGTCTACAGCTCCTCACCCTCTGTTCCGTGCATCTTAAAGAAGATGGCGGCGTCCTCTCGAGCTAGGTCAAACGCTCCTGTTTTAGGTGTTACAAATCGGTTCCAAAGGCCGATCTCGCCGTCCGGCCGATTCAGCTCAACCCCGGGGGCATCTTCCTCAGCCAGAGGCTTTGCGAACTCTTCTTCGAGCTTCTCCGCTCGATCAACGACTTTCTTCTCTCGCTCTGCCTCGCCAACCCGCGTGAACCTCACTGGTTCTCCTCCGCAGACACACTCTATCCGCTTCTCCCTCGATCGCCCCAGCTCCCCCGGTCGGTCCATCTCCGTCGTCTCCAGACGCGATCCTGTCGTCCGAACTTCGATTTCCGCTTCCGGACACCGGAAAACCTGCATGTGCTCGCCAACCACCCACCCCGGCTCCTTCCGATGTAGCCTCCACAAAGGCCTGAGGCAAAATCCGGCCACAGCCGTCTCGTCTCCGTCGAATCGGCTGAATGCACGGCGATCGGCCATGACTAATTCACTTGTACGGATCGGAACTGTCGAGGGTGATCTAGTCAAGAGAGCCCTGGCCGCTCTGATTCGACCCTCGTCGCATCGACAGCGGCGGAGAGCCGACTTCCAGCCGCGTCCTAGTCGGCTCTCCAAAATGTCCATTGCCGACGATCAATAAAGCCGAACGGATTGTTGATTTCGGCGCAGGTTTGTTTCGCTCCTAAGCCCTTCAGCCCTGCCCTGTTACCTCTTCACCGGCGGTATCCACCCTTTCGGATCGGAGACGTCGAGATCTCCATAGGCGTGGAATCATGGAGTTCTTCAACAATTTTGTTTGTTTTTTTTTTCATTTTTGTACTGAGAAATCGGATAGAAGAAGCGGGAACGACAGAACCGGTCAGACCTGCGCTGCCATGTACATTGTTTGATGATTTGTTTGCAGCTAACAATTTCTTTATGAACCAAAATATCAGTGAATGAGAACAGAGAACATGAACACTCAAGAAACAACTTATGATTAATGAAATTAAAACCTTCACTAATGTGATTAAAATAATTTAAATTCGGACCATCGTCATAATTTGGGTTCTGAATGATGTATTGATTGAACGTCATTTCCGTTGCAGATGATTCATCCGTTTCTCCCGTTCCATTGTAATTCTGCGTCGACGTTATCGGCGTTTGGGAATGCGGTGCGTTTTCGTCGTCGTTAAAATGTCCGTCGTGTTCGTCCAAACGCCGTCAAGTTTGAATCCAGTGTTTGCCGTCTCGTTCCATACAGGTAAGCGCTCCATTTGCTATTTTGCTTATTTTCTTTATACTTTGATTGCTTTGTTGCGTATTAATGCAGGGAAGGAGATTTGGAGTATTCGGCATTCTACGTTTATTTCAAACTTTGGAATACATTGTAAACTTCCACATGGAGGCTAATCGAGATTTTAATGGACTATGAAAAATAGTAAAATAATTGGACATTTTTTGTCAAGCCAAACATTTAATGAGCTTTAAAATAAACTTTAGAGTTAAAAATAAAATAATTGAACATTTTTTGTGAAGCTTAATATTTAATGGTTCTACAGGAAAAATGGACAAATTTCAGTGGAAAAGCGGCAAACAAATGGGAAATGGGACATAAATCTTTTTTAATGCAAGTATTTAATTGGTCCAATGAAGTGGAAAATAAATGGGAAGCTCCAACCATTAATTGAAAGTATTGTATTTATGAAGTATAAGATTCTTTAATATAGTAATATTTTTAAAATTGTAAGTTTATATAGTCTAAATGCAATTGAAAACATATGCAATAATTTTTGTTTGATATAAAAATTATCAAAGTTTCATTAGTGATGATTTGTTTGATATAAAAATTTAAGAGTGTCTATGCAAAACAAATAATTTAGAGCTTTGGCCAAATATAGAAGTTTCTATTAAGCATTTAAGATGTTAAAAAAATTGTTTTTAGGAGTTTGATAAGATTGAATTTATATAGCTGTTTTCATAATGATTTATATAAGTATATAAACAACTCAATGTATCTAGTTTTATAGCTATTAAGTTTGTTTGGTGGTTAGAAACTTCAAATAGGTTTTAGATTGAGGATGAGTGAGTTTTAAGAACTCTTAGAGAGCTTTAGTGGGTGGTTGAATTCTTAAAAGAATTGTTTTAGTAAATGAATGATTTTATAATTCTTTTAAATGAGTCCAGGAGCCTAATATTGAGGGATGAGTAAAAGGATTCTTGGGTAGCAAGATATTATTTTGGGTGACTCAAGATATTGAATAACTTAAATTATGTCAAGTTTTAAATTACAAATGGTAATTGTCAGTTCATAATCAATGACTTCTTAAATTCAACACAAAGGTGTCTTGAAGATGATCTGTGAGTGCCTGAAGGGGGACTCGAGGATAGTAGTCCCTTCTTAGGTTGCTAGTGAAGTTCACTCAGCGGCGGAACCAGCCCTAATTTTTAGGTGGGGCAAACTTATAAGACATATATGTCGGGGGTCTAAGGGGGCAGTGTCCTCTGACGAAGTTCGACCTGTTGGGGCAATTACCTAAAGACCATAGTATTTTAAAATTTTTAGGGGGGGCAATTGCCTAAAAATTCTTGTAATAAAAACTAAAAAATAAATGAAAATGGGTAAATAACCTAAAAAAATCATATAAATAAATTTTTTAAAAATTTTTGAGGGGGGGCAATTGCCCCCCCTGACAGCCATGGGGTTCCGCCCCTGAGTTCACTCAAGAATATTTTGACAAAGGTGGATGCCAAGGAAATAAATCATCTTAATGAGGAAGTTCTCGAAGATCTTTACGCTAGTCAATTCATGGAGGGTGACAAATTTGTTATGTGTCAATTGATCTAATGTGAACATCTTGGCTTGTGAGGCCACCCTTGAACCAATATTTCACTTTCTGTTCAAAGAAGCATTGGTAGCACTTTATTTATTTTTTTCTTATTTTCTTATAATATCAATGGAGAAATTATGTGAATAAAAAGACGTAAATAATTTTTTTTTTCTTGCATTTTGATGTAAGTAATGCATTTTTAAATGAGACTAATATTCATTTTCAAGTTGCTTGTGTTTATAAAGTTAAGTTTAAATCTTATTTCTAATAAATTTTTTACTTGCATATTTGATCTTACTTCATCAATTTGGACTTCTATGTGTAATTCCTATCATTCATATTAAATGCAATGTCCTTGAGTCACAATTTGTTTTTACATTTATTTTTATTTTTGTACAATCTCAAAATCAGAAATCATTTTCGATAAAAATAGTAGCTGGCCTGCTGATAAAAGAATTTGGTTCGTAGTCTTTACATATTAAAGTGTCCCACTCTCAAGTTGCTAATTTGTTTATTGATTGAAATTAAGCAAAAGGGAATATCAGTTTAGTTTGTCCCATCAAAACTATGAAGTTTTATAATCTCCTCATTATGGAATTGAAACTTCATGAGAATTTTGCCTTCTTTCCTCTATCAGAATCTCCTAACGCTAAACTTGAATTTGCCAAATAAGGTTAGATAGTTCACATCCAAGATATAGGCTTCGTTCGGAATAATGCTCAAAACGATTTTTAATATAAAATTTTTTTGAACTATAAATTTTTGTAGTAGAAATTGTTTTAAAAAACAGTAAGAAAACTGTCATAAACAAAATCATAATAAAGCATTAATTAAACTTTCTTGAGAAGCCAACGAGAAATTATTTATACAAAATTTCATGAACATTCATTAAATCCTATTTTATAATGGCAATTGTGAGAAAAATGCAATACTTAGTTCATAAATGGATAGTTACATCCACTACTTGATTATGTTTTAAAAGAATCATAGTTTCTCACAATCAACATTTATAATTAATTCTAAATTTAATAAAAGCAACATTTTTAAAATTAATTAATCGTCATCAAGCACGAAGAACACCTAACTACCCAATCTTCCACTTATATATATAAATGCTCAATAAAATATATTAGGCACACAAGTGGCTCATATGCATGTATCTTCATATAATGCATGCTCTACTATTTTACCATTAAAATGATCACTTTTATAGAAATGCTTCTCTATATTTCTCCAAGTAGACATAAGATTAAGGTTTCGTTCGGGACGGCTTTTTTACTGCCTCTTATAAAAACTTTCTTGTAATTTGTACTAAAAAGCTGCTTTAAGAAGCAATGAAAAAGTCGTTCTAAGTGAATACTAGGGCTTCATTTGGAATGCTTTTTTTGCTATTTTTTAAAAGCAATACTTTAGTTCAAAAAATTTTTAAACTAAAAATATTTGTACTAAAAAGTTGCTTTGGAATGCAACAAGAAAGCTGTAGAGTTCGTTTGGGACAGTTTTCTTGTCATTTTCTAAAAAAATTTTGTTTTAAAAATTTGATTTAGGAAACAATAAGTAAGAAATATCACTCCTTCACAAACATGGAAAATTTAGTAGATTCAATTATAAATATGTACTAAAATAATAAGGTAAATAAGTAAGAATTATATAAATATATTCAATAAGTAAATTGTTTTGTAAAATCTACATGGGTTCACTATCAAAACGTTAATGTTTTTGCAGCAGTTTATAGCAGCGGTTTTAAAACCACCTTTATAGATAGATATAGACATCGGTTTTAACCTCTGCTAAATTTTCCATCAATTTTAAACAATTGCAGATAAATTAGTAGGTGTTTAAACCGCTACAATATGTCCGAAAAAAGTGCTGCGAAAGCCTAATTTATTAATAGTGGGTAGATCATTTTGCCAGTCTCTCTTCAACTAAACAGTTTGTTTTGAATAATTTGGAACTTTAATATTTATCTTTGTGTTAGTATATCGATGGTGTTATTTCATGAGATAAATGTCTTTTAAGTAAAATAAGGTGAATTATAAAAGAGTTTAATAGCACCCAAAATCAACTTGAGTCTTACTTAACAGTCCTCTCACTATTTTTAAGGCGGTGATGAAAAATTAGTTGTGTCAATTAAAATTTAATCACTAGGATGACTACATATCTATTTATTAAAGTTGTTGTGTGCCCAAATATAGAGAGATATGTAGTTTAGCATTTTAGTTTTGCATGAATATTCAACGTGCACACACAAATAAAGAGATGAGCGTAATAATTGTAGGTGACATCATATTTTTTTACGTGAAAATTTTAAGAAAAGAAAAAAATTACAAGACTAGACCCAATTGAAATAATATCGCTAATATTTTTCATTAATTATAAATGACGCCCTTACTATTGATATAATGCAATTAACATATTATGTGATTAAAGTTGGAAGAGCTCTTTGGTAGAAATCCAACATTGGTAGGTGATGAAGCCAATAGGCATTGAGAGTAGCTATGTGATAATAGCTAAAAGATTATAGGTTAGGGAACTATATTAGGTGGGAGACGGATTTCGAAGGATTGTTGGTAGTAGGCAACAAATGTCAAAAGGGCAGTAGTTGGGTAATGGTTGTTGGAGGATTGTAGTTGTGTGACGAAGGTTGCAAGGACTATAGCTGGTGAGACAACATAGCTTAGAGGATTGCAATCGGTGGGCAATGATGGTTGGAAGGTCCGTAGTATGACGAGATGGTTAGAAGATTGTAATTGACGGTGGTGGTCAAAAGACCGTAGTCAGGTAATGGTGGTCCGAGAACTGTAGTCGGTAGGTGATGAATGTTGGAGGACTGTAGTTGGCGGGTGAAGAAGATTGGAGAATCACAATTAGACAACAAATGTTGAAGGACCATATTTGACTGACAATGAAGGTCGAAAGTATCATAGTTGGCTAGTGATGGAGGTCGACGATGACGATCGGGTGATAGGTCGATGGTGGTGTTCCAGGATCCTTAGAGATGTAGAGCTCTCTTGAATTTCAAGAGAGATTCCAAGCTCTAAGTCCTTCCTCCAAGCTCTTCCCTGTTAAAGGAAGTTTTTTTGGTATAAATATATACATGTTTTTGTATTACTTATAACTTCATCTAAAGAGGAATATTTTATTTCTTTTTAAAATTTATATATTTAGTTTGAGATGAATAAATATAAAATGGATTAATTATTTATATAGTTTATTCATCTCAAATCAAATAAAAAACCTCAAATATATATTTGACCATATTTTTATTAGATATCTCAATCCAATTTTCTTCTATTAAAAAATCACATTGAAAAAAAAAACAATATTAAAAAGAGCCTAAAATAAACTGAATTAAATGATTAAACCAGAAAATCGAATCATCAAATAATTTAATTCGAAAATCGAATGGGATGGATAAGGCTTTTTTTGACGCGGTGTTGTGGGCCGGATACTATCGCTCTCGGTGGTCCTATGGTTCGCGTGTCGTTCGCAAACTTCTCAGTTTTATCCTAAACTGAGTTCCTCTCCTTCGCCCCTATGGCAATGCCGTCGGCTACTGTCCTCTTCCCACCATATTCTAAATTTGCTAGTGCTCGCTTGTTTCCAAAGAGGCTTGTTTTCAGTACCTGTAAGAGTAGGAAAAGGAAAGGTTTGTCGGATTCTCGAACGGGTCCTTCAAGAAAGTTGCTAGTTGCTAGATCAACCGAAGATCGCCAGCAGAACCCAGGTTGGAGGTCGAGTTTTCCTTGCCTCGTTTTCTTACGTTGAGCTTTTTCATGAAATCATTCCCTCTCTTGATTAGATGAGAATGTTAAAGGAGGTGAGCAGAATTCGAGACCTTTGCGTGAAGAACTTGGCTGGGATTTCAGTTGGCTACCCGCTTTTCCTCATGTGCTCACAGCATCTATGGCTAATTTTTTATTTGGGTATCACATAGGGTGAGTTTAATACTTTTCACAAATGAATTCGAAGTCTGTTCGGTTTAGCATTTTTTTTAATATGTTTATCTTCCCATTGCAAGTTATATTTGCTTAAGGGGCTGTATATTTCACCTATTTACTCAAACTTTAACCTAAATTTACTGGAAATTCTAAGAAACACCATAAAAGGGCCCTGCTTATTCCCAGATTTATGAAATCCAGAATGTCGTCCGATTTATCAAATCTCGCCGGAGCTCACCGATCTACCTCCTTTAATGAGTGGAATTTATCTTCAGAAGTTTCTATTTTCTAATTATATACGTGAAACTTATTTATTTAACTAATACTTATGTCATTTTTAGGGCATCTTCAACCAAAAACCCATTTTACACTCCAAAATAAAGTAAAACTCCAAAATATAGTAATTCATATCCAATCGAATATCATTTCTTCTCTTTCGCGCACATCTTCATCTCGCTGCAAAGGAACCGTCTTTCTCCTCTTTTGCGCACTTCTTTCACAAATCCCGTTAGCCAATTTTTTGGCATAGGGGTGTCGCACTGTTCACTCCCAAATATTAGCGAACAATTTCACGTTCGATTGGATCGTTTGTCAGATGACATACACTTGTTTACCATTCGGTTGCGAATGGTCTTAGAACTATTGAGCTCGTGTATTTATGAGAGTTACGAGAAAATCATTGGAGATTCCAAATTTGAAGAAACAACACACTGGTTAGAATTTTATTGTGAATTTTGATATTTGAGCATGAATGTTAAAAAAATAGAGATATATAATATTAATTTTGTGAATGATTAAAATATGAATGTTATTTGTAAAGTTGCTGACATGATCCGACCCGTAGGCTCGAATTAACAAGGCGGGAACGAACAGTCGGACGGTTAATACACTTTTCCACAATTACATATAACAATAATAACTAATATTTCTCAAGCACTGAAGAGCCACTAACACTAATTGTACATTGAATATGCATTTAAACATAACACATTTTACCTGCTTTCATTTGAGTCTCGTCTTCTGTATGCAAAATTTTCTTTTTCAGCCATTTTTACTTATCAGGAGACTTATCTGAAAAAGTTAATTTAATAGAGTAAGTTTACTAAGTAAATTCAGTGGGTATTCACCATTTCATGTACAACAGTTAGTCATATAAACTAAATATACATCTTTCTTCTTTATCTTTCTTACTAAAATATGCATTTTCTTTCATATACCATAAGTTTTATAATTTATTTTTCACATAAATTACTTCATATCCTTTTTTATTTGTCCATTTCCACTTAACATTCCTTCATTTTTATTTTATATTTAATCCATTTATATTTTCATTTTCATTAGTACACGAGCACCATCTAAATGTATCAATAAAGGTATAACTATTTTCATTTTCATTTAATGTGCAAAAGTATGTTGCTTCCCCAGCCAGTAACATATGGGAGTGAACTCCTGTAATTTTGCATGCATATACTTTTTCCTTCTTTTAATTACTTTCCTTTTCATTTAAATAATCATTTAATTTGCTTCATTTTTCTTTGCATATTATCATAATTTGTTTGAATATATAGTTTAATCAATATCGAGTTGATTGTATGTTTAATATTGAACTATATTAAGTACTTTAGATGTATTACTATATTCTATAGAAATCATGTATCAAATACTTCGCCTTTCTATTTCTTTTATCCTTCCCAAATAATGTATTCATATACTATAATATTGTCATTAACTTAAAAAATAATAATAATATACTAACCATCAAATCAATATAGTGCTATAATCATGTAGCGATTAGATAATTAAAAAGAAATTGATATAACATAAAAGAAAATTTGACTTTGCTATAAAATAATTGAAATTATCCACTTTATTTTCTTTCATTCTTCAATTTACCTTCCAATATTCGTCTCAATATGAGAACCTTTAACTGTTGACAATAATGTAACATTTTAATTAATATTAAAATCCAATTTGGATGACTCAATTATCATCAATAAGAAACATTTGATTTCCTCCACAATTGATTTCATTATATTTCTTCATAATATAAAATTACCTAATAAAATCTCCCCTTTCAAATTGAACTTTTCCTTCCTTATTGTCGAATTTAATTCTTGCTTCGCTTGGAATCTTCCTATCAATAATAATATTTTGCTTCATCAGTTGAGGAAGATGATGATATGATTATCCTATTAAATAACAAGAATATAAGTAATTTAAGTATTTAATATTTCTTCTACATGTAGAGAATGGAATAAAATCGAAAACTCCAAATTTCAACCTTTTTTGATGGGTACATCAGAGCATGAAAAGTATATCAGAGGCTTGGCCGTCGATCTACGGCCACGATCGAGTCTATATATTTTTGAGTCATTTCATGTATTTGTTTTCTTTTATTATGTTATGTAACTTTATTATTTATGTGTATTTGTTTTACCGTTTTACTCTTCTTTTAAGAGAGGTCGTATGTAAACCCTAGGGGCATTGTGATCCTTTTATTTTTAAGTCTTTTGTACGAGGCTATTTACAGCCTTATGTTCTTCTTCTAAAGCGAAGGAATGATTGAATGATAAAATTTCTTCTCTTTGTTTGAGTTCTCATGAGAGCTTGAGAGATTGGAGCGAGGTCCCTTGGAGAGGGAATTTTGGATCACCCACTAAACTTGGAGACGGCCGGGTTCGTGATTCTTCTTCTTTATCTATCTTTCTTTTCCTTCATCACCAAGCCGCCGACCTTGAAGTCCATACCACCCCAATAAGCCGCTGGCCACCATACAACACCCACTTGCCTTCGGGTAACTTGAACTCCATCTCCATCCACCTCATTTGTCGAACCACAACAACATCACCACCTCACCAAAAGTTTCCCCTCAAACCCATCAAACCGCTGGCCTCATCTCCCTCCACCTCCCTCCAAAATTCTAATCTCTACTTGAATACTTACCATAAATGAATTCTCTTAATTTGGGAAGACTTAATTTCAAATTTCAAAGCAATTTGAATTTGAAATTTTCTTTCCTAATTTGAGAAATCTATTTTACGAAAGTTTCTAAATTAAGGCCTATTTGAATTTCAAATTCATTTGGATTCAATTAAAACCTTTCCTAATTCCTAAACCCAAATTAAGAAACCCTCAATCCCTCCCATTAATTCCCCCCAAGGCCATCAATGCCGCCGGCCCCTATTGAGTTGGATTAGGAATTCTTTCCTAAAACCCAATTCCCCACTTTGGAAACAATTCCAAATCTCATGCTCCCTCCTTAAATTTCCAAAGCCCATAACTCCTAATTAATTTCCAAAACCTCATTAGATTTTGAAAACAAATCCCTCATCCTCACCTCTCTCTTGCCGCCGCCCCTACCCACTCTCCCTCTTCTTTAATTATTCACAAGCATAGGGATTAATTAGAGCATTGTTTGGAAACCTTTTCTCTCCTCCCCAATCAAACAAAATTAAATCCCTCTTCCTACTCCCTTGGCCGGCCACCCTCCTCCATCCCCTCCACCTTAAATCCGGGAGGAACTTCTTTCTCTCTCGTGAGGGTTTAAGGGTTGGCATTGATCTTCAACTACACAACCCTCTTCTAGAGCCAATGAATGGCCGATCCGGAGCTTGACTACGGATTCACCTACGATGAGCAAGGATACATTAATATCCTTCACTTCACCTTCTTCGATTTCAACCCGGAAATTGATCGTTCTATCGAAGAGTACGTGGACCGCATTATCTTCACGCTAACAGAGGCTATCGACGAGCAACTTGTCGGTGCTCAGTGGCAAATCGTCTCTGAATCTTCCCAAGGGTGAACCTCTTCTCCTTTTCATTTATTTTCCTAATCCCCTAATCTTGTAGGTGGGGATGAGTCACAAGGAGCCGGGCTTCACCTTTATGCCTAAGCTTAGTAAACGTAGGGTTGAGTGTGCCTTTTTATGTTCCAATCTTATTGTTAGATTAGGAATTTCTGTTGAAAGCTATTTACTTCGCATATTATTGAAATTCTAACTTGTTTTGATATTCTAAGTGTTTGGCAAGTGGCTTAGCCTAAACGTAGGCACCCCTCTCTTATTTTCTTTCCTCGTTTTGATTGCTAATAGCTTTAATCATCATTGTTTTAATCAATAAGTCGTGCAAATTCTTATCGCATACATTTAAATATGGTAGTCTTGCCTCACCTTGTACTCTTGTAGATAACGTTACAGAGGGATATTGATTTGTAATCATTTTAATTTTAATATTACAATAGGAGTTCATTGCTCAAAGCCTCAAACCTTCATTATGTAGCAGTGGTGAATTTTATTCCATTAATCCATTAAGGGTGTACAATCATCATTGATTAATAATTACATTTATTGTGATTAATAAGAGTGTTGGAATTTTTTCAAAAGTTTGAAGGGATAATAATGCATTTTAGCATAAGAATCCTGAAATCTCTTGAAGGTATATGACATGTTCATCTTGTCATAACACAAGTAGCATTTCTAGATGCCTTAGTACAATAGTTGGTGGTAGAAGCATAAAGACACCATAACCTTATCTTGAAATGATATATCCTATCATTGGTTTCATGTTGCATTATAAGAACATGAAAACATATCTATTTTTTTTTTTCAATTGAGTTATAAGAATGTTGAAATTTCTGCATAGGAGCAATAATGCATTTCATCAAAAGATTCCTTAAATTTCTTGGATGTATATGATATCTTCATCTTGTCAGAACACAAGTAACATTTATAGACGTCTTAATAGAAGAGCTGGTGGCAGAAACATAAACTCATCATAACCTTATTATAGATAATGATTGAATTCCAAATATTGTTGTTATGGTAGTGCCAGTGCTAGTTGGCCTTTTATGATTTTGTTACTTTTTCTTCAGAAAACTTGTGTATTCTTTCTCCTTGATAATAATGCTTGTGTGTTTTTAGTAATAATATTTTAGTATTGTTCGACATATTTAGGTTGATGAATGGGCCTATAGAAGCCATTGCAAAGGAGCTTGGTTTCAACGGGAACCCATTTCTTGAAGGACTTGTGGTGAGCATATTTATAGTTGGTGCATTTATTGGATGTATAAGCTCATCCTCTCTAAACGAAAAGCTTGGTTGTCGACGAACACTTCAAATTGATGCGATACCATTAATTATCGGGGCACTTTTGAGGTTATTACTATTTTATAATGTTATATTTATTTTTATATTTTTTAAAGCTTTAAGCATTTTTTTTTATCATGCATTGAAACTCTAATTTTACTCACTCTACAGTGGGGCACTTCTGAGTTATTACTAATTTGTGGTGGTTTTATTTTCCATACACACGGGCACACACACTCACAACACATGCATAAAACTTTATGCAATTCTTTCTATTTCTCCTGTCATGTTGTATGGATTTTAAGGTTGGGTGGTAAAAATATCATTGATGGCCGAGTTGAGTATAATGGAAATGAGAATGTTGAGATGATTGTATGGTAAAGTTAGGAAAAATAAATTTAAGAATGACTATTAGCAGAATAGTTGGAATGATCTCTATTGTAGATAAGATACTTCACAATATACTTTGGTGGTTTGAACATGCATAGTAAAGGGTGGAAAATACACCCATTAAATATATTGATAGAATAAATTTATAGGGATTAGGAAAGAAAAAAAAAGTTAAAACTAAAGTTACATGGAAGCTATTCATATTGATTTATGAAGAAAATGGTTTACTGGAGCAACACTCATCAGGAAAGAACTAGAACTGATGAGTCATAAAGCGGCTCACAAATAGTATGGATAAGACTATGATGACGAAGCAACTATGATGATCTTTATTCACCTGTAGGTAGTTTACTAATCCTAAATTTTAAAGCTAATGTATTCAAATCTATTTATGTCCTACTTCCATGCACTTCCAACATTGGTGTTTAATTTCTGTTAATATATTTTGATGCATTCGGATTCTAATGACAGTCTGAAGAAGGAAATGAGTTTTTTCTATTCCCAATTCCGCTTTGCTTTTATACTTGATCAAACGTAACACTTCTTCTGGATAAAATTTTACATTATATTGATATTTAGCTTTGATGAACTCTTATTTTCAATTTGATTTTCTTCAGTGCACAAGCTCACTCTTTAGATGAAATGCTTTGGGGACGATTTCTTGTTGGCCTTGGCATTGGTGTGAATACTGTACTTGTTCCCATCTACATTTCTGAGGTACTGTTAACAAACTATGCTAGAAGATTAGAGTTTGTTAATATATTTGATCTGAAGTTAAATTTCTGAAATAAAATTGCAAGCATTTTGTCTTTGCCCTTTTTTAAATGCTGCTTTTGTTTTTGATTACTCAAAAATCTTGTCCTCGAGATCAAATAGCTCTTTTGGAAGATCTAATGAATAGATGTCAACTCCGAAAGCATGTATTGAACTTTATATTCAAGTTATGGCACTTAAATCTCTCCATTTTGCGAAACATTTCTCTCTCTTAATTTACTAGTTCCTTTTTGTTGACTATATATATATGTATGTATGTATATATATATATATATATATAATATATATATATATATATATATATATATATTATATATATATATATATATATATATATATATATATATATATATATATGCATACATATACATATATATATACATATATGTATGTATGAATAAATGCTGCTTTTGTTTTTGATTACTCAAAAATCTTGTGCTTTCCCTCGAGATCAAATAGCTCTTTTGGAAGATCTAATGAATAGACGTCAACTCTGAAAGCATGTATTGAACTTTATATTCAAGTTATGGCACTTAAATCTCTCCATTTTGCGAAACATTTCTCTCTCTTAATTTACTAGTTCCTTTTTGTTGACTATATATATATATATAGACATACATATATACATATCTATACATACATATACATAAATACATATATATGTATATATATATATATATATATAATATATATATATATACATATATGTATGTAGGAATAAAAAAGGAAAATTAATTGAGAAGCTTGAGAAGAAAAATATGCCGTTTGAACTTGAATTTGAAGATAAAGTCCCATCACTAATGTGCTTCAGATTGAATGATCGTGCATATCTTAAAACAATAGAATGTGCCATAGCTGTATTTTGTTCAAATCATTAGATTGATTGTCTTCTAATTTTACGCAGATTTATGGTAGGTATTTTTCTGACAATTTTCTGAAGCAGTTAGAGAAAAAAGTCTTAACGCAAATAATCTTCTTCTTTCTGTTCATTTATTCCCCAGATATCCTAATGTAGGTTTCGCCTACAAGATATAGAGGTTCTTTTGGAAGTCTTTGTCAAATTGGGACTTGCCTTGGCATAATTGCATCACTATCTTTAGCATTTCCTTCGGAAAGCGACCCACATTGGTAAGTCTTCTTAATTTTCAATGCATGCTTTTTGCAAGGATTCAAATTTTGGGCTTTCACTTCAGAGATTGAAGGCAATAATACTCAAGTGGTTTGTAGTAATTCTATTTTAAGAACTATGAACAAACAGATCAAGTATAAGTAATATGCCTTGCATTACATGTACTCGGCACATGTTCTAGTCTTAGCAGTTTCCTTTTATGGTCGTCTTCTTTTTTGTCATCTTTTTGTTTCTACCTTCCATGTTATCATGTTTTATTTTGTTCATATCGTTTTTTTCCTGCAGCAAATCGAAATGAGATTCAAGGGAGTAGAATTCTGTCCAACTTCTCAAGCAGTTCCATGAGATTCATTTAATACTGCATTTATTCTGGTTTTGTTTATTAGTTGCTTCATAATCATTTTTCCTATTTATTCTTTTTTTAAAACTTCTTTGTCACTATTTCTGTTACTTTAATTTGCCAGTTAAAATTTTGAATGTGTTATCAGAATTGACGGAATAAGGTAAAAGAAGCTCAAATATTACATCTACTTTTTTTTTGACCGACCACACATACATTATGCATTTATATCATGACATTGAGCTCCAGTTGCATCAAAAGATTGGAGAAAACAATGCTATGGACATTTTTTTTTTATTGTAATTAAGTTCATTTTAAATTTTCTCCATAACACTTGCTTATTATAATAATACTTTTTCAAGATAAATAGATATTATGTTACTAGTTTTGCGTTAATGTGATTATTTGATGTGTTACATTCATAAGAGTAATTGAAATGGTAAAAAAATTATATTTTTGTTAATTATGAAAATTTCTTATTTTTTAACATTTCTTTGATTTATAACATTATATTTTACTACTTTTAAATGTATAAAACAAAAAATTGATGACTTACTGATATAGAACGGAGGGGGTCGACCAAAAGAGGGGAAAAAGGGAAGGCGTCCACATATGTTGAATGTGTCCATATATGGTGAATGTGTCCACATAAGATGAATGTGGACTTAAGGAATTTTCAAACTTGAATTATTAAGATAAGGAAAGGGGAATTATGACAGGTCTTTAATTAAATTCTAATTTGGAGAAATAAGGAAAGCCTCCTAATATAATTCATCCTATTTTAAGAAAGAAATTCAAATTCAAATTAATTTAAATTTAAAATTAAAAACTTTCCAAACTTAAGATGCATCAAATAAGGAATGCCTTCAATAATCAATTTGAAAAATGAAGGGAAAGAGGAAATATGAGGGGGGTAGGGCCAGCGGCTACCATGATTATGGGTGATTGATATGAGGGATTAAAGGTGGCTATATTTAGAATCTTAAAATAGGAAAGTGGATTTAAATCAACTCCTATTTAAACTTCAAAATTGCATGATTTGAGGGACTTCCCTAAAATAGTTTTCCTCATTTAGGAAGTAAAATTCAAATTCAAATTCAATTGAATATGAATTTAAATAGTTTCCAAAATTAAAGGGAGCTAATTTAGGAAATGATTTGAATGCTAGATTTTGAATCTTGGAGCCAAGGGATGGATGATGTGCAGCAGCTTTGGGAAGGGGATTGGGCCGGCGGTTGGGTGTCTTTTGGCCTAGGGTTTGGGGGAGTTTTCAACCAATAGGAGAAAGAGAGATGGGTACGTGGAAGTTAGGAAAATAAGGAGAATAATAAAATAAAAAGGAAGACAAAACTGCGAGTTTTGGACTCTTCCGAAGACTGACGGGTGATACGTTGCCCTTTTCCAAGTGACTTCAAGCCATGAGCCCGGACTCATCTTGCAGCTGGTGAAAACTCCGATTCCTTCCCATAGGAATCTCACTAACGTCCTCCCAAAAGAACATAAGTGTAGAACACTAATTTTTATTATAATTCCATCATACCTTATACAAGAGAAGAGGCCTCTATATATATGCCTCAAAAGAAATTAAAAGACAAATTTATCCCTTGGGCTTACATAAGACAAGACTCTTAAATAAAAATGGTAAAAAAGGAAAATTGCAAAATTAAATCAAAATACAAGTAATAAACTAAAATAGAACGGATTGATCTCGGCCGTCGATCTTCGACTCTTCCTTTGAATATCATCCACCATCGGATGTCCGCATCACTTACGCTGTGCGCATTGAAGCTTAACCTTCATTCTGCATTGGGGTAGGGGTGGTCAAATTCTTTTCTTCATTCTTTCATTTTTTAAATCGTTGCTCCACACATTATGATAATGAAATCATTCCAAAAGTGCAATTTCTTATGTGGGCTATGATGAAGGGTTGAATATTCTTGTTTTATAATAAAGAAATCTCATATAATCTTTACTATCAGCTAAGAGAATGTTATGTAGACCCAATCTCTTAAAACAATCATGCCAATATTGTTCCATGTATCAGAGTGTTAAGAAACAAATAAATCTGTTACGATGTTGTTAAATGTGGCACAAATGAGAATGTCTAGATGGATTTGTGGGAAAATTTAAGAAGGTTAGAATGCAAAATTGTTCTATTGGAGATATAATGGTTATTGCACCTATTGGAGAGAAGGTTATAAAGCATGGAATTTGGTGCATTGTGCGTGTAAAATGGAGAGCAAAGGATGCACCATTACGTGAGCAATGATAGTAAATTGTGAAGCATGGGATGGTATGGGGGTTGACGAAAGGTTGCTGGCTAGAAATCATTAGAAGTAGCTTGCATAAACTAGTGTTAACATCATAAGCACTGATTAGGAATGACTAAAGGGGAAGGGTTCATGAAGCCAGACACAGATCACTGAGATAAGGGTAATGATGATAATGGTGCTGATATGAATTTAATGTTGGAAAGAGAAATCTTTACATTTTTGTATTATCATAAATTAATTTCAATGTAAGGTTATAAAGAAAATTTCAAATAAAACAAAAAATAAACTCATCTTACTGACTAACAAACTTACAAATCCTTATTAAATGGCCTACTGTTGTACCCATTGGCAGTAAACTCCATATTTGCAGCATATTGTGCATTTGAAAGTACTCAGAAACAGTAACTTGCAGAAATTAACCTCCCTGCTCACCTGCAAAATAAAGGCCATGAAAAGTTTGAAATCCATCTCATTTATGCGTTAAATAAACTTTCAACATTTTTATCCATCAGGCTATTTTACGACTAACTAAACTTCCCAGAGTATGACAAATGCCAGGATGCACTTTGTATGATTTTGATACAATTGCTGTAAGGTTACTGAGATCTTCCTTTGTTTATGTCATGTTAATGTTGGGTATTGTCTTTGTCTCTGGAAATTAATTTAGATGGTCCTTTTAACATATATTTCATGGTTTTACTTTGTCTTGTGATTGTTGGTTGACTCCGATCTTTACATCTGTCCTTAGTATTCCAACCCGTATTTGGGACTTAAAACAGTACTTTGTCAGCCCTTGATGGGGGAAAGATAAAAAGAGGTTTTACAATGAGCGACCATATGCATATCAGAAGAAAAAGGTTATCTGTGCCTCATTATTAATGCTACAGTCCATATAAACTGATTTTTTTGTCATTGGTGTGTTGCTGAAATCCAAGAGATCCTGTGATGTAATACGATGCAAGAATTGCTTGTAGAAATTAATAGTTTGTGAACTCTGCGTAGCTAAGTATAAACGGATGCATATCAAGATAGATCGTCAGAAAATTTCAACGGAAGAACTAGTGACGTTAATTGATTACAATTAAAAGCAACATGAGACTAGCAAAATTACACCAGCAAATAAATAATAAAGCACATGACACTTAACAAAAATCCATAGTTTAAGATCTAGATCATTCACCTCGGAGTCCCTCACATACGCTCTTGATGTCACTCGGCTTAGTGGAAGAGGATTGCACACAAACTTAAGGATGCCACTAATAAACAAGTGATGCCGAGGGGACTAGTCGCCGGGGAAGGGGCCGGAGTTGGGGAAGCGAGTGGGTGCCCGGTGATTGTCCACTTGTCCGTCGGTAGTTGCTCGTGGAGGACGTCCACGAGATGGGGAAGAATGCAGTTTAAGTAATCCTCGACGGTATGGTCGAATCCGAATCCAACGTCGAAGAACGGCGATCGGATGATGTCGATGTCCCCTTGATAGTTGTACACAAATCCATGGTCACGCTCTGGATTGGCCATACATGATCATGGGAGATCCGTGTCAGGTTGTAGTGGTGTTGCGGTGGAGGGGGAAGCCGCCGCTTGAGAGGAGCAGCCAAGGAGAAGAGGGGAGAGGTGGGCTCGGGTGGGAGGAGTTGGAGAAGGGGGTGGCTAGAGCTATTTAGGATTTGGTGTAAAATTTAGAAATCTGAAATTAATTTCAGATTAAGTGGAATTGGCGGGATGAATTTGAATTTGAATTCAAATTCTAATTGAGAGAATTAAATTGGATGAGAGGGAATTGTGGGAGGTAATTAGAGAGGCTTCATGAGGGGTTATTAATTGAATTGGAGAGAGAGAAGCATGGGGAAGGGGGCCTGCCATGTAGAGAAGGGAGAGAGTGAGTTTTAAGTTAAGTATGTGGGCCCCAAGGAATTTAATGAGATTTAATCAAATCTGAATTTAATCTCAGATTTAATTAAATTGGGTGGTTTTCTTTCTTAGATTTAAGCAATCGGAAAGTATTTGAAAATCCAATCAATTAATTGAATTCTCATTAGGATGCTTTCCTAATTACTAAATTCTAGTTTTGGAAAGAAGTAATGGGTTTTGAAATTTGAATTTCAAAATTATGATTCCAAGGGAGGGGCCGGCAGCTAGGGTGTGGAGAGGGGAGGATGGGGAGGGAGGCCGGCGGTGGCCGGTGGCTTGGGCGGCCCAAGGAGGCCGACGGCAAGGGGAAGGGCTCGGGTTAGGAAAAAAAGATTTGGAAGTGGTGAGGCCGGCGGGTGGGAGGTTTAGGAAAAGGAAATAGATGCAAGAAAAAAATTAAGAGAAAGAAAGATTGAAGAACCGCGAACCTTGGAATCCACCAAAGGTTGACGGGTAATGCTTTACCCTCCTCGGGTCTCTCCTCTCATGAACTCACTTAGAGATCAAAACAAGAGCATAAGAATTTCATTCTATAATTCATCCGCTAGTACAATGCAAGAGACCTCCTTTAAATAGGCCAAAATGAGACAAAACTAGAAAGACACAAATGCCTTCAGGGCTACAATAGCGACTCTATATCCACAGGGGTAAACTAGGAAAATAAAAATGCAAGAATAAATAAAATACAAAATAAATAAAAAATAAAGGCATCGTAGCCGTCGATCTGCATCCCAGACGACGGTACACGTGTCGAAATCTGATGTACTCATCTTCCTGATTAACCAAGTAGTTCTTTATTAAGGTCTATTTATGTGATGCGGTAATTGCTTTTTTTTTTCTTTTTTCGCTGTGTTTCTTTGTTTACCTTTTTTTTGGCATTGCTTTCGATCTTAGTTAATTCTATTCCAACTTTTTTAGTCATCCAAACTTTGGTTTTCTTCCTTTCTGGAGATTTCCCCTCAATTAGATTATCTCTTGCTTCGATCAATCAGCAGTTCTGTTGCAATAACTTAAATATTCGATTATGATTCCTTTGTCTTACCATTCTTCTTACAAGTAGCTGTATTTGGCTTTATTGGAAATTTAAATTTAGATTATTTTTTGTTTCACATTATGTGGAATCAGATCCTTCTTTTTTTGATGGTCTAGATTATATAAAATTAGATGCTTTTTCATTAGCTATCTTTGTTTAAAACTCAATCGACACAACTATACATTAGGAACTGTTTAACATTGACTTTCTAGCGACATTAACTGTTTTGAAGCCTTCTACTTCAGCTATTGCTATTAATTTCATCTGTAAACTTCATGCCTGTGATTTTTTTTTAATACATTTTTGGAGTTTTTTTGATATCTTACGTTATAGGTGGAGGTCATTGCTCTTCTTTGCTAGTGGCCCAGGTCTTCTTCTCATGTTGGGCATGCACTTTGCTGCTGAGAGTCCACGCTGGCTGTGTAAGGTACTTTATGATATAGCATGAAGTGCCCTTTACTGATTTCACTTTACAAGTATCAGGTCCATTTGTAATTCATTGTTTTCTTCTGCAAGGTGGGAAGGTTGATTGACGCTGAAAGAGTTGTGTGCAACCTTTGGGGCGAGACTAATGTTGAGAGTTCCATGAAGGAAATTCTATCTGTAACTGAAAATATTAGCAATCCTAAGGCTACTTGGTTAGATCTTCTTGTTGAGCCGCATAAGAAAGGTTTGATGTCTTTGATGAGACTATTCATTATTCTACAATCTATACTTTTTTCTTACTTCACACATGCAAAATGTTTTTGATGCTTATCCATTTTCTTTCTTTATTTGATTATCCTTTTTTTTCTGTCTTAACGTTTTGTTCTTTGTTTTCTATGCTAATGTGGAAGGTTTAACAATTTTTTTTTCAGCATTTAAACTCTAATACTTATAGAGTTTTGATATTATTTTTGCATTTCAAGTAGTCAACTGCAAGGCCTGGACATAATTGATTTTAAAGATATTGACTAGTAGTTTGAACTTACTCCCCAAAACTTGATATTATTGACATTTCACAACCCAAGGAGCAGCTTCATTTTGAATTGTTAGTTGATGTAAAAACCTTTGTGGCCCAACCGACCAATCTATGAAGGAAAAATACATGGCAGCATATAGGAGTACAATACAATATGGTCTCCTTTGAAATGCATGAGATTAAGGATTGCAGAAAATGACTGCATATACTTCTAGAATATTTATATGTTCTCATTTTTTTAATTATATCTAGGTAAATGAATCTTATCAATGGAAGTAGTCTTAATATCCTTGATTTCAAGAGAGCTAAACTTATGGATAATGTTGAATTCAGAGATTTGGAGAAGGGAAAAGCTTAACTTTATTGGACAAATTTAACCCTATTTGTAGATCTATACGGAATATCTAATAAAGAGACAAATAAATTACATAATCATGCTTTATTGACATAATATAATCCTTCCTAAATCAGCCATCTATCTATGGAAAGAGATCGACGTGATCCAGGTGAGCCTCCCAGGGATCCCTATCCTAGTCGTAGGATCAACTGCTAAGGGATGGCTGGGATTCAATACTCCTCAAGCTGAGGAATATAGATCTGTCATTCCCAGCTTAGTAATCAGTCTCAAAAATGCAGAGTTTTCAAGTCCCTTAGGAAGAATATCTACAATCTAATCTTTTGATAAGACATGTTATATACATATAAGAACACTGTCTAATTTTTCATTTATAAAATGTCTATTCACTTCTATGTACTTAATCATATCATACTGAGCCGGATTGTGAGATATGCTGATTGCTACTTTGTTGTCACAATCAATCATTAAAAAAGCGGACGAGGCGTCCGCATTGAGTCGCGCCTCAAGTCGAGGCGGAAGTCATGCGTATCGGGGCTTACGCCTCGAACCATCCAGCGAAGCCTACGATTTTTTCGCATGAGGCGTACGCATTAGAGCGTAACGCCTCGAGGCAGTATGAGGCACCGCCTCGAAATTTTTTCTTCGGTATATATGTAAATACGACACAGCCGATTCGTGTTCGTGTATTCGCGCATAGGATTAGGGCTTCCTGTGAGAATTGAAAGGCGAACTAGAGGCGAAGCCGTGAGGGAAAGAGACGAAGCTGTGAGGGAAGGAGACGAAGACGTGAGTGTAGGAGACGAAGTTGGAAGGAGACGACGCAGGGAAAGAAACGAAGCCGAAGTTGTGAGTGCAGGAAACGTTCAGGCATCGATTAGGTCGGAAGAGAAGGTACGCGGTGTTGTGGCATTGACTTTGACGTGCAGTAACGAAAGCTTGAATAACTCCTTATTCGGCTTTCTTTCATTCGTCCGATCAGTACATGCTCGGTACCGAGAAGGTACAAGCTCGGTACCGCTCAGTACAAGCTCGGTACCACTCAGTACATGCTAGGTACCGCTCAATATCGAGTGCACCGAGCAAGTACAGGCTCGGTACTGAGCGGTACATGCTCGGTACTGAGTATTATATGCTCGGTACTGAGTATTATATGCTCGGTACTGAGTATTATATGCTCGGTACTGAGCGGTACATGCTCGGTACTGAGTATTATATGCGCGGTACTGAGTATTATATGCTCGGTACTGAGCGGTACATGCTCGGTACTGAGTATTATATGCTCGGTACTGAGCGGTACATGTTCGGTACTGAGTGATACATGCTCGGTACACTCGGTATTGAGCATATACAACAAACAGAATTTCAAAATTACTCTTATAATATAATTTTGTTCCGGGGGCGCGCCCCCTTGGACCCCCAGCAGACTGGTATATTTTTTTATACATGTTGTTTTATTATTAGTGATGTAAATAATTGTTAAAATATGTTATATTGTTAGCAATGACTAGTGGCACAAGAAGGAAAGATCCTGCATGGAAATATGGAACTCAAGTTGAAGTGTCAGACGAAGGTGCAAAGAAGGGATATGTTTACATGAAATGTAATTTCTGTGAGAAACGCATAACTGGTGGCGTCAAGAGATTGAAGGATCATCTAGCCTGCACTCATGTCAATGTGGGACCATGTGCAAAAGTTCCTGATGAGGTGAAAAAGGAATGTACAAATTATTTAAAGAAGTTTGCCACCACAAAGGAGGTCACACAAAGAAATATGGAAGAGATGATAGGAAACTCTTCTTACTATGGATCACAACATGAAGGTTCCAGTACTGGAAGCCATCTCAGTTTGGAGATGATGTTCCTGAATTGAAAGCTTTTGCAGTTAAAGTTCTTAGCCTAACATGTTCGGCTTCTGCATGCGAGCGTAATTGGAGTATCTTCAATCAAATTCATACAAAGAGAAGAAATCGATTGGCAGCAGATCGAATGAACAAACTAGTTTATGTTATGTTTAACAAAAAACTAAAAGATAGACATCTCAAATTGCAAAATCAAGGAAATATTGAGAATAAAATCGACCCTTTGCTTGTTGATGAGTTACAATCTGATGATGAATGGGTTACTCCTAAAAATGCTTATGTATCTGAAGTTGAAGCAGAAGGAGAAAGTAATGTCAATGAAGAAGACAATCAAGCGACTACCCAAATATATAAAAGAAAGAAACAAAGTGAGATTGGAGCTTCAAAAAAATTTAAAGGTATTCTTAAATATAATGAATTATTTTGTATGTTACTATTGTTTCATTTTAGACCTAATGAAATATTAACTGATATAGGAGATAAAGGAAAAAATATTATAGATGAAGAAGAGTTGGAGGATGACTTTGACATTAATTATGAAGATTCTTCTGAAGACAATCAAAGTGATGATGAGCCTGCTTTGGGTCTTGATCCTAAGGGAATGTTTTATTTTTAAGTGAGTTTATTTTAAATCTTGTATTCCAGTAATATTATCTTAAAACAAATCTTCAAATTCATAGTTTACATAATATTTTGTTATTTTTTATCATTATTTATAATTTTAAATTATTTTTTTTAAATTATTTTTTTTAAATCATTTTGAGGCTTACGCCTCGCCTCGCTTAGAAAAAACGCCTCGATTCCCGATTTCGCCTTTTAAAACCTTGGTCACAATGTAGCTTCATGAATCATTCCCACTAGGTCTTCTAGAATCATCTTGATCCATATTAGCTCACATATTCTCATGGCCATAGCTTTGTATTTTGCTTCTGTGCTAGATCTTGCCACTACATTCTAATTATTTCTTCTCCAAGGAATGTGCATTATCTAAGATAGATATTCTATCTGGCGATCTTATGTGATCTGCATTAGTATATGCTTATGGGGTTATTCCATAGTCTCTTCTAAAGAGAATATCTTTCCATGGGTTTCCCTTAAGGTAGTGCGGTATTCTTTCTACCGCTTGCATATGAATTTATTTTAGATTTTGCATGAACTGGCTGACCATTCTTACAACAAATGTTATATATGGTTTGGTGTGGGAAAGGTAGATCTATTTTCTTACAAATCTTTGGTAAGCTCCATTATCTACATTTGGTTCTTCTTTAGCTTCCCCAATTTGAAATTTTGTTCTACTGGTGTTAGTGCTGTTTCTTTAAGAAGATTATTGATGTATTTTTTTTGTGAAATAAAAATTTCTTTGTTGGAGTGGGTCACTTCAATTCCAAGGAAATATTTTAATCTACCAAGTTCTTTAATTTCAAATTCCTTAGTAAGATATTTTCTTAGAATCACTTTCTTCTTTTCATCATTCTAAGTCAATATGATATCATCCACATAAATTAATAATATTGTGACTCCTCCTGAGTCTAATTGCTTGAAGAATAATGTATAATCCCATTGACTTTGTCAATAACCATTAAGAAGTATGGCTTTTAAGAATCTTCAAAACCAAGCTATAGGCGACTGTTTTAGCCCCATATAGAGCCTTTTTTAAACTACACACCTTGTCAACCTCAATTTTTTTTTTTTTTTTGAATCCTAGTGGAATCTCCAAAAATATCTCTTCCTCCAAGTCTCCATGTAGGAATGCATTTTTGATATCCAGCTATTTCAGATGCCAATTATAATTAGTAGCTAGTGAGAGTAGGATCTTGATTGTGTTCATCTTGTCCACGTGTGCAAAAACTTTCCTAGTAGTGTCGTATGTCTGAGTGTACCCTTTCATCACTAGTCTTGCCTTATACTTTTCTAGTGTACCAATGGCTTTGTATTTCACAGAGAACACCCATTTTTATGAAAAAATGGCCTACATTATTAAATTTAATAATTATACGCACAATTTGTAGACTACTTTTTGTTTCTGCTGTTTATTGTAAAGTGATTCAATTATTCTTTTCTCCATTATGTTAGTTCGAGTCTGTTCAGCTTTTAATTAATCATTTCATTTAAATCGCATGTTCTGAATCATTTAAAGTTGTGTTTATAGTTGCTTTCATTGGAGGATCTCTTTTTATACTTCAACAGCTATCGGGGATCAATGGAGTCCTATACTTTTCATCCTTGACTTTTAGTGATGTAGGTATAACTAGTGGCTCATTGGCAAGTTTGTATGTTGGAATTACTAACTTTGCAGGTGAGCATATGGGTGTGTAGTTTTGATTTCTGTATGCATTTCCATAATGGAAATTTGAGCTTTTCCTCTGCTGATATTTAGGGGCTTTAATGGCTTTGTTCTTGATGGATAAACAAGGAAGAAAGAAGCTGTTAGTTGGAAGTTATCTTGGAATGGTGAGATATTTTTGTGAAATCATAGATGTCATTTTTATTTCTTTCACACAATAGGGCACCATGCAGTGAGCAATTGTGGAGTTTAATTTATATCTTTACAAACCCTTTTTGTTGATATGCTGCTGTAGGAGAGCCTGACAATCGTATTGTATTAAACAAACCTATTTTTTGGGCTTTGCATAGGCATCACTGAATATTATTATTCTCAAAACATGGAAAGAGTGTGAGCATAGAAGTACAAGGCATCTTCTGAAACATCAAAGGTGGCCGAGTGTCTTTGATTTCTGAACTGTGGGTGAAGTCAAAGATTTACGTTCATTTTTTGTATTATAGAAGAATTTTAATCTTCTTTTTGTGAAGTACTGTTAAACATGGTAGGAAGGTACAGCCATGAGCAATTGAGTTCTGCATGATGTGTTAGGAAGTCTGAATCTCGTTTTATTTAGTTGTATGAGAAAAATAATCTAATACTGATAAAAGGAAAGTCTTACTTTTCCTACTGAAATCATTGTTTTGTTAACCATGTGCTTCCTATTTGATGTATTCACACAAAGGGACAGCTTCTTTTGAATTGAGATATGAACCTTCCGAGCCAGGCCATTATAGCACTTGATAGACAGTTTAAAGTCTTGGTATGAGTTACTTTAGTAATTCTAAGTATTATAGTTAAAGTCCCCTTAATCATAGCTCTTAAATCTAGGCCAGATATCAACTGATGAAGGGATTGAGTTATTTTGTCTTTTGGTTTAACAGTTGGATTATTGGGTCAATTGAATATCAATAGTAGAAATAGTATTGCGCTCTAAGTTCCATGGTTAGATGTGCAATAAAATTTGTAAAGAATAGAGTTGATACCTAAAGTAGCACTGGGCAGAAATGAATGCAGAGGAGAATTGATGAACTTATATCCAAATAGTTAGGATAATGCTAATGATGAATATGATGTTGAAACCCTTAATGATGAATATGATGTTGAAACTATGATAATGCTAATGTTGAATTGAGACTTAGCTTTATTCCAAAGTTAATATTGATTTCTTAGCTTTTACTCTAAAGAGCATGAGAAAAATGAGAATTATTTATATATAGTTCCAGGTTTTCATGCTTGATTTTTGAATTTGCTAACGAGTAATATATGTGATGGCTATGTATAAGTGTGTGGGCTCCAAAAATTCGGCCCCGGCCTCCCCGCCGCGCGATTTCTTTTATTCATTCGGCGAGGGAAGTTTTAACGGATTAAGTTCCGAGGTAAATTTTGGAAGGCAGATGGGTTTGTAGATAAGACACTACCCCGAGATTTCGCCCTCATTTTGCGAGGACTTTATGATCTGAGTTCTGGTTTCCTATAGGCGCAAGCCCCTATAGTTAATTACCCCTCCCGATAACGAGAGAGAACTTTCGATTAAGGCTAGTCATCAATCAGATACGTAGGATATACGTGTTATCTGGCGTATAGTAGCAGCAATGGGTTTGGAAATTGAGAATTTGAGAGATTTGATATTTAAAATAGAAATTGCACCATCTGGTACTTAAAGCAGATGGTGGGGAAATGGATGATAGACCCGATCAAGATCCCATGGTTCCGTCGTCCCGGGCCATCATGGTCCCTGGTCTACTTAGTCAGAGGAGGTAGTTGACCCAACCTGACAGAAGGATCCTTGTCGGCAGCCATGGGTTGCTTCGTCCAAAGGGACCTTGTAGACTTGGGGTGATGAATGTTTGTCTAAGGGGACAAATTTGAATCCACCTTAGCTTACAGAGGGCTTTGTGCCCTATCGATCATATCCTATTGATTCATATCTCAAGGATTTGATGCCAATAAGGAGCGTATCGGCGCTGGCCATAACCGGTATTTCGTGGTGCCATTTGACGGTAAAACCACTCGGTTCAGAGGGCCCCCGGTCATAACCGTTTATCCTGCGGTGTTATTTGGCGGCAGACCGCCGGTTAGAGGACACATACCACGTCCTTACTGGCAGTAGACTGTTTTGAGAATGGATCCTAGTGATATTTTCGACTAGGCATTTGGCTCTTTGTGAGCTAGAGTTTATTTGAATTTGTCCACCCCGACAGACTGTTGCGGAGGGTGGATGGATTTTGCTTTAAGCGGTCTGATGGATTTATTTCAATTTTAAACATATAGAATTTGAAATGATTTTGGATTTTTGGAGTATTTGGGTGGCATTTGAAAATATTTGTGAACCCCTCCGGTTGAGATAATCAATCAACACGGCCATCCTCGGGGTGTTTTGGGGTCATTTCCATTTGTTGATTGAACCTTGTCGACTCGATCAAGCTGTCGACCGAGGATCGAGTTTCTTGTAGGCTTTGTGCTTTTGTTAATGAATTCTTTTTATTATAGGCTTTGAAGGCCTAATATGAATGTATTAAAATAAATACACCGGTCGTCACAACCGGGTATTTATTTCATAGTTCGAACCCTGTCGACTCCTATTGATCCGTATATAAGGATCAGGTTCGAACTTGAATTCACTTATCGACCCGTGCAGCATCCCTAGACGTCACGTGTGTACTAATAACACGCTCGCCGGGCCCATGCGGGTGTTTGATTATATGCCCCTTTAGTGTACCTATGTGTATACAATTTATAGTGGCGTTGCCTTGTAGATTGTAGATGTCTTCTGTCTGCTTGCATAAGTGTTGCAGATCTGGTGGCGTTGTTATTTGGATGTCATGGGGTATTTCCTCATCTTGACATTGACTCCCCTTTCGCAATCACTGGGGAAATTCTTCTGGACTTTGGGGTCAATGACCGCTGATCTGGAAAGAACTCCTTTAAAGATCTTCGGTATATTGGACTTGATATTGACTCCCCCTTTCTCATTCATCGGGGAAGGTTCTTTCGGACTTTGAAGTCTGTTGCTTTAAAGAGAACTTCCTTTGAGGTCGTCAGTGTAGTGGACTTGTTATTTCTGGTGTTTATGGGCACCAGAACTGTTTTCTTCTTAAATATAGGACTAAGAAGAGGATTGGGAACACCAGGAAGTTTGGTCCTAATTTGTTCAAACATCCTTTCTAATTCTGCCAGGGGGTATTCTTTTTCGTATATAAGATTGCCCTTGTACCCGACGTACTTGAAGATCTTGATCACCATCATAGTAGGTGATCTCTATACTTGTGCTCACAGTGGCTCGCTATGCTTACAAGGTTCTCACTGTTGTTATCCATAAGTATCCATTTTGCAGGGGACCGCTGCATCTACTACGACCTCCTAGAAGTATTTGTAGAAGACCCATTGCTTCTGCATCATATCCACTCTTTCACCAATCTCGGGTGGTTGTTTGGTGATTGTGTATATTTGCAAGGGACCGTTTGTGATGCCCCAAGATCTAACTTGGAAAGAATGTCAATCTATTTCTCAAACAATTTACCAGAGTTATCTAAAACCTTCAATTAACAGTCTATCAAACATCTATGAAATTTAAAACATCAATATACAAGTCGATTCAAACTCAAAAGTTCATATACAATACTCAGGAACTACACTACAATCACCAGTTCTGAAATCTATCCTGAGTACAAAAGAATCATCAAAATCAACAAAAGACAAAAACCTGAAGATCCGGATCAATTCCTATCTTCTGCTCCCTTGCCCTGACCTGAAAATTCAACCACATATAATGAGCTTTACAAAGCCCAGCAGGTCACCTAATACCTATAACTGAAATCAAAGCACGGCTATGCTATCAATATGCATGTCAGTCAATCACAGTCAATCAATCTATATCAGTCAATGGTCAATGAATCGGTGCAATACGGAAATCCATAGTCAATAAAACCAGTCAATGCAGCAGCAGGCAAATCAATAAATCTAGCTCAATCAATTCACGTCAATCTCGAAGAAATCTGTACACAGAAGAAAATCAGTCAATCCGTCAAATCAATCAAATTGTCGAATCAATCAATCCGTTAAATCATTCGCTATCAAATCCTATCAATGCGGTCTAATCAGTAATATCTATATGCAAGATCAATAAATCCACAGGTAGTAGTAACAATGAATCTATAAGCAGAAATCAATGAATCTATAGGCAACAGTGTCAATGATTCTATATTATTCATGTTCATGCTATCAATGCAATATCTATATCCATCCATTTCTATATCAATGCTCAATGTCGATGCACATCAATCAATCAGTGAAATCAATGAAATCGTACGATCTAGTAAATCCAATCAAAGTCGATAAAGCAGGAATCTATAAAACAATGAATCCATAAATCAATACAGTAAACATGCAATTCAATACTATATACTGGACAAGTAAAATCAACTGGTCATGTTGCTGTTGTAGAATCCGTTGCTGTTGTAGATCCGTACGTTGGTCTATCAATAAGAGTCGTCACTCTTTTTGCCCGTCGGCCGCCCGTCGGCATATAAAACTCCTTATAACTCCCAATCGTTATATCAATGATCAATGGTTTAAAGGAAAGCCGTCGGCCCACCATCCTGTACAGGTCAATATCAATCTTCACCAACGTTCAACCAGGTTCCACTTGGGTTCCAGTATCAATAGTCAATCAATAATCAGTTCAATAATCAATCCATAATCGATGCAATAATCAATATTAAATCAATCCAATACAATCATATCAATAATCATACACATATCAATTCAATCTATCAATTCCTGAAAATTCGGAAATCATACGAAAATCGGGCAGCGTAACGGCAGTCGGTCAAATTTACACAAAAATCCTGCAAAAAGACATAATTTCCAAATTCTTCCAAATTACAGTAGAATATCTATAACATCAATACAAGACTATTATCCTATAGAAATCAAATCAAATCAAGTCCTGATATTTTTCTATTCGATTAAAATCGCGTGGAATCAATTCCGACCGGTAAAATCGTCGCAGAAAATACTCAAATCGTGTGTCATAATCATATCTATAACATACCAAAAGTTGTGCGGTGAAAGTTGTGTCAAATCAAAATCACGTCGAAAAGTCGACTACGAAAACACAAAACGGATCACAACTCGGTCAAAACTCAACATCTTTGAAAACAGAAACGGAGTCCTTACCACGAGATCTACACTTTTCCCAACAGCGACGTCGGACGAAAAGCGCTCCGCGGTCTCCAAAACCAAGCTTCCTCTTTTTCCCTTTCTCTTTCTCTCTCCTCAATATATCTGATTTTATAAAAATGATTTTCTCTCTCCTCAAAACGAGCTGATTTTCATATATCATAAAGCAGATCGGCCCGGCCGATCGCCAAATCGTCCCGGGACGATCAGACCAAAAAAAATCGTCCTGGACGGTTCCCAGGACTATTTTCAGGCCGATATTTTCTACAGTGCAGATCGGCCTGGACGATCCCACTATCGTCCCGGACGATTCTGAGAGGAAAATCCAAATCAGAGAGGAACAGTAAGGGAACGAGGTCTCACAATCTCCCCACCTTAGAAAAATGTCGTCCCGATATTTCCCTACAGGTACGAGACAAAAACAACGCAAAACAAATCAATCCAAATCCAAATCCAAATCCAAACTCGTCGAAATCCATACAAACACACAATGCAATCAATCACATGTCAATATGCATGATCAAATGTCAATATCAATCGGTTAGTCAAATCAATCTTACCAGTAGAACTTTCTGTACGTTGTTGATCTGCATGATGCTGTAGACTGTAAACACGTGGCACCACTGGAGGAAGTGCAGGAGGTCGTGGCGCAACTGTCTCTCTCTGATCTCTGACAGATCTATCATCCATCCGGTTCCCTGATCTCTCACTGTAAGTCCTCGGGCCAACAGTCCTCTGCTGTCCTGTACCCGTGCCAGAATCAGTCCGTCCACCCAGTCCTTTCTGAGGACAATCTGCTGCTCTGTGCCCTTGCTGTCCACAGTGAAAGCACTGCCCCGTCAACAGGTAGCATCGACCTGCATGTCGTTTACCACAGTGAATACATGCTCCAGAACTACCAGACGATACTACCGATGCAGATCGCGGTACAGATCCCTATGCAGATCCTCTCGAACTATCATATCTGCTTTTCTTCTCTCTATCTCTATCAGAATCATCCCTTCGTACCTCATCTCTCCTCCTCCTGGTATCCTCGTACCTCGATACCGGTGTCGCCAAATCAATCTCTATCAATCGGGCCCGCTCCACTAGCTCAGAAAACTCATGTATCCGGAAGGGTACTAGTGGATGCCTCAGCTCTCTGTTCAATCCATGTAGAAATCTATAGCACTTTTCCTCGGGAGTAGGAATCAGATGAGCAGCGTACCTCGCAAGTGCAGTAAACTCGGCCTCGTACTGCATCACTGACTTGCGGCCTTGCTCCAATCTCATGAAAGCTTCCTGCATCTGTCGCTGAGCTGACGGCGGTACAAACCACATCCTGAACACTGCAGTGAACTCATCCCAGGTGATCTCAGCATTGGTCTTCCCCTAGAATTTCTCTCTTTGCTGTCCAATCCACCATCTCTCCGCTTCACCCTCAAACAGGAACACAGCTAAGGGTACTTTTCTGTTTCCCGGACACTGCATACTATCAAAAATCTTTTCCACCCTCAGGATCCAATCCTCAGCAGCCTGGGGTCCCACACCTCCCTTAAACAATGGAGGCTTCAGCTTATGAAACATCTGCAAGTGTCTATCCACTTCTTCCTCTTTGCTCCCACTCATTTTGCTCTGAGCATCCCCCATTACATGTGCAATCGCAGTAGCCAACTGCATCATACTCTCTGAAGGTACTGGGGCTGCACTGTGTTGCTCATTCGGTACACTTGATTCAGCTGGATGATCCATAGCTTTTCACTTGCACAATTCAGAATACATGATACACACATGCAATTATGTATGCCAATGATGCACTTACAACTACCCAATCTACCCACTTATCAATCCAATCCTACAACTCTGGTAACAATCCATTCTTCCAATAACACTGCTCTGATACCAACTTGTGATGCCCCAAGATCTAACTTGGAAAGAATGTCAATCTATTTCTCAAACAATTTACCAGAGTTATCTAAAACCTTCAATTAACAGTCTATCAAACATCTATGAAATTTAAAACATCAATATACAAGTCGATTCAAACTCAAAAGTTCATATACAATACTCAGGAACTACACTACAATCACCAGTTCTGAAATCTATCCTGAGTACAAAAGAATCATCAAAATCAACAAAAGACAAAAACCTGAAGATCCAGATCAATTCCTATCTTCTGCTCCCTTGCCCTTACCTGAAAATTCAACCACATATAATGAGCTTTACAAAGCCCAGCAGGTCACCTAATACCTATAACTGAAATCAAAGCACGGCTATGCTATCAATATGCATGTCAGTCAATCACAGTCAATCAATCTATATCAGTCAATGGTCAATGAATCGGTGCAATACGGAAATCCATAGTCAATAAACCAGTCAATGCAGCAGCAGGCAAATCAATAAATCTAGCTCAATCAATTCACGTCAATCTCGAAGAAATCCGTACACAGAAGAAAATCAGTCAATCCGTCAAATCAATCAAATCGTCGAATCAATCAATCCGTTAAATCATTCGCTATCAAATCCTATCAATGCGGTCTAATCAGTAATATCTATATGCAAGATCAATAAATCCACAGGTAGTAGTAACAATGAATCTATAAGCAGAAATCAATGAATCTATAGGCAACAGTGTCAATGATTCTATACTATTCATGTTCATGCTATCAATGCAATATCTATATCCATCCATTTCTATATCAATGCTCAATGTCGATGCACATCAATCAATCAGTGAAATCAATGAAATCGTACGATCTAGTAAATCCAATCAAAGTCGATAAAGCAGGAATCTATAAAACAATGAATCCATAAATCAATACAGTAAACATGCAATTCAATACTATATACTGGACAAGTAAAATCAACTGGTCATGTTGCTGTTGTAGAATCCGTTGCTGTTGTAGATCCGTACGTTGGTCTATCAATAAGAGTCGTCACTCTTTTGCCCGTCGGCCGCCCGTCGGCATATAAAACTCCTTATAACTCCCAATCGTTATATCAATGATCAATGGTTTAAAGGAAAGCCCGTCGGCCCACCATCCTTGTACAGGTCAATATCAATCTTCACCAACGTTCAACCAGGTTCCACTTGGGTTCCAGTATCAATAGTCAATCAATAATCAGTTCAATAATCAATCCATAATCGATGCAATAATCAATATTAAATCAATCCAATACAATCATATCAATAATCATACACATATCAATTCAATCTATCAATTCCTGAAAATTCGGAAATTATACGAAAATCGGGCAGCGTAACGGCAGTCGGTCAAATTTACACAAAAATCCTGCAAAAAGACATAATTTCCAAATTCTTCCAAATTACAGTAGAATATCTATAACATCAATACAAGACTATTATCCTATAGAAATCAAATCAAATCAAGTCCTGATATTTTTCTATTCGATTAAAATCGCGTAGAATCAATTCCGACCGGTAAAATCGTCGCAGAAAATACTCAAATCGTGTGTCATAATCATATCTATAACATACCAAAAGTTGTGCGGTGAAAGTTGTGTCAAATCAAAATCACGTCGAAAAGTCGACTACGAAAACACAAAACGGATCACAACTCGGTCAAAACTCAACATCTTTGAAAACAGAAATAGGGTTCGGAGTCCTTACCACGAGATCTACACTTTTCCCAACAGCGACGTCGGACGAAAAGCGCTCCGCGGCCTCCAAAACCAAGTTTCCTCTTTTTCCCTTTCTCTTTCTCTCTCCTCAAAATATCTGATTTTATAAAAATGATTTTCTCTCTCCTCAAAACGAGCTGATTTTCATATATCATAAAGCAGATCGGCCCGGCCGATCGCCAAATCGTCCCGGGACGATCAGACCAAAAAAAATCGTCCTGGACGGTTCCCAGGACTATTTTCAGGCCGATATTTTCTACAGTGCAGATCGGCCTGGACGATCCCACTATCGTCCCGGACGATTCTGAGAGGAAAATCCAAATCAGAGAGGAACAGTAAGGGAACGAGGTCTCACACCGTTGTATCCGCTACGACCTCCTGGAAGTGTTTTGTAGAAGAACAGTTGTTCTTGCATCCTACCCACCTTTCACCAATCTCAGGTGGTATTTGTAGGGATCGTCGTAGGAGTTCGTGCATCAAGGTCTTGTAACGTACTATGAGTCACTTTTGACCGTACGAATGCTCTTGTAGCTTGGGCTTCCTTGCACATTATTCAAGCCTTGCTCTTGTATGTGTTTGGATCCAAGCTCAGTTTCATTTAGACTTAAATTCATCAAGTTTACAAGTCCCCACTTGACGTCATATAGCCCGAGTTCAAATATGAGTTCAAAGCGCATGTCCAAGTTGATTGTTCATAGTCTTTCTGAAGTCCTTGCAAGCTTAATTGAATAGTCATTTTCATTTGGATTTGATTCCAACTTGATTTGATTTTATTTGGATTTTGATCTTTTACAAAACATTTGCATTTTGTTCCGGTCCTCTGATGTCCAAGTCTTCAAGTTCAAGTACATGTTCGAGTGCTTGTTCAGAGTCTTCTGGAGTTCTTTGTATGTTCATTTTCATGCTCAAGTTGATTTGGTTTCCGGTTCTGGTTTGATTTTATTTTATTTGGTTTTGACCCTAAAAAAATCATTTGAATTCAGGTTATAGTCCCCGAGTCCAATGTTCTTGTTCATGTTCAAAAGTCCACTGCTCTTTCTCATTTGAGTCCCAACTTTTGTTCTTTTGGGTTCAAAACAGGTCCAAGTGTAGTAATATTTCACCCGAAATTTCGGCAGCCTCCGGCGTCTCCCCCGTTTAGGGGAAAACTATGGAAAACTGGGCCTCCCGCCACGCTAGAGAAAAGCGTTCACGGTAGGTGCCCTCTTTCGAGGACACCGCGGCCATAAAATCTTTATTCCCCCACCACGCCAGAGAAAGGCGTGCATGGGTCTTCGGTACCTGTTGCAAAAGAGAAGCAGTTGTTTCCCCGCAAGCGGGTACTTATGGGTATCCCGGTTTCGTCGTAGGCACCGCACCGGGTTCCCTTCTCACCACGCTAGAGAAAAGCGTGCATGAGTTGGTTTTCCGGTTCGACACTAACGCCGAGAATAGGATTTGGAACCGAGCGTCACTCGCCTACCTTGTCGTAGGTGTCGCGTCGGTTGCCCCTCCCACCACGCTAGAGAAAAGCGTGCATGGGCAGACCACCGACTCGACACGTAGGTCGAGGTAAGAGAGAGAGACTAAGTTCCAGAAATTATACCTTTGGCAGCCGGCGGATCGGCGGTAGAAGCGCGTGGACCAAGGTAGGATGGCAGGCACTTCTTTCTTTATTAATTATAATTAATGTTAATTAATTATAATTAATTAACTAATTAATCATAATCATTTCTAATTAATTATATTTATAAATTATTAATTAAAATTAATTAGAATAATTAAGTATAATTATTTATATTTAATTAACATAATTAATTATGATTTTTGATTAATCATAACTAATTAATAATAATTAATTACAATTAAAATTCAAATGAATTATAATTAATTTAATTAAAATTAATTATAATAACGATAATTAATTAAAATGATTATAATTAATAAAAATAACTAATTGTAATTAATGAAAATTAATTTTAATTAAAATAAAAGCAATATCAGGCTCGGCGGGATTACGGGATTTGGCCGAGAAGCGCGTGAGGGAGAGTTACCTTCACGGTCAGTGAGCTCCCGTAGTTGCTCCCGATCAAAATGTAGTGACTTCCGATCCTACAGAGAGGGAATGTCGTCGAAGGGGCTAGGCCAAGTAGCCACACAGGAGCCGAAGAAGTAGCGCCAAAGGGAGAAAGTTTTTCTCACAGCCAGCGAGCTCCCTTGCTTCCGATCTAAATGTCGTAACTTCCGAGCCGCAGGAAGGGAAAGTCGGAGAAGGAACGACGTCGAACAGCCACAGAGGAGTCGGAGAAGCGACGGGAGGGAGAAAGTTACTGCCGCAGCGAGGGAGCTCCCCTTGTGGCTTCCGATCAAAGTGTTGTGACTTCCGATCTTTGCTAGAAGGAAGAGTCGTCGGAGGGGAGCGAGGGTCAGAGAGAAAGATCGAGAGAGGGAGAGATCGAACCGAGAGAGCCTGAAGGCCTCGTCCATTCGCTCCTTTTAACGATGCCAGCGCGCTCTGTGAGCGACGTGGGGGAGAAGATCGTGCACGAAGCGACTCGGGTGTGGCTTCGACGTGCAAACGATGTGGGAGCGGCAGAGAGCAGGTAAGACTTAAACATTTCATTTTTTTTTTTTTTGCTACGGAAAGGGTCAACAAAGTGATGTAGGACATCTTAGGTTCCAAGGTTCACTAATGCAACCTATGGATGACATGCACAATAAAACACAAGAAGCTATGATTCATAGGTTACTATTGAGCATTCCATTTCTGGGGATATCCAACCTTACGTTTAACTGTACTAAAGGGGGCTTACTGACCCAAAGGAAAAGTTAAAACTCTTAACTTTAGTTTTTTTATGTAAAATAGTAAACATGCGTATTTCATTCAAAACACTAATATTTTAGTCTCCAAAATCTAAAACCTCTTAGGAAAAAAATTTCAGAGCAAATAGAAAATCTAGCAATGATCAAGAACCAACTAAAAATGGAATTTAATATCTTTCAAACATGAAAAAATTTCAAGCATGCATGCACAAAAATCAATAAAAAGTTAATAGAGAGAATAATGATATAAATCATCAAGCGAGAGATTCAGGCCTCACACCAGTTTATGGAGATTGTCAAGACTTGTCAAGCGCTTAATGAATTCCCATCCAAATAACAAACACATAAGAATTAAGAGGAAAATGAGTTTTATTTCATCATATATTGTTTAATATTTTTTCTTACAATCTTCATTCATCAAGAATGACTTGAAATAAGTACTTTCTCAGAATCCTACAAGATTTTGTTTAATTTTGCAAGTTTTCGTTCATCACTTTTGAATTTCAACTAGTATATATATCTTCAATCTTAGTTTCAACAAACAAAAATAATTTTTCAACTTTATAATTTTTGTTTTATCAATTTGTGCATTCCCCGCTATAGTTGAATATCATAAAAGAAAGGAGGACTCATGTTATAATTCCACTAGTACATTTTTCATATGGAGGAGTGCTTCAGCACCTACGAAGGAAAGGCCATATATAGTAGTCATTGTAGTCATTTAGAGTCTCGAGAGGGTTACAAATAGGAAAAAATCATTTAAGGATCCAATCAAAGAAAGAAGTACTAAACGAAGGTACAGTCCGGAAGGAAGGAAATCAAAAGGACCAAGGGAAATTCCTCATCATGAAGATTTGTACTATGGAAATTATAGATCTTTGAGGCTGTTGGTATAGGGTTGATGCTCAATTTAACATTAAAAAAGAGAACCGTCTGGTCATCTAAGTTACTTTATAGACAATATGTTAACTTACGCTTTAAGTGATTAGCTTTAATTCTGATACAATTAATTTCCAACACAACCAAGTCTAATTTGTCAGGTCACCAAGTTGTCAACTTCAATCATCAGACTAGGTTGTGCTCTAAAAGTAGCCCCATAAATACTATATAAACTATCAACAACAACATTGAATTGGTGGATTTTTGTCGGGATCTGACAATTTACAACTATTAGATTGTGCGTTAGTTAAACTTTCTCAAAAATACCTTTAAAATTTTCAATATGTATTGATGTATCCAGCATATTCAAATAATTTTTTTCAGAGATTTGGTGAAATTTAGTTATTTCTTGATAAGTAAAGTGATGTATCTATCTTATTTCTTTCTTTCATGAGTCTCATGATGAATATTTTATGCTTTCCGCTTAATGACAATTTATCATACGCGTATGCTAAACTTCATTTGCAGGCATTTTCAATGTTTGTTATAGCTCTTGCTATCATTTCTCCAATGGATGAAGATCTCAGTCACAACGTATCAGTAGTTGGAACTCTTATGTATGTATTTTTTGCACCATGGGTTTTTATTTTTTTATTAGATGTTCTCATAAAATTGGGCGCACTCACTTGCATGATATGACAGGATTAAATGACTCACTCTTGCCATTGCCATCTCATGATTATAGGTCCTCTTCAATGCTATTTATCAATCATTAGCATTAGCCTTATCCTAATTACTTAAGTCAGCTATATGAATCCTCATTTTTATTTATTCCAATTGAGTTCAGTACAAGGTTATAGGTGAGGAGATTGGAGTGTTGTAATAAATTATAAAAGGAGAAAGACAAAGAAGATGGGTTGGGTGGGTGGGTGGACCCTCTGTTTGCCACCTTGTCCTTCGTTGATTAGAATTGAGATGGTTGTGTGAGAGAGGACGTATGTGATGCAAGAGCATAATAAGCCGAATGTTATTTGTTTAGTTTATGTTTAGCTTCTCATGGTTTATGCCTATGCTCTTAGTTTTCATTATATAAATTGTTAAGAAAAAAACTATTGATTTCTCTAATTAGGATTTAAATTTCAATTTAGTATTTTTTTTAGGATATGTATATTATTTGCTTGCTTACTCTCTCTCTCTCTCTCTCTCTCTCTCTCTCTCTCTCTATATATATATATATATATATATATATATATATATATATATATATATATATATTATATATATATATATATATATATATATATATATATAAACTATTCACTTGTAATTACTCTGTTCTCCTTGAAGTGTCTGGATGGAACCTCTTCAATAGTTGGTGCTATGGGCTCCCTCCTTTTTCCTTAGTTGGTGGCAAGGGCTTGCACTCTCCATACTTGTTCGCATAGGATAATCTTTAGCTTTCCCTTCTCCATTTCTTCAATGAGTTTATCGATTGCTCTTATCGTTTTATACATTTTCCTCTCATTCCCTTTCTATTTTGGAAACAACTCGTCTTTTCCTTATCATTTTTTGTTGCATACTTTTTTATTTTTTGCCCATACTTCACTCATTGAATTGGATTGTGTTAGACAAAGGTAGGAGGTGAGTGATATATTCCATATTTTTGGGTTGAATGGATAAAGATTAAATTGGGAAGGTTCGATTGTTATGAACAACACATTATTGAAAGATGAGTCTTCAAGTTGATATTTAACCAAATTATTGAACTTCCAATCAGAATAGGTTTGTATCATTCAAAAAAAAAAAATGCTGAATTTAAATATCACTTTGAAGAGCCTATATTCTACAAATTATAAGGGGTTGTTTGTTTGTCATTATATCGAATTTTGGTGTATTTCAAATACAATGTAAATCAAGTACACTAGATTTTAATATCTTTTATGGTTTTTGGTTGATTGGAAGCAAAATCAGCATTTTTTTTCTTTTTGATGTAAAGTAAAAAATCTAGTGCATAAACACTCTCATGCAAGGATAGACTTCGTAGGTGGCAATGGGTCTTAGGTATGGGACATCAAGGTGAGCGTGAAGGTTGAGGTCGATTGTCGTTGGATGTGGGATTGGCAGGTCAAGGTCATGCACAATGTAGAGATCAAGCATCATTTGATGCTAAAGATGGAGGTCGAACTTCTGTAGATATGGTAGTGTGAAGGTTGAGGCTATTGGATACTGGAGCGGGAGTTTGCTCATTGAGGTCAAGCATCAAAGTCTCCTCCAACATGTTGCAGGAGTAGGAGGTTGCAGTTAGGTGTATGAGGTCGAGTTTGCTTGCAAGAGTTGAGTGTCCTCTTGTCAGCAGAGTCCATACAGCGCAGGAGGGTCAAGGTCTTTGAAGGTAATGACGATGCTATGCTGCAAGTTTGCATGAGATGATGTATTATGAGTTTGTTTAAATTGAGAAAATTCGAAATACATGCAAATAGCCTGAATTGGGTAATCTAAATCCTTCAAAAATCTGGCTTTGAAATTATTTTTTAGCTAACCAAATGCCTACATTTTTAAAATTTTGTTGGAGAATCACCTTGTGTAACACACAATATCTTGAAATAGTTATACTTTGTTTGAGCTGAAAGACTATATTCACTTGGAGCCATATAAATGATAACGGGTCGCCCATTTATTTTGATGCTTTGAGTAAAAAATCTTGGCTTTTTAGTTTTACTTTTTTATTATTTAATTTTAGGATTGTGAATGTTTGATTACCCTTCTCCCAAAAAAGTAAACGCAAACATATATTAATAGCAAAGAAGTGGGAGAGTTCTTGTGAGTATTTAAGAGAAGCACAATAAATTGCTAATTTGTCCAAAGCATATCAAAGGAGAAGTTTTGTTGCTATGATCACATTTGTAATAAAATGATTATATCATATGTATATTTAGGCATAAAAAAACATGTAAAGAGTACTTAGAACTTAAGGAATGCTCTGAGTAGTGCATAAGGTTAAAAACCAAGAATTTCATGAAGCCTATGGTAGATAGAGCTCAATTCCTATAATGGAAAAGATTTGAAGAGCATTCAGAACCAAAAAATGAGAGCTGCCTAAGTAAAACAATCGAGTGTCCAAGTATTGGTTGAATAGGCACTATTCTAAGAACCTTAACCAAACAAACAAATAAAATTTTGACGCCTGACCATCTAGTAATAAACCCCAAAAAATAAAAATGCACTACCAGTTTAAGAATTCACAAAACACATAACTAGCCTTCTTATTACGTGTAATAATCGTTGAGTTTGGTTGGAATATGGATTTCCTGCTTTGGTTGTTCATATTGTAGTTGCTAACTTATTGTTATACCTAGTGGGTTCGATATAGTCATATCAAATTACCTTATCTTTATTAATATTTCTTATATCTCACCAACTTTTATTTTTTCTTGATCTCATCTCCTTCATACTTAAAATTTACTACAAACTGAAGTTTTTTGCCTATGTTTTATCCAATTTGGTTCCTATTGTACAATCTAATCTTTTCAACCCTTGATGCTCCTTTCAACTCCATGCAAAATTTTCATTATAAAAATTGACTTAATTTTAGCATTTCAAAATATTAACTCTCATCTCACTAATTCAAAAGTAAGAAGTTTTCCTCATTACTTGATGCCTTAGAGGCATCACACTAACCAGACAATGACTTGGTGAACACCTATTGTCACGACCCGGCCCGGTTAACTCGCAAATGCGAGGCGGGAACAGAGGTCGGACGGGAAGAGAGACAAGTTAACAAAGCATAACATTAAATCCTCAAAATGAAAATTAACATCTTTACTACAAGAATTGAAAGAGCCACTAAAGTAATTCCAAGTAAGATTTTTCTATTTCATTTACCTTTCAAAAGAGATGATTACATAAAAGTTCTTCTAATAGAATGAATTCCAAATCACAATTAACTCTCTCAAAAATCTATACATACCATCATCTATCAACAAAAATAACAAAACATCAAAAGAACCTGCCGCCCGTCGTCTCCCTACGACGGTAAGTGCGCGGTGGTTGGTCTGCCATTTACCCTTTCCTAGATCCTCCTGAAAAGTGTTCCCACAACGAGGGTGAGTCTTATACTCAATAGGTGAGAATGGAAATTCAATAAACTTAGAATCAAGAGAGAAAAACTATAACATGCTTTGGAAAATTTTAGCAAAAGAATCATCAATCATATAACAAGTTGTGCTCAAAGAAAAGCATACCTTTACCTCAACTTTCAAATGCTCAATCCTTCCATAACCTTTCCTTTCTTCCTTTTTAAAACATCATACCTCAAGTGATAATCTCAAATGCATATAACATGTGTATGAAACATTCATAACAGTTTAATATATATAACTATAACACCCGTTTCAGGAGTATCACTTGTACTGATCAGGTACATATAATTTGGCCATTTCCTTTTCCATTGGTTCATAGGAATCATCCTTTTCCATAGCTCATAAGAGTCTCCTTTTCCATGTCTCATAAGAGCCTCCTTTTCCATGTGATACTCACGCGTCAACATGCACATACATTTATTACTTATATAACTATATGAGATGCTTTATGTGAATCATTCTTAAACTAACCACTTGTATGTTTCCTTAGAGAAATACATGCTTGATATGCTTATGTGTGCTTTTGCAAGTAAGAGGAAAGACATGTATAGCATAAAAAGAGAAATGAGCATGTGATTCATTCATAAATCGTATATTTGCATAAAAAGACCCATTGCATTTGCTTCAAGTGTCTTTAAACTTACAAGGGAACATGAGCCATGAAAAGTTTTGTGATGAGCATAAATGAATTGGTAATTTCTATGTAATTGCAATGAAAGAAAAGTTGTCTAACATTTATAAGAAAATCCATTCCACCTACCTCAATCCGTGCACTCCTTTCTTTGACCGATCAACTCTTTTCCTTCACACGATTTATATCTAAAAGAAACATTTAAAGAAAAGCATAAGTGACTAATCCCTACACAATAAACTAAACCTTAATTCTAAAGTAATAAAAAGGTCCTTTCTATATTTTGTTTAAGTTCCAAATCAAACCCTTCCCATATTTCATGAAATCTCTCAACACATTTTCTCTCATTAAAAGTTTAGGCCAAATCCTTAGATTCTAAGCATACAACACCCTTCCCTACCTTCAAAACATAATTAAAATAAATTCAATTTTCGGAATTAAATAAATCAAAAATTAGAAAATATAGTTTTTCAAGCAAAACCCATGTATTTGTTTCTAAAATCCTCCCAACAACCTATGAAAACCATGGGGATAAAAAATATCATGATTGGGGAAAAACTCTAAATTCCTAAACTCAAAATTTTGCTTAAACCTTACAATGTCTTCCCATAAAAACTTCCCCATACCCTTAGAAATATCTTTTGTGAAGGCATTTCCAAATAAGATCAATTTTAAGTAAAACCCTAATTTACAAAACACAATTTATTCTTATAAAGCTTAAATCAAATTCCATAATTATCTTCCACGAATCATTAGGAAACATCTTTGTGAATGTACTTCGAAAGAAAACCATTTTTGAGTGAAACCCTAACTTCCAAAAATTTATATTTTCAAGAAATCAACTCGCATTAAGGTTTAGAAACATCCTTTAATCATTCTCTAAACCTTTCTCAAAGAAAATTCAAGTTTTCTCTAAACCCTAGTTTTCATTTCTTAGGGAAAACTCAAAGAAACGAGGAGGAAACTCAAGCAAAACACATACCTTAGTCTTCCCTTAGTCTCCCCTACAATTTCCCCCAAGATTGGTCGCCGGAAACCGCCGCCGGAGCCGCCCGATCCCTCTCCCATCGCCTCTACCCGTGCGCTCCCCTCCCTCCTTGTCCGCTCGGTTTGGGCAAAAAGGGGCGAATGTGGGGAAGAGTGGGGGGTTCGGTTTGCCTAATAGGGAGTAATGGGAAAGGTCTAAAGACCTAATTGCCCTCACTTAAGTAGATTTGGCTTAAGAAAGGCTTAAGGGTAGTTTGGGCATTAATGAACTTCTAAAATTTATAATCTCCAAAATACTTAAAATACGATATAGGTTCTATACATCAAAATGATCGGAATTTTACGCTCTATTTTCTAAAATTATTCCCGTCGAAAACCGACAACCTCGAATTTTTCACTTAAAACTCGTCGCAGCGCTTTGAAAAGCGTGCGAGGTCTAAAACGACATTTTGCGGGTTTTACACCTATGAGGTGTGCAAGCTGCTAATCTCTAGTGTATTCTCTCCCCGGTGCCTATGTAAGCATTTGAATCGCTTTAATAACTTCGACTCTAAAGTTACCACCCTACTTACCCTCTCATTCATAGCCTATTTAAATATCAAGTATAAAGCTTTAATCCTGCAAGTAGATGTCTCAAATCCAATTGAAAGAGAGAAGGGCTCGACATGATATATTAGCTTATATACCTATACTCCCATGCTCAAATGATGTTTTCTGCCCACAATTGCTATGGGTCGTATTATATGCTAGAATGCTCTTCATCAACATGATTTTAGAAACTTCATTTTATGCAAAACTTGAATGAAGTTTTCTCATCAATGTGTAGGTACATATTCTCATTCGCAATTGGTGCAGGCCCTGTCACTGGTTTAATAATTCCAGAATTAAGCAGCGCTCAAATGCGTTCAAAAATTATGGGCTTCAGCTTCTCAATACATTGGGTATGTTTAGAACAAAAGTTTTTGAGTATTTTAGTTAAATCTCAATGTTAGATTCATACTTGTTATATTAGTTTAGTGTTCATTTTTTTAATCCCTATGTTTGTTTGCTTGTATTTTTTTTTTTAATATTGAGATTTTATAACAAATCAGTGTAAAAGTTTCATGATATTGTAGTTGCATTGATTATCATATATATATATATATATATATATATATATATATATATATATATATATATATATAACAACAGCTGCACCTGTAACAAACCGCACATGGCAAGACATTCCAGAAAATACCAAAGACGCATACACCGTTAATCAAAAGAAGTGCATCCACCAATACAAGCTCGCCACGTGTAAAGTACCTGTACCTAAAAAGCCTATAAAGGCAGACGCACTGTAGCACAACAGAGATATAATAAAATTCAAATACTTCTGCTTTGCTTAGTCATCATCTTCTCCGTTTTTCATTTTCTGTTCTGTCTTTAATATATATATCAGATCAAAGTAATATAACGCATATTGAGTAATGTCTATACCAAAGGAAATGCCAACATTTAAACACAAACCATGTTCAAATTTCCATATTAGGGAAGTTGTTCTTTCTCCCTTGGAATCTAGCAAACTGGATAATAAAGAAAGACTTTCTTCTAATTATTGCCTTGATGAGTAAACACTAAGTCACTAACTAAAACATTTAACCCACTAAGCCAATAAAAATTTTTATAGAATCTTGAGGTTGAATAAACCTAGAATCATAGCAACCTCCACTCAGGTCAATCAATTATAACATTAGTGGATATAGCTATGATATTACATGGAGAAGAAATAAGCAGGAGTGACAATGAGATCCTCAATAGGCAACCAATTATCTAATTTAGACATCGCTCTAAACCAATCAAAAGACCGACCTCCGAAATTAGAGAAATAGGGGGATGTTATCAACTAACAAATCATCAGTAGAAAGTGAAGTCACCAACTCAAATATGAATTTAGAGGAATATTGAGGTCATGAGAACAACCTAAGGGGATTGAGTTAAAGCGAAAAAACACCTAACATGTTGGTAGACTCCATATGATCATGATCATTTATAATATAAATATTTTGATTTTCCATATAGTGATCAAAAGAGCCAATCCTAGTAGAAGGAAACCTGGAAGATAATTTTCTTAATTTTGTATGAGCCTTGAAATAATTGGTAAAGTCATGTCCAAAATTTTTTTCAAGATTTGATATATGAGGGGAAGCCTCTAACTTTTGCTTTTTTGCTAATAATCACAAGAAGTGTCAATTCATACCTATCGAATCAAAGTCGTAGAAATGTCCATCTCAATAAGAACATGAGTCACACAATCAAGAGAATCTAGTGATAGTAGTATTCACTCGTAATGATTTGTCAAAAATTGAATTTACTGAATATAGTGCGGGTTTGTTGATGTAGTGGATCTAGAGATAAGGAATAATAACCCAAAGAGGGATAACAATGGGCTCCTCATAAGTATCAAATAAAGGATATCACATGATGATGTGATGCATGAATTGAGTTACATATGATTAAAGAAAAGGAAATTAACTAAGAGCTTAACCGTTTATAAAGTCATGCTTCACATTAAAATTGGTTACAAGAATTCGTAGAGTTCCACTTTGCTTAGGTTAAAGAATTACAATGAAAATTGACCGAGCGATTTAAGCCAATGCAAAGAAAAAAGTAAAGTTAAAAGCTAGTGAATTAAATCCAACAATTAATAAGGAGTTGTTCACCTTGAGACCTCTTCTCTCTTTCCTACGAAACTAGGTTGAGCGGCGGAAGATCGTCCAAGCTAGTAGTGAGGTTGCCACGAGGAGGGAGGGTCCAACGAACGTCACCAAGGAGAGGGAACTCGGAGGTGGAGGCGGCACGGGAGGACGACTTTTAATGATCCACATGTAGTCGGAGAATTGGTCGTCGTAGGCGTCAACTAAAGTTGGTAGAATCCGGTCCAAGTAATCTTCGACGGTATTGTCGAAACCAAATCCGACGTCAAAGAAAGGAGATCTTAAGACGTGGATATTTCCGTAGATGTCGTAGAAGAGTCCTTGATCAACGGCGGGATCCGCCATACACCATGAATTTGAGGACGAGCGATCACCAAGAGCAAGGAGAGGAAGTGGCGGCTTGGAGAGGAGGAAGAGGGGAGGCCGGCGGTAGAGATAGAGGGGAAATTTGTGGTTTGATGTAGAAAACTGAAATTAATTTCAGTTTAGGGATTTGGGAGGGAAGAAATTTTGAGATTTGAATTTCCAATTAATGTAATTAAAGCATTTAAGGAAAATCAATTAGGGAGATGCCAAGGGGAGCCGGCGGTAGGCAGAGAGGGAGAGAGGGAGTTCAAAAAACTGAAATTATTTCAGTTTTAGTATAAGTGGAGGGAAAATATTTGCACTTAATTTGGATTTCCAAAAGGGGAGGGAATTAATTGCCAAAATTAATTGGCGGCATGGCTAGGGAGAGAGGGAATTAGGGAGAGAAGGAGGGAGGTTTCTAAATAGGATTTGATGACTAGGAGAGTTTTAAAATAAATCCAAATTAATGTAATTTTAAATTTGGATTCATTCAAAAACTTTCCATAAATAGAAATTCCAAATTTAGACAGAAATTGAAATTTGAAATTCAAATTTCAATGTGGAGTTGGGGAGGGAGATGGGGAGAGGTGGTGGAGAGGGAGGAAGGCCGGCGGGGCTAGGGTGGCCGGCGGGTAGGGCTCCAATGGTGATAATGCTAGCGAGAAAATTCGGCTCCTTCCAACTGTTGACCTTTGCTTGCGGGAGATTTGGTGGAGAAGACGAAGGTTACATGTAACTACCTAGAAAACTCACTAAGAGATCTCTAAAGAACTCACTAAGAGATCAAAAGGATGGAACTCACAAAGAGAACACAAAAGCAAATTTTCATTCAATAATTCAATACCTCATACAAGAAACAAGAGCCATTTAAATAGGCTCCACATGACAACAAATATAAAAGTCTAAAATGCCCTCCGGGCTACAAAAGCAAACTAATACCCTCAAGGGTAAAATGGGAAAACTGAAAAATAAATGCATAATACATAAAATGCTAGTGTAAATAAAAATCAGTAGTAGAGGCTCTTCATCCTGGCTGTCGATCTCCGATGTCGTCTCTGGTAGACGCGCCGAAATCTCCTGTCGATGACCTCATCACATGAACATACGCAGCTATAGTCCATTCACATAATATGAACACTGAAAAATCTACAATAATTTCATTCAAAGATAGTCCGATAAGTTTGTGTTGCTGATCAAGAAGTCCAATAGAGTAGTCACCTAGCAATAAAGATCAAAAGGATCAAGTAATCTCCATATTCAGGTGACCAAACGAAAACTTTTGAACCAAAATGTAGAAAATATGTAGCTAACGGATCATACATGTATGCCTCCAAAAAAAATAGAGCAAGTTTATCATGTAAGGTATTGTCTAGTTTGTGCCAAACAGAATCAATGCCATAATGAAAGAATAAAGTGAAGTTTGATGGCGAGGTAGACTCTGAGTGTTGCCCTAACAATGTCAGCAAAGGAGAAAGAGGGAGCCGATGACCTTTGGAGGCTACACACCTACATTTAAAGAGATTCAGCATGAGCAAGCATGAAGACAATCACCAACCACTAGGCCATACAAAGATGTATGGCAAGTAGGAATGGATAAAGACATAATGAAAAGGGAAACAATATTCACCGAAAAGCCCTGGATGTAAGAATTGATGGCTACACCTAAGAAGATAATAGTTGAGGAGGAGAAACAGTAGGGGAAAGTTCCAAATCAACTAGAAATTTGAAAGGCTTACAAGAAAATCTCATCTTAAAACTAGCTTTTTTTTAGGTGGCTTTAACAGTTAACTGAAAGTAGGTAATATTCTACATGCGGAACCAACCTCCACGATAACGATGAGGTCTTGCCCAAGAGAGGTTATTCTGTGTGGACGGCAGACGGGAGAACCATCTGGTTCCATGATCGGTACCGAGCGCAGTACATTTTTGAGGGTGATGTGTCGCATTTTTATCGGTCTCCGGACGAATCCAGACCTGCACGTACTAATTTTTCATTTCCCAAGCCTTACCCTCTTTGACTATTTTGATTATTGCAGATCTTTAACTTCTTGGTGGGACTGTATTTCCTGGAACTAGTGGAGAAATTTGGAGTAGCACCTGTATATGGTGCGTTTGGTGCTGTTTCCATCTGTTCAGCAATATTTTGTGCATATTTCATTGTTGAAACAAAGGGACGTTCACTCGAGGAAATTGAAATGTCCATTACTTCCAGTATGCCAAGCAGTGACCAGCGATAGTGATCGCAATTACTACTAGAATAGCTAACAGTTTTACTTGGGCTTCATGATTTATTGGCTTCGCAAAGAATCAAAGGAAACGGTAATTTCCATTCTATAGCATCTTCAAGTTGTCTATGTTCTAATGAACTTTTTTCCAATAATATGCTACCATATAGTGGTTTCTTTCAGTTATGGCCAGTTTTCTAAAATCAAATCAAAGCTCTGGAACAAATTGCTGATCTGAAAGCAGATGAATTGTCATGATCTCAAATTCTTTTTTTTTTTTAATTTTTTTGTCTCTTTTGTTTCTTTTTTGTTGTTTTGAATACTTTTGATATTTTTGTTAGGTAATTATTTTGAGAGAGATACTTTTATATCATATTGTTGAGAAGTTAATCTTTTTTATTTATATCCTCTTTTGCAACCTTTCGTATGCCTGTATTTATAGGCCTAATCTTATCTTAAAATTTTATAACATGTATCAAAGAGCTAAACCCTACCTGCCTTTTCTCATTGTTCCCTATGCATGCCTACCAGCTTGCGCCAAATCCCATGCATGTCAACGGCTCACATCTCTTATACAGCAAATTATTACGTGCGGTGTCTGAACCGTGCGGAGGCGAAACCGGATGCGCCATGTCACTCGAATGCACCGGGGTCGGGGTGACGTGGCGCGTAACGAATCCGGGCATCGCAAATAACAATTTGTCATCTTATACACAGACAAGCGATTCTGATCTTCAATTTGGTCTATTCACCCAATTACGGCTTTCTCTCCACTCCTTAAGCACTTCATATCCTAAGGTTTCATTTGGGATAGATTTCATACTGCTTTTAAAAACAATTTTCTAATAAAAAAATTATATGTTACTATGTTCACTTAAAATAATTGTTATTTATATTTTAAATTATAAATAAGTTTTAAATATCTTCATCAAAGCTTTAAAACACTTAAGAATTTCTCTTTTATGTATCAAGTCGAAGCTAATAAACATATATATTCCAATGTTATTAGGAGTGTTGACATATTAGATTGATAATCATATTGAAATATGGGAGGCTCATTATTTATTTATTTTTTATTTAGGCACGTAATTAAGGTTCTAATAATCTATGATTGACTGCATAATTAAATATCACAGGAAGCTTTTAATGGGCAAATTTTGTTGTTTAGTTGGCCCCATTGTGGGCCTAATGCGGGCCTATCAAATTCTGAGACCCTAGCAGCCCTATTAAGTCCAAGATGGTATCACAGGTCCTAAAAATCGCATGGATAGTTTTTTTTTTTTTTCCTTTTTTTTTTTTTGCAATAGCCGTTTGGCAATCTACACTGGAGAGATTTTGATATTTTTGATGGATATTAAATTATCTTAAATTTTCATAAATTTGAAGATATAATATTAATTTCGCAATTAAATTTTATAAATGAACAAACTGTTGCAATATAAAATTTATTTTTCATTTATATAATTTTTCACACAAGTTAAAATTTGGATAACACAAATTAATTCATTTTAAAAAAAAAATTAAAAATAAATTATCCAATGAGGCCTAACTCTTTCTCAATCATATATAATTAAAGATGGACACTGCCTTATTTATGCTGCTCTTAATTTCCAATCCTTGAGAATTTTTAACATCCACAAAGCAGACTAATAATGATTAGGACAGCCATAAATATACTTAAACTGTCTTAAACAACCATAATCAGATCATCACATAGGGCCAGATTCATATCATCCCAAAGTTATGAAATCATCACATGCTTTATTAATCATTGCATTAAATGACTAATGAACCTCCATTATCTAATTAATAATCTTTAATTACTTATTATTAGTCTGCTCTCCTTTTGATAATTGGCTTCCCCTCACCTCCCTCACCCACCAGCCAATACAGCTTTACTTTGCATATATTAAGCAGTGGGCAGCAAAAGTAAAGATGATTGAACTAAAACTAAACCAATCGCAAAGTTTCACTTTCCTCTTTGTGAAATGCATCAGAAGGGATCAATTGCAGCTTCATCTTTGGAGTGCGACCTCCTCACAGTATGCAGAATTTCATGGGGAGGTGGCAAAGGCACAAGACATTAGCGGAGCTTCGAACAAAGACGAAGAGTTCTTGTGGAGCCCTGTGCTGTCGCTGTTGCAGTGGCCTCAGCTCCAGACTTAGTGTTTCTTCTTCTTCTTCTGCATCTTCGTATGATATTGTTAGTTCTGGCACTGAACCATTACAGACGTTATCAAGCCTTGCACATGTCATGGTGCAAGAGAGGCTTTCGAGGATGATTGATGAGGAGAGAAGAAGGGTGGGTGACGGTGGGCGGCGGTGGCGACGGCAAGGTCAAGGATGTATTGGTGCAGGCAAAGTGATCATATTGGTGGCCATGGATAAGAGTTCTTATGAGCCAAGGAGGGATTTCAAGGACTCCATGATGGAGGTTATTACCTCAAAAGGATTGGAAGAGCCAAAGGAATTGAGGAGCTTATTGAACTGTTACATCTCCATGAATCCAAGAGAGCAAAGGCAGGCAATTCTTGAGGCTTTTCACGAGGTTTGCACTGCCATGTTTTCTTGTAGGTGGTGATCAAAGCTGAATGAACATTGTTGTAATAATATTCCTGTGTCATCGATCTGATATCAATACATACAAATTACTAATTTATGGATGGCTTTGCAGCAGCTTATGCTTGATTGGTTTGGTAATTCTCTTCACCTATTTTGATTGTTTTTCTTTTGATGAGAGGATTTATATGTCTATTAGAGCTTATGAGGAAAACTTGTGATATAAAAGTTATACAGGATACAATTCTTTATGACATCTTAATTTGTTAAGAAAATTATTCATCTCTATGAGAGTAGCACTGATTTTATTTCACAAAAAATGGCAGTACACAATCTTCAAATAAATTATGGTGTGTTCATTGTTCTCTCTATGTTGTTTATGGATGACCTGTGAATAGGGTTGCAAATGAATTACAAATACTTTCTTGTTTCAGCTTATTTATTTATTTTCTTATTGATTTTGAGTTTCTTGTGAATATGACTTCAGTTTTTAAGGCTTCGTTTCGGACAATTTTCTTACTGTTTCTTAAAATAATTTTTTAGCACAAAAATTAAAATTTTTGTGCTTAAAAACTGCTTTAAGAAGTAGTAAGAAAGTCATCTTAAACGAAGTCTAAATTTTATTAAAGCTTATTTATTACTAAGTCAAAATGGAGTCTAATTAATTATATATTTATTGATAATAATTTAAATATATATATGTTAATTATTTGATGTAAATGAATTTAGGAGTTTTAATTAAGATTGATATAATTCACTAAGTATCATTTATCTTGTTTGATATTTTTTAAATATTAAAAAAATCATTTTAGTCTGTATATTTAACTATTTGCTTGATATTTATATTATATTTAAACTATAAACAATATGTACAATTTTATGTGTATAAGAAATTTTAGGAAAATACAATAAATAATCAAAAAAGTTAACTAAGTATTTTATTGAGCTCAGCTTGTGGAATAATAAATGAGCATCCTCATGAATAGAAATAAATAAGTGGTTCAATATTCAACATTTTTTATTTATAAATTGAGTTAAATTAAATAGACATTTCTTTTTTGGCTATTTTCGTTTAGGGGAATCTGAAGAATGCCTAAGACATAGCATTTATATAATGAGTTAATTAAATAGACATTTATAGAGTTTTTTTATAAATAAAAATGCAGTTCCTCTCAGAGATAACTTTAATTCTAATGAAGCTCGAGGTCTTAAAAAATGGCCAATGTTCTTCCTAAAATAGTACAATTAATCAAATTAAGTGTTGGAGCTAAATTTTTCTATTGGTGATACTCGATCTTATTAGCAGACGAGTTTTAAGGATAAACCTAAGAACCTATGTAAAAATGGAGGGAAAGAGAGGGCAAAATGTTGTTGGAAACTGTATTAGCTCAAATGTTTATAATACCGAGTGCTCAAGGTTGCAAGAGATGAGAAAAAAAAAAGATCTAGAATGTTTTTCTTCACCCTTCATTTATTGAGGTCTAAGGGCTACAGAAAATGTTACATCAATAAAAGAAATAAAAATATATAGGATAATGACTCTCAATACTGATTGCCCTAAACATGTGCAACACTTTGGCTTGTTTGATAGCTCAATTGATTTCGATTATATATTTTAGGACGAGTTTAGTAGTGTAGAGTGCTCGAGGGCGAGTAGGTACCAACGAGTGTTAAGTCAAGACAACTATACCTGGTTGATGCCCTGAGGACAACGATTTTTGGAGGAGCCCCAAGTTGCCTCAGAGTAGGAGGCGAGTGGGATTAGGTTGTGCGGATGACAAGCTTAGTAAATGACTACTCGCGATGAGAAAGCTAGAACCTTCATAGATGAATGCGTTTATGTAGCTATGATAATGAACATGATTGGTGATGGAACACCATAGATAGTGACGAGTGGCTTCAATTGATATTCCTTGTTAGAAGACAAGTGATGAATTGAGTGGTTGATGAGGACCCTTAACTATCCTTTTGAGAGGTGACTCTTCTATGGGCGTCTTACTGAGTGAGGTTACGGCAATCCCTAGGCGAGTTCCTTTTGTGGGTTCATAGAATTCATCTGCTATGACAAGTTGACTATCTTTTAAATACCTAAAAAAGCATACTCTAGTATCCATTAAGACTTAGAAATTACAAAAAAAAAAAGACTTAGAAATTACACTCTTGCCATCGGTCACCATCTTTGTTGAGCTTTATGCCGCATTTATTTTATTTAATTATATGTAGTTATTTTACACTCATCCAAATAACTCTAAATATTTTACATACATTATATTTTAAATATATTAAATGGTATATATATATATATATATATATATATATATATATATATATATATATATATATATATATATATATATATATATTATATATATATATATAGTTTTTAAAAAATAAATAAATATGTATTGAAGCGAGAATCGCGTGTCCTTCGACCTGAAGCATCGTCCGGTCTGAAAGCTTCGAAATAGGAATCGAACAGGCCGATGGTCTTTGGAACCCATCGAACAGCGAAAGAGAAGGGCGCAAGGCTGTGCGATGCCAACCATCGCCAGCTTGGAGGAGAAGGAGCCTCGTCCATCTTTCTCTCTTAGCACCTTCTCCTCCGCCTCCACCAGCGTCTACATTCCGCGCCGCCGAAGCTTCTCTTATTGCCGCCTCCCCGTCCACCTCCTTAAGCTTACGGTACTCAAATTGGACGGTTCCTCCTTTGGTATGACAAATTTGATTGTTGATTTCTCCGTTTTTTTTTAAGTTTTTGCTATATAAATGATTTGAACCTTATCTCGCTACAGATGTGCACGTGGCCAGGACGGCTTCGGTGCGGGAGCTCAAGATGGCGGTGGAAGAGGTTTTCGGCCAGTACCATATGGACAGGACAATGGAGAGCATCTCATGGTAGTGTTTGAGTGTCCTTGGCCGAGCAAATTCATCCGCACTTTATCCCTGGACTTAATGTCGAATCTTGTGCAGGGCTCATGTATGGGGTCAATTCTGCTTGTCATTTCGCGGGATTAAGCTGATTGAAGAGAAAGCTCTGATCAAGGGCTTTGGTATCAAAGACAGCGATCAGGTTTTCCCTACTATTCTTCTTGCATTCTGTATTTGAAACCCCGGCTTTCGAATTGGGCACTTGTGAAGTATTCGCTTAAAATCATGAATGAAAACCAGTCTTCTCGGATTTTAGGGCCCAGTTTGAATTTGCTACTTGTGAATTGTTTGATTTAATACTATCTTTTCTAACCAGTATAGTATTGTAACTTAGGCCTATATTGGAATTTTACACTTGTTAAGTGTTAGCTATAAGTTACGTTTCGAACTAAAGCTGAGCTCTTTGATGCCTTACTCAGTTTTGAATTTCACCATTAATTCATCTTTTATTCATGTAAATGGTGAATGAGGCCGTTGCTTGGAGTCTGAAATGTCTTTAATCATGGTCTCGTTATCATGCGCTGAGCTACTGAAATTCTGAAGCCTTGGAGTAAAGGTTAAAGTTGAAATTATGTTGTTGGATTGGGTAATTTTTCTTCAATAAGCATTAAACCGTCAATTGTTCTATTTTTATTTTAATTTTATTAACTTAGAACATCAAAAATGAGGGGCATTTGAAATTTTTGACAAGGGGTTGTATGGCTTTCCAAACTAGCTCTCTAGTGTTTGTAAAGTGGAACTTCAGAATATATCCTTAGAAGGAAAAGTGGGATATATTACCATATTTCAGCCTTTAATTGCATGGTTTGATATAATTTTGGGGGTTCAAGCATTTCTATGCATGTGAGCCTGTAAGGTCGGCCCAAGAGGGGCCAGCTATTCCTTTTGAATTGGTCTCTAGTGGACCGGTTTTCTACTACAGCCGTCGGCCTAAGGAAGGGAGAGAGAAGGGGTCAGCTGCTCCTATAGGACCCACACCTTGATTAAAAATTTCTTTGGAGGAAATATTTGAATTAGGGGCTGTTTTGGGATTTTACAACTCTCCTTTGACTTTAATTAGTTGTTAATCTTAGAATTAGGGTTTCATGTTGAATTTGAATATGAAATTTGAGATATTCCTTGTGCTTGGGCTCTAGTCGCTTGGCTAGGGATTTGGAGAGTTGTTTCTTCCTCTCTAATTGAAGAAACTTGTGTCATTTGTTGTTTTTCTTCGTTTGCTAGTGGAATCCATCATTTTCCTCTCTGATTTCTATAGTTTTTTTTTCTCAAGTTGCTGCTGTCCTATTGTTGTTTTGGCTTCAGAAAATAGCAGATTTTTTGTTGGAGGTGACTATCTCCTAAGAAATTGGTATTAGAGCCCGTCGATCCAAGGGTTATCAATGGCTGGAAGGAAAGTTGAAGTCTTGAGGGAGAATTTGGACAACTAAAGTCATATTTCGAGGAGAAAACTTCTGATTTTTAGAAGCAGTTTGCATCCATCCATAAAAAGATGGATGGAAGGTTCGCCGCCTTGGAAGACATGATGAAGATGATTAGGGGTGTCAATATTTGACACGACCCGAAAACCCGAATCGAACCCGACCCAAAAATTTCGGGTTAGGGTCAACCCGAACTCGAAACGGGTCGAGTTCGGGTTCAACATTTCAGCTCATTTCAAAAATCGGGTCGGGTTCGGGTTAACCCTTTGACCCGAAAACCCGATTTTGACCCGGCAACCCGAGATTGACTCGATTTTGACCCGGCAACCCGAGATTGACCCGATTTTGACCCGGTGTTGACCCGAAAAGAGGGGATTGGCCCGTTTTTTTACTCGAAAATTAGCAATTTTTTTGTTGAAAATGGGTCATTCGGGTCGGGTAGGGTTGACCGGGCCTGAAGCAAGTCGGGTTCAGGTCTGGAAAACTGACCCGTTTTTAAAAACGGGTCAGGTTCGGGTTGACCCGAATAGTGTCGGGTCAGTTTCGGGTTCGACCCAAACCCGACCCGTGACCTGAAATTGACACCCCTAAAGATGATGCTTGAAGACATACAAAATCTGGCAACATCGAAAGCAAAGGAGACAACCAGCGGCCATGAGAGAGGAGGAAATCCGAACCCTTTTATGGGGAGAAAAAAATCCGAAAGTGGAGATCCTTGAGGGAGATAACGGAATGCCTGCTCTAGAACCACTTTCTAGGGAAGAGATGAGTATGAGCTACGAAAGGAGGGTTGCTGATTTTGTTGGGAAAAGAGAAGAATTTTACCGCTGAGGTGCTGATTTTGGAAGAAGAATAAGAGAATACGATGAAGGGTTTGGGAATGATCACCGGAGAGAAGATCGTGCCAACTGGGGAGCACCTCCTCTTCGAGGAATGGGAGTTTATGGAAGATTCAAAGGAAACGAGGGTGATCTAAATGTGAGGAAATTGAAGATGTCCATCTTTGAGTGTGAGGATGGCTATGCTGGAACTACAAGGTGGAGTATTATTTTGTTGTAAACGGGTTAACAGAAGAAGAGAAGCTAACAACAGCAGGACTGTGTTTGGAGGGTAAGGCACTGGCATGGTTCCAATGGCGAGACATGTGACAGCATATTCAAAGTTGGAGGGAGTTCAAAGATTGTTTACTAGAACGTTTCTGAGCTGATAGGGGAGGAAACTTCTATGAGTAATTCTTTGCCTTGACATAGGAGGGGATCGTGACAAGTTCGAGCATCTAACCAGCAGACTTGACCGGATCTCAAAGACAATGCTAGAGAGAAATTTTATGAAGTGGCTTAAAGCGGAGATTCGGGCAACAATTAGGGTGATGAGGCCACGAGACCTGTGAGAGGTCATGGAACTAGTACAGTTGGTGGAGGGCCAGAAGCATCTGGAGAGGGGGGCTAGAGGGAGAAACTCAGGAGGGTCATACAGAATGACCACTACCTTCCTAGCTCCTAAGGGACCTGCTCCCGGGAGTATGAGGGAAGTGCCCAAGGAGAAAGCTGGAGGAGGGGGAAATATGGGAAATTTCAAAAGGCTGACGGAAAAAGAGATACAAGAGAGGAGGACAAAGGGGTTGTGTTTTAGATGTGATGAGAAATATATGTTAGGGCATAAGTGTAAGGACCGATCTCTTCAGGTTCTCACCATCTGTGATGACGAGGAAGCAGAAAAGGGAGGTGAGAGTTGGTTAGAGGTGGAGGAAGAGGAGAAGTTGCACCTAGATGTAGCAGAAGTCTATTTAAACTCTATGGTTGGATTCACCCCAAATCACACCATGAAAGTAAAAGGAGAGATAGCGGAGAGAGAGGTGGTGGTATTGATAGACGGTGGGACAACCCACAATTTCATCTCCACCCAGATTGTTGATCTGCTGGGGGTGAAATTAGTGGATATCGAGGGCTATGGGGTGATGATGGGCACGAGAAAGGTAGAGATGGGGAGAGGAGTTTGTAGGGGAGTGGTGCTGACCATTCATGGGATACAAGTGAGAGAGGAGTTTCTTCCTTTGGAGTTAGGAAGCACTGATGTCATCTTGGGGATGAAGTGGCTACAAACCTTGAGGATACTAAGGTCAATAATTGGGGAACACTGAGGATGGAACTAGTGGTTGGGGAAAAGATAATGGTGATTTAGGGTGATGCAGGACTGTCTAAGACTGCGGTATCTCTTAAATCCTTGATCAGGACCATAGAGGAGGTGGGAGGAGGATATTTGATGGAGTTGCATCGCTTGGAGGGGGTTAGACTAGAGGAGGAGGGAGATATTGCCTCTTAGTGCAACCACTCATATAGCATTACATCGAGATTTTTCAACCTCCCTAGGGCCTACCACCACAAAGGGAGTTGGAGCATGCCATTACTTTGAAGGAAGGGGTGTCGCTGATCAGTGTTCATCCCTATTGCTATCCTCATATTCAGTAGGATGAGATTGAGAAGTTGATCCGTGAAATGTTGGAGGCTAGGATCATCAGGCCGAGTGTGAGTCTTTTTTATAGTCCAATCCTATTGGTCAAGAAGAATGATGGGAGTTGGCAGTTCTCTGTGGACTACAGGGCTTTGAACAAGGGGACATTGCCAGATAAGTTCCCAATTTCTGTGATTGATGAGCTTTCGGGTGAATTGTATGGGGCAGTCATATTTTTCAAGATGGATTTGAAATCAGGGTACCATCAAATTAGAATTAGGAAGGCATACATTTCAAAGATAGCTTTCAGGACACATGAAGGGCATTATAAGTTTCTGGTAATGTCGTTTGGACTTACTAACGCCCCTGCTACTTTTCAATCTTTGATGAACAAGGTATTCAGATAGTACCTTAGGAAGGTTGTTCTGGTGTTTTTTGATGACATCCTGGTGTACAACAAAACTGAGGATGAGCATCTGGAGCACTTGAAGGTGGTTATGGGAGTTTTATATGAGCATCAACTGAGGGCCAACCTAAAAAAATGCAACTTTGCCTAGTCTAGCATGGACTACTTGGGACATGTATTGTCCTAGGAGCGAGTGGAGGCCGATCAAATAAAAATTAAGGCAATGCAGAAATGACCTATTCTTAGGAACATAAGGAAGTTGAGAGGTTTCCTAGGATTGACTGGCTACTATAAGGGATTTGTGAGAGGGTATAGTACTATAGCTTGGCCATTGACTGAGCAACGGAAGAAGGACAACTTTTTGTAAGGAGAGGCAGCGACTCAGGCCTTTGAGAAATTGAAGAAAGCCGTGACTACATTTCCAGTTTTAGCTCTTCCGGACTTCAACCAGATCTTTGTAGTAGCGACCGGTGCATCCGGATATGGGTTGGGAGCAGTGCTGATGCAGAATCACAGACCTATAACATACTTTAATCAAGTGTTGTCAACCAGGGCTAGATTGAAGTCGGTGTATGAGAGAGCTGATGGTCATTGTCTTGGCTATTCGAAAGTGGCGCCCTTACCTTTTAGAAAGGCATTTTATTATCCGGACGGATCAGAGGAACTTGAAGTACCTGTTGGAGCAAAGGATGGTGACCGAGGAGCATCATAGATGATTGTCAAAATTATTTGGCTATAATTTTGAGATCCATTATAGGGTTGGTTTGAAAAATAAAGTGATCGATGCCTTATCCAAATGTGTTGGGGAACTTCAGGAGTTGGCTATTTCAGTACAACTGATGGTAGACTAGGGGTCATCAAGGAGGAAAGCATGCAAAATAAAGAGTTGAAAAAGATTAGAGAGAATTTGATGAAGGATTATAGTAGCCATCTTGATTACTATATTGAGGGGGAGAGGTTGTTGCATCAAGGGAGATTTATAATACCACGAACTTCCATACATATCCCTCATTTGCTAGTTTAGATTGATTGGTTGTTAACATAATTTTTGCACTCTATGATATGATTAATGGGCGTTAGAGTTACCCCTATGTTAGGGACGATTTATTTATTAATTAAATCTTATGCAGGTGGTCATGCTCATACAGGACATTTAAAATAAAAAAGGCAAAAATCATAAATATTAAATTGATACAGGTGCTCACTACGCTAAGTCCCCTTTTAAATTAAAAAGAGCATGACCAAGTTTGACTGTGATTTGAGTATTTAAATTTTTTTATTAATATTAACTTCTTATGATGTTAATTTAAATGTTGATTGTTTAGGATAACCATACAGGTTGTTCGAATCTATATTTTCTATTTCATTTTTTAAATGTAATTCAATGTATTTGAGTCCAAAGTTGTAAATGTTCAAAGTGACATTGAGATGAGATATATATCCAATTTGGAACTCAAAGAGGAATGAACATCCCTTAGGGGAGAGTTCCTATCTATTTAGAGATCCAAATTAGGATGACTTTAAAATATCCAAAGGGAAAAGATAGCACTCCTTTTGAGGGGAAGTTTCTTTTCATTTGGATATCTGAACCCGACGATCCAAGAAGGCCACAGAAGGGTGAAGAAGTGAAGAATGAGAAGACCCTTTCTCAAAAATCACTTGAGTCTTAGGAATAGAATTCGAGTTGTTAGTGGCACTCGGTCACTTTACTTTTTTTTAGACCTTGACATGTATTATTAAGTGGCACTTGCCACATGGACATTTAATTTGAGTATTTAATTGAATGATTTATTTAATTGGTTGTGCAGTAGAAATGACATATTTTTTAATCTTTTTATTTGCATGTCAATTTTGATTTAGCATGGAACCCAATCAAAGGCTCGTGAGTGTACAAATAAAATTTAATCAAATTTAAAATATTTAAGCTCACATGAAAATTCTAATGATCTTAAGAAGTAAGTCCGAGACCACCAGAAGTTCGCATAACATCTTGTTGTAACTTCTTTCCTTTGTTAGGCACCTCCATGCCTGCAGGTTTTGGCAAACCACCTGGCCGATGAGGGTGCAGATCTGTCAAGAGGAATCTGTGTAATATCTAGGATAAAATCTATTTTTAAGCCTTTTTTTAAATTGCGTCATTCAAATTTAAGCATTCTGATAGGAAATACTTGAGTTCGCAAGTAACCCTAAGGTAATACTTGAGTTCGCAAGCAAACCTAATCAAGATTAGCACAAAAACAGAGGAAAAACTGCTGTCCCAGCAGTTTGACAGCACCCTCGCAGCAGATTTTTGCACCAAACAGTGGAAATAAGAGAAACAAAGCAAGATCTTCACTAGTAGATGCAAGAAAATAAAGAAAGATACAACGTTCTTCGATTCGAGAGGAAGAACAACTCTCCACAAGTCTCTAGCAAACCCTAGAGCCCAAGCACACAATGAGATCTCAAACTTTTCATTCAAATTCAAGATGAGGCCCTAATTCCCCCCCTTTCCCCTCTTTAACTCTCATCCCCATACAAAATTCCTAAACAGCCCTTCTATTCAAATTTCCCCCCCTTTCCATTCAAAATTTCCCTCCAACCCTTGAATTAACTCCATGTGGGGCCCGCCTAGAGTAAGTAAGGACCGGAGGGGCCCGCCTAACATTACTCCCCTCCCAAAGACTCACCTTGTCCTCAAGGTGAAATGAAGGAAATTGATCTTTCATTCTTTCAAATGGCTCCCATGTAGCATCAAATTCGGGGAGCCCTTTCCATGCGATCAACACCTCTTTGTTACCTTCCTGGTCAAGTCTCACATCTTTCAGCTCCAGAGGTTCTAGGATCACTTCCATCTCCTCACTTAATGTTGTTGGCAGTTCAGCACTGGTTGCATACTCCCCAATGGCTTTTCTCAGCTGTGATACATGAAATACTGGATGTATAGTGGCCGAAGGGGGTAATTTCAAACGGTATGCTACTGCCCCAATTTTATCTAATATCTCATAGGGGCCAAAATACCTTGGGGATAACTTCTCATTTCTTCTGTTGGCCAAGGTCCTCTGTCTGTAGGGCCGTAGTTTTAGAAATACCTTCTCACCTACTTCAAATTGGACCTCCCTTCTGTGTGCATCCGCCTGTTTCTTCATGATCTGTTGTGCCCTCATCAGATGTTTCTTCAACTCCTCCAGCATCCTATCCCTTTCTTCCAAATGCTGCTCTACTGAAGATACGGGTGTGCTGCCCCTTCCATAATGCACCAAATGTGGTGGATCTCTTCCATATAGCACTCTAAAAGGGGTCATCCTGGAAGCTGAGTGGTATGAGGTATTGTACCAATACTCTGCCCAGGCCAACCATTTGGCCCATACCCTTGGTGTTTCAGAAGCAAAACACCTTAAGTAAGTTTCCAAGCTCCGATTTACAACCTCTGTTTGCCCGTCTGTTTGCGGATGGTAGGCTGTGCTCCTTTTGAGAATAGTCCCCTGTAACCTGAACAGCTCCTTCCAAAACTGGCTGAGGAACACCTTGTCGCGATCAGACACTATCGACTCTGGAATTCCATGTAATCTAACCACTTCCCTGATGAAAGAAGCCGCCACTGTCACTGCAGTGTAGGGGTGTCGAAGGGGTGTGAAATGTGCATACTTGCTCAGTCTATCAACCACCACCATAATAACAGTGAATCCCTCCGATCATGGTAGGCCATCCACGAAATCCATGGACACTTCCTCCCATACTCTATTTGGAAGAGACAAGGGCTGTAGTAACCCCCCTGGAGCCATCGCCATATACTTGTTTCTCTGACATACTTCGCACCTCGCCACTGTCTCCTGCACTTGCTTATGCATTCCTTTCCAGTATAATTCTGCGGCCAGCCTCCGGTATGTCTTTTCTACTCCGGAATGACCTCCAATAGCGCTCCCATGAAACTCCTGTAATAGCTGGGGAATGTGGATGGAATTTTGTGGTATCACAAACCTTCCTTTGTGCAACAATCTCTCCCCCTCAAGGGTGTAGCTTGGGTGGCTGCTCTTATCTTTCAATAGATCCAATCGGATCTTCTTCAATTCTTCATCATGCTCACTCTCTCTCTGGATTTCCCCCCAATCCACCATTAGGGGTACCGACATGGTTACTGCCTGTAGCTCTCCCCCACATCTGGATAAGGCATCAGCCGCCTTATTCTCCAACCCTGGTCGGTACTGGATCTCAAAATCGTATCCCAATAGTTTAGACAGCCACCTCTGATGTTCCTCTGTCACCATCCGTTGTTCCAACAGGTATTTCAGGCTCCTCTGATCCGTCCTGACGACGAAATGCCGTCCTAGCAGGTAGGGTCTCCACTTCTGAATTGCCAATACTATGGCCATCAATTCCCGTTCATATACAGACTTCAGTCTTGCTCTTGTTGCCAACACCTGACTGAAGTAGGCAATGGGTCTATGCTGCTGCATCAGCACCGCCCCCAACCCATACCCGGATGCGTCTGTCTCCACCACGAACGTTTGACTGAAGTCTGGTAGGGCCAAAACTGGTACCGTGGTCATTGCCTTCTTAAGCTTCTCAAAAGCTTGAGTAGCCGCTTCTCCCCACAAGAAACTATCCTTCTTTAATTGCTCTGTCAAGGGCAAGGCTATGTTGCTGTACCCTTTCACAAACCTCCGGTAGTAGCCCGTCAGTCCCAGGAATCCCCTCAGCTCCCTCAAGTTCCTAGGTAGAGGCCACCGCTGCATGGCTTCGATCTTGGATGAATCAGCTGCCACCCCTTCCTTAGATACCAGGTGTCCCAGATACTCCACACTCTTCTGGGCGAAGCTACACTTCTTCAGATTGGCTTTAAACTCGTGCTCCCTTAGCACTCCAAATACCACCTTCAAATGCTCCTGGTGCTCCTCCTCGGATCGACTGTACACCAGTATGTCATCGAAGAAAACTAATACAAACCTCCGCAGGTACGGCCGAAACACCCTGTTCATCAAGGATTGGAAAGTGGCTGGAGCATTGGTAAGCCCAAATGGCATCACCAAGAACTCATAGTGCCCCTCGTGTGTCCTGAACGCCGTCTTCGGAATATCCTCCCCTTTCATCCTGATTTGGTGGTAGCCCGACTTCAAATCCATCTTAGAGAACACTACTGCTCCATACAGCTCATCCAGTAGCTCATCGATCACCGGAATGGGAAACTTATCCGGCACAGTTTCCTTATTCAATGCCCTGTAATCCACGCAGAATCTCCAGCTACCATCCTTCTTTTTGACCAGTAGTACAGGACTAGAGAAAGGACTCACACTTGGTCTGATAATCCCCGCGTCCAACATCTCCTTAATCAGCTTCTCGATCTCGTCCTTCTGAATTTGGGGGTAGCGGTAGGGTCGCACACTAACTGGTGGCACCCCCTCCTTCAGAATGATTGCATGCTCTTGCTCCCTGAGTGGTGGTAAGCCTTGAGGCGGTTGGAACACCTCACTGAACTGTTGTATGAGCGGTTGTACTGCCAGAGGAAGGCTTCCCTCATCCCCTATACTGACCCTCTCCAAGCGCTGCAGTTCCACCAAATATCCACCTCCCACCTCCTGTATGGTTCTGATCATGGATCTAAGAGACACGCCGGTCCTGGATAGCCCTGCGTCGCCTTGGATCACCATCTTCTTTCCTTCCACCATTAGCTCCATCCTCAAAGCACCCCAATTTACTTTGGTCTCCCCTAAGGTCTGTAGCCATTTCATCCCCAGGATGACATCAGTGCTCCCCAACTCCAAGGGAAGAAATTCTTCCTTCACCTGGATCCCCTGAATCATCAGCACTACTCCTCTACAAACTCCCCTTCCCATTTCTACCTTTCCTGTGCCCAACATCACTCCATAGCCGCCTGTATCCTCCAGTTTCACCCCCAGCAAGTCAACCATCTGAGTGGAGATGAAATTGTGGGTTGCCCCACTATCGATCAACACTATCACCTTTCTATCAGCCATCTCTCCCCTCACTTTCATAGTGTGATTTGGAGTGAATCCCACCACAGAATTTAGGGATACTTCTGCTAGATCCAAATGTAGTTTCTCCTCATCCTCCATCTCTAATCCACTTCCACCTCCCTCCTCAGCTTCCTCGTCATCACAGACGGTGAGAACCTGAAGAGTTCGGTCCTTACACCTATGCCCTGGCATGTATTTCTCATCACATCTAAAACACAACCCCTTTGCCCTCTTCTCCTGTATCTCCTTCTCGGTTAGCCTTTTGAAATTTCCCCCTCCAGTTCTCTCTTTGGGTATTTCCCTCAACCCCCCTGTTGCCGATGCCTTTGAAGCTAAGAAAGTAGTGGTCATCCTGTAAGATCCCCCAGAATTGCTTCCCCTAATCCCCTTCTCCAGATGCTTCTGGTCCTCCACCAGCTGAGCTAGCTCCATGGCCTCTCCAAGGTCTCGTGGCCTCATCACCCGAACTGCTGCCCGGATCTCTGCTTTCAGCCCCTTCATAAAGTTTCCTTCTAACACTGTCTCTGAGAGCCGATCCAGTCTGCTGGCCAAATACTCGAACCGATCACGATACTCTGCCACTGTCCCTTCCTGTGTCAAGGCAAAAAATTGCTCATAAAAGTCTCCTCCCCTGCTGGTTCGGAAGCGTTCTAGTAGACAGTCCTTGAACTCCCTCCAGGTGCGAATGGGTCGCCTCATGTCCCGCCATTGATACCACGCCAGAGCCTTCCCTTCTAAGCACAAGCCTGCAGCTGTCAACTTTTCCTCCTCAGTCAACCCATTGACTGTAAAGTATCTCTCCACCTTGTAGATCCAGCCATGTGCGTCTTCGCCCTCAAAGATGGGCATCTTCAATTTTCTCACTCTCGGGTCACCACCGTGTCCCCTAACTCCTCCATAACCTCCTATCCCTCTAGGAGGAGGTGCTCCCCAGTAGTCACGATCTTCCCTCTTACGATCATACCCGATCCCTTCATCACATTCCCCTCTTCTTCTTTCCAAATCAGCACCACGGTGGTAAGCATCGTCCCTTCTCCCAAAAAATTCTGCACCCCTCCTTTCATAGCCCATACTCATCTCCTCCCTAGAAAGCGGTTCTAGAGGAGGTATTCCATCATCTCCCTCGAGGATCTCCACTTCCGGGTTCTCCCTCCCCCTTAATGGGTTCGGAATTCCTCCTCTTGAATGGCCGCCTGTGGCCTCCCTTGTTTCCGATGTCACCGGATTTTGTTTGTCTTCAAGCAGCTTCTTCATCATATTCTCCAAAGCAGTGAACCTTCCCTCCATCTTTTCATGAATGGAAGCGAATTGGTTGTGAAAATCAATGGTTCTTTCCTCCAAATCAGCCTTCAGTTGGCCTATTTCTCCCTCCAGTGCATCAACCTTCTTTCCGGCCATCTTCCCTCCACGGTTTTACAAGAAGAACTTCTTGAGAAGGAAAGAAAAATTGCTGAAATTTTCAGATTTCCGCCTCCAACAGTCCCAAGACAACGCTCTGATACCAATTTGATAGGAAATACTTGAGTTCGCAAGTAACCCTAAGGTAATACTTGAGTTCGCAAGCAAACCTAATCAAGATTAGCACAAAAACAGAGGAAAAACTGCTGTCCCAGCAGTTTGACAGCACCCTCGCAGCAGATTTTTGCACCAAACAGTGGAAATAAGAGAAACAAAGCAAGATCTTCACTAGTAGATGCAAGAAAATAAAGAAAGATACAACGTTCTTCGATTCGAGAGGAAGAACAACTCTCCACAAGTCTCTAGCAAACCCTAGAGCCCAAGCACACAATGAGATCTCAAACTTTTCATTCAAATTCAAGATGAGGCCCTAATTCCCCCCCTTTCCCCCTCTTTAACTCTCATCCCCATACAAAATTCCTAAACAGCCCTTCTATTCAAATTTCCCCCCCTTTCCATTCAAAATTTCCCTCCAACCCTTGAATTAACTCCATGTGGGGCCCGCCTAGAGTAAGTAAGGACCGGAGGGGCCCGCCTAACACATTCATCAAGTCAACTAGCATGCATTGCATTAGAAATAAATTTAAACAAGTCTAAAATTTAATTGCATTTTACTTTAAGTTTGATATTGCCCAACATAAGTTAAGGGGCTAATTAGGAATCTGCTTTAGATGTCGACCTCAACTCTTTAAACTTAACTTAATACAATATCCCTATCTACTCTTTCATATAAGACTGGATACATGATTTTAAAGCGACTAGGTGGTTAGCAGGCTCCCAAATCCAAGCTGGGGTAAGTCCAGATCCTGCATTGCATTAGCTAGGTTCAGGTCACTATTTTTAGTACCCAATTTAAACATAGGTTCTGAAGTAGGTTTACACTATAAGATCTCAACCTTTTGGGAATCTAATCTTAACCTTCTAATAAAATTGACAACTTAAACTTAAATATTCTTCAATTCAAATTCAAGTCCAACACTTAGGATAGATTGAGGCACTTCTGAATTGTTTCAGAATCTCAGGTGCATCCTGCCCTTCTTAATTTGATTCCAGAAATAAGTGATTAACTTTGATCCATTTCCTGTTGAATTTTCAATCCTCGCTTTCTTTGATATCAAACTTTGAATTATAAATGAAATTTCTTCCACTATTTTAATCGAGAGTATTCGTAGGAAACCTCGGTTTCCCTACGATGTAATTAACTACGAAATCTTGAGCTCGTATAAGATTTAGAAACCCAGATCAAATTTTTAAAAATTAAGTTTTTTTTCAAAAAATTCAATTAATTATCTTTGGGAAAATCAAATTCGACAATTATTATCGTCATATTCAAATGATTGATAGTAAACGATATCTTTTTTCTCTGGAAAGATATATCATTCTATTATCATAATTTTGATTATGAAATTAATGATCCCTTTGTCCAGATTAACATAGTCAAACATTCGATCAAATTTTTTTTTTACCCTTCAGGGTCATATGTGATTCTTCCCTAAGTTTGACTACAATAATCATGATGAATTCAAAGTTTTGTAAACCGAACCTACCTCCCGAGGCGATATATTATTTATAATGAAGTATTCAATTTCAAAATTAAAATTCTAGCAATTAAATTCTCCGAAAAAAAAATTTAATCTTTTTCAAAACTCCAACAAATGCACTTTTTAAATCAAACAGTCCCAGTCCCCTACCCCTTTAGCGGTCAAACAATTATCTATTAATAGATCTTCATAGTCAAATTTCATTTTGATAGTTCAATTGATCAATACAAAGCTTCGTTGTGCCAAAGGATCCACTCAGATCTATTGGATATACTACTTCAATGAGTTATCCCCAATCACTGTGCTTAACTCTATCTATCAATGACCATCAATCAAAGGTGGACAGACTCCTCCACAAATGGTTGCAAGTAATGCCTTCCTTGTGGTAATCTTTAGGAGCTCATTTACACAGAACAACCTTCTAGGCATGTTGCTTAGGGGGGAATTCTTTATTTACTCGGGAAGGTTATCTATGGCCTTAAACAAAATCCACATGCTTGGTTAGGCAAATTTTATATGTTTTTTGTTGATATTGACCTTCCCAATAACCCCACAAACCTTTTAATCTTTATTCAGTGTGCTATCATTCATGTTGTTTATATTGATGGCATCTTGTTCACTGGGAGTGATCATAATGGCATGTTTAGAGTAAAACACTACGTACAAAAGTACTTAATATCAAAGATTTGTGACACTCATGTATTTTCATGGAGTTGAATTTGCTTACAAAAAAAACGGATATTTCTATTTCAAAGAAATTACACTACTAATTTTCTCTTAGAAATTGGCTTGTTGTCAACTGATACTGATGCAGACATCGGTACGAAGATTTGGCGCATCTATCACAGAAGGCATCGTAAATCGACGGCTATAATTTAAACCTTCAATTATGATTTATTTATGAATTTTAGTTCTTAATTAATGTATTTCCTGTTTTACCCCTAGGATAGTTTATGTAAGTGTTATGGCCCAAGGGGCAATTCTATAATTTTTGATTTTCTCATATTGTGGCCTATATATAGGGCCTTTAGCTATTGCAATGGGATGAAGATTTGATATTAAAAAAAATTTGCGTCCACACTTGTGTTCTTTTTGTGAGAGAGCGTGAGTGAGATTCCTATGGGAAGGAATTGGAGTTGTCACCAGCTGCAGGATGGGTCCGGGCTCGTGATTTGAAGTCCCTTGGAGAACGGCAACGGATCACCCGTCAGTCTTCAGAAGAGTCCGAGGCTCTCGGTTCTTGTCTTCTATCTTTCGTTTTATCTTCTCTTTCTTTGTTTTTTGTTTTGTTCCCCCTTTTGTTCCTAGCCATCGTCTTTCTTCCTCCTCCCCTCTCAACCCCTCGGCCAAACCACCATACCAAGCTCCACAAATTTTTCCCCATAGCCACTGGCCACCTTCACCCGATCCCACCCTCTTGGCCACCGACCACCTTCCCCCATTAGCTCCTCCACCGCCGGCCACTCTTGTTTGTCTCCATGAATGAGGAGTCAATGTCACCTTAATGCTTGCCTAAAGAGTTCAAATAATTTAGGAAATTATTTTCATCCTTTGAAATTCGAATTTTGAATTTCAAATAGTTTCCTAAATTAGAAAGCTATTTTAGGAAAGTATTGAATCTCATTCATGATGTAATTCAAACTTAATTTGGGTGATTTAATTTTGGGCGGTTTTCAAAATTTCAAATTCCAATAATTTGAAATTTGAATTCTTTCCTAATTTATCATTTCATTTTTGGAAAGTTTTAAATGACTTCTTTCCTAATTTGAATTATTTCTTTCATAAACCCCAAACCCAAATTAAGTATTCACAATCTAATGCATTAAAATCCCTATTCCCCCTTGCATGCCGCCGGCCCCCCTTCACCTCCATCTTGGTTTAATTAATAATTATTTCCTAGTCTACCATATTGTTTGGAAATTAATTTCAAATTCCCGTAACAGTTTTTCCTCACATCCAAATCCTGAAATCTCCTTTTAATTGCTTCCATCAGTTTGATTTATTTCCCTAAGCTAATTATCACTTTTGGAAACAATTCAAACTCCCGTAACAGCTCTTGGAAAATTAAGGGAATTTATTGAATTAAAATCCATTTAATTCTCCGTGGTCCCGCCGTTCCCCTCTTCTCCTAATTGCTCCAGCAAGAATTTTCCTTCACTCCCAAGCTTTAATCTTATTTCCTAAAACCAGAAGTCAGGTTTTGGAAATAAAATTCCTTTTTTTTTCCTGTCACCAGTCTCTCCCCTCTCTCCCTCTCTCCTACTTCAAGTGCAATTGCTGTTGTAATTCCTTGTTCCAATTTTCAATTCCTTACTAACTAGAATCTGAGATCTCCTCTCAAATTTCTGGACCGGAAATCTGAAATAATTTTTCAGATTGTTAGAAAGAGGCTCGAGGCTATTCTCTTATCTCTTTCTCCACAATCTGAATTTCTTCTCAGTTTTTTTCTCTTCACCATGAAGGCTGAAATCTTCCAAGGCCATCACGTGGGAATTTCTCCACTAGAAGCTCTCCAAATTCATTAAAATATTGAGCCCTCTTCCTCCCAAAGCTGCAGTCAATTTCTGAAAGAAATCTGAATATATTTCAGATTTTCTAGAAGGAATTATTTCAGGTTTTCGGGAGGGCGCTTGGAGTTCGTTCTTGCCACTACTTCTCTCCCCGTTCTACATCAGATACCCCTATGGAGATTTAGTTCACATACGAGAACAAAGTTCTATGGAATCATCTTAGTATCAAAAGTTAGTTGTCTAGTTGATTTGTTTGATTGTTGTCACTTGTCAGGCATGATTTCTCATTGTCATTAGGGATTTTAGCCAAAACATACAAAATCATGACTCTTAATAGGGCACAATGGAGAAAAAAGGATTCATGTAGCCGACCCCACATAATGGGATAAAGACTTGATGATGTTGTTGTTGTATGCAAAATCTAAAACAAAAGCAATGGGAATTGTTCTACATATAAAAGGGGTTCGGGAAAAGGTTTCTGTATGCTAAAATTGAGCTTGTGAATACTAAAGCTTTCCCTCATGTTGATTATGTTGTCTCCGTTGAAGACAAAAAATCCACTTCAGGATATTATATCTTCATTGGAGGAAATCTCGTCTCCTAGAACAGTGAAAAATAACTGGCCAGGTCTAGTGTAAGGATTGATCACATCACTATGACAAACCAAGTGAAATGATGTGATTTAAAGCTCTTTTAATAGGGTTTGCATTTCTGTTACTCAGCCTACTATATTGAGACAATCATGTTTCCATCTATATTGTCAACAATCACGTTTTTCTTAAATGAACGAAACATTTTGAAATTGATTGTCATTTCATGTGGGTTGTTTTGTTTAAAAAAAATATTATTCCTTATGATTCCAATTTAGATTACGCAGAAGATATTTTGAGCAAACCTTAGCCATCTGTCGTTTTCTGGCTCATATAATAAGCTAGAGCTAATATATATTCCTTTAACTTGAAAGGGAATGCTGAGATATGACATGTTAAAAAATAAATGTTAGGAGAGTATTAAATTTAGAAAAATATGTATTTATTCTTTCAAAATTATTGATTATTCTCTCATTTATTTATTTTCAGTTGTATTCATTACACATGCCTATAAATATGCACTAATATTCAGCGAAAAAAATCCACCAAATTCTTTCCTGATAATATATTTTTTTATCATCATTCTAATTTTTGCATATGGAGTTGACTCCATACATTACTCATTCAACAACTTATTCATTTTATCTTTACTGTGACAACTAATTGAACTGTTCTCCTTTTTGAACCAGCTTCAATTTGTTAGGCATCTTTCCATCAGCTGCACTCCAATAAAGCAACGGCAGAGAGGTCAAGAAACTAAAGCAGAATGGCGAAGGAAGTACGTTTACTCCAACAACTTCATTCCCATTATGCATTCAAGACTTGATTGCAAACTGTTTTTTTTTTTTTTTCTTCTTGTTCGAAGTGAAGTATTTCTTGCTGAAAGCACTGGGCTTGATTTCCCAGGTCATGGTCTGGAGCTGAACTCCTTGAATTTGAATTCGAGGATTCTGGATCAGAGAACAGAAGGAACAGAGAGGATTCTCCTGTCATTAGGGAGGATAAAAGTCAATCCACGGTGGAATGGGTAACCATGAATAGTGGGGAAGAAGAGAGACTTGCCGTAAAGAATCACTGGCAGTTCAAGTTTTCTCGTTACTTGAAGGGTTTCTTATGCTACTCCAATCCTATATATATGACTAGAGAAAGGTAAGGGTATGGGAGTCACTGAAAATGTTACTGATTTGCAAATTCAATACAAGTTGTGCCTTATCATTTAAGCCAAATGCATAAGCTTTGTTTGTTTTACCACCATTTTTAAGATGCTTTCGACTTTTGTCTATTATTAACTCTTCATAGTTACACTGAGTAATATAAAAACCAGCTTTAATTCACTCGTACTTATTACATCCTTTGTACGTCAGTCCTAGTTTCTGCACATTGTAAATACACCCCACAGCGAGTTACTTTCACTTTTTAGAAGAAAATTTAAGTTGCTATAACTTGAGAGTTTAAATAATATATATGAATATTTTACTGATTAAAAGGAAAACTAAAATAACGCAAGGACAGCAGGGCAACCTCTAAAAAAGTAGGTCTTGTAAGATATACTGAAAAGACTTTGAGCTTCTTATTGCGAATGCCATTATTATTTATGTGACTCAGATCTGCAGGATAATCGTGGTATCACTGTGTTGTCTTTTTCTTTACATTTCATTTTATTTTCGTCTCCTTTTTTTTTTTCTTTTCCTAACAGTAGTATTAGTATTTTTGTAGTAGAAGGATTATTATTATGAACACTTTTATTTCGGTGCTAAACCTTTCTCATTAAAATAGGAAAGAGAAGGAAACAACATGATGTTTCAAAATTTAGCTGCCAAAACATTCTGGGAAATAACCTGTAGGTTGTGACATTGAAAAATTCAGACGGTCTTTGAAGAAGATTTTATCCTCTCCATACTTGTTAGGATGCTTCTGATGGTGATATTGATTCATTAAATAGTAAACGATAGCTCTTTCCATGAGCACAAAAGTTACAAGTAGAAGTAGTAGAAGAAGAAATACATAAAATAGGAAACGATTTTGTTTGCTAGAGTAGAGGAGTTGGGTGGCCAAATTGGTGATGTCATAGGGAGGAGGCTAAAGTTGAGATGAAGGCTACGACAGGAGCTGAATGTGTTGAAGAAGTGAGTGACACAAGGTAGAGCTTATCACAGCAAGGACTGCTATCCAAAACCATCAAAGGAAATGATATAATTATTTTCAGATGTTAGCTTTGAAATAGAAAGAAATTTGCGAAAAAGTTTTGGAACATGAATGAGAGGAGTTAGGAGCAGAGTTCGTGACGGTGTAGGAAGAACACCTTTGCCAGAATGTAGAATGAGCAGCGAACTGCTATTGCCGACGAGTACTTGATTGGAGCCATTGTAAGAGGAAGGTTACCGAACTGATTGAATATCAGGTGTCAAGTGTGTTGTTGTGCCACTGTCCAGGTACCGGGAGAAAGAAGAGCCACCTGTATTAGCACCTGTGTTAGCAAGTAAAGCTTGATTACTAGAGAAAACAGGGGGAATATGTGAGTGGTTTGTTCTATGCCAGCAATTGAAGGCGGAGTAACCACGTTTTTCACAAATAAGGGATGAATGTGAAAGAGGCTTGATTGTAACATCCACAGGTTGCTTCGAGTAAGGAGGCCTAAGATAAAGCAAGTTCTCTCTCTTTGAAGCATAACATTAAGCACATGGTAAAGTGATGCCCACTTTGGTAAGTTTAGAATTATAATTCGACATGATAATAAACATGAGATTTATAAGATTATAACCTAGCTTGTGAAAGAGTGTGAAACTTGGGTTACCTAATCAAAGAATGATGGGTTCTACACCTCATTTAAACAAAAACACATATCAAGGTGGTTTGCAAACTCTTTATGTTCTTAATCAAATTCATGGCATAGATGGGGCTTAAAGCATCTTGATTGTCTTAGGATGGATCTTACAACCTCGCGCTATTTACAGTGGCTTAACTTTGGATATTCATCATAAATGGATTTGAAGGTCTTATGTATATTCAATTAAATTTATTGGCGAAAGTCATGTATTGAATCTTAAAGGCCAAGAGTTGGGGCTTACTCCTTTATTATCAAAGATGCACATAAGCATGATTTATCATCCTGATTTCAGAATGGCTTATAAGTGGGACTTACTACCTCTTTTTGTGAGGAAAATTTAATTGTGGGTCTTACTACCTCGCAATATATGCAAAATCTTATTCAAATGTATAACCAAATATATTGGTGAATGTCATGTATTAGATCCTACTTATTAAAGATGCTTAGAGCTAAGATTTATCATTTCAATGTTAGAAGGGTCTGGAATTGAGACTTACAGCCTCTCAATTATAGAAAAGCTCATTGTTGGGTTTTACAATCTCGATCTATAGCGAAGATGCCACAAATTCGTCCATGTGTCAAATTAATTGAGTTATTTAATGAGTTGGATAAGAGGTTATGGCTTGCAACTTTACTAACGGAGATGCTTAGAGTTGAGATTCATGACCTCTTAATTACAAGGTGACCTAATTATAGGTCTTATAACCATGCCCTATAGGCGATATGGCTCAGCTAATATGTACCAAATAACTTCGAGCATATTTTTGCCTTAATATAAATTACTGGGAACTTTAGGGAGTATGTTAAAAGCTTCTACGCTCAGGAACCTACTTTGGCTTGGCCTAATTTGATTTGGCATGCCAAATCTGTTCTCCGGTTTTCTATTTGCTCTTGGATGGCTGTTATGGGAGGTTTGAAAACTGCAGATGAACTTCTTAAGCGTAACATCATTGTCCCTCAGAACTGTGGATTTTGTCACTGCGCTCCTGAGAGTGTTTCTCACTTGTTTTTTGAATGCTCCTACACTTTCTCCATTATCACTCACATTATACCTGCAGTGCACGGGTTCCTCCTTAGGCCGAATGTGCATCAACTTCTTGATTGGATTGAGGCTTATTTCTCTAATAGTAAGTTGGATAGAAACTTTCATCTCCTTGCTGCCTGTTGCTCTATCTATTTTATATGGAGAGAAAGAAATAATAGGAGATTTGGGGCTTCTTCTCATAGCTCTATTACCACTGCTTTTGCTATTAAAAGTGCTGTTCTTGAGAAGGTTTACAAATGAAAAAATGCCACTCATCTGTTGGATCTGCTTTGATTTTCTTATCGTGGCTATTTCGATGGTGGCTGGTATTCGATTGTATTGCCTGTGGGTACGCCTCGGACGATGATGTACCCAATACATGCTCCCCTTGGATGGCGTTTGGGGCAACCAGGGGATCACGACTGACGGATCCTCCTTTCTAAGTCCAGGCGAATCTGTTTCGTTTCTATGGGCTGCTGATGGAATTTTTGCTTCCTCTGTTTCCTTTGTATCTCTGTTGTAGTTGGTTTCTTCCTCTTTTATTTTGGGCTTCTTTAAGCCAGCCTTCAAATAGGCTTTAGTATTTCTTTTAAATTGTATCCTCATTTTGATTAATATACGGGCTCTGCCCAAATTTTCCCCAAAAAAAAAATATAAATTGTGCGCTGAGACTTAGATCTCTTTATAGTAAAAATCCTAGAAAGTGAGACTTATAAAGTGAAAGCATTAAGAAAGTTCTCCCAAACAAAATCTTATGATCTTAAATGTGAGGGTAGGCTTAGGTGCAAGTTTTACTACTGCAAGTCTACAAAATTACAAATGAAAGGACCGACGGAAGTGACTTACAATCTTGAGATAGATCCAGTAGGGAAAGGGCTTATGCCCTCCTATAAATGGATTTATTATTCTGTGTGGAGTGCGGAGTGCGGAGTGCGTTCGGAGACCAATAAAAATGCGCCACGTCATCCCATTACTGGGTACCCAGCTCGGTACCCTCACTCGGTACCCCTATATATCGTTAGGTACCCAGTGCTTAACCGGACGGTTCTCCCGTACGGTGTCCGTATAGAATAAAAGCTCCTATAAACGAGACGGCTTACTTCTTTTGTCTGTTGGATTATTTACTGTACGTTACACGAGTGGTTTGCGCTTACAACTCTCGTAGTAGATATGTATATGAGCTGGTGGATTACAACCTTCCATTTGGAAGGCAGCCCAATGATGGGTTTTACAATAATGTCATATTACTGTTTAATTATATCATAATTAAGATATTTTACTGTTTAATTATATTTCCTAATTTAAGCTAATTTATTTGTGAATTATAAGAAAGTAATTTATTGGCGATTTGTAAATTTAGAATAGCACTTGAGTGAGATTTTAATTAAATTATTAATATTTTCTTAGTATTTAGTTATGTTATTCGGTATTGAAGATCATATGAATTCTAAAATAATAATAATTATTATTAAGGATAATTATAGATTAATTGTGTTACAATTATGCCTATTACAGTTGTAGTATGCTATTGTGTTGATTACTTATGCTATAATTAAATTTTAAATTAATTAAAATTATGAAAATGTTAATTAATATTGATAGTATTTTATTAGGAATTGGTTCAGTTTAATTAAGATGAAAATTTTGTTTCAATTTAATTTAAAATTATAAATTTTGATTTTAACTATATATATTATATCTTTTATGAATTGGACAATTGTATTTAACTATGCATCGATCAACTAAGAGGTTAAGATATGCTGCATGAGAGCCATTCAACTACTTATAATGTTTTTTGTTGACATCAAAATATTAACGATAGTAGATGTGTCAAAATGGGTCAACGGGCCGAGGTCGGGTCCAAATCGAATTGACTCGAGTCTAAACATGTTGAATCAACTCGGCCCGATTTTGTAAATGAATCAAGAATGAGCAGGAATTCCAACTCGAACTTGACTTGTTGGGTTATCGGGTTTACTTGACCTGACCTACTAACCCGGAATACAAGAACTAGTTCAGGCGCAGTTTGCACAGAGTCAAGCGGAAGCAGGTTACTGATTTCTATACGGGCACAGTTGCGAGCATGGGAGGGGCTGGAGGCGAGTGGATCTTGCGCGTTCACGAGCGCGGGAACCCTCCAGGTGATCACAAGTGGGGATCACTTGTGCCGTTGCAGGAGCAGGAGGTGACAAGGGTGGCACATCTTCAGAGTTCGGGTCAACCTGGGTTGATTTGGGGTTTCTAGGTCAACTTGAACCCATTCCGATTTTATAAACTGGTTGGAATCTTGAACTTGAATTCGACCTGTATGGCGAATTTCATGTTCGGGTCAAATTTTGACACCCATAAACAATCATGAATAGTTAAAGTCATTTCTGTCCAATTTAACCCAACTTGGTGGGTAAAGTTGATCTTGTGAAGGTTATTGCATTTAATATCTTTGATCAACTATTCTATTAAAATCATTATATATGCATGCTGATCAATCGTCTGATCCTTCTTCTTCTTTTCTTTTTGCACGAATCTTAAAGCATATGTATATGAAGGCCTTGAACCTCGTTTAAATATTGTTTTCTTGTCATTGCTTTTAAGATAAAGGAAACATTAATAAAAGAATAAAAATATTAACGATATATTCTGATCAAAATTTTAATCAGATAGATTTTAATGTTCTTCAATATACTTTAAGATTAATGCATTGTATAAATAAATTATATTACATAAATATTAAAATAAATTTAATTTTTTTAATTAGTAGATTTCCAAATAACTTTGTTTTTAACAAAAATGAAATCTTTAGGGCAACGACAGAAGCACAGTGGGAGCATGTGCCCCTAAACCCTAAATTTTGGGAAATTATTGGGTTCGAACACCGGACGACGTCCGGTACCCAATGAAAATGCGTCACATCACCCCCTACTCGGGCGGTACTGTTCAGTACTGCTCGGTACTGTGGAGTACCGAACTCAGTACTTCACAGTACTGAGTTCAGTATTACTCGATACTTTGAAGTATCAAACGGTAACATCTGTCCGGTGTTCGAACCCAATAATCTCTCCTAAATTTGATGAATTATATATATAACCTAACAGATATTCCACTGCCAAATCTTGCCTTAGTGCATTGTCCTCATTTTCGATTGAAATACGCATGAGTCTGAGGATTGGATGAAAAAAGTTAATAGTATTTGTTTGGACAGTTAGGCTAATTAAGGCAGACTCACATACACATCACATACACCAGACTCGAACCTAAGATCTCTTAGTTGGTATCTTATGCTCTCAACCAATAGGCCAATGTGAGATGTGTATTATTAATTTTTTTTAGTATCCATAAGTTGGGCCCCCTCATAAAAAAATTTCTGGCTTCTTCAATTCTTTAGGGGTTGAAAGAGAGACCCTATAATTACTTTAATTATGATCATTCTTTAAATTCCCCAAATCATATCTTCTTCAACTGGGGACCAATAACTACTAACATTCTCTTAGCCATATATGGTAGCTTCCCCTTATTCCCTCATTAGCATAATTCCATTTTCATGAAATGAATTTAATTTCATTAATTAAATTACCTATTCAAGCTTCAAAATTATTTGTACTTATAAGTATCATTTACAGCATAAGATTAATTGTTTTCCTTAACTCCTGATTCCTCCCCTCCTCTTTTTATTCATTTAAAAAAGTGGACTCTAAAGATAAAAGAATTGGCTATTTTTCTTAAGCTTAATTAGAATGGTTGCAATGATGCTATTGTGTTGCAAAGTGCTCTATATCTTACCCACATTGTGAAAGGTTTGATAGAGCCTAAGGACCAAAAATGAATGATTCTAAAGTTTAGCTTTACCAAATAACAGATATTGGAAGCATTTATTGGAGAATTTAAGTGATGTTCTGTGCTCATGAGGCTGACCACATGCAAACTAGAACAAAGTCAACAATTTATGACTCCTTTAGAATTAAGTAGTTTGTGAATAAGTTTTTTTTTTTTTTTCATTAATTAAATTATTTTTTTGGTCTTTATATATTTCTTCATATAATTAGTAAAATAAAAAATAAAAAATTAATAACACCACCAAGTCTTTATCTTGCTGCATGAGGTTGGTTATATGAACATTCTTTCTTCATTGTGCCCTATTAAGAGTCGAATTCCCTTTTAAATCTAAAAAAATTATCACTTCTAGTATTTTCTAACATAATCTTTTTAGATTTCTTTCTATCTTTCTTAACATTAGTTAGATATAATACTCTCATAATCTGGTTGTAGGAAGGCCGACATTTTATGTGACCAAACCATCTAAGACGACTCTCTATAATCTTATATGCTAGTTGAGCTACTTCGACCTTTACACGTATGAACTTGTTTCGTATTCTGTTTCTATGTGTAAACCCACTTATTCACTTGGGCATCAGAGCCCTGGGTCTTGGTTAGGTACCCACGCTCTGCGCTGGCAGGTTTTTTCCACCCACGCCCACCTATGGGTCATACCCACCCACACCCATCCACTTTCTACGCTTCTTGAATGCAATCTACCACGGATTAATGGCCTTGAGGTTTTTTTGTCGTTTTCTCTGATTGCAAACTTTCGAGCCACATATAAAAATATATCGTGGTCGCGACATGGTTCAGTATTGTGCACTGTGTTGTAAGGATTACTATAATATACTGCATGCATATGGTGATTAGTAATGTAAATTAGTTTGTCCTCTTATGTTGAGTACCTGCCCATACCCACCCACGAGGTCATAGGCGTACCCATACTATGTGGGTGGGTGTGAGTATAGATACCCAATGTAGGGCTCTGCTGGACATCCTCATCTCTACAACACTAAACTTAATTTTATGCTTTTTTACAACACCCCTTAATTTTATGTTAAGAAAATAAAAATTATAAATTTAAAAATTATTTTATTATATAAATCACAAAGGTTATATATGCAAATTATGTGATAAATCAAAATATTGTTCACTATATATTCAACTCAATAATAAATAAATAAATATTATCAGGAAAATAAAATTACGTGGGGTGGCTGACACCCGTAATCATGAGGAGGGCGGCTGGCCCGCCCTCCGCCTCTGTTCAAAGCTATTAGGCCACTCCTTAATTTAAAAGTAGGCCTAGCTCCGTGGTGTGGACCCAACAAGCCTAAATAAAATTGGGCTAATCGGTCCAATTAAGGCCTAATTAAAAGGCTTAGAAGTTAAGAGCTTTCTTATATCTAATGCAGTGTTGACTAAGTGGTTGTTTAAAATGGAATATCTTACTACTAATTTGTTCAACTAATTGATAAATGTAAAAAATCAATGCGAGAGAAATAGTGATATATTAAAAAGATCATTCTAAATAATGGACATTCAAACTTTATTCTCAACAAATTAATAGTAAAAAATAATATTTTAATGAGGCAAAAAAAAAAATCAATTCTAGTTCAAAGGGACCGGAATCAAGCATGTTAGTATTTGAAAACTTAGTATCATTATTCATCTGGAATAATTTTTTTACTACTTTTTATAATACTCATATGTATAATAAATTATTTCAAATGTATCAAATACTGTAATTATTTCTTGATCAAAATAAATTCAATAATTTTGTGATCCATTCCAATCAAATTCAAATTCAAACTAAATTCTCTGCCTCAAAGTTCTTTCCATCTATCCAATCTATTTCCAGCGGCAAGACATTGAAATATTTTTAAAATATTTTTTGTAAGTTAAAAATGGAATTCAGCATTCCAAAAAGCTCTATCTGCACTATAGTTACTTTGGTCATGTGTTAACTCGATTTCATTTGGGATAGTTTTTTTATTGTTTTGTTTTCATACTTGTTGCGGACTAGAATATACACGGCGATAGAGTTAAAACACTTACATCTCAGCGTTGTATGAATATATACTGCACAAACAGAGGAGAAATAGCAACACCAGGATTTTTACGTGGAAAACCCTGAAAGGGAAAAAACAATGGGGTCACGCCCAGTTGAAATAGTTCCACTAGTGTTCGCTTGAAGTACAAGAGGCTGGCTCGTCCTTAAAATTTAGAACGATCAGACTACAATGAATCTCTTTAGGATTGAAAGTCAGTTACAACGTCGAGCAGAGTTCCGGGGTTGTTCCGAAGTTGAGCAGAATTTTGACGTCGTTTGGAAGTCTGGTAAAATTCCGGCGTCGGGCAGAATTCCGTCGTCACTTGGGAAGAATTCCGCCGTCACTCGGGCGTTCACCAGAATTCCGGCGTCACTCCGGCGTTGGGCAGAACTCCGGCGGTGGTCGAGGAGGAGTTATTCCCTCCTATCCTTCTCTTCTCTTCTTCTTCTCTTCTTCTTGCTTGGGTCCCCTCTCAAGAGAAATGAGGGGTTTATTTATAGATTTCCTGGAGTGGCATAGCTTGTAAATAGATGTGAGATCAAGGGCAAATAGGGAGTGGTCGAATGCACGGCTAATATTGAATCCTTTGATCGTGCACCATTCATCAGACATTTGAAGGTCTTAATGATGTCGGAATTTGGAGATCTTGGGCTCGTTGGATTCGACTCGTCGAGCCGCTCGATTCAACTATAAGCTCATTAAGTTCGGAGACCGTTTGGCAACTCAATTTGTGGTACGAACTTTCCAACAGGCCTTCGGGTGCTTGATTTGGACTTATTTTGGCTCGAATTGAGTTGAATTTGGTGTCGTTGGGTTCATATTTCCGAGACGCTCAGTTTGACTATAAGTTTGCTGAAATCGGAATTCAGATGCTCCCAGGTTTAATTCTTGAAGTTTCCTGCTCGATTTTGCCTCGAGATTCGTGCCCGATCAAGATAATTTTTTGAGAATATATCAATACTGTAGTTATAAATTTTATGTGGCGATTACTTTTTCATTGATTTCAAGAAATTTTTGTGCTAGAAAGTTGAATTCTACAACATTTTTTGAAAAAGTTGCTTTCTTCACAGTATAAAAATTGCAACCGTTTCAAACAAATCCTTTGTTGAGATTTATGTTGATCATTGCATGCTAAAAGATATAAAAAATCAAGATGGTCCATTGATTCTTTACTGATAAACAAAAAGATTCATGATTATTTAAAAGCCTCATTTTAGTCCCTTAATTTTTTAAATAGGAACCCAAATAATCCCAAAAAATGATTAATTTGATCCCTATTTAAATAGTCAATGATATATAGTTAGGAATTATTTTAATACTTAAAAAAATTAATGGACCAATTTGGCCCTTTTCTCAATTGATGATGGAGGGACTCGGGTTGCTACGTGCTTAAATGGATTATTGGTACAAAAAGAATATTGGTTTTTTTTTTGGGTAAACCCGGAGCCAAAAGGCTCATATATTAAGAAAATAAAGTTAAATTACAAGTAACCAGAGAGAACAAAAACCTAACAAAATTATACACAAAGACAACCTTAAGCAAAGGAGTTGCTGGGAATAACTAAAGACTCAGAAAATAAGGCAAAAGGAAGATCGTTCAGGATAATCAAAGTGTACAGAATATTCCCAGGCGGTGGCACTGGATGCCAGCAGAAGTCCACCACATGAGTAGCAGCCATCACAGTACCTCCAGCCTTCATCAGAATCAGGCACGGATAAGCCAGGTTGCCCCGTAAGGCCGTCCATGGCTCATAATCTTCACCTTGCTCATCATCGTCGGTATGCCCAGCCAATAACTCCATTGCCGAAAGTTGTCTTTGACGTATACCCGAGAAATGATATGCTGAATTATCACAAAAAACTGGATAAAGCCAACAGCAATAAGGACTGTATCCCAAAAAATTATCTTCCCAGGTCTGAAATATAGTGTGTAACCAAAAAAGTGCTAGTGAAAGATTGAACCAGCACAAGAAGCAAAACTCCAGCCAACGGGTGAACATCAGAAACCTTAAAAACCCGAAAACTTCTGCAGAATATGGTTTATGTTTTTCCATTTTGATGTTTTGAATCTAACCGCTTCTTTGATTGTGCAAATGATAGTTGTGATATTGTTCCTTTTCGAAGAGAATCGCCTTTGGTTCCTTTCTTTCCAAATATAATAAACCATACAACTAATGGTAAGAAAACAAAAGTCTTTCTCAGGTTTAGAATAAAACACAGCATTGCCAATAAAATCCAAAACCTGAAGCAGATTCGGCCTGAGCAAAAAGGAATTGAGGTCCGGTAGCATAGTTCTAATGATGTAGAAAGAGAACTCACAATCAAAAAATAAGTGGTAATGATTCTCTAAGTTGCCAGAACACAAAGAGCAGTTCATATGCACCGGGATTCCTCTAAAATGTAAGTTGTCAGCAGTTTTAAGCTTACCAATCACCGCCATCCAAGTAAAACAAGCAAATTTAAGCACATGATGTTGATGCCATATCATAGGGTGCCAAACAACCTTAGAACAGCCAGAATAGAAATGTGCAATAAAGTTATTAAAAGCCCATTTAGCAGATCCATTCCATAACACCTCCTCCCTACCCGAAAACTGCACAGCTTTGATAGAGTCAGCCAGCAAAAATGGAATAGAATTAGGCAAAGTCCAAATACCATTGGTCAAAAGATCTCTAACTAAAACATCATCCATGCCCGAGCCAATAAAATCAGAGATAACAATGTCTTTGAGCCAAGGATCCCACTTGAAAGAAAAAGTAGAAGAATGACAAACATTGAAGGTAATCCTCTCTTTGATGTTATTAGCAGTTTGAGTTATTTTTTGCCAGAATTTAGAAGCAGAGGATGGAGGAGCTTTCCAAGGAGATAGATATTTGGCCTTATACCAGCCACTTAACAAATTCTTGGAATTATAAAATCTGCCCAGAATGCCACAAGAAACTCCAAAGTAGATAGCATCAATGGAAGGTAATCCCAACCCTCCATTAGCTTTAGGTTGGGTCACATTAGACCACGAAATTAAATGCAATTTCTTCTCCTCCAAGTTGTTATGGAATAAGAATCTAGAACAGAGTCTGCTAATGCTCGCACAACAACTTTTGGGTATAATAGACCCTCTAATCCAGTAGGCAATGGTGTTGGAGATAGTAAATTTCAGAAATTGAACCCTCCCTGCAAAAGAAAGAAATTTATTTTTCCAACCATCAAGAAGAGCATAAATTTTGCTCAGAAGTGGTTGAAAGTGAGATGAGTTCAGTCTTTTAGTAGAAATAGGAAGGCCCAAGTAAGTGAGGAACATGCTGACATTTTGGATACCAAGCTCATCACAAATGATTTGATTGTTCCTATCTGACTTGGAGAAGATGATAGCACTTTTGTTGGCGTTAACATGAAGGCCAGATAGAGAACCAAATAATTGAAGACATCTGTTAAGTTGAGAAGCATTCTCCTTGGAAGATTCCCCCACCACTAAAAGGTCATCAGCATACATCAAATGATTAATGTAAAGGTCTTTGCACTTTATGCCCTTGAAATGAAGCTCAGAACTGCTAATGAGAATGTTGGATAAACTATCCATAACAATACAAAATAGAAGAGGTGATAGGGGACAACCTTGGCGAAGACCAGAAGTAGATTTAAAGAAACCTTCAAGAGAGCCATTTAGACAAACAGAAAAGTGAACATCAGTGATACAGCCCTTAATCCAGGATACAAAAACAGCAGGGAAACCTTTTTGAAGAAGTCTAGCTAAGAGGTATTCCCTAGATACAGAATCAAATGCTTTTTTGATGTCCAGTTTGGCACAAAAATTCTTATGGGATCCCCTAAAATCCCTAAGGATCTCAGAAGCCAGAATAATGTTATCAGTCGAGCATCTTTCAGAAATGAAACCAGATTGACTTTCATGAATAATATGAGGTAGGACCACTTTAAGCCTATTTGCAATGATTTTAGCCACAATTTTGTATAGGACATTGCAAAGAGAGATGGGTCTATAGTCATTAATGTTGGTAGCATGAGAAGACTTCGGGATAAGAGCAATAGCCGTAGCCTTCAAACCACGAGGCATAGTAGAAGTAGTGAAGAAATTGTTAACTGCATTGAAAACTTGAATCCCAAGAAGATGCCAAGACTTTCTATAAAAAGCATAAGTAAAACCATCCGGACCCGGAGCAGAATTCTCCTTCCCATCAAAAACCGCAGTTTTAACTTCCAGGAAGGACAAAGGGGCCACCAGCATATCCATGTGACTAGAATGGACTAACTTTCCAGGAGGAATGTTCAAAGGATAAGACAGTTGAGCAACAGGAGAGTTAAAACTACTCTCGAAATGTTTGATAATAGCAGAAGAAATGTCGCAAAATTTTGTAAAGTGCCCTTCAGAAGTGGTAATCTCTTTAATGTTGTTGTAGTTATTTCTGCTTCTAATTCTGGCATAGAGAAAACCAAGGTCATCCTCTCCTTGAGTGAGCCAAAGGGCTTTAGCCCTTTGAGCAATCCAAGAATTCCATTGAGCTTGCAAAGAAGCAAGATCATCATTGATAGTTTTCAGGCTATTATTAAGATCCCTATCCAAAGGCTGACTTTGAATCTCAACAAGACATTGATGCTGCTTACTTCTTAACTCCAACAAAGAAGATGTGAGATGAGAGGAAGAAGCCCAATTTTTACTTTTGAGGGCTAACTTGAGGTTTTTAAGGCTGTGGCAGAAAGCAGCCAAGGGGCTTCTAGAAGATCTAGAAGAAAAAGCTGAAAGAACCTCATCCCAAAAACCATCTTTGTTAACCCAATAGTTTTTGAACATGAATCTGGCAGAAGTAGGTTTGTCATTAGTAGATTTCAGGATTAAAGGACTGTGATCAGATCCCAGAGAGGCTCCAACAGAGTAGTAAGCATTCGGCAAATAGTCAAGGAAGGCAGAGTTAACCAGAACTCTATCCAATTTAATGTGAATTGGGTTGTCCACCCTTTGATTGAACCAGGTATAAAAAAGACCTGTAGAAGATAAGTCTTGAAGCCCACATCTGAAAATCATATTGTTTAGCTCACCCAGTCTGCTATTGGTCAGAATAGCACCTCCTCTTTTCTCCGATTCAAAATGACAACAGTTAAAGTCTCCCATTATCACCCAAGGCTGATCCAAAGGAGGGATATTGTCAAAAAGATTATCCCATAGGGTTTTCCTATCCTCCATAGTGTTAGCAGCATAGATAACAGAAAGGTATACAGGCGGGAAAGAACCCACCGATAACACTCCATGTATAAGTTGAGAAGAGGAGTAAAGTTGATGAAAAGAGAACACAGAATTGTCCCATTTGATCCAAATTCTACCAGGTGTAGAATCCAAAAAATTATTACAGCTACCTTCATTCTCAAAGAGTCTATGAGAACGCAAAAACCACAAATCATCCATTGATGAAGCATCAACTTTAGCTTCCAAAATGCATAACATCTTAATGTCTTGATCTTTAATCAAAGATCTGCAAAAACTGACTTTGTCTGGGCTATTAAAACCCCTAACGTTCCAACTAGCTATAGTTGGCAAAGACATTAAGAAAATTGAGATTTGGCCTTCTTGGCCGATTTCCCTTTGGGAGGTTTAGACTTATTAGGTGACTTTCCTTTGTCAGCTGAAGCCCTGGTGTTATGAACAATAGTATCTTTACCTTTGGAACTCAAAAGATCAGGTTCCGGGACAGAGCAAGAAGCCGAATCAGCTTCTGAGGTGGTGGTCAGAGAGTCAGCTGGGGTTTGGTCCTCTGCTTGGAGAGAAGCAAATTTGTTTAAGAGAGTAATGTTGGGAGATTGGAGGAGTCTATGAGGAGCTTGGGAACCAGAGGAGGCAGATTCTTCTGTGGGAGAATTGAGGTTAGGTATATGGAGGTTAGATTCAGGCGGAGGGTTCGGAAAAGTGACAGTGGTAGGAATAATGTTGCTAGGGGGGTTGGGAGGCAGTTGTTCAGAAGGAACCGGAGGAAGATCAGCCTCTGTAAACTCAGGAATCGGAACAGCAGTGTTGTTAGATGGCTTGGAAGGGGGCTGAAAGGAAGGGGAACGGTGAGTCCTGTTAGAATGAGCTCTGGAGGAACTGCGGCCTCTAGGTTTGGGAGGTTTAGGGGGTAATACAGGTTGTGGATTAGGGTTTTTGGGGCATAAAGAAAAAGGATGGATCAGAGAACCGCACCCTTCGCATTTATCAGGTTTCCAGTCGTATAAAACTTTCAAAATAAGATCTTCACCATCTAAGTCTAATGGTATTTCATCATGTAAAACAGAATCTTTAGTGATAAGGACACAAACCCTAGCAAAAGTAAGCCTCGTGCGATTGGCAGTAAGCGAATCAACCGAAATCGGAACACCGATATAGCTAGAAATTTTAGAAATACCAGTGGGGGTCCATAACGCGAGAGGAAAATCTACAATTTTGATCCAGATGGGGATCAGAGTAGATTCATCGCGTTTCGGCTTAAACTTCGGTGACCACCTTTGCAAAATGAAGGGTTTTCCCAACAGGAACCATGGACCACCCGAGAGAATCATTTCCACATCTTCTTCGGTAGAAAATTTTAACAAGAAAAAACCATCAGCAAGAGAAAGGAGAGTCATAGAACCTTTTAGAGTCCAAAGCCTTTGCATGGATTTGAGCAATCTCTCATAGTAGGGTCTAGGGCCAAGAGAGTACCCGATTAAAGCAGAAGTCCAGATGACCTTGGTTTTCTGTTGCTCAAGGAGAGGATGACTCCGACCGGACGTTCCTCTACGTCCTTGCACCGGATGTAATAAAAGTTCTTGTTAGAGAGAGTAAAATTTTTTTCTTATATGAAAACTGTTAAGAATCGATCAATTTGCTACCTAATTATTTCTCATTTCTTTTACAGAAAGCGATCATAATTTGAGGCAGACGATAAGCAGGGCCGGAGCTAATCTTAGTTTTCATAAGAACAATTATCAAACTTATAAAAAAATAAAAATATATATAAGTTTGCAAAAATAATCTATTTTTCATATAACCATTTTTCACAGACTTATTTGTTAGTATTAGAAAAGTTCAATAAGCCTTACTTTATTGAGAGTATTAATTTTTTTTAGGGGGGGGGGCAACAGTACACAATTCGGCCCTTGAGGATAAGTAGTATAAATTTGGACACACAATACATAGAGAGAGAGAGAGAGAGAGAGATGAGAAGAGAGTCAATATGATATGAAACATTTGCATTACTACTCTCTCTATCTATCCTCGCAAAGGCTACGAATTTGTTAAATTAGTAGGTGTTTGAATCACTACAATAAGTCATACAAAGTGATGTAAAAACTTGATTTATTAGTAGTGTATATATCTTCTTCCTACCTTTTCTCTTTCTTCCACAATGCAATGTGTTTTGAAATAAGAATTAAATTAGGGAAAATAGAGTAATGCATTATTCCCCAAATAAAATCTTAATTTTTTTGAGATTTTTCCTTTGTATCATTTTATTTACCATTAAACCAAAGTTTTAACCTATTTTTTATATTAATATATTAATTACAAGCTAAATATGTTTTTTAGATTAAAAATAATCAGAATATTATCATATAAATTCTTTTAAAATGAGTTAAACATTTATTAATATAATTTTATTACTAAAATTCATATGAAAATTTATATTATGTTAATTTAAAAATATATCTAATAATTTTCAAATTCATCAAATATAATTTATATTAAAATATTTTAGCTCAAATTTTTTCCATTGATCGATCAACCCATCAAAAAAGTTTTTTTAAAGCGGCAATTAATTAAAATAGGAAAGCATTATTTTCGTGTTAACTTAATCATAATCTTCCCCCCACCATAATCTCTTCTGATTTCATTTATCTCATACTAAATTAAGGCCACCGCCACCTTTCTCTTTCTATCTCTTACTGAAATTATTCTCATTACTGTCGCTTCTATATATAACCGATCAGAGAGACACAATGAGAACAAATCAGAAGAGAGAGAATAAGCGATCAGAGAGTCCCAAAGGGCATAATCTCTCTCTCTCTCTCTCTCTCTCTCTCTCTCTAAGTTCTTTCCTTCTTCATCTTCTTCCTTCCTTTTAAGCAAGCAAAGAATTCACATCAGTAACATAAAACACCATAGCAGAAACCTCAAAGCAGGAAACGAACACTTTGTCCCTCAAGAAAATCGCTCTCTCTCATTCCCAATCTCTTTCGATCAGTAGAGTAAAGAAAGAAAGAGAGAGAGAGAGAGAGCATGGGATATTTCTGTTCTTCATGGTTCCAAACCCTTTTTCTCATCCCCCTCCTCCTCCTGATTCCCACCGCACTCCTCCTTACCCTACCCCCAATCTCTCCATCACCGGTAACTCTCTCCTCTGCAGCCTTCCGCCTCCTCCCACTCCGCCGCTCGCCGGAATCCACTGCACTCGCCTCCTCCGCCACCACCCCTGTACGGCACAATTCAAACCGATCACACTAATCTTAATGCTCATAAATTCGTCATTTAATAAACATCGATCCCAATGCAGATGAAACGGCTGGCGAATCCCGGTCCTGAGAACGAGCTCGAGGCGGAACTCTCCCGCGCGAGGGCGTCTATCCGCAGGGCCACCGCCGGCCGGAGAAATTTCTCCGGCGTGTTTAGCCGACCGAGAGTGTACCGCAACCCCGCCGCCTTCTACCAGTGAGTGTAAAAAAATGATTATTTTCTTGATTTCTTTCTCTCTCTAGATTTTCTTTTGGATTCTTTTTTTCTTGCCTTTTCACGCTTGGCGACGCTTGCTCGTTACGGCGAAGTGGTCTGCCACCTCGCCGCATGATTTCCAACTCTCTTGTGCTCGGCCCGCCGCGCACTCGAGAGCGTGCTTGTCGTTTTTTGATTGAGCCGCGGTGTACCGGACCGCTTCCGGTAGCGAGCCTCAAAAAGAATATAAAAGAAATTTATAGTGTATATTTATTACCTAAAATATATAAAAAATTATATAAAAAGATATTTCAGTTTCAAAATTATGAGAATTGTTTTGAGAGGAATTTGTTTGATTTTTTTTGTCCGTCGAATCCAATATTGGTATGTCATTCTGGCTGCATTAAATTTAGATTTTGTTTGGGAGAAATTATTTTATGTGTAGGTTGGACTCAGAATAATGTTTTGAGGTCAATTAGAATGCGTCACATATGTGGTACCGAGCTGCAGTGTGGGGCAGTATCGAGCAGTATTAAGCCGTGGTATCGAGCGAATGAGTGAAGTGGCGCATTCTGATTGATATCCGAACTGCATTTGACATCTACACATAATAATTAATCTTAGTTTCGGGTGTCTTTCTTTTTTTGCTTCTTAAAGCATATTTTTAATACAAATTATTTTTATACCAAAAAATGACTCTTTAAGAAGTCATAAGAAATCCGTCTCAAACGAAACCTCAATTTCTTTATTTACAATTTTGATAGAGCAGATGCATTGCATATGATATATGTTAAGAAAAATAGAGACGGATCTAAAAAGATTTTATTAAAAAATATTAAAAATGATTTTTATTATTAGATTTAGGCTTAATCCTACTAAAAAATTTATTTACTCCATAGTTTTATAAAATTTAATCAAATTCTTTCTTACATATTTGAAAAAATTAATCTAAAAATATTTTGATATAATTTATATAAGATTATATTTAAAAGCTCTAAAATTTAAGCTGAAATTAGTGCTTATATATGATAATATGATATAATAAATTACTCTAATTTTATTATAAATGTAAGAGAAATCAAGTATATTATGAACCAAATTGCATCATAGTATTCTTACAAAGCCTATATTTATATACAAAACATACATTAGTTAAAAAAGATGGGGATTTTTATGTAGATATAAAAAAAAAAATCTTTTTAATATGTATAAATATTTTTCCTAAGATTTTTATTACCATAATTATAATGATATAAATATTATAAGCTACAGTGTTATTTTTAATTTAAAATAGTTTGATATAATATATTTATTTCTACTAATATTTAAAAATTTTATAAATAAATATAATTATTTATTCATATTAATTCAAGAAAAATAGGATTGAAAATCTTGTTTTTTTTTTGCTTATTCGGCGTCTAGGAGCTATCTGGAGATGGAGAAGCGGTTCAGAGTGTACGTGTACTCAGAAGGGGAGGCGCCGCTGGTACACGCTGGGCCGTGCAAGAACATCTACACGACAGAGGGCCGCTTCATATCTGAGCTAGAGATGATGCGTCCGGGAGAATATTCCGGCGGCGGCGCTGCGTCGTCGAGGATGTTTAGAACGGAGGATCCCCGGCGAGCCCACGCCTTCTTCCTTCCCTTCAGCGTGGCTCAGCTCGTGAGGTACGTTTACCGCCCTAACACTTACGACCATGTCCCCATCCGCCGCTTCGTCTCCGACTATGTCAACGTGGTCGCATCTAAGCACCCTTATTGGAACCGCACTGCCGCCGCCGACCACTTCATGCTGTCCTGCCATGACTGGGTACGCACCAAGTTGGATCTTTCTAGAATGATTTATCTTAATTTATGCCATACGATTTTAAGATTAATTGCGTGCATGGTTTGTTTATAACACACGACATATTAATGATTTAATTCGTATATTATAAAATTTATTTAATCTGGCGTTTTGGTGATACTATCTAAGGGTTTTAAAATGAGTTTTTAGTAGGTTTTGGGTCAAACCTGAAACTAATCTTCTTTCAAATGATCCAATCTGAACCCGATCAGATCTGACAAATAGGGCAAAAATTCAGATATGGACCCAACCCGTTGGGTTACTAGGTTGAATCAACCTGACCCGTACTAACCCGCTTGTCCGAGCAACAAGTAAGCTTTAAAAACGGGCAACGATGTATGTTGGACAACGCAATTGAGGGCGGGAGCAGAACCGTGCGATGCAGGACTGCATGAACGCAGTGCAAGGCTAGGAGCTTGTGTGTAGTTGCAAGATTGCGAGCCCAATCACAGGGTTGTAGTGTGGGACTACGGGGCGAGAAAGGCAAGTGGGATGCGGGCTATTTTTGGGTTAGCGGTTTGACTCGAACATAATCTGATTTTTCAAACATGTTAGGAATTAGAACCCTAACATGACTCATTTGTTAAATGGGTCAATCTAAATCCAAAATTTTCGGATCGGATTTTCTTATTATGTCATTAATTGACACCACTAATAGAATCTTATCTCCTAATATTTTTTATTAAATTTATAGATTTGAAATTTTATATCTACACAGTGGAGAAGAATTTTGAGGCATTAGTCAAGAAAAGTCTTAGTTCGTCCATTCAAACAGATATTTGATACTGTTATTAAGAATTAAGATGTTGCCTATCCACTCAATCGCAATCAAACAATTGAAGGATACATCATCAGTATAAGGGATTGTCATTCTCTGCTTTTTTGGAAGTGATGGGGGCAAAGTTTAATGATGAGAGCTTTGGCACGCAACCCTTCGATGGAGTAGAACTAGAAAATTAAGTTTTCGGTAAAGTAGTTAAGTATGAAGAGTTTATGAAAAATTATAGTATGTTAAAATATATATAATTCCGGAAAAAGTGATTTTTGGTAGATTTTTCATGGAAAATTTTTGGCCGATAAAAGCTGTGTAAAGAAAAAAATTCCTACAAAAAATAGCCTGAAAAAAAAAGCAAAAAAAAAAAAAATCCATTTGTCCGGGCCCACCCGCAGCGGCCCGCCTTGCCCACGGTGGCCTGCTATGCCCCCACCTGCTTGTGGCGCGGCCAAGCTGCCCGCGCCCGCCAGCCCTGCCCAAGGCGGCCCGCTATGCGCCCCCTGCCCGCGGTGGCATGAGCTGCCCACGCCCGCCAGCTCTGCCTGCTCATAGGCCCCACTGCCAACGTCTGCTCGTGGGCCCCACTGCACGTGCTGCCAACATGACGGAGATAATTATTAGGTCCGATCACCTGACAGATATATACATCCGGATTTCTCTTTGTTTACAATAAAATCGCAATCAAAGCGCAACTGCTACAGTACTGTGATTTGACTGTAGTTTATTGTAGATAGAGAGAAATCTCAATGTATTTCTATTTAGGTCCTAATAATTTGCCAATTGGAAGGGTTTTCAAACCAGCGCAACTCCAAAGTAAAAAGTGTTTTAATTTGTTACTTCAGCACAGGACTCTTTATGTTGTCCGTACTTTATATTCGATAATTATACATAAATTAATTAAGATATTTGCATTTATGTAAGAATATTTTAGCATTTATCTAAAATTATTATTTATTTCTTACTATAATTATTTATTATATCTGATCAAATACCCTAAATATTTTTCTTTAAACCCCTCAAAGCTGATTTGCAGCCTACCCGTAAATTTTGTTCTTTCTTTCACAACTGCGCAGGGCCCCCACGCATCACGTGCGAACCCATTACTGTACAAAAACGCCATTCGAGCGCTCTGCAACGCCAACACGTCGGAGGGATTCCGGCCGCGGAAGGACGTGAGCATCCCGGAGATAAACCTCGTCTCCGGTGACATGCCTCCAGAATTTCTCTCTCCGTCCCCGCCGGAATCCTCTCCACGCCGACTTCTCGCCTTCTTCGCCGGTGGGGTCCACGGCCCCGTCAGACCGATCCTCCTCCGCCACTGGAAGGGCCGTGACCCGGATCTCGAGGTTCACGAGTACCTTCCCCCCGGCGCCGATGCCTACTACTCCTATATGCGGCGATCTCGCTTCTGCCTCTGCCCCAGCGGATATGAGGTCAGCATTTAAATTTTGGGAAATTTTTATGTTATTATATCTTATTGTTTAGATATTATCAGAATATATTCATAAGAAAAAATGTTAACTATTACTATAAAAACCTACAACGACGACAACAACAACATCAAGCCTTTGTCCCACTATATGGGATCAGCTGTATGAATTCTTTTTCGTCATTTCGTTCGGTTAAAAAGTTAAATTCTCATTTAAATCTAATAAAGAAAGGTCATTTCTAATATTTTCTAACCAAGTTTTTTTAGGTCTACCTCTATTTTTCTTAACATAAGTCAAATCAAATACCTCAACTTTCCTAACTGGGTCATCAGAATGCCTCCATTTAATGTGACCAAACCATCTAAGGTGGCTCTCTCTAATCTTATCTTCCACTGGAGCTACTCCAAACTTTTCACGTATATGCTCATTTTGTATCTTATCTCTAAGGGTCAAGTCACTCATCCACCTAAGCATCTTCATTTCTGCAACACTTAACTTAGTATTATGCTTCTAATATAAAAAATCTAATTCTAATATTTTTTTAATTATTTGATACTAAACATTTTGGTTAACTTAGCTCATCTGAGGAAAAAAATATGAGATATATACAAATAATTAATCAGAAAGTTGTAGATAATTATGTATGTATTCCTCATTGATTGCTCAAATATACTATCTTTACAATTTTAGGTAGCGAGCCCTCGGGTGGTAGAGGCCATCTACGCTGGTTGTATACCTGTGATCATCTCAAATGGGTATGTATTGCCATTCAGTGATGTGTTGAAGTGGAAGGAATTTTCTGTGATGGTGGCGGTGGAAGATATACCGCGATTGAAAGAGGTGTTAATGGCGGTGGGGGAGGAGGAGGTGATGCGGTTGATGGCCGGAGTTAGGGCGGTGCGCCACCATTTTGTACTAAACCACCCGCCTAAGCGATTCGATGCATTTCACATGATATTGCACTCCGTGTGGCTGCGTCGCCTCAATATAAAGGTTGCTTAAGTTTGGGATTTTTTAGTTTTTTTTTTTTTTTTTTTCATTTGTTTCATAGGAATAAAACAAGAAGTTACACAAGAAATAAAAAAGATTTCGAAAAGGTTTGAGTTGGGGTTTTTTTTGTTTCGGTGTTGTTGGCTGCTTTTGATCAAATGAAGCCAACTTTCTATCAACATAAACATATATGTTGATTGGATTAATTTTGTATGTTGATTTTGGCTATGAATTGTATATTTCGTGTTTAGTATACATTGAGAAGTAGTCTTGTAATTTCTATTGGTTTATTGAAAAATATTTTACTACAATTGTCAAAGTCTTGCCTGATTCATATTTATTCCATTTTAGTTGTGCTTTTTTAAGATCATCTCCAACCAAAAAACTCATTTTCCACTCCAAAATACAGTAAATTTTCAAAATGCAATCATTCTTCTCCAATAGAACTGCATTTCTTCTTCTTTCGTGCCCTTCCTACGAAGGTACCCATCTTTGATGCGCTTTTCTCTTTCACGTGCTTCTTCGACAAATCTCGCAACAAATTTTTTTGACATAGGTGAACAGTCCGACGAAAATATTAACGTCGCACTGTTCACCTACTAAAATTTGGCGTGCAATTTGAAATTTGAATGGAGCAAATGACGGGCAGGTGTTATGAAGTTCGGCTGGAGATGATCTTATTAAACAAAATCGCTATTTAATTAGCATTTCATACAGAACAAGAACACGAGCATCAGGTAAATGATCGACATTACCAACATTCCATGCGGTATTATAACTCCGAAAAAGGCGGTTCTGCGTCTTCAATATAATTCTTATAACGTACGTGTGACTGTTCAACCAAAAAATATAGTAAAATTACATACAAAAATAAGGCATGGACGAGTGACAAAAATCGTTATATAAACGAGAGTGGCAACCAAAAAACACAATAAAAAATAGTACAATCTGCAGACCAAAAGACACCATTCAACCTTTTATTCTCACTTCATCAAAAAACAAATATGACAAACCACTTCAAAGGGTTAGGCATGCACGCCAAGTTCGAGCCTCAATGTGAGGCTGATGGCATTGGATCCGTCGCCGATGAACTGAATGGGCCCTGCAAAATTACACCAGAGTGCTAATAGTATTATTATCCTGAAAAAAAATAATTTATATATTATATAAATAATTTATATAATATTTATTTTAAGGCAGATTTAAGAAGTTTAGTCAGGATATTTGGACAATTTTTGCCCCGAAAGAAGCTATGATTTGGAAAACATGAGAGTAAGGAAAGTACCAGGGCTGATATATCTGTTCTTAATGGCCCATTCATCCCTCCTAGATGCAAATTCTAGGAATGGTGCGCCTAAAAATAAAAACAGCCATCGGTGAAACCATTAAATGTGCCGAAGGAATTATAAGAAAAAAATGAGAGATAGAGAGGGGAATTTTATCTAACCATCAAGTTCCACCATTGCTTTCTTGATCACAGGCTTGAACTTACCTGTAAGATAAAGGAGCATCATCATCGTCATAATTGAACTTACCATATTATTTGTATTCGGATAATGGGTGTATGTCGAGTATACTGAAAGATTTAAGAAATGTCTTTGCGGATGTTTATTACACCAATCAAAAAACTCGTCAATCTCATAGAAATTATTCTATGTGGAGACCAGACGCATAACTTTGTCTGGAGACTAACCAGAATGCGTCACGTCAGCAGTACCGAGCCGTGGTACTGAGCACAGGGGTGAAGTGGCGCATTCTGGTTGGTCTCCAGACGACGTTCGACGTCCGCACAGAATAATTAATAGCATAAGTGTGAATTCATAAACAAAAACAACCGTGAACAAGATATTGAACATTAACCTTAAATAAGTACGACGATTCCCATAAGACCAATTGAACTTTATTCATTGCATGCACAAATTAGACAAGCCAACATATTGCATTAAATAAGACTCAATATCCTGAAATAATTAAACATTGATAAGAAGAGACCAAGTTTGCACTTTCACGTTTCCTTTATATAATTCCCAATCAACGAAAAGTTGACAGTTGCTGTAATAAGTATATCAAACATGAAATTTAAGCCATGTTAAAAAGCATCATAGAGTGCAACTTTCCTCATCATAAACTACAAATACTTGTATCTAGTCAAGGCAAATGAGCATCCATTAATCCTTCTAACATGTTACCCAGCTGAAATTCTTATGATATGCTCAATCTGAAAGGCTAATGGTTAAATGCAGTCCAAATATTAATGTTGAGCATGTATTTAATATAGAATTTGGTGTGAATTTCTTTCTTTCTTCAACATATAATATGTTTGAAATATAAAAAAAATAAAAATCCATCATCACTATCATCTATAGCCCTATCCCAACCACTTGGGGCTGGTATTATCAGTCCATATATTTTATGTCCCTGCTGAGTGTTTATGTGAAATAGCAAATCTATTCTTCACAAATCATTTTAAACAACTTTATTCATGTTAACCTTAAGGCTCTATTAAGGGAAAATTTACCACTGCTTTGCTTTCCAGACTATCGTCGCACTATTATTTAGCTTCTGCGTTCTAATTGCCTTCCAAAAAATTCAAGGCTGAAAAGCTAATTTTACAACCAAATTCGCTAGAGTATGGTAGATGTAAAGAAAGCTACTAATTGATTTTTCCAAAAAAGAAAATATATATGACGCTACCCTAAGAGTTTTCAATAAGTTACTTACCTCACAATTTTACAACCACATTTATAAAAAGTTGCAACCTCTCTAAACAAACTCTATCAAACTTTCTTCCTAATCTTTTAGCATGACTTTTATCAACTCATCCATCTAAGGGGGTATATTTTTCTACCCTCTCATGTACATATACAAATACAAAACACCTAATTTTATTTTTAATCATCTTATCTTCAATAGATGTCACTTCAACCTTGCCTCAAATACAATCATCTAATAATTTATACTTACTGATTTCACCACACATCCATCTTATAATTATCATTTTTGTCACACTCAAACTTAGATATCTATAACTTTTGTATAACCCACGTCCAAATCCATACAAAATTGTCAACCTAATTGTGATTTTATAACATTTACCTTTAAGTCTCTATGATATCCTCTTACCACAATTTTTAAAACATCATTTCATTTTAACCATCCAAACATAACTATGGAAGCTAATATGCAAGTGTATTTATATTCTTATGTCTAATAGATCTATAAACTACAACATATCACACATAGATTCTTATAAGGTCCCTATCTTCTAAACATTAACTTCTTTTCTTTTTAGTTATTTCAGTGAATGTTTCATTAATTAAAGCTAAATATATAAAAAAACATACTCCAAGGCACCTCGCTTTGACTATCTATCGTTAGTAACAACATAACCAAAAGAAAAAGATATATTATATATACTCAATGTTGATACTTGAAATATACCTACCATAAATGAAAACTATTGTCACTACAAAACTATTTTTAATACTAACAAAAACTTTATGATACACATCTTTATTAATATCAGCATATTTGCACACATATCTATATAACTTAAAGCACATCAAATCAATTTCAAAAAGTACTAAACCATATGTCTTCTCATGATCAATAAAAATTATATGAAGGCCAATGATTTACACATAACTTCATTAATTATCTTAACACAAAAATCATAGCCAAAATGAATCCTCCAACCATGAAGCAAATTTGATTCACTAAAATTAATATAATTTTTGTAAATATTACTTTATCTTATAGCTCATTGTATGATTCATAAGTTTTATTCCTCCATAGTTCATACAATCTTAAACATCATCTTTGCTCTTAAATAATGCACTAAAATACTTCTCTACAAATTTGGCATCGGCTTAATCTTCAAAATTTTATTGAAATAATTTGTTAACTAGATCAGTGCAATATCCCGCATAACATAAAAAACATCATAAAATCTTATATAAATATAAGACTTATCATTATACATATTTTTAAAAGTTCTCATTTAAAAATGTATCAAAATATAATTTTATATTACCTTAGGGGTGTCAATTCAAGTTGATGAGTCGAGTTCAAAGTCTAACCCAAATTTGACCCAATTGAAAAACTTCTCGACTTGAACCCGGCCTATTTATTATAATGGTCAGATTATTAGACTCAAGATGAACTTGCTTGACTCAAACCTGACGCATGCAATCCACTTATTATATGATTTATATTATTTTATCAACGATACCCAATTAATCGAATATGACCTAGAGGCCATGAAGGGCTGTTAACTAGTCAAGGAGATGATGCATTTTAGAAATAAACAAATTATTTTCGAGTTGATTTTAGGTTTTCGGATCAACTCAATTCCAACCCAAAAATTTAAAAGTTCTACTTTGTTCATTATTTGGATCAACTTAAACCAAGATTTATATAGACAGAGGTTGATATTAGGTCATTTATTAACAACCTTATATTACCTTCATGTCCTATTATTTTTACTTTTAATGCTTTATAAGCTGATCAAAATCCCTAGAGCTTTTATCATTTTCCGTAGGTATTCTATATATTTAACTTTCCCAATCTGTATATTCAACATTATCTTCACAAGACTACTAATTTTCTTATAATCATTATAAGTCCCATCACATTCAACTTTTATGATATTTTAAAAATATAATTTTTCATTAATAATCCTTTGTAACTCCTTATCCACCACAAAGTCTATTTATAGACTCTCCGAGTAAGCATACTGTTATTATACAATTATAAGCTTCTATGAAATCTAAAGCATACATCTTCTCCAATTGCATTTTTATAAACTATTCATAACTACCATCAATCCTCTCATAAGCCATCCTACTAAAACCTACATACCCGTTTAGAACACATCCAATAACCATCTTCTTTCTCTAAGGGTTGTTTGGTTGCTCTAAAAAAAGGAATCTTGTGTGTAAAAAGAAAACTTTAGAGATGTTTGGATGAGTGTAAAAGGAATGCATGACTTTACTTTCTTTTTGTTTGGTTTGAAGTGAAGTTAATACAATGTAAAGTGCAAAATAGTTGTAGCCGGGGTGGCCGACGACCAGCTGTGGCCGGTGGTGGCGGCGGCCTGAGGATGGTGGTAACCAGCGACATAGGGGAGGAGGGGCAAAGGTGGTGGTGGCGATGGATTGCGTCAGCCGGTGGCGGAAGGGAGCTGTGACAGAGGAAGTAGGCGGCGGTAGATGGCCAGGGCAGTGGTCGATGGCCAGCAGTGGCTGACAGGAGGTGGCAATGGTGGTGCGTTAGCGATGTATTTAGAAATTTGAAGAATTCCAAATTCACCCAAAATGCACTAGCTGGTGTATTTGAAATACACTCCTTTTACAACCTTCATTCATTTTAAACCAAACACTAATATTTTCAAAACCCTTGTATATGAAAAACTTTACACCCTAAATGCAGTAAACTAAACAACACCTAAAGCATCTAAATTTTATGGTAGTTCATTCATCTCATCCTAAAATTGATTTTTTTTAATTATTTTCTAATCCAACTTGAGGAGTAGAAGCACGAATCACATTCATAATTTCCCCATTGATAATTAACTTAGGAATCATAATATCACAAACTATGATGAGGCACGCCTCAAGGCAGGCGCATTAAATGCTTTTTTAAATCATGCTTTGATGTAACCCAAACATAGAAGTGTATATTCAAATTGTCATCTTAAGTTAAATATAACAAGAATAATGATTGGCGTGGAGTCAATCCATTTAAACCGCCTTATGGTTGGCAGTGCTGCCTTAATGGATTTTTGAATGTTTTTGCTAATTTAATTTTTTTAAAACTTATATTTTAACCCCTATCTTTAAGGTTTAATTTGTATATTTAGACTTAATAAGGCATGTTAGCATTATTGATTATTTTGCTTTATTCAATTTGGAGTGTCCTTCCTTTCTAGCATGGAAGGCTTAATGGCCTAATGGTTGAATTCCTTAGTGAGGAATTTTATCATTATCTCCTCTCTCTAACCGTAGATAACACTACATAGTGCTAGTGCTACTAGGAAATCTCGTTCCTCTTGAACAAATCAAGTTCAACCCACTAAAAAGCTAAGTTTGACTTGCTTGATATGGAAGCGAACAAGCTTGAAAAGATATTTTGAGCTTGCAGTTTAAGCGAGCCAAACACAAATAAACCTTTACTCCACACACAAACTTTATGTTTTTACAATTTTTCATAATTTTCAATTCAAATGAGGAGAACATATCTATTTCCGCTATAGTTTCTTAAACCTTGCACCTCTCTACAATCGTAAAACCTAAGCTTTCCTTCACAAGCCCTTGGACTTGCAAGCATAACAACCTAAGCCCTCTCTCGCTCCTTCCTGCACAAATATATACACATACATAGCTCTTTTCTGCCACCCCTTAAACTCCAACACAGTCTAGCCCTAATTAGCCTACATCCTCTTCAAACCCTTCCACCATCCTTTCCAATACTGTCATAAAACAAAGTGGCAAACACATTTATTTAAAAAAAAAAAAAAACCGCTAACCCGAGCACTAAGTTAATGAATTCAAATGAACTCCATTAGCCTAACTGACACCCCTAATGACCCCTTATTAGAGGTGTATCATTGAGGCTCATCCTGCAGATTTTCTCTAGATAAAAGTACCAAAAATATTTTATAAAGATTCCATACTAATGCAATTGGCTTTCAATACTTGAGAACAACATTTTTTTTTTTTTTTTTGGGCGGGGGAGGGCAGGGTCGGATGCCTCTCAAAGTCAGGTTTGAATGTCACACTTTAGATACGCCCAAGCTGCTATAAGCAATGTCCAGATCTAGTTTGGTGTTACATTTCCCTTAGCACCAAGGACTCAAAACATCAAAAACACATCAATAGGGAAAATAAAACCAGTGATAAAGGAAATGAAATAAAATACTTATTTACCACAATGAATCAATTATATATAAAATCACAAAATGCTTAGCATAAAGTACCATGTCTCCTCTCGACATCCATTAATGAAGTCAATGCAGTTCCTCCAACAGACCATTCCTCCACAGGGGCAGCTAAATTGCCAACCTTCATAGATACAGAGAAGGCCAGAAAAATTAATGCGATGTTTAAATAAGTGAAAAGTTGTAACAAAGTTGACATTTAAAAGAAAGTTTTGGATTATTAGCTGATAATGTACTCCTATGATATACAATTTTGATGTGTTATACTAAAAATTATTAAATCAACATTATTAAAACATAAAATGAAATTTAAGTGGGATATATTTAAGTCTGTTGAATCTAATATAAACAATGCTAGAGCTAGAGATCCAAAATATAACTTAAGAGTTAAAAATGAGTAGTTCAAATAGGAAAGTTTCTCATAAGTATTACACAATAAAAAAATATCAGTTAAACCAAAATACTATAAAATTATAATTAAATAAGCTATGGTGTACAGGCACAAAAGGTTGGGAGTTTAAAAATTATTGATATTCAAGTTAAACATAAAAAATAACAATATTAAAGTTGACGCATGGCATAATTATGAAAGATTCATCAAGAAAGGATCATAATTAAAAGTATAATGGACGAACATCAATTATATATAGTCCCAAGTAGTTTGGACAAATCAAAAGATATAAAATTCACCACAAGATGAGTAGATAAATTAATATTCAAAAATTAAAAGGAAGAAAAAAAAAGTGTAGACATAATGTACAATGATAGAAGCTATTTAAAAACATTTCCATGAAATAGATTTAACTTTGCAAAACTTAGCAGGAATGATTTGAAAATTAAGAATACAACAACAACAACAACAACAACATCAAGCTTTTATCCCACTACGTGGGGTTGGCTACATGAATCCTTTTTCTCCATTATGACATGTTAAGTGTCAAATTCTTATTTAAATCTAATAAAAAAATGTCATTTCTAATATTTTCTAACCAAGTCTTTTTTATGTCCATCTCTACCTTTCTTAACATAGGCCAAATCTAATACATCTACTCTCCTAACAAGGTCATCGGAAGGCCGCCGTTTTACATGACCAAACCATCTGAGGCGACTCTCTCTAATCTTAGGAATTAGAAAATATATATTTTAATACTTATAGTTAAGTTTATCCTGATCACTCGCTGTTCAGGATCCATAACCCTAATGGAATTAAATATGCCCACTGAGACAGTATTTATTTTATCTTTTCTTTTTCTTTTTTTGGACTTAGATGTGTGAAATGCTTTTAAGAATATTTAAATATCTTAACATTAGTTACAACTTTAAAAGTCTGAAACCGAAGAGCAACACAATAAGTACCACCTAAACCACTAATGTCAAGATTCCTTCAAGTCCATAATTGACATTACTGATGTTATAAAAAATGATATAGCATAGAAAATTTGTAAAAGTCGGCATTGTAAATAGTGTGACTAAACGCTCTACCAAGTAGTGCACCCAAAAAAAACATGGCATAGGCTGCTTGTAAGGCAAATTACAAAGTACAATCAAAACTACAAAAAGATGTGCAAAGAACAAAACCCGAAAGAAAGGGACAAAAGCACTAACTGAAGATATTAGACCAGTCTTCCCATATTGGAGAAGGGCTCCTGCACCAAAGCCCAATGCATAGCAATATGTCGAATCAAAATTTGTAGGCAAACCACACCTTCCTTCATAGCTGTAAGATTTATTACCATGTCAAAATAACAGTTAATATATATGTATGTATGTATGTATGTATGTATGTATATATATATATATATATATATAAAGAGAGAGAGAGAGAGAGTAAAATCAACTTGATGAAAATGAACAGTTTTTAGAATCTAACATAATGGATGAAAGAAGATCTAAACAAATGTACATGGAAGCCTTAGATGTAGCTATCAATAACAAAAGAGCAATAAAATGCATCCACCTACTATATAAAAAATGAAATTACCGAGTACATAATAAGGCTGAAAAGATTAACTCACCCAAAAAAATGGGACTGCCCTTTAAAATTCCCCGCATACTTTCGCTCCAACTTCCGTTTCTCCAATTCAGTTTCAACCATTGATATCAACATTTTTTCAGTCTCTATTTTAGCAACCTAACCAAGGGAGTTAAAGAAACTTATAGCAAGATGAAGAAAAATTTTCATTAAATATAAAATGGCCAATGCAAGGATGCTCCAGGTACCTGAACATTGCCATGAGGATCTCTTTCCAAGAGAAGCTGTTCCTGGATTGCTTGGGGAAGGAATTCAAACAGAATAAGAGACTGTTGTGTGAGCTTCTTTTTCCACTGCCCATCTTGGTCAACAACATCATGAGCCAATATTTCATTTAGCTCGGAAATGAGAGTCTGAACCTGAAATCAAACAAGAAGAAAAATATACAGTGAGATGTACCTACTCGAAGGAATCTGGGAAGTTACAAAGGATGTCACGCTCGCTATAAGGGCATATACTATACGGAAGTAAAGACAATATTATTTGAAGGGTACGTCACCTCAGGGATAAAATCAATTAAGCCTTCGGGAATAAGTATGACACCATAGTTGTAACCAAGTTCTGCACGTTTGCAGATTATATCAGTAATGTAGTCTGTAACATTTTTAAGAGTTTGCTTCTTGGCTGAAACCTGCAACAAATTATAGTCGAAAATGTAAAATATTTTATATGTGTTTCCAAGGCATTCTTCGATAATGATTTCAGATTTATAAGAATAATCATGCAACGACTTATGTTGAACATCAAAGAAGTAAAAGGATTTTGCTGGGAGAGGGAACAAGTAAGTTTTCATCAATGCTGTTTCATTAGAAGAAGAAAACTCACTGCAAAGAATCTAAATCATGAATCATTGGATATGAACTGAAGCTAACCAGTTATCTGGATATTTTCCTGAATTTCACCGTGTGTATCTTAGGGGACGTTTGAGATGATTATTATGTTTTTTTTATTTTTTTTATTGTCTAACATGAAATAAAAATATGATGGGTATTCTTATGCATCTATTATTTTTAAAAACAAAAAATATAAAATATAATAGGCGCTACAGCTCAAGCAGATTTTAGTTCAGCTCGCTCTTCTCTTCCATCACCTTCCCCCAATTTGTAGCCAGCACCACCATAACCAACTTGATTCTCTTATGCCTCCACAGCCACTATATCTCATTGCTGACGACTCTAAACGACAACATCAACAAGAACATAACAATCTTGGTTTCCTTCAGGTTTTCGTCCCAATGGGGAAGATCGAATTGAAGAAGGCATCAAGACATACATTTTGAGAACATGAACGGCGCGACTTTTGCAGGTCCTAAATTCAGCTGTGGATCATGTTGGGGACTCTTCTTTGTTAGAAGCGACAACAATTGCGACAAATCAAAGATTTAGTACGTGGTGAAGGTGGAGATGGGTGTGGGCAATAAAGTCATTGTGAGAGGAGGAGAATCCACCAAAAGATGGAGCAGCCAAAGGAGTCGGAGTTAGAAATTAGGATATAGATCGTTCCATTCTTCTACACCATTCAAAATCATAATAATGCTATAGATCTCAGACCACCCTCGTCACAATCACTCACACAACCATTGAGACCTTACATTTCTTCCTCAATATCTTCCATTTCCATTGCTGAAGCTAGTGTTGTTTCCTCTACGAGATAAACTTATCTAAGTCAGCGAAAAAGTGGCCGCATCCATTACCAAAGAAAAAAGTTGTTTTTTAAATATAAAAACGCCTCAATCTTACTGTTAGTTTTTCAAAACAAATCATATTATAATCTTAACCTTAATTTTCTAACTTTTGAAGGTTCTTATTAGACTAATGTAGATAAATGTCAAATTTGATTCTTATTTCTGACAGAAGTGGAGAAGCAACCAGCAATAAGTACTTCAAGTTTCAATGTGCTTTTAAAAACATTAATCAAAGGTTAAACTTTGAAAACAACTAATAATATGGTGTTCATGCAGCCTGATCACAATAAGATTGTAATGAAATACAATCAATTGAATCATCACGTTGAAAATTTAATGATTAGTAACTGACTAAAATATCTTCCACTAGAATATTATATCATGATATGAGATATCAAATAAAATGCAAGTGAACTAATCAAGCACCTCTTCTCCAATAATTGTTATATTGGGATGTGTTTGCAAAGCACATTCCAACGTGATGTGAGAAGCAGCACGACCCATAAGTCTCACAACTGCATAGAAAAGCAAAATTAAATAAGGAGACATCAAGATATATAAAACAAGTACAAAACTGAATACAAGGCCGCAGAATGATTATGACTGTAATTAGATTTAAGACCACTGAGTTGCCAAATTGTACGTACATATTTTTCTGGAATTTTTTTCCAAAATTAATTTGGAATTACCGAATTAGCCAAGTCAAAGCAGCAATGAAGATCAACATGGTGATTTACCAAAGCCAATGTCTAAAAGCTTAATTTTAATGTTTGCATAGAATCACATAGCTTTGGGTGATATTTACATAAAAATACTGAACATGCTCCTCTTATATCCTAGGTTGCTAATGTGCATCACATTTAAGTGATTGTATTTCATTTTGTGCCAAATCATAAATTTGTCGCATGAAGTAGCTGGAGAATTATAACGAAATCAATAAGATCTGCTTCATTTAGAATAAGTGACATCAGCCTCACATTGTCATCATAAAAATGCCAACAGCTATATCAAACTAAACATTAATTTGCCCAGCCACATAAGCCTATGCTAAGAACCAGTTAAATCTGCATGACTCCTAAAACAGCACCAGGATCCTCAGGAAAGATGAAAGATACAGATGAACTGGAAAAATTAGTCAAAAAAGAAACAAAAACTTACAATGGTAATACTTTCCAGTTGAACGAGCATCTGTCATGACATTTCCAATCATTTCAGAATAAATCTGAAATGCCAGAAGAAGACAAACTAAGTCAGTAATACAAACAGCATAGCCTTTTTTACTCAACAAAAAAATTAAGCGAAAATAAGTCTTGCTTGCATGCCTATAATGAAAGAATGTAGCGAGGTTCATGCCGTTATTTCAACAAGTAAATCAAGAGTGGCAAGCATGGAGGAAGGCAGCTTGTCACATCCAAATCTACCTCAGAACAGAGAATAGGTTACCTTGCAAGCTGTATCAAACCCAAAACTTGTGGGAACTTCCTTGCATTTCAGGTCACCATCAATTGTTTTTGGGCATCCAATAACCCGAGTTTTTATATTCTTTGACCTGGTAAACAAGATAAAGAAGCACTAGAATTCTAGAAGGATTGATAAAAATGAAGGGGATCCAAAATAAATAAACTAGAAATATTTTCATGAGTAAAATATCAGAATCATTAAAACAAAATATCTTAATTTACCTTAAGTATTCAGCAAGAAGGCATGCATTGGTATTTGAATCGTCTCCACCAATAACAACAAGGCCATCCAAATTGAGTTTCAAGACAGTTTCTTCAGCTTGCTTAAACTGGCACAGCCAAACCAGAAAGAAAGCAATTAGTATAAAATGAAGAAACTTGGTAAAAATTGTTTCTTTGAGGAATTATTTCAGATATAATGAACACGAGTACCTGTTCAGGAGTTTCGATCTTGTCCCTTCCACTGCAGATCATATCAAATCCACCCTGTGCTCACATAAAATTTCACTAAGTTATACTCAACCAAGCCGTACATAGCAAAAGAAACTATCAAAATGTATTACATTTATGATGAGGCCGATAGTTGGCATGCCTCGGTAGTCAGTTATAACCTTTTACAGGGAAGTAGCATTCAATGCAAAGATAGCACACAATAGATAGCAGATGGCACTAAAAGTAGGCAGCATTCCATACAATCAGTAGCATTTACAAATCACAGCAAATAGGATATAGAATCAGTTAACACATCCTAAACTAATGCTAAATTCATTATCTTAATACTTTTGAGGAAAATGCAGTGAATTGAGTGTATTGCACATCAGAAAATGATTATTCAAGTTGAACTTATTTAAATTTAAAACAAAACAAACAGATGACATTAAGGGTGTAAATGAGCCCAACTCGAGTCACCCCTGGCTTAAGCTTGATCTTGATTAATCAATCAAATTCGAGATCAATTCTACAACTTTGTATCAGCTCATTTATTATAAAATAAGGAAAAAAGATTAATATTGAAATATTTATCGCAATAAATTAGATGAAAAATTATAAGAAATCAATTGATATATGGAAATGATATACAACAACATCAAGCTTTTATCCCACTATGTCAGGTCGGCTACATGAATCATTTTTCTCCATTGTGTATTATTAAGAGTCAAATTTATACTTAAAGTTTTAAATTATAATATATTTTAAGTGTATTTTATATTAATATTTAGTAAACAAACCAGTTCACAAGCTAACGAGTCAAATCAAGGCAAACTCAAGCTTACCTCATTAGCTCTTGAGCTTAACTCACGAGTCAATCATCCAGTTGAGTCCAAGCTGATTTTACTCAATTACACCCATCTCATTGACCCAAAAAAAAATTTTTTGAAACACTTCAACTAAAATAGACCAATTGAATTAGTTATTTTAGTTTTAAATTAACACACACCTTCAAATTAAATCTAGCAGGAATCAGAGATCATTCTAAGTCTAGATAAGTATTTTAAACCTCATTAATCCTAATATTCTAGAAAGTGAAATTGAGTCTAGCTAGGAGATCAAGTAAATTATCATTTTCGAATTGAGCATGGTTGCACATGTTCACGCATTATAGAGAAAAAGGGAAAATGAGAGGGATTCAGAGAGAGAGAGAGAGAGGCTTTGACATGCAATTGCAAAGAGATTTTTTTCTCTTGGTTATAGAAGAGAAAAGGGATAAAGAAGAAATGGGTGAGATAGACTGGGAGCCATAAGGAGATTTTTTAAACTGAGATAAGAAAGATACTACTACATTATTTAATTAGATGAAAATTAGGAAAAAGAAAAAAGAAAGGTGGTGGTTGGGGGGGGGGGAGAGGAGAGAGAGAGAGAGAGAGAGAGAGAGAGAGAGAGAGAGAGAGAGAGAGAGAGAGAGAATGTTATGTGGTAAATAGTGACATATAACAATAGACAGGAGACCAGGTGGGCCAGCCAATCTAACAATACTTGATCTCACTAATTTGCAATCAATTATATACTCTTCTATAATAAATAAAATAATTTGTTGCTCCCTATACTTTTTAACGATTTCCTAGGTATGAAAATCACATCAATAATAGATATTCTCAATAATAAACCAAATTGACTCTCATTTGAAGTAATTTTGTAGTATGATCTTCTCCCATATTTCCACGGTATGCCCATAGTTTAAAATTGCGCAACTAGAGACGCTCCTTTGCGCAATTCAGCCCTCAAGCGCCTCAATGCCTACGCAATTCTGGCTCCAGGTGAGGCTCACGCCTCACGCGTTAAGTGGTGCGCCTCTAAGACGCTATTGCGCAATATCATGTGACGCACACGCCTCTTTAAACCGGGTCCCACCTACTTAAAATGACTTGTTTCTCCTATTATACCATTCGGCTCTAGTGAACTGAACGAAAATCCTCCCGCAAAGTCATTTCCGTTCGCAAAACTTCCGCTCAGTTTGCTGTCTGCCGCCTCTCCCGCCGGCACCACCTCACGTCGGTGAGCAAGAAGGGTCGGCCGCCCTCTACAAGAACTCCATTATAGGTTTTAGATATTTTTTTTAAGTTCAAGGAAAGTTTTTTCAAGTTATAGAAAATCTAGGGTTTTCTATTGTTTGAGATTTTTTGTATGTTTACGCATTTTTGCAATAGAAAATATGGTTAGGAGAAAGGAAAAGACAAATATGTCATTGTGGTGTGATCCTTCTTGGAAATACAGTGTACAAGTTGATGTTGGAGACGGCGAGAAGACGTATGTGTATTTAAAATGTAATTTTTGTGAGAAGGTGATGAAGGGAGGGGTAACTCGCATGAAGGAACATTTATCCGGCTCATATTAGAATGTAGCACCTTGTGCGAATGTTCCGGATAACGTGAAGGAGGAAATTACAGCTTATATGAAAAAGAGTACGACAGCCAAACATTTACAACAAGAGCAATTTGATGAAAGGGTCGAACATGGTGCTTACTTTGGGAGCGAGAGTGGAAAGAACTCTTCCTCCACTATACATAATAGAGGTGCACGTGGTCCTATAAATCAGTATATAACTACTCCAGGAGAGGATAGAGGACAAGCACATATGATGCCTGCGGCTGGTACCAGAGAGGGTCGACGGCAGGTTTGCATGGATATTGGCAGATTTTTTTTTTTAGAATGTCATACCATTTAATGCTGTAACATCGTCGGCCTACTTCAATATGCTGAGGTTTGTAGGGTTGTATGGGAGAGGGTTGAAGGCACATTCCATGTACGAGTTGTGAATATGGATTTTGAAGGAGCTGCAAAACACATAGCATAGCATTGATGAGATTAAACGGACATGGATTGAGACTGGTGTTACCATTATGTCAGATGGATGGTCTGACATGAAGAGGAGCTTAATTAATATCCTTGTCAATAATCTCTACGGCACTGTGTTTTTACGATCAGTTGAAGCTTCAGATGAGGTTAAAAATGCTGAATTCATTTTCAATTTACTAGATGGGGTTGTTTAGGAGATTGGGGAGCAATTGGTTGTTTAGGCGGTGACTGACAATGCCAGTGCATACAAAGCAGCTGGTAAGATGTTGATGGAGAAGATAAAACACCTGTATTGGACCCCCTGCGCAGCACACTGTATCAATCTCATATTGGAGGAATTTGGTGATTTACCTCAACACAAGAGCACTCTTTCAAGGATGAAAAAGATCACAAAGTTCATATACAAACACTCATGGGTCTTAGCCTTGATAAGAAACTTTCAAAGAAGAAAATCATTCACCCTGCAACCACTAGGTTCGTTATTACATTTGTTCACTGCAAATCATTTTCAATTCCTAATGCAAATTTATTCTACAGGTTTGCCACATCTTATTTGACATTGCAGAGCCTGTTGGATGTGAGATAATATCTTGAAGCAATGTTTACATCAACACAATGGCTTAATTCTGTATGTGGGAAAAAATTTGAGGAGAAGGAAATATGAAGGCTAATTTTAAATTATAAATTTTAGGCTACTGTGACCTACACCATATTGAGCACGAGACCCTTAATACAAGTTCTACGTTTAGTGGATGCCGAGAAAAAATCAGCCATGGGTTTTATTTATAGTGCTATGGATGAGGCGAATGTGTTGATTGCACATAACTTGGGAGGAGAGGAGGTAAGTTATAGAAAGATTTGGGATATCATTGATGCTCGGTGAGAGATACAGTTACACCGTCATCTACATGCAGCGGCGTATTATCTCAATCTTCAATTTCAATATTCAGAGAGGGAATCCTCAAACCCGGAGGTGAAGCTTGGTTTGTATCATTGCATGGAACGACTAATACCGGACCAGACTGTTATGGAGCTTGCAGATTTACAACTTGTTCTATTTCGAAATAAGGAGGGATTTTTTGGTCTGCAAGCAACAAAATCAACTATTGCCAAACGGTCTCCAGGTATACTTATTTTTGTAAATGCAAAACACTTTAATATGTTCTAATTATCATTTTTCTTCTTGAAAATAGTTGAATGGTGGATCCAATTTGGTGATTCCACCCCTGAGTTACAGAGTTTTGTTGTTAGAGTTTTGGGCCTCACTTATTCTTCTTCTGGGTATGAGCGAAACTGGAGTACATATAGTCAAGTGCAAACAAAGAGAAAAAATCGACTTTCAACACTCAGAATAAACTCCCTTGTATATATTATGCGCAACAAGAGGTTGAGAGAAAGGAGACTGAGGAATAAGGGATTGAAGGATGATGAGGACCCTTTGGTGTGTGATGATGTAGCATCTGATAATGAGTGGTTCATAGATAATGAGACAGATTTGTCATTATCAGACTTGCAACTAGAGGATATAAGTGTGGATGTTTTGAGGGGTGAAGCAGATCAGTGGGCACATCCACTAGTACCACACCACACATATTCATTAGTTCTGCAGCACAACAACCAAATAAAGGTATTCCACAACTTTTTATATGCTATTGCATTATATTTATATCAAGTGAATAATTAACATGATAATGATCATTTTTATTAAACAGGGAAGAGAAAAGTGAGTCACATTGAAGATGATGAAGATATGACATACATAGATACAATTGGAGAAGAAGATTCCCTTGAATACCCATTTAGTGATGGGATATGATTGGATTTTATATGTTATTTCTTAATTGTACTTTGAGAGTTTTAATAGACTAATATTTTATAGTTTTGTACTATGGGACATGATTTTATTGCATCTATTTTCTTACTTTCCACTAATTTCACATGTCATTTAGATGTTTTTATTGTATGATAGAAACTTACTATTATTTATCTGTTAAAACCCTGAAATTCTCATTTACGCAATTTTGCGTCCATACCGCCTCGAGGCTTATGCCTCGCCTCACGGATGAAAAATGCCTCTGAGGCTTATTTACGCAATTTTAAACCTTGTGTATGCCTAATATGTTTGTGTTACGCCGGTCCAGCTTGGACCGGCTCAACCTGGACCGGCCCAGCCGGTCCAGTTCTACCGAAGGCGGACAACAAGCCAGGCGGAAGAGAGAGGGAGCCAGGGAGTGGGGTCCACGTGCAATTCAAACATGGATTAAGTATTTTTGGAGGGAGAAGGAAGGGTAGAGTAGTCCTTTTGCTTTTAATTTGAATTAGATTGTATTATTAGGGAGTTATGAGGAAAATTAGGTTTTCATCTGGATTTTGAAAAGGGATTCGTCGTCTAGGTTTTCTTGCTTGGGCTCTTGGCGTTGCCGGAGATTGTTGGAGAGTTTTTCCTTCCTCTCGGATTGAAGGAAACTTGTATCTTTATTGTCTTTTGCATCGACTAGTGAAATCTCCATCGTTTGCAATTGTTTCTACTTATCTCTCTACGATTCTTCTCAGATTTTTCTCTGTTTTGTTGTGCGCGGTGGCTGTTTTCCATAGAAAACAGCGGATTATTAGTGATTTGGCTTAGATCCGATAGGAATCACTTGAAATACTCAAGTGGTACCTATCAAATTGGTATCAGAGCACAGATCCGGACGGTGGGGGGCTGTTTTCCACTGTTTCGCAGCAGATTTTTGCTTTTCGGAAGAGATCCGGAGACCATTTCGTGGTTCCCATGGCATCTAAACGTGTAGAAGTCTTGGAGACCGAAGTGGGTCAATTTAAGGCGGATCTGGAGGAGAAGATGGTGACGTTGAGTGAGAATGTGGAAGGGAAATTTATGGCATTGGAGGAGATGATGAAAAAGTTGTTGGAAGGGCAAGCAAGAGCTGTGCCAGTGGAGGAAAGAGGAGAAGGTAGTGGGAGCAAGGGCAAGGAGAAGGCAAAGCCGGAAGGGGAAGAGGAGGTGGAACTGCTGGGTAGCAACGGAAGAATGCTGCATCGGGAGTCCATCAGGCGGAAGAAAGAGAGGATGATTGGCATCGTCGGAGGCCCGACCCAGTGGACCGGCCATGGGGGATCCATAACCACCATGGCGGGGCGCGAGGGGAAGATGGCTATCGACGTCCGAGGAGGGATGATGAGCCCCGATATGGAGAGAGAGGAACTTGGGAAGATCCCATTGCCTGGGACAGAGGAGGCCATGGGGGGAATAGGGCATACGGGGTGGACACGAGGGCCAGAAAGCTGAAAATGCCAGTTTTCGAAGAGGGAATGTGGATGAGTGGATCCACAAGGTGGAGAGGTATTTTGCAGTGAATGGCCTGATGGAGGAGGAGAGATTGATGGCGGCTAGTATGTGCTTGGAAGGGGCGGCTTTTGCCTGGTTCAAGTACATGGATAAGTGGGATCCGGTGAGGACTTGGAGGGACTTCAAGGAAGCTATCAGGGAGAGATTCAGGGGAGCAGCCCATGGGAGATCTCCGAGCAGTTCTATGCCCTCACCCAGGAGGGAACAGTGGAGGAATACAGAAAGAAATTTGAGAGTCTGGTGGGAGACATGGAGGGCTTATCGAACAGCACGTTGGGGGGAAACTTCATGAAGGGGCTCAAGCCAGAAATTAGAGATGCTGTGAAGGTCATGAGACCTAGAGACCTGAGGGAAGCAATGGAGTTGGCTCAGCTGGTGGAGAACCAGAAGACCAACGCACGAAGTTGGAGGAACAACCACTCAGGAGTCCCACTAGGACCACTACCACTTACTTGGCTCCAAAAGGGCCAAGCCCTAATGTCCCTAGAGAGAGTGGAAAGGAGAAGAGCGGGGTGACCAGAATCTGCTGGAAGCTTCAAAAATTGACGGAGGAGGAGATGCAGGAGAAGAGGCCAAGGGCCTTTGTTTCAGAGTGTGAGGAGAAGTTTGTTCCAGGACATAGATGCAAGGATCGCGCTCTTTCGGGCTCTCACCGTCTAATATAGACGAGGCGCCTGAAGGAGGGTGATGATTCTGTGATGAGGAGGACAGATTGATCCACAGTTGGAGGAAGCCGAAGTCTCCCTCAATTCTGTGATGGGATATCACTCCTAGCCATACAATGAAGGTGAAGGGGGAGAATCGGGGGAGAAGGTTGTGGTTCTGATTGACAGCGGGGCAACCCAAATTTCATATCCACCCAGTTGGCGGAGGAGCTAGGGATGGAGCCTACTGAGACAGGCACTACGGGGTGATGATGGGGACAGGGAAGATTGAGTCCAGCACCGGGATCTGCAAAGGGGTGGAGATGAGATTACAGGAGATCCAGGGTGGTAGAGGATTTTCTACCCCTGAAGTTGGGTAGCACAGATGTCATTTTGGGCATGAAGTGGCTACAGACCTTGGGGTGAAACCAAGGTGAATTGGGGACCATTTGATGGAGCTGAGCGTGAGGGGAAGCAGGTGAAGCTGAGAGGAGAACCAGAATGTCCAGAGCTGAGTGTCACTCCGATCCATGTTGAAAATCATACAGGAGGAAGGAGGAGGATTCCTGGTGGAGTTTGCAGAGCTAGGAGGAGCAAGAGGAGGTGGAGGGAAGACCCATCCCCGCTTTGGTAACAACCCCTGTTGCAGGAATTTTGAGATGATGTGTTCCAACCTCCAGTTGGACTACCACCTGACAGAGAGCAGGAGCACCAGATTATCCTGAAAGAAGGTAGTATCTCCTATCAGTGTGAGACCTTACAGATATCCTCAGGTGCAGAAAGATGAGATTGAAAGGTTGGTGGAGAAATGCTAGAAAGAGGGATCATTCAGCCCAGTGTGAGTCCTTTCTCTAGTCCAGTTCTGCTTGTGAAGAAGAAGGATGGAGTTGGAGGTTCTGTTTCTTCCTTCCTTCAGCGTGGCTCAGCTCGTGGGTACGTTTACCGCCCTAACACTTACGACCATGTCTCCCATCCGCCGCTTCGTCTCCGACTATGTCAACGTGGTCGCATCTAAGCACCCTTATGGAACGCAACCGCACTGCCGCCGCCGACCACTTCATAGCTGTCCTGCCATGACTGGGTACGCACCAAGTTGGATCTTTCTAGAATGATTTATCTTAATTTATGCCATACGATTTTAAAATTAATGGCGTGCATGGTTTGTTTTATAAACACAGACATATTAATGATTTAATTCGTATATTATAAAATTTTTTAATCTGGCTTTTTGGTGATACTATCTAAGGGTTTTAAATGAGTTTTTTAGTAGGTTTTGGGTCAAACCTGAAACTAATCTTCTTTCAAATGACCAATCTGAACCCGATCAGATCTGACAAATAGGGCAAAAATTCAGATATGGACCCAACCCGTTGGGTTACTAGGTTGAATCAACCTGACCCGTACTAACCCGCTTGTCCGAGCAACAAGTAAGCTTTAAAAACGGGCAACGATGTATGTGTAGCAACGCAATGAGGGCGGGAGCAGAACCGTGCGATGCAGGACTGCATGAACGCAGTGCAAGGCTAGGAGCTTGTGTGTAGTTGCAAGATTGCGAGCCCAATCACAGGTTTGTAGTGTGGGACTACGGGCGAGAAAGGCAAGTGGGATGCGGGCTATTTTTGGGTTAGCGGATTTGACTCGAACATAATCTGATTTTCAAACATGTTAGGAATTAGAACCCTAACATGACTCATTTGTTAAATGGTCAATCTAAATCCAAATTTTCTCGGATCGGATTTTCTTATTATGTCATTAATTGACACCAACTAATAGAATCTTATCTCCTAATATTTTTTATTAAATTTTAGATTTGAAATTTTATATCTACACAGTGAAGAATTTTGAGCCATTAGTCCAAAAAAAGTCTTAGTTCGTCCCATTCAAACAGATATTTGATACTGTTATTAAGAATTAAGATGTTGCCTATCCACTCAATCGCAATCAAACAATTGAAGGATACATCATCAGTTTAAGGATTGTCATTCTCTGCTTTTGGAAGTGAGGGGGCAAAGTTTAATGATGAGAGCTTTGGCACGCAACCCTTCGATGGAGTAGACTAGAAAATTAAGTTTTCGGTAAAGTAGTTAAGTATGAGAGTTTATGAAAATTATAGTATGTTAAAATATATATAATTCCGGAAAATGATTTTTGGTAGATTTTTCATGGAAAATTTTGGCCGATAAAAGCTGTGTAAGAAAAAAATTCCTACAAAAAATATGCCTGAAAAAAAAGCAAAAAAAAAAAAAATCCATTTGCCGGGCCCACCCGCAGCGCCCGCCTGCCCACGGTGGCCTTGCATGCCCCCACCTGCTTGTGGCGCGGCCAATGCTGCCGCGCCCGCCAGCCCGCCCAAGGCGGCCCGCTATGCGCCCCTGCCCGCGGTGGCATGAGCTGCCCACGCCCGCCAGCTCTGCCTGCTCATAGGCCCCACTGCCAACGTCTGCTCGTGGCCCACTGCACGTGCTGCCAACATGACGCCTGAGATTATTATTTAAGGTCCGATCACCTGACAGATATATACATCCGGATTTCTCTCTGTTTACAATAAAATCGCAGTCAAAGCGCAACTGCTGCAATACTGTGATTTGACTGTAGTTTATTGTAGATAGAGAGAAATCCCAATGTATTTCTATTAGTGCCTAATAATTTGCCAATTGGAATTTTCAAACCAGCGCAACTCCAAAGTAAAAAGTGTTTTAATTTGTTACTTCAGCACAGGACTCTTTATGTGTCCGTACTTTATATTCGATAATTAACATAAATTAATTAAGATATTTGCATTATGTAAGAATATTTTAGCATTTATCTAAATTATATTTATTCTACTAAATATATATATCTCAAATACCCAAATATTTTTCTTTAAACCCCTCAAAGCTGATTTGCAGCCTACCCGTAAATTTTGTTCTTTCTTTCACAACTGCGCAGGGCCCCCACGCATCACGTGCGAACCCATTACTGTACAAAAACGCCATTCGAGCGCTCTGCAACGCCAACACGTCGGAGGGATTTCCGGCCGCGGAAGGACGTGAGCATCCCGAGATAAACCTCGTCTCCGTGACATGCTGCCAGAATTTCTCTCTCCGTCCCCGCCGAATCCCTCCACGCCGACTTCTCGCCTTCTTCGCCGTGGGGTCCACGGCCCCGTCAGACCGATCCTCCTCCGCCACTGGAAGGGCCGTACCCGGATCTCGAGGTTCACGAGTACCTTCCCCCCGGCGCCGATGCCTACTACTCCTATATGCGGCGATCTCGCTTCTGCCTCTGCCCCAGCGGATATGAGGTCAGCATTTAAATTTGGGAAATTTTTATGTTATTAATCTTATTGTTTAGATATTATCAGAAATATATCATAAGAAAAATGTTAACTATTACTATAAAAACCTACAACGAACAAAATCAAGCCTTTGTCCCACTATTGGGAGTCAGCTGATGAATTCTTTTTCGTCATTTCGTTCGGTTAAAAAGTTAAATTCTCATTTAAATCTAATAAAGAAAGGTCATTTCTAATATTTTCTAACCAAGTTTTTTTAGGTCTACCTCTATTTTTCTTAACATAAGTCAAATCAATACCTCAACTTTCCTAACTGGGTCATCAGAATGCCTCCATTTAATGTGACCAAACCATCTAAGGTGGCTCTCTCTAATCTTATCTTCCACTGGAGCTACTCCAAACTTTTCACGTATAGCTCATTTTTGTATCTTATCTCTAAGGGTCAAGTCCACTCATCCACCTAGCATCTTCATTTCTGCAACACTTAACTTAGTATTATGCTTCTAATATAAAAAATCTAATTCTAATATTTTAATTATTTGATACAAAACATTTTGGTTAACTTAGCTCATCTGAGGAAAAAATATGAGATATATACAAATAATTAATCAGAAAGTTTAGATAATTATGTATGTATTCCTCATTGATTGCTCAAATATACTATCTTTACAATTTTAGGTAGCGAGCCTCGGTGGTAGAGGCCATCTACGCTGGTTGTATACCTGTGATCATCTCAAATGGGTATGTATTGCCATTCTTGATGTGTTGAAGTGGAAGGAATTTTCTGTGATGGGGGCGGTGGAAGATATACCGCGATTGAAAGAGTGTTAATGGCGGTGGGGGAGGAGGAGGTGATGCGGTTGATGGCCGGAGTTAGGGCGGTGGCGCCACCATTTTGTACAAAACCACCCGCCTAACGATTCGATGCATTTCACATGATATTGCACTCCGTGTGGCTGCGTCGCCTCAATATAAAGGTTGCTTAAGTTGGGATTTTTTAGTTTTTTTTTTTTTTTTTTCATTTGTTTCATAGGAATAAAACAAGAAGTTACACAAAGAAATAAAAAAGATTTCGAAAGGTTTGAGTTGGTGGTTTTTTTTGTTTCGGTGTTGTTGGCTGCTTTTGATCAAATGAAGCCAACTTTCTATCAACATAAACATATATGTTGAATTGGATTAATTTTGTATGTTGATTTGGCTATGAATTGTATATTTCGTTTTTAGTCATACATTGAGAAGTAGTCTTGTAAATTTCTATTGTGTTATTGAAAAATATTTACTACAATTGTCAAAGTCTTGCCTGATTCATATTTATTCCATTTTAGTTGTGCTTTTTTAAGATCATCTCCAACCAAAAAACTCATTTTCCACTCCAAAATACAGTAAATTTTCAAAATGCAATCATTCTTCTCCAATAGAAGCATTTCTTCTTCTTTCGTGCCCTTCCTACGAAGGTACCCACTTTGATGCGCTTTCTCTCTTCACGTGCTTCTTCGACAAATCTCGCAACAAATTTTTTTGACATAGGTGAACAGTCCGACGAAAATATAACGTCGCACTAGTTCACCTACTAAAATTTGGCGTGCATTTGAAATTGAATGGAGCAAATGACGGGCAGGTGTTATGAATTCGCTCGGAGATATCGATATTAAACAAAATCGCTATTTAATTAGCATTTCATACAGTAACAAGAAACGAGCATCAGGTATAAATGATCGACATTACCAACATTCCATGCGGTATTTATAACTCCGAAAAAGGCGGTTCTGCGTCTTCAATATAATTCTTATAACGTACGTGTGACTGTTCAACCAAAAAATATAGTAAAATTACATACAAAAATAAGGCATGGACGAGTGACAAAAATCGTTTATATAAACGAGAGTGGCAACCAAAAAACACAATAAAAAATAGTACAATCTGCAGACCAAAAAGACACCATTCAACCTTTTATTCTCACTTCCATCAAAAACAAATATGACAAACCACTTCAAAGGGTTAGGCATGCACGCCAAGTTCGAGCCTCAATGTGAGGCTGATGGCATTGGATCCGTCGCCGATGAACTGAATGGGCCCTGCAAAATTACACCGAGTGCTAATAGTATATTATCCTGAAAAAAAAATAATTTATATATTTATTATAAATAATTATATAATATTTATTTTAAGCAGATTTAAGAAGTTTAGTCCAGGATATTTGACAATTTGCCCCGAAAGAAGCTATGATTTGGAAAACATGAGAGTAAGGAAAGTAACCAGGGCTGATATATCTGTTCTTATGGCCCATTCATCCCTCCTAGATGCAAATTCTAGGAATGGTGCGCCTAAAAATAAAAACAGCCCTCGGTGAAACCATTAAATGTGCCGAAGGAATATAAGAAAAAAATGAGAGATAGAGAGGGGAATTTTATCTAACCATCAAGTTCCACCATTGCTTTCTTGATCACAGGCTTGAACTTACCTGTAAGATAAAGGAGCATCATCATCGCATAAATTGAACTTACCATATTATTTGTATCGGATAATGGGTGTATGTCGAGTATACTGAAAGATTTAAGAAATGTCTTGCGGATGTTTATTACACCAATCAAAAAACTCGTCAATCTCATAGAAATTATCTATGTGAGACCAGACGCATAACTTTGTCTGGAGACTAACCAGAATGCGTCACTTCAGCAGTACCGAGCCGTGGTACTGAGCACAGGGGGAAGTGGCGCATTCTGGTTGGTCTCCAGACGACGTTCGACGTCCGCACAGAATAATTAATAGCATAAGTGTGAATTCATAAACAAAAACACCGTGAACAAGATATTGAACATTAACCTTAAATAAGTACGACGATTCCCATAAGACCAATTGAACTTATTCATTGCATGCACAAATTAGACAAGCCAACATATTGCATTAAATAAACTCAATATCCTGAAATAATTAAACATTGATGAAGAAGACCAAGTTTGCACTTCACGTTTCCTATATAATCCCAATCAACGAATAGCAGTTGCGGTAATAAGTATATCAAACATGAAATTTAAGCCATGTTAAAAACATAATAGAGTGCAACTTTCCTCATCATAAACTACAAATACTTGTTATCTAGTCAAGCAAATGAGCATCCATTAATCCTATCTTCTAACATGTTACCACCAAATTCTATGATATGCTCAATCTGAAAGGCTAATGGTTAAATGCAGTCCAAATATTAATGTTGAGCATGTTTTAATATAGAAATTTGGTGTGAATTTCTTTCTTTCTTCAACATTATATATGTTTGAAATATAAAAAAAATAAAATCCATCATCACTATCATCTATAGCCCTATCCCAACCTTGGGGCTGGTATATACATCCTATAATTTATGTCCCTGCTGAGTGTTTATGTGAAATAGCAAATCTATTCTCACAAATCATTTTAAACAACTTATTCATGTTAACCTTAAGGCTCTATTAAGGGAAAATTTACCTACTGCTTTGCTTTCCAGACTATCGTCGCACTATTATTTAGCTTCTGCGTTCTAATTGCCTTCCAAAAATTCAAGGCTGAAAGCTAATTTTACAACCAAATTCGCTAGAGTATGGTAGATGTAAAGAAAGCTACTAATTGATTTTCCAAAAAAGAAAATATATATGACGCTACCCTAAGAGTTTTCAATAAGTTACTTACCTCACAATTTTACAACCACATTTATAAAAAGTTGCAACCTCTCTAAACAAACTCTATCAAACTTCTTCCTAATCTTTTAGCATGACTTTTATCAACTCATCCATCTAAGGGGGTATATTTTTCTAACCCCTCTCATGTACATAACAAATACAAAACACCTAATTTTTATTTAATCATCTTATCTCAATAGATCACTTCAACCTTGCCTCAAATACAATCATCTAATAATTTATACTTACGATATTTCACCACACATCCATCTTATAATTATCATTTTTGTCACACTCAAACTTAGATATCTATAACTTTTGATAACCCACGTCCAAATCCATACAAAATTGTCAACCTAATTGTGATTTTATATAACATTTACCTTTAAATGTCTCTATGATATCCTCTTACCACAATTTTTAAACATCATTTCATTTTAACCATCCAAACATAACTATGGAAGCTAATATGCAAGTGTATTATATTTCTTATGTCTAATAGATCTATAAACTACAACATATCACACAAGATTCTTATAAGTCCCATCTCTAAACTTAACTTTTTTCTTTTTAGTTATTTCAGTGAATGTTTCATTAATTAAGCTAAATATAAAAAAAAACATACTCCAAGGCACCTCGCTTGACTATCTATCGTTAGTAACAACATAACCAAAAGAAAAAGATATATTATATATACTCAATGTTGATACTTGAATATATACCTACCATAAATGAAAAACTATTGTCACTACAAAACTATTTTTAATACAACAAAAACTTTATGATAACACATCTTTATTAATATCAGCATATTGCACCACATATCTATATAACTTAAAGCACACAAATCAATTTCAAAAGTACTAAACCATATGTCTTCTCATGATCAATAAAAATTATATGAAGGCCATGATTTACACATAACTTCATTAATTATCTTAAAACAAAAATCATAGCCAAAATGATCCTCCAACCATGAAGCAAATTTGATTCACTAAAATTAATATAATTTTTGTAATATTACTTTATCTTATAGCTCATTGTATGATTCATAAGTTTTATTCCTCCATAGTTCATACATCTTAAACATCATCTTTGCTCTTAAATAATGCACTAAAATACTTCTCTACAAATTTGGCATCGGCTTAATCTTCAAATTTATTGAAATAATTGTTAACTAGATCAGTGCAATATCCCGCATAACATAAAAAACATCTAAAATCTATATAAATATAAGACTTATCATTATACATATTTTTAAAAGTTCTCATTTAAAAATGTTCAAAATATAATTTATATTACCTTAGGGGTGTCAATTCAAGTTGATGAGTCGAGTTCAAGTCTAACCCAAATTGACCCACATTGAAAAACTTCTCGACTTGAACCCGGCCTATTTATTATAATGGTCAGATTATTAGACTCAAGATGAACTTGCTTGACTCAAACCTGACGCATGCAATCCACTATTATATATTATATTATTTTATCAACGATACCCAATTAATCGAATATGACCTAGAGGCCATGAAGGGCTGTTAACTAGTCCAGGAGATGATGCATTTTAGAAAAAAACAAATTATTTTCGAGTTGATTTTAGGTTTCGGATCAACTCAATTCCAACCCAAAAATTTAAAAGTTCTACTTTGTTCATTATTTGGATCAACTTAAAACCAAGATTATATAGACAGAGGTTGATATTAGGTCATATTTTTATTACAAACCTTATATTTCCTTCATTCCTATTATTTTACTTTTAATGCTTTATAAGCTGATCAAAATCCAAAGCTTTTATCATATCCGTAGGTATTCTATATATTTAACTTTCCCAATCTGTATATTCAACATTATCTTCACAAGACTACTAATTTTCTTATAATCAATTATAAGTCCCTCACATCAACTTTTATGATATTTTAAAAATATAATTTTCTTTAATAATCCTTTGTAACTCCTTATCCACCACAAAGTCAATTATAGACTCTCCGATAAGCATACTGTTATTATACAATTATAAGCTTCTATGAAATCTAAAGCATACACTTCCTCCAATTGCTTTTTATAAACTATTCATAACTACCTATCAATCCTCTCATAAGCCTTCCTACTAAAACCTACATACCCGTTTACACATCCTAACCATCTTCTTTCTCTAAGGGTTTGTTGGTTGCTCTAAAAAAAGGAATCTTGTGTGTAAAAAGAAAACTTTAGAGATGTTTGGATGAGTGTAAAAGGAATGCATGACTTTACTTTCTTTTGTTTGGTGAAGTGAAGTTAATACAATGTAAAGTGCAAATAGTTTGTAGCCGGGTGGGCCGACGACCAGCTGTGGCCGGTGGTGGCGCGGCCTGAGGATGGGGTAACCAGCGACATAGGGGAGGAGGGCAAAGTGGTGGGGCGATGGATTGCGTCAGCCGTGGCGGAAGGAGCTGTGACAGAGATGAGGCGGCGGTAGATGGCCAGGCAGTGGTCGATGGCCAGCAGTGGCTGACAGGAGGTGGCTATGGTGGTGCGTTAGGCGATGTATTTAGAAATTAGAAGAATTCCAAATTCACCCAAAATGCACTAGCTGGTGTATTTTGAAATACACTCCTTTTACAACCTTCATTCATTTTAAACCAAACACTACTATTTTCAAAACCCTTGTATATGAAAAACTTTACACCCTAAATGCAGTAAACTAACAACCACCTAAAAGCTCTAAATTTTATGGTAGTTCATTCATCTCATCCTAAATTGATTTTTTTTAATTATTTTCTAATCCAACTTGAGGAGTAGAAGCACGAATCACTTCATAATTTCCCTCATTGATAATTAACTTAGGAATCATAATATCACAAACTATGATAGAGCACAGCCTCAAGCAGGCGGCATTAAATGCTTTTTAAAATCATGCTTTGATGTAACCCAACATAGAAGTGTATATTCATAATTGTCATCGTAAGTTAAATATAACAAGAATCAATGATTGGCGGGAGTCATCCATTTAAACCGCCTTATGGTTGGCAGTGCTGCCTTAATGGATTTTTTGAATGTTTTGTCTAATTTAATTTTTTAAAACTTATATTTTAACCCCTCATCTTTAAGGTTTAATTTGATTTTTAGACTTAATAAGGCATGTTAGCATTATTGATTATTTTGCTTATTCAATTTGGAGTGTCCCCTTTCTATCTAGCATGGAAGGCTTATGGCCTAAGGTTTGAATTCCTTAGTGAGAATTTTATCATTATCCCTCTCTCTAACCGTAGATAACACTACATAGTGCTAGTGCTACTAGAAATCTCGTTCCTCTTGACACAAATCAAGTTCAACCCCTAAAAACTAAGTTTGACTTGCTTGATATGGAACGAACAAGCTTGAAAAGATATTTTGAGCTTGCAGTTTTAAGCGAGCCAAACACAAATAAACCTTTACCACACACAAACTTTAATGTTTTTTACAATTTTTCATAATTTTCAATTCAAATGAGGAGAACTATATCTATTTTCCGCTATAGTTCTTAAACCTAGCTTCCTCTCTACAATCGTAAAACCTAAGCTTTCCTTCACAAGCCCTTGGACTTCAAAGCATAACAACCTAAGACCCTCTGCTCGCTCCGTTCCTGCACAAATATATACACATACATAAGCTCTTTTCTGCCACCCCTTAAACTCCAACACAGTCTAGCCTCAATTAGCCTACATCCCCTTCAAACCCTTCCACCATCCTTTTCCAATACGTCATAAAACAAAGTGCAAAAACATTTATTTAAAAGAAAAAAAAAAAAAAACCGCTAACCCGAGCACTAAGTAATGAATTCAAATGAACTCCATTAGCCTAACTGACACCCCTAATGACCCCTATAAGAGGTTAGTCCATTGAGGCTCTTCCTCAGATTTCTCTAGATAAAAGTACCAAAAATATTTTATAAAGATTCCATACTAATAATGCAAATGGCTTTCAATACTTGAGAACAACATTTTTTTTTTTTTTTTTTGGGCGGGGAGGGCAGGGGTCGGATGCCTCTCAAAGTCAGGTTTTTGAATGTCACAACTTTAGATACGCCCAAGCTGCTATAAGCAATGTCCAGATCTAGTTTGGTGTTACATTTCCCTATAGCACCAAGGACTCAAACATCAAAAACACATCCAATAGGGAAAATAAAACCAGTGATAAGGAAAAGAAATAAATACTTATTTACCACAATGAAATCAATTATATATAAAATCACAAATGCTTAGCAATAAAGACCATGTCTCCTCTCGACATCCATTAATGAAGTCAATTGCAGTTCCTTCCAACAGACCATTCCTCCACAGGGGCAGCTAAATTGCCAACCTCATCATAGATACAGAGAAGGCCAGAAAAATTAATTGCGATGTTTAAATAAGTGAAAAGTTTAACAAAGTTGACATTTAAAAAAAGTTTTTTGGATATTAGCTGATAATGTACTCCTATGATATACAATATTGATGTGTTTATACTAAAAATTATTAAATCAAACATTATTAAAACATAAAATGAAATTTAAGTGGATATATTTAAGTCTGTGAATCTAATAAAAACAATGCTAGAGCTAGAGATCCAAAAATACCTTAAGAGTTTAAAAATGAGTATTTCAAATAGGAAGTTTCTCATAAGTATTAACAATAAAAAAATATCAGTTAAAAACCAAAATACTATAAAATTAATTAATTAAATAAGCTATGGTGTACAGCACAAAAGGTTGGGAGTTTTAAAAATTATGATATTCAATTAAACATAAAAAATAACAATATTAAAGTTGACGCATGGCATAAATTATGAAAGATTCATCAATAAGGACATAATTAAAGTATAATGGACGAACACAAATTATATATAGTCCCAAGTAGTTTGGACAAATCAAAAGATATAAAATTCACCACAAGATTGAGTATATAAATTAATATTCAAAAATTAAATAGGAAGAAAAAAAAAGTGTGAGACATAATGTACAATGATAGAAGCAATATTAAAAAACATTTCCATGAAATAGATTAACTTGCAAAACTTAGCAGAATGATTTGAAAATTAAGAATACAACATCAACAACAACAACAACATCAAGCTTTTGTATCCACTACTGTGGTTTGCTACCTGAATCCCTTATTCCCATATGACATGATTTATTGTCAAATTTCTTATTTAAATCTAATAAAAAAATGTCATTTCTAATATTTTCTAACCAAGTCTTTTTTATGTCCCACTCTACCTTTCTTAACATAGCCAAATCTAATACATCTACTCTCCTAACAAGGCTATCGGAATGCCGCCTTTTACATGACCAAACCATCTGAGCGATCTCTCTAATCTTAGGAATTAGAAAATATATATTTAATACTTATAGTTAAGTTAATCCTGATCACTCGCTGTTCAGGACCATAAACCCTAAATGGAATTAAATATAGCCCACTGAGACAGTATTTATTTTTATCTTTTCTTTTCTTTTTTTTTGGACTTAGATGTGTGAAAATGCTTTAAGAATATTTAAATATCTTTAACATTGAGTTACAACTTTAAAAGTCTGAAACCGAAGAGCAACACAATAAGTACCACCTAAACCACTAATGTCAAGATTCCTTCAGTCCATAATTGACATTACTGTGTTATAAAAAATGATATAGCATAGAAAATTTGTAAAAGTCGGCATTGAAAATAGTGGTGACTAAACGCTCTACCAATTAGTGCACCAAAAAAAACATGGCATAGGCTGCTTGTAAGGCAAATTACAAAGTACAATCAAAACTACAAAAAGATGTGCAAAGAAACAAAACCCGAAAGAAAAGGACAAAAGCAATACCTGAAGATATTAGACGATCTCCCATATGAGAAGGGCTCCTGCACCAAAGCCCAATGCATAGTACAATATGTCGAATCAAAATTTGAGGCAAACCACACCTTCCTTCATAGCTGTAAGAATTTATTACCAGTCAAAAATAACAGTTAATATATATGTATGTATGGATATGTATGTATGTATTAATATAGTATATAATATATATAAAAGAGAGAGAGAGAGAGAGTAAAATCAACTTGATGAAAATGACATTTGTTTTTTTAGAACTAACATAATGGATGGAAAAAGAAGATCTAAACAATGTACATGGAGCCTTAGATGTAGCTATCAATAACAAAAGGAGCAATAAAATGCATCCACCTACTATATAAAAATGAAATTAGCCGAGTACATAAAAGGCTGAAAAGATTTAACTCACCCAAAAAAATGGACTGCCCTTTAAAATTCCCCGCATACTTTCGCTCCAACTCCGTTCTCCAATTCAGTTTCAACCATTGATATCAACATTTTTTCAGTCTCTATTTTAGCATCTAAACAAGGGAGTTAAAGAAACTTATAGAGCAAGATGAAGAAAAATTTTCATTAAATATAAAATGGCCAATTTGCAAGATGCTCGCCAGGTACCTGAACATTGCATGAGGAATCTCTTTCCAAAGAAGCTGTTCCTGGATTGCTTGGGAAGAATTTCAAACAGAATAAGAGACCTGTTGTGTGAGCTTCTTTTTCCACTGCCCCATCTTGGTCCAACAACAACATGAGCCAATATTTCATTTAGCTCGGAAATGAGAGTTCTGAACTGAAATCAAACAAGAAGAAAAATATACAGTGAGATGTACCTACTCGAAGGAATCTGGGAAGTTACAAAGGATGTCACGCTCGCTATAAGGCATAGTACTATACTGAAGTAAAGACAAAATATTTGAAGCTACGTCACCTCAGGATAAATCAATTAAGCTTCGGAATAAGTATGACACCATAGTTGAAACCAAGATCTGCACGTTTGCAGATTATATCCAGTAATGTAGTCTGTAGACATTTTTGTAAGAGTTTGCTTCTTGCGAACCTGCGAACAAATATAGTCGAAAATGTAAAATCATTTTAATGTGTTTTCCAAGCATTCTCGATAAATGATTTCAATTTATAAGTAATAACATGCAACGACTTATGTTTGAACATCAAGATAAGTAAAAGGATTTTGCTGGAGAGGGAACAAGTAATTTTCATCATGCTGTTTTCATTAGAAGAAGAAAACTCCACTGCAAGAATCTAAATCATGACATCATTGGATATGAACTGAAGCTAACCATTTATCTGGAATTTTTCCTGAATATTCACCGTGTGTAACTAGGGGGAACGTTTGAGATGATTATTATGGTTTTTTTTATTTTTTTTTATTGTCTAACATGAAATAAGACAATATGATGGGTATTCTTATGCATCTTATTTTTTTTAAAAACCAAAAAATATAAAATATAATAGGCCTACAGCCCAAGCTATTTGAGTTCAGCTCGCTCTATCTACTCCATCACCTTCCCCAATTTGTAGCCCCAGCACCACCATACCAACTTGATTCCTTATGCCTCCACAGCCACTATACTCATCTGACTGAATCTAAAGACAACATCAACAAGAACATAAAACAATCTTGGTTTCCTTCAGGTTTTCGTCTCCCAATGGGAAGATACGAATTGAAGAAGGCACCAAGACATACATTTTAGAAACTGAACGGAGCGCGACTTTTGCAGGTCCTAATTCAGCATGTGGATCATGTTGGGTGACTCTTCTTGTTAGAAAGCGACAACAATTTGCGACAAATCAAAGATTTAGTACGTGGTGAAGTGGAATGGTGTGGGCAAAAAGTCATTGGAGGAGGGAGAATCCACCAAAAGATGGAGCAGCCAAAGGATCGAGTTTGAAATAAGGATATAGATCGTTCCATTCTTCTAACACCATTCAAAATCATAATAATTCATAGACTCAGACCACCCTCGGTCACAATCACTCACATCAACCATTGAGACCTTACATTTCTTCCTCAATATCTTCCATTTCCATTGCTGAAGCTAGTGTTGTTTCCTCTACAGATAAACTTATCTAAGTCAGCGAACAAGTGGCCGCATCCATTACCAAGAAAAAAGTTGTTTTTTAAATATAAAAACGCCTCAATCTAACTGTTAGTTTTTCAAAACACAATCATATCAATAATCTATAACCTTAATTTTCATAATCTTTTGAAGGTTCTTATTAGACTCAATGTAGATAAATGCCAAATTTGATTCTTATTTTCTGACAGAAGTGGAGAAGCAACCAGCAATAAGTACTTCAAGTTCTAATGTGCTTTTAAAAACATTAGTCAAAGGTTAAACTTTGAAAACACTAATAATATGGTGTTCATTGCAGCCTGATCACAATAAGTGTAATGAAATACAATCAATTGAATCATCACGTTGAAATTTAATGATTAGTAACTGACTAAAATATCTTCCACTAGAATAATATATGCATGATCATGAGATATCAAATAAAATGCAAAGTGGAACTAATCAAGCACCTCCTCCAATAATTGTTATATGGATGTGTTGCAAAGCACATTCCAACGTGATGTGAGAAGCAGCACGACCCATAAGTACTCACAACTGCATAGAAAAGCAAAAAAATAAGAGACATCAAGATATATAAAACAAGCACAAACTGAATACAAGGCCCAGAATATTAGACTGTAATTAGATTTATAGACCACCTGAGTTGCCAAATTGTTCGTACATATTTTTCTGGAATTTTTTTTCCAAAATTAATTTGTAATTACCGAATTAGCAAGTCAAAGCAGCAATGAAGATCAACATGGTGATTACCAAGCCAATGTCTCAAGCTTAAATTTAATGTTTGCATAGAATCACATAGCTTTGGGTGATATTTACATAAAAATACTGAACATGCTCCTCTTATATCCTAGGTTGCTAATGTGCAATCAACATTTAAGTGATTGTATTTCACTTTGTGGCCAAATCATAAATTTTGTCGCATGAAGTAGCTGGAGAAAGTTATAACGAAATCTATAAGATCTGCTTCATTTAGTAATAAGTGACATCAGCCTACATTGTCATCATATAAAATGCCACAGCTATATCAAACTAACACATTAATTTTGCCCAGCCACATAAGCCTATGCTAAGAACCAGTTAATCTGCATGCTCCTAAAACAGCACCAGAGCCTCAGGAAAGAAGAAAGATACAGATGAAAGGAAAAATTAGCAAAAAAAGAAACAATAAAACTTACAATGGTAATACTTTCCAGTTGAACGAGCCATCTGTCATGACATTTCCAATCATTTCAATAAATCTGATGCCAGAAGAAGACAACTAAGTCAGTAATACAAACAGTCATACTTTTTACTCAACAAAAAAATTAAGCGAAAATAAGTCTTGCTGCATGCCTATAATGAAAGAATGTAGCGAGGTTCATGCCGTTATTTCAACAAGTAAATCAAGAGTTGGCAAGCAATGGGAGGAAGGCAGCTTGTCACATCCAGAATCTTACCTCAGAACAGAGAATAGGTTACCTTGCAAGCTGTATCAAACCCAAAACTTGTGGGAAGCTTCCTTGCATTTTCAGGGTCACCATCAGCATTGTTTTGGCATCCAATAACCCGAGTTTTTATATTTCTTTGACCTGGTAAACAAGATAAAGAGCACACTAGAATTCTAGAAGGATTGATAAAAATGAAGGGGATCCAAATAAATAAACTAGAAATATTTCATGATAAAATATCAGAACATAAAACAAAATATCTTAATTTACCTTAAGTATTCAGCAAGAAGCATCATTGGTATTTGTAATCGTCTCACCAATAACAACAAGGCATCCGAATTTGAGTTTCAGACAGTTTCTTCAGTGCTTAAACTGCACAGCCCAACCAGAAAGAAGCAATGAGTATATAAAATGAAGAAAACTTGGTAAAAATTGTTTTCTTTGAGGAATTATTTCGAGATATAATATAATGAGACACGTAGTACATGTCAGAGTTTTCGAGTCTTGTCCCTTCCACTGCAGATCATTATCAAATCCACCTGTGCTCACAATAAAATTTCACTAAGTTATCTCAAAAGCCGTACATAGCAAAAGAAACTATCAAAATGTATTCACATTTATGATGAGGCCGATAGTTGGCATGCCTCGGTATTCCAGTTCATAACCTATTCACAGGTAATAGCATCAAGCTAAAAGATATCCCACAATAGATAGCAGTGCACTAAAAGTAGCGAGATTCCATACAATCAGTAAGCATTACAATCACAGCAAATAGATAAGATCATTACACTTAAACTAATGCTAAATTCTTATCTTAATTTTAGGAAAATGCAGTGAATTGAGTGTATTGCACATCAGAAATGATTATTCAAGTTGAACTTATTTAAATTTAAAACAAAACAAACAGATGACATTAAGGGGTAAATGAGCCCAACTCGAGTCACCCTGGCTTAAGCTGATCTTGATTAATCAATCAATTCGAGTCAATTCTACAACTGTATCAGCTCATTATTATAAAATAAGGAAAAAAAATTAATATTGAAATATTATCGCAATAAATTAGATGAAAAATTATAAGAAATCAATTGATATATGGAATGGAATATACACAACATCAGCTTTTATCCCACAATGTCAGGTCGGCTACATAATCATTTTTCTCCATTGTGTATTATTAAGAGTCAAATTTATACTAAAGTTTTAAATTATAATATATTTTAAGTGTATTTTAATTAATATTTAGTAAACAAACCAGTTCACAAGCTAACGAGTCAAATCAGGCAAACTCAGCTTACCTCATTAGCTCTGAGCTTAACTCACGAGTCAATCACCAGTTGAGTCCAAGCTGATTTTACTCAATTACACCCATCTCATTGCCCAAAAAAAAAATTTTTGAAACACTTCAACTAAAATAGACCAATTGAATTAGTTATTTAGTAGTTTAAATAACACACCCCTTCAAATTAAATCTAGCAGGATCAGAGATCATCTAAGTCTAGATAAGTATTTTAAACCTCATTAACCTAATATCTAGAAAGTGAAATTGAGTCTAACTAGGAGAATCAAGTAAATTATCATTTTCTCGAAGTGACATGGTTGCACATGTTCACGCATTATAGAGAAAAAGGGAAATGAGAGGGATTCAGAAGAGAGGAGAGAGAGCTTTGACATGCAATTGCAAAGAGATTTTTTTCTCTGGTTAGAGAAGAGAAAAGGGATAAAGAAGAAAATGGGTGAGATAGACTGGGAGCATAGGAGATTTTAAACTGAGATAAGAAAATACCTATACAATTATTAATTAGATGAAAATTAGGAAAAGAAAAAAGAATGGTGGTGGTTGGGGGGGGGGGGGGAAGGAGAGGGAGAGAGAGAGGAGAGAGAGAGAGAGAGAGAGAGAGAGAGAGAGAAGAGAGAATGTTATGTGGTAAATAGTGACAATAACAATAGACAGGAGACCAGGTGGGCCAGCCAAACTAACAATACTTGTCTCACTATTTGCAATCAATTAATATACTCTTCTATAAAATAAAATAATTTGTTTGCTCCCTATACTTTTTAACGATTTCCTAGGTATGAATCACATCAATAATAGATATTCTCATAAATAAACAAATGACTCCATTTGAAGTAATTTTGTAGTATGATCTTTCCCATATTTCCACGGTATCCCATAGTTTAAAATTGCGCAACTAGAGACGCTCCTTTGCGCAATTCAGCCCTCAAGCGCCTCAATGCACGCAATTCTGGCTCCAGTGAGTCTCACGCCCACACAGCTTAAGTGGTTGCGCCTCTAAGACGCTATTGGCGCAATATCATGTGACGCACACCCTCTTTAAACCGGGTCCCCACCTACTTAAAATGACTTGTTTCTCTATTATACCATTCGGCTCTAGTGAACTGAACGAAAATCCCGCCGCAAAGTCATTTCCGTTCGCAAAACTTCCGCTCAGTTTTGCGTCTGCCGCCTCTCCCCGCCGGCACCACACCTCACGTCGGTAGCAAGAAGGTCGGCCGCCACCTCTACAAGAACTCCATTAATAGTTTTAGATATTTTTTTTAAGTTCAAGGAAAGTTTTTTCAAGTTATAGAAAATCTAGGGTTTTCTATTGTTTGAGATTTTTTGTATGTTCACGCATTTTGCATAGAAAAATATGGTTAGGGCGAGAAGGAAAAGACAAAATATGTCATTGTGGTGTGATCCCTTCTTGGAAATACAGTGTACAAGTTGATGTTGGAGACGGCGAGAAGACGTATTGTTTTTAAAATGTATTTTTTGTGAGAAGTTGAAGAGGGCGGGGAAACTCGCATGAAAGACATTTATCCGCTCATATTAGAATGTAGCACCTTGTGCGAAAGTCCGGATAACGTGAAGGAGGAATTACAGCTTATAATGAAAAAGAGATACGACAGCCAAAAACAATTACAACAGAGCAATTTGATGAAAGGGTCGAACATGTGTCTTATCTTTGGGAGCGAGAGTGGAAGAACCTCCTCCTCCACTAACATAATAGAGGTGCCCGTGGTCCTATAAATCAGTATATAACTACTCCAGGAGAGGATAGAGTACAAGCACATATGATGCCTGCGGGCTGGTACCAGTAGAGGTCGACGGCAGGTTTGCATGGTGATATTGGCATTTTTTTTTTTAGAATGTCATACCATTTATGCAGTAACATCGTCGGCCTACTTCAATATGCTGAGGTTTGTAGGGTTGTATGGGAGAGGGTTGAAGGCACATTCCATGTACGAGTTGTAATATGATTTTGAAGGAGCTGTTCAAAACACATAGCATAGCATTGATGAGAATTAAACGGACATGGATTGGACTGTGTTACATTATGTCAGATGGATGGTCTGACATAAAGGAGCTTAATTAATATCCTTGTCAATAATCTCTACGGCACTGTGTTTTTACGATCAGTTGAAGCTTCAGATGAGGTTAAAAATGCTGAATTCATTTTCAATTTACTAGATGGGGTTGTTTAGAGATTGGGGACATGGTTTGTTTAGGCGGTGACTGACAATGCCATGAAGCATACAAAGCAGCTGGTAAGATGTTGATGGAGAAGATAAAACACCTGTATTGGACCCCCTGCGCAGCACACTGTATCAATCTCATATTGGAGGAATTTGGTGATTTACCTCAACACAAGAGCACTCTTTCACGGATGAAAAAGAACATCACAAGTTCATATACCAAACACTCATGGGTCTTGCCTTGATAAGAAACTTTCAAGAAGAAAATCATTCACCTGCAACCACTAGTTCGTTTTTACTTTGTTCACTGCAAATTCATTTTCATTCCTAATGGCAATTTATTCTACAGAGGTTGCGCCACATCTTATTTGACATTGCAGAGCCTGTATTAGTATTATATATCTATGAATCTTGAGCAATGTTTACATCAACACAATGGCTTAATTCGTATGTGGGAAAAAATTTGAGAGAGAAGGAAATATGAAGGCTAATTTTAAATTATAAATTTAGGCTACTGTGACGTACACCATATTGAGCACGAGACCCTTAATACAAGTTTCTACGTTTAGGGATGCCGAGAAAAAATCAGCCATGGGTTTTATTTATAGCTATGGATGAGGCGAATGTGTTTGATTGCACATAACTTGGAGGAGAGGAAGGTAAGTTATAGAAAGATTTGGATATCATTGATGCTCGGTGAGAGATACAGTTACACGTCATCCTACATGCAGCGGCGTATTATCTCATCTTCAATTTCAATATTCAGAGAGGGAATCCTCAAACCCGGAGGTGAAGCTTGGTTTGTATCATTGCATGGAACGACTAATACCGGACCAGACTGTTATGGAGCTTGCAGATTTACAACTTGTTCTATTTCGAAATAAGGAGGGATTTTTTGTCTCTAGCAAGCAACAAAATCAACTATTGCCAACGGTCTCCAGGTATACTTATTTTTGTAAATGCAAAACACTTTAATATGTTCTAATTATCATTTTCTTCTTGAAAATAGTTGAATGGTGATCCAATTGGTGATTCCACCCCTGAGTTACAGAGTTTTGGTTGGTTAGAGTTTGGGCCTCACTTATTCTTCTTCTGGGTATGAGCGAAACTGGAGTACAAAAGTCAAGTGCAAACAAAGAGAAAAATCGCTTTCAACACTCAAATAAACTCCCTTTATTATATTATGCGCAACAAAGGTTGAGAGAAAGGAGACTGAGGAATAAGGATTGAAGGATATGAGGACCCTTTGGTGTGTGATGATGTAGCATCTGATAATGTTGGTTCATAGATAATGAGACAGATTTGTCATTACTAGCTTGCAACTAGAGGATATAAGTGTGATTATTTGAGGGAAGCAGATCAATGGCACATCCACTATACCACACCACACATATTCATTAGTTCTGCAGCACACAACAACCAAATAAAGGTATTCCACACAACTTTTTATATGCTATTGCATTATATTTATATCAAGTGAATAATTAACATGATAATGATCATTTTTATTAAACAGGAAGAAAGTGAGTCACATTGAGATGATGAAGAATAAGACATACATAGATACAATTGGAGAAGAAGATTCCCTTGATACCCATTTAGTGATGGGATTAGATTGGATTTATATGTTATTTCTTATAATTGTACTTTAGAGTTTTAATAGACTAATATTTAATAGTTTTGTACTAGGGACATGATTTTTTGCATCTATTTTCTTACTTCCCACTAATTTATCACATGTCATTTAGATGTTTTATTGTAATGATAGAAACTTACTATTATTTTCTGTTAAAAACCCTGAAATTCCATTTACGCAATTTCGTCCATACCGCCTCGAGCTTATGCCTCGCCTCACGGATGAAAAATGCCTCTAGGCTTATTTACGCAATTTTAACCTTGCTTGTATGCCTAATAAGTTTGTGTTACGCCGGTCCAGCTTGGACCGGCTCAAACCTGGACGGCCCAGCCGGTCCATTCTACCAGGAAGGCGACAACAAGCCAGGCGGAAGAGAGAGGGAGCCAGGGAGTGGGGTCCCCGTGCAATTCAAACATGGATAAGTATTTTTGGAGGAGAAGGAAGGGTAGAGTAGTCCTTTTGCTTTTAATTTGAATATATTGTATTATTAGGGAGTTATGAGGAAAAATAGCTTTTCATCTCAGGATTTTATGAAAAGGGATTCGTCTCTATGTTTATTATTTTCGTGTTAACTTAATCATAATCTTCCCCCCCCATAATCTCTTCTGATTTCATTTATCTCATACTAAAATTAAGGCCACCGCCACTTTCTCTTTCTATCTCTTACTGAAATTATTCTCATTACTGTCGCTTCTATATATAACCGATCAGAGAGACACAATGAGAACAAATCAGAAGAGAGAGAATAAGCGATCAGAGAGTCCCAAAGGGCATAATCTCTCTCTCTCTCTCTCTCTCTCTCTCTCTCTAAGTTCTTTCCTTCTTCATCTTCTTCCTTCCTTTTAAGCAAGCAAAGAATTCACATCAGTAACATAAAACACCATAGCAGAAACCTCAAAGCAGGAAACGAACACTTTGTCCCTCAAGAAAATCGCTCTCTCTCATTCCCAATCTCTTTCGATCAGTAGAGTAAAGAAAGAAAGAGAGAGAGAGAGAGCATGGGATATTTCTGTTCTTCATGGTTCCAAACCCTTTTTCTCATCCCCCTCCTCCTCCTGATTCCCACCGCACTCCTCCTTACCCTACCCCCAATCTCTCCATCACCGGTAACTCTCTCCTCTGCAGCCTTCCGCCTCCTCCCACTCCGCCGCTCGCCGGAATCCACTGCACTCGCCTCCTCCGCCACCACCCCTGTACGGCACAATTCAAACCGATCACACTAATCTTAATGCTCATAAATTCGTCATTTAATAAACATCGATCCCAATTCCCAATGCAGATGAAACGGCTGGCGAATCCCGGTCCTGAGAACGAGCTCGAGGCGGAACTCTCCCGCGCGAGGGCGTCTATCCGCAGGGCCACCGCCGGCCGGAGAAATTTCTCGGCGTGTTTAGCCGACCGAGAGTGTACCGCAACCCCGCCGCCTTCTACCAGTGAGTGTAAAAAAATGATTATTTTCTTGATTTCTTTCTCTCTCTAGATTTTCTTTTGGATTCTTTTTTTCTTGCCTTTTCACGCTTGGCGACGCTTGCTCGTTACGGCGAAGTGGTCTGCCACCTCGCCGCATGATTTCCAACTCTCTTGTGCTCGGCCCGCCGCGCACTCGAGAGCGTGCTTGTCGTTTTTTGATTGAGCCGCGGTGTACCGGACCGCTTCCGGTAGCGAGCCTCAAAAAGAATATAAAAGAAATTTATAGTGTATATTTATTACCTAAAATATATAAAAAATTATATAAAAAGATATTTCAGTTTCAAAATTATGAGAATTGTTTTGAGAGGAATTTGTTTGATTTTTTTTGTCCGTCGAATCCAATATTGGTATGTCATTCTGGCTGCATAATTTAGATTTTGTTTGGGAGAAATTATTTTATGTGTAGGTTGGACTCAGAATAATGTTTTGAGGTCAATTAGAATGCGTCACATATGTGGTACCGAGCTGCAGTGTGGGGCAGTATCGAGCAGTATTAAGCCGTGGTATCGAGCGAATGAGTGAAGTGGCGCATTCTGATTGATATCCGAACTGCATTTGACATCTACACATAATAATTAATCTTAGTTTCGGGTGTCTTTCTTTTTTTGCTTCTTAAAGCATATTTTTAATACAAATTATTTTTATACCAAAAAATGACTCTTTAAGAAGTCATAAGAAATCCGTCTCAAACGAAACCTCAATTTCTTTATTTACAATTTTGATAGAGCAGATGCATTGCATATGATATATGTTAAGAAAAATAGAGACGGATCTAAAAAGATTTTATTAAAAAATATTAAAAATGATTTTTATTATTAGATTTAGGCTTAATCCTACTAAAAAATTTATTTACTCCATAGTTTTATAAAATTTAATCAAATTCTTTCTTACATATTTGAAAAAATTAATCTAAAAATATTTTGATATAATTTATATAAGATTATATTTAAAAGCTCTAAAATTTAAGCTGAAATTAGTGCTTATATATGATAATATGATATAATAAATTACTCTAATTTTATTATAAATGTAAGAGAAATCAAGTATATTATGAACCAAATTGCATCATAGTATTCTTACAAAGCCTATATTTATATACAAAACATACATTAGTTAAAAAAGATGGGGATTTTTATGTAGATATAAAAAAAAAAATCTTTTTAATATGTATAAATATTTTTCCTAAGATTTTTATTACCATAATTATAATGATATAAATATTATAAGCTACAGTGTTATTTTTAATTTAAAATAGTTTGATATAATATATTTATTTCTACTAATATTTAAAAATTTTATAAATAAATATAATTATTTATTCATATTAATTCAAGAAAAATAGGATTGAAAATCTTGTTTTTTTTTTGCTTATTCGGCGTCTAGGAGCTATCTGGAGATGGAGAAGCGGTTCAGAGTGTACGTGTACTCAGAAGGGGAGGCGCCGCTGGTACACGCTGGGCCGTGCAAGAACATCTACACGACAGAGGGCCGCTTCATATCTGAGCTAGAGATGATGCGTCCGGGAGAATATTCCGGCGGCGGCGCTGCGTCGTCGAGGATGTTTAGAACGGAGGATCCCCGGCGAGCCCACGCCTTCTTCCTTCCCTTCAGCGTGGCTCAGCTCGTGAGGTACGTTTACCGCCCTAACACTTACGACCATGTCCCCATCCGCCGCTTCGTCTCCGACTATGTCAACGTGGTCGCATCTAAGCACCCTTATTGGAACCGCACTGCCGCCGCCGACCACTTCATGCTGTCCTGCCATGACTGGGTACGCACCAAGTTGGATCTTTCTAGAATGATTTATCTTAATTTATGCCATACGATTTTAAGATTAATTGCGTGCATGGTTTGTTTATAACACACGACATATTAATGATTTAATTCGTATATTATAAAATTTATTTAATCTGGCGTTTTGGTGATACTATCTAAGGGTTTTAAAATGAGTTTTTAGTAGGTTTTGGGTCAAACCTGAAACTAATCTTCTTTCAAATGATCCAATCTGAACCCGATCAGATCTGACAAATAGGGCAAAAATTCAGATATGGACCCAACCCGTTGGGTTACTAGGTTGAATCAACCTGACCCGTACTAACCCGCTTGTCCGAGCAACAAGTAAGCTTTAAAAACGGGCAACGATGTATGTTGGACAACGCAATTGAGGGCGGGAGCAGAACCGTGCGATGCAGGACTGCATGAACGCAGTGCAAGGCTAGGAGCTTGTGTGTAGTTGCAAGATTGCGAGCCCAATCACAGGGTTGTAGTGTGGGACTACGGGGCGAGAAAGGCAAGTGGGATGCGGGCTATTTTTGGGTTAGCGGTTTGACTCGAACATAATCTGATTTTTCAAACATGTTAGGAATTAGAACCCTAACATGACTCATTTGTTAAATGGGTCAATCTAAATCCAAAATTTTCGGATCGGATTTTCTTATTATGTCATTAATTGACACCACTAATAGAATCTTATCTCCTAATATTTTTTATTAAATTTATAGATTTGAAATTTTATATCTACACAGTGGAGAAGAATTTTGAGGCATTAGTCAAGAAAAGTCTTAGTTCGTCCATTCAAACAGATATTTGATACTGTTATTAAGAATTAAGATGTTGCCTATCCACTCAATCGCAATCAAACAATTGAAGGATACATCATCAGTATAAGGGATTGTCATTCTCTGCTTTTTTGGAAGTGATGGGGGCAAAGTTTAATGATGAGAGCTTTGGCACGCAACCCTTCGATGGAGTAGAACTAGAAAATTAAGTTTTCGGTAAAGTAGTTAAGTATGAAGAGTTTATGAAAAATTATAGTATGTTAAAATATATATAATTCCGGAAAAAGTGATTTTTGGTAGATTTTTCATGGAAAATTTTTGGCCGATAAAAGCTGTGTAAAGAAAAAAATTCCTACAAAAAATAGCCTGAAAAAAAAAGCAAAAAAAAAAAAAATCCATTTGTCCGGGCCCACCCGCAGCGGCCCGCCTTGCCCACGGTGGCCTGCTATGCCCCCACCTGCTTGTGGCGCGGCCAAGCTGCCCGCGCCCGCCAGCCCTGCCCAAGGCGGCCCGCTATGCGCCCCCTGCCCGCGGTGGCATGAGCTGCCCACGCCCGCCAGCTCTGCCTGCTCATAGGCCCCACTGCCAACGTCTGCTCGTGGGCCCCACTGCACGTGCTGCCAACATGACGGAGATAATTATTAGGTCCGATCACCTGACAGATATATACATCCGGATTTCTCTTTGTTTACAATAAAATCGCAATCAAAGCGCAACTGCTACAGTACTGTGATTTGACTGTAGTTTATTGTAGATAGAGAGAAATCTCAATGTATTTCTATTTAGGTCCTAATAATTTGCCAATTGGAAGGGTTTTCAAACCAGCGCAACTCCAAAGTAAAAAGTGTTTTAATTTGTTACTTCAGCACAGGACTCTTTATGTTGTCCGTACTTTATATTCGATAATTATACATAAATTAATTAAGATATTTGCATTTATGTAAGAATATTTTAGCATATATCTGATCAAATACCCTAAATATTTTTCTTTAAACCCCTCAAAGCTGATTTGCAGCCTACCCGTAAATTTTGTTCTTTCTTTCACAACTGCGCAGGGCCCCCACGCATCACGTGCGAACCCATTACTGTACAAAAACGCCATTCGAGCGCTCTGCAACGCCAACACGTCGGAGGGATTCCGGCCGCGGAAGGACGTGAGCATCCCGGAGATAAACCTCGTCTCCGGTGACATGCCTCCAGAATTTCTCTCTCCGTCCCCGCCGGAATCCTCTCCACGCCGACTTCTCGCCTTCTTCGCCGGTGGGGTCCACGGCCCCGTCAGACCGATCCTCCTCCGCCACTGGAAGGGCCGTGACCCGGATCTCGAGGTTCACGAGTACCTTCCCCCCGGCGCCGATGCCTACTACTCCTATATGCGGCGATCTCGCTTCTGCCTCTGCCCCAGCGGATATGAGGTCAGCATTTAAATTTTGGGAAATTTTTATGTTATTATATCTTATTGTTTAGATATTATCAGAATATATTCATAAGAAAAAATGTTAACTATTACTATAAAAACCTACAACAACATCAAGCCTTTGTCCCACTATATGGGATCAGCTGTATGAATTCTTTTTCGTCATTTCGTTCGGTTAAAAAGTTAAATTCTCATTTAAATCTAATAAAGAAAGGTCATTTCTAATATTTTCTAACCAAGTTTTTTTAGGTCTACCTCTATTTTTCTTAACATAAGTCAAATCAAATACCTCAACTTTCCTAACTGGGTCATCAGAATGCCTCCATTTAATGTGACCAAACCATCTAAGGTGGCTCTCTCTAATCTTATCTTCCACTGGAGCTACTCCAAACTTTTCACGTATATGCTCATTTTGTATCTTATCTCTAAGGGTCAAGTCACTCATCCACCTAAGCATCTTCATTTCTGCAACACTTAACTTAGTATTATGCTTCTAATATAAAAAATCTAATTCTAATATTTTTTTAATTATTTGATACTAAACATTTTGGTTAACTTAGCTCATCTGAGGAAAAAAATATGAGATATATACAAATAATTAATCAGAAAGTTGTAGATAATTATGTATGTATTCCTCATTGATTGCTCAAATATACTATCTTTACAATTTTAGGTAGCGAGCCCTCGGGTGGTAGAGGCCATCTACGCTGGTTGTATACCTGTGATCATCTCAAATGGGTATGTATTGCCATTCAGTGATGTGTTGAAGTGGAAGGAATTTTCTGTGATGGTGGCGGTGGAAGATATACCGCGATTGAAAGAGGTGTTAATGGCGGTGGGGGAGGAGGAGGTGATGCGGTTGATGGCCGGAGTTAGGGCGGTGCGCCACCATTTTGTACTAAACCACCCGCCTAAGCGATTCGATGCATTTCACATGATATTGCACTCCGTGTGGCTGCGTCGCCTCAATATAAAGGTTGCTTAAGTTTGGGATTTTTTAGTTTTTTTTTTTTTTTTTTTCATTTGTTTCATAGGAATAAAACAAGAAGTTACACAAGAAATAAAAAAGATTTCGAAAAGGTTTGAGTTGGGGTTTTTTTTGTTTCGGTGTTGTTGGCTGCTTTTGATCAAATGAAGCCAACTTTCTATCAACATAAACATATATGTTGATTGGATTAATTTTGTATGTTGATTTTGGCTATGAATTGTATATTTCGTGTTTAGTATACATTGAGAAGTAGTCTTGTAATTTCTATTGGTTTATTGAAAAATATTTTACTACAATTGTCAAAGTCTTGCCTGATTCATATTTATTCCATTTTAGTTGTGCTTTTTTAAGATCATCTCCAACCAAAAAACTCATTTTCCACTCCAAAATACAGTAAATTTTCAAAATGCAATCATTCTTCTCCAATAGAACTGCATTTCTTCTTCTTTCGTGCCCTTCCTACGAAGGTACCCATCTTTGATGCGCTTTTCTCTTTCACGTGCTTCTTCGACAAATCTCGCAACAAATTTTTTTGACATAGGTGAACAGTCCGACGAAAATATTAACGTCGCACTGTTCACCTACTAAAATTTGGCGTGCAATTTGAAATTTGAATGGAGCAAATGACGGGCAGGTGTTATGAAGTTCGGCTGGAGATGATCTTATTAAACAAAATCGCTATTTAATTAGCATTTCATACAGAACAAGAACACGAGCATCAGGTAAATGATCGACATTACCAACATTCCATGCGGTATTATAACTCCGAAAAAGGCGGTTCTGCGTCTTCAATATAATTCTTATAACGTACGTGTGACTGTTCAACCAAAAAATATAGTAAAATTACATACAAAAATAAGGCATGGACGAGTGACAAAAATCGTTATATAAACGAGAGTGGCAACCAAAAAACACAATAAAAAATAGTACAATCTGCAGACCAAAAGACACCATTCAACCTTTTATTCTCACTTCATCAAAAAACAAATATGACAAACCACTTCAAAGGGTTAGGCATGCACGCCAAGTTCGAGCCTCAATGTGAGGCTGATGGCATTGGATCCGTCGCCGATGAACTGAATGGGCCCTGCAAAATTACACCAGAGTGCTAATAGTATTATTATCCTGAAAAAAAATAATTTATATATTATATAAATAATTTATATAATATTTATTTTAAGGCAGATTTAAGAAGTTTAGTCAGGATATTTGGACAATTTTTGCCCCGAAAGAAGCTATGATTTGGAAAACATGAGAGTAAGGAAAGTACCAGGGCTGATATATCTGTTCTTAATGGCCCATTCATCCCTCCTAGATGCAAATTCTAGGAATGGTGCGCCTAAAAATAAAAACAGCCATCGGTGAAACCATTAAATGTGCCGAAGGAATTATAAGAAAAAAATGAGAGATAGAGAGGGGAATTTTATCTAACCATCAAGTTCCACCATTGCTTTCTTGATCACAGGCTTGAACTTACCTGTAAGATAAAGGAGCATCATCATCGTCATAATTGAACTTACCATATTATTTGTATTCGGATAATGGGTGTATGTCGAGTATACTGAAAGATTTAAGAAATGTCTTTGCGGATGTTTATTACACCAATCAAAAAACTCGTCAATCTCATAGAAATTATTCTATGTGGAGACCAGACGCATAACTTTGTCTGGAGACTAACCAGAATGCGTCACGTCAGCAGTACCGAGCCGTGGTACTGAGCACAGGGGTGAAGTGGCGCATTCTGGTTGGTCTCCAGACGACGTTCGACGTCCGCACAGAATAATTAATAGCATAAGTGTGAATTCATAAACAAAAACAACCGTGAACAAGATATTGAACATTAACCTTAAATAAGTACGACGATTCCCATAAGACCAATTGAACTTTATTCATTGCATGCACAAATTAGACAAGCCAACATATTGCATTAAATAAGACTCAATATCCTGAAATAATTAAACATTGATAAGAAGAGACCAAGTTTGCACTTTCACGTTTCCTTTATATAATTCCCAATCAACGAAAAGTTGACAGTTGCTGTAATAAGTATATCAAACATGAAATTTAAGCCATGTTAAAAAGCATCATAGAGTGCAACTTTCCTCATCATAAACTACAAATACTTGTATCTAGTCAAGGCAAATGAGCATCCATTAATCCTTCTAACATGTTACCCAGCTGAAATTCTTATGATATGCTCAATCTGAAAGGCTAATGGTTAAATGCAGTCCAAATATTAATGTTGAGCATGTATTTAATATAGAATTTGGTGTGAATTTCTTTCTTTCTTCAACATATAATATGTTTGAAATATAAAAAAAATAAAAATCCATCATCACTATCATCTATAGCCCTATCCCAACCACTTGGGGCTGGTATTATCAGTCCATATATTTTATGTCCCTGCTGAGTGTTTATGTGAAATAGCAAATCTATTCTTCACAAATCATTTTAAACAACTTTATTCATGTTAACCTTAAGGCTCTATTAAGGGAAAATTTACCACTGCTTTGCTTTCCAGACTATCGTCGCACTATTATTTAGCTTCTGCGTTCTAATTGCCTTCCAAAAAATTCAAGGCTGAAAAGCTAATTTTACAACCAAATTCGCTAGAGTATGGTAGATGTAAAGAAAGCTACTAATTGATTTTTCCAAAAAAGAAAATATATATGACGCTACCCTAAGAGTTTTCAATAAGTTACTTACCTCACAATTTTACAACCACATTTATAAAAAGTTGCAACCTCTCTAAACAAACTCTATCAAACTTTCTTCCTAATCTTTTAGCATGACTTTTATCAACTCATCCATCTAAGGGGGTATATTTTTCTACCCTCTCATGTACATATACAAATACAAAACACCTAATTTTATTTTTAATCATCTTATCTTCAATAGATGTCACTTCAACCTTGCCTCAAATACAATCATCTAATAATTTATACTTACTGATTTCACCACACATCCATCTTATAATTATCATTTTTGTCACACTCAAACTTAGATATCTATAACTTTTGTATAACCCACGTCCAAATCCATACAAAATTGTCAACCTAATTGTGATTTTATAACATTTACCTTTAAGTCTCTATGATATCCTCTTACCACAATTTTTAAAACATCATTTCATTTTAACCATCCAAACATAACTATGGAAGCTAATATGCAAGTGTATTTATATTCTTATGTCTAATAGATCTATAAACTACAACATATCACACATAGATTCTTATAAGGTCCCTATCTTCTAAACATTAACTTCTTTTCTTTTTAGTTATTTCAGTGAATGTTTCATTAATTAAAGCTAAATATATAAAAAAACATACTCCAAGGCACCTCGCTTTGACTATCTATCGTTAGTAACAACATAACCAAAAGAAAAAGATATATTATATATACTCAATGTTGATACTTGAAATATACCTACCATAAATGAAAACTATTGTCACTACAAAACTATTTTTAATACTAACAAAAACTTTATGATACACATCTTTATTAATATCAGCATATTTGCACACATATCTATATAACTTAAAGCACATCAAATCAATTTCAAAAAGTACTAAACCATATGTCTTCTCATGATCAATAAAAATTATATGAAGGCCAATGATTTACACATAACTTCATTAATTATCTTAACACAAAAATCATAGCCAAAATGAATCCTCCAACCATGAAGCAAATTTGATTCACTAAAATTAATATAATTTTTGTAAATATTACTTTATCTTATAGCTCATTGTATGATTCATAAGTTTTATTCCTCCATAGTTCATACAATCTTAAACATCATCTTTGCTCTTAAATAATGCACTAAAATACTTCTCTACAAATTTGGCATCGGCTTAATCTTCAAAATTTTATTGAAATAATTTGTTAACTAGATCAGTGCAATATCCCGCATAACATAAAAAACATCATAAAATCTTATATAAATATAAGACTTATCATTATACATATTTTTAAAAGTTCTCATTTAAAAATGTATCAAAATATAATTTTATATTACCTTAGGGGTGTCAATTCAAGTTGATGAGTCGAGTTCAAAGTCTAACCCAAATTTGACCCAATTGAAAAACTTCTCGACTTGAACCCGGCCTATTTATTATAATGGTCAGATTATTAGACTCAAGATGAACTTGCTTGACTCAAACCTGACGCATGCAATCCACTTATTATATGATTTATATTATTTTATCAACGATACCCAATTAATCGAATATGACCTAGAGGCCATGAAGGGCTGTTAACTAGTCAAGGAGATGATGCATTTTAGAAATAAACAAATTATTTTCGAGTTGATTTTAGGTTTTCGGATCAACTCAATTCCAACCCAAAAATTTAAAAGTTCTACTTTGTTCATTATTTGGATCAACTTAAACCAAGATTTATATAGACAGAGGTTGATATTAGGTCATTTATTAACAACCTTATATTACCTTCATGTCCTATTATTTTTACTTTTAATGCTTTATAAGCTGATCAAAATCCCTAGAGCTTTTATCATTTTCCGTAGGTATTCTATATATTTAACTTTCCCAATCTGTATATTCAACATTATCTTCACAAGACTACTAATTTTCTTATAATCATTATAAGTCCCATCACATTCAACTTTTATGATATTTTAAAAATATAATTTTTCATTAATAATCCTTTGTAACTCCTTATCCACCACAAAGTCTATTTATAGACTCTCCGAGTAAGCATACTGTTATTATACAATTATAAGCTTCTATGAAATCTAAAGCATACATCTTCTCCAATTGCATTTTTATAAACTATTCATAACTACCATCAATCCTCTCATAAGCCATCCTACTAAAACCTACATACCCGTTTAGAACACATCCAATAACCATCTTCTTTCTCTAAGGGTTGTTTGGTTGCTCTAAAAAAAGGAATCTTGTGTGTAAAAAGAAAACTTTAGAGATGTTTGGATGAGTGTAAAAGGAATGCATGACTTTACTTTCTTTTTGTTTGGTTTGAAGTGAAGTTAATACAATGTAAAGTGCAAAATAGTTGTAGCCGGGGTGGCCGACGACCAGCTGTGGCCGGTGGTGGCGGCGGCCTGAGGATGGTGGTAACCAGCGACATAGGGGAGGAGGGGCAAAGGTGGTGGTGGCGATGGATTGCGTCAGCCGGTGGCGGAAGGGAGCTGTGACAGAGGAAGTAGGCGGCGGTAGATGGCCAGGGCAGTGGTCGATGGCCAGCAGTGGCTGACAGGAGGTGGCAATGGTGGTGCGTTAGCGATGTATTTAGAAATTTGAAGAATTCCAAATTCACCCAAAATGCACTAGCTGGTGTATTTGAAATACACTCCTTTTACAACCTTCATTCATTTTAAACCAAACACTAATATTTTCAAAACCCTTGTATATGAAAAACTTTACACCCTAAATGCAGTAAACTAAACAACACCTAAAGCATCTAAATTTTATGGTAGTTCATTCATCTCATCCTAAAATTGATTTTTTTTAATTATTTTCTAATCCAACTTGAGGAGTAGAAGCACGAATCACATTCATAATTTCCCCATTGATAATTAACTTAGGAATCATAATATCACAAACTATGATGAGGCACGCCTCAAGGCAGGCGCATTAAATGCTTTTTTAAATCATGCTTTGATGTAACCCAAACATAGAAGTGTATATTCAAATTGTCATCTTAAGTTAAATATAACAAGAATAATGATTGGCGTGGAGTCAATCCATTTAAACCGCCTTATGGTTGGCAGTGCTGCCTTAATGGATTTTTGAATGTTTTTGCTAATTTAATTTTTTTAAAACTTATATTTTAACCCCTATCTTTAAGGTTTAATTTGTATATTTAGACTTAATAAGGCATGTTAGCATTATTGATTATTTTGCTTTATTCAATTTGGAGTGTCCTTCCTTTCTAGCATGGAAGGCTTAATGGCCTAATGGTTGAATTCCTTAGTGAGGAATTTTATCATTATCTCCTCTCTCTAACCGTAGATAACACTACATAGTGCTAGTGCTACTAGGAAATCTCGTTCCTCTTGAACAAATCAAGTTCAACCCACTAAAAAGCTAAGTTTGACTTGCTTGATATGGAAGCGAACAAGCTTGAAAAGATATTTTGAGCTTGCAGTTTAAGCGAGCCAAACACAAATAAACCTTTACTCCACACACAAACTTTATGTTTTTACAATTTTTCATAATTTTCAATTCAAATGAGGAGAACATATCTATTTCCGCTATAGTTTCTTAAACCTTGCACCTCTCTACAATCGTAAAACCTAAGCTTTCCTTCACAAGCCCTTGGACTTGCAAGCATAACAACCTAAGCCCTCTCTCGCTCCTTCCTGCACAAATATATACACATACATAGCTCTTTTCTGCCACCCCTTAAACTCCAACACAGTCTAGCCCTAATTAGCCTACATCCTCTTCAAACCCTTCCACCATCCTTTCCAATACTGTCATAAAACAAAGTGGCAAACACATTTATTTAAAAAAAAAAAAAAAACCGCTAACCCGAGCACTAAGTTAATGAATTCAAATGAACTCCATTAGCCTAACTGACACCCCTAATGACCCCTTATTAGAGGTGTATCATTGAGGCTCATCCTGCAGATTTTCTCTAGATAAAAGTACCAAAAATATTTTATAAAGATTCCATACTAATGCAATTGGCTTTCAATACTTGAGAACAACATTTTTTTTTTTTTTTTTTGGGCGGGGGAGGGCAGGGTCGGATGCCTCTCAAAGTCAGGTTTGAATGTCACACTTTAGATACGCCCAAGCTGCTATAAGCAATGTCCAGATCTAGTTTGGTGTTACATTTCCCTTAGCACCAAGGACTCAAAACATCAAAAACACATCAATAGGGAAAATAAAACCAGTGATAAAGGAAATGAAATAAAATACTTATTTACCACAATGAATCAATTATATATAAAATCACAAAATGCTTAGCATAAAGTACCATGTCTCCTCTCGACATCCATTAATGAAGTCAATGCAGTTCCTCCAACAGACCATTCCTCCACAGGGGCAGCTAAATTGCCAACCTTCATAGATACAGAGAAGGCCAGAAAAATTAATGCGATGTTTAAATAAGTGAAAAGTTGTAACAAAGTTGACATTTAAAAGAAAGTTTTGGATTATTAGCTGATAATGTACTCCTATGATATACAATTTTGATGTGTTATACTAAAAATTATTAAATCAACATTATTAAAACATAAAATGAAATTTAAGTGGGATATATTTAAGTCTGTTGAATCTAATATAAACAATGCTAGAGCTAGAGATCCAAAATATAACTTAAGAGTTAAAAATGAGTAGTTCAAATAGGAAAGTTTCTCATAAGTATTACACAATAAAAAAATATCAGTTAAACCAAAATACTATAAAATTATAATTAAATAAGCTATGGTGTACAGGCACAAAAGGTTGGGAGTTTAAAAATTATTGATATTCAAGTTAAACATAAAAAATAACAATATTAAAGTTGACGCATGGCATAATTATGAAAGATTCATCAAGAAAGGATCATAATTAAAAGTATAATGGACGAACATCAATTATATATAGTCCCAAGTAGTTTGGACAAATCAAAAGATATAAAATTCACCACAAGATGAGTAGATAAATTAATATTCAAAAATTAAAAGGAAGAAAAAAAAAGTGTAGACATAATGTACAATGATAGAAGCTATTTAAAAACATTTCCATGAAATAGATTTAACTTTGCAAAACTTAGCAGGAATGATTTGAAAATTAAGAATACAACAACAACAACAACAACAACATCAAGCTTTTATCCCACTACGTGGGGTTGGCTACATGAATCCTTTTTCTCCATTATGACATGTTAAGTGTCAAATTCTTATTTAAATCTAATAAAAAAATGTCATTTCTAATATTTTCTAACCAAGTCTTTTTTATGTCCATCTCTACCTTTCTTAACATAGGCCAAATCTAATACATCTACTCTCCTAACAAGGTCATCGGAAGGCCGCCGTTTTACATGACCAAACCATCTGAGGCGACTCTCTCTAATCTTAGGAATTAGAAAATATATATTTTAATACTTATAGTTAAGTTTATCCTGATCACTCGCTGTTCAGGATCCATAACCCTAATGGAATTAAATATGCCCACTGAGACAGTATTTATTTTATCTTTTCTTTTTCTTTTTTTGGACTTAGATGTGTGAAATGCTTTTAAGAATATTTAAATATCTTAACATTAGTTACAACTTTAAAAGTCTGAAACCGAAGAGCAACACAATAAGTACCACCTAAACCACTAATGTCAAGATTCCTTCAAGTCCATAATTGACATTACTGATGTTATAAAAAATGATATAGCATAGAAAATTTGTAAAAGTCGGCATTGTAAATAGTGTGACTAAACGCTCTACCAAGTAGTGCACCCAAAAAAAACATGGCATAGGCTGCTTGTAAGGCAAATTACAAAGTACAATCAAAACTACAAAAAGATGTGCAAAGAACAAAACCCGAAAGAAAGGGACAAAAGCACTAACTGAAGATATTAGACCAGTCTTCCCATATTGGAGAAGGGCTCCTGCACCAAAGCCCAATGCATAGCAATATGTCGAATCAAAATTTGTAGGCAAACCACACCTTCCTTCATAGCTGTAAGATTTATTACCATGTCAAAATAACAGTTAATATATATGTATGTATGTATGTATGTATGTATGTATATATATATATATATATATATAAAGAGAGAGAGAGAGAGAGTAAAATCAACTTGATGAAAATGAACAGTTTTTAGAATCTAACATAATGGATGAAAGAAGATCTAAACAAATGTACATGGAAGCCTTAGATGTAGCTATCAATAACAAAAGAGCAATAAAATGCATCCACCTACTATATAAAAAATGAAATTACCGAGTACATAATAAGGCTGAAAAGATTAACTCACCCAAAAAAATGGGACTGCCCTTTAAAATTCCCCGCATACTTTCGCTCCAACTTCCGTTTCTCCAATTCAGTTTCAACCATTGATATCAACATTTTTTCAGTCTCTATTTTAGCAACCTAACCAAGGGAGTTAAAGAAACTTATAGCAAGATGAAGAAAAATTTTCATTAAATATAAAATGGCCAATGCAAGGATGCTCCAGGTACCTGAACATTGCCATGAGGATCTCTTTCCAAGAGAAGCTGTTCCTGGATTGCTTGGGGAAGGAATTCAAACAGAATAAGAGACTGTTGTGTGAGCTTCTTTTTCCACTGCCCATCTTGGTCAACAACATCATGAGCCAATATTTCATTTAGCTCGGAAATGAGAGTCTGAACCTGAAATCAAACAAGAAGAAAAATATACAGTGAGATGTACCTACTCGAAGGAATCTGGGAAGTTACAAAGGATGTCACGCTCGCTATAAGGGCATATACTATACGGAAGTAAAGACAATATTATTTGAAGGGTACGTCACCTCAGGGATAAAATCAATTAAGCCTTCGGGAATAAGTATGACACCATAGTTGTAACCAAGTTCTGCACGTTTGCAGATTATATCAGTAATGTAGTCTGTAACATTTTTAAGAGTTTGCTTCTTGGCTGAAACCTGCAACAAATTATAGTCGAAAATGTAAAATATTTTATATGTGTTTCCAAGGCATTCTTCGATAATGATTTCAGATTTATAAGAATAATCATGCAACGACTTATGTTGAACATCAAAGAAGTAAAAGGATTTTGCTGGGAGAGGGAACAAGTAAGTTTTCATCAATGCTGTTTCATTAGAAGAAGAAAACTCACTGCAAAGAATCTAAATCATGAATCATTGGATATGAACTGAAGCTAACCAGTTATCTGGATATTTTCCTGAATTTCACCGTGTGTATCTTAGGGGACGTTTGAGATGATTATTATGTTTTTTTTATTTTTTTTATTGTCTAACATGAAATAAAAATATGATGGGTATTCTTATGCATCTATTATTTTTAAAAACAAAAAATATAAAATATAATAGGCGCTACAGCTCAAGCAGATTTTAGTTCAGCTCGCTCTTCTCTTCCATCACCTTCCCCCAATTTGTAGCCAGCACCACCATAACCAACTTGATTCTCTTATGCCTCCACAGCCACTATATCTCATTGCTGACGACTCTAAACGACAACATCAACAAGAACATAACAATCTTGGTTTCCTTCAGGTTTTCGTCCCAATGGGGAAGATCGAATTGAAGAAGGCATCAAGACATACATTTTGAGAACATGAACGGCGCGACTTTTGCAGGTCCTAAATTCAGCTGTGGATCATGTTGGGGACTCTTCTTTGTTAGAAGCGACAACAATTGCGACAAATCAAAGATTTAGTACGTGGTGAAGGTGGAGATGGGTGTGGGCAATAAAGTCATTGTGAGAGGAGGAGAATCCACCAAAAGATGGAGCAGCCAAAGGAGTCGGAGTTAGAAATTAGGATATAGATCGTTCCATTCTTCTACACCATTCAAAATCATAATAATGCTATAGATCTCAGACCACCCTCGTCACAATCACTCACACAACCATTGAGACCTTACATTTCTTCCTCAATATCTTCCATTTCCATTGCTGAAGCTAGTGTTGTTTCCTCTACGAGATAAACTTATCTAAGTCAGCGAAAAAGTGGCCGCATCCATTACCAAAGAAAAAAGTTGTTTTTTAAATATAAAAACGCCTCAATCTTACTGTTAGTTTTTCAAAACAAATCATATTATAATCTTAACCTTAATTTTCTAACTTTTGAAGGTTCTTATTAGACTAATGTAGATAAATGTCAAATTTGATTCTTATTTCTGACAGAAGTGGAGAAGCAACCAGCAATAAGTACTTCAAGTTTCAATGTGCTTTTAAAAACATTAATCAAAGGTTAAACTTTGAAAACAACTAATAATATGGTGTTCATGCAGCCTGATCACAATAAGATTGTAATGAAATACAATCAATTGAATCATCACGTTGAAAATTTAATGATTAGTAACTGACTAAAATATCTTCCACTAGAATATTATATCATGATATGAGATATCAAATAAAATGCAAGTGAACTAATCAAGCACCTCTTCTCCAATAATTGTTATATTGGGATGTGTTTGCAAAGCACATTCCAACGTGATGTGAGAAGCAGCACGACCCATAAGTCTCACAACTGCATAGAAAAGCAAAATTAAATAAGGAGACATCAAGATATATAAAACAAGTACAAAACTGAATACAAGGCCGCAGAATGATTATGACTGTAATTAGATTTAAGACCACTGAGTTGCCAAATTGTACGTACATATTTTTCTGGAATTTTTTTCCAAAATTAATTTGGAATTACCGAATTAGCCAAGTCAAAGCAGCAATGAAGATCAACATGGTGATTTACCAAAGCCAATGTCTAAAAGCTTAATTTTAATGTTTGCATAGAATCACATAGCTTTGGGTGATATTTACATAAAAATACTGAACATGCTCCTCTTATATCCTAGGTTGCTAATGTGCATCACATTTAAGTGATTGTATTTCATTTTGTGCCAAATCATAAATTTGTCGCATGAAGTAGCTGGAGAATTATAACGAAATCAATAAGATCTGCTTCATTTAGAATAAGTGACATCAGCCTCACATTGTCATCATAAAAATGCCAACAGCTATATCAAACTAAACATTAATTTGCCCAGCCACATAAGCCTATGCTAAGAACCAGTTAAATCTGCATGACTCCTAAAACAGCACCAGGATCCTCAGGAAAGATGAAAGATACAGATGAACTGGAAAAATTAGTCAAAAAAGAAACAAAAACTTACAATGGTAATACTTTCCAGTTGAACGAGCATCTGTCATGACATTTCCAATCATTTCAGAATAAATCTGAAATGCCAGAAGAAGACAAACTAAGTCAGTAATACAAACAGCATAGCCTTTTTTACTCAACAAAAAAATTAAGCGAAAATAAGTCTTGCTTGCATGCCTATAATGAAAGAATGTAGCGAGGTTCATGCCGTTATTTCAACAAGTAAATCAAGAGTGGCAAGCATGGAGGAAGGCAGCTTGTCACATCCAAATCTACCTCAGAACAGAGAATAGGTTACCTTGCAAGCTGTATCAAACCCAAAACTTGTGGGAACTTCCTTGCATTTCAGGTCACCATCAATTGTTTTTGGGCATCCAATAACCCGAGTTTTTATATTCTTTGACCTGGTAAACAAGATAAAGAAGCACTAGAATTCTAGAAGGATTGATAAAAATGAAGGGGATCCAAAATAAATAAACTAGAAATATTTTCATGAGTAAAATATCAGAATCATTAAAACAAAATATCTTAATTTACCTTAAGTATTCAGCAAGAAGGCATGCATTGGTATTTGAATCGTCTCCACCAATAACAACAAGGCCATCCAAATTGAGTTTCAAGACAGTTTCTTCAGCTTGCTTAAACTGGCACAGCCAAACCAGAAAGAAAGCAATTAGTATAAAATGAAGAAACTTGGTAAAAATTGTTTCTTTGAGGAATTATTTCAGATATAATGAACACGAGTACCTGTTCAGGAGTTTCGATCTTGTCCCTTCCACTGCAGATCATATCAAATCCACCCTGTGCTCACATAAAATTTCACTAAGTTATACTCAACCAAGCCGTACATAGCAAAAGAAACTATCAAAATGTATTACATTTATGATGAGGCCGATAGTTGGCATGCCTCGGTAGTCAGTTATAACCTTTTACAGGGAAGTAGCATTCAATGCAAAGATAGCACACAATAGATAGCAGATGGCACTAAAAGTAGGCAGCATTCCATACAATCAGTAGCATTTACAAATCACAGCAAATAGGATATAGAATCAGTTAACACATCCTAAACTAATGCTAAATTCATTATCTTAATACTTTTGAGGAAAATGCAGTGAATTGAGTGTATTGCACATCAGAAAATGATTATTCAAGTTGAACTTATTTAAATTTAAAACAAAACAAACAGATGACATTAAGGGTGTAAATGAGCCCAACTCGAGTCACCCCTGGCTTAAGCTTGATCTTGATTAATCAATCAAATTCGAGATCAATTCTACAACTTTGTATCAGCTCATTTATTATAAAATAAGGAAAAAAGATTAATATTGAAATATTTATCGCAATAAATTAGATGAAAAATTATAAGAAATCAATTGATATATGGAAATGATATACAACAACATCAAGCTTTTATCCCACTATGTCAGGTCGGCTACATGAATCATTTTTCTCCATTGTGTATTATTAAGAGTCAAATTTATACTTAAAGTTTTAAATTATAATATATTTTAAGTGTATTTTATATTAATATTTAGTAAACAAACCAGTTCACAAGCTAACGAGTCAAATCAAGGCAAACTCAAGCTTACCTCATTAGCTCTTGAGCTTAACTCACGAGTCAATCATCCAGTTGAGTCCAAGCTGATTTTACTCAATTACACCCATCTCATTGACCCAAAAAAAAATTTTTTGAAACACTTCAACTAAAATAGACCAATTGAATTAGTTATTTTAGTTTTAAATTAACACACACCTTCAAATTAAATCTAGCAGGAATCAGAGATCATTCTAAGTCTAGATAAGTATTTTAAACCTCATTAATCCTAATATTCTAGAAAGTGAAATTGAGTCTAGCTAGGAGATCAAGTAAATTATCATTTTCGAATTGAGCATGGTTGCACATGTTCACGCATTATAGAGAAAAAGGGAAAATGAGAGGGATTCAGAGAGAGAGAGAGAGAGGCTTTGACATGCAATTGCAAAGAGATTTTTTTCTCTTGGTTATAGAAGAGAAAAGGGATAAAGAAGAAATGGGTGAGATAGACTGGGAGCCATAAGGAGATTTTTTAAACTGAGATAAGAAAGATACTACTACATTATTTAATTAGATGAAAATTAGGAAAAAGAAAAAAGAAAGGTGGTGGTTGGGGGGGGGGGGGGAGAGAGAGAGAGAGAGAGAGAGAGAGAGAGAGAGAGAGAGAGAGAGAGAGAGAGAGAATGTTATGTGGTAAATAGTGACATATAACAATAGACAGGAGACCAGGTGGGCCAGCCAATCTAACAATACTTGATCTCACTAATTTGCAATCAATTATATACTCTTCTATAATAAATAAAATAATTTGTTGCTCCCTATACTTTTTAACGATTTCCTAGGTATGAAAATCACATCAATAATAGATATTCTCAATAATAAACCAAATTGACTCTCATTTGAAGTAATTTTGTAGTATGATCTTCTCCCATATTTCCACGGTATGCCCATAGTTTAAAATTGCGCAACTAGAGACGCTCCTTTGCGCAATTCAGCCCTCAAGCGCCTCAATGCCTACGCAATTCTGGCTCCAGGTGAGGCTCACGCCTCACGCGTTAAGTGGTGCGCCTCTAAGACGCTATTGCGCAATATCATGTGACGCACACGCCTCTTTAAACCGGGTCCCACCTACTTAAAATGACTTGTTTCTCCTATTATACCATTCGGCTCTAGTGAACTGAACGAAAATCCTCCCGCAAAGTCATTTCCGTTCGCAAAACTTCCGCTCAGTTTGCTGTCTGCCGCCTCTCCCGCCGGCACCACCTCACGTCGGTGAGCAAGAAGGGTCGGCCGCCCTCTACAAGAACTCCATTATAGGTTTTAGATATTTTTTTTAAGTTCAAGGAAAGTTTTTTCAAGTTATAGAAAATCTAGGGTTTTCTATTGTTTGAGATTTTTTGTATGTTTACGCATTTTTGCAATAGAAAATATGGTTAGGAGAAAGGAAAAGACAAATATGTCATTGTGGTGTGATCCTTCTTGGAAATACAGTGTACAAGTTGATGTTGGAGACGGCGAGAAGACGTATGTGTATTTAAAATGTAATTTTTGTGAGAAGGTGATGAAGGGAGGGGTAACTCGCATGAAGGAACATTTATCCGGCTCATATTAGAATGTAGCACCTTGTGCGAATGTTCCGGATAACGTGAAGGAGGAAATTACAGCTTATATGAAAAAGAGTACGACAGCCAAACATTTACAACAAGAGCAATTTGATGAAAGGGTCGAACATGGTGCTTACTTTGGGAGCGAGAGTGGAAAGAACTCTTCCTCCACTATACATAATAGAGGTGCACGTGGTCCTATAAATCAGTATATAACTACTCCAGGAGAGGATAGAGGACAAGCACATATGATGCCTGCGGCTGGTACCAGAGAGGGTCGACGGCAGGTTTGCATGGATATTGGCAGATTTTTTTTTTTAGAATGTCATACCATTTAATGCTGTAACATCGTCGGCCTACTTCAATATGCTGAGGTTTGTAGGGTTGTATGGGAGAGGGTTGAAGGCACATTCCATGTACGAGTTGTGAATATGGATTTTGAAGGAGCTGCAAAACACATAGCATAGCATTGATGAGATTAAACGGACATGGATTGAGACTGGTGTTACCATTATGTCAGATGGATGGTCTGACATGAAGAGGAGCTTAATTAATATCCTTGTCAATAATCTCTACGGCACTGTGTTTTTACGATCAGTTGAAGCTTCAGATGAGGTTAAAAATGCTGAATTCATTTTCAATTTACTAGATGGGGTTGTTTAGGAGATTGGGGAGCAATTGGTTGTTTAGGCGGTGACTGACAATGCCAGTGCATACAAAGCAGCTGGTAAGATGTTGATGGAGAAGATAAAACACCTGTATTGGACCCCCTGCGCAGCACACTGTATCAATCTCATATTGGAGGAATTTGGTGATTTACCTCAACACAAGAGCACTCTTTCAAGGATGAAAAAGATCACAAAGTTCATATACAAACACTCATGGGTCTTAGCCTTGATAAGAAACTTTCAAAGAAGAAAATCATTCACCCTGCAACCACTAGGTTCGTTATTACATTTGTTCACTGCAAATCATTTTCAATTCCTAATGCAAATTTATTCTACAGGTTTGCCACATCTTATTTGACATTGCAGAGCCTGTTGGATGTGAGATAATATCTTGAAGCAATGTTTACATCAACACAATGGCTTAATTCTGTATGTGGGAAAAAATTTGAGGAGAAGGAAATATGAAGGCTAATTTTAAATTATAAATTTTAGGCTACTGTGACCTACACCATATTGAGCACGAGACCCTTAATACAAGTTCTACGTTTAGTGGATGCCGAGAAAAAATCAGCCATGGGTTTTATTTATAGTGCTATGGATGAGGCGAATGTGTTGATTGCACATAACTTGGGAGGAGAGGAGGTAAGTTATAGAAAGATTTGGGATATCATTGATGCTCGGTGAGAGATACAGTTACACCGTCATCTACATGCAGCGGCGTATTATCTCAATCTTCAATTTCAATATTCAGAGAGGGAATCCTCAAACCCGGAGGTGAAGCTTGGTTTGTATCATTGCATGGAACGACTAATACCGGACCAGACTGTTATGGAGCTTGCAGATTTACAACTTGTTCTATTTCGAAATAAGGAGGGATTTTTTGGTCTGCAAGCAACAAAATCAACTATTGCCAAACGGTCTCCAGGTATACTTATTTTTGTAAATGCAAAACACTTTAATATGTTCTAATTATCATTTTTCTTCTTGAAAATAGTTGAATGGTGGATCCAATTTGGTGATTCCACCCCTGAGTTACAGAGTTTTGTTGTTAGAGTTTTGGGCCTCACTTATTCTTCTTCTGGGTATGAGCGAAACTGGAGTACATATAGTCAAGTGCAAACAAAGAGAAAAAATCGACTTTCAACACTCAGAATAAACTCCCTTGTATATATTATGCGCAACAAGAGGTTGAGAGAAAGGAGACTGAGGAATAAGGGATTGAAGGATGATGAGGACCCTTTGGTGTGTGATGATGTAGCATCTGATAATGAGTGGTTCATAGATAATGAGACAGATTTGTCATTATCAGACTTGCAACTAGAGGATATAAGTGTGGATGTTTTGAGGGGTGAAGCAGATCAGTGGGCACATCCACTAGTACCACACCACACATATTCATTAGTTCTGCAGCACAACAACCAAATAAAGGTATTCCACAACTTTTTATATGCTATTGCATTATATTTATATCAAGTGAATAATTAACATGATAATGATCATTTTTATTAAACAGGGAAGAGAAAAGTGAGTCACATTGAAGATGATGAAGATATGACATACATAGATACAATTGGAGAAGAAGATTCCCTTGAATACCCATTTAGTGATGGGATATGATTGGATTTTATATGTTATTTCTTAATTGTACTTTGAGAGTTTTAATAGACTAATATTTTATAGTTTTGTACTATGGGACATGATTTTATTGCATCTATTTTCTTACTTTCCACTAATTTCACATGTCATTTAGATGTTTTTATTGTATGATAGAAACTTACTATTATTTATCTGTTAAAACCCTGAAATTCTCATTTACGCAATTTTGCGTCCATACCGCCTCGAGGCTTATGCCTCGCCTCACGGATGAAAAATGCCTCTGAGGCTTATTTACGCAATTTTAAACCTTGTGTATGCCTAATATGTTTGTGTTACGCCGGTCCAGCTTGGACCGGCTCAACCTGGACCGGCCCAGCCGGTCCAGTTCTACCGAAGGCGGACAACAAGCCAGGCGGAAGAGAGAGGGAGCCAGGGAGTGGGGTCCACGTGCAATTCAAACATGGATTAAGTATTTTTGGAGGGAGAAGGAAGGGTAGAGTAGTCCTTTTGCTTTTAATTTGAATTAGATTGTATTATTAGGGAGTTATGAGGAAAATTAGGTTTTCATCTGGATTTTGAAAAGGGATTCGTCGTCTAGGTTTTCTTGCTTGGGCTCTTGGCGTTGCCGGAGATTGTTGGAGAGTTTTTCCTTCCTCTCGGATTGAAGGAAACTTGTATCTTTATTGTCTTTTGCATCGACTAGTGAAATCTCCATCGTTTGCAATTGTTTCTACTTATCTCTCTACGATTCTTCTCAGATTTTTCTCTGTTTTGTTGTGCGCGGTGGCTGTTTTCCATAGAAAACAGCGGATTATTAGTGATTTGGCTTAGATCCGATAGGAATCACTTGAAATACTCAAGTGGTACCTATCAAATTGGTATCAGAGCACAGATCCGGACGGTGGGGGGCTGTTTTCCACTGTTTCGCAGCAGATTTTTGCTTTTCGGAAGAGATCCGGAGACCATTTCGTGGTTCCCATGGCATCTAAACGTGTAGAAGTCTTGGAGACCGAAGTGGGTCAATTTAAGGCGGATCTGGAGGAGAAGATGGTGACGTTGAGTGAGAATGTGGAAGGGAAATTTATGGCATTGGAGGAGATGATGAAAAAGTTGTTGGAAGGGCAAGCAAGAGCTGTGCCAGTGGAGGAAAGAGGAGAAGGTAGTGGGAGCAAGGGCAAGGAGAAGGCAAAGCCGGAAGGGGAAGAGGAGGTGGAACTGCTGGGTAGCAACGGAAGAATGCTGCATCGGGAGTCCATCAGGCGGGAAGAAAGAGAGGATGATTGGCATCGTCGGAGGCCCGACCCAGTGGACCGGCCATGGGGGATCCATAACCACCATGGCGGGGCGCGAGGGGAAGATGGCTATCGACGTCCGAGGAGGGATGATGAGCCCCGATATGGAGAGAGAGGAACTTGGGAAGATCCCATTGCCTGGGACAGAGGAGGCCATGGGGGGAATAGGGCATACGGGGTGGACACGAGGGCCAGAAAGCTGAAAATGCCAGTTTTCGAAGAGGGGAATGTGGATGAGTGGATCCACAAGGTGGAGAGGTATTTTGCAGTGAATGGCCTGATGGAGGAGGAGAGATTGATGGCGGCTAGTATGTGCTTGGAAGGGGCGGCTTTTGCCTGGTTCAAGTACATGGATAAGTGGGATCCGGTGAGGACTTGGAGGGACTTCAAGGAAGCTATCAGGGAGAGATTCAGGGGGAGCAGCCCATGGGAGATCTCCGAGCAGTTCTATGCCCTCACCCAGGAGGGAACAGTGGAGGAATACAGAAAGAAATTTGAGAGTCTGGTGGGAGACATGGAGGGCTTATCGAACAGCACGTTGGGGGGAAACTTCATGAAGGGGCTCAAGCCAGAAATTAGAGATGCTGTGAAGGTCATGAGACCTAGAGACCTGAGGGAAGCAATGGAGTTGGCTCAGCTGGTGGAGAACCAGAAGACCAACGCACGAAGTTGGAGGAACAACCACTCAGGAGGTCCCACTAGGACCACTACCACTTACTTGGCTCCAAAAGGGCCAAGCCCTAATGTCCCTAGAGAGAGTGGAAAGGAGAAGAGCGGGGTGACCAGATCTGCTGGAAGCTTCAAAAAATTGACGGAGGAGGAGATGCAGGAGAAGAGGGCCAAGGGCCTTTGTTTCAGATGTGAGGAGAAGTTTGTTCCAGGACATAGATGCAAGGATCGCGCTCTTCGGGCTCTCACCGTCTATATAGACGAGGCGCCTGAAGAGGGTGATGATTCTGATGAGGAGCAGATTGATCCACAGTTGGAGGTAGCCGAAGTCTCCCTCAATTCTGTGATGGGATTCACTCCTAGCCATACAATGAAGGTGAAGGGGGAGATTCGGGGGAGAGAGGTTGTGGTTCTGATTGACAGCGGGGCAACCCACAATTTCATATCCACCCAGGTGGCGGAGGAGCTAGGGATGGAGCCTACTGAGACAGGCAGCTACGGGGTGATGATGGGGACAGGGAAGATTGAGTCCAGCACCGGGATCTGCAAAGGGGTGGAGATGAGATTACAGGAGATCAGGGTGGTAGAGGATTTTCTACCCCTGAAGTTGGGTAGCACAGATGTCATTTTGGGCATGAAGTGGCTACAGACCTTGGGTGAAACCAAGGTGAATTGGGGGACCATGGTGATGGAGCTGAGCGTAGAGGGGAAGCAGGTGAAGCTGAGAGGAGAACCAGGATTGTCCAGAGCTGGAGTGTCACTCCGATCCATGGTGAAAATCATACAGGAGGAAGGAGGAGGATTCCTGGTGGAGTTGCAGAGCTTGGAGGAGCAAGAGGAGGGGGAGGGAAGACCCATCCCCGCTTTGGTTCAACCCCTGTTGCAGGAATTTGAGGATGTGTTCCAACCTCCAGTTGGACTACCACCTGACAGAGAGCAGGAGCACCAGATTATCCTGAAAGAAGGAGTATCTCCTATCAGTGTGAGACCTTACAGATATCCTCAGGTGCAGAAAGATGAGATTGAAAGGTTGGTGGGAGAAATGCTAGAAGGAGGGATCATTCAGCCCAGTGTGAGTCCTTTCTCTAGTCCAGTTCTGCTTGTGAAGAAGAAGGATGGGAGTTGGAGGTTCTGTGTAGATTATAGAGCGCTCAACAAGGAAACTGTGCCTGATAAGTTTCCTATCCCTGTGATTGATGAGTTGATGGATGAGCTACATGGAGCCGCCTTGTTCACCAAGGTCGATCTGAAGTCAGGCTATCACCAGATCAGGATGAAGAAGGAAGATGTGCAGAAAACGGCCTTCAGGACTCATGAGGGTCACTACGAGTTTCTGGTGATGCCTTTTGGCCTCACCAACGCTCCGGCAACATTCCAAGCTTTGATGAACCGGATCTTCAAGCCACACCTCCGCAGGTTTGTGTTGGTATTTTTTGATGACATCCTAATTTATAGCATGACTGAGGAGGAACACCTAGAGCACCTGAGAGTGGTGTTGGGTGTACTGAAGGAGCATCAGTTGAAGGCCAACTTCAAGAAGTGTGACTTCGCTCAGGCACGGGTGGAGTACCTGGGGCACGTGATATCCCAGGAGGGAGTGGCTGCAGATCAATCCAAGATAGAGGCAATGCTGGCGTGGCCTCAACCCAAGACTTTGAAGGGACTCAGAGGGTTTTTGGGACTGACAGGCTATTACAGAAGGTTCGTGAGAGGATACAGCACCATAGCATGGCCTCTGACAGAGCAGTTGAAGAAGGACGGATTTTTATGGGGAGAAGCAGCTTCAGAGGCCTTTGAGAAGCTGAAGAAGGCCATGACGACGGTGCCAGTGCTTGCTCTGCCAGACTTCAGTCAGGTGTTTGTGGTAGAGACAGATGCTTCAGGCTATGGATTGGGAGCAGTGTTGATGCAGAGGCACAGGCCCATAGCTTACTTCAGTCAAGTCCTATCATCCCGGGCTAGACTGAAGTCAGTATACGAGAGAGAGCTGATGGCGATTGTACTGGCCATCCAGAAGTGGAGACCTTACTTATTGGGCAGACACTTTATTGTCAGAACTGATCAGAGGAGCCTGAAGTACTTGTTAGAGCAGAGGATGGTCACAGAGGAGCACCAGAGGTGGTTGTCCAAGCTGTTGGGATATGATTTCGAGATACACTACCGACCAGGGCTAGAGAATAAGGCAGCGGATGCCTTATCACGCTGTATGGGGGAGCTCCAGGGGATCGCTGTATCAGTACCAGTATTGATAGATTGGGGAGCCATTAAAGAGGAGAGCATTCAGAATGAGGAGTTGAGGAAGATCAAAGAAGAGGTGTTAGCAGATGAGAACAGCCACCCGGGCTATTCAGTTGTGGGAGAAAGACTGTTCTATCAGGGAAGGAGTGTGATTCCTAGGTCTTCCATCCATATTCCCCAGCTGTTACAGGAGTTTCATGAGAGTGCCATAGGAGGGCATTCAGGAGTGCAGAAAACTTATAGCCGGTTAGCTGCTGAATTGTACTGGAGGGGAATGAGGAAAGACATAGAGGAGATGGTGGCTAAGTGTGATACTTGCCAGCGGAGCAAGTACATGACAATGGCACCAGGGGGATTGCTGCAGCCCCTGGCCCTACCAGAGAAAGTTTGGGAGGAGATTACTATGGACTTCATTGATGGGCTCCCAAAATCAGAAGGCTACACAGTTATACTGGTGGTGGTCGACAGGCTGAGCAAATATGCTCATTTCATTCCTTTGAGACACCCGTACACAGCAGTGTCGGTAGCAGCAGCGTTTGTGAGGGAGATAGTCCGCCTGCATGGGGTACCAGAGTCCATTGTTTCTGATAGGGACAAGGTGTTCCTGAGTCATTTTTGGAGGGAACTGTTTAGGATGCAGGGCACCGTATTGAAGAGGAGCACAGCCTATCATCCACAGACTGATGGTCAGACGGAGGTGGTGAATAGGAGTTTAGAGACATACTTGAGGTGCTTCGTGTCAGATACACCAAAGCAGTGGGCCAAATGGCTAGCCTGGGCAGAATACTGGTACAATACCTCGTCTCATTCGGCTACTAAGATGACACCTTTCAAGGTGTTATATGGTAGGGATCCCCCACATCTGGTACACTACAGCCATCAGAGCACTCCAGTATCTGCAGTGGATCAGCATTTGAAGGAAAGAGACCAGGTGTTGGCCGAGCTCAAGAGGCACTTACTTAGAGCCCAACAGATTATGAAGAAGCAGGCCGACAGCAAAAGGAGAGATATACAGTTTGGAGTCGGGGACAAGGTCTATTTGAAGCTCCGACCATACCGACAGAGGACTATGGCCCAAAGGAGAAATGAGAAACTCGCAGCGAGATATTTTGGCCCTTTTGAAGTGGAGGAGAAAATCGGGGAGGTGGCATATAGATTGAGGCTTCCTCCAACAGCCAGAATACACCCCGTTTTTCATGTCTCACAGTTGAGGAAAGTGGTGGGGGAGCATGCAGTAAGCCCAGAGTTGCCCAGCACATTGAGGGAGGACATGGAAGTGACACTGGAGCCTATAGAAGTAGAAGGAGTGCGCATCAATGCGAAGGGGGAAAAGGAAGTGAAGATTAGGTGGAGCGGCCTTCCAGACTATGAGGCCACATGGGAGTCACTGGAGAGGATTGCAGAGCAGTTTCCGACCTTCCACCTTGAGGACAAGGTGGTACTTTGGGAGGGGGGTAATGTTACGCCGGTCCAGCTTGGACCGGCTCAACCTGGACCGGCCCAGCCGGTCCAGTTCTACCGAAGGCGGACAACAAGCCAGGCGGAAGAGAGAGGGAGCCAGGGAGTGGGGTCCACGTGCAATTCAAACATGGATTAAGTATTTTTGGAGGGAGAAGGAAGGGTAGAGTAGTCCTTTTGCTTTTAATTTGAATTAGATTGTATTATTAGGGAGTTATGAGGAAAATTAGGTTTTCATCTGGATTTTGAAAAGGGATTCGTCGTCTAGGTTTTCTTGCTTGGGCTCTTGGCGTTGCCGGAGATTGTTGGAGAGTTTTTCCTTCCTCTCGGATTGAAGGAAACTTGTATCTTTATTGTCTTTTGCATCGACTAGTGAAATCTCCATCGTTTGCAATTGTTTCTACTTATCTCTCTACGATTCTTCTCAGATTTTTCTCTGTTTTGTTGTGCGCGGTGGCTGTTTTCCATAGAAAACAGCGGATTATTAGTGATTTGGCTTAGATCCGATAGGAATCACTTGAAATACTCAAGTGGTACCTATCAGTTTGGCTTCCCTAATATCAATCTTGTAAAAACTACTGCTCGTAAATTCTTGTAGAAGCTGTTTTCCCTCCAATATTTGACATCATTGCCTTTAAATTTTCATTAAGCATAAAACATATTACAATTTCTTCCAAAACTTAGTAGCATCTAACGTGGACTATAACTTTACATACATGCACCTTCTTCAAATATGAATTGTTTTGGCAATCAATTATTAAAAGGCAATGATCGTAATATCAGTATGTAGCATACTTTCTAACACAAGTCATTCACAATAGTTTCAATAGAAATCTGAAACCAAATTCTCATTTTTAAATTTAAAACTTGCCATGCCATAGGTAAACCAATGAATATATAGATGATGTCAACAACAACAATATTAAGTCTTTATCCCATTATATGGGGTCAGCTACATGAATCCTTTTTTTTCGATTATGTCTTGTTAAGAGTCAAATTTTTATTTAAATTTAATAAAAAATAGGTAACTTCTAATACTTTCTAATCAAGTCCTTTTAGATCTACCTCTACCTTTCTTAACATAAGCCAACTCTAATACATCTACTCTCCTAAATGGACCATCAAAAGGCCGACGTTTTATCTGACCAAAGCATCTAAGATGACTCTCTCTAATCTTATCTGCCATTAAAGCTACTCCAACATTTATACGTACATACTCGTTTTGCATTCTCTCTAAGAGTAAAGCCACTCATCATCCTAAGTATCCTCATCACTGTAACACTAAATTTAAGTTTATGCTTCTCTTTAAATGGCTAGCATTCTGCGCCAGAAAGCATTGTAAGTCTCACCACCATCTTATAGAATTTTCCCTTAAGTTTGAAAGGTACTTTTCTATCACACAACGGGCCCAATGCATTCCTCCACTTCAATCATCCAACTTGAACTCTACTAGTCTTATCTCCATCTATTTTACCATCACTTTGAGCAATAGACCCGAGATATACAAAACACGCACTCTTTTTAATGACTTCATCGTCCGAAGTCACAATCCCCTCACTAGATTTATTACTATTAAAATTACACTCCATGTATTTGGTTTTAGATCTACTCAAACAAAAATCATTAAACTCAAGCTTGAACTCAATAATTTAAGTTTTCGTTCAACTCCCTCCCTAGTCTTATCAACAAGAAGAATATCATCAGCAAAAAACATACACAAGGTACAACCTCTTGCAAATCTCTTGAACAAACATCCATAACTAAAAAAATATATATATTGGGGGGAGGGGATGGGGGCTATACAGATGATGACAAAGGTCATAAAAAATAATATTAATAAATAAGTTATGAAGAAAATGTTAAAAAAAATAAAAACACTGTAGCAAATTTATCAGTCTAATGACAGTAAAAATTACCATATGGCTTGAAATTAAAATATTTAAAAAAATAATATCATGAACTTTAATCTATGTGCATCAACCAATGAAATAAATAAATAATTATAAATTGCAGCTTCGACGCGTAACACTATTTGATCACAATCTTCCTAGAGATTATTTATAGGGGCAGCAACACCGAAAATGCACGAAACTCGAAAGTGGGCAACAATGCGCAAACAATGGTGTTGACCGTTCCAGACCTAATCTTCAGAACAGTTAGATTGATCTCAAACAAAGAAAGAGCACCCTAAATAACGTGATTTAAAAGATAAACAAGGCCAATGAGAACAGGCACATCAATTACTTGATTTCGGTAGGGATAGATAAACTCCGGGGTCAGCTCCACATATTTACACTTCATGATACCCGCCGGCCCGCCCCTGAACCCATAGAGCGTGCTCCCCTTAGCACGATCCTGCAGGTAATCTAAAAGCAAAACAACAAACCCAATTTTACATTTAGAAATATGAATTTCATCACCATCCCACATCTAAGAAGAGTAAAAGATGATCACAAAATACACATAGATGGATATTCGCTCACCAAATATTCCAGAAATCACATTATGCCCACCCGGGGCCTGCCCTCCCGAAAGCACAACACCGATCTTGAGACTCTCACCCAGCTCCGTCGGATCAGCTCCGTTCGGCACCAACGATGCCGATGGCTGGCCGAAAAGGCTGGGAAAAAGCTTCGCGATCTCCTCTGCAACGAAATAAAAATGGAATCACAAGATTCACGATTGGATATTCAAAAGACACAACAAACAAGTAAACAGAACCAAAGAGATTCCCAAAAATGCGAAACGTTAGCTGCCGAACCTGGACTCCCGGCGGCGGAGCTTGGCGGGCCGTCGACTAGCTTAAAAGAGGACTTGAGCACGGCCGGTAAAGGGAGGGGGTGGTTGAGGCGGCTTATCTGAACATCACTGTAGACGGAGGCGAGTCGGCCGGAGGATGTAACCGTTCCGTTGATTGCCATTGCCGGAGATGGAGATCCGTAGAGATCGAGCGACGAAGCGGACGGAGAAGGACGACAGATCGAGTTGGGTGGACCGTACTAATTTGACGTGATTTATAAGAAAATGGGGCGGACTATATGTGAGGTTAGAAAACGTTGTGCTGCTGCCCTGTTTTCCGAGTGGGGCCCAAATGGGTCGGGTCAGGAGGCAGAGTGGCGCGTAGATTGGTGAGCGAAGATTGCTGGTGGATTATGAAAATCACTTGATATGGATTTGTACCCATGATATTTTGGAAGTTGTATTATATGGCTAAGATTTTTTTTTTATTTAAGCCACTTAATTTATAATTTATATTAATCATTCTAAAAAATTAAAATTTTAAATATATTTACATCAAATCTATAATTATCTATATATAACTTTTCATTGATATTTTGTAGCATAAAAATTTATCATTTAGAAGAGTTGATATTATATATTTTTATGATAAGTAATAATTAATAGATTGATGAATTTGATCCTATTTATTTTTTATTAATTTTTTTAAAGTGATATAGCAATATTTAAATGATTGGCTAATATTTTAGACATGTCACATAAATGAATGGAACTATATACTCCAACTAATTTGGGTGTATGATCAAATCTATAAGGATATGGGCCAATCAACTACTAATTTGAGCTTAATTACCAGAGTCAAGTAGCTGAGGTGGTCATTTCATTGAACAAAGTTGTATTTTGTGGAGTCTCCCAAGTGGAGTCATTAAATGCAGATACTCAATAAGTGAAAGAATTTGTTAAATGTTAATCACCAAAGATAATTCATGCACTATTATGAGATGAACAATATTTTAGTATTAGTACCAACTCATTGTTATTTATTTGTATGTGCTTGATATATTATACAAAACAAATATACACAGTTGATCAATACTTGGTAGTCATATCCAACATTGATATATGATTAAACTATATTTGTTGTGAGTATTTTCACAACAAACTCGTATTTTGATGGATGTTTATTGTATTATAGGCTATACATTGGGCCACAAAAAATGTTCTATTTCTCAAAGGATAATAACTTTCTTCCATAGTTAAAAGCATGTAGAGCTAACCTTGACTTCTTTTCTTTTATTTATTTTTTATTTTTTGATAAAAACCCATGTAGTTAAATAAAACAAACAATTACAAGTCCTTAAAGAATCTAAAGCTCATCTAAAAAAATAGCATTAGAAGTAAAACCTACTGAGCCTAAGATCCAACTAATACAAGAGTGCAATAATAAAAGGATAAACCAAAAAAAGCCAAAAAGCAGCCCAACACATGATCAACAGCTAGAAGGGAGCAATAGTTGTAGACCAAACCATTAGCACAAGCAACTGCAAGAAAAAATAACTTACAAAGAAAAGGAATCAGCTCTGAATAAAAGAAGCAAAGACACTCATAACAAACATCAAGGGACAAAGCAACCAAGCCACCAAACCAATCAGCCAAAGAACAAAAACCAAATTGAGAAGAAACAACCCAACCATAACCAAACCACAACACCAAAATCAAAACACAAACCTCCCATCCAAACAACAACCACACCCAAGAGATCAATCCCACCTAAGTCACTCCAACCTAAAAGTCACACCCACCAGCAAGAACCCCCACCCACTGTCAACCCAAAGCCATAGAACAATACAACCGAGAAATCAAACCAGCCAAAAGAAACAAACCAAGAAACAGCAAATCCCATAATTACTTCTTTTTTAGATTTCTTTTTTTTTTTCGTCTACTACATTTAGCCACACCATTGAAAAATGCTTCATCTTCGATACAAACCACATCCAAGCCAAACAAAGCTTGAAAATCATCCCTAGGCCCAACCATATCATCCCCAGCACCTAAGCTAGCTAAGGAGTAACACTCATCCAACCAGTCATAATGATCAACACAAGTGTCCTTCAATTTTAGTGTCAAATGTTCCATCAATGCATTATTAGAAATAAGAGAAATTGGAATATCAATAAAAGGCACGTTTACATCATCTAAGTTATTAGGTGACATAATCGATTCAACCAAAGGGGAGTCGCCTGAAAGACTCACCAAATAGCAAGAAGATTCATTTAACTCAACCTTGTTAGCATCACAAAAACCCACATTTGCATCATCTAAGTTATCATGACAATAAGATTCATTTTCTTTATAAGCTTTCTCAGCAAAAACAAATGATATAACAAGTTGAAATTCAAAAGCATAAATTAAAGACAAATTATTAGCAACATCTTTATCAACACCCTCACAATCCTCTTGAGCAGGATCATGCAAATTAATTAAGGGAGAAGCACATTGATTTTCTGGCATGTTAACCACCAAAAATAGTAAATCTTTGCCAACAATCTCATTGTTAACATTATCAATATTCTCCAAAGCAGAAACAACAACAGACAAACCAGGCAGACCCAGAGGGCTGACAAAAACCAACATAACATGCACATCATAATGCCTCGAATCACAAACAGGATGATGCAAAAGCCCAGTTTCCAAATTATCCACATTATCTTGCAATGCTAAGTCAACACTAATATTATTGATCTCACTGTTATCAATCTTCTAACCTATATTAACGGATATAATGTTAACTGTGAGATTTTTATCAAGATGAGGGTGTAAAATCTGATAGTCAAAACTCGAATGACCCAATGATTTGCAGTGAGAATAATAAGAAGAAAATTCTTCCAAAATGATTGACTTAGTGTAACCAAAATTTTTCGGTCCAACCTAAACTCTATCGAGATATTGTTTGGTGACCTAGAGCGGCAAGAGATGGCATTATCCATTTTTAGAGGCCGACCAAAATGGAACCAAGACAAGAAGGATACAGTGGGAGAAGAGGTGAGGTCTAAGATTAGAAAAAGAAATCCAAACTGGAATGATAGGGGATTCCAGCTCAATAATCAAAAAGAGGAGTCCATTTAAACAATTTCATGAAGCAATTGCTCACAAAATAGGAATTGTGATAAAATACTCTACAATAATTCAAATCAATGAGAACCGTAATCAACACATGTTTTGGGTTGAGGAAAATAACCAAAAATTTACCCAAAAGCTTGAGGTTGAAGAAAAATTTCTTGATTACATCAAGAAATGGTCTACGAACAGGGAGTATGCCAACCAAAGTGAACTTGAAGGGAGCAGCAAGGGCACGAATTTCATCTTCTGAAATCCACAATGAAGGTAATCCATGGTGTGAAGAAATTTTTAGGTTAGGAAAGTTCGATGAGGGAGAAAGTCTAGACAAAGCATCTCTAAAAGAACAAAAGCTCTTTGCCCCATCTAAAAATCTGTGATCATACAAACGGTTAACTGCCATACTAGAGAAACCAAATGAGAAAAAAACCAAACAAACACAGGAAAACAAAGGGGGGAGAAAAATAAAACTTCCCTGAAGATAAATCAAGCACCAAAGGCCGTGAACACGAAGGCGCGGAGGAAGCGGCTAGGGAAGAGAAAAATCCTAGTAGAGCCCAACATGCCTTGACGAGTTGTAGTGCTATCCTTGACTTAGCATATAGATAAGGGGGCATTAGTTATGAATTAATATGCAACAAGGATCTTTTCTTGATTTTTTTTTAACTCTCATATTTATTAATTTTTCCTCTTTATTAAACTTTAATGTAAAGGTTCACCCTTTCAAGTAAGAAATACTTGTGTATGATATTCAACTTAGTAGTAAATTAATAAAATCTTTAATGGGCTGTTTGGTTGATGGAAAAATGAATGCAAAGTAAACTAAATGCATTATTTTTCACTTTTTGGTGTTTAGTTTGATACAATGTAAAGTAAAATAAAACCTTGATGTATTTTAAATCCCTTATTGTATTTCATTTTACGCGTAAAAGAAACCTACCCATTTTGAGCGAAAAAGCAAATCACGCGAGCGAAAAAGAGAAAAGCTTGCAAGAACCATCCTTATTTCTTCCTTCTACGGTGGGAACATCGTCGTTTCTTCCTATATGAAAGCTTAAATCTTCTCTATTGGTGCTTCGTGTGAGGTCTGCTTCTCCATAAGTACTTTCTTCGACTCACTTCACTCCTTCAACGACATTCACATCACTCCTTTGACAATGTTCGCTTGGTCATTAATCCCATCTGCTCGTCTTCTTTGGCTTATCTTTGGGAGGATCAGGGCGAAATCGACAGAAACAAGTGTGATGAAGTGTTTGACTCTGCTTCTGCTGAGCGGGACATATGTCAAGGTGGCCAATTTTCACCCTAGGATAATGTTGATCCAGCCTCTATACCTAATATGATAGAGAGTATTTCACAAAATGTTGATGCCAATCACGATCTGCCAAGCTTTTATTAAGCCGAACTCTTCCATTTTCTTGACCTACACTCAGAACATCCCGTGTGGGGATGATGCCACCAATTTGAATGGCTTGGAAAGTGTTATTGGAAGGTATTTGCTTGTTGATGATTCTTCCAAGTGCATGTGTATAAATCTTCTTGATGCAATCAATATTAATCATGTAGATACATGTGAATGCACTCAAAGGTGTGTCGGTAAATGTCTCAAAGATTGCAATTTTTTGGTAGAACCGCATTTTACTTTATTCTGCATACATCCAACCAAACAAAAAAATCAGTTCTCCTGCATTCATTATACTTCAAAACAAACATGCATTCACTTAACTTAAGTATTTACTTACACTGCATTTACTTTATACTATATTCACTTTACAGCCAACCAAACAACCCCTAAATCTCTTACTTGTCTTCAAATATAATTTCTAATGTTGAAAAGTGGTGATTAAGACAGAGAGTTATTTAAGATAGTAATAAAATTTCAATCAAAATCAAATAAATGTCAAAGAACATATAAATCATAAAATAAAATCACAACTCACATGACTAAATTTATGTGGTTCAATGAGATCTACCTATTTTCACATCCTCACAACGATCAAATATTAATTAATGGTAAAAAAAACATAAAGATATTACTCTTCATATGAATGTATATAAGGATAAAATACGACTTCGTATGTGTTATTGATTAAGAAATTAAAATGCAACAACATATTCTAAATTTTAATATTTTAGCATAATGATTTATATTTTGATAATTTAATAATAAAATACTACTTTGTAGCATAATGTATTATATTTTAATATTAAACATCCTAACTATAATGGATGACTCAAAATGATTGACTTGTGGAACCATACCAAAGTGATTATTGAACTGCTCATAATAATTCATAAAACTTTTGAGCATCAATGTTCTGTGATTCCTTTGTGTTGTGCAAATAGTAGGCCAATTGTATCGAATATCATTCCTTTATATCTCCCAATATGTTCTTCATTTATTACTGTTTAGCATGTTAAAGCACTGCATTAAGAGTTGATATATGGCTAGTGCTCTTCATATGATGTCCAGAATCAATAATTTGGTTGAAATCTTTGATGATATTGAGCAAGTATAACCACATCAAAAATAAGGTACATGTGATTTTTGTGCTTATAGTGTGGACATCTATACTTTCTTTCAAATATAAACGATGGCTATTGAGAAGCCACATGCACAAAAATATTCAATGCCTTTGATGAATTCATTTATTAATCTTTAATGGTCAAGTAAAAGTCTTTAATATATTCACGATATTTGAATTCGAATATCCATGTATAAGTCGTTTATGCAAAAATAAAATTTATTAGATATAATTTCACTTAAGAAATAAAGTTTCAAATATCAAATATATATATACAAAATTTGCTTAAAATTTTCATAAAAATATAAATATACTAAAAATATATTTTTACCTATATTTTTAATTTTATCCAATATACAAAATATTTTGCACCAACAAAAATAAATAAATCAACATGAAATATAACAATTTCTTTAAAATATATTTATAATCATAATTGAATATAGGTGTAATCATTTAAAAAAAAAATTAAACTCTAATTCTTAGAAACATAAATCATAAAACTAGCGACCTCTTTGAGCGAGAAGCTGCGGCAGAGGAGAACTAGCCATGGTTAACGTTAGCTTTTACAGGAACTGTAAGCTTCTTTCAAATTTCAACACTGCCTCGATCCTCTGATTCCTTATGGGAAGACCTTCAAGAAGCCAAGGCGTCCGTACGAGAAGGAGCGGCTGGACGCGGAGCTGAAGCTGGTTGGAGAGTACGGGCTTCGGTGCAAGAGGGAGTTGTGGAGGGTTCAGTATGCCCTGAGTAGGATCAGGAATGCATCGAGAGAGCTCCTGACATTGGATGAGAAGAACCCAAAGCGGATTTTTGAGGGTGAGGCTCTGCTTCGCCGGATGTTTAGATATGGGCTTCTGGAGGAAGGGCAGAACAAGCTCGACTATGTCTTAGCTCTGACCGTGGAGAACTTCCTGGAGCGCAGGCTTCAAACTCACGTTTTCAAGTCTGGAATGGCCAAGTCGATTCATCATGCCAGGGTTCTGATCAGGCAGCGCCATATTCGGGTTGGAAGACAGGTGGTGAATATTCCATCATTTATGGTGAGGGTTGATTCAGCTAAACACATTGATTTTTCACTCACCAGTCCATTTGGTGGCGGCCGTCCAGGAAGAGTCAAGCGGAAGAACCAGAGAGCTGCGGCAAAGAAAGCTGGTGGTGGTGGTGGTGATGGTGATGGTGATGAAGAAGATGAAGAATAAAACTGAAATGTTCTTTTGAGACTTAATTTACATTTTTCAGATTATATTCTCTTTCCATCTTCAAGTCATTTTAATAGTACAAGTAGTCTCCTTTGCACGATAATGCTTTGAACTTGTGATTCTCAGGATTCAATTTTGATTGAATGATTAAAACTGTGGATGGATTAGTTTTTTAAAAAAAAAAAAAACATAAATCATAAAACTAATGAATGGAATCTCAAAATTAATTGAAAAATGAGATAGACAATGAGATTTATCTTTAGATCCATGGTAGAATAAAAAAATTCAACCAAAAATATCCCCAAATGGATGTTGGAGCTCTCACGAGGCAAAATAAGGCTCAGGAGATCGAATTTTTATTAGGTTCGGACACTTGACGTAGCTCTACATCCGGAGGTCAATAACATGTCGTCACGTGCTCTTACTTTTTACGTAACTGCGCGACTCGACGACTCGACTCGGACCGGAACCCGGTATTGCAATGTATTAGCTTATTTGTGCAGACTAGGATATTGCTCGGTATTGTTCAGTAACGAGAAATATCATTCTGTCAAAATCAATACCTAGCAATACCGAGCAATACTGAGCAATAACTCGTTTTTGCTAGGTATTGCTCGGTATTGTTCGGTATGGTCTTGACAGAGTGATATTTCTCGTTATTACCAAGCAATATCTAGCAATACCAAACAATACCTAGCAATATCGAGCAATACCTAGCAATACCGAGCAATACCTATCAATACACGAACATAGCAATACCGTGTTCCGGTCCGGGTCGGGTTGTCGAGCTACGCGGTAAAGAGTAAGAGAGCACGTGGCGACATGTTATTGGCGTTCGGATGTAAAGCTACGCTAGCTGTCTGAACCTAATAATTATTCCAGAAGATCGGGAGCTACACAGATGCAAATGTGAGGAGGAAAGAGACAATAAAAAATAATTATAACATTTTCTGACAAAACTTTCAACAGAAATAAGTAACGTGATTTCGCAAAAGTACTTATTTCTAACAAAAAAATATAACAGACTCTTTTTTTGTAAAATTTAGTGGCACATCTGTCATAATTACCATCCAAATTTCCTTCAACTTTAATTCCATAAAAATCTCTTTTTTTTTTCCCTATAGTATAATTTTTTTGAATTAATTTCTTTTTTTATATCATTAAATTTGATTAATTGAACCAATGCTTTCAATTTTAGCCTAGAGACCAAGCTATTTGTTGAATCATATATAGCTTTTTTGGAGAATGATGAACTACAAAGTACATGCCTCAAACTAATGATCCTGAATCAATAATCATTTCCTTTAACCACTTGGCCAAAGATCCTTCCACTTTAATGAATAAAAATTAAAATAATTAAACTAATTAACCCTGCTGAATAGTAATTAAACTAATTTTATTAGCATCATAATGATGTCATAAATAATTAAAGCAAATTATTCACACCATGATGCCTTGGAGTTGGAAATTGATTAAGAATCCATTCAAGATTGTCACATAAGAGTAAAAAAATTAAGGCATCATTCGGGATGATTGTCTTACTGCTTCTTAAATAAAATTTTAAATTAAAATTTTTTGCACAAAAAGCCTGCTGTATAAAGCAATAAGAAAGTTATTCCAAACAAAGGCTAAATCAAAAAATTTCCTTAGATTAGAAGTATTTAATAATCTTTTAACAAATTTAATATAGGAATATTTGAGTTCTGTGAATTAGAAATAAGAAATTTTTTTTGTGTGTTAAGATATCCTAATCAAAATTTGATTATAATAGATTATAGATATTTAATACTAATTTTAAGACAAATATGATTCTAGTGTAAAGTAACACATACAATAATGATAGTATTTGCTCATTAGCCTAAATTTTTAGATTGATAGGCAGCAATTAAAAGCATAAAATACTTATTAAGCCCAAAATTAGGGGTGTCAATTAGGGTCAATGGGTCGGGCTCGGGCTCAACCCGAGTTGACCCGAGCATAAATAGGTTGACCCGAACCCGACCAGTTTAGCTAAACGGTCAAGATTTTTAACCCGGACCTGACCCGTGCGGGTTATCGGGTTGACCCGACCCGACTAAAGAACCCGCGGACGTAGTCGCTGCACGGACGCGTAGCAACGTCGGACTAGGCTAGCCAGCGTGGACGCTGTCACTAGGCAACTTAGCGAGGTTAACTGGGCGACTTGGCGAGGTCGACTGGTCGAGGTAGAGCAGCCTGCGTGGTTGTCTTGGGTCGAACGACTCGAACCAAGGAACCCTAGCCGCTAGGGCCAAGCGCGAATGCACGATCAAGCCATCGAGGTGGAGGTGGTCAGGTGGACCAGCTGAGAGGCGGAGTGGCGACAGCGGAGCGAGGCGGAGCGAGGCGGAGGCGGAGCGTGAAGTCGTCATGACGCGACGGCCTGTGTCGGCGTGTCGCCTGACGGACTTGATAGCGGGTCAGAACTCGATAGCGGGTCAGTGGCACAGTGCTGTCATGACGCGACATATCAAAATTTTGGGTCAAACGTGGTCGACCCGCGGGTTGTTGGGTCAACTCGAACCCTTTCAAACGGGTCAAAAATTCAAACCCGACCCGTTTTTCAAACGGGTCAAAAATTCAAACCTGAACCCGACCCGTTTTGCAAACGGGTTGACCCGAACCCGGATTTTTCCAGGTCGGGTCCGGGTCGGATTTCGGGTCGTGTAAAAAATTGACAACCCTACCCAAAATATAGCTAAGTCCCCAAGTCAAGATTTATACACCTAGCCTACTCAGCCATGTTTCTCAACATGGGCCTCTATTGACCCCATTCCTTTTACTTAGAAAGATATTTGACCTCAAAGTAGAAAGTGATACACATATATATCAATATCATCACCAGGGGCGGATCCAGCTTCTTTTTTCAGGGTGGGCAAAAAAAAAAATATTTGGTGGGGGATGGGCAAAGATGGTTAGGATTGATAAAATTAGGTCAAAAAAATTTTTTGAGAGGGGGCAAAATACCCAAAATATACAAAATATTTCAAAATCCTCTCTAAAACTTAAAAAAAAAATTTTTGAGGGTGGGCATTTGCCCCCCTCACCACCATGGGGATCCGCCCATGATCATCACCCAATTTAGCTTCTATTAAATTTTGAAGACTTGTGTTATAAAAAAAAGTCTCATGTCATAGCTACCTTTTAGGTATCAAAAGGTACATTTAATTTCTCTAGATAAGCCTTGTAAGGCCTCATAACTCTCATTACATGTGCTATGTTGTTGGGCAACTGGGACAAGTGAATTAGCACACATCAAACTTCTTACTAGTGACACATTTGATAGTTTTTAAAAAGACTATCGAAAATAGTATTAATATATTTTAGGAAGGTTTATAGGCATATCACATAAATATTATGCATTTATATGTATAACACATATATCTTTGTATTTATTAATATAACATCCAACAACAACAACAATAACATCATCAAGCCTTTGTCCCACTATGTGGGGTCGGCTGCATGAATCCTTTTTCGCCATTGTGTCCAGGTTAAAAGTCAAATTCCCATTTAAATCTAATAAAGAAAGAACATTTCTAATATTTTCTAACCAAATTTTTTAGTTCTACCTCTAACTTTCTTAACATAAGTCGAATCTAATACCTCAACATTCCTAACTGAGTCATCAGAAGGCCTCCGTTTATTAATATAACATCCAATTTAAAAAAAAAATTATAAAAACAGCTACTAATATTCATGTTTGTAAAGAGAAATACACATTCTTATGCATATGTTTAATATGATTGAGATATTAAATTATTTTATAAATAAACATAAACATTTAGATGTTTAGGGTGTAAATATATAAAAGTTTTATAATATGTACGTAAATATCCTTATATTTTGTATCTTTTATCATGAAATTATTCTCGACATCATCTATATGGCTTATCGATCAGCTTATTTTAATTCCAAGACATAAACATCATGATTGCAAATACTTAAATTACATTTAAAATCATCATTATATATATAAATCTCCCTTAAGAATAATGCTTCCATTGCCTATGTGGTCCGCACGTACGGTATTTGGGGAGTTCTGATTAGCTGAGATTATTATGTGCGGAGTCCTGACAAAAGCTGCGCCCGATTTTTATGAGTGTGCATAATAATAGCCTAGTGGTGAACATTAATTACACTTTTACTAAGTTTTTATTGCGCACGCTCACAAAAATCGGACAGTTCTCTGATCCGAAATCTGCACGTAATAATCTCTTTTATTAGAACTTCTCTAGCTAATAAGACCAATCTTATGCGGTCCCATTTGTCTACAACCAAATTAAAAGAAAAATGTTCTACTCTTTCAAATATTCAATATCAATTAATAATATCAAAATTAAAAAAAAAAATTAACAAACATATAGTACAGTGAAATATATTTTTTTATATATTAATTTAATATTAAAATTTTAAATGAATAAAATATTATTCTAGATGAAAAAATCTACGGCTGAAGGTAATATTGGTCAGCATTAACGACAATGAATCAATTAGAGGCTTCGATTTTAGCAAATTAGTCAACTTCAACCTATAATATAATTTCTAAAAGGAATAAGTAATGCATATTCCAATTAAATAACCATCAGAAAGTAAAAATAAAAATTTGTCTCATTAGCTCCAAATATATTTATATGACGAAAATAATAAGATAATTAAATGTATAAAATAAAATAAAATATGATAAAAAAATAAAAATATTTTATGATAGTTTTAATAGTAAAATAATATCAGAAGCTCCACACATAATTTTTTTCATAACCAACACTTTAATTTTGCCAAAATGCTGAATTTTCAATTTTTTTCTTCTCATTTACTTCATATGCAAATATAAATTGTATATTGATCAACATAAATAATTATAGAAGCATTCAAAATGGCTAATTTAAAGACAATTTTCCTTGCTAGAGGGTAGATTGAAGCTATCAATTGGCAATACATAACTTGTGAGAAGCTCTTTGGAATCACTTTTATTTTATTTTTATTTTTTCTTAAATATCGAATAAGTTTTTTTTTAGAAGCGTTAATGTAAATAAAAAATTATAAGGCCTAAAGGAGGACCTTCAGCTCACTAATGTTCCAAGGAGCTACAAAAATCAAATATAAAAAAACCTACAAGTCGAAAGTCTCATACTATCTTAAAATATAAAATTGTCTGGATACAATCTAAGACGGCAAGAAATCAACGCCCAAAAAAGAAAGATTCAAAAGTATTTAATAAGGACAATCTTTTTGCAAAAAAAAGATCAATCACGCAACCATAATCCTCAAACCTCCAAACCTGCACAAGGAAAAAACTCCAACAAAAGAAGGTAATGCAGCATAGAGGATAGAAGTAAAATAGTAAATTGAATAAACAAAAACTATTATGATTGACATAACTAGATAAACTAGCAAACGACGGCAATGGAGGTGGTTGCTATGGCTATTGGTGATCTTCTCTTTAAAAAAATCCCAGTCTTTTCACCAATTTGAGGTCATGAACCAATTATAACTAGGTCTTAAACATCCATGATCTCACTCTCAAGAGACCAAAAGAAGAAATAATGGAGTATTTCATATCGTGAGGGTCAATCATCCATGAGCTAGTAAGAAAGAATTACAAAATTAATTATTTGCCTTGCCAAGTCATGACATATGATCACAATTATGTGCCACTCACCTATTTTTAGTTGTTCTGAACTTTTAACTTAGACGCAAGTAGAAGTAAAATCAAGCCTAAAAGTCTTACAATGGGAACATAAGACATGTTGATTTTCAAAGGTGACTGATTGCATAAAGCACCATACTCTTTGCAATCCAAAACTTCTTTTCAAAATTTAGAGTTGCATCCAATTCAACAAGAATGAAAATAATAGACAACCTCAAGGTGAAGTTGTAACACTATTAAATCTCAATGGAAAGATCAAGTCAAAATTAATAATATAGAGATTCATGGTTAAAATAATGTACTCGTAAGTAAGGAAAAATAAGCCAAACAAGAATCATGGAACATTTCTCCATTAAATTGAATGATGGATACAACCTAAAAAAATTCAAAAACAAAGCTGTTAACATAGCATACTCATTGAATAAAAATATAAGAAAAATCAACTTCAAATTGTGGGTGAATGAAAACAAGAAGAACAACAAGATTACAAAATAAATTTTTTGGTAATTTTCATAGCTGAATGACTAGTAAGGGGAGTTTATCAATCAATGAGAACTGAATTTACTTAGCTAAAGTGTTTATATCTACATTAAAGAGAAGATCGAAAGCTTAGCTTAGAGACATGAGTGAAGCATTATGATGAACTATGCCAATTACTCACAATCTGTATAAGCTATCAAATACAAGTGGTAGGGTGCATATATACAAGCAAGCACTAATTATGGTTCTACATTTTTTATATAAAAAAAATTATGGACGCTTGTGGTGATTATAGCCGCCACAATTCTGTAAATCAATTCATAATTCTTAGAATTGTAGTTGTAATAACCAATTCAAATATGTAAATTTGCACCGGTTATAACAGTTGCCAAATATAACACTTCGCCAAATATACCCTGCTGGTCCTTAATTCGCTGCGGAATGTCGTTGCAATGCATTACAATTACAACAATGGTGAAAAGTTTTTAAACCGTTGCAAAGAAAAAAAAAAGTGACAGTTATAACTGCTGCTATATATCGAAATTTATGCTGCTTTAGCCCCTTTTTTATAGTGAATGAATCTTCCTTCTCTTATTGAGAAATAATTTTTATTTCAAGTTTATTAAAACTCAAGCTATTAGTGATGGAATTGCAAGCTTTGCTCATAATCATCAATGTTGGCAATAAGCATTGAATTAATGAAAATAAGTATGAGACTCTTCTATGTGCATGCAACATGGGCTTTTTATACTTAGTATACCAATATTGGCTAGGAAAATATCAATTTATACATTTAAGACATGTTGGACACATGACAATCAAATAATATAATTGCATAAATCTCATTTAATCATTATCTTCATTAGGACACCAATTGACATCAATGCAAGTGTGGCTAATATTCCTCATCCAAGCTATAAACTCATCATAATCCCCAACTTTGATTGCCTACAATTTTCTATGATGTTGGGGTAAAAGAGGAGAGTCATATAAACTACAAATATGCAATGAACACTGCATAATGCGATCAATAATTCTGAAAACAACACTGATAAAGCATATGCTAAAAAAAAGCCTTTGGTAAGCCTTGAATAAATAAAAAACGTATCAAAGAAAATTTATTTTGAGTTGTATTGTGATGATGCTTTCTTGCAAAAAAAAACACAAATACTTATAGATCAAGAGAAAGAAACCATATTTTTTATGTGTGAAGAAACTTATTTTAATATAATTTTTAACTTGTTTCTTAATGATATAACATCCAATAAGGATCATGTTATTAATCTTAACTATCAAAAATAGTATTTTAAATTTTTTAAAATAATCGATTAAAGCAAATAAAGTGCCTAATTGACAATTCAAATAATGAAATAAAATTTTATTAATTATAATAAAATAACTAATATTAGCTTAACATCTTCCAGTCAAAATAAATTGATTAAATTCCCATATCCATTTAAATTTGATCAATTATTAAGTTTCAAATTTCAAATATAAGTTCTATCTCAAATGATAGCGCATCAAATGCATTAAAAAAAAAAGAATTCTAACATATATAATATGAGCAATGCTCATCACATTCATATTTTAACACTATTAGCTCGAATGATCGATATGCTTGTCACTCTTAAAATCCACATTTAATAAAAGCAATAATGACATAAAATCATACATACACAATCAAATTAGTGTTGGTGCCCCAACCACATTAGGCCATGCATGACTAGCTCAAAGGAACACTATGATGGAATCATTCACCATAAAATGACAATCAATAAAATACATGTTACAAAAAAATATTGGCAAACATCAAATCAATACTATAGACCAAACTTGGCCTGTTTCTTTTTAGTGGTACACAAAAGCTAGCTTTAAAAAATATTTTTTCAAGCATATATGCTCATGAAACTGAACTGAATTTCCTTGAAAATCATTAAGCAAGGATGTGATGATACTTTCCATAAGAAAAAAATTCAATAGGTCATGCAATCATATCAAGAATATTTCCATAAATATATGTAAGTATGTGCGCACACATTTGTTTGTGTAGGGATGTTGGTTGAAAGTGACTTCAGCTACTTACTATTATGAAAAATGTCACTTCAACCTTTTGAAGTGACTAATTTTAACCTTTCTTTCCTTGCATAGAAAACTAATACTATTAACTTTGATTTGCTCACCTTGATCTATTTATTGGGCGCTTTTACTATAAATTAAGAGGTTTTGGATAGTTGAAATTAATTGAGTATGTTGTGATGTGATGTGTGTGTGGGATTGTCTTAATTAGTCTAAATGTCCAAAAAAAACTTTGATTTGAATTAATGTACATAAATTAATTTTGAATTAAATATAATGAATGATAATTTAATGAAATATTAAAAATATAATGAATGATAATTTAATGAAATATTAAACATCATTTTCTTTTCTAATTTAAAAAAGCACAATGACTAAAATTATTTTTGAAAAAGCACATTCTTTCATTTGAATTAGAGGATGAAATAATTTCTAATATAATGATTAATTGTTTATACAAATAAAACAACTGAAAAATAAATTATCTTTTTCAAAACATGTTTTCTGTCTAAAAAACTAAATGTGGCATCTTAATATATAAATGGAATCTCATTTGTTGGCCTGCTTTCAATCTTTGTTCTTAATTACTTTCTGCTGTTTACACAATACTTGTGACAAAAATGCCCAAAGAGAGGAATTGGAAGCTGCTTTTATGAAACCAAAAGAGAGGAAATGAATAAGAAAATGTAGAACAAAACACTCTAAGATGTTAATAAGTTAACAAAGAAGAGTCAAACTAATCTAAGGAAATTCAAAATCAAGCAATTTTTTTCACTGTTTCTTTATCTGATGCTTCCAAAGGTCTTCCTTAACAATAGAAATTTAAAAAAAAAAGCTTTTGTTAAAATCAAATGAAGTAGAATTTTCTGCTAAAAAATAATATCAAATCAAATTTGTGCCTTAGTCGTTAAGCTAGGTTAAGCAATAAGACTTTCAAGTAAAAAAAAATTAAGGTGAGGAAAACAAGTAAATCTGCAGGAATTCCAATTATATTAGCATAAGATGAAGACAACAGGCTTTCGAACACAAAAAATAGTACATTACATAATATTATCCAGTTGTCTATAAGGTTAGAATATGATCACATGTTGTGTTATATCTATATTTCCCTTCACAAATCATTTCTTATTTAAGTAATCTGCAAAAAAAGTTTATCTTTAAATGATGCCACAGCTCATCAAATAGCACAGAGAAGAAAGAAAATTAAGAAGAAATTAGCGCATCTTAGCTCATCATATAGGGTCCACTATAAAAGCAAATAAGAATACAACTCAGCTATGCTAGCTTTTCCATCTCACAGAGTTGTAGTAACTGAATTTTTACTAATACTAATATCATTAAGATTTATATACACCAAATAAAAACAATCTATAATTAAAGCTTTGAAAGTTTTGTAAGTTCTTTCACATATATATCCAAATAAAAATTTTCATAACTATATAAACAAACAAATATGTTGAAGGAATGACACCAAATTATCTCAACAACAGCATTAACAACAACAACATCAAACCTTTCTCCCACTATGTGGGGTCGGCTCCATGAATCATTTTTCGCCATTGTGCCCTGTTAAAAGTTGAATTCTCATTTAAATCTAATAAAGAAAGATCATTTCTAATATTTTCTAACCAAGTATTTTTAGGTCTATCTCTACCTTTTTAATATAAGTCTTCCATTTAATATGACCAAACCATCTAATTCGAATCGATCTCTCTAATCTTATCTTCCATTGGATCTATTCCAACCTAGCTTTTCATGAATATGCACAACCAAATTATCTCAAAAAGCCTAAATTTAAATCAATACTTGTCCAAAAGAGAAACAAAAAGCTCAAGAACTGTGTGAGAGGAAAAATAAGCACTTTCAAACAGCAACATAATTGCGTTCTGTAAGTTAACTGCCTTAGGCTTATCAGATCCAATGAACTTGACAGCAAAACATAGACAAAAATTGTGGTCCCTTAACATTGAGATCATTTATATATGTACTTATTTATAAAAGCTAAATGAAAAAAAAAAAAAAACAGAAAATTCTAATAGGCCAATGAATTTAACAGATCAAAAGATGGTAGAGGTAGGTTCTTGTCAGTAGATATGTAGAAAGGTGGGAGAGCAAATTAAATTAAAGAGAAATTAATCAGATCAAAGTAAGTAATATTTATGCTTGCATGTCATCTCCATCCACGTTTTTATTACCTTTTATGTCTTCATACAGTACATATAAAGGAAATCTACAATTAAATTTACATCATATGAAAGCCAGCTTTCCAAAAATATAATGCACAGGCAACTCACCCTTCCAGAGATTTCAATTCTTGTCATTTTCTAAAGAATTTCTAATGAAATGAAGAAAAATATTTGAAATAAGATAATTCAGAAGCTACCCAACGTATTCTTATATAAAATAAATAAATAGTAAGGGGAAAATTAAACTGTAAACCAGATCTATCATCCTTACCCTCTGAAAAGATAGAAAAAGATATAAAAGAAAGTGGCAGATCTAACCCCGGCGGGAGCCATGGCTGAACTTGTATAGAATTTGGTCTCTCTCCCTGTAATTTCCCACAGCTTTATTGAACTGCAACCCTAACCCTAATCTTCCATTCCAGAAGGAAAGATACGCAGTTCAAGAAAGCTGTGGAAGACTACAAGGAAGGCCATCTCTTCTTCTGTCATGAACAGAAGAGAAAGAGAAAGGTAAAGAATGAGATGAAAACCTAAAGCTATGAAGAGAGTTGAAGATATAAGTGATATTTATAGAGAAGAAGGAAAGGAGGAGAAGGTCTCGTGGGGTTGGGTGAACACTGGACCCAATCCCGAGAAGAATAAAAACCTAGAACCGAACCCTTCTTCTTCTGCTACCACTTATTTTACATTATTTCTTTGTTTTTTTTATTAATTTAAATAGGCCTTTGATTTTATTTATTTCCATGACTGCTTTTTTAAAAAGCTGTGACAGACTTTTGCCGTTCATTTCTAACAATGGTAATAATAATATTGTTATCTAATGTTATCAAGATAGTGCTTTATCTTTATATATATATATATATAATACTTTGATTCAAGATTAATTTTTATAGTGTGAATTTACAATATTTTATTATTAAAATTATTATATTTAGAGCATTATTAATTATTAGTATGAATCTAAGTTTTTCATAATTATAATAAAATATGCTCATTTATTAAATTTTCTTTATATATATTCTCTTGTTTGTATGTAAAAGAATTTAATTTAAATAAAAGTGATTATTAATTCTAATTTTGTTATCATATTTTACATAATATATGAATTAATGGGTGGAGATTATGTCATTTTCTTTATTAATTTTAAACATTAAATGTCTTTTAAATGATTTAGGCAAATGTAATTTCAAATTATTATCATATTAAATATTTAACAAAAGGTAATAAAATGTATAACAATTAATTACTACAATATATAATAGAATATTATTTTGTACTATTTATTGCACAAATATATTGATTTTAATTGATCCAAAAGTATCGCTCCATTTAATATTTGTCATGAATAATGAGTCGTTGTGGTTTCTGTGTGGACCCCATCGGCTTCCCATGTGAATTAATACACAGTTTTGGTGGAAGATCGAACGGACATGAAAGCAAAATTTACACACAGCGCGAATCTTGAAAAAATCTTCGCGTTCTGAGAGTATTTGGAAGTTCGTGCGTCCGGCCTTCGTGGGTGGCTTTGGAAACAGAAGAGAGAGGGGTGAGGTCGGGAAGCCGGATCGGACGGCGACGGTGGGGTGGGAGGGGAACAGCCCAGCTGGCCCACAACGGCCTCTTATTCCGTCTTTCCCGTAGATTAATCAATTAATTAATCTGTTGCGAAAATGCGATGTCCGGTCACCGCCCATGTTACGATGTTATTTTCACCGCTGCCGTCCAGTCCGTCTCGTCCCGCACACACATGCGAGCATGTGAGGGGTGGGTCCGCCGGACGGTTGGGTCCACGAGGTGGGCGAGAACCGTTCCCGTTTTGGTTATTTTGCCTTTAGACCCTTCAAAAGTTTACTTTCTTTGAAATCTTCATTAGAGGAAAGCGAATAAAACGAAATATAAATAATTTAAATGTTATTATAAATTAGTAATAATTAATTTGATCTACATAATTAACTTTAGCTGGACTATAATTTTTTATAAATATGATTAATAGTTAAATTGCTATGATTAAAATAATTTTTTTAAAACTATCGCAAAAATAAATTTTCACTAAAGCGACTAGAAATCAATAATCAAGCAGAGTTAATAATTTTAATTTATCTGAAACAGACCCTAATGCTACAAAAAAAAAAAAAAGAATTCCAACTTTAATTAAATTTTATTTAATTTGAAATTGAAAACCACTTTTAGCTTCATTTCAAATTTGGAATTCATTTCATGTCACTTGAATTTTCTATGATTGATTAGAATATAATTCGAGACTATTTAAAGTATGACTCAAAATAAATATTTATTTAAAATATGAAATATATAAAATATAATATAATTGATATATCATAAAAAATTACCTTGATTGAACACGAATCTTGAGGCAAAATCAAGTTGGAAACTTCACAAGTTAAATTGAAGATCATATGAATTCCGATTTCAGTAAACTTACAGTCGAACTGAGCGTCTTGGAAACTCAAACCCAACGACACCAAAATCGACTCAATCCGAGCCCAAATGAGTCCAAATCAAGGACCTGAAGCGCTGTTGGAAGGTTCAAACCACAATTTGGATTACCAAGCGGTTTCCAAACATAACAAGCTTATAGTCAAATCGAGCGGCTCGATGAGACGAATCCAACGAGCCCAAGATCATTGAATTCCGACATCACTAAGACTATTTAAAGTATGACTCAAAATAAATATTTATTTAAAATATGAAATATATAAAATATAATATAATATTTATATTTATATTTAGCTAATTAAAAAGTAAATTTGAATAAAATTAAAAAGTTTTTAACTGCTCTCAGGCCTGTACTATGTAAAAATGGGCTGGGGCCGCTGGGCTGCTCGCAAATCTGGCATTAAAAATTACAATTAGCATAAATAAGAAAATGTGTCAGAATAGTCTAATAAAATAAATAATTATAATGACCTTTAGAATTTATAAATATATTTTGAAATCATTGAAATAAATAAATAATTTATATTATATTTTTTCTAAAATAAATTCATGAATATTTAAGTTTATCATGATAAAAAATTTAATGAAAATATAACGACAAATTTTTTTTATCATACCCACACCAATTGTCACAATTCAAAAAATATGTAACATTTTTTAAACTGGCCTATGATGAAATTTGATGTTAAATTTGCCATTAATGAAGAAATTTTCGATCGAGTTTATCACAATTCTATTGCAAATCCAACATTATTACTTAGATTGCAAATCCAAAATGAATAAGCGATTGAGTCGAAATTTTGTTAGAAGTCTATCATACTATTGTCCTTCATTTAAATGTTGTTATATGTGGTATTAAAATTTTGTTTGTGATTGTATTATAAAGTAGGTTTTTAATACAAAAGTTTCATGAACTATAAATTTTATAATATTGATATTTCACCAGATCATTATCACCAAAAATGGTCTTGATCATGCATGAATCTCGATGCATATTCAAGTTGGAAACTTTCAAAATTAAATTCGGGATCATCTGAATTTCAATTTTAGTTAACTTATTTTCAAACTGAATGTCTCAAAGAGACGAACCTAACAACACCGAAATTGGTCCAACCCAAGTCCAAATGTGTCCAAATCAGAAGCCCGAACCACATTTAGAAGATTCAAAGCATTATTTGGATTACAAAATGATATCCAAATATGGCATGATTATAGTCAAATCGAGCGGATTGGTGAGATGAATCTAACAACCCCAAGATTGCTGAATTCCGACGTCGTTAAGGCATTAAGTAGTTGAAAAAGTCTCTATGTGTAGCACTCTTAATCTGTCCCGGATCATTTCTATATTTACAGGGTGTGCCACTCATAAAAATTTATAAATAGACCCCCACTCTCTACATGAAGGGAACCTTTGGCTAGAGATTGGAGAGAGCTCTGACACTTCAAGAGCTCTAGCACCACCGATGGTGAACCCCCATTGACTGCTATCGAACCATCGCTCGACCGTTGTTCACCTCCGAACTTCGACCAGACTTCACAGACCATCACCCGGCCACAGACTGTCGCCAGACCACCGATCGGCCGCCGACCAATGCTAGACTTCCACATGCCACCGACCACCGCCAAACTTCAGCCAGATCGTAGTCCAACCACCGATAAACGCCCAGACTTCCACCTGGTCATTGACCACTGTCAGACTTTAGCCCGATCGTCGTCAGACAATAGCCAAGCCACCGACCACCATTGAACTTCAGCTCGACCATCTTCAGGCTTTTCATGTAAAAAAGTTTGGTATTTTACTTCTCTCTCTATTTATGTGGATACCTGAGCAACGCTAAGATAAAAAGTTTACTCACTTTACCGCTGCAAACATTCTAGCCCATAACAGCCATAAAATTATTTTAAAAAAATAATAAGAAAGACGTTCCATACCGAGCTTAAATTTCCACTGAATAATAATTATTAAATCTGTTGAGACGATGATATAGAATGCCAATGCTAAAAATATTCACTTTCTTCTTATATGAAGACGGCACATATATTTAGCACCACAATTTAACGACAATGATTGCTGATTGAACCATAACAATAAATCATCATTTTCTCATGACAAGATCTATTGAATAAGTGCATTGCCATCAATCAAAAAAAGTTACACATAATACAAAGGAGCATTGACCGTCTAAAGAGCTACAGGAATTTTCAAAGAGCAATGTGGATGCCAATGCGATTACACGTAATACGGAAAAGCAATTTCTAGTTCATAAAAATTGGCAATGAGGATTCTTTATAGAGCATTTTCAATCATGGATGGAAAAAATATGATCACATCATTTAGGGATTGTAATTATGTCTTGGGTAGCCTAACGGTCCATTGACGGGTAACTGATGGCAAAAGTCATTAATCTAAACTTATCATTCATATATTTTTTTAGGGGATATTTAGTCACAGACGCATCACGTATGTAAGAATCAAATTCAATACCTCTTGATTGATAGCCAAAGCTTTCAACCGATAGATTAAGGCTTCGTTTGGGACGGCTTTTTTCTTGCTTCTTAAAACAGCTTTCTAGTACTAAAACTAAAATTTTTGTACAAGAAAGCTGCTTTAAGAAGCAGTAAAAAAGCCGTCCCAAACGAAGCCTAAGATGAGCTATATGATCATTCATATATAATAACTTAGTGGTAGTTACTTGAAAATGGGAGTAAATTTAAAAGATTTATAACCACTTGAAATGACTAAGGTTTCGTTTTGGAGAGCTTTCTTACTGTTTTTTAAAGCTATTTTCTAGTATAAAAATTTTTAATTCAAAAAAAAAATTGTACTAAAAATTTACTTTATAAAGTGCTAAGAAAGATGCCCCAGATGAAGCCTAAATGAAATAAAATAATGATATCTTAATTGTTTTATGAATTAATTTCTCTCAAAATTTTGCTTAATGTTTGGAATAACTTTCTTATTTCTACTTTACTAGGCTATTGCTTTTATATTATTCCAAGAAATTTTCATGCTAAGAAGCTATTTTTTAAAATAATTTTTAAAATTTTTATTTTTCCCACAACAACTTTACAAACATGTTTACAAAAGTTATGGCCATCCCAAGAAAAACCCTAATTTCTAAGCCCTCTCTTGCGTGTGTTAGTTAAGCCTGACACAACCAAAAAAATATTCCGACCAAGGCTAGTTAGGTTCTGAAAATTTAGGATACATTCAGATGGTTGAGATGGAAGAGTTTCTATCATTTTGTGTTTCTTGTAAATGCATTGGTCATATTAGGGGTGAATGTCGCACCCAGTCTTCTGTCATGTTTTAAAATATGATGGTTCGTCTGATTTTTTTTGGACTTGAGGATTATGATGCTTTGAGACATTCGAATGTTTTGGTTTCTGATGTGCCAATTGATAGTGATGTTGCTTATGTTGATCAGGGTGTTTAGCCCCTTGATGTTTTTCTTGATAAGATTGTTAAGCCTAGTTTAAATAATACCACTGTTGACACGGTTGCTTGTATTAGACCTAATATAATGTGAATGAGCCATTTGTTAATACTCTGATTGCACTTATCTCTTCTGATGATTTGAAAATTCAATTAGCTTCCAAATTCATACAAACTTGTGAGAATCAATCTGATTGGTTAGATGGGCATTTCTTCTCGCCTTGTGGGGATGTTGGGGATGATTTGGATGGCCTGTATGATGTCTTTCAAGAGCCATATAGTTTAAATTTGAGTCTAATTGTTCGAAAAGCTTTTTCTCATTGTGGTGGGAAACATTGGAGGTGAAAATAAAAAAAGAAGTAATTTGGTGGTTTCTCTTTGCTTTCTTCTTGTGGTGAGTGTGGGTGTCTTGGATGGCTTTTCTTCTGATGCCTGTGGTATGTCGGTTGAAGGTATTTGACTTGGTTGGTTGAGTGCATATGCTTATTTTTGTTTGGTGGTTTGGGCTGAGTCACTGTGTTATCTTTCCCCTTTGTGGTTTCTTCGGTGGTTCCTGGGTTGTGAGGTTTATGTTGATTCTATGGTTGTGGCCCTTTTTATGCTTTGCATGTTTCTGTCCTATGTTTTTTGCAAGTGCCTTTTCCTGGTTGTTGTGGATTTTCTTTTAGTATTATGATTGATGCAGGTTGCTGCCCCTTTGATTAGCTCATTCCTTTGGGCTGGTTCTGATGTGTTTGTTTTTATTCCTTGCTTAATTGTAATAGATATAGCAAGTAGGTCTTATATTTTATTTCAAATGTTGTATTTTAGCTGAGCTTATGGTTCTTTAAAGATCTGTAATTATACTTTTTATTTAACTCATAGGCCCCTCAGAAGATTTTATCAAAAAAATAAAAAATAACTCATGCAACAATTAATGTCAAAATCAAACCAATCAATTAGGATCGGCCAACCCCACCTCTTCAAAATATATTTTGAAGTCATGTGAAGCGGTAAAATATCTCAAATATTAATGTTTTGTTAAAAACTAATTATCTAGACTTTTTTATCACTGCCATTTATTCTTTAAAAATAAATAAATAAAAAATTACTCTAAAAAAATAATGAAAAAATTATCCCAAATAAAATCTTATTTAATTATTAAGTTTACAATAAAAGTTATTCTAAAATTTTAACATTTTTTTTATTATTGACAAGTTGTTTGAATCCCTCGGGAAGTAATGCTTTTCTAGTATGAGATGACTCACCTTTCGTTCTTCTTAAGACGAACTTTTATTTGGTCCGGTGCAAGGACCTAGAGGAAGGTTCGGTTCTGCCTAAAAAAGTGCAAATACCGAGTTTTTTTGAAAAAATACCGAGTTTTTCAAAAAACTCGGTATTTGCACTTTTTGACCTATTTTTGCCTAAAACCGAACCTTCCTCTACATCCATAGAAAGGACCTAATAATTGCTCTCTTAAGACAAGCTGCGTACGGACTTACAAATTTATATATATTTTTTTTTATGGGAGTAATATATTTCTGTAATAATAAATATTTAATGGTAGGATAAAATTTTCGATATGGGCACGCACCGTATGTTCTCCGCAACCCCATTTGTACCTCTTGCATCCTTAATTTATATTTCTCGACAAAAAAATTTTCTTTTAAAAATTTAAAATAATACGAGGATTTCATTTTTAAAATGATTTTCTCAGTAATTTGTTTTAAATGCTAAATTTGACAAAGAAAACTTCAGAATTTATTTATTTTTTTAAATTAGTATATTTACATTTTAGCCCTGCTTGCATTTGTATTTCATTTAGAAACAAAACCTTTATTAGGATTTGAAATAAGAAAAAAAAAAAAAGCAAAACCAAGCCTTTAGGGTCTTTACGTGATAACTTTTTTGTTGGTTTGTTTTTTAGATTGTAAATATAATTTTATTTTATTATTGTTTTTTGCATAATTTTCAAAATTGTTTGTGGTGGATGGTTCATTTTTACAATTATAATAGCTAAATGATTTTACTCATATAAGATGATTTATTCAAATTTCATAAGTCCTCTAACTCTTAAGCATTTAGTATTATATTTTTTAGAATTGGGAAAGTTATCCTATGATTAATTTAACTAATAAATCATTAATAGATTTATTATATCATTAGAGGCTAGATACACCATCTTTCATGTTAAATCTTATGAAAGAACAAACATTAAAGTTTATCTTGGGACGACTTTTTATTGCTTTTTAAAACAACTTTTTAGTACAAAATTTTTTTGAATCATAAATTCTTGTACTAAAAAACTGTTTTAGAAAGCATTAAGAAAGTCATACCAAATAAAGCCTAAATCTTGTAATTTAAGACATGCTCAAATTCTAAGGCAAAATGTCGATCATCAGCATGCTTAGGCTTCGTCTTGGGACGGGTTTTTTACTGTTTTTTAAAGCAACTTTTTAATATAAGAAAATTTTAGTTCAAGAATTTTTTGTATTAAAAAATTATTTTAGAAAGCAATAAAAAAGCTCTCCCAAACAAAATCTTAATTTCACAACATATATCACGGGAGCTCATTAGAAGTATATGTATTAGGGCTGCAAGCGAACCAAACGTTCAACGAGCTACTCGTTGTTCGGTTCGGTTAAAACTCGTTTGTGATCGTTTAATTAGCTAAACAAACAAACTTGAACAATATTTTAAATACTCGATTCTTAAATAAACAAACTTGAACACTAATGCGTTCGGCTCATTTATGTTCGCGAACAACATCATTTGAAGTTCGTGAACAAGCTCGACATTAAGCTCGATAAAAGCTTGATTCGTGTTCGATTTTGAACTCGTGAATAAGCTAGATAAAAATAATTAATATTTGACTATAAAATTAATAAATATAAATAGTCATTGCCTTTGTTACATAGACAATTGATTTTATTATAAATGTGTTTGTTCATAGATATGTTCATGAACGTATTTGTTTGATAGTTAAAAAAAATTCGTTAAATATGTTCGCGAACAAGCTCGATAAGCATTAAATGAACGAACATGAACTAAACATGAACACTCATTAATTTAAATGAACCAAACATGAACACAAACAATAAAGCTCGAACAAGCATGAATCAAACTTGAACAAGCTGATATTAAATGAACACAAACATGAACACTCACATACTCGGCTCAGCTCGGTTCGTTTGCAGCCCTAATATGTATAATATATATATACTCACCTAAGATTTTAAAGTTAGTTTGCAAAATTTTAGTATTGCTTTGCCATCCCCTAAACCTACAATATATCAAAATTTTCTTATGTCAATTCAAGAGATTCTTCACTAAGCATGTGTTGATTTTCTAAATTGCCAAGGGTTTGATTAAGAACCTAAACATTGAAAGCCCGATCAAGGACATAAAATATTCATATTCTTATAATTAAAAATGACCTAGCAACCGTTGAATGTCAAGCTAAAATAGAAGAATAAGCTAAGCTACTTTTGAGTTAAAAAAGATTTTTTTTAATAGTAAATTATACAAAATTTTGTTCTAAGGAAAAAAAAAAATTTTCTTTGAAAATTTTGATGTGGACATATAAACATAATAACTTTTCTTATTTATAACAAGATTTAGTCTTCGTTTGGACAGGCTTTCTTACTGCTTTTTAAACCAGCTTTCTAGCATAAAAATTTTAATTTTTAAACAAGAAAGCTATTTCAAGAAGCAATAAAAAACGTCCCAAATGAAGCTTTAGTTTTCATTTGGAACAGCTTTCTTATTGTTGTAATTTTTTACATTGCAACCATAATTTCTATTTGACCTAAACTTTTTCGCTACTTAAGAAAAAAAAAAGAAATTTATATTTAAAAAATGATTTCTACAACCACTTTAAAAAGTTACTTTTTCTAACAGCTTTACTAGCAGTAAGAAACTTTTTACTAGAAAAAATTATCCCAAACAAGTTCGTATGAAATAGTGTTTTTACCGTTTTCTACAACAACTTTTTAACACAAATTCTTTTGAAAATAGCTAAAAAATAATAGTCAAAAGCTATCCCAAACAAAACCTATTAAAAGTGAGATCATCAATAAACAAAGATGGCAAGAAGAGTGAGCCTTCGCTGTTCTGAATTTCCTCCTATATTACAACCGAATGTTTGCCATTCACTCATAAAGTCAGCATTCTCCTCTTTTTATATTTAATTACTGCTATCAAAATATAATTATGTGGAGGCCATAAGCTTAGAACATATTAACATAAGCATCATTAATTAACGTACTTCCAGCCAATCACATCATTTTTTTACAAAAATTAAGATAATTTTAAACGATTAAACTTGTTTAACATGCGTGGCTGGTGGCTTATTAAGGCTAAAAAATAAATAAAATTAATCGAGAACAGTTCGGTGCACATGGAGAAACAAGTTTTTTACAGTAGATTGGTTTGTCAACTGCGTTTTTTAAGAAGAGTCTAATTATATTTCTTAAACTATTCATCTCTGTCTTGGAGCTTTACTCGATCATGGCGATTGCAGTATTTTATTCTAAAAGGTATTATTGTTGCTGCCCCCTCTGCAGTCAGCGACTATGGTAATATGATATTTTTTTGTAAACCTTTTATTATTAAGATGAGTTATCTTTGGCAATTCAAGTTGTATGCTTATATTTAGAGATTAAAAATTGGGTCACGGGTCAGGTTTGGGTCCAACCCGTAACTGAGCCTGCATTATTCCACCCGACTAGTTTTTGAAAACGGGTCAGTTTTTCGAAACCGAACCCGACCCAATTTGGGTTTGGGTCAATCCGACCCGACCCGTAAGTATCATGTCTGCCCTCAGTTCGCATGCTTATTCAGCCAAATCCCGTAAGGGAGCGGCAGCAGTGAGGCAGCAAGAGACGTGCGGCAACGATCTGGGCAGCCGCATTTTTGAAACAAATTGGCTTGTTGAATCCGAACATAACCAGTTTCACCAATAAATTGACCCGGAACTTTAATCTTCTCAACTCCTTTCCACAAATGAGTGGTCAAAAAAATTCATCTTCTTCATGATTATTATTTTAAGAAAGTCTCAATCAACACAACTTTCTATGAATTATCATCGATAATTTATCATTACAGCCTTCGAATATAGCATCACCGACAACAATCCCCAATTTTATAACAAAAAATATAGCTGTTTCTCCTAAGACTAACATTTCATCAGTCCATGTTGCATAGATAAAAGAACAAATCCCCATTAAATTTAAGCACACTCACACTTCAAAAAATAATAATAATAATCATTTTCATAAGATCAAACATAAAATTTGGTAAATTAATCAAAATTTTAGAAAAAAAATTTGACCTCTCATCGGTTCGAGAAATTATTATGTGCGGAGACCTGACGCAGAATTTCGTCTGGAGACCAATCAGAATGCACCATATCAGCGGTACCGAGCCGTGAAACCTAAAGGTACCGAGCCACGATACCGAGCACAGAAATGATGTGACACATCCTTGTTGAAATCGATCACTTCAAGTGTACTTTTTTTTACTAGAAAAGAGTGCTCGTAATAGTAATTAGAAAAGCTTCTTGGAAAAACAACCAAATGCAAATATAGTTCATTTCTTTAAGAACCGATCAAAAACAGCCAAAACAAAGACCTGAGATCTTCAGCTCAACTCCAAATAAATCTCGGAGCACTAAACTGCAGCACATTCTTCATGTCGATTCATTGTTGGAATTTGCTCATTAGTTCATTCAAGTTTTTATTTTTATTTTTTTATTTATTTGTTGCTTCTATTCAACCTATTAATCCCAATGTTTGTTAAATATTGCTGGAAACTACAGCTCTTAATAATAAATAGAGAAGTTCCTCGTAAGAACAGCCAAATGGGAAAACAGTTCTTATTTATAGGCAGAAATTTAAGAAGACCTTCGGCTCAAGTCTAGAGAAATCTCGGAGCACTAAAATGCAGCACAGTTTTCAAAACGATTCATTGTTGGAATAATGAATTGTTAGTTCAAAAGGTTTTTTTTTAATTGTTTGTTGCTTATATTCAACTTATTAATCCCAACGTTTAAAACTTCAAGAAATCATTCAAAAATAATTTTGAGCAGAGACCGAATGCAGAACGTCCTCCGGAGGTCAATCAAAATGTGTCACGTCACTGGTACCGAGCTGCGATACCGAGCAGTACATAGCCACAATACCGAGCAAAAATGTGACGTGGTGCATCCTGGTTGCTCTCCGGACGACATTCAACATCCACAAATAAAACTTTTTCCAAAAATAGAGGTTATTGATAACATTAGAATATGAGGCAGCTCACCATGGACTTTTGGGAATGAGCTTTGACTAGCAACATAGAGGTTTTGGTTCGAGTCATGGGTATGTGATGTGTGTAAGAGTTTGTCTTAATTGGACTAAATGTCCAAAAAAAACATTAGAATTTTAACTTTTTTCGAAGAAATTGTTTTTGAAAAAAATTAAGTTAAAAAAATTGAAAGTAAAAGGAAAAAATAGCATAAATCATATGCCAAAATAAATCTTACAAAATTTGAGATGCATTCTTGGGATGTTAAAAATGTCCTAAAAATGTTTTGAATTTTTCTCAGCTCTTTATTTCTTTGAACTCTTTAAGGCTGTCTTTAAGCTTAGAAGGCTTTCTTTGGTATAGTTTTATTATTGCTTTTTAAAAAAATATTTTAGTACAAAATTTTTTTTGAACTTAGAATTTTTGTATGAAAAAATTGCTTTTCAGAAAGTAATGAAAAAGCTGTCTCAAATAAAGCCGAAGACTCATTTTGAGAGTACTAAGTAATAAATTCAATTTTGTCCATAATCGATATCAAGACTCACACAAATTTTATAAGATTGATGAGAGAGAGAGAGAGAGAGAGAGAGAGAGAGAGAGAGAGAGAGAATAGTATTTAGATTTTCTATTTGTCTTAGAACCGAATAACTTTAGCAAAGTTTCCCTGATTCTAGTAAGGAGATGACCTTTTGCAATTTCATGTCTCTAAGCGTTTGCGAGTACATTGCCTTTGGCGAACTAGTGAGTTCTGAGTTCTTCATCTTTGATAAGTTTTTCCTATTGAGCTATAGGGAACCCAGCTAGCTTGTCTCCCACTAAACCCATAGATCACATATGCGTGTTGGTGCGTTCTAGAAAATTCGCAGCGATAGAGAGTGATATGGTTACTAGTTTTAACTTTGTACGAATATCCAGCACACAAATAGATAATAGAGTATGGCTATAGCGTTTATAAGAGACACTATAATTTTTATGTGGAAACCCCTGAAGAAGGGAAAACCATGGGGTCTGGCCCATTTTAAATGGATCCACTAGTGTTTGCAGTCGATTACAAATGAGGCCCTTCCTTGAAAGAAGACATTAGCTTGATGTATCAAATATATATCATATAGAGTGCATTACAGTACAGAAATTGGAAGAATCAATATTGGCGTGTTCCTTTGGGCGGCAGGGCCATAGTCGGCGAGCGATGTAGGTCGAAAGGACCGTAGTCAGATGACGGTGGTTGAAAAGACTGTAGTCGACGGGCGACGGTGGTCGAAAGGATTGTACTTGGACAACGGTGGTTGGAAAATTCATAATCAGCAAACGACAGTGAACGAAAGGACTGTAGTAAGCAGGCGACAGAGACCAAAAGGACCATAGTTGACGATCGGGGTTGAAAGGATTGTAGTTGGAGGATGACAAAGATAAAAAAGATAGTAGTTAGGCTACGGTGGTCGGAATGACCATGATCAGGCGGAAGATCGGAGGTGGCTGACAAACAAGTGAAAGTTCGGCGATTGTCGGGAAGAACTCCAACGATGGTCGACGAATAGGCCTAAGTCCAACGATGGTTGACAAATAAGCTTCCAACTTCTTCCCTTCTCTTCCTTATTTTCTTCTCCCTCTCATGAGAAGAGTGGGGGGGCTTTTTATAGTTTTTTTAGAGTGTCATGACTTATAAATATATGGATGATAAAAGTCAAAATAGGAGTGGTTTGAATGGACGATCAATATTGATCCCATTGATTGTGGACAGTTTACTAGTCATTTAAATGCCTTAATTATATCAGAATTCAGTGATCTTGGGCTAATTGGTTTCTTCTCGTCGAGCCGCTCGATTTGACTATAAGCATGCCACATTTATAGTTTGTTTGGAATTCCAAATTAAGTTTTGAACAGTTCAAATATGCTTTGGATCCTTGGTTTAAGATCATTTGGGCTCAAATCTAGCTGGATTTGATATCGTTGGGTTTTTCTTTTCAAGATGTTCAGTTCAACTAAAGTTTGATGAAATCAAAGTTCGAATGGTCCCAAATTTAATTTCAGAAGTTTTCAACTCAAATTTATCTCGAGATTCGTGAATTACCTGTATACTTTTTTTAATGAAATATCATGTGTATATTGAGTTCTCTAGCTCTTATGCATCTTTATGATATAAAATATTCTTTTTCCTATGTCTACAATTTGACTTGAATCAATTATTAATTTATCACATTATGTGTTTTTTTTTGGAGGGGGGGCACATATATATGACTCAAACTTAAGATCTCTTAATTGACAGTCAAAGCCCTCAATCAACAACCACAAATCAAAATGAACTGCGTGCTTTAGAAGGAAGTAATAAATAAGAACCCTCCTTTCTAATTGTCATTTAATATGCACTTCCTCAACCTTTATCTAAGAACAACGATTAAGCCAAAAAGTTCTTTAGCCAGAAAGTATTTATGAAGTTCCTAAGTTTATAGAGAATGGTTGAAGTGCCAGAAAAATGCTACATATTTGATTAAAAGAAAAAAAAACTAGTAATAGACATATCGAACTAGAAAATGAAGGGAAAATTTAAATGCCAAAAATCTCCGAGAATCAACTAGTATATCGAGTTCCTCATGCTTCACTGTGTAAAAATGTCCAATTTCTTAAGTTAACATCAAGCTCCCTAAGTTGCGAGTGCTATTATTCATTCTAATAAGAGTAAACATTCCGCTCCCTGAGTATTTTTAATGCTTTCAATAAGAGTAAGGGTCGAGTTTTTACAAGCACTTTTAGGCTTCATTTGGAACGGCTTTCTTACTGCTTATGGATGAGACTTTTTAGTACATAAATTTTAATTTTTGTACTAAAAAGCCGCATCAATAAGCATTAAAAAAGTCATCCCAAACGAACCCTTAATGATTCAAAAAGCTTGTGTGAATCCTTTTGGATCACCATTTCACTCTATAACTCAGGAAGGGTAAGTTAATCAAAAAGTCAACTAACTCAAGTTTTGATTGGAGGAAATCTAGAACTTACTTAGTTTTAAAGCTCATTTAAGCAGCTTTTATCAATGGTTTGTTTTGGTTAATACAATCTTCAATGGGTGATTGATAGTGACAATCTCAATAGCATGCCTAAACTCAAAAAATTATTACATGTGATGCCCGGACGCATACGGAGACCAATCCGGACATGTCATGTCACCCAATGCACAATACATTGAATGACGTGGCACATCCGAATTGACCTCTGAATACGTTCGGACTCCGCACAAAATAAATTATCACCAGGAACTATGATTAATATCGTTGAGCAATCACAAGATGGGCCCATGCCACCTTATCTATTATAAAATTGATGAGGACATCGGAGATCAACGGCTACGATCTTGAGCTATTTATTTATATGTTTTTGTACTAGTTTATTTCATATTGTTGTTTTTTCCTTTTATACCCTTATGGGTGGTCATGTAGTGTTGTAGCCCGAAGGGCATTTCAGTCTTTGTTATTTTTCTTCTCATGAGGCCTATTTATAGGCTAGCTTTCTTGTATTGAGAGGATGATGATTATTGTTAATGAAAATTTTGGTTTTGGATCTCTTTGTGAGTTCTAGAGTTCTCTTTGTGAGTTCTCAAGTGAGGAAAGCCTATGAGAGGCTCAAAGCAATACCCAACAGCCCCTTGGTGGAGCTCTTGGTTTTCTACCCCATATATTTTCTTTTTCTCTCCTTTTCCCCCTCCGAAAGATCTCTTTCAGTTTCCGTTCTCCCTCCCCTCAACCTTGCCGCCGCTCCATTGGCCCCCACAAGCCGCCGGCGCCCAAACAGACACCACCCGCCGGCCATCCACCCGTCCCCCTTGGCTCCGTCCCCCCCTCTAGCCGCCGGCCTCCCTCCTCGAGGTTTGAAGTTTGAAATTTGAAATTTCAAATCCCCCATGAGACATAATTGACTTTCCTTAATTAAATCCTTGATTTTTGGCAATCTTCTTAATTGTGTTTCAATTCAAATTTGAAATTCAAATCAATTCTTTTGATTGCCATGCATTAGGAAACTTCCCAAAATTGAAACCTGAGATTTCCGTTCAGAATCTTTGATTAAAATCTGTCATTAATTGCGGGCCCCATTTTATTCAGTACCAAGCCCCTTTCTCTCTCCTTATGGCCGGCCACCTCACCCCATTGATTCTCTCTCTAATTGCCACCTCATCACCTCTTAATTACCTCCCAAATACCTCCCCTCTCAAACATAATTTCAGTTTATTTCAGATTTCAAATCTGAGATTGGAAAATCCCTGAAATTCTGCTCCACAATTGGCTGTCCAGATTTCTGGACGGGTTCTTTTGCTGCCCCGAATTTCAGGATCTGGAAAACTGCTATTTTGGCCCTTTCGAATTCCCTGTTTTGCAATCCTGAAGGTTCCCATCTACCATCCATAGACCCCAGCAGGCTTCACGTGATGTTTCGCCAACCTGAAGACCTCTTAGTTGCAGTCCATCGAAGATCAAAAGCTGTCCAGCCGCTGTGAAGGATTCCCACCCGCTGCCCAAGGATTCCAGACCAAGTTTGGGGGCTGTTCTCCCCTCAGAAGTTGCCAAACAACTGTCCACAGTCAACTAAGAGTTGAATGCTGCTGCCAACCATCTTTCAAGCATCCAGACCTTCACATCGGAGGTTTACATTTTCTTTTCATTGGGTAAAACTCTTCTTGGGAACTCCTCTCTTATGTCTTATTCTTCCTTGTTCATTTCTCGCTTGTGGTTATGTTTGGAGTCATGAGAATCATGATTAATCATTCTCCGCTAAAGTCTAGTAATTAGAAGAGTTGTGTGAGGGATCTTCTTATAGCAACTAATCTTATTGTTAGTATTGGAATTTCTCGTTGAAACCACTCATGTATGCAAAGTAAGATTTAGTTGAATACTTAATGATCTCAACCTCTCGCATGTGTTTAGACCTAAGCTATTTTATCACCTCATCATTTTTATTTTGTCGTTTATCATCAAGAGAAAGCTTATAATTATTGTGCTCTAAAATTTAAGCGTGCAAACTTCCTTAATTTAATCATCCATGCTAATACGTTTCACATCAGAAATATAAACAAATCGAGCTAGTAGCATCCTAAAGAAGCCCTTAGCAGTAGAATAAAGAAGACAATGGAGAGATCAAAAAGGTTGCATAAGAAGACAAACCAATAAATCAAAGCATGTTTAGGGGAAAAAACTGTTAATGGGTGGTTGATAGTGACTATCCGAATAGTGTGCTTAGAATTGAAAAATTATTACGTGCCGTATCCAGACGCGTCCGGAAACTAAGCCAGATGCACTGTCACCTAATGCACAATACATTGCATGACGTGCTACATCCGGATTGGCCTCTAGATGCATTTGGACTTCGCACAAAATAATCTCTCACCAGGAACTATGGTTAATGTCGTCGGGCAATCACAAGATGGGCCCATGCCACCTTGTCTATTATGAAATAAATTTAAATCGAGCTAGTAGCATCCTAAAGAAGCCCTTAGCAGTAGAATTAAGAAAACAATGGAGAGATAAAAAAAGGTTGCATCAGATGATAAACCAAAAAACCAAAGCATTTAGGGGAAAAAAACTGTTATTCCCATAAAACGATAGTACAGTGGATGAAGCAACTGTTATTCCACTGCCTACAGGCAATCACAGGTGGATGAAGAAACACATCCATAGAGGACTATGCTGTATTGAGTAAATACAGAATCCATAGCCCATAGCTAAAACTTCACAACACAATGTTCCACGACATAGCTGACCAATTCCTCTACAGGAAGAGAACTTACATGGGCATTGAAAGATGTAGATGACACGGAAATATCCTTAAGAATGCCCGATGTGAACAGACTTCTTCAATGGCTGTTGCAAATTGCCACTTCCTCCAGCAATTTCTGCAAACCATGAATTATATGCCTCCATATAGTGTGAGAAGAGTTCATGCAAAGCTGTTCAAGACAGTTGAGAAGTTATTGCTTGTATATATCATAAAACGAAAACAGAAATTTGAGAAGAAACAAAAAATAACATGACAGATGGACTAGAATATTTAAAAAATGGTATTTTCTTAAATTCTAAATAGTCGTCAAGTTTATCATAACAAGTAGCCCGATTAAGGTCCAAAAGAATAATCAAAGATTTATGGGTTTTTAAGCTTGAAAAGAAAAAAAAAAACAGATCATCAATATAAGACAAAAATGGCCAAAATTAGCACAAAATTGCAATAGCACTAATTACATTTAACTCATTAAAATTCCTTAGATTAATTTGCTATGAAGAGAACTAGCTTTAAAATGTAGCTCAATAAGTTAAGCATCAATTTTTGCTGACTTTATTGATCAATGGAATATGAAGTTTAGGCCAGAGAGCTTAGACAAAAGAACAAGGGTTAATGAAATTTACCAACAATTAAGGAATAAAAGATGTTTAAATGGAATATGAAGCAAGGCTTAAATGTTTTTGTGTAATGAGAGTTAAAAAATTCAGTTATGGGTGAACAAACCTTGGCAGAGTTAAAAAATTCAGTTATGGGTGAACAAACCTTGGCTATGATAGGCGGGGCGCATAGAAGAGGCAAAACTCTCAAAATCTGGATCATTTTCAAATTTTTGCTCGATAACTTCTTCCTTTGGTGTCTTCGGAGGATTAAATGGACCAAACACAAAGGACTTGGAGCCCTGCAATTGCCTCTGTACTGCTTTGTTGCATTCCTTAAGGTCATGGCATAGCACTTGAGTTTTGTTGGACTTGTTATCAACTGAAGATAATAATTTTGCTCTCTTAACTTCCACATTTGTTAGCTCTGTCCCAAACATTCTTTTGCCAGATTTCTGTGCAACAGGAGGTAAAGCAATTGTAACACCATTCTCACACTTCCCTTTAGTTCCCAACCACCGAAATGCTGGTTTCCTGGTGTCAGATTGATGTGTCTGCAAAAAGATAAAAATGGATAATATGTTATATGATCTTTCATTCCTTCAAACGCAATAGTAAAAATATACCTTTTCAATGAGATTTAAGGAAGATAGAACATTTGCAATGTCATAGAGACGCCTAACTTTTGCTGCATTTGCATCTTAGAAATTGAAATTAGATCGTTTTATTCCACGTGAAAAAAAGAATATTTCAAAAAGGTAACAAAATAGCAACCAAGTATGAAAGAGTAAAGAAGGTTTATTACTTCTCATATAAGCTGGGTTCTGGCCATCCCCAAGCAGCAGCTTTGCAGCATCATCAAGTGAAACCATGTCAGCCTGTTCAATTAGGAAATCATAACACATTAAGCAGTCTAAATTTTATTTGGCAGCCGGAAGAAAAATATAAAATAGTTAGAAATATATTCAAAAAATGGCATAACAAATATGTTAAACCAGTCCAAGAGGGACCGTTCCAACCAGTTCAGGAAGGACCAGCCAGATTTTACACCAAGTGGAAGCCTAGTCTGTCCCAAGCTCTATGCCACCCTTAGGGTAGGGTCCACGACATAAAAAAGAAAGAGGGGGCGTTTGTGAGGGAAATTTGAATTGAAGGATTGTTTGGGTATTTTGCTTTGGCTTGTATTCCTTTAATAAATTGTATACCCTTGGGTTATGGTTATGTTATATTTTGGCTGAATATAGTGTGTTCTTAAGTTGTGAGAGTTATAGTCGGCGGCTAGGGATTTGTGAGAGCAAGATCTTCCCCTCCAATTGAAGATCCATTATATCTTGTTATTTTTCTTTCCTATTTCCTATAATAAAAAGATTTGTGGTGTGTTCTTCTTCCTAATTTCTCTTGTGGTTTGCTGATTTGGTTGAAAGTTCTTCTACTTCCTATCAAATTGTTATCGGAGCTTTTTTTTTGAACCTATGGCAGTAAAAAAGATGGAGATGTTGGAAGACGAGATGCAACAACGCAAGGCTGATATGGAGGAAACGTTTTCCGGAATGAAAGGGAGGTTCACCACCATGGAAGGAAGATTTTCATCCATGGAGAACTTTGGAAACATGGAAGACATGATGAAAAGGTTGATCGAGATACAATCGAAGGCTTCACAGCCTTCACCAACTATTCCTAAGGCTGATCGGAAGGAGAAAAAAATTTAAGAGGATGATGACAAAGTGGAGAGTGTTTTCCCTTAATTACCACCTCGGAGGATTCAAATGGGAGATGCATCAAGGTATCCTAAAGAAAGGGCAGCAATAAGAGGGGAGTTTGAACACCTTTGGAGACTACCCAAGCAGAAGTAAAGATGGACCAGATGAAACAATAGTTGTGTAACAATTCAAATTTTTGAAAATAATTGAAAATGAAAAAAAAAATTAAATTTTTGTTTGAACTGGAGAGCTGCGGCGTTAGAACTAGAGTGCATTATTTTTTTAGTACTTGTAAACAATTATAATTATTTTTTTCAGTGTAGGAGGAGAGAAAGAAAATTTAGATTTTTGGTCTCTGAATCACTTTACCTCTTTTACAAAATCTGTTTAGACCGAAGTAGGTGGTTTTAACACTATCTATGTTCTAAAATACTTAAATTTTGACCACTAACTTTTCCTCAAAATTGATTTTACTATATTTTTTCAACTTTATTGAACTTTTATCTCATAACTTTTTTATGTTATCGTACTGATTATCATGAATATTTTAACTACAACATTTATGAATTTTACTTGGTAAAATAGAAATTATTTAATTTTATAGGGTTTATACTATATTAAAATTGAGTTTTATTTAAGCATATTGTTAATACAACAATTGTGAGTGAAAATGTATACATGATTGAGTAATAGTTGATTGTTATTACTTTTTTAGTAATGTGTATAAAAGACAAGTAAAAATTAGTTGACTTGCTGGTTGAAGATTGAATGATTTATACAAGATGGTAGGCTGACGGTGATATGAAATAGTGAGGAGAACAAGAATTGCGTTAAGGAATTTAATTAAAAATATAAACTTCACTTTGCCAAATATAAGATAATGATTCTTCAAGTTAGATTTTAGAGCAATCCGTGAGAATATTAGGTAATAGCATTCACTTACACCGGAGATGATTGCAAAATAACAACAACATGAATAAATAAAACTTATGGCGAAATTAACATGAGTCCACAGTTTAACAATTAGATTGTGATACAACGTGACAACGATTAGGAGTTATAAGAATTTATTACTGTGCTGACTAGAAAGTATGACGACTAGGTTTATTGAGCTAATAGTTATTGATTATTAATTACTGACTACTAAAAAATATTGTGATTGCACGGACCTCCTACTTGTTTAAGTGTGACCACAGAAATGCATGTTATAGATTCACTGTTATTATACAGCTTTATTTCTATATTGTATTGATTTAATATCACTATACATATTTACTATTATTGCCACCAATTTTACTGATAACATTGTACCAAAATTATTACCGATATAAATATTGATATTTTTTAATACTAATACTGATTTCATTGTTACCGTTATTGTTATTGATTTATTGTATTAATATTAAACATGCGATAAACTGAGCATGTGATTCAGACACCGATTTGATACATATATAAAATAACTACATAATATGTGTACATCATTATAGGATTTTATTACATTGATATAATTCCACGATGTTTACAGATACTTTGATTTTACCTTTTTATATAATATCTTAACTGATTGATAGTACCGATACAATGACTGCTTTCTTGATTGGTCACCAATATTAGTTTATTGATTTCTCCATGGTATTGTTCTACTTGCTTTCATACCATATTATTTTATTGTTTACAGATTCTACTACTACTACATATGAGCTTTACTATTTCTGCACATATTCATAATCTCTATTATGATTTGAATGCTGACATGGATATTACTTGTTTGTCGTGCTTTCAAATTATGATATGTGATTAAATAATTTTAGGTCAAGAAAGAGGTTTAGGAGTGTGAGAATGATCAAAATTTCTCAATTTTATTTTTTTAGTTATTATTTTATACTCATGAATGAAAGAATATATTATGATTATATGATTCCCGAGCATTGTCTATAAGTTGTTTTTTGGTCAATAAATATAAATATGCATTATTGTTTTAAATCATACAATTTATTTTGTTATTTGTTACTAATAGATGATATTAGATAGTTTTGATTATTATGTAATAAAAGATTAAAAAAATTCATGAAGAAGATTTTGAGGAATTTCTATGGAAGGGTTGAAAGGAAATTTCATGAAGGGGCTCAGGGAGGACATACGAGCAAAGCTAAGAGTGTTAAAACCAAGAGGGCTAATAGAGATGATGGAGATTACCAAGAGGGTGGAGAAAAAATTTAAGAAGAGAAGGCCAACATGAACAAGAGCATGGAGAGGATTACAAGAGTACCTCTATGACCCTAGCACCAAGAACCCAGATGGTGTCATTTTAGAGGGAAGCACCAAAGGAGAAGGGTACTAGAGTTTGTCCTTGAGACAACTTTAAGAGCCTTACAAAAGCAAAGGTGCATGATAGGTGGGCAAAAGGATTATATTTTTGATGTCATGAGAGGTATACATTAGGGCACAACTATAAGGACATCGTCTATAATAAAGAGGAAGCTAAAGAGGGAGGTTGGAGTGAGACATCGATGGTAGAGGAAAAGCAACATTTACACATAACAAATGTCTCCTTGAACTCAATGGTGAAATTCACTCTGAATCTCACCATAAAATTGAAAGGAGAAATAACAAACAAGGACGAAAATGGTGTTGATAGAATGTGGAACCACCAGAAACTTCATCTTCAACCAAGTCGTCGACTAATTCAAGGTAAATGGGTGGGCACAGTGCTATGCGGTGATGATGGGAAATAGGAAGACGAAGACATGTAGAGGAGTGTGTAATGGAGTGGTTCTGGCCATACAAGGAGTCCAGGTGAGGGAGGACATTCTCCCATTAAAGTTAGACAAAACTTGCTTTATCCTGAGATTGAAATGGTTGTAGACCTTAGGGGATACCAAGGTTAATTAGGGAGCGTTCATGATGGAACTGCTTATGGAAGAGAAAAGGGTGGTGACCATGGGAGATGCAGGGCTCTCCAAAGCCATGATGTCTCTCAAAACCATGGTAAGGACCATATAGGAGGTGTGATGCCACAGAATTTAAATTGGAAGAATTATTCATTTATCCTTTAAATAATCAACAACCCAGAGCTTTCTAATATCATCTATATGATCATTGAATCAATGCAAAAATAGTAAAACCCACAAGCAGCAGTAGTAGAATCTATAAACAGAATAAAAGCCCATAAAGTAGTAAATCAGTACGAGTGTTAGATCTCTAAAGAAATCATCGTATCCATAATATCAGTCAGTATAAAATTGTATAAAGCGTCAAATCAAACAATCATTAATGATTGTTGAAATCAAATCAATGTAGTAAAATCACATCGAAATGTACACATGCAATCCAGTTATTCTTTATCGCTTGCTCACTGTATCACATTCATAAGATCAGTACAGTGAAGCAATAGTATAAAGCAATATCAGTATCAGTAATAGTAGTAATTTGATGGCATGAGCAGTAGAGTAATGCAATAACAGAAAATCAGTGCAGTAAAAATAAATCCATACAATACTAAGAAAGTTGCCTTAAGAATATGCATTTCAGTAGTGACACTAAACAAGTAAGAAGTCTTGGCTATCACGGTGTTTTTTAGTGTTAGTAAATTGTTGACTAAGTAAATAGAATCGACACCCTTTGCCCGTCGGCACAATAATAATCTCCTTATAACTCTCAATCAGTGTATCACAAGAATTAGTAGAGGATAACACCAAACCACTGTATTTAAAGGAAAGCTCGTCGGCCCACCATCCTGTATAGGTCAATCAGTCTCCAACCAACGAGTCAACCAGTCTTTTCTTATTTGTTTCACACACGTATATTATTATCATGATACTATAACATTAATAGCGACGAACTATTACTCAAGCAAATATACATATCCATTTTCAATAAATCTCACCAAATAATACATAATTGAGCTTAATTAAGAAAATGTCAAATGTCATAACGGTATACAACAAAGAATCCTATAAGGAAAAAATGCAAATTTTCAAAAAATTACCAAATTAGCAGGGATTGTATAAAATGGCATTTTAAGACTTTTATTGTACTACACTACTATTTTTAAAGGTAAAAATAAATTTCGGAATAGATAAAGATCCCTGTATTTTTTATAATCACCTGATAAAAAATCTCAAATAAATATTCAAAATGCTCATAATCAAGATCTCTATAACATACAAAAAGTTACGGAGTGAAAACTTTGTCAATACAAAGTTATGCACCTTTTTAGGTAACGGCAATACAAATTTGAGCGAAAAATACCAAAAGCGCAAAATCTTTGAAATCAGAAATAGGATATGATTTTCTTACAACAAAACGAGCAAATATCTCAATTACGTTAACGGACGAAAATCGCACCATAACCTTCAAATCTCAATTCTTCTTTTCTCTCCACTCACAAAACACTCTTAATTCCCTTAACAGATCTCTATTGGTCGAACTTAAGAAGAGAAAAGTATTTAATAAAGTTATCTTAAGTGCCTTTAGATATTTATAATAAAATAATATTATAATATTAATATAATATTTAATTAAATCATTTTTAGTATAAAATTCAAATAAATCATTTTAGGACTCAAAAAATTAAAAAAATATGTTTATAAAACAAATCATAATATTTAAAAAATATCGATGAAATCGATTTTCAAAACCGACACCTGAGCATTCACCCTACATAAGTACAAGGCCATTTAGAAGCTCTCTAGATGTCGGCCTTAATTTCCAAAAACTAAACCACCCATCTATTTTTCATAAATGAAAGGACATCATAATTTTAAATCGATTAGGTGGTTAGTTGGTGTTGACCTCGATTTTGCCCAGACCCTTGGTCAAAGGGTTGACTTGGTCAAATCGACCAAGCCAGACCCCAAGACCCTCCCCAATGGGTCCAATAAGTCGAGTCAAGTCTGTTGAGCCTGGACTTGGACCCTGGGTCAACCTGGTTGACCACTTAGCCCATTTAGAGCCCAAATTAAGTTTAGATGCACTTGGACCTTGGCTTGGCTCAAACCCCTCTCTCCCTTGACCCCCTTTGACTACTTTGACCAAGTCCAACGTGGACTTCGTCAATCCTAGTCATAAATAGGTTAAATCAACCCATTAAGAGTCATTTAAGCCCTATTTATTGCTCTAAATCAATTCCCTTCGTTTTGAAATTGAAATCACGGCCAAATATGATGGATTTCCCTCCTAATTGGCCAAGGATTTGATCCCAACCGTCCACGCATTGATTAGAGCTTTAAATAGGGAAATTTAGGGATTTTTAGGGATCTTTTTGCTCTTGATTTCTGGAGAGACTTCCCCAGCCTCTGAGATTTTGCGTGAGAGCTCCTGCACCTTCCCTCCACCTTTCCCTACCTAATCCCGACGGTGAAATCTCGCCGGCGGCGAGATCTCCGGCGAACCGAGGCCAAGGAACTTCCAACTCGTGTTGCGTGCGATCTAGACGTCGAGAGCTCGCGATTTCTTCTTCAAATAGGAGCGTGGACAGTCTACAAGTGCAACAAGCCAGAGATCTCTCGATTTCATTGAGTATTTTCTGTAAAAATCTAAACCCTAGTTAGAACACTCAAAGATAAATAGCTTTTTATATACTTCGTTTCAAGTCTGAAAATTAGGCCCCCACGAATGCTCTTCATACATGATATTTGTGTTTAAAATTTTATTGAAATCCATCGTGTAGTTTGGGAGAACGAAGCCAAAGATCGTTTTGGTCTTCGGGTTCGCCCTAAGTCTGGAATCACGGGATCTGGATCGTTGATCCCGTGATCAACGGCCAGAACCGCGCGGATCCGCGGTTCCGTCCAACCGCGGAGTTCGATCCTGCGGTCTGATTGTTTGGTGCGGCTCGATCAGAGCCATCCGCTCAAACCGCGCCCGATCCGACGGTCCTCCAGCCACGCTGACGTGGTTAAGGCGTGACCGCCGCCGCAATCACGCGCCAATGATTGCGGTGACGGCGCAATCATTGGCCGCGGTCCCGGGATCCAATCCCGGGCCGCCACGTGTCCCGCACCGAGCCGCCGTTCATTTTTTAATTAATAAATATTAAAAATTATTTTTAAAACCTATTTTAACTTAGAAAAATCACAGAAAATTTATTTTTGATCCGATTTTGACGTGCAATACCTCATTTTGTTCGTATTTTCGTTCTCTACCCTATAAAAACTTTTTTTTATAAAAAAATATATATATATATTTTAAATTATTAATAAAACAGTAAAATATATATATAATACTATATTAAATGTATTATTTTAATTATTATTATAATTACATTATATTATTGTTTAATTATAATATTAAATCTATATAATTTTAACTTATTTATATTATTTTAACTTATTTATGTTGCTTATCATTATTATTTTTATTATTATTTATTGTATTTATTTAAACATGAAAATTGTATTTTTATTAATTAAACATTATTTTAATTACTTTAATTAGTTAAAATTGCTTAAAATATTAATAGTAATTAAGATATTATTACTATATTTTAAATTATGGTTAGATTTCAGAAGTTTTGAACTTCATTTTTCAGATTTATTTAATTAGTATTTTGATTATTTATTATTTTGAATTATCTTAAAACCCTTTTATTACCTTTAAACTTCAGAAAATTATATCTTTCTTGTTTTCAGTCCGCTGTCGACGCACAGCACCTTGTTTTGGGTGTATTTTGAATTCTGCGTAGTTTGAGACTATTTTCAGATAAAAATTTTGCTTATATTTTCTGTTATTTCAAAAACAGTAAACTGCACTATTTTAAAATATTCTTTTATTGCATTCATACTTCGAAAATTCATATCTTTGTCGTTTTAAATCGGATTTTGACGTGCAACCCCTCGTTCTTTTCAGAAAGATGAGTTTTATGTTTTGAAACCATTTACAGCCCTTGGTTTTGGCCGTTTTGGCAGGTTTTAGTTTTAGACCGCTATTCCGAGTCTTTTCCTTATTAATTAAACATTCATTATCATAATTATTTTAAAATACAAATTATTTTCAAACCGTTTTGAGGCCTCGATTGAGTGGTCAGCGAGTCTCCCATATATTTATTTATTACAAACTGATTTATTTTGAATTATCTTATTTTTTTCAAGAAAAATTTATATTTATATAATTATTTTAAATTATTTTGAAATTACTTATAATTAAATCCCCTAATTTTGGGAGATCTGCTATTCGATGAAATTTTAGACATGGGTTCTATGAATGAAGAGCAAATCATGGGGGAGTGGGTTAGTGGGTGATTGGATCCCAATCATTCACTAATCACTGCATTAGGTGTCTTTTATTTCTTATTGTTCGTAGAATGCATGTATAGGATTGCACCACGAGCACTTAGCCTAGGCTCTCCTAGATTTAAGGACATGGTGTGTTTATTTCATTTTTGTACTCCCATGCATTTATTACCTTGAGGGTTAGTTAAAACATCACTTTAAACCTTGATAACGTAGTGACACCTTAAGGACAACAATTAAAGACTCGTCTAGCGAACTTAGAAGTTTTCTAAGAACTAGGATAGATCCCGAATTGACATGAAAACTTCAACACTTAAACCTAGAGACATCATAAGCCTTTCATAATTTTCTGGAAATTTTTAGGAGCTTTTAGAGCCCTTAGCTAACCAACCATAATTAACCTGCTAATAAAGGCCCTGAGACCTTCCGGAAATTACAATAGATACATTTTAGGTCAGAAAATTACCCACCATACCTTGAATTGTCAAAAATCTGACCCTTGACTTTAGATAAATAGGGCTCCTTAGTTTGCCTCTAGGTTAACCCTAAATTTGACCATATGTGGAAATTACCTTTTTGCCCCTAATAAATTATTAAAAATCCCAAATTTTCCCCGAACACTTGGGATCACTTTCTCAGGTCATCACTGACCTTTGGGAGTGATTCCAATCAGTTTGGAGCTCATTTGGATCAAAACAGTAAAATCGGCCCTTTCCTAGTTAATTTAGAAAATTCCCTTATATACCCTGGATTTAAAAAACTCATAACTAATTGTAGAAAATTCCAAATTAGGTAAACTCACTTGCATTAGACTCCAGTTAGGGTCTAGTATTTATTAAAAATATCAGGATTTCAGAAATTGGCCTAGATTAGATAGTCAACTTTTTGGTCAACCGTAGTTCATTTAGGGCCCAAAACTTAGAAAATTCATGACTTCGCCTAGAAAACTCCGATTTCAGCCTACTACCTGGCTAACTACTCGTATTAAGGTCTAGTATTTTTCTAAGGCATTAGGAGACCCAAACCTAACCTATTTCCCATAGTGACTTTTTGGACCCTTAGCTCAGTTCATAGGAGAATCTAGAACTTTCTAAAATTGGCTAATATCACTTGAACTTTAAATGTCAGTTTTCTAAGCTCTTAAAACTGATCAACAAACTGAAATAATTAAAATGCACCCTAATTCACTAATATTTGAATTTCAACAAAAATTTCCTTTTCTGGCCTACAACAGACCTGAACTTTAGACAATTTTAACTAATTACCCATATTATGATCTATCTAAACCACACAAGCCTTACACACACATAGAATGGTTTGCTAGGGCACCACTTCTAGATTTAGGCTAGGCCGCTGGATGTTTATTTTCTGCTGTGTGCCGGAGCTTTTCGTAGTTTTCACTGCATGCTGTTTGAAAATTAATTGGTATGTTTGCTTACTTTTTCTGCACTCTGGATGTGAACGCTAGATTTACCCCTAGGTTAGGAGCGTCATATATATATACAGTTCTTCCGTGCATGTGGTCATGCTCAAGCTAATAAAAGGGGGGCACCATTATATCTTCTAATGTTGTCTTATGCAGGTGCTTGTTCAGCACCCCCTAAATAAATGATGGCTAAATTAATAATTATAATTGCACAGGTGGAGCTGCTTAGTCCTCATAATTAAGAGCATGGCTTGGCACAGGGTTAATGGTGTTAGCACTTTCATTTTTATATAAACTGCTTTGGATGATTTTTATTAGGATAACCTTACAGGTGCTCTTAGAATTTACTGTTTTTTTATTAATGTAATTTGATTGTAATATTGGTGAGAGTTGTGAAAACAACTCTGAGTCGGGATATTCTTATCCAGCTCGGATTCCAAAAGAAGAAGGCATCCCTAAAGGGGAGAGTCTTCTTCCATTTGGAAGACTGAGTTGGATGGCTTTAGATATCCAAAGAGAAAATGCAATACCCCCATATTGAGGGAATTGTCTCTTCGTTTGGATATTCAAGCCACGACGGATCCAAGGAGTCCAAGGAGGAGAGATCCAAGGAGTCCAAGGAGGAGAGATCCAAGAAGTCCAAGGAGAAGATATCCAAGAGACTAAAGATTTGAAGACCCAATATCCCACTCAAAGTTGTTGGCGTTTGTCATAGGCTTAGAAATCCGGGCTGTTGGCAGTGGTGCCCGGCCACTTTATTTTCTGCAAATTCTAGTTGTAATAAGGGCAGTTTGCCTATGAACATTTAGTTGATTATTCTGGATTTATATTGATGTGTTTACATGATTGCGCATTAGAAATACCTGCTTTTTCTAGGTTTATTTCTTGCATGCCGTTATTTGTTTTCACCTGGATTTCGTTAGGCTCTTTAAGGACTTCAAAAATTTTTATACTCATAACTAATTTTTAAAATTTTAAGGTTTAAATAACATAGAAATCTAACGAACCTAGGAAATTTGCCGGGATCGCCCGGGGTCGCATGCATATTACTGCATTTCTCTTTCCTTGCTATAAGGCATCTCCCTGCCTGCGGGTAGAGTCCGGATAATCTGGCCTATGAGGATGAAGTGCCGGACCTAGGGAGACCCAGTCTTTTCTAAAAATTATTTTTATATTAAGCCTGTTTTTTAAAATCTAAAACATTCATGAGCTGACATTTCAACTAACATGTATTGCATTAGTAACTAACTAATTAAGATTTAATTGCATTAGTTAGGAGCATTTACCCCACATAAGTCCAGGACCAATTAGGAAATTCTCTAGATGTCGGTCATATTTCCAAAAGCTATACCTCCCACCCATCTTTCATAATTGACTTGACAACATGGTTTTGAATCGATTAGGTGATTAGCTGGCCCCCCATCCAGGCCGGGATAAGTCCAGGTCTTTGCATTGCATTAGTTAGGACACTGGTCTTAGTGTGTGTCGAACACTAAGCCCAATTTATATTTAGGGTTCGAGGCAACTACACTCGGTCTCGTAGTATGCCTAAAATAGTAGGTAGGTCCCTTCTTTTCAGGGACTCTAAATCCTACTTATCTGCGTCACAGGATGACGCCACCTCCATCTTTTCTCTCACACATGTGATCGAGTGCTTGATTTATTTTCTCCAGTTTCTGTTTAGTGCCCTAGAGCCTCCGAATGCTGGTATGAGTCACGCATGTCTGATTCAGCCCTTTGGGACTCTTCTTCTCTTTTGAGTAGGACTTCTTAATCTACCCCCTCGTGCCAATCTCACTTTAAGAAGGGATAATGTATGATCCTTAATCGAGAGTTTTCTCGGGCTCCGACCTGGGATGTAATTAACCACGGGGGCTTGCGCCCGTGAGAAACTTGGTTCCCACAATCTACTAAACCCCATTCAAACTTTTTCGGGTGGGGGAAACTCGTGACTAGGTCGTGTATATTGCTACCCATCAGGGATGTGTTGGTGAAAGCCTCTATCCCCAATGGTTAGTCGTATGCACGATCCAATCTGCCCTTCCATCGACCCATTCGTGTCGAGTGTAGAGGCCTACGATTGTTTTGTCCTACGGGATAGTGCGGCCGTACCCTCTGCGTTCGTACCCCACGAGCGGTGCTCCTTCGGAGGTCCACAGTTGGCTCCGCAATCCAGGCCAAGATAAGTCCAAGTTTTGCACTGCATTAGTTAGGATACGAATTCTGGTGTTGTGAGTAGAACACTAAACCCAATTTAGATTTAGGATTCAAAGCTACTACATTCGGTCTCGTGATATGCCTAAATGGTAGGTAAGTTTCCTTCTCTTCTGGAGCTAAAAACCCTATCTATTTGTGTCACAGGATGGCGCCACTTCCATCCTTCTCTCATGTATGCTTGGAGTGCTTGAGTTTCTTTTCTCCATTTTCCCTTTAGAGCCTTAGACCCTCCGAACGTCAATATGAGTCGTGTTTGTTGACTAAGCCATTTAAACCTTTCTTCCCGTTTGAATAGGACTTCCTAATCTTAACCTTATATGTCAATCCCATTTTGGAATGGATAATGAAGGATCCTTAATCGAGAGTTTTCTTGGGTTTCGACCCAAGACATAATTAACCAAAGGGGCTTGCGCCCGTGGGAAACTGAATTCCACAATCAAACAAACCCCACCGAGCTGATGTATCGGGTGGGGGAAACTCGTTGTTACGATTAGGTCGTATATATTACAACCCATCAGGGTGCGCTGGCGAGAGCCACTATCCTCAATAGTTAATCGTATGCACCAACTAATCTGCCCTCCCATTGGCCTCTTTACGAGGAGCACGGAGGCCCGTGATAGTCTCTATCCCTTGGGGTGATGCGGTCGTATACCCCTCTCCACTCTGCAGCTGGCAGTGTCCTTTTGGAGGTCCTCTCTCTCTCTCTCTTCACAAAACCCTCTTAATTCCCTTAACAAATCTCTGTTGGTCGAACTTAAGAAGAAAAAAGAACTTAATAAAGTCATCTTAAGTGCCTTTAGATATTTATAATAAAATAATATTATAATATTAATATAATATTAAATTAAATCAATTCTTTAGTATAAAATTCAAATAAATCATTTTAGGACTCAAAAAATTACAGAAAAAATATTCATAAAGTAAATTATAATATTTAAAAAATATCGATGAAATAAATTTACAAAACGAACACCTGAAGTTCCCAAAATCCTCACTTGTACAGATAGGTATAAATTCTTTAAGGATTTTTGTTGGTATCCAAAAATTATAAAAAAAATCATTTAAGTAAAATAACTCGATCAAAATATTATGGCAAAGACAGATTGTAAGTTGGAGTTAAAATGACTCCAGAAAAAATGGTAAAAATAAAATACGGGTTATTACAGGAGGTGAGATAACGATTTCTAATGGAGCTACAGAGTTTAAAGAAGATTAAAAGGGAGGAAGGGGGGAGTAGTTCGGTGGAGTTTTTCAACAACCTCGAGGATTGCCACAACCGAAGGAGCGAGAGCACGTAATCACCTTGAGAAAGGGGGTGTCATCAATTAATGTCAGGCTTTATCACTACCCTCAGATTCAGAAAGATGCGATTAAAAAGTTAAGCCCTCTTTTAGTCCAATTCTACGGGTCAAGAAGAAGGACATAGTTGAAAATTTGGTGTGAAATAATAGTCCTTCAATAAAGAGATTATGCCAGACAAGTTTCCTAATTTGATGATATATTAGCTGTTAAATGAGCTTTGTGGAGTGTTGCTATTCACGAAAGTGGTGTGGGCTCTAAAAATTCTCGCCCTGGCCTCTTTGTGACCCCCTTCCTTTTTCTTCGGGTTGACTAGAAAAGTTTTACGGTTTAAATTTTGAGGTGAATTTTCATAAGGCATATTGGGTTTTGAATAGGTGTTGCCTAGAGATTTCACCCTCATTTTGCGAGGAATTTATGATTTTAGTTCAGCCTTTATATTGGCATAAGCCCCTATAATTAATTACCTCTCCAGGTAACAAGAGAGAACTTTAGATTGAGACTAATCATCAAAAAGATAGGTGATATCTGGTGTATAGAAGAATCATTAGTTTTTTTTAGACTTAATATTTAAAATTGGATATTTCACCATCTTGCACTTAAAGCGGATACTAGGAAAAGTGATGATTGACTCGATCAGGACCCCAACCTGATAGAAGGATTCTTATCGACAATCATGGGTTACTTCGTCCAAGAGTACCTCGTAGAACTGGGGTGGATATTTGTCTAAGGAGACAAATTTGAATCCACCTTAGCTAAAAGAGAGCTTTGTGTCATATCAATTATATCCTATGTATTCATATCTCAATGATTTGAAGCCATTGGAAAACATATGAGCTCTAACTATGGTCATAATTTAATGGCATCATTTCACGGCAAAACCACCAGGTTCAAAGGGTCCCGATCATAACTGTTTACCTAGCGGTGAGACCCACGTTATGATGTTATTTGGAGACGAAACTACCAATTAGAAGACATCACATATGTCATGTCCTTACTAGTAGGAGATGGTTTGAGAATGAATACTAATAATTTTCTCGACCAGACATTGACTTTTTGTAAGCTGAATTAATTTTCAAATTTGTCAACCTCGGCAAATTATTGCAAAGGGTTGATGAATTTTTGTCTAAGTGTTTGATGATTATTTAAATTTTAAATATTTTATATTTTGGCATTTTTAGAGTTTTGAATTTTTCTTAAAAATTTGAGAGGCATTTTAAAATATTTATGCTCCCCTCAGGTCGAACCTTGTCAACTATGTTTGCTTAACGATAGCGGATCGAGTTCGTGGTCTGTTTTATGCCTTTGTTATGAAGAGCCTTGAAGGCCTAATATGAATACAACAACAACAACAACATCAAGCCTTTATCCCGCTACGTGGGGTCGGCTACATGAATCCTTTTTCTCCATTGTGTCCTATTAAAAGTCAAATTCTCATTTAAATCTAACAAGGAAAGGTCATTCCTAATATTTTCTAACCAAGTCTTTCCAGGTTTACCCCTACCTTTCTTAACATAAGTCAAATCTAATACCTCTACTCTCCTAACCGAGTCATCAGAAGGCCGCCGTTTTATGTGACCAAACCATCTAAGGCGACTCTCTCTAATCTTATCTTCTACTGGAGCTACTCCAACCTATTCACGTTTATGCTCATTTCGTATCTTATCTCTAACGGTAAAGTCACTCATCCACTTGAGCATCCTCATCTCTGCCACACTTAACTTAGTATTATGCTTCTCTTTTAATGGCCAACATTCGGCACCATAAAGCATTGCAGGCCTCACTACCAACTTATAGAATTTTCCCTTAAATTTGAGGGGTACATTTCTATCACATAACAAGCCCGATGCATTCCTCCACTTCAACCATCCAACTTGAATTCTGCTGATAATATCCCCATCTATTTCACCATCACTCTGAACAATAGATCCAAGATATCTAAAACGTGTACTCTTATTAATGACTTGATCGCCCAAAGTCACAATCCCCTCACTAGGTCTATTACTACTAAAATTACACTCCATATATTCCGTTTTAGATCTACTCAAGCGAAAACCTTTAGACTCTAAAGTTGACCTCCATAATTCAAGTTTACCTTCAACTCCCTCTCTAGTCTTATCAACAAGAAGAATATCATCAGCAAAAAACATACACCAAGGTACATCCTCTAGCAAATGTCTAGTGAGAACATCCATGACTAAAGCAAAAAGATATAGGCTTAAGGCTGATCCTTGATGTAACCCAACTAAAATAGGGAAATACTTGGTCAATCCACCTTGTGTTTGAACACAAGTAATAGTTCCTGCATACATATCTTTAATGATTTGAATATAAGCATTATTGACTCCTTTCTTTTCAAGAACTTTCCATAACACTTCTCTTGGAACTTTATCATATGCTTTTTCTAAATCAATAAATATCATATGTAGATCCTCCTTATTTTCTCTATATTTCTCTATCAAACCTCTTAATAAATGTATGGCTTCCATAGTCGACCTACCCGGCATGAATCCAAATTGATTTTGAGAAACATTAGTAACACGCCGCAACCTATGCTCCATAACTCGCTCCCATAGTTTTAAAGTATGACACATTAACTTAATACCTCTATAATTTGCACAATCTTGTGCATCACCTTTATTCTTAAAAGTAGGAATTAACACGCTCACTCTCAACTCATCTGGCATCTTTTTAGTCTTCAAAATAGTATACATATCTTTAATGAAGGCCTAATATGAATGTATAAAAAAAATATTTTGGTCACCATCACAACCATATGATTATTTGATAGCTAGAGCCGTGTCAACTCATATCTTCCCACATAGAAAGATCGGGTTTGATCTAAGATTCATTCCGTGACCCCACGTAGCATCCTCAAACATCACATGCATATCCATAACACGCTCGTCGAGCTCATGCGGGCATTTAGTTGCAACATGTATGTGCATGGAATAAATGCTTTGCATTTTAATATGTAGGGGTGTTTTTGCAATATTAAATATGTGTGAATGATTCTTATTGAAAGATGAGTTTGGTTTCATTTAGATAGGTTAGCTTTTTTAGCTTGTTTTGTCTTCTGTGAGTCGTCATTTTCTTCAGTATTCAATCCGTAGGGTTGTACTTCAGCCTGTAAACAAGCTTAATTTACCAATAGCCCATAGTGTTTACTATGAATTCCCTACTTCTGCTTACAGGTGAATTATAGCGTTGGTGAATTTTGTTGAATTTGTATGTGGGTAGTGCGCTGTCAGCAGACGCCGAAAAGTCATCTGATATTGTATGCAAGTGGATGCATTTAACATGTATTTTTCTTGTAGGCGGGTTGTAGCGCTGCGCCACTAGTCACCCATTACTTCTCGCAAACGAGCTGTCGTGCTATGCAAATTCTATTGAATCCGACTATAGGATCTCAACGAACATTCATAAATCGTTTATTGAGCTCACAAACATACCATTGTCTGCATTTCGGGGATTCAATTGTTATCTGCGAATGAGCTACACTAAATGCAAATCTCCTAGCGTCACACATAGATGTTTGCATTTACTACTTTTTTTGCATCTTGCTTGAATATAGTATGTTCGGCGTCTAATGGGTCCCTTGCCACGACTCGTATGTATTTCCACCTGTTGCACATCGATCACCTTTACTTGCAGGGGATTAATGTATTTGCCAGCCATTGAATAATTGTTGATTATAAGGGTGATGTAACATTCACTACCTCTTGTTAAACAACTTCATGGGTGCTTGCACAGGCTTAATTTATCTGCAAACAAACTATGTTGACTATAGGAATGCTGCTATGTTGTAGATTTTCGCATATATGTTGGCTAGTAAGGTGTTATATTCATCACATACTAGCTTTTATTTATAAGAGATTAGTGTACTTGCTAGATATTTTGCTCGTGCCTAGCCATAGGAATAATCTAGCATCTACTACATATGGTTCATAGACACTTATAGGTGGATGCGTGTATGTATGAAAAGCCTCCTACAATTGCTTGCAAGTGCTCATGTTCATAAGTCATAACAAGCTCTTGGTTCTTGCTTGCTTTTTGATATTTTCTCCTTCTCCAAAGACTCCCAAGCCGTGAGACTTCGTGTGAGAGTTGCCTTAACCCTTCCCCATTTTCTCCAAGCCAAACTCGCTGGCAGCGAGACCTTCCAAAGCTTCTCCAGCTCAATTCATAACTTGTTTGGATGGGGTTTCAAGTAGAGAAATATACGAGGGCAATCTACAAGCTCAACCGTATGAAGATCTCAAAGATTTAAATGTAAGAATTTCTTAAAAAACCATAGATCTATATAACTTTCTGATAAATGCTTTTAAGAGCTTCCAAACACCACCCCATGCTTTCTATTCATAATGTTAACCATTATTATATCATTAATGTTAGAATCTTTTTTTGGTTTTAAAAAGGATTAAACATGAATTTAAAATAATTTTAAAATCTAAAAAAAATACATATAATATATCATTTCCTCTATGAGTTTATCCTCTTTATTTTAAAATTAAAATTATCCTTAAATATAATATATAATTTAAATTATTTAATTAAACTTATTTCAAGTATTTATTTAATATTTAAATTAAAATTTTATAAAAATAAAATATTTTCCATTAATATACTCTAAATAATTATTTAAAAAATATCAATTTAAAATTAAGTTTATTTATGATATATTATATGTTATTTAAATAACTTTCATTATTTAACTTTTAAATACTCATTTAATATTAATATTTATTAATTACTTTTAAAATAATAATAATAAATACTTATTTATGTTATATTATTTTAAAAATTAAAAAATATGATTAGTATTATTATTATTATTATTATTATTATTATTATTATTATTATTACTTATATTTTAAAAAAATATTAATTATGTTTAAGATTAATATTATTTTAAGTAATTTTAAATTAGATAAACAATTAAATATTTAAATTATTAATTAATAACTAATTAAAATATTTTTCTAATTTATAAAAATTATTTTTATTAAATTATTTTAAAATATCAAATAATTTATTTTAAGTTTTAAATTTTAAATTAATAAATACTTTCATATTTTTTAATTATTTCAATTAATTAATTACATAAATTGCCTAATTAATAGTTATTTAATTTAGAATCTAATTACTTTCTAAATTTGAAAATTTTATTTTTTATAATTATGTTAACAAATTATAAATTTTTTATTAACTATTTTCTTTTTTTTATTTATTTATTAAATATTTACTATTTTATATACTTTTCTTAATTATTAATAATTTAAATTATTTAATTAACAATCAATTAATTTAAAATTTAATTACCTTCTAAACTTATAAAAATTATTTCCCTTAAATATCTTAAATATCATAGTATCATTATTATTATTTGTCATTTAATTTTAAATCATTCTAAAAATTATTTCCCTTAAATATCTTTTTATTAAATCATTCCAAAAATCAGAGGATAATTTTTGTCATTTAATTTTAAATTAAATAATTATTTTCATATTTTAAAATATATTACTTAATTATTAATTACCTAAATTATTTAATTAATAATTAATTAATTTAAAACTCAACTTTTTTTAAGTTATGAAAAAATTATTTTTTTAATAAATTACATTAAATTTCAGAAAATATAAATAATTAGATTAACATTATTTGATAATTATCTTTAAATATTTATTATTTTAAATTATTTAAAAATAGCTTTTAATATTTTAAACTTCGATAATTCACCATAATTTCATTTTAAATATTTCTTTTTGTTGTCTCTTGTATGTGTAGAAAGCACGAACACTTATACTAGGCCCTCCTAGATTTTAAGATTGGTGTGTTTATTATTTTTATGCATTCCCTTCACGTTTACCTAAGCGTTAGTCTTGAACTTGTGATTTCAGCACATCCAATATAACGACATCCTAAAGATAATAATTAAAGACCCGTCTAGCAAATTTAAAAAAATTATATGAGCTAGGATAGATATCTGAATGACATGAAACTTTCAACATTTAAACTTAGTGGCATCTTGAACCTCTCAAACATTTCTAGAATTTTTTAAGAACATTTAGACCCCTTAATTAACAAACCCTAATTTGCCCGTTAATTAAATCACGATAACTTTAGAAAATTGTAATAAATTCATTTCAACTCAAAAAATTACTCATAATATCTCAAATTCATCAGAATTTAACCCTTAATCTAAAATAATTATAACCCCTTAATTGGACTTTAATCTGAACCTTAAGTCAACTTTGATGAAAATTTACCTTTTTGCTTTTATTAAATATATAAAAATTATTAAAAATTCTAAATTTTTTTCCAAAAACTTAAGAATATCTTCTTAGGCCATTTTTGACATTTGAGAGTTATTCAAATAAATTTGGAGTTGATTTAGATCAAATCCCTAAAACACCCTTAATCAATAAATTTTGATAATTCATTAATTGTCCAAAACTTTAAAAAATCATAACTTTATCTAAAAAATCCAAATCCAGCAAACTCAAAGCCTAATTACTCGTTGTAAGGCCTAATATTTAATTAAAATACTAGGACCCCCAAACTTAGCCCATATCCAATAATGATCTTTTAGACCACCTTAACCTAACACATAGGATCCGAGACCATCCAAAATTGGCTAATGTAATTTGAACTTTAAATATCACTACCATAAGCATTAAAATGAATCAACAAACTAAATTAATTAAAATTGATCATAATCCATTAATACTTAAACTTTAATTAAAGTTTTCTTTTTAGACATTCAATAAATCTGAACACAAAATAACTTGAACTAACTACCTGACATAAGACATATCCAAAGCCACACAAGCCTACTACACACACATAAAATTGTTAGGGCACCATTTATAGCTCTAGGATTAGTGCCGATGTTTACTTTTTCTACTTTTTGTATTGTGATGCTCTGTGTGTGGCATAAATATTGATTGATTGCTTTACGCTTGTGTTGTGATTGAGGTTTACTTTATTATATTTTCTATATATTGATCATGCAATGATTTATGCAATAGAATGCTCGTGGGCTAGGGCTGCTGTGATACTAATCCAATCTTACACAGATGGACACGCTCATATAACGCTAAACAAAGAGGGCAAAAATAATCATTAAAGCTTTAAACTAACGTTGTTTTATGTAGATACTCCAGAGACTGCTTAACCCCCTTAGAATAGCCGGAATCGTCCGAGATCACATGCATATTATTGCATCTCTCTCCCTCATTCTAATAAGACACCTTCCCACCTGCGGGTAGAGTCTGGATAATCTGGCCTATGAGGATGAAGTGTTGGACCTGGGGAAGCCCAGTCTTTTTTAAAAATTATTTTTTATAAGCCCGTTTTTAAAATCGTAAGCATACCTGATTTGGACTTTTTAAATATCATACATTATATTCGAAACCAACTAATGAAAACTTTAGATTAATTAGCTCTAGGAGCATTCACCCTACATAACACCAAGGCCAATTAGGAAACTCTCTACACGTCGACCCTACTTCCAAAAACTAAACTACATACCTATCTTTCATAAATATTGGACAATATAAATTTTACGCGCTTATGTGGTTAACTGACTTTCCTTTTCAGGCAAGATATAAGCCCAGATGCATTAATTAGTAGACGGGTGTTAATGTTGGGTAGAACACTAAACCCACTTTAGATTTAGGATTCAAGGCTACTACATTGGGTGTCTCGTAGTACGTCTAAATGTTGGGTAAGTTCTTTCTCTTCGGGAGCTATAAATCCTACATATCCAGGTGAAAAGATGATGCCACTTCTATCCTCCCCCTCTGTATGCTTTGAGTGTAAGATATGCTCTCTCTCCTTACTGTCTTAGTCCCTCGGATGTCAGTATGAACCATGCATGTTAACTAAGCCATTTGAATCCCTTCTTTTCCTTTGCGTAGGAACACTTAGTCTCTTTTTTATGCCAATCCTCATTTTTTAGAAGAATAATATCGGATCGTTAATCAAGAGTATTCTCGAGCTCCGGCCTGAGATGTAATCAACCACGGAGGCTTGCGCCTGTCGGAAACAAAAATTCTTCATCAAATAAACCCCACTTGAGCTGATGTATCGAGTGGGGGAAACCCCGGGACACATATCAGGTCGTGCATATTATCACCCATCGAAGTGCGTTGGTGAGAGACAATATCCTCAATGATTGATCATATGTACAATTTAATCTACCCTCCCATTAGCTCGCTTGCGAGGAGCGCAGAGGCCTGCGATCGTTTCTATCCCCCATGGTGGTGCAGTCGTATACCCTTTGTACTCTGCAGCTGCAGCGGTGTCCTTTCGGAGGTCCACAACGAGCTATTAAAGAGGAGATTGTGCAGGACGAAGAGCTAAAGGGAATTAAGAATAATCTATTGAAAGATGAAAATAGTCACCTTGGTTGTTCCCTAGAAGAGGAGAGACCGTTGTACTAGGGGATATTTATGCTGACACTGACCTCAATTGATGGGAGCTCTATTGGGGGTCACTCTAATGTTCAGAAGATATACAAGAGATTGTCGACAAAGTTAAATCAGAAGGGGTGCCTAAGGATATAGAGGAGATGGTGGTCAGGCATGAGGCATGCCAGAGAAATAAGTGCATGGCCATAACTCAAGAGGAATTATTGTAATCACAAACTCTTTCAAACAGAGTATGGGAGGAGGTTTCCATGAATTCCATAGATGAGTTATCCCGATCTGAGGAGTTTATAATGATTTTGGTGGTGGCGAACAAGATGAGCAAGTATGCTCGTTTTATTCCATTACAACATCCTTTTATTCCCCTACGAATCCTTACATTACAATGACAATTAGAACAACATTTGTTAGAGAGGTGGTCAAACTGCATATAGGTATGTCAAAACTTGACCTGACTAGAAACCCAACCCGAAAAAATTAGGGTTAAGGTCAACTTGTTTGCCATACGAGTCGGGTTCAGGTTCAAGATTTCAACCCGTTTTTAAAATTGGGTCGGGTTTGGATTGACCCGCCAACATGAAATTGACTCGAATTTGACCCGCCATCAACCCGCGTCTGCGTAGGGAGTCTACGACTCCGACCCCGGACTCCTACTTACCCGCATGCGGCGGCAGCATGCCTCGAGCAATCGGCCTCTACTCGCATCCGCAGTTTGTCGATCCCACACACTGGCGATTAGTCTCGCACCCACATTCAAGTCGGATCAACTTGTCATCGTGGTCACGAACGTCGCCCACTCGCCCGAGTCGCACCAACCACGCAATGGCCTGATGGCCTCAAGCCTCGCCCCGCGCTGGCCTAGCGATCGCGGACCTTGCCCAAGACACACTTACCGTGCATCCACGACAGCCACACGACAATGCAGCATTTGGTTCGTTGTTCACATCTTAAGAACGGGTCACGCCTCACGGGTCACATGTTGAGTCAACCTGGTAACCAGTGTGGGTCGAATCCGGGTTGAAAAACTAGACCCATTTACAGAAACGGATCGGGTTTGGGTTGACCCGTTTAAGATTGGGTCAAGTCGGGTTCGAACCGAAACCGAACCCAACCTGTTGACCCAAATTAACACCCCTAACTGGTAGGGGTGTCAATTCAAGTCAACGGGTCGAGTTCGAGTCGAACCCTGAACCGACACGGCACTATTCGGGTCAACCCGAACTGTTTTTAAAAATGGGTCAGATTCTCCAACCCAAACCCGACCCGACACAAATGATCCGAGGTTGACCCAAAATTTCTAGTTTAGGGGTCAAAATGGGTTTTCGGGTTAAATATGACTTTTCGTGTCAATTTCGGGTTGTTGGATCAACCCGAATTCGACCCATTTTTTAAAAGGGGTTGATTTGTTAAACCCGAACCTGACCCGTTTCGGGTCCTGGTTGGACCTAACTCAAATTTTTTCGAGTCAATTTCGGGTTGTGTCAAAAATTGACACCCCTACTAACTGCATGGGTTACTAAAGTTTATAGTGTTTGATCGAGATAAAGTGTTCCTCAGTCACTTTTAGAGGGAGTTGTTTAAGTTGTATGGAACCGCGCAGAAGAGGACCACTGCTTACCACCCTTAAACGAATGGTAAAAGAAGTTGGTAAACAAGAGCCTGGAGACATACACATAATGTTTTGTTTCAAAGAAACCTAGGTTGTGGGCAAAGTGGCTGGTGTCGGCTGAGTAGTGGTACAGCACTTCGTATCTTTCAACTTACTAAATGACTCCTTTTAAAGTGTTGTATGAAAAGAACCCATCTCACTTAGTGCACTTTTGGCAGAGTAGCACACCAGTTTTTTCAGTAGAGTAGTAATTGGAGGGATAGGGTGATGGATGAATTGAAAAGACACTTATTGAGGGCTAAACATATCATGAAGAAGTAGGCAGATAGGCGTAAGAAGAACATTCAATTTGAAGGGATAAAGTATACTCAAAGCTCCGTCTCCACAAACAAAGGACGTTGGCTAACTGGGGGAATGAGAAGTTAGCCCCATGGTACTTTGGCCTTTATAAGATATTGGAGAGGAACACTACAGGAAAACAACTAATTTCTGGCGGAAATAAATTCGATGGAAATACCGGAGAATTTCCGACGGAAAAATTTTTATGGACTTTCGTCGTATTTTTCGATTGCCTTTCCGACGAATTACATTTTGACGGAATTTCCGGCGGATTTCCGACGAAAATTAAATACCTTTTAAAAAAAGTTGAAATAAATTTTTATAATTATTTATTTTTTAAATTTTGTAATTTATTATCAAATTAAATTATTTATGTTATAATATAATAATATAATTTTAAAATTACGTTATAATATAATAATATATTTTTATAAATTATGTTGTAATTAATTACATATTTTTATAAATTATTAGATATGTTGTAATTAATTAGATATTATTATAAATTATGTTGTAATTATAATATAATAATATATTTTTATAATTATGTTGTAATTAAAATTACGTTATAATAATATTTTTATATTAATTATTTTGGTCTTAGATTAATTAGTTTTTTATTATACTTTAAATATAAAAAAGTAAGATATTAAGCAGCTTTTCCTCTTTGGCCTGGTGGTTGGGGCAGAATTTTCATCAAGTGATCGGGATTCGAACCCCGCCGCAGGCGCGGGGTGCATGGATCGCTGGCTGGGCGGGCCATGCAGGCTGGGTTGTTTGGGCGGGCATTTTGGATTAGCTAGAGGTGGGGTGGGCTGCGGGTTGGGTGCTTGGGCTGGCTCGGTGGGATTGTTCGAGTTAGCTAAAGGGAGGGCGGGTTGAGGTGGGTGGGGCAGGCTGCTAAGATTAAAATTTTCTTTTTTTTTCTTTTATTCCAACGCAAACATAATCCGTCGAAAAATTTTTTCCGACAAATTTTTCACCAGAAATCCGCCAGAAATATTTTCAACAAATTATTTAACGCCGGAAAGGTTTTTCCGACTAGCTTTTTACCGTCGGGATAATTTTCGCCAGAAATTCGTCGGAGATGCTCATTTTAGACGAATTTTAGTCATTTTTCCGACGAAAATGTACACCGAAAAATGATGTTTTTCCTGTAGTGGAATGGGGTGAATCAATTGAGGTTACCCCTAGCCACTACCATACACCTGGTATTCCCCGTGACATAGTTGAGGAGAGCTGGAGAGCTATTGAGTATTATGCATCCAGTGTGAAGTTACTGTGACATTGACGAAAGATTTTCAGGTGGTATTGAACCCACTGGAGTTGAAAGAGGTACGACGAGGATAGGGAACAAGCAAGGAAGTGTTGATAAATTGGAAGAAACTTTTTTAAGTATGACACCACAAGGGAGCCGTATAAGAGGATGAAGCATCAAATTTTGTCCTTCCACCGTAAGGATAATATGGGTCTTTGGGATGGAAATATTATTAGATTGATTCATGAGGGACAAGCTAGATTTTACACTAGGTTGAAGTCTAGTTTATCTTAGACTTTGTTCACTCCACTTGGGTGGGTACCATGCCATAATGAAGAAAGAGAAGGGTGCAATTGGGATGGAAATTCAAATTGCAGAGCTGTTTGGGTTTTTGCTTTGGTTTGTATGCTTTTAATAGATTGTGTACCCTAGGGTTAGGGTTAGGGTTATGTTATGTTTTGACTAAATTTAGATTGTTATTAGATTGTGAGACCTCTAGTTGGTGGCTAGGGAATTGAGATAGACAGTTCTTTCTCTCCAATTGAAGATCAATTGTTTCATGCTGTTTTTATTTCATATTTCCTACAATAAAAAGATTCATGGTGTGTTCTTCCCAATTTCTCTTGCAATTCACTGGTTTGGTTAAAAATTATACTTCCTATCATAACAATTATATTTGGTTGGGAAAAATTGAAACCCAAGCTTAAAAATGAAAAGGATGTGCATCAATGATTCGAAAGATCTAGATGGATAAAAGTAAAAGGAAGAGAGAATCATCAAACATTTGAGAATTTCTTCTAAGAAAAGAAAAATCTAAAATTAGCTTTGATCTCATCACTTTTAACATTGATGAAATCATCAAGGATAGACTTCCACCCACATATTATATATATATATATATAGAGAGAGAGAGAGAGAGAGAGAGAGAGGAATTTGCACAAAAGACATTTAAATCTAGTGTAGCACTCTTAACAAATAATAGAAAATCAGGATTCAAAAAGCGAGCCCAAAGCAGATGGATCAAGGCTAATGATGACAGTAGTTTAGCACCTAATATCACGGGAAAAGACCACCAGAACATACGGCAATCAGCAAACCAAGTGCAGCAAAATCATTCACAGGTTGCCATTGGTATGGTTTAACGAATAAAACCCGAGTTATTATATGTGAAAGCAATATGTGAGCATCATAGTAATCTTACATTGGTGGTGAGTAGGAGTTTCACAAAATTTTGTGTGAGCTGCCCAAGGGATTTCTCCTTTCTTTCTGCAACTGCAAGAAAATCAGATGGAGTACATAATTCTAGCAAATAACATCTTTGAGCTAACACAATATAAGTATCTTCCTCTTTTCATCGTCATAAACATTCTTAATTTTTATCCAATTTCATCAAACAAGACCATAGTCCCTGTAACAGATACATAAAGACATACCACATTTAGGCTTTGCAGCAGTATCAGTTATACAGAGCCTTCCTTCTCCATAATCATCATTGTGATCTAAAGATTTATCATCGTCTTCATCATCTGAAACCTTCAATTTTACCATAAAAATTGCAAGTGAATTATAAGAAACAGAACACGCAAGCCAAAGCATGGTAAAATTTGCCCATGCTCAACCTGAATATAAAGTGCACCGTTATATTTAAAAGCTAGAATAAAACTCATTGGCCTACTTTTGCAGACGAGCTTTCCAAAGATGATACATTATGTTCCTTTGCAGTCCCTTCCTAATTTACATAAAGGCATTCAATATTTAGGAAAATCTGACGAATAAACTTGGTAAATGGATCATAATCAGAAATGATCATAGGAAAATCAGGAACCTTAAGTTGCTCAAGAGTAATAGGGATCCCTTTAAATCCTATCCACAGATATCTGTTCTTCGCCTTCCTCGTTAAAACCTGCTTCCATTTGAAAAAAAAAAACAGCGTTTCCTTAATCAAGCTCCAATTCTAAATTCAAGTTATGAGAAGTTAATTTAACAACCTGCAACAATAAATTATATAGCTTTTCCCAAAACAAAACTTCAACGTAAATGACAAAGATCAAGAGGGAAGATCTCACCCCAATGCTCTCCATCACATTCACAATATCATAGATCCTCCTCCGTTCAACACCCAGCTTAATGGCGGCGTCATCCAAACAGACGGTATCCACATCACCTTTGTTGTAAAGAGATACAAAACTAGCAAACAAGAGAGGCCGAAACTCATCAATCAATAAGAAAATAGATTCAAACTATCGTTCACGAAAATTTCAGAAGAAAGCAGATAGAGGGATCAGTCCATTACTTCGAGCAGAGAAGACCCAGAGATTTCTGCTTCCGGCTGTAGGCATGGTGCCTGCTGCCCGATTCGCTCTTCTCTGCCATGGATTCGCAGAAATTCGGGTAGAGAGAAGTAGAAGAGTGGGAGCGAGCGGACTTTAGTAAATCGAACGAGGGAAAGCGGCGAGTTTATGACCGTTCGATCTAGTGAGAGAAAGAACGCTGGCCGTTAGAATTTTAGGCGAAAGATTGGGCGGGGATACTAATTCGGTAAATTTTAACGATGAAATGAGAAATTATATGTAAGGTCCTAAGTTTTCCCTCCCTTACTTTTTAGACCTTCACGCGTTCAGAGAGAATACGAACCTCGGGTATAAAATTAATAAAAAAATTTCTAAGCCCTTCATCTGCAAATTTCTCATGCGATTCTTGGGCCCACTTGACGCCGCGCTGTTTCGAATTTTGAATTAGCGCGGGATGATGAAATTTTCCTGGACGAGACTGCCCTACACGGTTCGTTATTTTAACAATCTACGCGCGCGAAGCGGGAGCACAATAATAGAAGGGCAATTACGTCTTTCATTGGTCGAAATATTGGATTGCCAAGTAGACTTATCAATATTGGACCTGACCCGAAAATCCGACCCAAACCCGATCCAAAAATTTCAGATTTGGGTTGATCCAAACCCGAAGCGGGTCAGGTTCTAGTCCGGAAAACCGACCCGTTTGCAAAACCGGGTCGGGTTCAGGTCGACCCGAAAACCCGGGAAAGACCCGAATTGACCCGAAATAACTCATAAACTTGGCGCCCCATGACCGCCTGCCGGCCTGTGCCACGTCGCGCACTCGAATGCGCCACGTGTCGTGCACTCGAACGCGCCACCCCGCTGCCCCGGTGCCGCCCGCGACGGGTGTCGGCTGCTCGCGTCGCGCACTCAAGCACACCCCGCGTCGTGCACTCACACCACCCCGCTGCCTCGTTGCCGCGGCCCGCGCGCGAACGCTGCCCGCATCGCGCACTCGAGCGAGCCCTGCGTCGCTCGCTCGGGCCACCCCGCTGCTCCGCTGTCACGGCCCTCGCACGACCACTGCCCTCATCACGCACTCGTGCCACCCCGCTGCCCTCATCGCGCACTCGTGCCACCCCCCACCTGCCTGTTGTCGCTGCTGAAACAAGTGGGGTCGGGTTCAGGTCCATAAAATTGACTCATTTGCAAAAACGGGTTGGGTCAACCCGAACCCGAACAGTGTCGGGTCAATTTCGGGTTCGACCAGAATCCGACCCGTGACCCGAAATTGACACCCCTATTGCCAAGGAATCTTTTCCATTTTGTATGAATTGATAGTTTAGGGTTTATTTAATTGTTTAATTCCTAATTTTATTTTATTCAAAGGATAAGTTTATAATTTGATGTTAATTTATAAAAGAACATGATACCTCACCAAAAAACTTCTTGATCAGGCACGAATCTCGATGCAATATATAAGATTGAAACTTCTAAAATTAAAATGGGGATCATCTTATCTCCAACTTCAACAAACTTATAGTCAAAGTGTATATCTCAAGGATGAACCCAACAACACCAAATTTAACTCAATCAGAGTCCAAATGAATATAAATCAAGTGTCCAAAAGCATTTACTGGATAATCAAATGATGGTTGAATAAGGCATGCTTATCGTCAAATCGAGTGGCTCGACAAGACGAATCCATCAAGCCCAAGATCGCTAAATTCTGATATCATTAAGACATTCAAATGATCAATAGACAGTCGACGATCAAGGGGATCAATATCGGTCGTCCATTCAAAACACTCTCATATTGGCCTTAATCTTCCACATATTTAGAAATCATGTCACTGTCAAAAAACCATAAATAGCCTCCATTCTGTTCATGAGAGGGGGAGAAGGGGAGGGAAGAAATGTAAAACCCTTAAAAAGCTAATTTTTTTTAGTGCAGTTCGTCTGTACGAACTGGATTTAGTACTGGACGAACTGAAGAAAATTGTGAAGAAATCTGTCATTTTCGTATGTACGAACCTGGAGCGTCGGGACGATTCGTCTGTACGAAATCTGTCCAGAGAGCAAGTCGCCCGGGACGAATTTTAATTTCGTCTGTACGAAATTTGTCCAGAGGACACATCGTACCGAGACAAATTGTAGATCGTCCGGGACGATCAGTGTTGATAAATATCGGATTCGAGATATTTTGAATAATTTGAAGAGAGAGAAAGAGAAGGCAGGAGAGAGAAAGAGAAGGAGGAGAAGGAAAAGCTTGGTTTTGGAGCCCGCGGAGCGCTTTTCATCCGACGACGCAGTTAGAAGATTTGTTTATCTCACGGTAAGGAATCCGAATCCTATTTCTATTTTTAGAGATGTTGATTTTTGATCGAGTTGTGACCTGTTTTGTGTTTTCGTAGTCGAATTTTGGACCTGATTTGGTATTGACACAACTTTCACCGCACAACTTTTGGTATGTTATAGATATGACTATTGTACACGATTTGAGTATTTTCTACGAAGATTTTACCGGTCGGAATTGATTCTACGCGATTTTAATTGAATAGAAAAATATCAGGATGTTATTTGATATGGATTCAGTAGAACAATAGCCTTATATTGATGTTGTGAACGTTCTGTGTGAATTTGGGAAATTGTGATTTTTGCAGGATTTTTGTGTAAATCTGATAGACTGCCGTTACTCTGCCCGATTTTCGTATGATTTATGAATTTTCTGGAATTGATAGATTGAATTGAGATGTGTATGACTATTGATATGATTGTACTGGATTGATTTAATATTGCTTATTGCATCAATTATTGATTATTGAATTGAATTTTTAAATTGACTATTGATACTGGAACACAAGTGGAACCTGGTTGAACGTTGGTTGGAGATTGAATTGACCTGTACAGGATGGTGGGCCGACGGGCTTTCCTTTAAACCATTGATCATTGATATAACGATTGGGAGTCATAAGGGGTTTATTGATATGCCGACGGGCAATAGAGTGACGACTCTTTTTATTGAAACCAACGTATGGATATCTACAACAGCAATATGGATTCTACAACAGCAACATAGCCAGTTGATTGTACTTGTCCAGTATTATTGTATTGAAATGCATGTTTACTGTATTGACATACGGATTTACTGTTTTATTGATTTCTGCTTTATTGATTTGATCGGATTTACTGTACGGTACGATTTCTTTGATTTCATCGATTGATTGCCGAGCATTGATACTACTGAGCATAGATATGGATATGGATGGCTATGGATATTATAGATTTATTGATATTGCTTATAGACTCATTGATACTATTGATTCTGCATTGTATTGATTTGCTACATTTGATTTATTGATAGGATAGATTGAGATTTATCGTATTGCTTTTCCGATGGATTTTATTGACTAGATAGCATTGATGTTGATTTGATTTGATTGATTGATTCGACACGACTGATTTGACGGATTGATTGATTTTCTTCTGTGTAGGGATTTCTTCGAGATTGACGTGTATTGATTGAACTTGATTTATCGATTTGCCTGCTGCTGCATCGACTGGTTTCATTGACTATGGATTTCCGTATTGCATAGCTCATTGACCATTGACTGATATGGATTTGATTGACTGACATGCATATTGATAGCATTGTCGTGCTTTGATTTCAGTTATAAGTATTAGGTGACCTGCTGGGCTTTGTAAAGCTCATTATATGTGGTTAACAATTTCAGGTCCGAGCAAGGCAACTGGAATGGAGTTTGATCAAGACTGTCAACAAATCCTTTCACTATGGATGCCTGGGGCGTCACAAGAAAGGAGTAAGGGAAGGGAAGAATTTTGGAGCTTCCTCACCACCGACTATCGTCAGAGTTCTTCTCGGCCACCGCCGAACGTGTGTCCGTTTGTCGAGCGCCGTTTGAGTTCTTCCATACAATTGCTGGACTTCCACCCTTTTGTCGATCACCAACGGACTTATGCCCATTCGTCGATCACCGTTATAGTTCTTCCAAACCACCGTCAGATTCACACTTGTTCGTCAACAATCGCTGGACTTCTATTCGTTCACCGACCACCGCTGGAGTTCTTTAAGACCATCTTAGCCCACCGACTATGGTCCTTCTGACCATCATCGCTAGGGGTGTCAATTTCGGGTCACGGGTCGGGTTCGAGTCGAACCAGGAAATGACCCAACAATATTCAGGTCAATTCGGGTCCCGTACTCACGCAGGCAACGGGCGTCACTCGGGCAGCTACGGTCAATGGTGATTAGTGGGTCAATCCGTGTCATTTTTGGGTTTATGTGTCAACCCGAACCCGACCCGGTTCGAGTTCGGGTTGGGTTTTCTGGTCATGTCAAATATTGACACCTCTAATCATCACCTATCGATTATGATTTTTTGGACCACTGTCACCAACTATGATCATCCTAACCTCAGTCATCAACCGACTAAAGTCCTTCAAACCATCATCACCAACTACGGTCCTTTTGACCTATGTATCTTGCCGACTACAGTCCTTACAATGATCATCACCCATCGACTACAATCCTTCCGATCACCGTCGCCCGCTAACTATGGTCCTTATGACCATCGTCGTCAACTACGATCCTCCTAACCTCTATCACCCACCAACTTTGATCCTTCCAACCACATTGCCAACTTTGGTCCTTCTGAACCTCCGTCTCCCTCCCACTACAATGCTTCCGACATCCATTTGCCGTAGATTACGTTCTACGATCTTTTTTATCAATGTTGCCCAACTATGGTCTTTCCAATCACCATCGTCAGAATATGGTCTTTTTGACCTCTGTCGCTCGACTATGGCCCTTCTGACCACCATCATCTGACTACGATCCTTCAAACCTATATCGCTCGCCAATTATGATCTTGCCACCCAAACAAACATATCAACACTGATTCTTCCAAACCCCACCATATAATACACTTTATATGATGTATATTTACCACATATAGCCAAGATCTTCCTCCTAAGAATGGCTCATTTGTAATCAATTGCAAACATTAGTGGATTCATTCAAACTGGATCAGACCCCATGGTTTTTCTCCTTTTCATGAGTTTTCATATAAAATTTATGGTGTCACTTATAAACATTATAACATACTTTCTTATTTGTTTGTGTGTTGGATCTTTGTAGAAAGCCAAGATGCTAAATTATATCACTCTCTACCATCGTAAATATTTCAGGACGCAAAAAAACTAATGTTGATATGTCTTTAATATGTGATTATTTTTTTAAAGGGATTTTTACATGCCTAACACTTAAAACAAGTTTATTTACCTATTTAACACCTAAACTTTCATACTTACCTATATACCACTTAAAAAGCCTAACCCTCATCAAAACTACCACTCCGTTTCCATCCCGTCAAATCAAAAACCCGACCATCTGCTACGCCTTGACTTCCTCTTCCTCTCGCTAGGTTGGCTCACTGCCTTCACCTCCTCTTCAACTCGCTAGATCGACTCATCAATTTGTTCTGATAGTTATGTTCTTCTCCTTCTTTCAATGTCGTTTTGGTCTTCGAACACCTTCTTTCACAGCTTATGGTCTCTCGCCAAATCTTTGCTCAAGCCCAGACTTTACCTGTAGCTTATTAATCTGAAGTTCGCCTCCAATTAAGCAAACAGACACCTTTCATGTGAACTTTTACTTTTCCTATAGCATTTTAGTTCAATTTCATGCGATGCTTTGATCCTCTCAAGCCGAAGCTTGAGCAAACAGATGCAGATGCTTCAAGGAATATAGTTATTTATGATTGTGTCTGAACCTTTCATGGAAAGCGAAGCTTGGGCAAATATTTGGTATAAACTTGTTTGCAATAAAATTGTATAAAGCACAATTTATAAACGATTCAGATTAAACCACTAGCTGGAGAAGACTCCAAGCTGCAGAGGAAACAAATGTTGCATATTGATAAAGGCAGAACAAATCAGTTGGAGCTGCAGAGGAATCAGAACAAAATACCTAAAGAGAAGGAATGCATGTCGCCACTAGCTGGAGAAGACACCAAGCGGATAGATTCACAAAAGGAGAAGACGAGCAGTGAGATTCACGAACTAGATTGGCGAACTGTGCGATTCACATCAAGAGAGGAAGTTGCTCTGCTCGAGTTTGGGGTTCCCGCGCTCTTTCACTGTTTGGTGTTGACGGGAGGATACGGAATGCTATTTTTGATGAGAATAAGAGTTTTAAGGTGGTATATAGGTAAATATGAAAGTTTAGGTGTTAAATAGGTAAATAGACTTGTTTTAAGTGTTAGGTATGTAAAAATCCTTTTTTTTAAATTAACGGCATATTCAAACATACTATGAGATTTGTATTGGATTATATTATTTTAAAATTTTTAAACAGTCACATCAAAATTCATATATATCAATCGATCGACCTTCTCAAAGTACATCACATTGAAAAAAAACTTAATCTTCTAATTCAAACCGTTGTCATTGTCATTTGTAAAGCATGAACATTAACTCGATCATCATAACATTTCTTCATAGACGCTAATCTTCAAATCTATATTTTTCATTGATTCATTGATCATATCATAGGGCAAGATTATTCAACTTGAATCTTAAGAGTAATATGGCTTGGTTCTCCATCCTTTGGCCAATTGAGGAAGACACTTCTCAATCAATGTGTATTTTGGTATAAAATAGGTCTTAGTGTTTGCATGACTCTGTTATTAATTTTATGATTGATCAAAATATCAAAATGCTATTGATCGAGATGTATTTTGTTTAACATGAATCTCAAATATGATAAATTACATTTGTCCATCATAAGATTTGCATAGCTAATTAAAAAAAAATCCTTATTTTAACTCCTATTAATTACCCCCAAGAGAGCATCGTTAGAGATAATCACTAGTTTTTTCGTTCAAAATGGTTGTTATGCATGATAATACTGTGAATGTAGAGAGACATAAATAGTGGGAGATAATTTATTATCTTGTCTTCAAATATTGATTATAACAAAATTTAAAAAAATAAAATGTAACTCTTAGAAGGCAAACTTTTTATTTTAAAACCTTAAAAATAAAAAAGGTACAAGGCCAAATGTACTTGGTATATTTTTTAGTCGTTATAATTCTACAATAAAAGAGAAGCCATACCTAAAAATGGGTGAGTATTAATATAACATAACAACAACAACATCAAGCCGTTGTCCCACTACATGGAGTCGGCTACTTGAATCTTTTTTCGCCATTGTGTCTGATTAAAAGTCAAATTCTCATTTAAATCTAATAAAGAAAGATCATTTCTAATATTTTTTAACCAAGTCTTTTTAGGTCTACCTCAACCTTTCTTAACATAAGTCAAATCTAGTACTTGATATATAACATAAATGATTATAATTGTGATGAGTTTTTGTTGTGGTGGTGAATAGAATCTAAAGGTCTTGATGTAACATATTTTATGTGGAAGTCATGTTAATTATTGGGTATAAAAAAGTAAATAATCAAATGAACTATATTTATCAAGCAATTGAAGGATCATGATAAACATTATGTAATAGGGATTAGTATGATAGCATGATTTGGTTGACCTAAACTTTACAAGTAAATGGAGATGGTGGACATAATTTTGTCATTAAATTAAGGGACAATTAGGCAATTTATAGATGAAGAGTGATTAAATGTCACACCCTGGGTCGGGAAGGCAGCACACCCTGGTAACACGTGATGCGATAAAGGGATATAAATACTTATTTTGCACTCACAAAGAGAAACATGCATATACAAGTGGAGACAACAAAATATATATGCCATAGTAAACAATGGAAAGAAAATTAAATATTCATTTTATTAAATAAATAATCAAATGAATAATACACCCAGATAATGGTATTAAAACAAGTAAATGAAGCATGAAAGAAAAAACAATATATAAGAAAACTACCAAATCCTCAAAAGCAAAACATAAAAAACCTACTAAACATATAAAAGTACCAACTATAATCTCTATTGATAATAGCTATGGTCCTGAAGTGGCAGTCCACCTAGCACTCCTAGAAGATCTGCTACAAAAAGTAACAATGAGTGAGTTTGATAAATCAAACTTAACTAGTAACTCATATCTATTAAGTCATAAATATCAAAGGAATAAGGCATGCAACATGAACAATCAAAAGATGAAAACAGTAACGTATAGTCACTATATCAAAATAACAATGACACATCTTATATCTTCTACAACAAATTCTACTATGTTAGTGTATATGCCAAATAATGTCAAATCATTATAATGCTTACAAATGCATCACAATAGGTACCTCATAATGACTTATATGTCATTTATTATTTTAACTCATTTCCAATCTTATATATCCATACATTATATGTATATCATTATAATCAATTTATCAAATACCCATTATCAAGAAGAAACAACAACCAAAGAAATTCAATAATTTTCTATAGAGTTTTCACTCTGAGGGCCTGTTGGCCCAGCTAGCCAAAATCCAATAGGATTTTAATGACATACTCACATTCATATAATGTAAGTACATTTATAAATAATTGTTATGTATTATTTAAATTAACATGGAAATAATAAATTGTATAACCAACATGAATTACAACAAGAGTATCATTTATTGTATTAACCAACACTAATATATATGAATTGGATTCTGTTGCATTGAATATTTTAAATGAAAAGAGCTTGCGCATCAATAAATCAAGGCAACCTTATTTCTATCACGTGATACTTGTAATATGAGTAACAAATAAAATTTTTAACATGCACAATGATAATAAATATAAAACATACGACTGATAATCTAATATATAGAACCCTAGCACAAGAAGTAAGGATAACGCCCTAAAAAGAAGAGTACGCCTAGACATCAATATATAATTGTTACTTACCTCTAGGTGAGCGACACAACACTTAAAGTGAATCCAATGCTCAAATAATAATGTAAAGTATGACTATACTCGAACATCCTACAAATCAAATGTGATGCCCCAAGATCTAACTTGGAAAGAATGTCAATCTATTTCTCAAACAATTTACCAGAGTTATCTAAAAAAATCTTCTAGTAACAATCTATCAAACATCTATAATATTTAAAACATCAATATACAAGTCGATTCAAACTCAAAAGTTCATGTACAATACTCAGGAACTACACTACAATCACCAGTTCTGAAATCTATCCTGAGTACAAAAGAATCACTATCAATCAAAAGACAAAAACCTGAAGATCTGGATCAATTCCTATCTTCTGCTCCCTTGCCATGACCTAAAAATATCAACCACATATAATGAGCTTTATAAAGCCCAGCAGGTCACCTAATACCTATAACTGAGATCAAAGCACGACGATGCTATCAATATGCATGTCAGTCAATCAAATCATATCAGTCGATGGTCAATGAGTCTATGCAATACGGAAATCCATAGTCAATAAAACCAGTCAATGCAGCAGCAGTCAAATCAATAAATCAAGCTCGGTCAATTCACGTCAATCTCGAAGAAATCCGTACACAGAAGAAAATCAGTCAATCCGTCAAATCAATCAAGTCGTCGAATCAATCCATCCGTTAAATCATTTGTGTCGAATCCATCGATAAAATCAAACCGAAGCAAAATCAATCGGAAAAGCGATATGATGAATCTCAATCTATCCTAACAGTGAATCCATGCGGCAGTCAATACGGTGCAGAAACAATAACAACAGTGAATCTATATGCAAGATCAATAAATCCATAGGCAGTAGTAACAATGAATCTATAAGCAGAAATCAATGAATCTATAGGCAACAGTGTCAATGATTCTATACTATTCATGTCCATGCTATCAATGCAATATCTATATCCATCCATTTCTATATCAATGCTCAATGTCGATGCACAGCAATCAATTAGTGAAATCAATGAAATTCTACGATCTAGTAAATCCAATCAAAGTCGATAAAGCAGGAATCTATAAAACAATGAATCTATAAATCAATACAGTAAACATGCAATTCAATACTATATACTGGACAAGTAAAATCAATTGGCTATGTTGCTGTTGTAGAATCCATATTGCTGTTGTAGATCCGTACGTTGGTTTCAATCAATAAGAGTCGTCACTCTTTTGCCCGTCGGCTGCCCGTCGGCATATCTATAAAAACTCCTTATGACTCCCAATCGTTATATCAATGATCAATGGTTTAAAGGAAAGCCCGTCGGCCCACCATCCTGTACAGGTCAATATCAATCTCCAACCAACGTTCAACCAGGTTCCACTTGCGTTCCAGTATCAATAGTCAATCAATAATCAGTTCAATAATCAATATTACATCAATCTATAACAATCATATCAATAATCATAAACACATCAATCTAATCTATCAATTCCAAGCAAATCAGAAAATCTACGAAAATCGGGCAGCGTAACGGCAGTCGGTCAAATTTACACAAAAATCCTGCAAAAAGGCACAATTTCCAAATTCTTCCAAATTACAGTAGAATATCTATGACATCAATACAAGACTATCGTCCTATAGAAATCAAATCAAATCAAGTCCTGATATTTTTCTATTCGATTAAAATCGCGTAGAATCAATTCCGACCGGTAAAATCGTCGTAGAAAATACTCAAATCGTGTGTAATAATCATATCTATAACATACCAAAAGTTGTGCGGTGAAAGTTGTGTCCATACGAAATCATGTCGAAAATTCGTCTACGAAAACACAAAACAGATCGCAACTCGGTCAAAACTCAATATCTTTGAAAACAGAAATAGGGTTCGGAGTCCTTACCACGAGATCTACACTTTTCCCAACAGCGACGTCGGACGAAAAGCGCTCCGCGGCCTCCAAAACCAGGTTTCCTCTTTTTCCTTTTCTCTTTCTCTCTCTAAAATCAGATATTTTGTTTTTTAAATGATTTTATCTCTCATCAAAACGAGCTGATTTTCTTATATCATTAAGCTGATCGGCCCGGCCGATCGCCAAATCGTCCCGGGACGATCAGACCAAAAATATCGTCCTGGACGGTTCCCAGGACTATTTTCAGGACGATATTTTCTACAGTGCAGATCGGCCTGGACGATCTCACTATCGTCCCGGACGATTCTGGGAGGAAAATCCAAACCAGAGAGGAACAGTAAGGGAACGAGGTCTCACATCAAAATCTTAGTTTAATAATAATGTAAAGTAATACTTAAAAAATATAAGAATTATTATATTCAACTTAATGGTATCCATTTAATATTATTACCAAAGCCTAATTTGTGTAGTTTATATTTTATAACCTAATTAATTCGAATCTACTAGCATGAAAAAATATTAAACATATAAATTTAATACGTTTAATTGATTAAAAATCTTACTCAATTAAATCCACCTACACAGAATTTAATAAGTATCACTCATAACATTAGTCGATGGGGAGAAAGTCGGGGAGAGAACTTACTATTTCGTGAAATTTGTGTCAGAGTATGAAGATCAAGGAAGTAAAAAAGAGCATAAATATATACTTCTTGCAAAGGAGGGTTGTTTGTTGATGTCAACATTCGAATGTTTGAGAGAGATGGAAGTCTAAGAACATCTTTGATGGTGGCTATGAGAGAGAGAAATCATCCAATAGCTATGAGAGAGGGAGGAGAGGGAGGAAGGTTTGATGGTGGCTACTAAAAGAAGGAAAATATGATGTCGATCACGAAGTTTCTAAATATGCTTCATGTGTTTGATTTGAGCTCATTTAGATAGGATCATATCAATTCTAGTGATGTTTATATTATAAAAATATTCAATTTGACTATAAATTTGTTGAAATTGGAGTTAGTGATTTCGAATTAAATTTCATAGATTTTTTAATTCAAACATACATCATTTTTTAGGTATGAAGTCAATTTTTGATGATTTATTATTATTATTATTTATTTATTTTGAGATGGAAAGCAAAACTCAAATGTAATTTGGTTCTTTGCAAACTTAATATGCCATCTTGATACTCACCCTAGGTAAAAGGGGAGAGAAAATGGCATTTATATTGCATAAATTTTATATATTGGGGTAACTAGTTATATTTATGCCGAAGGCCACAACGTGGGTGGTGAAAACTCGACGAACTGTGGTGAGCAGTCGACGATTGGAGACCAACATATGAAACTACGAGGTCATGACAATTGGCAGCGTTCGTGGCACAACCCTAGGCAATCTCAATGGTTACATATTTCATTGATTCTTGTTGCGGGCTAGAATATACGTGCGATGAGTTAGAAATTTTTGTCTTAGTATTGTGCAGATATACAACACACAAACATAAGAAAAAAAAACACCAAAATTTAACGTAAAAAAGCCTATAAAATGAAAAAACCACGGGGCCACGCCCACTTGAAATGATTCCACTGGTGTTTTATTGGATTACAAGTGATTGACTTCTTCATGAAATTGAGGACGATCAGACTATAACAATCAACAGTCGGGTTGAAATACAATTACAAACGGAGATCAGAATTTTGACAACATTTGGTGGTCGGGTGGAAATCCTGCTTCAATTGATGGTCGGACAAAACTCCAATTTCAGTCGGCAGTCGGGCAGAAGTCCGGGGTCAGTCGCCGCTAGAAAGAACACCGATGTCAATCAGCGGTCGGGCAGAATTCCGGCTTCAGTCGACGACCAGACGGAGATACGACGATAGTAGGTGACCGGGCGGAAGTCCGACAGTGGTCGAGGAAGAGTCTGATGGCAAGAGAGATCTCTTACTTCTCTTACTTGCTTGAGGTCCACTCTCATGAGAAGATGAGGGTATATTTATTTTTTGAGAGTGACAGGATCAATAAATAGGTGGAAGCTCAAATGTAAATTGAGAGTGGTTTGAATGGACGACCGACGTTGAATCCCTTGATTGTGGATCGTTTACTTGGCATTTGAATGTCTTAACGATATCTGAATTTGACGATCTTGGGCTCGATGGATTCGTCTCGTTGAGCCGCTCGATTCAATTATAAGTATGTTACATTTGGAAACTGTTTGGTAATCCAAATTATGGTTTGAAACTTTCAAATGGGCTTTGAGTCTTTGATTTGGACCGATTTGAGCTCGGGTTGGGTTCGCATTTTGGAGACATTCGATCTGACTTTAAGTTATCTGAAATCAGAATTCAGATGATCCTGATTAGTTTTTGGAGTTTACAACTTGATTTTGGGTCGAGATTTATACCCTCCAAAACAGCTGAGCGCCTTGCGAGCTCACTAGCGTTCTCCCTCAATCCACACCTGTGTTCCTCTGATTAAGTAGTCTTGGTTTGGCGGTATATTTCGACCATCCTCGGCGGTCTCATGGCATTAGCAGCGAGCAGCCGCCCTCTTCCCCGAGCTCGTAACCTAACATTTGCTTGCTTTGGGAAGTCGTGTCTGCAGGTGATCATGCGGAGGGGTTGAGCGATGGTAGGGAAATGCGGATTCGTAAAAAATGACATGGCGAGATACGATGAGGCGGCCAGTTTGAGGATCCATGCATTTGTAGCCTTTATGAGTATCTGAATAGCGAAGAAAGACGCATGAAGTTGAGCAGGGGGCGAATTTGTGACGTTGAGGAGGTGGTAACCACGGAAAGCAGGCATAGCCGAAGGCTCGAAGGTGAGAATATTGTGGGTTTTGTTTGAATAGTAGTTAATAGGGAGACTTGTTCTTGGTTACAGTGGATGGCATTTGGTTAATTAGGTAGACGGCTGCCTTGACAGTGTTGGACCACAGGTAATAAGAAAGATTGGCGACATGAAGTAAGGTTCTAGTAATAAATAAATGCTGGTGTTTGCGTTCGGTTTGGCCATTTGGCTTTAACAGCTGGTTTGATGTAGAATGCCGTGGGTGTTGATGAAAGTGCAAAGCTCTTTGTTGTGATATTCAGTGCCACCATCGATTTGTAAGCATTTGATTTTATATGGTAGCTGATTTTCAATAAATGTTTAGAAATGAATAAAATGAAAAGGACCTTCATATTTATTTTGGAGAGGAATTAATCAAACAAAGTGTGAGAAATTATCGATCAAAACAACATAATATTTATTTCCTTGATGTGAGATAATTGGGGAAGGACCCCATACATTAAAATGTATTAGCTCTAGTGGTAAAAGCTTGTGACTACTAGATTTAACAAATAATAATTTATGACTTTGGAGGCCTTATAAGAAATGCAAATATTGGCAGTAACTTGAATGTCAAGAGGGTGATTGTATTTGGAGATGTTGGTGCTGACTTATGATGAAGGTTATACAGGTAATGATGCCAGTGAAGGGTTATGGACATTGAAGCTGTCAAGGCTGAGCGGACGGGTTGCTGAGGAGAGATTTGAAGATGATGGAGTCCGTTACGGCACGGACTTGCGACTAGAAGTTGGTTGGTTCACTGGTCCTTGATTTGATAACCAAACACATCAAGGAAAATTAGATATTGTTGTTAGATGTGAGATTGGAGATAGAGAGGAGATTATGAGAATGAGATGGAACATGGAGTGGGGAAATATTAAACTTACGATGAGGGGTAGGCAACAAACCTTTACTGGTATTGGCGATGGGTAAGGAGCTCCCATTTCCTATTGTAATTTGATCCATGCCTTGGTATGTGCTGGTTATCCATATGAGAGGTGAGGTTAGATGAAGCTGATGAAGCCTCTGAGTCAATAAACCAGTTTGTTGTTGGTTTGGATGGTCTTGCCGACAAAGCTCTGGATTGAGATGAAGGGAATAATGGGATGTAGTTGATATTCATGTGATGCTAGCATTTGGAAGCTATGTGCCCATGTTTATTGCAAATTTGGTTGACCGAGGGTTGGATACTGGCCGAGCTCCAGTAGTGTGAGTTAATTCACGAGCAGAGCATTGGGAGTAGTTTTTGCGGTTACCATAATAACCTCTGCTGCGGGTAGTTCTTAGAGCAATTTTAGAATCGAAAGTAGGGACTTTTGCTCCTACGATGCTTCGGTGGCTAGGTTTATTTATTCACTAATGAGAAGAGAGTAAATGTCCTCAAGGCTAATTGTTTTAAGTTTGGTTCTGATTGAAGTTTTGAAAGCTTGGTAGGAAGAAGGTAAGCCATTGGGATATATAGGATGGTGTCTCAAAATCAATGGTCGATTCATAGTTGCAATTTTGTCAACTAGAGTCTTATGGCTGTGAGATATTAGGTCATTGGTTAGTTTTTCATTGAGATGATACGGGGCTCGTTTTTGAGCTGAATGACTCGAGAACGATTGGTCGCTTGAAGTCGACATTCAATTGCAGACCAAATTTCTTTGCATGAGTCGATGTGAAGAACGTACGGAAGAACTGTAGTTGTGAGAGTAGTAGAATAGATAGCTACGACAAGGTTTTGCTCTATGAGAACCTATTGGGTGTATGCTGGGTTTGGAGTAGAGTGTCTATCAGAGGTAATCAACAGACGGTTTGTTGCAATGGAGGTTCCATCCAGGAATCCTTAGTAACCATTTGGGCGAAATAGTTTGAGAATTTGGGATTTCCACATGGTATAGTTTTTATTGGAGAGTTGTGTTGAAACAATGGTTTTGATATTTGAGATGACAAACTTAAGAGCTGGGAGTTGGGGAAATTGCATCCCAAATTGCGATGATGCTGATTGATCCATGAATAGACAGTAGAATACCTGTAAGAAAACAAACTAAGCAGATAATGTTTGCTGTGGAAAATAGAGAACAAAGACCTTCATAGTAGCGGCTGTGTTCTATATGCATTTTCGCTTATAAACCTATATGCACTATATATAAAAAACTAACTGTGATAATAGTTTAATAGTAACATGCTACTTTACACGTGTCGGGTGATAGTTAGCTTAGATGGTTTTGATCATGTGGTTGAGTGGGTAGATAGGCGAAGTGGCTGCTGCTAGTAATCGTTACCACATTTTTATGTAGTGCTAAGTCATATTTTCTTTTATTAGTGATAAAAGTAAAATAAGTATAGGGTCTCATTGTTGTTGTTGTTGTTTTTTAATATATCTCATATATGCTCTTTTTGAATTCCAAACTATGAATACTTCACAAATTTGTTGAATAAAGTTTTGTTTGATTTTAATCCTGTTAAAATGTTTTGATGATTAGATCATAAATTCACGGTTGCTAAGGCATATAAAGAGAAAATCGGGCTATGATCGTATTTGGTGAGAGATGTAATCTTTTTGAAACATCAGGAATTTTCTTTTATTTAACTATTTATATTGAATGAATATATTTGAAGATCTGGTTTAACTATGCAACTAGAGACTATTGCTTTTTGTTGGATCTAGGATGAGGAAGAAGCTTCTTCTTGAATCTCCTTCTTGAATGGGAGAGAGTTGTAAGGGAGAAGAGAGAATACAACAGGGAAAATCAGAGAGAGGTTTTTTCTATTTTTTGTTACCTTTTTACATACTAATGGAGTCTATATATAGACACAAATGGTAACACAAAGGGCTACACAAGAAACTAAGCAAGTTAGTACAAGGGGCTACATATGAACCTAACTAAAGAAAGTACAACAACAAATCTTGAATCAATCACAACAAACTCCACCTTGATTCAGATTTACAAAACATTTGAGTCACTCCATATGACTCCATTTCCGCTTCAACAAATCTGGACAATTTTTGTTGAAATGCCATTCTTTATGTCAGTAGAAATGTTTTTTTTACTTAACTTGTGTCTTTCTATTGCTATCAGGATGTCGCCAAGACGCCAACACATTCTTCTTTATCCACATTTCTACACTGAAGTTGTTTGGACACCAAAACTGACTTTGCCTCGACCATGGTCAATGTTTGCTTTCCACATAGTAATGTATCAATTATATTCCCGTATTACTTTGGCAAAGAATAAGAGAATAATACCTTGATCTTCCTCAATCTTGACATCTACATTTTTAAAGTCAAGGAAAATTTTGTTAAATTCATCAATGTGCTTTTTCAGGTCTTTACCTTCATTCATCCGCAGTGTGTATACATCTTTCTTTAGATATAGCCGGTTGACCAATGATCTCTTCAAGTACAACGACTCTAGTTTCTCCCAAACTTCTATAAAAGAACTCTATTCGGCTAGTTCCCTCAATTGGGTTTGCCTAGCCCTTACCCTTTCAGTCACAACAGTCATATCTTCCCTAGAGATTGTCTCAAAGGTTCCTTGATAAACAATGAGAGCTTTCATTTTGATTCTCCATAAGCGGAAATCATTTTCACAAGTAAATTTGTCGATTTTGAATATTTGTATTGACATGGTTAAGAACTTTACCCGAGTAGCAAAGCCGCAGCCCCGCACTTGCTTGCACTCCACATTCCTACCCGCACGTTCCTGCTCACGCATGCTCGCTCCACTTTAAGACCATTGCTTCCCCCCGAAGCACTGCATCCCATCCAACCAACTCTGTGCACTGCTTCTATTGTTTCTATCTAGCCCTGCTCACTACGCACCCTTGCACCCTACTCTCACCCCCTCGCTCCTGCGTAGCCTTTCTCAAGAACCTCAGGCATGCCTGCGTTCCCCATACCCTGCTGCCCGCCCGCGTGCCCCGCACCACAGCTCGCAATTGCGAGCCCTTGCCTAGGCCTGACAGCACTCAGGTGGCCCGCTTTCGTACCCAGACTGCGCCCACGCCCTAAGCGGCCATCACGCCCTCTGCGCGTTCAACCCGCAAATAGGTCCGCCTCCAACAGCCCAATCCACTTGCAAAACTCTCTGCCTTCGATCACGCAGCCTCTCTTGTGCTTATGTCCGACCACATGTACAAGAATGGGACCTCACGAGCTTGCAATTTTTGTTATAACTAAAAAAATTTAAAACTGTATTTTGACCTGCAACAGTAAAACAAATTATTTAGGAGTCATTATAAGCCCAAATCATAAACCGTCTTCTCCATAACATCTCTATTATTGCGTTTTAGTTTCCCAAATTATTTCATAATTTTTAAGCACTGGTAAAATTCTTTAAGAAATATGCACCTGATCGTAGAAGTGGGGAGTTTGGGATTATCAGGTATCTGTTTTGCAAATCGATTTCACCTGAATTTTTAAAATAAAATAATTTATTTATAGATATTTTTCTAAAATTTTTAAAATCCGTAATAGAATTTTTATACTGAAAATTCATTATAATATCATTATTTTATAAAATATCTAAAGTCACTTAATATTAAAGCCATTTAAATCATTTTATTTATTTCATTCGCATTAATAGAGAAAGAATTTTGGGAGAAAAAAGAGAAAAGAGAGTAGAGAGAAAAAGGAAGATAGATTTTAGTAGCCGCAGAGCGATTTATCTGTCGACCTAGTTGGGATATTTATTTGTCTCGAGGTAGGTTATGTTTTGCCTATTTCAGATTTCAATAATTTTGTGTTTTTGATATTTTTCCGATCAAATTTATATTTTCGTTACCGAAAAATGACGATAATTTTGTTTTGGTAAAATTTTTAACGCGTAACTTTTTATGTATTATAGAGATTATTATTACGAATATTTTGAGTATATTCTGAAAATTTTTCGTTTGATGATTTTGAAAAAACAACGATTTTTATGTACTTAAAAATTATTTTAATATCTAAAAATAATGCTTTAATTCAATTAAAGCTTTAGAATGATGTTTTACACAATTTGTGGTAATTTTGTTATGTTTGAAAATTATAAATTTTTACTCACTATTATTGTTGTTGTCTACTGTAGGGACAGTTTGACAATGTTTGAATTCAGTACAATTGTATTTTAATTAATGCAATGCATTAAAAAATATGTTGTGAGGTGTTGTGATGTGATGCTGGCGCTAGTGTGCGATCGAGGTGAGATTCTGTTATGACGGCGGTAGTTGGTGAATGAGGTGGGATTCTATTATGCCAACACCAGTGGGTTGTCGAGGTGGGATTCTATTATACCGGCGCCAGTGGGCAACTGAGTTGGATTCTATTATCCCGGTGAGATTTTGTTATCTAAGTGTTGTTATGTCGAAGCCAATGGGCTACCGAGGTGAGACTCTGTTATGAAGTATGTGCTTATAATTCTATTCATTTTAGTATTTATTTAATTATAATTCAGCACAATGATCTCAATTCTTTTGGTTTTGGTTATTGATTTCTGTTTTAGGCTACGATAGTATGCTGAGCCGTGTTAGCTCATTCCTGCTTTTGCTTTATTTTCAGGCCCCGGGAAGGGTAAGCGATGAGGACATTCTGGCGCGTCTATCAGATGATACATTGTAGATCGACGACTACGATTATGAGTCTTTATTTGTGATGCATTTATGTCTTTTATTTTATTTATGTTTTGATTTTATCATTGTACCCCTGAGAGGGATTTGTTGATGTTGTAGCCTATAGGCCAGTTCGTCTTTGTGTCTTTTGTTCCTTGAGGCCTATATATGAAGGCCCTACCTTTGTAATAGGATGATGATTGATGAATGAAATTTCAGCTCTTGTTCTTCATTTCTTTGTGATCTCTTAAGAGAAGAGAGAACCCTAAGAGAGGGTGAAAGCAATACCCGACAGCCGGGTGAAAGCAATACCCGATAGCCGTCGGAAGAGTCCAGGCTCTCGGTTTCCCCTTCTCCTTTTTTCTTCACCCCCTTTTTCTCACCAAGCCGCCGACCACATTCCCTTTCTCCCAAACTGCCGTTCACCACTCCCTCCTCCTCCCACACCACCGGCCACCTCCCCTCCATACTCAAACCGTCGGCCCTAATCCCTTTCCCACTTCCATAGCCGCCGACCAACCCACCAAGGTCCCTTCACCCTTGCCGCCAGCCAACCTCCTCCCAATGCCCTTGATTCCAATTTCAAATTAGGCTTTAATACTTTCCTAAATTAGCACATTGTTAATTTGGAAAGTCCCCTAATTGAAATTCAAATAAATTTGAATTTCAAAATCTTTCCTAATTAATATTTCATATTTTAGGAAGTTTTTCAATTACCACAAATCTGAAATTAATTTAGATTTGATTCCCCAATCAACAATTAATGTAAGGATCCACATACATTGAATGTGGACGCTTATCCCTCCCCTCCTTTGGCTAGCCCCCTCTCTCCCCATCTCTCCTTTATTTCTTTCTCCAATTACAACCCTAAATTAGGGGATAATAATCACCCCTTCCCTCCTTTTCCCCTTTGTTTTGAAATTCAAATTTCAAATTCAACTATTCAAATTCAACCCAAAAATCTAAATTAAATTTCAAAATTTGAAGTTATTTTCCCTCTCCCTTCCATAACCCTAAATCTAAAATTAGAGGAGCCTCTCCTAGCCTTGGCCGAAACCCTCCAAGCCCCTATCTCCTCCATTACCTCTCTTCTCTCTTGCTTCATCTACCGTCCAAAAAGGAAGATACACCACCACTCGGCCTACGTCCCCCATGAATGGCCGATCCTAAACAAGACCATGGATTCGTATACGATTGTCAAGGAAGAGTAGTGATGTGTTGAGATCATCTTTCTTCGACCTCAACTTGGAGATCGACCACACCGTTGACAACAACGTTGACCGGATCCTCTTTACTTTGGCGACAACCATTGACGAGTATCAAACCTCCGGACAGTGCCAAGTTCTTCAACTTCTACCGACTTCTGTCCTTCCGGTTAAGTTTTCGTTGGACAATACTGTAGGCGTCCTCTTCTTTTATTGGCGTCATTAAGTTTGCTGAAAGTACTCTTCCACTAAAACAACCCTCAAGAGTGAGAGTGAGGGAAACCTGAGGTGAAATTTCTATTTGTTAACCAATGAAATTTTCTTTTTTTCTTTATGATGAGGTATTTGCTCATATTGCTTACTTAGAAACAATTAGCCTAATCATCACCTTGGCAGCTCAAAATAAATGGAATATACATCAAATGGAAAATCATCCTTCTTGAAAAACAAGTATATATTCAATAACCACTAGGATACGAAGTTGAAAGTCAAGAAGATAAAATTTTAAAATTAAAAAAGTCTCTATATAGGTTGAAACAAGCACCAAGAGCATAGAATAGTCGGATAGATAAGTACTGACAAGATAAATATTTTATAAAATGTCCTTATGAACATGCTCTTTACATAAAGAAAAAAGAATAAAGATGTCTTAATCGTTAGCTTATACGTTGATGATTTGATCTTCACCGGAAATAATCAAATAATATTTCAAGAATTCAAACAAGCAATGACTAAGGAATTCAAGATGACTTATACTGGGCTAATGGCCTATTACTTGGGCATTGAAGTCCATCAAATGGAAGATAGAATCATAGAATATTTATCTCACAAGAAAGCTATGCAAAGGAGATGCTGAAGAAGTTCAAGATGGATAATTGCAAACCTATAAATACTCCTATTGAATGTGGAGTTAAGCTATCAAAGCACGATGAATGAGAAAGTGCCGATCCTACATTTTTCAAGAGCCTAGTTGGGTGTTTGCATTACTTAACATGAGCAATGCCTGATATTCTCTATGCTGTCGGACTTGTTAGTCGCTATATGGAGACTCCAACTACCATCCACTTAAAGACTGCTAAAAAATCCTATGTTATATCAAAGGTAAAATTCACTTTGGCTTACTCTACTACACGTCTAGTGATTTTAGACTTGTAGGATATAGCGACAGTGATTGGGCTGACGACATGGATGATAAATAACTGCTGGTTATGTGTTCTTCATGGGCAACTGGATGTCAAATAAACAACCAATTGTTCTTCTATCTACTTGTGAAGTAGAGTACGTAACTGCAACATCTTGTGTGTTTGTCATACAATTTGGCTTCGAAAAAATTGTTAAAAGAATTAAACTTACCTCAATAAAATGCAATTAAGATTCATGTTGATAATAAGTCTGTAATAGCATTTGCCAAAAATCCAGTTCTTCATGATAGAAGCAAACCCATTAATACACGCTATCACTATATCAGAGAATCCATTATAATGAAGGAGTGCAAGCGGAATATGTGAAGTCACAAGACCAAATTGCTGATATCTTCACCAATCCGCTCAAGTATGAAGACTATATCTGATGTGATACAACAGGAGTTATTTAATAAATTAAAGAGAGCAAATTAACAAAATAATCCCAAAATAAAGTTATTACTTATAACAAGGATTGATCCTCGGAGTTCCTAATCTTTAACTTGTTTATACAAAGAAGAGCGAAGTCGATTAACCAAACAATTCAAGAAAACGCAAAGAGTAATTGTAAAGCTACGACGATAAACAAAAATCCACGATTTAATAATGAAAACTTTCACCTTTGGAGCCCATACGCTCGAAAGTCTAGGCTTTAGCGGAAGAAAAGTCTCCACATTAGAATCGAGGTCACTCCGAGGAAGAAGGAACATAGGATCGTTGTTCTTGGATAGGTGGCCGGAGTGGTGGAGGATGATCGTCGTCCAATGATGATCCAACGTCCCTTTGACCTTTGCTCGTCAATCACGTCCACTAAGGTGTAATGGATACGGTCGATGTATTCTTCAACGGTGTCGTCGAAATTAAAGTCCACGTCAAAGAATGGCGATTGGAGAATGTCGACTTGATTTCGATCGTCATGCACAAATCCAAAGTTCCATTCGGGTTCCGCCATGCATCCTCACCGGGAGTTGAGGGAGTACCAAAGAAGAAGAAGGGAGGGAGGAGGTGGCGGCTTGGAGTGGAAAGGTTCGGCCGGCGTGAGGTCTAGAGGGGGAGTCGGCTATGGTGGGGGCTAAGAGGCAAATGCAGGAAATCTGAAATAAAATTCAGATTTTAGTGGTTTAGGAGAGAGATTTAATTTGAATTTCAAATTAATCCAAGGAGGGAGGGAGGGGCGGCAATGGGGAGAAGATTTGGGCTGAATTTGTGGTGCTATTAATGTAATTTTAAAGAGAGAGAAAGCCATTAAGGGGGTCGGCCATGTGGAGAGAGGAGAGGGGCTTAGGAGTTTTGAGAGTGGGGACCTCAAATTTAATTACAGATTTTACAAAAATCTGAAATAAAACTTCAGTTTTATTTAGGGGAGAAAACTTCCAATTATGAGGACAATCAATTGAATCAATTTGAATTTCAAATTTGAAATTGAAATCAAATTAAATTGATTGCATAAATTTGGGAGCATTTAATGGCTCATGACAATTTGAAATTTCAAATTTGAAACTCCAAGGAAGGGGTCGGCGGCGGCTAGAGGAAGGGGCAAGGGGCGGGTCACGGCTGGGGGTTGGCCGGCCGGCGGGAGGTGGCAGCCAAGTGGCCGGCGGGTTGGGAGGCTTAGGGCTAGGCGGCGACAAGTGCAAGGGGAGGAAGAGAGGGAATTTTCTAGGGATTCGAGCGGCTACGAATTTACTAACCTCAATTATCTTCAATCCGGATTTCCACACACAAGTAACTTGGGCGAACACTAGAACTCACAAAGAGATCTAGTTTCTCCGACGAACTCACTAAGAGATCTCGGAGGAATGCACTCATAAAGAGAACAAAGAGCAAAAATTTTCATTTATCCAAAACTACTCATTACAATGCATGAGGCCTCATATAAGTAGGCCAAAATGAAATAAAAATGAAATGACACAAATGCCCTTCCGGACTACATAAGCGACTCAATGCCCACAGGGGAAAACTAGGAAACAAGAAATACAAGCATAAAATAAAAATGCAAATAAATCAGAAGTAGAGGCTCTGGATCATAGCCATCGATATGCGTCTCCGGTGATGGTACACGTGTCGAAATCTGATGTCCTCATCAATATCAAGATGAGAAATTTGCTTGGAGTCCCAAAATTAAATTTAAGGAGGATGTTGGAAATTAAACTTAATTTGGCCCATTGTTATTTGGGCTTTTGATTGAAGTTCATAATCTAGAATAATCTATTGAAGAAGACTCTAGAAATCTTTTATGGAGTAATTATTAGAAAAGTTTAGAATAGTCATTTAATGTCATTTATGACAGAAGATATGAAAGTACTCTAGAGAGTCATTTGTAACCATTAGATTGAAATATGATGACAAAATCCTAACAGTGTACTACTAGTATAAATACTAGTGGTGTCTTTGCGTTTGTATAAAACAAAAAGTGATAAATAAAATTTATAGCTTCTTTCTTCTCTTTTCCCCTTTTTTCTCTTTAGCCTTCTCTTGTTCCAAAAGCTTTTTTCATTCCAACACTGTATTCCCTTATCAAAATTATTGCAAGCCACTTATGCCAAGAAGATGTTTGGAATTCCTTGAGTGTTGCAGCCCAGGGCAACTTATAAAACAGGGGTGGGATAACAAGTCTTCATAATGAAACAACGTCACTTTTGTAGAGGATTATTTAGCCAAAGAAGCTGAAAATATCTCATGGTAAAATGTCATGAAGTAAGTTGAAACAGCGGATATGAAGATATAATTAGGATGGGTTCAAGTATGAAAATGTTGACATATTCTGACCAACCTCAATTTGCACATCATGAAGCTAACCACAGAACTTTCCATCGTGATGCTTGGCTGATGGAAGACCTTATACATCATTTTTCTGTAATGAAGTGAAAGTGCATCGAGGAAGATTGATCTCATGTTGAATTTCAGGAGTGATAATACAACAAAGTGACTGTCCTTTCGTTTTTCCCTCTATTAGTCTGTATGGTATTGATGGAGTGTACTTTTTTGCTGCTACACGATCACATAAAGCAGCTTGGATTCAATCTCTTCTAAGGAGTGTAAACAGGCCGAGCTCAAGTAAGCTCAACTCTCATCTGTTATTCAGCTCGGCTTAGTAAGTAAATGAGTTAAAATGTTAAAATATTTTATTTATGTTTACCATGATTATTTATTAAGCTAAGCACGAGTTATTTGTAAAAAAAAAATTATTTGAAAGTGTTATATAAATTCTAGAATAAAACATCCCATCACACATTTATATGCATTTCTTCATACAACATATATAAGTACACAATCTATATGTTTATGCATGAATACATGAAAGTAAACAAAGTTGTAAAAACATATTAAATTTAACTAATTAAGCTTTTTTGATAGCTTACCTCCGAACTAAGAAAGTTGTAGTGAGGTTCATTGTTAACAGCTTCTTTCATGGGATGAGTGTCGCAAATTGCTTTCTTGATCTTTAGCTCACTTTCATTATTATTTTCTTTTCAAATAAGTAGCTTTGAGAAAAATCTAGAAGGAACCTATCATGTATCAAACTATATTGCTTGGATTTCCTTCTATCATTGCTGATAACCATTTTTGTTATTCTAACAATCATACTGCAAGACCTGCAATTATTCTTTGAATTAAACTGTTTTTTTTTCTCAAAATAGTGGTAAAGATAGGCTAGTGAAATATCGTTTTTCAATTTTCCAATGAAGTTTCTTTGACATTATGATTATCAACTAAATACTTGAATTGCAAAAATAACACTTAGAAATATTCCTTCTTTTTTGTAAGTTATTATGAACTTTAAATGTATGTACAGAGGATTTTAGATTCTTATTGATTAGCTATAGGCTTCATTTTTCTCCCTTTTTCAATTGGCCTTCCTCATTTTTGTTCCTTTCTATTAACATGCTTAACTTTTCTTCCTATCCACAGAAGAAAAGCTTTAACTGATGAAAATGTTGAGTAATTAGCTTCTGCAGCTGGTCCAATTGTTGTTGAACTGGAATTCAAGCAGCCCGCCTATGGGATAGAAAAGATTTGTGAAGCTGATGACTATCATATTAGAGTTCACGGCTAGAAACATCCAAACAGTTGCCAGCTTTTGAGAAAGTGACCTCTTTGTGGGGACTAACTCAACTTCTGCTTCTGATGCCTAATCTGGAATATCTTTTCTAACTACATACCAAAATTTATGGTGTATGTCCACTTTGCTACCTCACATGGTGGGTTCCACGCTCCTGCAGGTCGATCTCTATATGCCCAGCTTAAGTAATTAATTTCATGCATACTAAAGTAGAGGTTCTTAATGAAAAATTTATGCATCATTTACATAAATTTCTTGGCCTTCTGCGGCAGTCAACGCATCTCAACTTTTCTTTGCCATTTCGTTAGGAAGAAAAAGAAGTGGCGACCTTAAGGCATCCTGCTGGCAAGTTGTTTTCACGTGAAATTATCGATTGTCCATTTCTATATGGTAATTTGTTTCCTCATCTACCTTTTATTGCCATGTCCTCCTTATAAGTTTTCTATTGTAATTGTTTTTAACATAACATTTAGCTTGCAATATTTTTTTTTTCTGAAGTACTATAATCTATACTTCTTTTAGATGCATCAAATTTTACTTTTATCTATTATATGTCCTTTTTTGTTTTATTATTATGTTTTCAGATTTGCATGTGCACTTGAGTTGTGGTAAATGATAGTTTCCATCATGTGTGACATGGGATATCGTTCTGTAATTAGAGTCCTTAATTAAGCAAACAAATAAATCAACTGAGGGTTTATAGGGTTCCAAAGTCATGGATGGCTATCTTTTGAGTTTAAAATTAATTAGGAACATTATCTCATTATATTTACAACTATCTAGAGAGCCTAAAACTAAGAAAGGGAAAACACAGCTAATTGTATTGAAGAAATAGGGTCCATTAAGCAAATGATTGATTTTCTACTTGTGTTTCTAGGAAATTTAATTAGTTTATTTTTATATGTTTGTAAGAAATCTAAGCAGTTCATATTTATATGAACGTCACCAAGGGGTTGATTGATTTGTTGAAAAAAGGAATGTAGAGTAAAATAAATGTATTTGAAATATTTGGAGTTGTTTAGACGAGCCTTAGATTTACTTTTTTTTTTTTTATAAAAAAATTGGTTTGAAGCTCAATGATGGCGATGGCGGTGGTCGATGGCCGACGGGGGGGGTGCGCTACAAGTTCTGATGGTCGGCGATAGTGGGGGGTGGTGGTGGCCGATAGCGATGGGCATAGTGGCTGTGATGTCGGGATGTTGGTGGTTGGCTAGTGACAGTGGTGTCAACAGCGGAGTTAACTTGTAGTTATTTGAAATTTAACAAAAAAATAATTAAGTTTTGAATACATTAAAAGTGACCTATGGAGGTAGGATTCAAGTTGCGATGGTTGACAATAGTGGGTGGCGGCGGTGGTTGACAGCGATGGGCGTAGTAGCTGAGATTGCAGTGACATGCATTGATGGTGGTGGTGGTCAACGACAGTGATATCGACAACAGAATTAATTTTCTTTATATTTGAAATTTAACAAAAAATGAGCTAGTTTTGAATACATTAAAAGTGAACTATGGAGGCAGGCTTCATGTTGCGATGATCGACAACAGTGGGCGGTGGCAGCGACCGACAACGGTGGGTATGTTAGCTGCGGCGGCGGTGACGAACAGTGATGATGATGATTTTCTAGCAATAGTGGTGTTGACAGCAAAGTTAACTTGCGGTATTTTTGGAATTTAACAAAAAATGATTGAGTTTTGAATACATTAAAAATGAACTATGAAGTGAATTTGAAATTCATCAAAATTTTATTCAGCATTTTTTTTCCATCAAATCAAACACTAATATTTCTACAACTCTTGCTTTTGAAATACTTTATATCACTTTTCATCCAATCAAACAATCCCTAAACACGCATAATCATCTGCTAAAGTTTGAATGCCATAAAATTTAATTTTGTTCTCTATAATTTGTATTTTGCTTGCCAGGAAAAAAGATATAGTTAATGCTAATATTACAACCTTAGTGATGATGTAGTTTTAATTTGGATATAAACCTTTAAAATACGGCTATTTCATTTTGCAAATTAATTAAGAAAAGTTTTAATTTATATATAGATGAAAAGTTGATGAAATCTTGGGGTTTACTTCAACTATTTTCTAGTTCTTATATCAACTTTTGGCCTAATTGACAAAGGAGCATCTAGAGGATAAAAAGTTGTTGTCAATGCTGTTGCGGTCCATAGTAGACAATGTTGGGAAGAAAACAAAACCTATGCAACTATAGAGAGCGAAAAGTAGAGAAATGGTCAACTCAATCACACAAGAAATTTATACATGTTAACCCAATTGAAGGCTATATCCTTTTGCCATCGTTGTAAATCTCACAATTCATGATTGAGAAATATACCCACCGCTGGGCAGTAGCTAAGGACCTCTAAAAAAGAACAAATAAACAAGAAAGCGGAAAAAGAGAACTGGGAAACAAAGGGAAGAAAGAGTGGGGCAGGCACATTTTAGAATTTTATTTTATTTTTCTGCATCCTTCCAATGTTTGCTACCATTTAACTATTCAATAAAGATAGCAAAGGCTGTTATGAAATCAGTTGGTTTCCTTAACTTTTCAAATCCTTTTTTTTTACACAATTTGTTGCGACTGTGAAAGTAAGTCAAGCAACGAAACAAACAAGAAAGTAAAAGCAACGGAATAAAAAAATATCAGGATTTAACTTGGAAAAACTCTGAATTTGGAAAAAAACACGGAGCTACACCACATCAAGAAATTCACTATAAAAATTGAGAGAAATAAGTGCAAATCTCTCTTATCTCTTGCTCTCTCCTTGCTTCTCTTATCTCTTACACCGTTCACACATTCAAAACATTAGAGAAAGTCAAGTAAAATAACACTAAGAGATGCCACCCTTTTGACAAACGAGAAAGAAAACTGTTCAGTCCGCCTCAAAGCATTGCGGCGCTCAAACTTTTTTTCCTATTTCGTCTAAAGATGCTGCGATGTTCAAACCCACAACGCTACAATGCCGAATCTAGAGTGCTTTGGTGCTCTACTCTCTATCGTTTCTCCCAGCAAACTTTGCAGCACCGTGGAGCTAAAAAAAATAGTGTTGGGACGCTTAGGTACATGGCACCAGGGCGCTCGAATACATAAGGCCGAGGCATTGCACTAAAAAAAATTAATTCAATTTAACTTAGATCAAATGTAACAGTATAACTCGATTGATCGATATAATCAGATTCCACACAGACTAACATCTTCTTGAAAAATCAGACGCTAATGTGGCGAGTAAAGGGTTGATGTTGTTCCCTTTACAGCCCAATGTTCCCATCCAGATTTGTATCATTAGCTGTACTTCTATTAAATTGATACTTAACTAAATGTCAGGTAACGGAGAGGTTGGAATGAAAAAGAAGTTAATGCCCGTGCTTGCACAGTATTTTTTTTTTGAAGAGACGACAAAGATTCAAATAAAAGAACGTCCCAGAAGCATAAATTAATGTAGTAAAGCTATCATAATACAGAACACAAAGGAATGCTGAAATTGCTGTTAATACATTATATATGATATGCTTTTTCTTTTTTATTTGAAAAAAATTGAATGTTAAAGCATAACTTTAATGTAGCAGAGATTTGATTTAATGATCTTGACAATATTTTACATTGAATGATAATTTCCTGTCATGGGATAAAGAAACCAAAGGTGGTGGGGTGAGGAAGGTAGGGGCGTTCCTTGCTGTAGCATAACAATTTCTTCAGATCTTAGAGGCAGAACTTCATTAATCATGATAAAAAACAGCAGTTGCAGTATGCAAATTTTGAGGTTAAAAAATAATGACAAATTCATTCTTTATTGATCTCTCCAAAAATTATACTTTATTAATTTTAATATGTCTTTTTTTAAGAAAATTCTTATGTTGTAGGCTTAGGGACGTTTGGGATAGTTTTTTTTTTTTTTTAATTTTTTATTTACATTTTACATTTTAGTTTGTAACTATAGTTTTATTTGATTATTGTTTTCTTGTTACTTTTTAAAAATTTCTATAGTGGAAAAGTTACCAGAGTTGCTATATACGGTAACTTTCAGAAAGTAATTATTTCACTTTTTTAAAAATATATATTCATAATATATGCAGTAATTTTTAAAAAATATATATTTATCTCATAATAATTTTATAACATTCTTTATAAAATATTGCAGTGCTCTTAAATAGACCATTAGAATTAGCAAACTGTAAATAGAGTTTTTCTTTCTCAAAGTCGCTCTACGTTCTATATAGTTAGGAGTTTAATTTAGGCTTCGTTTGGGACGGCTTTCTGATTGCTTTTTAAAGTAGCTTTTTGGTACAAAATTTGTTAGTTTAAGATATTTATGTATTAAAAAATTGCTTTAGAAAGCAGTAAGAAAACTATCCCAAACGAAATTTTATTTGGTAATTACAGCATTTGAACTTAGCATTTGCCATTAGGCTTGCTAATTAACTAACACAGACACTTGAAAAAGAACCTGGACTGCTGGCAAAATGTAAGTATGCAAATTCTTTATCTCTTGAAGCAAGTAAGACAGCTTCATGAAATCTCGATAAACAAACAAATCTAGATTGTTATGGCACAGCGAAGCACATTCACTGTGAGCCTCATTGTATTATTTTCGAAACAATTATTTGATGGAGCTGTTGATGCGGTACTGCAGATATGTTCTTGACAGTATCCTCACGCAAAATCTTTTTAAACAGGACCGTTTGAATCTCTTTGACTACGGCTTGATTTTGTCTAAGTAATTAGGACTTAAGAGGTTTTGTGTGGGTTAAAATATTAAAACAATAACCTGGAGAGGTACATTAAATGCACATAGTAATTTTTTAGGTTTATGAAATAGAAATTTCAATAGTTTCTTTGGGTACTTTGCACATAAAAATCAACTGAACTTTCCTGAATATGAGGTCATGATTCAAATTAGGATGATATAATTAATTAAAATTTAAAGCCTTTTTTAAAGGTTTTTTAAGAAATGATGAGCAATAAATTGTAAAGTATTGGCTCGAATTTACGACTTCAAAGATGATATTGTCTTTTTTGACTAATGGGTCATGGGTCCTTTCTTGGAAGCTTTTAATAATTAAGTTGGTTATAAATTCATTCAAGTCATTTCTAATTCAGCAGAAAAAAAAAATTTGAAAAAAAATACTCGACTCAGAGCTGATAAAAAATTGCTAGTTTTTGGGTTGAAAATGGGTCAATCTCCTATTTTGGGGTAAAAAACGGGTTTTCGGGTCAAGAAAATGGGTCAATTTCGAGTTTTCGGGTCAATATGAACCTGGCCCGGTTTTTGAAACGGGCCGATTTGTTGATCCCGAATAGACCTATTTGGGTTTAGGTTCACCTTAACTCGGAATTTTCGGGTCGGATTGGAATCGAGTTTTCGGGTCGTGTCAAATATTGACACCTGTAAGAAAAATACTTTAAATATGTTTGGATGAATATAAAGTAAATGCACGTGAATGATTTTTTGGCGGTGGTTGGGAGGCTGTAGTGGCAGTGGGCGATGGTGGTTGGCAAGCGCCAGAGGTCACCAGCAGCGGTGTTCAAACAAGGGGCAAGCAGTGTAAATCATACTCGCCCAAAGTTAGGGGAGAACACTTTACTTCAAATTGAACTAGAATGAAATACATTGTATTTAATAGACTTTACTTTGGATTTGCATTTCAACGTACTAAACATCAAAAAGTGAAAAGCAAAGCATAGTTAATACGTTACACTCACTTCCTCCAACTAAAAAACCCCTTAGTGAATTTAATATTTGGATAAAAATGGAATTAGAAAAAGTGAAATTAAATTAAACTTTTAAAGTCTCTCTTTTTCTCTCTGCAATAATGTGCATGTTTTCTTCCATCTTTTCATATAATTAGTATTAGTTGTTCTTTTCATTGTTGTACTTTCTTATTATATTTACATAAGCGGTTTTTTGCAAGAATAAAGCTTTATTTGTCCGATTTTGAATATGCTGTAATTAAGGGACTGTTTGCAACAGTTTTTTAATTATTTTATTTTTTTAGACAATAATTATAATTTTATTTAGTTATTATTTTCAAAAAAAAAAATGACGAAAAACTATTTTCTGTAATCATAAGAATGAAGTTATTTTCTCTATAATTTCACTTCAAATTCAATTTTACAAAACGCTGCAGCTGCTCTAAAGAGATCTCAAATGTATTTTAGTATTGTAGAAAATTAGGATAAATTTTGAATGAAATATTCGCACAAATATAAACAAGCCTTAATATTAAAATATGAATGTTCTAAAATAGAGAAAGAGTATTTATGTGTACATCACAAAATTTTTATATCCAATCATTAAATTTTTATATTTATTTATATCATTTTAGTGTCCAAATGTTACCAAAATATGCGCATCAAAATTTGTGTTTATTTTAAATGAATTAATATTAAAAATTTAGGATATTTTTGATGTGATTTAGATATTTGACTCGTATATAATTAAATATAAAAAATTATAATGGAAAAAAGGGATTAGCATAGACTTAAAAGTTACTGTATTTGCTTTAAGATTAGTTTAATATATGAAGAGTTTATATTACACTAATTTCAAAATAATTTTAGCGACTTTAAATTCATTTTACTATAATTTATATCTATCAATATTTTTGGCATATCTTTTTTATATAAGTACCTAACAATTTTGTAATATATATGTATATGAATTCTCTAATAAAAATTAATTTTAGGAGCACATAATGCACTTTTATAAGAGCACAACAACAACAACATTAAGCCTTTGTACCACTACATGGGGTCGGCTACATGAATCCTTTTTCTTCATTGTGTCATATTAAAACTTAAAAGTAAAAAATTCTCGTTTAAATCTGATAAAGAAAGATCATTTCTAAAATTTTTTAACCAAATCTTTTTAGGTCTACCTATTCCTTTCTTAATATAAGTCAAATATAATATCTCTATTTTCTTAGCTGGGTCATTGGAAGGCCGTCATTTTATGTGACCAAACCATCTAAGGTGACCCTCTCTAATCTTATTTTCCACTGAAGCTACTTCCAACCTTTTCACGTATATGCTAATTTCCTATCATGTCTCTAATTAAGGGTAAATCCACTCATCCACCTGAGCATTATTATCTCTTCAATACTTAACTTAGTATTATGCTTCTCTTTTAATGACCAACATTTTGCACTATGCATAAAGCATTGCTGGTCTCACCACTATCTTATAGAATTTTTCCTTAAATTTGAGGGGGACTTTTCTATCATACAACAAGCCCGATGCATTCCTCCAAAACCATCCAACTTGAATTCTACTGATAGTATCACCATGTATTTCACCATCACTCTAAACAATATATCCAATATATTTAAAACATGTACTCTTATTAATGACTTTATCGTCCAAAGCCACAATTGCTCCACTAGATCTATTACTACTAAACTTATCCTTTTTTAAGAGTAAGACAATTTTCAGATATTTGATAAAAAAATAGATTTTTATAAGAGTGCAAAATAAATGTTGAGATATTGGATAAAATAAGAACTTTAAGTAACATATGTAGTAAAATTTTTTTTTTGACCATTTGCCTTACACTGACTCCAGTGAAGTAAGAGAATTCTAGAAATGTAACATGTTTTAAGCATTAATCTCTTCCTAAATCGCTTTCATGGCCAGCCAAAAAAAATTGGCAAAGCCAGTACGGAGCAATGGAATAGAGCTATCACAACCACAACTATTCATGCAAGGATTGCAAAGCGCCAACCAGCAAACCTGGCAAGAGCTGCATCTTCACGTGCTTTGTCTTTCTCCTCTCTACTTAGATTCCACTCCACTCATACTATCACACCATTTCTTCTATAAGAGAAACCCTATCTGTTCACTCTCTGCAACAGCTAGCTAGCTATCAAGGAAGAGAAAAGATAGCTAGCTTGCTAGATAATTGTATTTAGCCAAAGCCATGAATTCCTCCACCAAGCTCTCAGCTTGTCTCCTCATTCTTATGCTGTCTATCTCTTCCTCCTTCCATATTGCCATTGCTTGTGGTTACTGCCCGACGCCTACAACCCCCACACCAGCTCCCAAGGAAGGGCCTATCATCCTCCCTCCGGTTATTGGAAAACCACCCATAACAGTACCTCCAATCACTGTAAAACCACCCATCACTCTTCCTCCGGTCATTGGAAAACCACCCATAACAGTACCTCCAATCACCGTAAAACCACCCATCACTCTTCCTCCGATCATTGGAAAACCACCCATAACTGTACCTCCAATCACTGTAAAGCCACCCATCACTCTCCCTCCGATCATCGGAAAACCACCCATAACAGTACCTCCAATCACTGTAAAACCACCCATCACTCTCCCTCCGATCATTGGAAAACCACCCATAACAGTACCTCCAATCACTGTAAAACCACCCATCACTCTCCCTCCGATCATTGGAAAACCACCCATAACTGTACCTCCAATCACCGTAAAACCACCCATCACTCTCCCTCCGATCATTGGAAAACCACCCATCACCCTCCCTCCCGTCATCGGAATACCACCCATCACCCTCCCTCCTATCAGCGTAAACCCACCAACAACCAAACCTCCGCCGACCGGAACACCGGGGTGCCCTCCACCACCAGCTGCCAAAAACGCTTGCCCAATAGACACCTTAAAGCTCGGTACTTGCCTAGATATTCTCAGTAATGTTATTCAAATCGGAGATCCAGCGGTCAACGAGTGCTGCCCGGTCATCAAGGGTCTCACCGGCATTGAAGCGGCGGCTTGCCTTTGCACCACCATCAAGCTCAAGCTTCTTAACACCAGAGTTTTATTTCCCATTGCTGTCGAACTACTGGTCAGTTGTGGCAAGACGCCACCTCCAGGCTACACCTGCGCTTGATTGAGTTCATTATTTTCATCGTAGTGTAAATCTGTTGGTTTTAATTGTTCCTCTCTATTTGATTAGGTGTTTTAATTGTGCTATGTTCTTGTAAGAAGGATGTCTCATGCATTAATGCTTTGACATTTCATTGTTCAATTAATGTCAGTCATGTAAGGCTTGAAAACTTGGTATGTACTATTCTTATATTTCCTCATTTCGTAATAAAAAAAAAACGACAAAGGTTGTTCAAATGGTAGATCAAAACAATATCTATGTTCGAGCTTTATGAAAACATAATTAGACTTCTGCTTGGTTTGGACGGCTTTGTTATTGATTCTTAAAACAGTTTTTTTGGTACAATAGTTAAAATTTTGTACTAAAAAATTAATTTAAGATACAGTAAGAAAGCCACCCCAAACAAAGCCTTCACTTGGATGGCTTTCTTACTTTTTCTTAAAGCTGCAGTTTTTAATAAAAAAATAAAATTTATGTACTAAAAAACTGCTTTAACAAGCAGTAAGAACCCCGTCCCAAATGAAATTTTAATGTATTGCAAAATGCATATACTTAGTAGATATAGATTCCAAAATGTGTATGAATCTTTGTAATTCACATAAGTTACAAAGCACCAGCTGGGATATCTGACTTAGGTTTTGTTTCGGACTGCTTTCTTACTGTTTTTTAAAGTAGCTTTTCTAGTCAAAATTTTTTTTTTTATTTTTGTACTAGAAAGCTACAGCTCACATTGGTCTGTTGGTTGAGAGTTTATGCTTCCAACTAAGAGGCTTTGGATTCGAGTCTTTATGTATATTTTGTGCGCGAGTTTGCCTTAAATGGCCTAAATGTTCCAAAAAAAAAAACTGTTTTAAGAAGCAGTAAGAAATTAAGCTGTCCCAAATGAAGCGAGGTAATTTAACATGCCTGATATGGCTCAGGGAAATCGGAATCTCGCCAGGATTTACCAAGGCCAGCTTGTTGTGACCTCATGTACTTGTATTCTTCCTCTCTGCTCGGAGAAATTATTAGGTACGGAGTGCGGACGGGAGAACCGTCCGCACACTAGTATAAAACCGCTCTCGGTACCATTCGGTACCACTCGATATCACTGGGTACCGCTTGGTACTCTGTGTCTGTGCGGACGGTTCTCACCCCGTCCGCACTCCGCATCTAATAAAATTTCCTCTACTCGACTATGCCGTGTTGTCTATTGCTTGTAGTTTCTTTCTTTCATCACGATGAAGCTCGTTATAGTATTATTTACAGTCTACTTTTTGATATTGTTTCTGTTCATCTTTGAAAAAGTTATAAGCACATATAATTTTGATTTGACATTACGGACTTGTGATTGAAGCAGTGCAGTGATGTATATAACTCGATAAGTTTCTGAACTAGTGAACAATCACCTCTTATGACCCACCAAGCTTTATTTGGTATGCTCAATAGAATCTTTGTGGGAAAGAATTTTTTATTTATAGGAGCATAAATTTATGATTTTAAAAGTACCCTCAAACTTTTTATTGGAGCTTGAAATTAATATTAAAGTTTTAAATTTTTTTTTATTATATAGTTGTTGTTATAAGAAGATAAATTTTATAATAATGAAAAAATTTATTGTTATGCTCATCTAAATGAATTTCAACCTAAATTTGTTTGGACTATATATTATCATGATCTGATTTTTCATCTATTCTTTATAATATATTTATATATATAATTTAAATAAAAATATTTTATAAAGAATAGTAAATATATAAAAAAGTTGGATCTTATTAATATAAAAGTTTATTAAAAAATATGAAAATTATAATAAGCATATTTTAAACTACTTGATTTAAATTTCGAAATTATAATTCTTCTCTAGTATAATTTATTGACTTTAATTATATAAAGTTTCTATCAAGAGTTTTGGATTTTTTTAAATAATTAAAAAATTGATGAAATTTAATTCAAAAAATATTAGTAATGTGAAGAAAAATAATAAAAATGGAAAAAATATATAAATAAGATGAGAGAGAGAGAAGAAAAAATATAAAAACAGAGAAAGATTTAGAGAGAGAAATAATGTATCATAGTAAAAAAAATTAAGACAGATAGAGAGGGAGGAGGATAGAGGTAGGAGAGAGAGAGAGAGAGAGATAGGGGGAAGAAATATGGTGAAATAAGTAAAAAAAATTTTTGTGGGTCCCCCTGGGATAGAAAGAAAGAGAGTTGTAGAGCTTTTATTTTTATTTTTTATTTTTTTTATTTTTTTTATTTAATAAGAGAGTTGTAGAGCTTGTAACATTTATTCTACAAAAAAATAATCCAAGTTCTCTTCTGTGAAAGTGGAAATATATGAGAGTGCTTGATACGTCGTCAAAATTAGCTTGATTGGGCACGAATCTTGAGGCAAAAGCTAGTTGGAAACTTGAAAATTAAATTCAGAAGCAAATGAACTCCGATTTCAATGAGCTTACTGTCGAACTGAGCGTCTCGGAAATACGAACCCAACGACACCAAGTTCGACCCAATCCGAGCCCAAATGGGTCCAAATCATGAACCCGAAGCGCTGTTGGAAGGTTCAAACCACAATTTGAGTTACCAAACGGACTCCGATTTTGACGAGCTTATATTCGAATCGAACGGCTCGACGAGACGAATCCAACGAGCCCAAGATCGCCGAATTCCGACATCATTAAGGCCTTCAAATGCCCAACGAACGGTGCACGCTCGTAGGATTCAATATCGGCCGTCCATTCAACCACTCCCTATTCGCCCCTGATCTCACACCTATTTACGGACCATGCCACTCCAGAAAATCTATAAATAGAGCCCTCATTCTTCACAAGAGAGGGGTCCAAGCAAGAAGCAAGAGGAGAAGGGGCCAAGGAAGAAGCTCCTCCTCGACCACCGCCGGACCACCGCAGGAGCCTCGCCGAACCACCACCGGAACCTCGCCGGACCACCACAGGAACCTCGCCGGACCACCGCCGGGCCTCGTCGGACCACCACCGGAACCTCGCCGGGCCTCGCCGGACCACCGCCGGGCCTCGCCGGACCACCACCGGGCCTCGCCGGACCACCACCGGAACCTCGACGAACCACCACCTCAAGGCCCGACGTTCAGGCCCGAAGTTCAGGCCCGACGTTCAGGCCCGACATTCAGGCCCTGCCTTCTGCTGAAGGCCCAACGTTCTGCTGAAGGCCCGACGTTCAGACCCGACATTCAGGCCCGACGTTCAGGCCCGACATTCTGCTCAAGGCCAGACCATCAACACCCGATCTTCCAAGTGACACTAGGTCTAACACCTGACTCCTTGTCTCCTACCGCCTACGGTCCTTCTGACCTCTGTCGCCTACTACGGTCCATCCGACCTCCATCAACAGACAACGGTCTTTCTGACCCCGGTCTCCTGCCGACTACGGTCCTTCCGACCGAACAAACATCTATATGTAACTCCTAACATGTAATGCATTCTAGATGATGTATAGTTGCTACATCAATACAAGGCCTTCTCCAAAGGAAGGGCCTCATTTGTAATCGACTGCAAATACTAGTGGATTCATTCAAACTGGGCCAGGCCCCGTGGTTTTTCCCCCTTTTAGGGGTTTTCCACGTAAAAAACTCTGGTGTCTCTTATGAATGCTACACCCTCTCACTTATCTGCTTGTGTGCTGGATCTTCATATAATGCTAAGACGTTAAACTAAATATTTCTCTACCGCCGCGAATACTCCGGGACGCAACAGTTTGGCGCCGTCTGTGGGAAAGTGATTCCCGACTGGGGGGCAAATTTTTGCTCCAACCTCATAAAGAAGTTCATGTCTACTTACTGACATCAGTCATTACTTCACCAATTTCATAGGAATTAGATCCGGACTGGGGGCAACCTTGACTCCGACTATGGTCAAAAAGACCCTCCAATACTTCCAACATCAAGATGATATTTCAGAAAAATCCAAGCAAATGCAAGGATGCTTTCTATCACTTATAAGTTTCATACAGTCCCCTACAGGACTCATACTCCTTGGGCAAGGTCTTGATCTCGACCTCAAAAAGGCAGTAACGGTCTAAAAATAGACCATTCTTCACATTTGATTCGGGATACACGCGGCATTCGCCCCCTCCCAATCAAGGCAAAATCGATCCCAGGGGGATCCGATTTGACCTCTTCCACACAGGTTAACGTCGTCGAGCAAAGGCTCCGACATACAACCTCGGATAGGTCTCACATCCTTGGTGGATTCTCCTGACCTCTTCCACACAGGTTAACATCGTCGAGCAGGGCTCCGGCATACAACCTCGGAAAGGTCTCACATCCTTGGTGGATTCTCCCGGCCTCTTCCACACAGGTTAACGTCGTCGAGCAAAGGCTCCGACATACAACCTCGGATAGGTCTCACATCCTTGGTGGATTCTCCCGACCTCTTCCACACAGGTTAACATCGTCGAGCAAAGGCTCCGATATACAACCTCGGAAAGGTCTAACATCCTTGGTGGATTCTCTCGACCTCTTCCACACAGGTTAACATCGTCGAGCAAAGGCTCCGATATACAACCTCGGAAAGGTCTAACATCCTTGGTGGATTCTCTTGACCTCTTCCACACAGGTTAACGTTGTCGAGCAAAGGCTCCGACATACAACCTCGGAAAGGTCTCACATCCTTGGTGGATTCTCTCGACCTCTTCCACACAGGTTAACGTCGTCGAGCAAAGGCTCCGACATACAACCTCGGAAAGGTCATACATCCTTGGTGGAGACTCCCGACCTCTTCCACACAGGTTAACATCGTCGAGCAAAGGCTCCGACATACAACCTCGGAAAGGTCTCACATCCTTAGTGGATTCTCCCGACCTCTTCCACACAGGTTAACGTCGTCGAGCAAATGCTCCGACATACAACCTCGAAAAGGTCTCACATCCTTGGTGGATTCTCCTGACCTCTTCCACACAGGTTAACGTCGTCGAGCAAAGGCTCCGACATACAACCTCGGAAAGGTCTTACTCCTTTGGTGGATTCTCTCGACCTCTTCCACACAGGTTTAACGTCATCGAGCAAATGCTCTGACATACAACCTCGGATAGGTCTCACATCATTGGTGGATCAAATATAGGATAACGTCATCGAGCAAAGGCTCTGACATACAACCTCGGATAGGTCTTACATCCTTGGTTAACATCGCCAGAATGTCGTCAAAGGACTTCCATCTGACTTCTCTACAATGTTAAAATTCTACCCGATTTTAAATTTCCTCCTGTCGCTGAACTTTTGCCTTGCAGGACTTTCGTCGGACTAATACCCGACGTCGGACTTCTCCCCGTCGTCGGACATCTGCTTGCAAGCTGACTTCTACTCGTCGTCAGACTTCCACTCGTCGACGAACTTTCGTCGGTCTTGTACCTGGCGCTTCACCTCTTCCCGACTTCGTACTTCTACGCGATGTCAGACTTCTCCTTGTCGTCGAACTTCTGCTCGTCAGCGAACTTCTACTCGTCGTCGGACTTCTGCCCGTCGACGAACTTTCATCGGTCTTCTGCCAAAGGCCGTACTTCTACACGACGTCGGACTTCTCCTTGTCGTCGAACTTCTGCTCGTCAGCGGAACTCTACTCGTCGTCGGACTTCTGCCCGTCGATGAACTTTCATCGGTCTTCTACTCGAGGCCGTACTTCTACACGATGTCGGACTTCTCCTTGTCGTCGAACTTCTGCTCGTCAGCGGACTTCTACTCGTCGTCGGACTTATGCCCGTCGACGAACTTTCATTGGTCTTCTGCCAAAGGCCATACTTCTACACGACGTCGGACTTCTCCTTGTCGTCGAACTTCTGCTCGTCAGCGGACTTCTACTCGTCGTCGGACTTCTGCCCGTCGATGAACTTTCATCGGTCTTCTGCCCGAAGTTGTACTTCTACACGACGTCGGACCTCTCTCTGTCGTCGGACTTCTGCTCATCAGCGGACTTCTACTCGTCGTCGGACTTCTGCCCGTCGACGAACTTTCATCGGTCTTCTGCCCGAAGCCGTACTTCTACACCACGTCAGACCTCTCCCTGTCGTCGGACTTCTGCCCGTCGACGGACTTTCGTCGGTCTTGTACCTGGCACTTCACCTCTTCCCGACTTCGTACTTCTACCAGATGTCGGACTTCTACCAGTTAATAGACTTTCGTCGGTCTTCTACCCGACGCTGTATGTCTGCCCGACGTTGAATTCCTACCTTTCATCATACTTCTCCCCGACGATGGAAGTATGCCCATCATTTCAACCTCCCTCCTTACAACGGTCTATCAGACCTCCATCACTAACCATCAAACATCGAAACTCCACCTTATCTCTCGAAGTAGAGAGTGAGAAGAGGGAGAAGAAAGAATCTCCGGACTTCCTTGCAAAGTGAGGGGCCTTGGAAGACCAAGGAAACACCTCAATCAGAAGGACAGAGGGAGAAAAAGAGAAGAAAAGAGAAGAAGAAGAAGATGTGCAAGTTTTCTAAGGGCCTAAGGGGGCTATTTATAGGTTTTGGAGAGAATGAGTGGGAGTTATTCCAATTTTTGAAATCCCCAATTATTTAAAATTTTTTCCGAATTTTTCGAAATATTTTGGGATTTTTTCGGAATTTTTTGGACCCAAAAAAGATAAAAAACGGTCTATTTACGCGAGTGGGCCCCACCTAAGTCGGTGGTTCAGTTGGTGTAAGCGAACCGACTCAAAAAAAAAAAAAAAAAAAAAAAAAAAATCGCGCCGATCCGCGGACTTTTCACGCGGATCGCTGCGCTGGCAGCGCAGCAGTGCGCGAGCCCGCGGAAAGCCGGCCGGCCGGCCAGCCGGCGGCAGCAGCTGCAGCGGCAGCCCAGCCGCGGGCGCACCCAGCGCAAACCCGCGCAGCACACGGGCGCAGCCAGCCCGGCCGTGGGCGCACCCAGCCCAGCCGCAGGCGCCCCCAGGCGCGGGCGCGGGCGCGCGGTTCGGCCGCATGCGCGCGTGCGCGGCCGCATTTCCGCGCCGGCGGCGGCGGCGGCGGCGGCGGCCGGCCGGCCGGTCCGGCCGGTTCGGCTGCCCAGTCCGTCCTGGATCCGTTTTTCGCCCCGGGAAGACCAAATTCGACGTTTTTGGGGTCCCGAGCACGTTTTTCGACGTTCCGGACTCAATTTCGACACTTTCGGAGCAATCCGAGGCCCCCACACACAAGATCAATTCTGACTCAATCGGAAAAATTCTCTAAAATTCGTGACAAATATTTTCGGACTCATGGAGCTTCGACGTCCGAAAATAGGGGGGCAACTGATACGTCGTCAAAATTAGCTTGATTGGGCACGAATCTTGAGGCAAAAGCTAGTTGGAAACTTCGAAAATTAAATTCAGGAGCAAATGAACTCCGATTTCAATGAGCTTACTGTCGAACTGAGCGTCTCGGAAATACGAACCCAACGACACCAAGTTCGACCCAATCCGAGCCCAAATGGGTCCAAATCATGAACCCGAAGCGCTGTTGGAAGGTTCAAACCACAATTTGAGTTACCAAACGGACTCCGATTTTGACGAGCTTATATTCGAATCGAACGGCTCAACGAGACGAATCCAACGAGCCCAAGATCGCCGAATTCCGACATCATTAAGGCCTTCAAATGCCCAACGAACGGTGCACGCTCGTAGGATTCAATATCGGCCGTCCATTCAACCACTCCCTATTCGCCCCTGATCTCACACCTATTTACGGACCATGCCACTCCAGAAAATCTATAAATAGAGCCCTCATTCTTCACAAGAGAGGGGTCCAAGCAAGAAGCAAGAGGAGAAGGGGCCAAGGAAGAAGCTCCTCCTCGACCACCGCCGGACCACCGCAGGAGCCTCGCCGAACCACCACCGGAACCTCGCCGGACCACCACCGGGCTTCGCCGGACCACCACAGGAACCTCGCCGGACCACCGCCGGGCCTCGTCGGACCACCACCGGAACCTCGCCGGACCACCGCCGGGCCTCGCCGGACCACCACCGGGCCTCGCCGGACCACCACCGGAACCTCGACGAACCACCACCTCAAGGCCCGACGTTCAGGCCCGAAGTTCAGGCCCGACGTTCAGGCCCGACATTCAGGCCCTGCCTTCTGCTGAAGGCCCAACGTTCTGCTGAAGGCCCGACGTTCAGGCCCGACATTCAGGCCCTGCCTTCTGCTAAAGGCCCGACATTCTGCTCAAGGCCAGACCATCAACACCCGATCTTCCAAGTGACACTAGGTCTAACACCTGACTCCTTGTCTCCTACCGCCTACGGTCCTTCTGACCTCTGTCGCCTACTACGGTCCATCCGACCTCCATCAACAGACAACGGTCTTTCTGACCCCGGTCTCCTGCCGACTACGGTCCTTCCGACCGAACAAACATCTATATGTAACTCCTAACATGTAATGCATTCTAGATGATGTATAGTTGCTACATCAATACAAGGCCTTCTCCAAAGGAAGGGCCTCATTTGTAATCGACTGCAAATACTAGTGGATTCATTCAAACTGGGCCAGGCCCCGTGGTTTTTCCCCCTTTTAGGGGTTTTCCACGTAAAAAACTCTGGTGTCTCTTATGAATGCTACACCCTCTCACTTATCTGCTTGTGTGCTGGATCTTCATATAATGCTAAGACGTTAAACTAAATATTTCTCTACCGCCGCGAATACTCCGGGACGCAACAGTGCTAAACAACTTAAAAAAAATTTGGGGCTTCTCTTTATTTCTTCTTCTATCTTTGCTCTCTCTCTCTCTCTCTCTCTCTCTCTCTCTCTCTCTCTCTCTCTTTAATTTCCACATAGGATGGAGATAGACCTTCTATCATGACCCAATATGAAAACTCGAATTAGCGAGACATAAAAGACGAACCGGACGATTGATTAAATTTTTGTCTACTAACAATCTATTTTTAATACACCGGAAGACTCACTAAACCTCAAATGAAATAAAATAAAATAATTCTATAAATACATTTTCTATCAGAGCATCACACATACAATATATGTATTATCACTATAGGCAAAATGCGAATTACCAGAAGAATTTATGATGAAAAGTTTTCGGCAGAATTTTTGGCAAAAGTTCTAGCAGATTTTCTATTGAAAGATTTTCGTTGAAAATTAAGGTAGAACTTCTTAGGGATTTCTGATGAAAAATTTTCAACGTATTTCTGACGGATTTTTGAAGGGGCTTCCGGCTGATTTTTTTTTTTTTATAAAAATTGTTAAATAAAATAAAATAAAGATTTAATAATTATTATTAAGTTAAATTAACTAATTAAAATTTACCAAATATACAATTAATTAATCATAATATTTTATGAAAAAATAAATTATTCTGGAATATTAAAATTTTATTTTAATTAATTATTAGTTTTCATATTTATTTTTATTAATTATTAATTTTAGCCTTCGAGGAATTTTGGTTTAAATAAAAAAGGTGTAACTTTGAACTAGGTTTTCCGTTGTGGTCGAGTGGATGCACTTTGGATTTACTTCTTAATGTTCCGAGTTCGAAACCTACCTCACGTCGGCGAAAAATTATTATGTCCGGATAAATTACCGAGCGCCCAAGTATGTCCGGATAAATTACCGAGTGCCCAAGTGATGTGGCGTTTTTTTATTGGTCTTTGGACACGTTCGGTGTTCGAACACAATAATTACTCCACGTGGGCAGGAAGGGAGAGCGGGTAGCTGGGGCCACAGATAGACAGCGTTATGAGCTCGCAGGCAAAATTTTTTGAATCTTTTTATTTTTCAAATATTTTTTAAATAAAAAGTGAGTATCTTTAATTTTAAATTACAGTACTATAATGCATTTAGAATAATTTGCATGCTCATTTCCTAAAATTCATTTTGAATATTACCATCAATGTTATGCATATCTATACGTGTCACATATGTCATATATTTATCTTTTCTATAAATAATACAATTGTTATAGAAGACATCGTCTAAAATAATACCAATGTAGATACTCATTTTTATTTCCTTTTTCAAAATATTTTTCTTTCATGATCGTAGGTATATTACATTCCCAGCCAGTACCATAAGCATGTGCTCCATTATTTAATCATACACATACAAGTATTTTTATTTAATAACTTTATTCGCATGCTCCATATAATTTCATATCATTTCAATATAATTTTTGTGCTAAATTACATAAATCTATATCATCAAGTTCGATATAATCAATTACATTTAAAAGAGATAACACATATAATTTGCTATAATGATAAGTAGTAAAATGCAATTAAAATAAGTAATACAATTACCGTAATATAGGAACATGAGTACTCACCTTAAAATTGGTTGCATTGACATTTCAATTTAGTCAAAACTATCGTCAGCTTCACACCTATATAGTTAGGTTCTCATTATTATAATTTATACTTGGCTCAAAATATAAAATATGCCACAATCCCAATAATTAAATACTTAAATATAAATTTTATTTTCAAATTAAAAATTTTATTTCTAATTTTAACGATTCCAAGTAACGTCGAGCTCCTCGCCTTCTTTCGCTTCACGTGATCAGGAATTGTTGCTCGTTCAACTTCCACGATTCCAGGCAACCGAAATGGCACCAAGTGTCTTCTTCGATTTCTTCATTTCCTTCATCTTCTTCATGTGACTCAAAGTAACGAAAAACTTGTTCCGACCACGCTTCTTCTTCACGCGGCGGGATCCTAGGTTCGAGATATTACATTTTCAGAGGCAGAACCAACCTCTTTTTGGCAAACTTCAAGGCATAAAGATCAATTAGTGCTGACATATAATTGAATCCAATGATCATATGTTTATCATTGGACCTGAGATTGATGTTGATGATCGTCTAAATTAGATGAATGGATCTATGCCAAACTCCCAAACTAATATAGGTAAAGTGTGCATCTTTAAGATTGATAGATGGGTTGACATGGTTTTGACACAATCATTATCTAATGTGCAAGCTAAAAAGTCTAGTATTATTTTGAACCTTATTAAAGGGCTATTTGGTTTATAGTAAAGTGAATGCAATATAAAATAAATGCAGTGTAAGATAAATACTTTGATGTTGTTTAATTATTAGTAAAGTGAATGCAAAGGGGAACCATTTTTCTGTTTGGTTGGATATATGCAAAGTAAAGTAAAATCTATTTATTCCGAATACTTAGAGGTTGTTTGATTGAGTATATACAGAGTAAATAAAAAAATATTCTAATTTATATTTTGAGTCCATATTAATAATTATAATTTTATGATAATATACAAATATTTATATACTTTAATAAAATACTTTGCTCCATGAGCTATCACGACTATACATTAATAAAATACTTTGCTATATGAGCTATCACGACTATGCACTTTTTTTAGTAAACTAGCAACAAGCCAAATTGAAAAAATAATTGTAGTTGTAATCTATAGCATACCAACTCTTTTCTGTTTAATGAAACTCAATAAAATTGAGTTAAAAGCTACAAAATATCAAAATATTAACAATATCAAACCAAGGTTTCAACACTCGAGAGATTTTACAAAAAATTATAACAATATTGTTGGCATTCAAAATGTCTTCTTCAATAATCCATGCATCGGCTATCATCAACCACTTATTCTGTCATGGCAAAAATATCTACAGTATAAAATAATAATCAAACTTTTATAAATGTTAACGAATGAAATCCAGTACAAAGTGCTAAAGCCACAACATATCAATTTCGTTATTCTGATGCTAATGAATAATTTGTTTAACTCTTTTCACATCCATCAAGCATTTGATGCATTAGGTTTGGAGAAGAAGAAATGAATCATTATTGTGTTCTTGGATAACTTATCATATATAATATCAATCTCTTCCTCCGAAAACTCTAGAATGCTAGATAAATCTTTCATGAACTCACTAAATATTTTTCTTTACTCAAAAGCTCTTATTGTTGTTTGAATTGCATTAGCAACTCGAGCTACGTTGTTTTCCATCATTGCAATATAATTAATCATGAAGACTATGATCATCAACAGGTCTTTTACTCTTTTTCCTTTGGGTGGACCCCTTAGAAGATGACGACATTCCTCGCTTTGTCGTTCCTACAAGGTATTCACTAACATTTTGTTCATGACAATCAACATCTACTTATGTATCCACAGGAGTCTCCACTTGACCAATTGTCTCCTCATCATCCAAGTTAATATGTTGAGTATCCAATGGATCTTAGCAATTTCCTGACCTAGCCCAATCTCCAGTTGTATAATATTCATCATAAACTTTCTCTAATTCTATATAATTTGAAAGAAGAATATTAAGATATATCACATCTTTTGGAAGTCTGTAGTTATTCAAATTAATAAGCGTAAGACAAAGATTGTATCTTTACAACTGTAAACCTCATCTAAATTTGAAGTATTATCTAGATATGCATTAGAAACTCCTCTTGATCACCCATCAAGATAGTCTTCGTTTCGTCATCCCAAGACACTCCAGACATCTTTCTTAATTCTTTATGTGCTTTCAAACACTTCTTTGATATCTAATCTGATTCTTGCATACTTGGCTGTGACCTAAATATCAAAATTCTCTTTTAATTATTATGTCCGGATAAATTACCGAGCGCCCAAGTATGTCCGGATAAATTACCGAGTGCCCAAGTGATGTGGCGTTTTTTTATTGGTCTTTGGACACGTTCGGTGTTCGAACACAATAATTACTCCACGTGGGCAGGAAGGGAGAGCGGGTAGCTGGGGCCACAGATAGACAGCGTTATGAGCTCGCAGGCAAAATTTTTTGAATCTTTTTATTTTTCAAATATTTTTTAAATAAAAAGTGAGTATCTTTAATTTTAAATTACAGTACTATAATGCATTTAGAATAATTTGCATGCTCATTTCCTAAAATTCATTTTGAATATTACCATCAATGTTATGCATATCTATACGTGTCACATATGTCATATATTTATCTTTTCTATAAATAATACAATTGTTATAGAAGACATCGTCTAAAATAATACCAATGTAGATACTCATTTTTATTTCCTTTTTCAAAATATTTTTCTTTCATGATCGTAGGTATATTACATTCCCAGCCAGTACCATAAGCATGTGCTCCATTATTTAATCATACACATACAAGTATTTTTATTTAATAACTTTATTCGCATGCTCCATATAATTTCATATCATTTCAATATAATTTTTGTGCTAAATTACATAAATCTATATCATCAAGTTCGATATAATCAATTACATTTAAAAGAGATAACACATATAATTTGCTATAATGATAAGTAGTAAAATGCAATTAAAATAAGTAATACAATTACCGTAATATAGGAACATGAGTACTCACCTTAAAATTGGTTGCATTGACATTTCAATTTAGTCAAAACTATCGTCAGCTTCACACCTATATAGTTAGGTTCTCATTATTATAATTTATACTTGGCTCAAAATATAAAATATGCCACAATCCCAATAATTAAATACTTAAATATAAATTTTATTTTCAAATTAAAAATTTTATTTCTAATTTTAACGATTCCAAGTAACGTCGAGCTCCTCGCCTTCTTTCGCTTCACGTGATCAGGAATTGTTGCTCGTTCAACTTCCACGATTCCAGGCAACCGAAATGGCACCGAGTGTCTTCTTCGATTTCTTCATTTCCTTCATCTTCTTCATGTGACTCAAAGTAACGAAAAACTTGTTCCGACCACGCTTCTTCTTCACGCGGCGGGATCATAGGTTCGAGATATTACATTTTCAGAGGCAGAACCAACCTCTTTTTGGCAAACTTCAAGGCATAAAGATCAATTAGTGCTGACATATAATTGAATCCAATGATCATATGTTTATCATTGGACCTGAGATTGATGTTGATGATCGTCTAAATTAGATGAATGGATCTATGCCAAACTCCCAAACTAATATAGGTAAAGTGTGCATCTTTAAGATTGATAGATGGGTTGACATGGTTTTGACACAATCATTATCTAATGTGCAAGCTAAAAAGTCTAGTATTATTTTGAACCTTATTAAAGGGCTATTTGGTTTATAGTAAAGTGAATGCAATATAAAATAAATACAGTGTAAGATAAATACTTTGATGTTGTTTAATTATTAGTAAAGTGAATGCAAAGGGGAACCATTTTTCTGTTTGGTTGGATATATGTAGAGTAAAGTAAAATCTGTTTATTCCGAATACTTAGAGGTTGTTTGATTGAGTATATACCGAGTAAATAAAAAAATATTCTAATTTATATTTTGAGTCCATATTAATAATTATAATTTTATGATAATATACAAATATTTATATACTTTAATAAAATACTTTGCTCCATGAGCTATCACGACTATACATTAATAAAATACTTTGCTATATGAGCTATCACGACTATGCACTTTTTTTAGTAAACTAGCAACAAGCCAAATTGAAAAAATAATTGTAGTTGTAATCTATAGCATACCAACTCTTTTCTGTTTAATGAAACTCAATAAAATTGAGTTAAAAGCTACAAAATATCAAAATATTAACAATATCAAACCAAGGTTTCAACACTCGAGAGATTTTACAAAAAATTATAACAATTTTCTTGGCATTCAAAATGTCTTCTTCAATAATCCATGCATCGGCTATCATCAACCACTTATTCTGTCATGACAAAAATATCTACAATATAAAATAATAATCAAACTTTTATAAATGTTAACGAATGAAATCCAGTACAAAGTGCTAAAGCCACAACATATCAATTTCGTTATTCTGATGCTAATGAATAATTTGTTTAACTCTTTTCATATCCATCAAGCGTTTGATGCATTAGGTTTGGAGAAGAAGAAATGAATCATTATTGTGTTCTTGGATAACTTATCATATATAATATCAATCTCTTCCTCCGAAAACTCTAGAATGCTAGATAAATCTTTCATGAACTCACTAAATATTTTTCTTTACTCAAAAGCTCTTATTGTTGTTTGAATTGCATTAGCAACTCGAGCTACGTTGTTTTCCATCATTGCAATATAATTAATCATGAAGACTATGATCATCAACAAGTCTTTTACTCTTTTTCCTTTGGGTGGACCCCTTAGAAGATGACGACATTCCTCGTTTTGTCGTTCCTACAAGGTATTCACTAACATTTTGTTCATGACAATCAACATCTACTTATGTATCCACAGGAGTCTCCACTTGACCAATTGTCTCCTCACCATCCAAGTTAATATGTTGAGTATCCAATGGATCTTAGCAATTTCCTGACCTAGCCCAATCTCCAGTTGTATAATATTCATCATAAACTTTCTCTGATTCTATATAATTTGAAAGAAGAATATTAAGATATATCACATCTTTTGGAAGTCTGTAGTTATTCAAATTAATAAGCGTAAGACAAAGATTGTATCTTTACAACTGTAAACCTCATCTAAATTTGAAGTATTATCTAGATATGCATTAGAAACTCCTCTTGACCCATCAAGATAGTCTTCGTTCCGTCATCCCAAGACACTCCAGACATCTTTCTTAATTCTTTATGTGCTTTCAAACACTTCTTTAATATCTAATCTGATTCTTGCATGCTCGGCCGTGACCTAAATATCAAAATTCTCTTTTAATTTTGGACTAGCACCTTGATAAATAGCATTTTTGAAGCCATTTGTAGGTCTCGTGTTAGCATCGACATACTTACACATTATCTGTAATAACCCAGATATCCATTCAAGTTTTAAACTCGATAGAAAGTTTTTTCTCCTCTTAAATTTGACACTTGATTTGCTAGGTGGATATCGTGGCTTCATTAATCCCGCAAATAACCACTTAGAATTCATCTAAATTTGAGACAACTTCATTATCCTGCCAACGAATAAGAATATGACATATTCAAGTACAAAAGATATATTAGCAACAAATATGTCTTTAGTGCAAACAACTCCACATAACAAAAGCAATTAGATCTCATTTCTCCAACCACTCTCGAGAGTCATCTAGCATAGCTGCAAGTTTACCTCTTTCACGATGTCTTACTCTCCACTCATCTTCTGCCAAAATTAAGTTATCCCCACCCTCAATAATTATCTAGTTATGCAAAACACAATATCTCAACAATGAAGGAAGAGACAGGATGCAAGAGACTCATGTGCTTCTCTTTCTCCCGCGCATCATCTGTCTCTTGAATTCCTTTCTCGTGCGATATTTTGGGTGAATTTCTTTTACTCACAAAAATGACCTGACTCATGGAGTTTAGAATATTTGAGATTTTACTTTACTTTTCTTTTAAATCAACCAAACAATTAAAAACTTAAAACCCGCGTATTTACTTGACTTTACACCCAAAATATTTTCAACCGAACAACCCCTAAGTAAAAATCATCTAAGCACAAATCACTACTCTTGTTATTTCTTAAGGTCTTATCAATTGTCTCCTTATTTTAAAATATTTCTTCTAAAAAATACAAAAAATATATATTTTTTCACCTTAAATTATGTCATTTTATATTTAAATGCACTATGTACTAGACTACTAGGTGGAGGTGATTTATTTGTGATTTTTCTAAAAATTTAATGTGAATTTTAAATCCTTTATCACAATCACTTCAAACATATCAATACAAATGTTTTCTTAAAATTTTAGTATGAGAGATTCCACTCTTTTTATTTAGTTGGCAAAAAAAAAAAAAATCTTTCCTTGACAAGACATAATGTAGAAAAAAAGATTAATGTAGTCAACTCCACCTAGCAAGATAAAAATTTGATGTTGTTGTTGTTGTAGAAAAAAATTAGTTAATGATGAAAACTTTGAACCCAATTGATAAGAAATAAGAAGTTCAAAGTAGGAGTAATAACAATGCTTTAAAATAAGCTTTGTTTTGTACTGAAACATTCACGATGGTAGAGAGATGGTGAATTTAATGTACTAATTTTGTATGAAGATATAACACACATACATATAAAAACAATGAGGTCTAACCAAGTCAAAATAACCCCACTAGTGTTTATTGTTACAAATGATGATCTTCATCCAAAGAATTCATTGGCTCAATGTAATAAATATATATTGTATAAAGTTTATTACACAGTTGGCGTTGAAAGAGTCCAATGACATGAATAACAGTTAGCCTATTCATTTGGTCAGTAAGACCGTAGCCAGTGGGTGGCTATAGTCGAAGAGACCATAGTCGGGCGACGGAGGTCGAAGGAACCGTAATCGACGGGTGACTATGATCGGGCGATGAAGATTAGAGAAATCGTAGTCGAGCGATTGGGGTTGAACTGTTGAAGGGTTGGGGGACAGAGGTCGAAGGGATGTGGTCTCTAGGCAATAGAGATGTTTGAACTTGTTAAATAATCTTTTAAAAGTCATTATAAGTCTAATCTAACCTAACCCGACTCCCTCTTTTATGATTTCTCTCGCCTCGGGCTCAGTACTCATTTGTCTACTGTTAAAGATAAAATGGGCACTAAGCCACTAGCGTGAAAGTGATCGAGGAAGAGAGCCGGAAAGATGGAGAAATATTTCGGAAATCCTTATCGCGGTGATCCCGGCGTGCCACACACCGATCCCGAACGCTTTGCAAACATCTGGATTGGCTCATTCGCCTTCTCCGCCCTCGCCTTCTTCAACCCTTACATGTGGCAGCTGTCCAACCAATTCAAGTTGGTCATTCTATCCTCGTCTCCTTCTTATTAGGGTTTCACCACATCAGAGTCATAATCGTTATCTTAAACCCCTCTGATTTATGTTTCCACAACTTTGGGAGGTTTTCTGTTTGTTGCCTTTTTATTATAAATCTCTGTATGCATCTGCGCTTTCACCAGCTTTTTGAGGCTTATTGATACATGTTACAGTGACTTTGGCATTGGCAGGATACAGTTTATCTGCGCTCAGAGACGAAATTTCTGTTGTGGGTTTTTGAAACAACTCAGAGAATGCATAATGGTTTTATTGATTGAATAATCATAAATTTCTTATTTGTTATGGATTTTTTTAATATTTTTTCTTCATTTTGGTTTCTCTTGTTGAAAATGCAAGTTAGCTGGCAGCCACCTCGATTTTCATGGTCTGGTATAGATAATCCTGGAAGGACTTGAATGAAAGCTAGTTGAAATAATTAAGTGATGGAAACGAGTGAACTTACATCTAGAATTGGTGTGAATGTCTCTTTATCTATGGTGGATTTAACGTGCATTCCTTATCTTCTAACTCTTTGTATGTTATTCGGAGTAATCTATCTCTAGCAAGAACCTATGTTAGCATCCATGTAAATTGTTAGGTGTATAGGTTCTTTTAATGTAAATCATGTTTTCAAAATTAAATTATGCAACTTACTGTGAAGGGTTTGAAAAAAACTATAACAATTATTTTCCTTAATGGTACAATATGTAAATTTATACTCATTAATGATTTTTTTTTCTCTTGTAACAGGAGAGTTTTATTTCTTTTCAACATTGAAAATAAGTACTTCATAACTTGTAAGATGATTTTCTGGTTCATCCATGTACATTTACAAGATAGGCATAGAAATACATAATAGAACTAAGAGTAAAAATTAGCAACTTCTTGTATATTTCTGAAAAATAATCTTGTATTGATAGAAACATCTTGATTGTCTAACGGATTATTGGGTGCATACACACAATTATTCATATAAGACATCAGAGAGGAGAAGTTTATGTGATCATGCTTGTTTTGGATTTGATGATTTCAACCGGCCTAGCCTAGTTAATCATAAGTGTAATTTAGATATGCTGGAGGCTGGAGCACATGGATTAAGCCAAAACTCTCCTTAAGAAAAATAACGCTTAAAAGAAAGTTAATATGGTTCATTTTTCAATATGATAGTATTATTATTTTATGTTCCAAGGGATTTGATTAGCCGACCCCATGTAGTGGGATAAATGCTTGATGATGTTGTTGTTGTTCTAAGGGTTTTGATTCTCAGCTACTAATCTCTATCATTATCAGGCCTCATTTGGCTATATTGAAGATATAAAACATGTTTTAGGAATCAATATTTTATGTTTCACTCATTTTGTGTTTGAAGATGAAATTATCACATTTGAGAGATTTTTGAAGTGTTTGTAGAGTTTAAAATCAATATTTTTTTCTAATTGCATTTAATCAAACAATGAACGTTAGTAAATTCATCATGTTTAAAATGGGCCCTTTATTATCCCATCCACTTGGGTTTGGCTTTACAAATGCTTCTATTCCATCCATTTCTGTCAAGTATTGTGTGATGTATTGATTCTATTTTGTGCAAATCTTTTTGTATACTTTTTCATATTATACTTAATGTATTGCTTTTTTCCTTCTGATGCTTAAAAGTCATGGATTAATTTAGCTAAGATTGCAAGTTTTCTCTGTGAAACATGGCCCACTTTGATATGAAGAAAGTTGGGCTTGAAGTGGTTTTTGGTTAGTTTAGGAGATTAAATAAATAATCGTTAGACAAATAGGGATTTCAATTTAAAGAATCTGTTCTGCAGTTTGAGCCTACAACATTTGCTTTTGGTTCCTTTCTTTTTGGGATTTGTGAAAATGAAGTTCTTGGTTCCTTTAATTAAAAATGTCATTTCTTGGCTCTTCTAGTTGTGCTTGACTGAGAAGAGTACTGTTATTTTGTGGCAATAGCGGGCAAAAGTTCCACCTTTTAGAAATAAGAGAATGAAGTAGGCATCAAACAGTGGCTTTTTGCACCTTTTATCCTAGATAATTAGGAAATTTTTAGACACAAGTATTTATAGTCATCGTTGAGTTTTCTTGAGTTTTAGATATCTTGGATCTATTGTTCAGAGTGATGGTGAAATAGATGGGGATATTATCAGCAGAATTCAAGTTGGATGGTTGAAGTGGAGGAATGCATCGGGTTTGTTATGTGATAGAAATGTACCCCTCAAACTTAAGGGAAAATTCTATAAGATGGTAGTGAGGCCTGCAATGCTTTATGGTGCCGAATGTTGGCCATTAAAAGAGAAGCATAATACTAAGTTAAGTGTGGCAGAAATGAGGATGCTCAGGTGGATGAGTGGCTTTACCCTTAGAGATAGGATACGAAATGAGCATATATGTGAAAAGGTTGGAGGAGCTCCAGTAGAAGATAAGATTAGAGAGAGTCGCCTTAGATGGTTTGGTCGCATAAAAAGGCGGGCCTTCCGATGACCCGGTTAGGAGAGTAGAGGTATTAGATTTGACTTGTGTTAAGAAAGGTAGGAGTAGACCTAAAAAGACTTGGTTAGAAAATATTATGAATGACCTTTTTTTATTAGATTTAAATGAGAATTTGACTTTTAATAGGACACAATGGAGAAAAAGGATTCATGTAGCCGACCCCACGTAGTAGGATAAAGGCTTGATGTTGTTGTTGTTGTTGTTGAGTTTTCTTGATTGCCTTGTCTGGATTAGAATAAAGGATTTAATACAACGTCTGAGTTCTTTAGTGAATTTCTACTGCGTGCAGTGCTTTAATATAACTAACTAAATTGCTTGTGATATTTCTCTGGTGATGCCACTCTTCGTTATTATATTCTTGTCCGTCTCTAAAGTTTAAAAATCGTATGCTTGGATATATTTTATTTTCCACTTTTGAGCCTAAGGTAGTAGAAGTGACATAATCTTATCCATCCAAATGATTATTTCTTTCTTTTGGATCAAGCTGTTTGGATGTAATTCCCAAAAAAAAATAAAAAAAAAAATTCCCAAAAAAAGCTGTTTGGATGACAGCCGAAGTATGGTAAAGATGATATTCTTTTTTCAATATATCAAACGTGTGTAAAGATGACACTTGAGGTTTAACTTCTTGAGGTGATTTTGAAGTGTTTGCACCATATTTTGTTTTAATATTTTAATTTAATTTCATTGTTTTCTGTACTTTGTGCATGTATCCAGCCCGAAATGTGCTGTACCACTTTACTTATATAAGAAACTTAAAATCTTCAAGCTTCCATTTATCCAAACATCTACTTATCTCATCTCGAGTATACATTAAATGCTTCCTGCAGCTGGCATGACAAGGCCATGCTGTTTGAGCACTACCATTGGAAGAAAGCCAAGGAGAAAGGGGAGCCATATCAGTTCAAGGTACACTTGGGACCCTTACAAATACCTGTGATGTTCTAATTTGCGTAGTGTAGCATTTCTAACGTTTCTTATGTTTTAAACTTATATTTAATGCCAGTGAGAAACCTTTAGAATTTATTAATGTGGATCAATCTTATCAATTTACTTGTAAGAAGATATATGCATCAAGCTCATGTAGTTAGAAGTTTTTTCACATATTTTTAGAAGCTTGTATATAATTCTGAAGCCTTTTAGTCATTTATTTAATTTTTTGTAATATTTTTGTATTTGGTTTTTTGGGCTATAATCGGTTGACTTCTATATTGTTGTTTGCATCGAAAACATCTGTATAAAAATTATTGAATGAAGAAATTTTTAAATTAGAATTTTTTTTTCAATGTATGAACTATTATATATACTGTTTTTGAAGAAACAAGATTTATTTTTTATATTTGATGTGTATTTTCTAATACAAAGAATGGGAAAGAAATATAAGAAATGTAGTCATTTTGGTTAAATTTTTATCATATGAATTAGTATCTCTCTTTTTACAGAGGTACACTTAAATGATAGTAGTACACTATTAAGGTTGAGATTAAATTTTTGTTTATTATATAATTCATTCATTAATTATAGAAACTATCAATGATTTGAATGAAAAGTTAAGAAACATTGATCTATATTTTTGCTTGATAAAGTTTCATTTCATTTTTAAATAGTAGCATAGATTCTTTAATAAATTTTATTGTTGGAATTGCAAAAATTCTTAATCAATCAAGCATAAAATTTGGTGCAAGATACATATCTTAGAACATTTAAAAGAGACTAAACATACCATAAAATTTTTATTTCATACATTAATTGTGAAGTTGAATGAGTTCTAAATCGTGCATGTTTGCTATCAAAATGGCTAACTCATTGCAACGAATTCATTAAACACTGAGGTCGCGCAATTTGTAGCTTAGATGATTTCAAACAAGTTGGACAAAGGAGAACCTCCTCGTCTGTCACTCTCAGGTTGTGTTGTCTTCACCTTCAAGAGAGGATCGACCCAACAATCCTCAATGGCCTTTACGATCTTCTTGTGTCTTTCTTATGTTGCTTCCAACTCGTGCAATTTCCACCTCTAAATGGTTGGTTGCCTTGATTGCCCAGAGTCATCACCTTTACCTTGTTGTATCTCCTCACTCGTCAGCTTTAAATTGTGCCATTTCCACCTCCAAAAGGAGAACTCTGAATTCAGCGAAGGGAAACCCTTTGTGAATGATATCTACTGTTAGTAAAAGCTATTTTTACTCTGCTAGGCCTTGTAATTTCTCACTTTTTCGAGTTCGTGCAAAAAACCCCGCATCCCTTGCTCGATCTATTTTATATTTATCATTTGTGAATTTCTATTGAAGCCAAGCCAATCACACTAAATCAACTAGACTTATACCAGACAATTATTATAAAATTAATAATCAGCAGAGTGCCTTGTTGCAGTTTTTGCCTAAAGCATCTGAACCTTAGTGATATGCTGTTTCAGTGTGAACCAGCCCAGTCGGCCCCCTTACAGGAGGCGGAAGTAGTCCGCCTCCTCTAGTGTGTTCTGCCCAAGGGGGTGGGCCCCACTTGTCCAAGCTATTTCAAATTGAATAGGAGTGGGCGGTTAGGGCTTGGGAGGGAAATTAAATTAGGAAAACTTTTGTATGAAAGAGGAGGAGAGAATTAAGGATGATTAGGTTATGATTGATTGAAATTAGGTTTTCTTGGCGACTTGGTCTTTAAACTCTCTTGTCTAGAGATTTGGGAGAGACGATCCTCCTCTCGAATTGAGGATCTCTTGTATCTTTGCTTTGTTCTTGTTTCCCTTTATTTTTTATAAGTATTGCTATCGTTTGATTGTTCTTCCACTACGATTTCTTTGTTTTCTCGCTGTTTTTACCAATTATTATTAGGTTTGCTTGCGAACTCAATTAGATCTGATAGGATCACTCGCGAACTCAAGTATTTCCTATCACTTAGTTATTTTGCTTTTTCCTCAACATTGCCATCTGTGTGACTATCATTGTTTGTGATTTATATTGTTTTGAGAATCACAATTGTGACGCAGCTAGCTATTAGAAATGGATCACAATCAAATTAACTAGTGTTCTTAATTTCCCTTAAATCATTCAGAAAGATTAACTATCTTGTTTACCTTTAGGAAAGTTTCTTTCTTTTTGTCTCATCTCCTACAATAACTTAAATTCTTTTATCCTTCTATGATTACAGTGGAACCAGTACATGAGCAAGCCGCTGCGTGACTCATACTACTTCAATTGGCCTGTTTACTTTCCATAGAAGTATTAGTTCTTATTTATCTTTCAGGTTAATCTGTCAGTTTTAGTTTGCAAACTTGAATCTGTTTTTGTAAACCCTAATTCTACTTTTGCTACTTTGGAAGACCTCTGAAATTTGTTTGATACCATTTTTAGAATTGAAGCTTATCTGTAAATCATAGTTATAGCCCTATAGGAAGAGGTGTTATTTTGTGTGGAAACCGGACAGGAAAACCGTCCGGTTAAGCGCTCAATACTGAGCGTGGGTATCGAGCTCGATACTCATGCTCGGTATTAAACGCGGTACATTTTTAGAGTGATGTGATGTATTTTTATTGATCTTCAAATGCCCTCCGGACTCCGCACAGAATAATAAATCCTATAAGAAACCCGTGCCTGCTTTATTTTGAATGGAGCTGAAAATGGTGAACTAACAGCCAACCTGCTGTGATATTGCCACAGCTAGATAACAACAGCAATATCGTACGGGTTTGGATACAAATGGGCGATGGGCTAAAAGTTGTCGGCCAAAAGAAGCCAATCAACAAAGTGGTACAAATTGTTTCATAGTTTTTGCGTTTAGGAACTTTTTTGCTTATTAGGCTTTTCTCATCATCTTGACTGTCATTTTCAACCTTTTTGTAAGTGCATGAATCAGATTTTGCTTTATGTGATGGATGTATGAGTTTCTAAATGAAATAATTGATGTTAGATTCACATTTGTCTGTAGATAAGGAAAAATTAATATGGACGCTGAATGCGTTTGGAGACCAATCTGAACGCGTCACGCCACCCAATATACAGTGCTTTTGGTGACGTGGTGCGTCCAGATTGGTCTCTAAACGTGTTCAGCATCCGTACGTAATAATCTCGCAGATAACACCCAATTTTATTGATAAATCATCTTCTAATTAATAACTAAAGAACTTAGAGAGATTCAGGTGAATATGGAGAGAGAGAAATCATGATATAAGTATACTCCAAATATCAAAAGATCATGAATTTGTCTAAAGACTTAAGTAAAAAAAAAATATTGAATGTGCTTTCTCACACATTCTTTATAGGGTTTGGAGTGTTAGATGGTAATTTTATACTCACTGAAAAAGTAAAAAATATTAATGCAAGAATGATAATGACTAATTATAAATTGTACATGATATGTGGCATGAGTTAGCAGGTGCTTGCGTGGCTTTGTATCTTCAAAACATCTGTCTTAGGGTAAATTCTTTGGCAAGTTTTAATAGACTAGTGTGTTTAGGCTAGTTTTTTGAAAAGGTCATATACGACGAGTTTTATACGGGTGAGTCCTCTGAGCGTGAAGGTTAGTTTTTTTTTTTTGGGACATTTAGGCCATTTAAGGCAAACTCACACACAACGCATACACAAAGACTCGAATCCAAGACCTCTTAGTTGGAAGCATAAACTCTCAACCAACAAGCCAAGGTGAGTTGTGTGAAGGTTAGTCTTTGAAAGCTTTTGACCTCTGGATGTGAAGGGTGAGTCTTTTGGGGACTGATGATTGCAAGATGGGGTCGGAGGGGTTGTATTTATCGGCCCATGAGATGTGCACTTGTTGATGAGTGACCCCGAGAGCATTGGGGGGGGGGGGGGGTCAAAAGTTGATAGTTCCACGTTAGAGCTCCCATAAAAGGTACAGCTTTCATTTTATTTATTATAGATTTTTTTTTTCATTTTAAGCCTTTAATTCAACTTCCACTCTTAAAGCTATAGAGAGAGAAAGAGTAATGGGGTAAAATATTAAAAGGGAGAGTAAGGAATGACTTTCCATTGTGAAAAGAATGATGAAAAGAGATTTTATTGTAGAGTTACATGCTATTTGATTAATTATTATTTAAAATATTTAATTATTTAAATATGATTTTATTAAAACTTTCATAATTAACTAATTATTTATTAAAAGTTGATAGTTCCACGTTAGAGCTCCCATAAAAGGTACAGCTTTCATTTTATTTATTATAGATTTTTTTTTCATTTTAAGCCTTTAATTCAACTTCCACTCTTAAAGCTATAGAGAGAGAAAGAGTAATGGGGTAAAATATTAAAAGGGAGAGTAAGGAATGACTTTCCATTGTGAAAAGAATGATGAAAAGAGATTTTATTGTAGAGTTACATGCTATTTGATTAATTATTATTTAAAATATTTAATTATTTAAATATGATTTTATTAAAACTGAAGGGTTTTGATTTTCCTCTTTTTTTGCGCAATGAAAGTGCTGTAGTCGTGCACTCATGACAGCGCATCTAACTAAATGAATATTATGTATATTCAACTCCTCTCTTCACTTCCGTACTAAAGCTAAAATTGAAAGCCTAAAGGGGCTTAAAGCAGATTGTTTTAGTGGCTTAATAGAGCATCAATTTAGCATGAGAAATCATGCTCTAATTTGTATAATTCTTTCTTTTAAAGCTATTTATTAATCCATATAAGCCACCGACAATTTTCTGGACACATGAAAAGTATTAATAGTTCGTTTTCCATTTACTCATCTCTCGCGACTCACGAGTCACGACCTCGAGAACGGCTTTCATTAGGCCCCCCGAACAAATTTCTGGCTCCGCCACTGCCCAAGAGGTTGATCTGAGTCACGACCTCGAGAACGGCTTTCATTAGGCCCCCCGAACAAAATTTTTGGCTCCGCCACTGCCCAAGAGGTTGATCTCTATCAAGAGATCGCAAATTTGACCAAAGCGAAGAGTCGTCCCATGCTCGCATATCAGAAAACTCAAAGCAAATTCTTTTGAGTGCTAAAGGGACACTCGTCTTGATAAAGTTGCTTCACAAAACTGTAAGAAAACGGTCCCAAATGAAGCTTTAATCTGGAGACTGGATTTTGGATCATCTTGAAATTAATTTTTTTTGCTTAAAATTGTTAAAATATAAGTTTGTAGGAGGTAATTGGACCTCGAAGGCAAAGCTCTTGTTGAGCTAGAAAACGTTAATTGAGTGGATAAAAAATTAATTGTCGAACTGTGAATGACCACTGCTACAAAGTATCTCACATATTTTAATCCTCAAATTATGAAGAACATTGTTAATACAACAGTTAATTATGCTTTAATTTTAATTAATGTTCATAATCTAAATAACAATCAATAATCTTATGTTTCCTTAATTATCCCAATTAATTAAATTAAATAATAGTTAAGAACCCTTCGGTTTTCCTTATCTTAAAAAGTGAAAAAAAAACCTGAGCTCATATTAGGTTGCTATACCTTCCAATAAAAACTATTTCTACTAACAAGAACAGATAAGCAAGCAGCAGAAAATACAGAAAGGAACGCAGGGCTTAAGGGGATACATGGCAGGGGCTGCCCCTTTCATAACAATTTTATAACAATAAGGTCTGCAAATGTATAACATAAAGAAGAATCAAGCCTTGTTTAGTGTAATTAAGTAGATATGCCTGATTCACCTAATACAGCATGTAAACGGGTCACAGTAAGTTATTTTGCCTTGCTGGATATGTTGTTTGAAAGCCAATCAAGGCCTTCATATAGGCCTTCACCAGTGGTAGCACAAGCGCTTTGGATATACCTGTTTGGTAAAGACAACCAACCATATTAACTTCCATTAGATAATCTTCACTGGTAAATTGCTCATTCTCTTGTTAAAATAAAGTTTCAAACAAGCCATTATACTAGCAAGTATTAGTTTACAGTATAAATATAACTGAAGAGCATGGTAGCAGTATAGCACCAAGGAATCATATATAGTTTCCATACTTTTGTGTTTTTGAAGATGTTGGAAGGTTTCAAACATTCACAAGGTGATCTTAGAAATATATTATGGTGTTAATTACAGTTGAATCAGTTCATCTTTATGATTTTTTGCAGTTACAGTTCAGTTTCTATGATGTTGGTATGTGAACAAGAGAGAAAAGAATGGCATTGTTGAATAAATGGAGTTAAGAGGTGAGTACTTGTATGAATAAATGTCTAATATGTGTGTATTAAGTATGGTGTTGGATAGTTGAGATGATCAACTGAAGTTTGTCAAGAGTTTAGAATTTAGAATTAGAGGCAAAACCATATGATAAAATATATTTTAGATTTAAAATAAAAAAATGTTCTGTAAGATAATACAACAATTGTATGAGAGAATGAGAGACAAAATTGTATGATAAAAGAATTGATAAGATAAAAGAATTTAGAATGAGAGACAAAATTGTATGATAAAATATAAAATGCTTAAAAAATTCAAATGTGAATATGATACCAGCGGCGTTGTCGAAGGGCATGTAACCCTAGCTTATCAGTAATTTCAGAAATACTCATTGCATTGGGAAGGTCTTGTTTGTTGGCAAATACTAGTAGAGTTGCTCCTTGTAATTCATCCTAAATGCAGAAAATGTCCTGTAAGCTGTAACTCGACGTGCGAAGAAGGAAACATCAATACAATTTAAAATTTTTGATACATATCATAATTGTTTGTGTGGAAAACAGCATTATCATTTCTATTTAGCATATCCATCAAAGTGTCAGACAGCGAAATGCAGTTCCTGGCACTGAAGACAACTATGTCAACTGAAATGAATACCATTCTTGGCAACAAAGTCAAGAAGGGACCACTTAGCTGAACTCTCCATTCTATGCATCTTAAGATGTTGAAAATGTAAAAAACATGGCAAATAAAAGTGATCACGTGAAATTACTCTTCTTTATGCTTTTATCAACATTGCTTTAAATTAGTAGTAACTAGCATCCATCTGACCTTCCTAACGGCTATTAATCAACAACATATGCGTTATTAATTGAAGCAACGCTATTATGAAAAGTTTTCACAATTAGTTGGATGAAAATTTAGACTAGGTAACCTCACTCAGCATTCGATGCAGCTCGTCTCTAGCTTCCAAAATTCTTTCTTTATCATTGCTGTCAACAACAAATATAAGCCCTTGGGTATTCTGAAAGTAATGTCTCCACAAAGGTCGAATCTGCACCACAGCCATGATTTAAAAATAATGAAAAAGATTGAGCTCTAGTCTTTCAACTACATTTCTTATATGGAGTAAGTAAAAGTGAATCAAATTACATGCACGCAACAGAAATTCTAATAAAAAGAAAAAAGCATCCAAAACTAGTATTTTCGGATAAGTTACCTTCCATAACAAGACACATTATACTGAAAGAATGTCGATATCAAATCGGTATCAGTAAAGATTATTTTTTAAGGTTTAGGTTAGCAGCTGTAGTTACACAGAATAGAGGCCTAGAATTTCAGTTATGCCAATTCTATAATTTAGGCATAAGTTTTCTTTCATCAAATTTTCTTCCTACGCAACATTTTAATACTTAGTATAAATATCAGATGTTGGAACTAGACTCTTTAAGGTACTTCACAAATATATAGTTAAGCAATAGATTATTTTTGGCTCTTTGCAAATCATTTAAGGAGGTACTGAAGATACTGCAATAAAATTACATGTACATTTGTAGGGTAAGTGAGAAACTTTGAATGAAAAAAGAAAAGGATGGCCTTCATATTAGATGAATTTTTTAAGTCTTCTTATTTTCTTTTCTTAAATGTCATTTTGTGCCATTTAATGGCCACATCAAGTAATAAGGTTTTAAATTTGACTAGAAGATAAAAAATGGAAAATTTTAGATCAGATTGAAATAATAAGCTAGGCTTGACTCAAATTGAACTTCTGGGCTTGGATTAAAAGGAATAATAATTTAATAATTGAAAAAATATAAAATATCACAAAATAATAGTGAACGATCAGAAAATTCCAGCATCTAAAAAATTTACACTATGAAACGAATATTTGACACATCATACTTGATAAACTTTCTGTCATGCATAAAAATCAATAATAAAATAAAGTAAGAACAATAATAAAAGTCATCCAATAGAATCAAGCCTTGTCATTAAAAGGAGACTCACCTTGAAAGTAGTCATAAACAGCTGTGCAATAAGGTTGTAAATTTGACTAGAAGATAAAAACCGATATGAAAATTGGATAATTTTAGCTCATATTAAAATAATAAGCTAGGCTTGGCTCAAATTGAACTTTCGGAACTTGATTAAATCGAGCTAGCTCAATATCAAAATAAAAAGCATATATTATAATAATAATAATAATAATATTGGATGCTAGAAAAAATCAGTCACTGTTAATGTAAAATTAACAAATGCTTTTTTTTATTTTAAATAATAATTTAATAATTGAAAATTTCTAAAATACCACAAGAAAAATAGTGAACGAGCATAAAATTTCAGCAACTGTGAAATTCATGATACTAAGACAACAACAGCATCAAGCCTTCATCCACTATTTGGGAAATACTTAATAAAATTTCAGCCATGCATGAAAACCAGTGACCAAACAAAATAAAGTAAGAATAATATTAGAAATCACCCAAAAGAACTAAGCCTTGCCAGTACAAGGAGACTCACCCAAAAAGTACCTGTGAAACACTTAAAAATAATACATATTCAACCATCACACACAAGAGTAGAAGAAAACTAAAATTCTTATTACATTTCTCCATGTTCTATAATTTTGGGAGCATCGATATTCCTATTTAGATAGCCCACAAAATAAGATATCTCATAATTTGTTAAAATTTAGTCAAATCCAACATGTTTCACTTCATCTGATCATCAAACATGGAGAATTTAAAGAAAACTAGAATTCTTATTATAATACTCAACGTTCTATAATTTTTACAAGCCTCATGGCCCTACTAATTAATAGCCTACAAAAAAACCCAAAATAATAAACTTCTCTAATTTTGTTAAGATCAAGTAAATTACTACTTTTCAATACATCTTTTATGAATTCCAACAGCATCAAATTTCCCATAGAAAACCTAAATCTTGATTGTACAGTTCAATTCTCAAATTACTTAGAGATGCAAAAACATGGTATCAGCTTTCACGAATTAAGTAATTAATGTATGAGCATAACAATGCGTGTTTTGCAAGCTAATCCCTAAATCATAACAAATAAGTTTGTCATCTAATGACAAAAGAAACTTGTTAAATCAGCCATCACTAATGCATTATCCCTCCATATAGCTCAATTTCTAGAATAAGATGAGCAAATACATCTGATAATGATGTGATACTACGAGGAGTTTGCTTAGAAATTTAAAAAGAAAAGATTAAAGCGTTGCATCTTATGAATTTAAAACTAGCACATAAAATTGAATTAGGAATTTGAAGATATCAACTTGCTTAGGCCAAAGATTCGCAATAGAGATTAACCAAGCCGATTCAATCCAAGTTCTAGGAGAATTTAATATGCAAAGTACTATAACAAAACCCAACGTTTAGCAATGAGAAGTTCACCTTGGGGCCGTATCACTCAAGAGGTAGTGGACCTTTGGCGGAGATAAAAGATCCAAGAGATGAAAGACGTTACCACTAGGGAGATGGCGCCAAAGAACTTCGTCGAAGGAAAAGTTGCCGGTTGGGATGGAAGTCGTAGATGACCGTTGAGGCTCCAAGTGTGCTTCGAAAGTCTTCGGTCGTAGATGCTTGCAAGGATTGGCACGACTCTATCCACGTACTCCTCCACGGTAGTTTCGTCTTCAAACCCTACGTCGAAGCAAGGTGACCGTAGGATGTCGACGCCTCCGTCGGCTTGGAAAACGATGCCCCACTCAAGCTCCGGGTCCGCCATGCGTCATTGAAACGGAGATGGAAGAAGTCGCCTTTGTTCCCTCTACGACTCTTGATTCAAGAGACGGGAAGAGAGGGGATGAGGGGCGGCGGAATTCCACGGGGGAGAAGGAGGCCGGCGGGTGTGGGGAGGAGCAAGATGCGAAAACCAATTAGGTTTAGTTGGTTTCTAGTGGAGAATTAATCAAAACCTGAATTAATTTCAGTTTTGATTAAGATTGGAGGGAAAATTGACTTGAATTTGAAAGTTCAAATCTAGCAATTAAGGCATTAAGTGGGATTAATGAGGGGAAATCAATGAGGAGGGGCCGGCGGTCAATAGAGGGAGGGAGGATGTTTGAAAACTTAAAACTGAAATTTGATTTCAGTTTTAAATAAATTAGGAGGGAAAATAATTTGGAGTTAATTCCCAAAATCAAGGGGAATCAATGCCTTAATGGGGCATTAATGGTTCCACCCAAGCATGGGGGCCGGCGGCACCTAGAGGGAGCAAATTGGTGTGAGAATAATTGGAAGGTTTCCAAATTGGATGCATGACGTGTAAGGATAATTAATACAAAATCCGTTTGAATTCGAATTTTGTCATGAAAGCGGAGTCAACACTTTCCTAATTTGGAAATTCCAAAATTGGCAAGATTTTGAAATTCAAATTTTGAAATTTCAAAATTTGAATTCGGGGGGAATGGGGGATGAGGTCGATGGTTGAAAGGTTCACGGACGGATGATGGTGGTGGGGTGGCCGGCGGCCAAAAGGAAGCTAAGGCCGGCGGTTGGGGAAAAAAGGAAGGGGGGATCGGATGTCGGGGATAGACCACGAGCCACGGACTCTTCCAATGACTGGTGGGTGTTGCTTTTCGCCCTCACCTTGGGCTCTCGATCTCCTCTCTAGCTTCAAGCTCTCATGCAAGACAAGAAGAAGAAGAAGCAAAGAGACAAAAACTAGATTCTCATTCAAATATTCATTAAAAATTAAAATGATACAATAGACCACTATATATAGGTCTTGACTCATGAAAAGTGAAAAGACTAAGTTGCCCTCTGGGCTACAAAGAAGCATAACTCCCCACAGGGGTAAAATGGGAAAACAGTAAATCAAACGATACAATAAAAATAAGATACATCATGTCATCAAAAGTAGAGACGCTGAATCGTGGCCGTCGATCTGCGGTTTCGCCGGCGATAAACATGTCGGTAGCGTCTGTCGATGTCCTCATCAGATAAGGTGCTGGATGTGAATTCACAAAGCAGGGATGGAAAGAGAAAATCCATGATTTGGCAGCAGGTTTCGGAAACCAATTCAAATAAAAAACATTGAAGTTTGAAATACTACCAGGGCTTTCCAAATATTTCAATTCATAAGTATTTAACTTTAATGCATTGCATAGCTTTATATAGTCACTTATTTCTTGCAATTAGATTCTAAAAGATCCTTGTAGGAAGCCCTTGAGATGGCGAAATTTTTAAAAGGATGAGCTTTTACATAGGAATTAGGAGAAGGAATGCAATCTAAATAAAATTTAAAAAGGATAAAAAATGCAAAGCAGTAGTGCGTTTTTCACAAAACGTGAATCAGAACTTCGTTTTCACAAAAACGTTTTAAATAGAAAATGTGACATACTTAAAACCCTTTCAGCTTTTATATTTTGCTGTTTTCTATTATTATAAAGCATATTAGATATTAAATAAATTTAACTAAAAAAATTAATATTAGATATATTATTAAATAAATTTAATATTAGATGTTATTAAATATATCAAATGTGATATTAAATTAAATATTATTAAATTATATCAATTTTAATATTAAACTAAATATTATATGATTATATCAAATTTAATAATATTTACAAGCATATTAATTAATAAAGTATATTAAATATAAATTTTATAATTATGATTAATAAATGTATTTTAAGTTAATTTTATATTTAAGTTAATTTAAATTACATCGTTTAAAATAAATATCCAAGCTCACCTACACATGCTCTCAAGAATGTTTAAAGGGCTTTTTTTGTGTTGATTTTTTTTTTTGCAAATATTATATTTCCTGAATTTTGATTTACTATATTTTTCAACATTTGATTTATTGTATTTTTCAACATTTGATTTACTTTATTAATATTTAGTTTAATATTAAAATTGATATGATTTAATAATATTTAATTTAATATCACATTTGATATATTTAATAATATCTAATATTAAATTTATTTGATAATATATCTCATATTAAATTTATTTAGTTAAGTTTATTTAATATCTAATATACTTTATAATATTAGAAAACGGCAAAATGTAAAAGCTGAAAGGGTTTTAAGTAAAAAACGCATATCTAGATCACGTTTTCTATTAAAACACAATTAATATTTGTGTTTTTCATGAAAACAAAGTTCTAATTCACGTTTTGTGAAAAACGCACTACTGCTTTGCGTTTTTTATCCATTTTAAATTTTATTTAGATTGTGTTCCTTCCCGTACATCCTACGTAAAAGCTGATCCTTTTAAAAATTTAGCCCCTTGAGATTTAGAAGTACAATACAATACCTTATCATCTAGTTTGAATTCCACTAGCATCTCATTTATATTGATAGTAGACTTATAATTGGCACGATCAATAATTAATTTGCCACAAATTTCTTCATACAAATAAGACAAATCATATAAATCAAACAAATGATATGAAATAAGTATTGTAAATACTACAATTAATATGCGTACAAAGGGATGTTTAAAATAACATAGTCTAGTTCCATATGATGGGATGATAAGGAAATTAGAAAACCAGGGCACCATAAATATGCAATGCATACATGAAAGAACAATCTCCTTGAAGAAAGCTGCCCAAAATGGCTAAAATATTAGTGAGGATGATTTACACACTTTCAGATTCATTCAGAATCCAAATAGATAAAATTTAAGAGTTCAAGCTTTTGTTTAGGCACTCATCATTACTAAATTTATTGAAATAATCATGCAATTTCACTTGCTCATTAAGATTTTGTTTATGTATTTGTGAGATAGCAAACCAAGAATAACAAATAAAATTGATCAGAGTTTGAAAAAGATAATTAAGTTAGAGATTACATAAGAGTCGAATCAATTTTTTTAATAGCTTTGTCATTTTCAATAGACAAGATTTTGTTTATGTATTTGTGAATCAAGAAACCAATAATACAAAATACAATCAATTTCAATTTGATTGGCTGAGATAATTTAGTTAGAAACTAAATCAAGAGTTTAATCGACTTGTTTAATAAATTTATCATTTTCAATAGACAAACTTTGTTCATTTTCACCTATAAAAATCATTTTATCAATTTGATTAATTACTCTCCAACTACAACTAGCATAATTTGTTCAACTTCACATTCAGGAGTAAACTAATTTTCACATAGAAGCTCGAATTCACAATCAAAATTAGATTCACATTCTCTTGACGGTTCACTTACGATATTACATTCAAGTTTACCTTCAAATTCAATTTTTATTTACAACATTGACAAAAAAATTAATCTCAAATTTAACCTCCAATTCTCGCTAACATTCAATAGCAGGCATAATTTTGACTCTTCAAGTAAAAGTCTATATTTATATTCATGGATTTCTAAGAAAATTAAGGTTCATAATTGAGAATAGACTTCACTTTTATTAGGAGTCTAGACTCACAATCAAGTTCAGATTTAGGTTCTAAGTTAGGTTCATATACAATTAATTGAATAATTAATATGAATTGCAAGTTCAATTTCTAACAGAGATTTAGATTCATACCCAAAATCAATTTTCAATTAACTTGTCAACTCTTGCTCATATGTAAATTCAATAATATATGCTCATGTAGTCATGTAGATTCTACAACATCAAAATAATCTAATTCCAACTGTGTCTTCGTCTAATTCATCTTTAAAAGGGCATAACTACAATCTCTTCAATAATATTGAATTTAGACGTGCATTATTTTTGGATCAGGGTATTCTTGACAGGTTTAAGAGGAGAATATAATTATCTCTCTTTAGAAATTTAATTACAGATTTCATAATATGCCTCAATACTCAAAGATATGGTTAAGGACTCACTTAGATTTCTTAATAAATTCTAGCAAATAAAATCAAAATCTCAAGTCTAAGAAAATTAATAAACACGTAATATTAACATGATGTTTAAAGTTTAAACACAAGATGTATAAACTTATCATAAGATGCAGACATAATAGAGTAATTTTGTCAGAAACACTGATTATTTATTTGGTCCAAATATTCTTAATCTGATATGTGTTGTTCCTTAAGTTATGTATATTAGATTATTTTAATTTTATTTTGCTTGCAACACTACGCCGATAAATTTGAGTATATTAAACTAACCAAATTTCAACAATTCTAATCTCTAGTCTCTACATAGTCAAATAAATGGTATTCTTCAAAGAGGTAATTCTAATTTATTGATCTATTCTAGAAACATCTCTAGGCAATACCTCCTATCAAATGTAAGCATTTAATTTTGATCCTCACGTTAGTTACATTGTATTTATTTAGAACCAAGACTTATCCAATTTAGTTTAAAAAGCATCATTTGTTTTTTAAAACCTAATATTATGCCCTGCTTTAGTTGGCGATGATGCTATTATAAGTTTTGAAATCAATTTGGCATAGGATGATTATTAATTGATGGTTATTAATACAAAATATGATGAAAAAAACAATATTAAAAAGCCACAATATGTAGGTAACCAAATCTTAACTATAGAAAAATTCAATCACTTCTAATGTATAATAAAGAATGATGTTGCTTTTATTCTAAAAAATAATTTGACAGTCATCAAAATCTCAAATTCCAAAAAAAAAAAAGTGAACAAACATAAAATTTTAACAACAATCATACACTATGAAAAGGAAACCCAACACGTATACACCTCAAAATTTCAATTACACGCAAAAATCAATGAATAAATAAATTAAAACAAGAAAAAGATATAAATCACCCAAAAGAAAAACCAGGCCTTGCATTGATGTAAGGAGACTCGCCCTTGAAAGTAGTAGTCAACACCTACAAAGCACTCTGAGGAACACATTCCCAACAAACACACACAATTATTAAAGGAAACTAGAAAAGTTATTATAATACTCAATATTCTATGATTTTCATATATATCATGAGTTCTATTTATACCACAAATGACACAAATGACCCAAAATAAGGAAAAAATTTGTAATCTAATAAGATTTAATCAAATACAATAGGTTGCAATTCATCCTCCATGAATTCCAACACCAGCAAATATCCCATACAAAGTCCAAATTTTGATTTGCAAGTCCAATATACAATTTAAATCAAGACATGCTGAAATAAGCAAGTAAACAATGTTGAAATAGGGAGCGGGAGCTGATGCAACAAAAAAACAAAAAAATAAAGCTGCGAATGGTCAGAAACAAACGAGTAGTGTTAAATCCTAGCCGTCCCTTGACATTTTGATCCCACGGCTAGGATGGGAACCTGTGGGAGGCTCACCTGTTAAATCTCATCCATCCCTTGGCATTTTGATCCCCACGGTTAGGATAAGAATCCGTGGGAGGCTCACATGGATCGCGCTGATATCTTTCCATATTTAGTTGACTAATTTAGGAAGGATTGCATTAGAGCAATTATGCATGATTTTATAATTATTTGTTTTTTATTAAGATATCTTGTATAGATCTATAAATAGGGTTAGTTTTATGCAATAAACTTAAGTCTTTTCCCTCTCTAATTCCATGAATTTAACATGGTATCAAAGTCTTCATTGCCATTGCCGGAATTTTGAGTTTTTGTACTATCGTGCCTTCATTGCCAGCCTTCCCTTGTTGTTATCCTATCTATAACCAACGCAACCTTCATTGCTGCCCTGCTTGATATAGCCTTCATAGCTACCATTTGCCGCCGTAATGTCTGAAGCAAATTCCTCCCGAAGCTTTGACCAAATGGAAAACTCTATGATGCATCAAGGAAGATGAGATCTCCCAAATATGCAACATTTCTATCGCTTAAATGGGAAAAATTACTTGAAGTGGTCTCAATTTGTGAAGACCTACTTTAAATGGAAAGAAAAGTTGAATCACCTATTTGGGGTAGGACCAAAAGAAGGAGATCCTAATTTTTGGGCATGAGATGAAGCAGACTCATGATTATGTCATGATTGTGGAATTCAATGGCTTCAGAAATTAGTGATACTTTTATGTTCCTATTTACTGCAAAGGACATATGGGATGCCGCCAGACAAACCTTCTTAAAGGCACAAGATGCTGCCCAGATCTTTGAAATTAAGGTCGAGGTGGGAAGCACAAAACAAGAAAGCAAAACTATAATGGAATATGCCACTCTCCTTAAAAACTTGTGGCAAGAACTTGATTACTACGAATATATAGAGACCAAGAGTCCAGAAGATGCTACTATCATGAAAACTTTTATTGAGAAAGATAGAGTATATGACTTTCTTGTAGGATTAAACACAAATTTTGATCAGATTAGAGCTCAGATCCTTGGTAAAGAGAAGCATTCCTAATTAAACGAGACCATTTCTCTCATTCATGCTAAGGAAAGCCGACGAGGGGTAATGATAGAGTCAAATGTAATTGAAGGTTCAACAATGGTGTCAACTAAAGAGGCACCATGAAAGAAAAAAGGTAAGGATTCCTCAAAACCTAAAGACAAAGATTCTCTTTGATCATCAAGACACACAAAGAAGACATATTGGAAGATACATGGAAAGCCCCCAAGTAAGGAGTGGAATCAAAGAAGTGGTCAAAATGGCACATCATAAGCCAACACTATAACAAATCAGACTAACCCAAAAAAGCAGTCCAGCTTCAGAGATCTCAATAAAGAAGATATTAATAAACTAAAACAACTTCTGGTATCCCTTGAAAAATCACCTGCATCTTCTTCTCTTGCACTTTAGGTAAGTTTTTTATATCTATTGGATTAAGTGTCTTTAAAAATCATTTGAAAGGATTATGGATCTTTGACACAGGAGCCACATACCACATGACACACTCAATTACCCACTTCATCAATTATACTCTTTGCCCAAGTGATAAGAAAATCATCACTGCTAATGGTTCACTTACCATTATAGCAGGCCAAGGAGACAAACCCTTATCTCCCTCCCTCACTCTAAAAAATGTGCTCCATGCATCTCAATTATCAACAACCCTAATCTCCATACACAAACTAATCAATAATCATAATTGTCAAGTCTTATTTAACCATACTTGTTTATTTCAAGAACAGAGATCGGGGAGGAAGATTGGACTTGCTACGGAGACAGATGGACCGTACTACTTGGAATAGCTGAACAAATCTAATATTATAAATAATGGATATTCTATGTTATCCCTATTCAATAAAAAATCTATTGTTTAGCTTCACCATTTTAGATTAGGACATCCAACTTTTGATGTCTTTAAGAAATATGTACCCAAAACTTTTTTATAAATAAAAAAATGAATATTTCATTGTGAAACTTATGAGTTAGCCAAGCATAAACGAGTTTATTTTCCAAACAAATATGAGAGATGTAATACTCCATTTTACCTTATTCATAGTGATATTTAGGGACCCTAACATCTCAGGAGCCCGATAGTTTGTATCCTTCATTGATGACTGCACTCGAGTCTCTTGGATATTTCTCCTTAAAAATAAATCCTCTCCATTTTTCATACCATGATCCAAAATCAATTTGGGATAAAAATAAAAAAATTTGGTTCAGACAATGCTAAAGATTACTTTAACTAAACTCTATCCTCCTCCTTTCAAAAAGAATGTAGCATTCATGAGTCTTCTTGCATTCACACCCCACAAAAAAAGGAGTTAAAGAAAGAAAAATGGTCACATTCTAGCCTCCACCCATGCAATTTTATTCCACAACAATGTACCAAAATCCTACAGGGGTGAACTCTTTTGACTGCCACATATCTCATAAATTGACTACCTTCCAAAACCTATGGACTAAAAACACCAATGGATATTCTATCCTCTTTTTACCTCGAATTTCGAACCCATAATAACCTTACACCCAAAATCTTTAGGTGCACTACCTATGTTCACATTCATGGTCAAAAGAAAAATTAGATCCAATAGTACTCAAATGTATCTTTATTGAATATTCATCCACCCAAAAAGGTTGTAAGTGTTATCATCCCTCCACCAAAAAAACTCTGGCATATGTTGACGTTACCTTTGATGAACAAAAACCCTATTTCACCAAACATCATCTTCAGGGGGAGATTGAAATTGAGGAAGATGAGAAAAGTGAGCTTGCCCCTCTTGACCACCTAGATCCACCTCAAATCAATCCACTGAAACCTAAAATCAAAATCAAGAAAACTGAGGACAAAGCTATTATGGATAACAAGAGGTTTAGAAACCTAAATCAAAGTCAGGGAAACTGAGAACAAAGCTATTATGGATAACATGAGGTTTGGATAAGTGTATTCCAGATGTACAAATTCAAATTATGCTCTAGAGCATATCCAAGAATCGGAAACGTCTCCTGAAATTGAGGTAAACACAAATTCACTAAAAAAAAATCTCCCTTGTACACTAACCAATTTTGTATTCTTCCATAACTTCTCACGTTCACAAAAAAATTTCTAGTTACACTAAATGATATTCATATTCCTAATGATATTTCTGAGGCCTTATCTAATGAAAATTGGAAAAGTGTGATGAAAGATGAAATGCAAGCCCTAGAGAATAACAATACATTGGAGATCACCGACCTACCAATATAAAAAGAATCATTCGGCTACAAATGGGTGTTCTATGTGAAATACAAAGCTGATGGTACATTGGAAAGGTATAAGACAAGAGTGGTGGCAAAAAGTTACACTCAAAAGTATGACATTGACTACCAGGAAACTTTTGCACTGGTGGCCAAGATGAACATCGTGAGGATCCTGCTCTCACAAGCAGCTAATTACAACTGGCATCTGGAATAGCTAGATGTAAAAAATGCATTCCTACACGGGGACTTCAAGGAAGTAATGTTTATGGAGATTCCACTATGATTCAAGTTGAAAAAGGCTCTATATGGACTATGGTAGTCACCTAGAGCTCAAGATGAGCTAACTTGGAATTCAACCAGCTGATTCAAAAACTTGCGGTAATGAACATTTTCCTTTTGTCATGATAATATTAAGAAAATACTTAAAATCTTATAAACATTTCATACTACAGGATCATCATCACATACATGTTTTTTCCAAAATAACTAGAACAGCGTCAATATACATGATTTGCATATCCAATAAGCATAATTTTCATATTTGCATTATATATATTGTGATGAACTAGGAATGTCATGACAAAAGGAAAATAAATAGAGATTGAACCAATTTTTGAAATAAATAAATAAATCTATTTTGACTTGAATTGAGATCAGATCGAGCCAACCTATAGCTAGGCCTAGATTGTCTTGAGATTAGATCAAATGGCGTAAGCTAAACCTGACTTGGAATTGGATGAGCTTGAAACTATAAAGGTAAGCACAGTGGTGAAAAAATGATAGCTCAAATGAAAGAACTCAAATTCTAATTGTTTATACCTTCTTCCGAGCCAAACATATTTTACATATGTGCATCATGCTAAAATAAAATGGTTTGATTTACCAATCTCAGAAGAAACAATAAAACGGGAAAACTTAAATACAGCACCTTATCTTGACCCCCTACATCCCACACTGTGAAGCTAACATTCTTGTAATCCACAGTCTCCACATTAAAACCTGCCCAAAAAAACAGACATGAGAGGCATGTCACCAATCATTGTGAACTATTAAGATTAGGTCAATTTAAAGAAAGTAAACGTAAAAGATGGATACTCAAATAAACAAAAATCTAAGAATCTGAACATTATCTTGTATAAAATATTGTCAAAATATAGCAAAAATCTTGGAATCTCTACATCAAAATTCTTTGAACTATAGTCAACATAAGGAAACCATATCCTATTTATGCTGTAATAATAGGCCCCGTGTTTAAAGGATAAGATTTTACTGAATTCTTGAGAGTAATATCTGCAAGTGACTTTAGTGTAATATTACTAGTTTGCATGCTCCTAAGTTATTTTCAAAAAGCGTGTTTCCTCAAACTCAAATTGTTAGGAAACTCCATACAATGAATCACAGTACAACATATGTAACTTAATAGCATCAGTTGAGCCACAGAACACAAATTTTGCAATAAAAAAACAAGATATCATATGATATAAACTTTCTGACAGAAAGAACAAGCATATGTGCACCTAAAACGTGGCTTCTGGAGACAAAATAAAGCAGTTTAAGATTATTATTTTCTTTAAACAATTTGAAAACATGTCCAAGCGGTTACAAAACATAAATTTTACAAATGCAATCTATGGTGCATATCTCATTCATCCATTCATTTATCCAAAGAACTGGAAAACCTAGACAAGTTCATATCTTAAGTATAAAAAATAAGAGAGACACACAAATATCAAGTATTGGAACTGTCAAAGCGTCCAGAGATTCCAAAATAGTGTACAAAGAGTGGAAAGCTTGGTGGGATAAAAAACTAGAGGCGAACTATGTCAAGGATAGTCATGGGTAACAACTAAAATATGTAAACTTTAAACACACTTGTAAAAATTAAGGTATGGCGATGAGTGTCTGCAATATATGGTGACGAGTGCGCACAAACAAATAAACTCAAGAGGAATCTTCTCTCTTTATTGCTCTGCTATTTATACCAACACTCACCCATGACACCATTAACCTTAATAATAGGATAGAAAACTAGGGATCCATGAGCCTATTCAAGGACCAGTAAAACTTATTCAAGGATCAAAATATTGAATGTTTATCTGGTTCCTAATTAGCTTGATCCTTGAATCAACACAAAATAATAAATAAAGTATGAGTTTTCAATAGATGAATATTAGATGCGCCAAAACTACTTGCCTGCATGAAGTTGCACCTAATACGCATCAGAAGTGGGATTTGTTGTGTTTTATTTCCCTTAAATCAACTTCCTGTTCTCTAAGAACTACAGTTTCAGAGACCTGTGGACTCACCTATGGTTGGGATGGTGGTGATAACCTCTCCAAGCTTGAGCTTATAGAGGATAGTTGTCTTGCCGGCTGCATCGAGACCCACCATCAGAATACGCATCTCCCTCCTTGCAAACATCATCTTGACAAGCCTAGAAAGTGCCAAACCCATGGCTACCTGCACACAGGAACAAGATAGCAATGCCGATTTACAAGAGAACAAGAAATGCTTGATTGTTGGTTTTCTTCCTATGTTTGCTATAGCCTTTTTACAGGCAAAAAAGCATAGGATTCAGACGGAGAGAATAAGGTGCAAAGGTCCTTTGAGCCTCCTTTATTCTTTATTCTTCTTCAATGTGGATGTCATTCTCCATCACTGGCTAGTGTCTGTTGTAAAATATAAAACTTGTGCTTTTCACGCCAACCATAACTTCTTAGAAATCCATGCAGTTAGTTACTTATCTCTTACCCTTTCCAAATGACTAGGTATCCTATCAAAATGATTGTTCGGAGTTCTAGCATACCACACTTTTTTTAGGTCCAAGAAGGCTATCGGCATATAAGGGGGTATTAGTAAACAATCCTTTTAAAATAAATAATCAAAATGATCCCTCAAAATTTTTTTTAAGATCCACTTGAATCTTAGACTTATCAAATATTCATTTTAGTTCCTCAACTCATTAAATCTAAACCAAATTATTCCTGCCATCAATTCTGTCATTTCTTTAGACATAAATTGGTAGAAGGAAGCTTTTCATAAGAGCAATTCGCACATCTTAGAGCAGATCTCACTACTTAATATCAGCTGAAACTAACGAACTAACCATAAAAATTTCAAAAACACCCTCATGAAAAGCTATCCTCCGTCAACGACAAAGTTGAATGTACGAAATAATTAGTACAAATTTGCTGAGTTGATAGACCACATTGAACACTTGAAAAAATATAAATTAAAATGCACACAACTAAAAACTTTAGGGGCTATGTTGGTTATTTATTCAAGCTTTTTAAATTCTACAAAATCAAATGGCTTGCAAATGGAAACCAAATTATGAAAATACAATTTTATTATTGCAACATGCTAGTTTTACTTCGCATCAATCAATAAAAGCAAAACTAGGGCATGCATACAACAACCAGTTGACATGCTCCTCACCATCATTTGCACCTTGGAAGCAACGAACCACTCCTTCGCTGGTAAAAATGGCAATTGTGCTTTGATGTTAAGGAATCCAATCAGATTGAACCCAATAGGGCATTCGATTATTTTATCAATAGATAAAGCTGGGCTAACAAGTGGTCGACAAGGACGACCATAAGTTTTCTAAAGAAAAGCTTCAAGAAAGTACCCTTAAGGTGTTTGTTAAGGGACACATAGGGGATCTACTCTAGGTGTTGTACGAGGAGATTAAAGATGGTCAGATAATCCTATTGCAAATATATTATGTAATTTATCCCACAAAAAAAAAAAAAAAAACCAGCATTATAAACTCATAAAATTTGGAATTTTCTAACAATGTCAATCTTATAGCATGCTCAAATTAATTTGAAAATCTTTTGCATAAAATAATAGGTAAACTTCATAATATGTCGGATTTAATATGCACAATAGGGTTGGGGGGGAAATAGGGTAATCAACAGTAGCAAGCAATATAAGATTTCTACATGAATATTAAAACATAACAAGGTAAATTGCCTCTAGAATAAGATTTAGCTTAAGTTCAAAATAGATCAAACCATAAAGCAAAATACAAATGAAGCTCCACAATTATGTATTGATCCAAATTGAACTCCACTCTATGAACTTCTGTTATGATCATCCTGCTCTCCTCAACAAAAGTCTAATCTTGATCTAATCCTTAGAGAATCATCAAGATCTTGTCACCATTTTTTTTCAAGCCATTTGAGTTAGAAGGAATTGAAGTAATTTTTTGTGTGGAGTGAGGGATAAAGTTTTATAGTTTATTAAAGGTTAAAAGGGGTTCTTCCAATGACAGATTAATAGAAAGTTGGTAGACCTCTAGTGGGATAGTTTTCCAGAGAGATTGGTGGGTGAGAATGGTGAAGATATGGCATCAAGGGGGAGGGGGTTATACTTAGAGTTTCAAGGTCAACCATTTATAAAGTTTTGAATCTAATAACAAAATTGTTTTTTTTTTTAATCTCGATGCATGTCATTTATCTCGATCAATTCTTAATTGATTTTGATTTAATTGCTTCTTCCTGGACTCAACCCTTACTTCTTACTAGGATTAATTAGGAACTGTAGAGAGAAGCAAATAAAAAGATGAGTGGCGAAGGATATCAACCAGAGAGATGATGTTGGGGGAAAGTTGCAATATTAGAGAGAGAATATCAAGAAATGAGATAGAACTAAGGGGAAAAAGAGGGATTTGCGTTTAATAGATTGTTGCAAGCAAATTCAAATTTTAGACAGGAGCCATAAGAAAATTTTCAAGATGATATCACATTCATTGTTGCAGCTGCCAAATCTTGCTCATAAAGTCAAATATACAATATTCAAGAGCTATAAGAAAAATTATTAAAAAAAGTCTAAGCATAAAGATTTGCCAAATGCATTATCGTCTTCATCTAAATTTCCCAACTAGAATAAAAAAAATGAATCATCAATCCTTCAATGCACTTTTTTGGCCTCCACGTACTCCTCATAAGAATCCACATTTTTTTTAGTGGTTTCTATGCATTGATAGAAAACACCAACCCCCCCCCCCCCAAAAAAAGAAAAAACAACATGGCTGCATATTTACATGCTTTAATGTCTAAAAAAAAGGAAAAGTAGAGCAGTAAAAATAATTCAACATTAAAGAAAAATTTATAACATGAAGACCTTTTGCTAAAACATTATCTAAGTCGCCAAGGTCTCAGTACCCTACTGGTCATGCAATGATCTTCCACTCAATAATTTTGGGGTTAGACCACTTCAATGTCCAGTTGTGCCAATGAGAATCGTCTTTTCTTAGGTTAGACTTTGATCGAACCCAGGCCCCATCAATTAAATAAATAACATATTGTTTATCATTAAAATTATTCCATTAGAAAATATTGCCATGCTTATATTACATATGTTAATTTTTTATTATTATGCTTTAGAGGACAGCATGATTTGAGTCCGAAAATCAAGCCTAAAATGGTGTGTAACCCTACCCAAGCAATATGATGTGAAACTACTAGGAGTTATGTAGAAATTAAAGAGAAACGACTAAAGTATTGCTCGTTACGAATTTAAAACTTGCACATAAAATTTGAGTTAGGAATTTAAAATTATTAACTTGCTTAGGCCAAAGAGATGCACTTGAGATTAACCAAAACAGTTCATTCAAAATCCAAGGGGAATTAAATGCAAAGTACAAATAACAAAAATCCAACGTTTAACAATGAGAATTTCACCTCGAGGCCGTCTCACTCAAGGATTGGTAGGCTTTTGGCGGAGGTAGAAGATCCAAGCGATGAAGGATGTTACCACTAGAGAAAGGGCGCCGAAGAACTTCGTCGGAGGAAAAGTAGCCGGTGGGGAGGGATGTCGTAGGTGTCCGTCGAGGCTCCAAGTGTGCTTTGAAAATTGTCGGTCGTAGATGCTTGCAAGGATCGGGACGACTCTCTCTAAGTACTCTTCCACGGTGGTTTCGTCTTCAAATCCTACGTCAAAGCACGGAGACCGTAGGATGTTGATGCTCCCGTCAGCGTTGAACACAAGACCCCACTCAAGCTCCGGGTCCGCCATGCATGCTTGATGTTGGCAAATCTTTCAAAGAGACGAACTTTGAGTGATGACGAAGGAGGAACCTTACGCCCAAAGAAGGGAGGATGGGGTATGAGAGGCCGGCGGGATCTCCAAGGGGAAGGGGCGGCAGGTTCCAACAATGAGGGGCTAGGGCTTGGGGAAATTAATCCTATTCAAATCCTCCCTAAATCTGAAATAAATTTCAGATCTAAGCGTATTTGGAGGGAATAATTTGAAGAGGATTTCAAAATTCAAATGCAATTAAGGGGAATTAATGAGCCCTTAATGGAGCCTCTTAATAGAGGGTGGCCGGCGGCTTATAGAGAGGGGAGGGAGAGTTTAAACAAAAGAAAACTGAAATTGATTTCAGTTTGGGAGGAAATTAGGAGGGAAAAAGGTTTGAAATTTGTTTCAAATTGAGGTGTCATTAATGCCTTAATGGAGGCATCAATGTGGCTCCTCCAATGGTGAGGCCGGCGGCATGCTAAGAGGAGAGAGGGGGGGAAACAAAGTGAATTGGTTTCCAATTTTGGAGCGATGACGTGGAAATAAAATTATAACGATTCCAATTTAATTTAATTTGAATTTGGAATTCGTCATGAAAACTTTCCTAAATTGGAGATCCAAATTAGGAAAGAATTTGAAATTTGAAAAGTCAAATTTCGAAATTGAAACTAGTGGAAGGAGGGATTGGATGGATGGGAGGCTTCGCCAACAAGTGACCGGCCGTGGCCTTTGGAGTTGGCCGGTGGCGGGCTCCTCTAGAGGCGGCGGCACAGAGGCTTGGGAGAAAGATTTGGGGGTGGTAGTGGAAGAAATTGGATGAGATACGATCGCGAGGATAGAAGAATTAACCACAAATCGAGGACTCTTCCAACGATTGATGGGTTTTGCGGTTTGCTCCTCCTAGCTATCTCCCTTCCCTAGCCCTCATGCAAGAAGAAGACAAGACAAGTAGCAAATTTTCATTCAAACATTCATTAAGCTCAAAATGATACAAGAGACCACTATATATAGGTCTCAACTCATACAAAGCGAAAGTACTAAATTGCCCTCTGGGCTACAATGATAAAATAACTCCCCACAGGGGTAAAATGGGAAAAACAGTAAATAAAACAAGACAAGAATAAAATACATCATGACATCAAAATCAAAAGTAAAGGCGCTGGATCGTGGCCGTCGATCTGCGGTTTCGCCGGCGATAAACATGTCGGTAGCGTCTGTCGATGTCCTCATCATTCTCCCCAGGTGGGAGAAAACTCGACCCTGTCGAGTGAGTGTCTCTAGAGCTCTCGTACCACTCTAGAAGGTCTGGGTCTAGACTCTGCAGCTCCTCTTGGTCAACCCACGTATCCTCCGTCGCCGGGGTCCCTTTCCAGTGAACTAAGTACCTTCGACGTCCGCCTCCTTTCGTAGTAATGATCTCATCATCTAATATGGATTCAACTATCTCCGCATTGGGTAAGGGGGGTAAATTTGGGAGTGGAGAAAGGTTGGGGATCTCACCAGGTATGGTCACACAAGGCTCATTTGTAAGTGGATTGTATGGGTTAAATTCTAGTCCCTCGAAGGTTACTAAATCTTCTATGTTAAATGTGGGGTTAATGTTGAAACCTTCGGGAAGGTTTAGTACGTAAGCATTGTCATTCACCTTTGAAATTATCTTGAACGGTTCGGCGCTTCTCGCATGCAGCTTCTTTGCGGATCCAGGAGGAAAACGCTCCGGACGGATCCGAACCATCACAAAGTCTCCAATTAAATCCTTTAGCCCTTCTTTTATGATCAGCCATAAATTTATAATTTGCATTACTTTGCTCAATTTTCTTTTTAATTTCTTTATGTAACTCCTGTAGATGCGATGCATATGATGATGCTGACTCAGATGTTCTAACTCTAGTGCTCATGGGAATCAAGTCAATGGGTTGGTTGGGGAGGTACCCGTACACTATTTCAGCAGGGCTAAGACCAGTAGTTCGGTTCACAGAGTTGTTGTAGGCAAATTCAGCTATAGGCAACTTAGAGTCCCAGTCCTTAATGTTTTCTCCAACCAAGGTCCTTAATAGATTTCCTAAACTCCTATTCACTACTTCCGTTTGACCGTCTGTTTGGGGGTGAAAGGCAGTAGAGAATTGCAGTTTGGTCCCCATTTTATGCCATAAGGTCTTCCAAAAATAACTGGTAAATTTTACATCTCGGTCCGAAACTATGGTTTTAGGCAGCCCGTGAAGTCTCACAATTTCATCAAAGTACAGTTTGGATACTCTAGAGGCGTCGAAAGTCTTGGAGCAATGGAGAAAATGGGCCATCTTAGAAAACCTATCTGCAACTACACAGACTGAGTCATGTTTCCTAACGGTCTTGGGTAGCCCTAAAACAAAGTCCATGCTGACGTCCTGCCAAGGTTGGTTAGGCACGGGGAGGGGTGTGTAAAGGCCGGTGTTTTGTTTCCGTTGTTTGGCCAGCTGACAGGTGTGACACCGCCTTACTAATCTGCTAACGTCCTTCTTAAGACTTGGCCAGTAAAAACGATTCTCAACCGCTGCAATGGTCTTGGCTTGACCAAAGTGACACGCTAAACCTCCAGCATGTAATTCCCACACAAGAAATTCTCGAAGTGAAGTTGTGGGAATGCAAAGTTTTTGAGCCTTAAACAGGTACCCATCGTCCAGTATAAAATCTCCTATGATACGCTCGTCTCCAGTTGTTAGCTTAGAGTAGGTTCCTCCGAAATCGGGGCAGTCAGAATAGTTTTCTTTAATTTGCTCGAAACCAATCACTTCTGTTCTCATCTCACGCGTAACCATCATTCTACGACTTAGTGCATCGGCAGCCTTGTTTTCAGAACCTGCTTTGTGCCTAATGGTGTAAGTGTACTCTTGTAGGAATTCAACCCATCTTCCGTGTCGGGCATTCAGTTTCTTCTGTGAGTTGATATATCGTAAAGCTTCATGGTCAGAAAAGATAACGAATTCTTGGGGAAGCAGGTAATGTCTCCAATACCAGAGGGTTGAATTATGGCGTAGAATTCCTTATCGTAGGTGGAGTATCGTTGCCTGATGTCATTTAATTTCTCACTGAAGTAGGCAACCGGGTGTCCTTCTTGGGATAATACTCCTCCTATTCCTATGCCAGATGCGTCGCAGGTTACTTCAAAGACTTTCGAAAAGTCGGGTAGACGCATGCTGGTGCTTCAACCATTTTCCTTTTTATTTCCTCAAAAGCCTTGGTGGCTGACGTCGTCCAGACAAATTCTCCCTTCTTTAAACAATCAGTTATGGGACCCACTATGGTGCTAAAATTTCTGATAAACCTCCTATAAAATGTGGCCAATCCGTGAAAACTCCTGACATCTCTAATATTCTTGGTATAGGCCATTCGTTGATTGCTCGCACCTTTTCGGGGTCAGCAAATATGCCGTGGGAAGAAATTATAAACCCAAGAAAAGTTACTTGATTCATGAGGAAAGTGCATTTCTTAGGGTTGGCATACATTTGTTCTTTCTTCAAAATTTCACAGACTTGTTGTAGGTGATTCAAATGTTGTTCCACCGAACGACTGTAGATCAGAATGTCATCGAAGTATACTACAACAAATTTCCCAAGCAAAGGCTTAAGGATCTGAGTCATTACTCTCATGAAAGTGCTAGGCGCGTTACTCAATCCAAAAGGCATTACTGTCCATTCGTACAACCCATCTTTGGTTTTGAACGCGGTCTTCCATGCATCCCCCGGGCGGATCCTAATTTGGTGGTAGCCACTTTTGAGGTCAATCTTTGAGAAAAGTGTGGCCCCTGTCATCATGTCTAGCATGTCATCAAGGCGAGGGATTGGGAAACGATACTTGACCGTGATCTTGTTGATAGCACGGCTATCAACGCACATTCTCCACGACCCATCCTTCTTAGGGGTAAGAAGGGCTGGGACAGCACACGGGCTAAGACTTTCCTTAATGAACCCGCGTTGTAAAAGTTCATCCACTTGTTTCTTGAGCTCAGCATGCTCAGCAGGGTTCATTCGGTAGTGAGGCAGGTTAGGTAAAGAGGCCCCAGGGACTAAGTCAATAGCATGTTGGATGTCCCTTAGGGGTGGCAGTTGGTATGGCAAATCCTCAGGGAAGACATCAGAAAAAGTTTCTAAAAGGGGTTTTACCTCTTCAGGGATTGGTTCTTCTTGATCTGCACTTACTTCCCGGGCTACTAACGCGTACAGGGGGGCTCCTGATTCGAGTTCCATACCTAAGTCTTTAGCAGTCAAAAGGTTCAAGCCCGTATTGGGTTTCAGGGAGTTGGGTTTAACTTCTTCCTTGGTAGACTTAGGTTGGGTGGGTAGTAGTTTGATTTTCTTGCCCTCGTGTTCAAATACACAAGTATTTGATCGTCCAAAAATGTGTACGTCGTTGTCGAACAACCAGGGGCGGCCAAGGATGATTTGACCCACATCCATAGTCAAAACATCACACCAGATTTTCTCCTTGTACCCAACAAATTCGATAGGAACAAGGCTCCTATCTTTTACTTCCAAGGTGGTCGAGTTTATCCAGGCAACTTTGTAGGGATTCGGGTGTGGTGTGGTTCTCAGTTGCAGCTTCGAGATCATAGCAGAAGATACAGCGTTAATACAACTTCCACTGTCGATTATAACCTTACAATTTTTGTCTCCTATTTTCGTGAAAGTGTAGAAGATCGAGGTCCTTCGCCAGTCGGCGCTAGGTTTGGGTTGGGAAAAGGCACACCTAACAACCTGCAGATCTAAGTGGTTCATCTTTTGGAGGCAGTGAACAACAGCAGTATCTTCCTCGTCGAAAAACTCATCGTCGTCTATATGGTGGACCAAGTCAGTTTCAGGTTCATCCTCTTCCTCCGTCACTTCCTCAATTATCGTGATCTTAAATGGGCTGGAGCACTGAGAAGCAATGTGTCCGTACCCATGACATCTAAAACACTTAGTGCCGGCAGTGGTTTTGGGTGTCTCTCGTTCTGGGGTTTTCCCTTTATAGTCTGATCGAGGTTGAGCTTGGCTAGGAGCAGGCCGACTACCAGAGGGTCCAGTGGGTTTGTTGTACGATTGGCTAGAGGAAGACTTAAAAGGGTTGGGTCTAGAGTCTTGAGTCCTGGTGGTGTGGCTTCTAGATTCTTCCAAGTCTAGTTCAAGACTACAGGCAACTTCATACGTATTTATTCCTCTAGCAAAGAGTTCATTTCTGAGGTCTTCTCTCAATCCGGCTCTGAACATGGACAGAAGTTGTGTGGGAGTGGTGGTCTCCTCACCGTTACAACGAATTAAGAAATCATCAAACGTGGAGATGTATTCCTTAACGGGCTTACTCCCTTGGGTTAGCCTATTCCAAAGATCTAGTAGTCTTGGGTAGTACGAGGGAGGAAGGTATTTCCTTTTCAGTTCTTGCTTCATCGCTCCCCAGTCAGCTATGGGGTATTCTCCTCGAGTCTCCCTCATGTGTTCAACGTTAGTCCAGTATTGGTTGGCTCTACCCGTCAATTTCATCTCAGCAAATCTAACTTTCTTCTCTTCCGAAATGTTGTACCATTTAAAGTAACTGTCCATCCCTTTAATTCAATCAAGGAAAACCTGGGGTTCCAACGTTCCGTCAAAAGTCGGGGCATCGATCTTAATGCTCTTAAGGAGCTGGGTGTCATTGTCCCTCCAAGGCGCGTCACGTCCTACCGGTTCTTGATGGGGTCGGTGGTTGGGTCGGTAGTAATCCCTAGGAGGTCCGTACTCAGTTCGTGCATCTTCGCCATATGGTGATTGAGGTCTAGATGGCGTGTAGATAGCCAGGTGTCCCATTCTTTCAATATTGTCTAGTCTTTCTCCTGTATGACGTTTAAGGTCTGCAACACTCGTTTGGGTGTCTCTAATTTGTTGGGACATTGAGCCCAACTTGCTCACAATCATGTCCAAGGTTGCTTGCATATGTGTGGGATCCATGGTTGGGTTCTAAGGATCACTAGGAGGGTTTCTAAGTCCAAGGGCAGCAGCTAGATTCACTAAAATGCTTGCTGAAATTGCAATTACAGCAGCTGTAAAGTGTTGGACAGCAAGCACAACGATGGGTGAAGTTACCTAATTGTTTAGGCAAGGTTCTAGGGTGAAGGCAGCACCTAAACAGTGATACTAGGTTCACTAACGGGTGCTTAACCGCTGCAGGAAATAGTGGACAGCAACTAGGAACTACTAAGAACTCAATTTTCAGGCTACAGCAAGTGCAGAAAATAGACGGCAGCAAGTGTAAAAGTGGCCTAGACTACTATGGATGTTAATGTAAATGTGGTAGCACTTAAGCACATGAATATACCTAGGCAAGGTGAAGTAATTGATGCAGAAATTTCAGGCCAGCAGTAGGAAAACAGTAAATAAACTCAAATAAAAGATGATATGCATGCAAACCTCTAATGGCAAGCTAAAATGAGTTTCCTAGGATGCATCTAGCATGAGCAAAGCATGCTAGCCATGCTCTGATACCAAATATGATGTGAAACTACTAGGAGTTATTTATAAATTAAAGAGAAACGACTAAAGTATTGCTCGTTACGAATTTAAAACTTGCACATAAAATTTGAGTTAGGAATTTAAAATTATTAACTTGCTTAGGCCAAAGAGATGCACTTGAGATTAACCAAAACAGTTCATTCAAAATCCAAGGGGAATTAAATGCAAAGTACAAGTAACAAAAACCCAACGTTTAACAATGAGAATTTCACCTCGAGGCCGTCTCACTCAAGGATTGGTAGGCTTTTGGCGGAGGTAGAAGATCCAAGCGATGAAGGATGTTACCACTAGAGAAAGGGCGCCGAAGAACTTCGTCGGAGGAAAAGTAGCCGGTGGGGAGGGATGTCGTAGGTGTCCGTCGAGGCTCCAAGTGTGCTTTGAAAATTGTCGGTCGTAGATGCTTGCAAGGATCGGGACGACTCTCTCTAAGTACTCTTCCACGGTGGTTTCGTCTTCAAATCCTACGTCAAAGCACGGAGACCGTAGGATGTTGATGCTCCCGTCGGCGTTGAACACAAGACCCCATTCAAGCTCCGGGTCCGCCATGCATGCTTGATGTTGGCAAATCTTTCAAAGAGACGAACTTTGAGTGATGAAGAACGAGGAGCCTTACGCCCAAAGAAGGGAGGATGGGGTATGAGAGGCCGGCGGGATCTCCAAGGGGAAGGGGCGGCAGGTTCCAACAATGAGGGGCTAGGGCTTGGGGAAATTAACCCTATTCAAATCCTCCCTAAATCTGAAATAAATTTCAGATCTAAGCGTATTTGGAGGGAATAATTTGAAGAGGATTTCAAAATTCAAATGCAATTAAGGGGAATTAATGAGCCCTTAATGGAGCCCCTTAATAGAGGGTGGCCGGCGGCTTATAGAGAGTGGAGGGAGAGTTTAAACAAAAGAAAACTGAAATTGATTTCAGTTTTGGAGGAAATTAGGAGGGAAAAAGGTTTGAAAATTGTTTCAAATTGAGGTGTCATTAATGCCTTAATGGAGGCATCAATGTGGCTCCTCCAATGGTGAGGCCGGCGGCATGCTAAGAGGAGAGAGGAGGGGAAACAAAGTGAATTGGTTTCCAATTTTGGAGCGATGACGTGGAAATAAAATTATAATGATTCCAATTTAATTTAATTTGAATTTGGAATTCGTCATGAAAACTTTCCTAAATTGGAGATCCAAATTAGGAAAGAATTTGAAATTTGAAAATTCAAATTTCGAAATTGAAACTAGTGGAAGGAGGGATTGGATGGATGGGAGGCTTCGCCAACAAGTGACCGGCCGTGGCCTTTGGAGTTGGACGGCGGCGGGCTCCTCTAGAGGCGGCGGCACAGAGGCTTGGGAGAAAGATTTGGGGGCGGTAGTGGAAGAAATTGGATGAGATACGATCGCGAGGATAAAAGAATTAACCACGAATCGAGGACTCTTCCAACGATTGGTGGGTCTTGCGGTTTGCTCCTCCTGAGCTATCTCCCTTCACTAGCCCTCATGCAAGAAGAAGACAAGACAAGTAGCAAATTTACATTCAAACATTCATTAAGCTCAAAATGATACAAGAGACCACTATATATAGGTCTCAACTCATACAAAGCGAAAGTACTAAATTGCCCTCTGGGCTACAATGATAAAATAACCCCCCACAGGAGTAAAATGGGAAAAATAGTAAATAAAACAAGACAAGAATAAAGTACATCATGACATCAAAATCAAAAGCAAAGGCGCTGAATCGTGGCCGTCGATCTGTGGTTTCGCCGGCGATAAACATGTCGGTAGCGTCTGTCGATGTCCTCATCACAATATCAAGCCATTAGAGGGGAGCCCGGAGGAGGCAAATCAAAATTTGGCATGGTTAATGAGTGCTTAGATTTGACTCCAAAATTTTACCATTGTGTCTACATGGGTGGTTCCACAATGAAGGAATTTAAGAAGCCAAAAAACCTAGAGGACATCAATTTACCACACTCAAGGAAAATTATATTCAAGTAATTGCCTAGACAAATGAACTTGATATCTTTGTAGTTATGCACCAAAATATGCACATCAAATGGTTAATTAAAAAACTAAATAAAACAAAAATACAACTAAACTGCATCATTATTACTCAAACTTTAAAGCCTGTTGCTAGATGTGCAATTGCGCATATCTAGCAATCAAGAGGATCAAGTTTGCTAATAGCAGTCCTACTGGTAATCAGCTACTATTGTCCAATGCTTGAACAAAATAACATAACATCCAATAGAACTCACTGAAGAATCAACTAAACAAGAAACTTTATTTCAAATTCGTTTCCTTCTCACCATCTTTCTTGATTATAATCATTCTTTCAACTGTTTTATTAAAGAAAATCAGGCAACAAAAGAATAGCAATGCAACTCAAATATATTGCATCAAGAAACAAAATCATACAGAAAAAAAAAAAAAAACTTTCCAGAAAAACAAAGTCTCACCAAACACATTGTAAGCCAAGCCACCCTCTTCATAATTTTCTGAAAATCTCCTTCACCAGTCTTCTCTGTATTCCATCTTCAAATAATCCATCAACAACCTTTTTTCTCTCAATAACTTCTCAGACTCCTCACAACTTCCAGCTTCAGTATAGGCAAGACCAGGTCGTCAAAGCCCATAAAGGAGGCCACCAATGATCAAGGGAAAATTAAAAATAAAAAATAAAAAAAAAGAAATGTTAATTCGTTTCATTCTATTCCAAAAGTTTATAATTTTGCCTAAGTGGCTGGTTCCACAATGATGGAATTTAAGAAGCCACCAAACCTCAAGCACAGCATTTACAACACTAGAGGAAACTTATATTATAGTATTGCCTAACCAGATAAATTTAAAAACTTTGTAGAATGCACCAAAATATACACAATTTTGCAACAAAAAGCCAATTAAAAAGAGAAATCAGATGAAAACATAGGTAACATGCATCCACATTTCTTAAACTTTTGAGCTTATAGTAAATGTGCAATTGCGTGTCTGGCCTAAAAAGGGCTCAGGTTTGCCCACAGTGCTCCAGCTGCTATTCTGCTAATATGTTCAACACTAGAAAAAAAAAATACTATTAGCATCCATCAAAGCTTACGTGAGAATTAACTAAACAAGCAATTTCATTTCAAATTCATTTCCTTCTCACCTTACTTGATTCTGATTATTCTTTTAACTTTTTTTATTAGAGAAAACCAGGAAACAAAAGAATAGCACAGCACCATTAATGTATTGCATCAAGAAACAAAGTCATCCATCAATAGTTTTCTTAAAAAACAGTCTCACGAAACAATTTGTAAACCAAGTCACTATCTTCATAATTTTCTACAAATTCTTTCTCTTGCCTTCTTTCTATTCCATCTTCACATCAGCCATCGCCACCCCTTCTTCTTTCAATTTCTTCACAGAATCCGCACCACTTCTAGCTTCGGTACACAATTTAGGACCAATTCTTCTTCCTAGTTGATGATCGGTGAAAGTAAGATGATGAGCAGGATAGGCCAGAAATATAAGTAGAATAGAAGACTGGTGCATCTAGGACTTCAATCGTTTAAATTCAATTGCTAGCATTTATGGTAAGTATATTTTGCTTTTAATATATATTTTTTACAACTCGGTCATATTCTATTGCGAGTTTTCATATATAATTTCTCTATTTTCAAAATGGCCCGGTGTTCTCATTAAATTAAAATAGTTAGATTTCTATAAAGGCTAGAATTAGATAAGGAACATAGCACCCTAGATATTCTTCCTTTCACTATAAAGTAAGTACTTCCTTGCTAAGAACTGATTCTATATAGTTCAGGGAACTGGTACTACAAAATGAAGATGAAAATCAAGAGAAAGATGTCCACAAATCATTCTTTCATACACCCCCACCATTCTCCTAGCTTCAATTTCTGCAAGTACAAACAAAATGGTATACAAAGGCTATTCCTATAAGATCTACAGGAAGTTTTCTAATATCGCCTTCTCCTGCACGAGCAACTTCTCACCTTTTATGACACTGTAACAGACACGGACATTACTATGTTGAGAATCACATGATTATGGGAGTCCATGACTACTATTTTGTGTGTCCTTGGGATGCAGTGGCTTTGTTAAGGATTTATTTGCATATTTTTATAACCGCTTAGTTAGTCAAATTTCTTTTTTTTTTTATTTTACTTGTTTTATTTTCTGTTTTCTTATATCTTTTAAATAGCCTAAAATGGAAAAAAAAGCCTAAAATGTACACTGATAAACCTTATTCTAATGAATTTCAAAAAAATAAAAATAAAAATAAACCTTATTCTGACGATAAAGCAAACCATGAAAACAAAATAGCCCTTATAAAGGAAATGGCAGCACATAAACCCATAAAAATTGACATGATGATAACTAAGAGAAAAATATGGAACAAAATAGATACTAAAACTATGACCTACAATTGATAACTAGAAGTTTTTGCAAATCATATTCATACTCACGATCAAGTTGTAAACCCTTCATCATCTCTTGTGTTGTCGGAGTTTATTACCTTCCTCACTGAGGGTCTAACACCCATTTGTGTTCAAGAGCCCAGTCATGGCCTGCTCAAGATTGTTTATGACTCAAACATGACTTGCATATGGATAAGTTCAGTTCATAAGTGGATTAACCAGTAATTATTGAAATTTAGTTAGCTTGAATCATTAACAAAAATGATAACTTCTCATGCATACATTTTCAATGCTGTTACACAAAAATATAACCAATGTATAATTGTTACTTCTTTGACACAAAAAGGATAAATGAATCTTGAGCAAGAGACTAGTCATCATGTAAAACATTGATAGAAATAGATGGATTATGACTTGATTGAAGGAACTTTATTAGCCTGTACCTAAACATTTATTTCCATTTTGATACTATTTGTCTGCTGATTAATATAACATTTTTAATCATAAGTTCCTCTTTTCTTGGTAAAACAAAAGAATTAGACAGATTTGTAACTCACAAGGTCTAAGATCATAATGCAGCATCTCACGCAATGATTAAATTGAAGATTTACTTTTAGACATGAATTGCAACTCATAGGAATAAAACCATAAGTAGTACTAAGAAGAGCAAGAAGCCATGAAATGGCTTCCAATAATGACCTGAAAACCATAGTTAAAATTTTTATGGTAGAAAAAGCTATATGATATCCATAAACAACTAGAACTTTCGCTTAAGGATAAACAAACATATGAACATGATGAATTTAAAAAGATGTTTTATGCTCCAAGGATCAATTCTAGACCAAGTAAAGCTTTGGCTTCAACTACCAAGTCACTACTGTAACAAGCATTCAAGAAAGTTCCCCATCCACAGAAGTATATGATTTCAGCATCGTCATGAAGCCCCATCAATATCAGCAAAATAAGTAGAGCTTCAAGTTGTTTGAATGATGGAGACGTCTGCCTTTAAATATTATCCTCTCCTTTAATAGCAGTGTATCCTTCCCACGCATTCCTATACAGAATGTTAACCATTGTCAAAGCTAGAATAAAGGCTAACGCTTTTTAATCACAAGAGGCCATGATCAAGGAGGGTTATTGAAGTTAAAGTTGACCTTAAGTTGATAATGTAAGTATTATAATTTAAGTTCCAATGGGTTTGTTTGTTTGCATGTGCCATGTGTTAGGGTGCATTATATTGCTTTTTGCATGCATTTGACTTTTTGTTATTTGGTTTAAAGAAAATGGATAAAATTTTAAGCATAAAGAATATCCCAAAACTCTCATTCTCCTTATATTAAAAATCGGCAAAGTCAGCTGATTCAAAATGCATGCAAATCATGTATGTATCACTCGAGCCTGATCCAATCACCCATCTCCATTCTTCATCACCGGCAACCTACCCTGACCTCCTCCCATCATTGGAAACATCCCTCCAATTTCACTTCATCTTCCCCTCCCATCACACTCCACCATCGCCATCATTGGAGACCTTCCCTGACCCCCTCCAATCATTGGCTATACCTTCCTCTCCATCTCATGCATTTATTTTGCATTCACGGCCAAACCAAAAAAAAATTACTATATCTTTTAAAGAACTAACTAAATAATGCATTCATCCTTAAGTTGCATGTATTTAATTACTTTGTATTCTTAAAACGCATGCATCCTATAAACATGCAACCAACCAAAACCGAACCTAAATTCAAAAGCACTTAACATATAAAGTAAAAACCTAAGTTGATGTCAACATTACTCAAGCTTATAAATTCTTATAAGCTTAAATTTTTTGGAAGTCAAGAGCATAAAATAAGCCAAAGATAATCAGAACTTCCAGTGTTGTTGAATGATCAAGAAGTTGCCTTCAAAATACTTGTTGACCTGTAACTGTATACAAAAAGAAAAAAAAATAATTACGTACCTGTCCGGCGCCGAATTCAGCACGTCGTCGCCCACGACCTCGCACGACCGGATGTCCCTCTATATCGCAATCTCTCGCTCTAACTCTCTCATTCTCTCCCACTCTGACTCTCGCAATCGCTCTCTCGATGCTGTTCGACTTCGACCTTCAACGACTTTCCCTTCCTTCGAATCGGAGGCTACAACAGGTTGATCGGAAGGAATAAAGGAGCTCACCTGTTTGCTTCTCCGACCCTTTCGTAGCTGTTCGGCTTCACTCAATCGACGACTTTCCCTTCCTGTCGGGATCAGAAGTCACAACATTTTGATCGGAGCCAACAACTGGAGCCCGCCGGCTGTGAAGATAACTTTCTCCCTTTGGCGTCGCTTCTTCGGCTCCTTCGAGGACGTTCGACTGCTCCTTCGATGACTTTCCTTTCCCCGTTGGATCGGAAGTTACGGAATTTTGATCGGAAGCACGAACAGGAGCTCTGTTGGCTGTGATAGTAACTTTCTCCCTTTGCTTCTTCGGCTTCTTTCTGGCTGTTCGACTTCGTGCCTCCAACGACTTTCCTTGCCCGTTGAATCGGAAGTTCAACATTTCGATCGGAAGCAGCAATCGGGAGCTCGCTTGCTTGAAGGTCCGGAAGTTACAACATTTTAGATCGGAAACAACAATAGGAGCTCGCTGCCAGTGGAGTTACGACATTGAGATCGGAAGCAAAACAGGAGCTCGTTGGCGTGAAGGTAACTTCATCCCTTTCGTGCACTATCCCGGCTAAATCCCGTAAATGACAGAGAGGGTTTAATTTATTTTAATTAAAATTAATTTTAATTATAATCATTTTAATTATTATTATTATTGTAATTAATTATAATGATTTTTAATTAAATTAATTATAATTAATATTAATTTTAATTATAATTAATCATTATTAATTAAGTTATAATTAATTAAATTTAATTAATATTAATTAGTTATGATTAATCAGAAATCATAATTAATTATATTAATTAAATATAAATAATTATAATTAATTATTCTAATTAATTCTAATTAATAATTAATAGATATAATAAATTAGAAATGATTATAATTAATTAATTAATTATAATTAATTATAATTAATAGAAAAAAAAGAAGAAGAAAGAAAAAAAAATGGAATCCCCTCCTACTTTGATCTACGAGCCTCCCGCCTCGATTTTCATGCCCTCCACTGCCAGTTCGCCGGACTTCAAGATATAATTTCTAACTCCAATCCCGTTCTCGACGTTTGCAGCGGACCGGAGAACCACCTATACGCGCTCTTGTAGCACGGTAGGAGGGAGCCCGGTGCGAAGCATACGACGAGGCGGGTAAGCCCTATACACGCTCTTGTAGCGTGGTGGGGAGTCACTGCTGTTCTGGTACGGGTACTGCTGAAGGCCCCATACACGCTCTTGTAGCGTGGTGGGATGAAATTTTGTACGGCCGCGGTGTCTTAGGACACCTACCATACACGCTCTAGTAGCGTGGTGGGAAGGCCCAGCTCCCCTATTTTCCCCCAAACGGGGGATATGCCGGGGTGCTGCCGAAATTTTCACTGAAATGTACAAAGCCTTGAACAATTTGAAGACCTTCTTGGACAACGATGTAGAAGACCTGTACTCGAACAGAAATGAACAAAACTGAAACTAAGATGAGCAGAGGACCTATACGAAGAGCAGTGGACTAAAACTCTAAGTGATTTCTAAAAATCAAAATCAAATGAGATAAAATCAAACTGAAATCAAAATCAAGTCAATACGTACATACAATTGAACTCAAAAGATCCCAGAAGACTTCGAACAAGCACTTGAACTTGTTCTTGGAACTCGAACTGTGCAACATCAGGGGACCCGAACATAGAACTCAAACTCAAATGAACCCTAACATGAATTGAATAAGATCACTCAAGCTCACTACTCGAACTCAAACTGGAACAAGATGTGGAGAGTAGGGAACTCAAATTGAACTCAAGTTGGATCTAAATTTTACATGAGCAATAAAGAACTTGAAATTTCAAGAACAACACACAAGACTCAAGCATGAGTTGAACCTTGAACTTGGGTTCAATGGAATACATAGAACTGGGCTTTGGATGAATGAACAAATCAAGATCTAAGTGCACAGTCGTCCAAGCTAACAACAAGTTGCAAGTAGGAGATGAAATCTCGATGCACACGAAAGATGAATGCAACGAACTCCTACGACAATCCCTACAATGTCTGTTGATTGAGATGGCAATATTGGAGACCGGCAATCAAAGACACGTTCCCTACAAGCAAATACAATCAAACCCACCTGAGATTGGTGAAAGGTGGATATGGTATAGAGACAACTACTCTTCTACAAACACTTCCAGGAGGCCGTAGTGGATACGACGGTCCCCTGCAAATGGATACTTGTGGATAACAACAGTGCATTAAAAGAACAACGAATAACTGTGGACACAAGTACAGATATCACATACGATAGCGGTGACCAAAATCTCCAAGTATGTCGGGTATAAGAACGACTCGATGTACAAAAAGTACACCCCCTGGCAGAAGGGAGGAAATATTTGAACAAATTAGAACACCGGAAATAGCAAGTACACTACACCGAAGATCCTAAAAGAAGTTCTTCCCAAATTAGCAGTTATTGACTCCAAAGTCCAGAAAGTCCTTCCCCGGTGAATGAGAAAAGGGGAGCCAATATCAAAACGCCACCGGATCTGCAACACTGATACAAGCAGACAGAAGGCGTCTACAACCTACAATGCAACGCCACCGGATCTGCAACACTGATACAAGCAGACAGAAGGCGTCTACAACCTACAATGAAACACCACCGGATCTGCAACATTCGTACAAGCAGACAGAATGCGTGTATAAGCTCTTCAAGTAAATGTTGTGCATTTAAATGACAGATACTTACACAACTACAATTACTTTAAAATACCCCTGCACGTACACTAGAGAATGTATACACATAGGTACACTAAATGGGATATATAAAAATCACCCGCATGGGCCCCGGCGAACGTGTTATTGGTACACACGTGACGTCTAGGGATGCTGCGCGGGTTGACAAGTGAATTCAAGTTCAAACCTGATCCTTCTATACGGGTTAATAGAAGTCGACAGGGTTCGAACCATCAAACAAATATACGGTTGTGGCGACCGTTATATTTGTCTTAATACATTCATATTAGGCATTCAATGCCTATAACAATGAGAATTCACTATCAAGGGCATAAAACCTACGAAACCCGATCCTCTGTCGATAGCCGGACAGAGTTGACAGGGTTCAAGCTACAAATAGAAATGACCCCAAACACCCCGATGATGGCCGTGTTGAACGAAGATCTCAACCGGAGGGGTTTACAAATATTTTCAAATGTCACTCAAATACTCCAAAACTCTATAAATTCCAATTCCAAATATTTAAAATTTGAAATCAACTATCCAACTACTTAAAACAAATTCCATCCACCCTCCGCAACAGTTTGTCGAGGTGGACAAATTAAAATTTACTTCAGCTCACAAAAGAGCCAAATGCCTAGTCGAAAATATTACTAGGATCCATTCTCAAAACAATCTCCTGCCAGTAAGGACATGGTACGTGTCCTCTAACCGGCGGTTTGCCGCCAAATGGCACCGCAGGATAAACGGTTATGACCCGGGGCCCTCTAAACCGAGTGGTTTTGCCGTCAAATGGCACCACGATATACCGGTTATGACCAGCGCCAATATGTTCCTTATTGGCATCAAATCCTTGAGATATGAATCAATAGGATATGATCGATAGGGCACAAAGCTTTCTGTCAGCTAAGGTGGATTCAAATTTGTCCCCTTAGACAAACATTCACCCCAGGTCTACAAAGTCCCCTTGGACGAAGCAACCCATGGCTGCCGACAAGGATCCTTCTGTCAGGTTGGGTCGACTACCTCCTCTGACTAAGTAGACCAGGGACCACGATGGCCCGGGACGATGGAACCATGGGATCTTGATCGGGCCCATCATCCATTCCCCACCATCCGCTTTAAGTGCACGATGGTGAAATTTCTATTTTAAATATCAAACCTTTCAAATCCTTCCAAATACCCAAATCCAAATCCAATTCTCAAATACCCAAACCCATGCTGCTACTATATGCCAGATACCACGTATTCTATACGTATCTGATTGATGACTAGCCTTAATCGAAAGTTCTCTCTCGTGATCGGGAGGGGTAATTAACTATAGGGGCTTGCGCCTATAGGAAACCAGAACTCAGATCATAAAGTCCTCACAAAATGAGAGCGAAATCTCTGGGTAGTGTCTTATCTAAAAACCCATCTGCCTTCCAAAATTTACCCCGGAACTTATCCGTTAAAACTCCCCTCCCCGAATAAAAAAGAAATCGCGCGGCAGGGAGGCCGGGGCCGAATTTTCGGAGCCCACAATACTCTCCTTCAATGATACAATATATCTTCCATAGTTTCATGCATGCCTACACATAATGTTAAAGATGAAAGCTCAACTAAAAGGCTAGCATTTTTTTAAAATACAACAACAACAACAACAACATCAAGCATTTATCCACTATGTGGGGTCGGCTACATGAATCATTTTTCTCCATTGTGTCCTGTTAAGAGTTAAAGTTTCATTTAAATCTAATAAGAAATGTCATTTCTAATATTTTATAACCAAGTCTTTTTAGGTATACCTCTACCTTTCTTAACATAAGTCAAATATAATAAATCTACTTTCCTAACCAAGTCATCCGAAGGCCGCCGTTTTATGTGACCAAACCATCTAAGGCGACTCTCTCTAATCTTATCTTTTCACATATATGTTGATATGTTCATTTCGTATCATATCTCAAAGAGTAAAGCCACTTATCCACCTAAGCATCCTCATCTCTGCAACACTTAACTTAATTATGCTTCTCTTTTAATGGCCAACATTATGCACCATAAAGCATTGCAGGTCTAACCACCATCTTATAGAATTTTCCCTTAAGATTGAGGGAAGTCTTTTCTATCACACAACAAGCCTGGTGCATTCCTCCACTTCAACTATCCAGCTTGAATTCTACTAACAATATCCCCATTTATTTCATCATCACTCTGAACAATAAACTCAATATATCAAAAACATGTACTCTTATTAATGACCTGATCACCTAAAGTCACAATCCCCCCACTAGATCTATTATTACTGAAATTAAACTCAATATATTCAATTTTAGATTTACTCAAACAAAAGCTTTTAGACTCTAAGGTTGACCTCCATAATTCAAGTTTACCTTCAACTCCCTCTCTAGTCTTATCAACAAGTAAAATTAAGATATTTAAATCAAGTTTAAATTAAAATTGATAATGTTCTTCACAGCCTCTACACGACAGGTTGCATCATAGCAGTAGTAGCAGTAGCAGTAGCAACGATAAACATATTAAGTTCTTCTTCACCATTCATCCTTGCTATTAGAAAGTTTGTTGAAGTAGCATTATTCACCAAATTAAATAATATGACCCGTTGTATCATTTTATATGATTGCACAATATCATCTATTTAGTCTATGATTATAATAATATAACATGTACTCCATCTCCATCACACAAAGATATTGAATCCACATAACATCCAAAGTTGTGGCATCTACCTCAGCAAACAGTCTAAAGATCATCACTATCTTACTCTTCTTTAAATTTTCAACTCGGGAATTTTAGGACAACAATCTTATGTCATTTCTTTTGCATCCTAAGGACTACTAAATGGGAGAAAATAAACAATATCATTTACAGGTGCAAAATAAGAACATGTATTCTAAACATTGCAGTAGAAAGAAGCCTACTTTATCCATACAAACTCTCAAATAAATAGATTGTTTAAATGATAAAAAGATTCTAATTACAAAGGTTATATATGATGCATAAGAGATGAACATCAAAATTGAGATCAGCCTAAGCAACGGCAAAAGAAATATGAGACAATTCGAATGAAACATCAGAACTGCCATTTACATTGCATTGAGCAAAAATAACAGGGAAAAAAACCCTTACTTTAACCTTAAAAAATCGACTAGACCTATAATACATACCACATAAGTTAGTGATTCAACGGTGTTTGCTAGCATGCTGCATCTGTATCAACTGATTAAGTGACACAACATCCCATCCATCTAGTCCTTGTGCATATAGCACTTCCTTCACAGAGTCTATGCAGATGCTTATATTGCCAAAACCATACACTGGAAGGCCATTATGTGATCTGCCAACTTTAGGAACAAAAATCAAACCTTGCTCTACTGCATAATCCTCCACAATCTCTTTCAAGCTCATTTCAGGATCCGCTCCACCGCCATCCCTTGGAAACCCATTGGCAGAAGCTGAAGAAGTATGCAGATGAACTGAGTATCCTGCTGTATGTTGAGCTTCAAACTGCCTCCTCTCCGTAACTCGTAAGTAACTTGCATTCTCTCGAGCTCCAGGTTGAACCAGCTCCATACCTTCCGAAGCTTGGTTCATCATAGACAAACCAGAATTGAATAGCAATCTGATCCGCTCATTGGCAAGCAATTCCGGTGGAAAAAGACCCTTCCAACCCATATACCATTGCATTACCTCATTGAAATCAGGATTTGAACACAACCAATGGAACAGAACCTGCTGCCACTTGCTGAAAAAGCCAACTTCTAACATATTGACTACATGTTGGATTGGTATAACAGAAACCCAAGTCATAACCCAGTTGAACTGATCCAGTGTCTGGTTAGCTGGATTAATCTGAAATTCCTGCAACGCACTCATCAGCTTTGGAACTATGAAGCGTACAATTAGATTTTCCCAACTGGCTGCATCAAAAACATCCTTCCAAGGAGAAAGGATAGCATAAGCAGAAGCATCACTAGCATGCCAAGCATGAAGAACGTTACCCAACTTGAACCGAATTTTATGATATAAATCCTCTAATCTCTGACCAAGTAGAGGCAGCCATGGATGTATCCAAACATGAATAGGCACTGTCTCTCTACGAGGATCCCAGGAATCCACAGCAGTGGAGAGTTTTGGCATTATCACATGCTCTAAGATGGATTGTAGAATGATTGGAGGAAGCAACTTCTCCCATGACTCTACAAACCGCAGCATGGGCTCTGGATCCCTTGCCTGCCAACTATTGGTCCCTGATATCCTGACTGCTGGCAGGATTACCTCACCTACCAGATGGGCATACGGTGAAGTGTTGACTACATCATCTGAATAATCAAAAGGCTGATCACCCTGCAGAAGATCCCTCCATGAAGACATAATTGTCAGTCCATGCAACGGATTTTGTAGCGGCTCCCACCCCTGGAAGACTCGGATAAGCTGTGGGATGGCAAAAGAACAAGCAATGCAAGAAATATTGAACAACTTATAATCCTCTGCAAATCTCTCTTTCAAATCATTGAATGTCCTCAAAAGTGATTCCAGTGTCAAGATACCCGACAGACTATCCTCCTCAACCTGTTTCACCATCTTTGCTATTGTCTCCATTGCCTCCAGTTGCCGCTTCTGCCTGGCAGCTTCCTTCTGCAACTTTTCTTTCTCCTTCTGCAAGCTCACCACATTTTCTCTCTCCCTTCTCAACTGATTGTCGGTCTTAAGAATATCAGACTCCGCCATATCGACAATCAGCCTAACATTGTGCTGGAGTTCAGGCATAGGCACCTGATTCTCCTTCGCCTCTACCTCAGCATTCAAATTTTCAAGATTGGAAAGTACTCTAGCCTGTGGTCCTCTCATATCCAGAATCTTCTGCTGAAAAACCTCAAGCCCCTGCTCCTGCTTCTTTGCAAGCAGCTCATCAGCTGTCATAAACTCTACTTTCTTTTTTCCTTGCTTCTGCTTCAACCACCTCTTTTCCTTAGGCCTGCTGGTAGTCACGGTTGCCGTGGCCTTCCCCTCATTAACTGCCTCATCTAAAGCTGGCAACTTTGCCTCCTCGTAGTCATTAAAACCCATGCCCATGCCCTTGGGTCGCAACTTTGCTTCAATGGGAACGGTGATGCCTTGCTCAGATTTCCCCAATCCAGTACCCACTTTGTAACCCATTTTCTCCATAAGCTTCAAGCCAATTCCTCTCGTATGGCTCTCGAACTTTCCCAACTCTTTAACCGAACCCGTCTCTCTTCTTCCAATTGATTTCTTCTCATACCTCAATTTCTCCCTCTCCATCTCTTCCCTCTCCCTTTCTCTCCTCTGCGCTGCCTCCTTGATCTTCCTGCCAAAAGCTGTCGGGAGAAAGTTCTCATCTTCATCACCCTCTGTCTTATCAGGATCGACCCGGAATCCCAACCCGAACCCGAGGCCCGCACTGGGATTATTATTTTCAGAAGCAGCGCTCTCCTCAGCGTTGCGCTCCACCTCCTGATTGGGCATGACAGTACCTGTGGAGATGAACTGAACGGGCTTGGATAGGTCGGGTTTTCTGATGAGGCCGCGTTTGCTCCGCTTCCTGGAGACGCGGCCGTCAGAGTCGGAGTCGGATGAAGCGGCGGCGAAGGAGCCATAGATGGTATCCTCCTTGGTCTGAGTAATCTTCTCCCTCTTAGACCGGTAGTAGTACTCGTCACCAATCCAGCGGCCACCATCATAGTCGTTTTCCATATCGAAACGCTCCATTTCCTGGTCCTCATCCATGATTGCCGTCGACTTTCCCCACCTCTAGGGTTTCTCCTAAGCGGTCGGGTATCAGGTTGTGTATGAGATCGCTGCTCGGAGGGCAGCCCGCGATCCCTTTATTCTTTCGGAGGAGAAACGGCGGCTGAGTGTCCGGAGGAGAGAAGGCGGCGGAGGCAGTTTTCGGTGAAGAGGAGGCGCCACAAGCGAGAAAATAACCCGCGACCTGCGTTCTTCTGATTCAGCGATAGCTGGCCTCACTGAACCCAGGGAATTTCATGTGCCCTCGTTCAAAATCTTACCTATTAATAAAATTAATGTTTAAATGCTTTTATTTTTAAGAGAATTATATGCATAACGTATAAATTTATTTATTTGTAAAATTAATGTTTATATTATTTTTAATTATTAAATCATTATTTGCATGTATCAAATTCAAATTGATAAAAATTTTAAGGTACAAATCCTCTTCATCAAACTATAGAACATTCAATATTTTATTTTATGATTTTTTTTTTCATGAGCATCGTAGGTATAAAAATGTGCGGCTGTTTATTTGACTTATCTTCCTTAAAACTAACATATATTTATATAAGTGAATTTTCTTGATCAAAATGTGTCATTTTGTAAACAAATTTCACCGATGTGTTTTATAGGATGACTAATTCAATTATATTTAGAAGCTTTCATGACCTCCTTATGTTGTCTCACTAATCAACTTAAAGTTGTGTGATCTACATCGTAGGGGGGATCAACTCAACCATCTTTACTAGCTTTTAATAACCTTCTTACATGTCCGTGTTCATCAACTTTAAGCCATACCATCTCCACAATCAATGGAGCACCTATCTAACCAACTTTAGTGGCCTTCGTGAGCTTTCTACACAACCTCACCTAATATCGTTTAGTCATAGAATTTTTCACTCTATATGAGTCATAATCAAACCATTTTTAGGATCCTTCATTAACTTCTTGTGTCTATTTATTGTCATCTTTAGGTTATATCATCTCCACCTCCAAAATTGTTCAATTTAATCATCTTTAATTCCCTCTATGATCTTTTAATGCTGCTTCGTGTGCCACTTTCATGCCATGCTGTCTTCACCTATGGAAGGAGAATTGGCCTAACGACCTCATCTGCTGCCACAAACCTCGTAGACCACCTCTTCTATCACCTCTAGGTTGTGCCTCCTTTGCCTCGAGGTTGAGGACCATTAATGGCCACCCAATGCTTTTAGTATCACTTCCTTCGTTATGTTTAAGTCATTATGCCTTCGCCTCCAAGATGATGGCTATCCTAATACATGACCTTATTGTATTCTAAACACGAATGATACACTAATAATTTACTTGTTTCTCTTTATTTGTATTGATACTTGCTCTGATTTTGTGAACAAACATCCATTTAGTTCAAAACACAAGTAATAGCTTAGATCAGACGCATACAAAACAAAACATTCATTATTCCATATACACAATATTCATTTCATAAATTCCACCACGAAAACAAATTCAAACATAAAGTGTAACTACAGTTGTCTAAAATAAAAAAAAAATTTAAAATTCATCCTCAATTAGTCTCTTAAAAAATTGCATCCCGATAGTTTTCTCTCCAAAAGGCTCAATCACTAAAATCTTCCAAATCATCACATTCCAGATTTTTAGTTTTTAGCATCATCAAAACCACCTTCATCTACAAATGTGACATGTTAAATTATTATTTTGCCAGAATATAATTTTTAGATATTAGTAGAAACTAAGAAACTTTCAGTAAGTTTGTATATTGGATACCATGCTGGCAATGAATCAACGAATTGTAAAACATGATAAACAAATATAAGACAAGTTGACCAAGTCGTGTAGTAATGAAAGACAACAAAAAAAGGTAAATAAAGATCATATGCGACCTATTCATAAAAATAACTAGATTATGATCCAACATGATTTTTTAGGAAAAAAAAATAACACAAATATGCATTTTGAACTCATCAAAAGCGGAAGCATCAAGCTAGGGATAGAAGATCTGAGGCAAATAAGGTGATTATCCAACCAATATACATATAAGTTATCATCTATGTAAGGGGGGAGAGAGAGAGAGAGATCACTTACATTCAACAAACACAACGTCAAGTCGATGTAAATGAGGAGATAAAGTTGGTGATGCTGAATAGTCAGAGAAGCACGATCGAGGGAGAGATCCGATTTGCAGAGAAGGAGCTTTTGAAGCAAGGAACCATCACCATTATCGATGATAGAGACCAACAAAATCACACGTTTGCCAGACGTGAAGGCGAGAAGATATATGTCATGGGTTTTGCCAAAGGGAGATAGGGTTATAGGTTTTAGATTTAACTTTTAGATATTTAAGTTAATTAATATATTATTAAACCTTTATTAATTTGGGCAGTTACATAAAAGAATTGGTAGTGCTTGTGCAACATATAGTTGATCAGACGACTCCAAAGAATTGATACTGGCTCGGCGATTAGCCTGTCGATCCTTTAGTTTGCACCAATTCTGATTGACTAGATGCAAAACACGAACTTGCCTATTGATCGGTTCCCAATTAAATTGATCGATTCGATATAATTTTTAATTGCTTGAATAAAAAAGTTGTCATTATAGTATTTTTATAATCACTTAAAAGTGACTTAAAGAAAACAGATTTGCCAAAATTTTTGAGTATTTTTACAAATTTAAAATTATCTTCTTACAAATCGAATAGGGCAATTCTAGCATTTCTACAAATGTAACACTTTTAGATATCTGATTAATTTTTTTATAATCATAAATTTCGAAATTATCAAATTTATTTTAAATTGAACGAAATAAAAAAATATAATTAATTGTTCAATCCAATAATATATTATTATCCAAAATTTTCCCGAAATGAAGAAAACGCGAAGATTAAAATTTCTAAACGCCTGCCAGACTGGAATATTGGTGGGGAAATTAAGCCGGCGGCACAAGATACCGCTCTCCCACTCGAGAACTTTGAAAATGGAAGCGGCGTCGGCCGATCTCCGGCTTCTCTGAAAGTCCTCTCTCTTTCTCTTTCGCCCCAGCTCACCTTCTCGCTCTCTCCCCTTTTAAACGGGTAAGTTTTTCTATTTTTTTTTCATGCATCTATTTCTGATTCTATCTATTTCTGCTGAATTGCTTTTCTATATAAAGAAATGGATTCTGCTTGACTAGTTTGGTAGCGGATACTTTCTTGATTTAATTCTCAGGCTAAATTGATTTGGTAATTCATAAAAGGGCTCATATATTGATTAGCAAAAACACTACCTTAGTTAGGTGAATCAGATGGTGATCGAAGTTGATGTGGATATAGCAAATCGAACATTTTAATATCAATATTATCAAAAGTTGAAGTCCTTATTACTCTTTCTTGTTCTTATTCTTCTTAATTTTTGCATAAAGTTTTGAGGTGTCTTGATTTATAGGATTTTGTTTGGTGTTGGGTGATTTGGACGAAGATTCTGTTATTGATAAAGAGGATGGAGGGAGGAGGCACGCAGCAAAGTTTGAGGAAGTATTTGGGAGCTATTAAAGACTCCACCACGGTTGGATTGGCCAAAGTGAACAGTGATTACAAGGTTTGTTAATTTGTTACCAGCTGAGGCTTATCAATCGGATAAATTTGATAATTAATAACTTGTTTGAATTTGTAGGAATTGGATATTGCAATCGTTCGGGCTACGAACCATGTTGAATCTCCTGCAAAGGAGAAGCACATCAAAGGTTAAGTTTTGTGAGAGGGATAAATTCTTAAATCTATTAAATCCTATGAATTGTGGATTTAATAATTCCTAGATCTAACCGATAATAAATGTTTAATGGAATATATCAAAATAATAGAATTGAATGTCCCAAAAATTTTGTTTTGTAGGATTTATGCTAAATTTGTTTAAATCCTGCCTAAAATAGGATACCAAGTGGCCCCTTAAAGAAAATTTTCATTATTGAGGTTCTGCAAAATGAATTTGCTTCGTGGTTTTGAAGTTCTTTTGCTTTACATTAGCCGTGGTACTAATCCTGCAACTGAGCAGATGAAATGCCACATTTTGCTTGCTGTTGGGTGGTCAAAATCAGTCATGACCATATATATTAGTATTGTAAAACCTTTGAATGTTTGCACTCCATGCTCTTTATAGTTCTATATTTTGTAGTAATCAGTATGGATTGAATTACTTCAAATCTTCTTCTGCTGTTTTTCTTTGAAACTTCTCATTGCCTAGTTGGATTTAAATAATTTTTATTTTACAACTGCAAATGTCCCATTTTTCTGTTTGCATGGATTTACAATATAGAGTAGTTGCATAAATCAATTTGTTGTGTTGGGGGTGTGGATGAAGGTGGTCTTGAATACTGTGAAAATAAAAGAATAGTAGAGAACAAACTTGATTCTTACTCTTATTCCAAACTATGAAAATAGTACAAATTCATAGATGCTAAATATAATTAATTAATAGTCTTAAAGTTAAAGAATAATTAAAATAGAATTAATAATGAAAGAGCGGCATGGGTCTTGTCGATTACTGAATTTTCATAAATAGTTACGAGAGAGATAAATAAGTGTTTCAATTAGACGTTAGCACCTTCTTTGTTAACTTGGAGAGTGTTAGCATTCATTCCTATTTTGTTGATAGGATCTATAAAGATATTTACACGTTTGCATCCCAACATCTGCATTTCCTTTAAGAGATCCAACTTATACGTTTATTATGAGATAGATATACCTTTCTTTGATATTATAAAATTCATACAAAAATATATTTTAGAAGTTTATTATGAGATAGATATACCTTTCTTTGATATTATAAAATTCATACAAAAATATATTTTAGAAGCTCCAAATCTTTAATTTCAAACTCTTCTGCTAGGATCTCTTTTAGCATCCAATACATTTTTTGTTTCAGCAATCACATTATATTGTAGATTATGCATGCAATAGCTTAGGTTACAATCCCCTATTGAAGAAGATAGTCCCCAAGAATTGAGTGAAATATTTTTTTTTCATTGCCAATTCTGATTCTAGTTTTGAATTGCATTTGAATATAGAGACGAAATTTCTTAACACTGAAAAATTTCAAAATTGTCTTTTAGTAAGAAGATCATTGTAGCTCAAGTGTAATCATCTATAAAAGATATGATCCACCTAACCTTAGAGATATTAGTTACACCAGAGGATTCCCAAATGTCTTTATGAATGATAGAGAATGGTTCATAAGGTTTGTATGCATAGCTCGGATATATGTTTTTGATGTGTTTTGAGTTGATAAGTTATCTATTGAAATAATTTGGAATTTAATTATTAAAAGAAAATGGGAATAATTTTTTGAAATACATAAAGCTTGGATGATTGAGACAGAGGTGCCATAACATGATTTCACTTTCTTTAGGACAAGATATATATACTGAGCATGTTTTAAGCGAGCATATTTTGTGCATACCGTATGACCTTTTTAGCATCCAAGAGGTATAGATAGCATTTGTTTTAGCATTGCTAATCGTATTCTCTAAGACTGAATCTTGAAATCACAATGAGAAAGGAAATATTCAGTAACATAATTCATATCGTTGGTAAGTTTACCGATAGATAAGAGATCACAAGTAAGTTAAAGAACTAATAAATCTAAGTTTGAGGATTTAGAATCAGATATTTTGATTCTTCCAATGCCTATAATAGAAGATAATAATCCTTCGGTAATCCCTGTAGAGTATTCCTTAGAACATAGATATATTTTGTGACATCGTGAAATATTCCAGGCGTGTGGTATGAAGCTCCTAAGTTCATGATTCTTGATTGAATCTTTTGAATCTTGAATTAAAGACATTTATGATCATATTTTTATAAATAGTTGATCCAATGATAATGTTAGATCTGCTGGGTATTGGGCTTGCTAGGAGTTGGCTGAACATCTTTTTCAACTTTTCTATCTGCTCTTGATTGAATGATGGAAATGTGGATGTAGATGACTTATAGATTCACTGTTAGTTGCTTTAATATCTTATTTGTATTTATGTTTATTTTTAAGACGTTGTTTTCTTTAATTCAAATTGCAAATGTCAAAGATCTCATTCTATAGATAAACTATAATAACTTTGATGCTATCCGACCATTAGGAGCAGTTATTTGTCCCAACATATGTTAAAATAACTGAATTACATCCCTGTACCTGATATGATTACCTTTTGAATTTTTTGCAGCTATATTTTTGGCCATTTCGGCTGCAAGACCTCGGGCAGATGTGGCTTACTGTATTCATGCTCTTGCAAGGCGCCTTGCAAAGACACACAATTGGGCTGTATGCACATAACTACATTACATATTCTGTATTGATTTCCACGTTTCTGTACAGGTTTTCACTAAATGTTGTCCAAATGGGCCCTAGTACAACAAATTTATCACGTTAAACTAATTGTTTCTTCTTATTAAAAAGTATATTTGGTTGCTTATGTTTAATAATTTCAGTTCAAAACTATCATAAAGGTAACAAGTTTTAATCTCTTAAGTATAAATTAAACTTTTATTTGAATTGTTTGATACGTTGCCAAATTTAAGCTTGAATAACCCTACTGTAGTTGTTATTTCTTCACGTTTTCGGGCACTTATAAATTTTTATTTCTGATTCAACTCGTTGCATCTATTGACCTTTTCAGGTTGCATTGAAGACTTTGGTAGTTATACATCGTGCTTTGAGAGAGGTTGATCCTACCTTCCGTGAGGAACTTATTAATTATGGAAGAAGTAGAAGCCAAATGCTAAACTTATCTCATTTTAAGGATGATTCTAGTGCAAATGGTAATAGTGTTGTAATTGAGCTGACCAAGGCAAAATCAAATTGGCACCATTACCCTTGACTAATATTGCCTCTTTGGTTACAGCATGGGACTACTCTGCATGGGTGCGTGCATATGCATTATATTTAGAGGAAAGGCTTGAATGCTTTCATGTGCTGAAGTATGACGTAGAAACGGATCCTCCGGTATGCATCTTATTAAGGCTTCGTTTGGGACGGCTTTCTTACTGCTTCTTAAAGCAGCTTTATTGTTAAAAAATTAAAATTTGTGTACTAGAAAGCTGCTTTATGAAGCATTAAAAAGGCCGTACCAAACAAAATCTAAATGCTTGTTGTTTTTGCTTGATGTGCTTTGGAAGCAGCTTTGTCTACATTTCTCAATTTGAAATGGCATCAATTAAATTTGTTAACTGGATGATGTCGTTGCTTCAGTTATTAATGATAATTTAAAGTTGCTTCAGTTACGCAAGATGGCTTCAATTTCATTTGTCTCAAAAGTGTGTTTATGGAAATGTCATTTTCCTTCTCTCATACTAAATTATTTCATCTGTTAATTAATGTAAACACAATAGTTTTGAATTTTCATTTTGGAATGGATATTTTATTCATTTTGATTTTTTACTAGGATTATTTGAGAATATGTTATTAAGTTTGGTATTTCTTCCATCTATAAGTAAGGAAATTCCAAGTTATTTCAGCTTGTTTACAGCATGTTTTATTTTTAACTGTCCTATTTAGCTTTATACATCTTTCCATCTGATTTATTATCTTTTCTATTTCTTTCTTGGTTGGTGGCCATCATTAGCTTTTTTTATATGATCAAAATTATTAGGTTGGATGAATGGTGATTCATTTTAAATGATAGATACCCCATGGTTGAGCCCCGCTTTAATGCTTTCAATTCATGAAACCCATTAAACCAAGTTTTAAGGCCAATTGTTTGTAATCTTTCTTTAATTAGAAGATAAGATTGTTGGCCTGAAAGATAATGTTCTCCATTCTAAACTAATGATTTTCCAATGATTTTAGTTCCATAATCCAGATGATATAAATTAGATAAAGAGCACACAGCAGAGAGGCTAAGATGTTCTTTACCCTGGCATTTGTAATGTTGTATTGTGTAAAATTTAGGTATCCCAAGTTTTAAAAAGAACTGATATCAGTAAGAAAAATGCTTAAGAAAATAATTGTTATAAGACCTTCGGTTGTTGCAAATGTCATATTGTTTTTTAAGTGATATATTAATGTGTGCAAAAGTCATACATTCGTTGGACCCATTAATTACACTACCTTAGCAGAAAAAAGGGCCCTACTGCTAGTATAAAATCCACTGTTTATCTATTCATCATGAAATTCATATTATCCTACAATTGATCCAATTGTATTTTTCTAAGAAATTAAAAATCTTAGTAGTTCGATATTGTTTTTGATGTCTAAGCTCTTATATGCCTTCTTGATGGAAACCTCATGATCCTAAATGTTGAAATTTTGAGCACTGTACGAAATGTAATTTTGATATCTTTGTTGTGTTTCTGGCGGAAAGTATCAGTCCTAAGTCCTAACCAAATATATTAATTTTGATACAGAGAACTCGAGATAGTGATGCTGCTGAGTTGCTCATTCAATTACCTGCCCTGCAGCAACTTTTATTTCGTCTGATTAGTTGCCAGGTTGGTGAATAGTGATTCATGCAGTGTAGTCTACGGGTGTAAGAGAGCCGAGCCGGCTCGAGCTCGACTCATTTATGGGCTCACGAGCCAAGCTTATCGAGCCGAGTTTATCGAGCTCACAAGTCAAGCTCGATTACTAAACGAGCTCAAGTTCGAGTTTGAGCCGGCTTGGCTCGTGAGCTCGCGAGCCGGCTCGAATAAATATTAATATTTTTTAAATAAATTTATTTTATTTATTAAATTTAAATATTAAAAAAATTAATAAAAACAACATAAATTTTATTTAAATGTTAAACATTTCATTTTTTTTTTTTTCCTAAATTTTGACTAAGTTTTAAAAATCCCGCCTGAAATTTAAAATTACCGCCCATTGCTCGCGAGCCGGCTTGAGCTCGTTTTTTGTGAGATGAGCTCGAGTTCGAGCTCGCTTTCCAACTAACGAGCCGAGCTCGATAGGGCCTAAAACTCGACTCGTTTACACCCCTAGTCTAGTCAGCTTTGTGCACGGCAAACAAAACAAACAAGAATATATTTTCAAATGTTTCATAACTATTTATGCTGGAATGTCTGTGCAGCCACAAGGAGCAGCCATCCATAACTTCGTAATTCAGCTAGCACTTTCCTTGGTAACGGAATTTATTACGTACTATACTATATTTTAAGTTTTATCCTGTATACATAGCTCTATCTGATATAATTTTTGTAGGTTGCTGCTGAGAGTACAAAGATCTATAATGCCATTAGTGATGGTACAATCAATATGGTCGATAAGGTATTGCTATTTTTGTACTCAGCTTTTGTTTCTAATGCTGCCTTCTAAATGCCACGTATTATTCCAGTTCTTTGAGATGCAACGCCATGATGCTCTCAAGGCACTTGACATATATCGACGTGCTGGTCAACAGGTATTTTTTTGGTTTTTTTGTGTCCTTGTTAGAGCATTTATTCATTCATGAGAATCTTCATTCTGGCAATGCTTAAATAGGGTAATTCGGTTTATCCTAATTTATTATTTTAGGAAATTTCTTGTAAATGTTAAAAGCATATTATTTTTATTACTGATAGGTGGATGAGTGATTTTATCCTTAGAGATAGGATACGAAATGAGTATATACGTGAAAAGGTTGAAGATAATATTAGAGAGAGTCGCCTTAGATAGTTTGGTCACATTAAACGGATGCCTTCCGCTGACCCGGTTAGGAAAGTTGAGGTATTAGATTTGACTTATGTTAAGAAAGGTAGAGGTAGACCTAAAAAGACTTGGCTAGAAAATATTAGAAATGATCTTTTTTTATTAGATTTAAATGAGAATTTGACTTTTTATAGGACACAATGGAAAAATAGGATACATGTAGCTGCCCCACGTAGTGGGACAAAGGCTTGATGTTGTTGTTGTTATATACTATGTATAGTACTTTGTTGATTCATCGTCCTCTAATTAAATATTGATTTGCAGGCAGAAAGGTTGTCAGAATTTTATGAAGTTTGTAAAAGCATTGATATTGGACGTGGAGATAAGTTTATTAAAATAGATCAGGTTTATTTTCTATGGCATCTGAATTTTAAGTTATTTTATTTTTATTTAAAACTTATTGTTTATTATTTATTTATTTTCTTATGAATATTTATTCTTTTTACTTGATGAAATTTCAGCCGCCTGCATCATTTCTCAATGCTATGGAGGAGTATGTTAGAGAAGCTCCACGGGCGTCAGCTGTTAGAAAAGATCAGGTTAGTGATGTCTTTCTGCTGTTTTGGTTGTTATATTTTTCTGTTACCATCATAAATCAGCAGCCTTTCATATTGCATATCTGTTCTTTGTATCATTATGCAAGCCAAAAGTAATAGGGTGATGAGCTATTTTTTATTGGACTTTTTTGCTAGTGTTTGATCTTTTTTTTTTAAATTTTCTTTTTTATTTTTGTTTTTTTTTTTGTGTTTGATCATTGTTGACATGGATGCCTGATATTCCTAAGAGTTTATCTCATGCTTCTTATCCTATGTAGGGTAAAAGTTCTTTCAAAAAGCTTGTCAAAGTCCCAGTTCAGCACTTTGAGCTACCTTGTAGTGCTATTTGTTAACTTCCTATCCATAACTAATGTTATGGAATCTCAATGATAGCTTAAATCTCCTAAATCCATTACAGAAACAAACATTATTTCCCCTCACGTGAATTAAACTAGCAATTAGGCCCTTGTTGAGCTGCTCCATAGATTTCACACTTGAATAGGCTTCCATCACTTGCTAGTTCTTTTTCGGGTTGTTGAAAACGCTAATCTGATGTAAATGATTCACAAAATGTTCAGCTCATAGTATTATTAGCTGCAAGAAGTACCTGATACACAACTCACCTTGACCTGTTCGTTGGGAGATTAGTCTATCAACTAAGAGGTTTTGAGTTCGAGTCTTATGTATGTGATGTGTGTGTGACTCTGCATTAATTGACCTAACTGTCCCAAGAAAAAAAAGCATTGGCTTCTCAAATGCGGCACTTGTGCAGTTCTAGCATGCCACTTGAGTGGGAGGTGAATGTAAAATTGATCATTCATAATCAGTCATTTACTACTGATACCTGATACAAATTAATTATCAATAAAAGATTACTGTTTTGTCTAAATTTAAATCATCTGTTTTCTGCTTAATAAATTGAAATTTTGTACTTGTGGCTAAAGGTACTTTCAAGATAATCATGGACTATCAAGTTTCTGGTTTATGGTAGGCCAGATACTGTAGAATATTAAATATTTGATGACATGCATGTTTTTGAGGATATGTCATTTATTTTGATGGAAAATGTCCTGAAAAAACTTTCAGGTGAAGGATGAAAAAGCATCTCCAAAGGTCATTTTGGCCATTGAAGAAAAGAAAACTCCAGAAGAGCCGGAGGCACCTCCACTATCTCCACCACCTCCTGAACCAGTAAAGGTGGAAGCTCTTCCTGTAGCATCTAAGGAACCTGATCTGCTGGTATTGTTCAGTTCAGAAATGCACGTTCGTAAAATATTATACACCTGTTTCACCAACTTGTCATTCTCCACTTGTGCTTGCAGGGTTTGCATGATACCAACCCTGCTGCTTCTGAGTTAGATGCTAAAAATGCTTTGGCCCTCGCCATTGTTCCAGTTGGTAAACTTCATTCTACTCCCATTCTCTTTAGAAGCTAGCTAACCTAACATCTTCCTGTTTAATTATTGTACTCTTTGCAAAAAATTTTGTCAGATGATCCATCAACAACTGCTTCACAAGTTAGTTTTGCATCGGAGAACGGAACCGCGGGGTGGGAGCTAGCACTTGTCACTGCTCCAAGCTCAAATGATTCTGTTGCTGCAGCAAGCAAATTGGTAGATATCCACCTCAGATTTCTACTCTGATAATATTTGTCCAATCTCTAAGATGATTACATTTGCCCAATGTGTCTGCAGGCTGGAGGATTGGACAAACTTACACTGGACAGCTTATACGACGATGCAATCCGACGAGCAAACCAGCCAACCACTTACAATCCATGGGAGCCGGCAACGATGGCTGGCTCCATGCAACAACCAGCATTGGCGCATGATCCATTCTATGTATCCAATGCCATTGCTGCACCTCATTCAATCCAAATGGCAGCCATGGCTCAGCAGCAGGCATTAATGCTGCAGCAGCAACAGATGATGATGATGGGTCAGCAAGAGCTCCACCCACAGAGCAACAATCCATTTGGAAATTCGTATGCTACAGGAAGCCCACAACCCTATGGCTTTGGTATGCCCCTTCAATCATCAAACTTGCACTCTGGTTTCATCTGAAAGTTACCAGAAAGTATTCTGTTGTGATGAGAGGAGAGTGTAGTAATTATATATTATAATTCTTTATTCAGAATTTATGCATTTTGCATGCATTTCTTGTGTAGCAAAAGAGCTGGTTTGTGTTATTGGAGAGAGAGAAAGGAAGAGGGAGAAAGCGGGGATCATAAGACATGATCATTGATATAATTGATATTCCTTATAATAAGAATTCTTGTTTGTTGCAATAATTGAAATTGGAAAAAACTTTGCATAACTGAGAAATCTGATACATGTCTCTTTTAATATGCCATTCTTTTCCTCTTAGTGGCCTTCTTTGAGTTTATTTTAGCATAAAAGCTGGAAGGGTTTTCTAGTTTTTACGCTATCCGCAGAAGGAAAGTTTTTTGGCCTACTATACTACTTCGAGATATTTTATTGTGTTATATATGGTTCATTTGATCACCTAAATGTCTGATTTTTTTGGGGCAAAGTTTATGTCATGTGTGGAATATGATTGTGTTGATCAATCTGAATATGATGTTGTCCCGAACCTTGAAGCTTGTCATATTCGCTGGGGCTGCGGGGGGTTTACCCCCTGCTTGGGTTCAGGTGCTTTGCACCCGAAATTTTTTTTCCCCGTACAACTCCTCGGCGCTGAACAACAGAGAGCAGAGCGTCACAGCGGCATAGATATAGCGCTGCAACGGATCAAGACAGATGTTAAAGCGCCGCAGCGCTTTAAACTGGTGCTGGAACACTGCGAGACGGACTAGACAATTTATTTTCTCGTTTTCTGAGGTTCCATCCCTTGGGGTTATTTTACTTGGCTTTCTCTTGTATTTTAAGAGTGCAGACATTGAAAACGGTGCATGTGAGAAAAGAAACAAGGAGAGTGCGAGAGAAAAGAGAGATATGTACTTAATAATTTTTTTAGTGGAATTCTTGGTGTGGTTCCATGATTTTTTCCTTATTTTGGGCTTTTCCATGTTAAATTCTGGTGTCATTTACTTTTCCGCTGCTTTTACTTTCTTGCTTGTTCTGTCATTGTGGTGTTTATTCCTCATCTCTCCCCAATAATTTAACTTGTGTCTTTTTTTTTTCCATTCTACTATATTTGGCCTTAAAATTCTATGAGAACTTTTCTTAAGAGAATTTTGTTTTGACAATTTTATTGTAAATCTTATGATTTTGTGCCAAGTGGAGTTTGGTGTAGTTTGATGTGTAAAGCTTGGATGCACTTGTTAGATCAAGCAGGAAACACTCTCTCGTTAGTGAAGATTGCGTAAAGATTTCTCCACCTTCTCAAGGAGTAGGGAGGGAATTGTAATTGCAAATTTGATGAAGTGACATCCTAATTCGACTGAAGATTAGTCGTGAATTAAGTTGGCTATTGAACCATGTAAAAATTCTTACTTTGTCTAAAATTTTCTTTTAGAGCTTTATATTCGCCTTAATGGTGCATTTACTTAACTGCTTGAACCTAAATAATACTGTGATGAATGTTTTATAAGCTCTCCTGCACCGGTGTAGTGGAGAAATTATTCTATTGTCTGGACTGTGAGTGTACTCATTATGTACGAACAATATGTACATAGTTTGAACCGAACTGTGTATAAAAATTATACATAGTGTTCAAACTATGTATAAAAATTATACACAGTGTATATAATATGTATACTCATAGTCCGGATGAAAATTTACCGTCCAGATTTCTCGTGGAATAATTTCTCGTGTGGTGTAGATTTTAATTGTTTTCACATTGCATAAATTCTTTTTCAAATTTTATTTTTGTGCTTGCGCTACTTTGATGTTTAGTACTATAGTTTACATGGATACTATAATTGAGCTATCATTTCATATTACACTTAATAGTTAGAATACTCTGATCTTTTATTCATACTTCTTTCCTAATTTGTGTAGCGTCACATTTATAAGATTAGGTTTATTAATTACAAATAAGTGTTTATTAAAATTACTGACAATAATAATCATTTATATTGTGATTAAAACTCTTTTCTGTAGACATCTTTTAAAAATAAACTTTTTATGTTTAAAAAATTGTTTTTTTTTTACCAAATTTCTATCTTAAATTGCAAATTGTTTCTTCAAACATAAATAAATGTAATATTTATTTGGGTCAAATTTCTTACTGCAGAATAAAAATTTTTGCATTAAAATATTACCTTAAAATTTTATTTTAAAAATAGTAAAAAAAGATTGTTGCAGATGAAGCGGTAGTCTTGTGGTGTAGCTAAAAATTATCCAATATATATTAGTATACATAGTTAATTTTAGCCTGGAAAAGATTGAATGAAATATTCTGATTAAAATTTGATTAAAAAGAGTTTCAACTCTTAAATTTGTTAAGGCAATAATAAAATTAATTGATTATTTATATATTATATGTATTTTTTAAAAAAATAAAAATTATGAAGTAAATTTTTAGCAGAATATTTTGATTCAAAATTTCTCCACTTTAATTTAGGTAGTTCTTCCTGAAGTGCTCCGTCTGCAGTCCGCCTACATCCCATTCAGCAGTCTGACGGCCCTGATCAGCCCACCGGCCTCTCTAATGCAATTTTTTTTTTAATTTAGGTAAAATTATGAATAAAAAAATATAACTGATTGCCTACGAAAAAAATAAGAGAGAAAATTTGAAGGGCGAAAATCCCGTATGCTCATTTCAATGAATTCAAATATATTTAATATTAGGGTCTGTTTAGAATGGGTGCAGCATTTTATAAAGTTGATCGTGCAATTATTATGGGGGAAATAATTTGACTAATGTTGTGTCCTGGAGTATTCGCGGCGGTAGAGAAATATATAGTTTAACGTCTTAACGTTGTATGAAAATCCATCGCACAATCAGATAAGAGAGAGTGTGTAATGTTCATAAGAGGCACAAGAGTTTTTACGTGGAAACCCTTGAAAAGGGGGAAAAACCACGGGGTATGGCCCAGTTTGAATGAATCCACTAGTATTTGCAGTTGATTACAAATGAGGTCCTTCCTAGGGAGAAGGCCTTGGCCTGATGGTATAAATGTATTTCATATAGAGCGCATTACATAGTGGGAGTTACAATACAGACATGTTTGTTTGGTCGGCACTGTAAAGTGCTGTTTTTGCTCCAGGATCGTCCAGGACGATCTGGGATCGTCCTGGGACGATCAGTGGAAGATTTGCTCCAGAATTTGCCCAGATTTGCTCAATGTGATTTTCCTGTAGGTATCGGCCGGGCCGATAGGGACATCGTCCAGGCCGATCTGTACTGTTCAAAATATCGTCCTGAGAACAGCCCTGGGAACAGTCCAGGTCGATGGATTTTGGTCTGATCGTCCCAGGACGATCTTGCGATCGGCCGGGCCGATCTGTGTATGATAAAGCTGAAATCAGTCGTTTTGAAGAGAGAGAAAATCAAAATAAAATATCTGATTTTTCTGAGGAGAGAGAAAGTCGAAAAGCTTTTTGGAAAAGTTGATTTTCGGGCGACGCGGAGCTGTTTTCGTCCGACGAGACTGTTCGAGAAATTGCTGTACGCAAGATAAGGCACATTCCGCCTTTCTCAATTTTCAGAACCGTTGTGTTTGGCGGTGTTTTCTGTTCGGATTTGATTTTGGCGAGGCATTTTCGTCCGTATGTTCCGACTGGTTCAGTTTTTACCGCGTAAGTTTCTGTATGTTGTTGATGTGCCGAGTGTGCACATTTTGGTTATTTTCTGGAGATTTTTGTCAGGGTATTTTTGATTCGACGGTGTTTTTCGTCGACTGGATTTTTCTGTGTAGTCTAAAAATTGCTGAGCAGTAGAATAAATGTTCTGAAATGTTGTTATCTATATTTTGTGCAAATTTGGTAATTTGTGATTTTCAGGAAAATTGTGTAAATTCCGTATACTGCCGTTGTGCTGCCCGATTTTTGTCTGATTTCTGATTTGCCGGATTTCTTCTGAATTGATATGCTATCTGTATATGTTATAAAAAGGGAGTTATAAGGGGCCTGAATCCTAAGCGATTCAGTCAGTGTCTGGGAAATCTGAAATGAGCTCAATCTGAAATCTGATATCTGTTCTGTTTCGGATCCGATGAATTCTGTTTTGATGCTATAAGCACATCTGTTCTGGTGCCGTGAGCACAAAGGGAGGCATAAGGGGCTAGAATCCGAGAGATTCTGTCAGTGTCTGGGAAGGGAGGCATAAGGGGCCAGAATCCGTTGAGATTCTGTCAGTGTCAGGGAATCTGTTCTGTTATCTGTTATGTGCTAAATTAATATATATGATTTGATCTGATCTGTATGACACGATTCTGTTCTGTTCCGATATGATCTGAATTTCTGATTTTTGTACGATTCTGATTCCGTTAATGTGATATGTCTGATCTGTTCTGTTTCTGATTTGATACGACTTCTGTTTCCGTACAGTTCTGTTTGATTTGATATCTGTTCAGTTTAGTTCTGTCTGATTTGATCTGTCCGTATCTGTTCTGATTTGATCCGTTTCGTTTTGATCTGTCCGATTTGATATCTGTCTGATTCTGTTCTGATTTTTGTACGGATTTCTGTCTGAGATGTTAGTTTTGGATTCTGAGAGTTTTGATTGGAGGTTTGTTGCTTTGCTGAGCTGTTGAGCTCACTCTTGTTTTCTGGTGGTTTTCAGGTTCTGGGAAAGGGAATGAGGTCCAGGAATAGATTTTAGAGTATGATCAGTATATGTATTGTTTGTACTTTTGATTTTTGTACAGTCATGGCTTTTCTGTCCTGTCTTTCTTTCTGTCTAAAAGCCATGTACTGTATTTGTAGATGATTGTTTTGAGGAAAAGAAAATATAGATGTTTTGTTCCGCTGCATTTGATGATTCATAGTAGCTCTGTGTCTGTGTGTCTGTTTTTGAGTTGAAATATTTGGAAGAATCAGTTCTGAAGCAAATTCCAAAGTCAGATCCTGGTCAGTCTGTTCGTTTCGTCCCGGTCGGGTCGGGTCGTGACAGGCACGACCATAATCGATAGGATAGAGGTCGGAAAGACTGTTGTCTGGTGATGGAGGTCGAAAGGATCATAGTAGGTGATGGAGGTCAGAAGGACCGTAGTCAGCAGGAGAGAGAGGTCTGAAAGACTGTAGTTGGTAGGAGACCGGGGTTATCTGGTGATAGAGGTTGGAAGGACCGTAATATGCGATGGAGGTCGGAAGGACCGTAGTCGGCAAGAGATAAGGGTCAGAAGGACCGTTGTTTGGTGATGGATGTCGGAAGGACCATAGTAGGCAACAGAGGTCTAAAGAATCGTAATTGGCAGGAGACAGAAATTCGAAAGACCATAGTAGTAGGGTGGTACTTCGATAGAGCTCCAGGCATTATGTAGTGGTCCGGTAGAAGTTCGTGCCTCAGGTGGTGGTCCGACAGAAGTCCAGGCCTCAAGTGGTGGTCTGACAGAAGTCTGGGTGTCACATGGTGGTCTGGGAGAAATCAGGGCCTCATGTGGTGGTCCGGCAGACCTACGGCCTCAAGTGGTGGTCTAGCGGAGCTCAGGGCCTCAGGTGGTGGTCCGGTGGAGCAACGACGTCAGGTGGTGGTTCGATAGAGATGAGGGCCTCAAGTGGTGGTCCGGTGGAGATGAGGGCCTCAAGTGGTGGTCCGGTGGAGCTCAGGGTCTCAGACGGTGGTCCGGCGGAGCAATGACGTCAGGCGGTGGTCCAGTGGAGGTGAGGGCCTCAAGTGGTGGTCCGGTGGAGCTTAGGGCCTTAGGTGGTGGTCCGATAGAGCAATGCCTTCAGGCGGTGGTCCGTCGAAGGTTAGGGCCTCAAGTGGTGGTCCGGCAGAGCTCAGGCAGTGGTCGAGGAGGAGCTTCTTCCTTCTCTTCCTTCTCTTCTTCCTTCTCTTTTCTTCTTCTCTTCTTGCTTGGAGTCTCTCCTTTCAAGAGAAAGGAGGGTATATTTATAGATTTCTGGAGTGGCATGGCCTATAAATAGGTGAGAGATCAAGGGTAAATGAGGAGTGGTTGGATGGACGGCCGATATTGAATCCCTTGATCAAGACTCGTTTGATGCACATTTGAATGTCTTAGTGATGTTGGAATTTGGTGATCTTGGGCTCGTTGGATTCGCCACGTCGAGCAACTAGGTTCAATTATAAGCACGTCATGTTTGAAAACTGTTTGATAATCCAAATTGTGGTTCAAACCTTCCAACAACGCTTTTAACCCTTGATTTGAACCTGTTTGGGCTCGGATTGGTTGGATTTGTTGTCGTTAGGTTTGTATTCTCGAGACGCTCAGTTCGACTTTAAGTTTGCTAAAATTGGAGTTCAGATAGTTCAATTAATTTAATTTCGGATGTTTCCAACTTGATTTTGCCTCGAGATTCGTGCCTGTTCAAGATAATTTTTTGATGATATATTAACTACTATGATTGTCAAAATCAACTTTTTATCTCAAAAGCTTTTGAAAATCAATGAAAAAAGTAATAGTCAAATGAAATTATGATTTCTGTCAGAAATGCAAAGCAGCTAGAAAGCTATTCCAAATACGCTAAGGGTTTGTTTGAGACGTCTTTCTTCATGCTTCCAAATACACTAAAAAATTTGTACTAGAAATCCCCTTTAAAATGTGTACTAAAAAACCGCTTTAAAAAGCATGAAGAAAACCGTCCCAAAAGATGCCTAAATCTTCTTAATAATTTGACAGGAGATCGGTCCAAATATGCTAAGTTTATTAGTTTCATCTTCAAATGCTTAAAACAAGCCAACAACACATTCTTTTGTCATGTCGGGACTAATCAACAGATACAGTATATAAAAATATTAAACCAGTAAGATTTGTCAGTTCCTATGCATAACGAGGCAAAATTTCCATCTCTATTTGCTGTAAGCCATTGAAATATGGGAAGGAACAAGCAAAAGGACTACATAGGAACTTGGCTGAGCTTCGGAAGCCTGTATCGATAACTGGACATGAATTGATCTGTACTAAAATAAGCGAAAGTGCTTTGACTGAAACGCATCAAAAGGAGTTTTGCTTGCATGGAAGGAGACCTGCATGAGGAAGCAGCTGCTATGATTTCAATCTTTATTGCTTTCTTTACAGTTATGAAGAATCTTTTCTTCCTTTTAAATAAATGAACGTTAAATATTTTAGCGACCTCTTTGGTATCAGTGAACTGTACTTATAATCAATAGAAGTGCGTACTAGGCTACTAGCTATAGTTGGATTAAATTATTTTTTTTAAATGAGATGGTTTTCGCTCGGTTGTTTTAAGAGCAAAAGTTTCAGATATGATTTTGTTTTAATAGGGGCCGCGCGGACGCGAACTCCCCTGCCATAAATTATGACATCCATCTTACCACTTGGGCAGATGGTAGATCAGAGCCTCTTCAAAGTGCAATGAAGAACTCTAATCTAGGCCACAGACATTCATGATCACCCGTAAAGACCCCGTCCACGTAAATGGTTTCAGATATGATATGCATGTAGCTGTGATTTTGCTTAGTGAGAGTATATTATGTGTTAAAATAAAACATAAAATAATATATGTACACTTACTTTGTAATTTTACGTATGTTATCATTTTTATATTGAGAAAAGGATTAAAATGTTCTCTCAACTCTTTGTGAGGGAGCAAAATGGTCCCTAAATTCTTTAAAAAGAGGCATTTTTGGTCATGATATTAAATTTTTGGGTTAATGGTGTTAAATCAAGAGGTATTTTAATTATTTTTTAATTAAATTATTTATTAAAAATAATTTTCAAAGTAATAATTTTTTAAAATAAAAATTTACTAAACCTTTCTTTAATTAAAAAATTATTAATAAGTCTAGTCTATAATGATCTTAAATTAAAACTAAAATTATTAATAAAATTTTAAATTAAAACTAGAATTATTAATAAATTTTTTATAAAGAAAATATTTAATAATTTGTTTAAATTACTATTACTTGAAAATTAAATTTAATAAATAATTTATTTTAAAATTGACTAAATAATATCTTATTTAACACCATTAATCCCAAAATTTGATATTATGACAAAAAAAATCCTTTTCAAGGATTTGAGGAACTAAATTGGTTACTCAAAAAAGTTGTGGGTCATTTTGATCTCTAACACAGAGTTAAGAGATTGCTAGAGTCTGTGATGTGTGAAAAGATTATTATACAGCCTTTAAGAAGGGCAACATGAGTAGAATTGGCAACACCTAGGTTTGTGGTCCATCAAGGATATGCACGATGGTGTATGGGATGGCTTTAGCTTCGTTTATGATAGCTTTCTTATTGCTTTTTAAAAAAGCTTTTTAATACAAAATTTTTTAGTTTAAAAAAATTTTGTACTAAAAATTGGTTTAAGAAGCAGTCCCAAACGAAGCCTTCCTCTCGCATCAGGCATATGATGATTGGTAGAAGAACTCTATATATGATTGCTTTCTTCTTCCTTTTTTTAATAAAATCCACGGTGGGGCCTACACATTAATAATGATAAAAATTACAGGTCCTAAAAGAAACGTAAGCTCACTAAAAATACATCACTTGAATAAAAACCTACGAGCTTTAGATCCAACCAATACAAGGATAAAAAACCATTCAAAGATAAAACAACAACAGGGAAACTAATCAAACTCCAATCCCCCAACAGCAACAGTACCCCAGCAACCGACCATGACAAGCTTCCAAGCAGCTTGACATGAGACGGCAAAATGAGAAACAACCTGCACAAAAGAAGAACAAAAATACCAAGACAAGGAGAGAAAGGCCTCCCCAAAATTACTAGACGGGCTGAGAAGAAGACTTGAGCCATAGCATAAGCCAAACAATCAACCACCAGATAAACCCACAGCTCACCAAGGTCACAAATAATAGCAAAAACCACTAGCAATGCAGAAAAGACATCACACACCATAACAACAAGAGTTACTTCCTTGATTTTCTTGATCCTCCGCCGTTTAGTGGCACGCGAAAGAACTTTATCAACAACTTGAGAAACTTTTAAACCGTACAAATACTGAAGCGATTGTCCATCACCAAAATCATCACCATCCATACTAGACGGGGAAGGGGAGACAGCATCCCGATCCGAAAGGCCGGAACAAGTGACACCTGAAGAAGAAACAAATTGAGCAAACAAGCCTCGAGCAAACAAGCCATTAGGGGACATAACCACTAAAGGCACATCGACAAGGGATCCCGCAAACCCACCAACCAGAGGAAAATCCACCCCAACGGGAGAGTGCATAGATTCCTCCAAAATGATAGGTAAAACCACACCATCAACCAAAGAATTGTCAATTTTAATTTCACTATTGCAAGCACAACATTTCTATGGATTTCTACATCTGACACAACCAATGCATCTCCCCCCTCCACATCAACAGAGTCAATTAATGACATATCCAATGTCTCCAAATTATTAATATGCGGCAAAACAAAACCACCAGGGCTAAGAAAATCAATATCACATTGAGCCTGAGAAGAATCAATCAAGTTCCTATGTACCCCATTGCAAATCAAAGGAGGGACAACATCATTTTTCTCTTGATCACCAACAAAGACTTGATTTTCTACCAATTCAACTAAATTCTCCCCAGCAGAACCAATGTCGGGGTTAAGATTAGAACCCACGAGATCCTACGAAAAAACTTAAGTAGCGATTGTCTATTTAACAGAAGGTGCAACACCAAAATTCGGATAAAGGATTAGGCAACAATCCTTAGAATTGCCCAACAATTTACAATGAAAGCAATACAAAGAAAATTCTTCCATTTCAACCGATTGAACATAATCAAAAGTCTCCGTGCCAAGCCAAACTTGAGAAGCATAATGTTTTGTAACATTTAATTCCACTAATATGTGTGCCACAGAGGGTCTCAAGCCATTAACAGTCGCATTATCCGTTCATAATGGTCTACCAAACAACGACCCTAAACCATGAAGAATTTCGGGGGAGAAAAGATGAGGGCATAGACAGGGAAAAGAAACTCAAATAAGGATAATGAGAGATTCCACATTTATGTCAAAATATGGAGTCCATTTGAAAAAGCTTCATGAAGCAGTTGCTCACGAAGTAGGAGCGATGAGAGAAAATCCTACAATAATCTAAGTCCTTGACAAGCTTAATCAACACATTTTTTGAATTAAGTAAAGTAACCGAAAAATCTTCCAAAAGCTTTAGGTTAAAGAAATTTTTTTGAATCAAATCAAACGGTGGGCGTCATGTGATGCCCCAAGATCTAACTTGGAAAGAATGTCGATCAATAGCCAAACAATTTACCAGAGTTATCTAAAACCTTCAATAAGCAATCTATCAAACATCTATAACATTTGAAACATCAATATAATAGTCGATTCATATCTCAAAACATCATGTACAATACTCAGGAACTAAACTATCAATACAAGTAGAGAAATCTATCCTGTCCTGAGTACAAAAGAATCATCTATCGATCAAAAGACAAAAAAAAACCTGAAGATCTGGATCAATTCCTATCTCCTGCTCCCGAGCCCTGACCTGAAAATATCAACCACATATAATGAGCTTTACAAAGCCCAGCAGGTCACCTAATACCTATAACTGAAATCAAAGCACGGCGATGCTATCAATATGCATGTCAGTCAATCACAGTCAATCAATCTATATCAGTCAATGGTCAATGAGTCTATGCAGTGGAAATCAAATCAGTAATCGATGCAATCCGAAAATCAATAGTCAATAAAACCAGTCAATGCAGCGGCAGGCAATTCGATAAATCAATGCAATCAATCAATATCCGTCAATCAAATCAATACGGTCAAATCAATACGATCCATTTAATGAAATCAATCGAGGAAAGCAATACGATAAACTTCAATCCATTCTGACAAGAAATCTATACAACAGTCAATACGGTGTGGCACAGTAGCAACAGCGAGTCTACAAAATCTAGGCGGCAATACAATGAATCTATACGATGTCCATGTCCATGCTATCAATGCAGTATCTATATCTATCAATATCCATATCAATGCTCAGTAATCAATGCTCGGTAATCAATCAATGAAATCAACGAAATCGTACGATACAGTAAATCCGATCAATTAATAAGGCAGAAATCGATAAAGCAATAAATCCGTAAATCAATACAGTAAACATGCAATTCAATACTATATACTGGACAAGTAAAATCAACTGGTCATGTTGCTGTTGTAGAATCCGTTGCTGTTGTAGTCCGTACGTTGGTCTATCAATAAGAGTCGTCACTCTTTTTGCCCGTCGGCCGCCCGTCGGCATATAAACTCCTTATAACTCCCAATCGTTATATCAATGATCAATGGTTTAAAGGAAAGCCCGTCGGCCCACCATCCTGTACAGGTCAATATCAATCTTCACCAACGTTCAACCAGGTTCCACTTGGGTTCCAGTATCAATAGTCAATTCAATCAATAAGCAATTCAATAGTCAATAATAAAGCAATCATATCAATAATCATATTCATATCGATTCAATCTATCAATCTCAGACAATTCGGAAATCATACGAAAATCGGGCAGCGTAACGGCAGTCGGTCAAATTTACACAAAAATCCTGCAAAAAGACACGATTTCCAAATTCTACCAAATTACAATAGAATATCTATAACATCAATGCAAGACTTTTATTCTATAGAAACCAAGTCAGAAAACATCCTGATAATTTTCTATCCGATAAAAACCGCGTAGGACCAATTCCGACCGGAAGAAAATTCGTAGAATACAGTCAAATCGTGTAGAATAATCATATCTATAACACTCTAAAAGTTGTGCGGTGAAAGTTGTGTCAATATCAAATCACGTCAAAAGTTCGACTACGAAAACACAAAACAGATCTCAACTCGGTCAAAACACAACATCTTTGAAAACAGAAACAGGGTTCGGAGTCCTTACCACGAGATCTTCACTTTTCCCAACAGCAGCGTCGGACGAAAAGCGCTCCGCGGTCTCCGAAAACCAGCTTCTCTCTTTTTCCTTTTCTCTTTCTCTCTCCTCAGATATTTCTGATTTTATAAAATGATTTTCTCTCTCCTCAAAACGAGCTGATTTTCTTATATCTGTGAACTGATCGGCCAGGCCGATATTCACATCGTCCCGGGACGATCAGACCAAATCCTGATCGTCCTGGACCTCACCCAGGGCTATTGTCTGGCCGATAATTTCTACAGTACCTATCGTCCTGGACGATCTCACGATCGGCCCGGACGATCCTGTCCAGAAATCATCCAGAAAACACTCCAGAAATCAGCTGTTTTCCATGCACTGATCGGCCTGGACGATCTCAACTTCGTCCTGGCCGATTCTGGGAGGAAAATCCAATTCAGAGAGGAACAGTAAGGGAACGAGATATTACACGTCAGGCCCAAAACTTTCCGACTAAAGCAAGCTCGAAAGGGAAAACAAGAGACGACATTTCTTCATCAGAGATAATCAAAGCCGGCAAACCATGGTGTGATGAAACTTTGAGCCAGGGAAACTTTGGTGAGGCCGACTCACCGATAAAACATCTATAAAAGACCTAGATTTAACTTTATCATCCAAGAATCCAGGGCCCTTTAACCGATTCAGAGCCATAGCAAAGGAAACGGAAGAAAAACTAAAGAGGCTTAGGGAAGAAAAGTTACCCAACGAGAGCTACAGACAGGGGCAGAAAACCCTAAACCCATGGTGAGGTCAACTTTTCCTTAACTCTATATATGATTGCTTTTGTTGATCGCCATACTCTTAAAAAGTGTTGTATATATTATGAGCCATTCTAGTCTTTCCACCATCTTTGGTAAGTTTTCTATTTTTATTTTACACAATAAAATATATCTTACTGATATATTTCTTATGCAATGTAAGTGAGAGAATTGAGGTACACACTACCACACAAACTAAACTATTCTAAATTAAGGATACTTAAGAAAAAGGGAAGTGGTGACTACATAGCTTTTCAGTCTTATCAAAATCCAATAAATTATATTCTGATGTAACATATTGGTAATAAAGAGAAATATGAAAGAGTAATAGGTTTTGTTTGGGACAGCTTTTTTCCTACTTTCTAAATTAAATTTTTTATACAAAAACTTTTAGTTCAAGAAATTAACTTCATACCAAAAAGTCAATTTAGAAAGCAGAAACAAAGCTATCCCAAATAAAACTATAATCTCAAATATGAGGCTTATGGTGCCACCTAGCAATAGTGTGTGAATTTGGCCAACTTGGATAATTTACTTTACAAACTAGCTTAACTAATTAATTTTGGTTGTAAAATTCAAAACATCAAACCAACAAAATTATTCTTTAAAACAAAAGAAATAAAACCAAACTTTAGTTTAATTATTTGGTTTCATTTTGCATCAAATGAAATATAATTTAACTTAAATTATAACATAATTATCCTTAACTTAAATAACATTTATTAAAAAGGATATAAAGTAATATTTATTAAAATTAATAATTTAGGCATGCATGTGAAATAAAGAATATACTTAATGATCATTACTTTAGTTGCTTATTTACATGAATTTATTGATTTAATATTTGAAAATTAATATAGTTTTTTTATTAGATTGATCTTTTAATTAAAAAAATAATAGAATATATATTTTAATAATCAAACTAAGAAAATAAAATAATTCTATTTAATTTATTCAATTTTATCCAAATAATGCACATCTTTGACCTAGAAGTGTGGAATAAAGGGATTGACCAAAAGCAATGTGTATGACTTTGATTTATCATTGTTAATATTTTTAGTTATTTTTGTTTCAAATAAATGGTCTAAACAGCCTAAGCTAGCAAGAGGAGGAGCCTTTACAATTCTCCTATAACATTGAAGTTGCTGCCTTATAGATTCCTAAAAGTCATAAGCTTCATAATTACATGTCTCATATAATTGTATCAATCATCGAGAGTTATACCACATTAGTTGAGCTTCCATTGACATCATTAAGCTTCATTTGAGATAATTTTTTTTGCTACTTTCTAAAACAATTTTTTACAACAAATTTTTTTTTTTTAAAGCAACAAAAAAATAATGAGCAAAAGCTATCTCAAATGAGATTAATTATTCTGTGCGGATGCCAAATGTTGTCCGGAGACTAACCATAATGAGCCACGTCACCCCTTAGCTCGGTACCGCTGCTCAGTACCGCGGACGTGGCTGCACCTGATTGGCCTTCAACCACGTACAGAGTTGCATCCGACCTCCACACAAAATAATTTCTGCTCAAACGAAGTCTCAGTTAAATTTTTGCAATACATACACAATGAATAATAGAAAATTGCTTCAAGCATTTTTGTCATAGCTCCTAATAGCCTAAGATGAATGATTCATTTGAAGTTATATGAAAAAATACTCACTTAGGACATCCTAAGAAGGAAAAAAAAAATGATCAGATGTGTTTTATAGAATACATATTTTCAATATTCTAAGGCTTCGCTTGGGATGATTTCTTACTGCTTCTTAAAACAACTTTTTCATATAAAATTTTAAATTTTATTCAAAAAATAGCTTTAAGAAGCGGTAAGAAATCGGCCCCAAACAAAACTGAAATCACCTTAATGATCATTAATTAAAACTTAAAGCATAATTATTAATTTTCTTGTAGGTGTAGAAGCACCTCACCTAATGAGAATCCTTAATATAAGTTAACATCATGTATGCCCAAGTATGATCCACATGACCACTGAATTATATGCCACTAATGCGAGCTCTAATTAGAGCTACTTGTCACCGAGTCCAAACTGGGCAGACAATGTATGTTAGAGTGCTTCTATTTTCCACACATATTGGTTGGTGAATAATAAATGCTAAGATGACTATGTCCCTTCTTGGCATGCATTGGGCTCACATTGCTTTGCACTCAATGAAAATAGACAAAAAAATTATAATGAGGTTCCTTGCATAAACATATATAAATAGGGTGTAAAAATTAAGCAAAATGATTTAATATTTAATAATAAAAAAATGTGTTTATAGAAAAATGTAATATAATTTTTTTTATTACATGATAAGTGTCAAAATTAATTTATGTAGTTGACCCCACATCTTTAATTTTAGGTCTAGCTCTTCCATCATATGTTTTTTTTGGACATTTAGATCAATTAAGACAGACTCACACGCACATCACATACACAAAATTTGAACTCAAGATCTCTTAGTTTGTAGCCTAAGCTCTCAACCAACATACCAAGATGAATTGTGTTACCTTCATATGCTAAAAAAGGTAGAGGTAGACCTAAAGCGACTTGGTTAGAAAATATTAGAAATGACATTTCTTTATTAGATCTAGAGCTAAAGCTAACGCATGTTGCAATAAAATCGAGCTATTCTAAAGAAACCCTAAAGAATGGGACATTGATGTAAATATCTTATCAGAAGCTAACCTTTTTTTCATCATATTTATGAAATTTTAATATTACCATAATATACTATATCTTGTTAACATAGAAAAAATAATAAAAATATTATACCTCAAAGTATATAGTAGATGGTGCTATGCAACATGAATAAGATCCTATAACAGTATGGATGAAAGCTATATAGGGATTAATCAAAGACCTGATATATGACTTCGGCGGCGTTGTCCTGAGAATTATGCATATGGTTGGCTCTCCTCCACATTATAGCGATCTAGATCGAGACAATTTTGAGGACAAACAATTAATAAAGAGAAGGCCCGACCAGCTTGTGTGGTCTGTGCTGAAGAGTTACAATAACAAGACACTTTAAGTGGTGGAGCCAAATGGAGGGAGGAAGAGCTAGAGGTAGAAGAGGGAGGAGATGATCACGAGGAGTATAAGGTTGCAATAATTAAAAGTTTGTATTTTTTTTTTTTAATTTTTATAAATATTAAACTATTGATGTTGTGTACAATCTCATATTTCAATATCAAACTAATGTTGTATAGTTTATGCTCAACTAATTATGACTCTATTTATTTCTTTTAATTATTGTAAATGATGCATATGATATTGTTTGTTCTATATATGGACATGTTTGTCATTATTATATTATTTTATGCATATTGTTTATGATACTTTTAAAAACTTAAATTAGTAAGTAAAGATTCAAAATTAATCCTTAAATTACTGATATTTTATTTTTATTTCCATATATTTCCCTTAATTTATGGAATTTCATCAAAACCACATAATTAAAAAGATTGTCACATGTGACTTCTTCTCAAAGAGCTTAGAGGTGGCCCTCTTCATCTTAATTTAAGAAAATTTATACGTTTTAGCTTTAAAACTGAAGAAAATTTACATAATAAGTTCTAGTATGAGATTATAAGAATGTCTAAATAATAAAGGCTTCGTTTGGGATAACTTTCTTGATGCTTTATAAAATTGCGGTAGAAAAAAATAATTTTTTAAAGTTGTTATAGAAAGTAGCTTTTTAGCATACTTTTTTTTTGGTAAATCAACAAAAAATTAGTGGGCAAACAAAAATTATGATTAAAGATTAAAAAATAAAATAATAAAAAAGCTATCTAAAACTTTTTTTGATGGACATAATTTAGGCTTCGTTTGGTACAATTATGGACAGTTATAGACTGCTGTTTTTTCCTGCTTTTAATATATTTTTACACCAAAAAACAGCTTTACATAGTATTAAAAAAGTTGTTCTAAACAAAATTAAATTGAAATGAATTAAAGTTTCAAAAAAGAGATTTAAGATTTAAAAGTAATCGGAATAAATAAAAAAAACCTAAAACATCTGCACGTTTTTTGATGAAGATTTTGCGAGTAGTCATCAGCTGCTTTAAGAAGCGCGGGCCTCATTGCACCCACTGGTACCCAACAACATCGCCGCCGGCATGCCTTCCTGCCATACAAAACACATACACGCCACGTGCCCCCAAAATCCACGTGGCATGTCCACATCACCAAAACCGATGCCCACGTATTCCTGCCGCAAACCAGACCTGCTAACGTGGACGGCATTCTTCTCGGAGTTCCGCTGCCCCGCAGCACAACGTAGCTGATCTCAACACCAAAAAATATGAGAGTCTAATTACCACGCTTCTAAAACCATATGAGGTTTGATTTTTCCAATTTCTCTGATTTTTTTATAACTTCTAAGTTTTATGCTGTTTCTGTGTTGAAATTTCAAAAAACGTGCTGCTATGTAGTTTTATGATGCGGCTTTTGGAGGTACTGGCCTCCAACATATAGAAAAGGCTTCGAGTACGTTATATTTAATTTATAATTGCTGCAGGCTACAATAAATGCCACAAATATTAAGCACACAAATAGCTAAAATAAAACATCAATATTTTATGTGGAAAATCCTTGAGAAGAAAAAAAAAAAAAAAAAAAAAAACTATGTGCTCTGACCCTTATGGTGAAATTGTAATAATAGGGAGAGTTGGGCGGAAGTTCGACGTCACTCAGTGGTCGAGTGGAAGTCCGACTTCTGTCGGAAGCCAAGTAGAAACCCAACAACGGTCAATAGCCGAGCTGAAGTCCGACGACGGTCGGTGGCTGGACAAAAGTCCAGCGTTTGTCGCTGGCTGGGCAGAAGTCCGATGATGGATGGTGGCCGAGCAGAAGTCCGACCACAGTCGGTGGTTGGGCGGTGGTCGAGGAGGAGCTTGATGACAAGAGAGATATTAGATTTTCTTCCTTCTTCGTCTTCTTTTTCCTCCCTACCCATGTGAAGAATAGAGGCTCTATTTATAATTTTTTGGGAGTGCCATGATTAATAAATATAAAGATGATCAAGGGCATAATGGAAGTGTTTAGGATGGACGACCGATATTGACTCTTTCAATCATGGACCATATACCAAGCATTTGAATGTCTTAATGATGTTTGAATTAGATGATATTGGGTTCATTGGACTTGTCCCATTAGCTGCTTGATTAGACTAATAACATATAATATTTGAATATCGTTTGATCATCCAGTTTATACTTTGAAACTTCCAAACGTGCTTCGAGCCCTCAATTTGGTCCCATTTAGGCTCGAATCAGATCTAATTTGGTGTTCGCGCGCGGAACCGCGCGTAGGCGTGTCTGTTCACACGCGGCACAAGGGCCGCCACCGGCGGCCGGCCGGCCGATTCGACCGCATACGCTTGTCTGGGCCCGATTTAGGCCCGGACGGTCCAAATCAAACATTTTTGGGGTCGTCAAACACGTTTTTCAAAGTTCTGGACTTAATTTTGACACTTTCGGAGCTCAACGATGCTCTATGATTGAGTTTAAGAAAGTTAACATTTTTTGGAACGCAATGTTTTGCGATTCGGCCAATGCAAAATGTCGACACATATATTTTCGAACATTTGGAGCTTCGACGTCCGAAAATAGGAGGGCAACTGATATATCATTAAAAATTATCTTGATCAGGCATGAATCTCGAGGCAAAATCAAGGCGGAAACTTTAAATTAGGGATCACCTGAACTCCAATTTCAGCAAACTTATAGTAAACTGAGCATCTTGGAAATAGGAACCCAATGACACCATATTCGACTCAGTCCGAGCCCAAATGAGTCCAAATCAAGCACCCAAAGCGCTATTGGAAAGTTCAAACCATAATTTGAGTTACCAAACGACTTCCAAATATGACGTTCTTATAGTCAAATCGAGCGGCTTGATGAGATGAATTCAATGAGCCTAAGATCGCTAAATTCTGACGTCATTGAACCTTCAAATGTCTAACGAACGGTGCACGATTAAGGGATTCAATATCGGTCGTCCATTCGACCACTCCCTATTTACCCCTGATCTCACACCTATTTACAAGCCTTGCCACTCTAGAATATCTATAAATAGACCCCCTCATTTCTCATGAGAGGGGGCAAGCAAGAAGAGCCAAGAGCCCAAGCAAGAGAAAAAGGATAAGAGGGAAGAACTCCTCCTCGATCACCGCCGCCGGAATTCTGTCCATGTGACGTCGGAATTCCGCCCGACCTCCAAGTGACGCCAGAATTCTGTTTGACCTCCAAGTGATGCAGGAGTTCTGCCTGAATACCATCTAAAGTCAAAATTCTTCTCGGCCTCCAATCGGTGTTAGACTTTTACCCGACACCGGACCTCCGCTGGTCTCCAAATTTCTACCTGACTCTAGACTTTTGCCAATTGTCGGACTTTCACCAGACCTCTACCTGATGTTGGATTTCTGTCCATTGATGGTCTTCTACTAGACACCGTCTTTCTGACCTCCGTCGTTAGACAACGGTTCTTCCGACCTCCGTCGCTCGCCGACTACAGTCCTTTAGACTTACGTCGCCCACCGACTACAGTCTTCCGACCTCCGTTGCCTACCAACTACGGTCCTTCAAACTTACGTTGCCCATTGATTACAGTCCTTTCGACCTCCGTCGCTCTTCGACTATGATCCTTCAGACTTACGTCGTCCGCCGACTACAGTTCTTCCAACCTCCGTCGCCCGCCGACTATGGTCCTTCAGACTTACGTCGCCTGCTGACTACGGTCCTTCCGACCTCCGTCACCCACTGACTACGGTCCTTCAGACTTATGTCGTCCACCGACTACAGTCCTTCAGACCAAACAAACACATAAGCAATGATACTTTGTATTCTCACCATGTAATGTACTCTATAAGATGTACATCAAGCTAAGGCCTTCCCCTAAGGAAGGATCTCATTTGTAATCAACTACAATACTAGTGGATTCATTCATACTGGGCCAGGCCCCGTGATTTTTACCCATTTTCAGGGGTTTTTCACGTAAAAATCTTGGTGTCTTATAAATGTTACACGCCCTCTTTCTTATCTGATTGCATGCCGGATTTTAATACAATGCTAAGACGTTAAACTTTATATTTCTCTACCGCCTCGAATACTCCAGGATGCAACAAGCCTAATAATATAAAATATTTGAATATCATTTGATCATCCAATTTATACTTTGAAACTTTCAAACATGCTTTGAGCTCTCGATTTGGTCCCATTTGGGCCCGTATTATATCTAATTTGGTGTTGTTGGGTTTATCTTTTTTAGATGTTCAATTCAACTATAAATTTGCTAAAATCGGAATTCGGATCATCCCGAAATAAATTTTGAAAATTTCTTATTCACTTTACCTCGAGATTCATGCCCGATCAAGATAATTTTTTTGATCATATATCAATAATAATTACAGTTAAATTAATTTATCAACCCAAAAAAATCAACTTCGAAAGATTCATTGTTAATTTATAATAATTATGATTAAACTTTTTAACATTCCACAAAAATTGAGTTCTAGTTTGATTGAGTTTTATTTAGAGTTGGCGAGCTATAAAAAATTCCATCAATATATCTGAATATATTTTGTATAAGCTGTATTTAGTTTGCTATATGTGTTGAAGTTGGGAGAGTCACATATTATTTTTTCAAATTAATTAAATTGATATTAGATAAATAATTTAGTTATAATATTTAATAATTTTATTATTTTACTATATGTTTTAGTTTTATTGTTTAATAATTTAATTATTTTTTATTATAAAATATTAGAAATGATTTTTCATTAGATTTAAATAAGAACATAACGGTTACTAATACACAACACAGAAAAAGGATTCATGTAACTAACCCCATGTAATGCGATAAAAACTCCGTGTTGCAGTAGTTGTTATCATTGTTTAATAATTTAATTTTATTGAAAAATAATATATATCTTCATGATGCAAAATATAATTTAGATCAAACTCTTATTATTTGGATGATTTTACTGATTTTACCCAACTTTATCCAAGTAATCAAAATTTTAGCATACTAATCACTGAGATAAAGAGATGCATGCTTCGTTTGAGACAATTTTCTTGCTGCTTTCTAAAGTAAAAAAATCATCACAAGCGAAAGATTAATCATATCAACTTTCAGCTTCATTATTTTTGATTTGCTTTATTGTTTGATGCATGGATAATAAAACTAGCCAAACAAAAATAAGGAAATAAATTAATGGGAATAAAGATGCTTCAAGCAAGGTCCAATTTTTGAGGGAACATCATTCCTTAAAGAGCTGACAGTACCATTAAAATAAGAGTTTAAGCTTCAAATACTACTTAAGCTTAAGCTGTCAAATTCAATTATTTAATTTTGCCAAGAAAAATCTCGCCCTTAAAAAAATGACACATTGGTAGGATGGGCCAATTGCATATATAATGGACAGAGTCATAAGCTTCTAGCAGCATTACCAAGCTCTCTTCCTTCCTTCTTCGTAAGAGCTGCTTCTCTCCGCCTAATCTCTTCATCTCCTATCTTTCCTTTTTAGCAATAAAACTTTTACAAAAGCAGAAATCAAGGCTTTGCAATGAGGCCTGCCATGTCACTAGTCAACCTCCTTTTGCTTTTCCTCCTATTCAGCGACACAGCTGAAGGTATATTTCTCATCACAAAAAGCTGCAACTCTTTCTTTAATTGTTGCTGACAGGAACAATTAAGTTTCAGACGATTTTTTTATTGCTTTAAAAACTATCAAAAAATTCGTCCCAAACGAAGCCTTAATGAAGCTGAGCTGAGCATTTCTATTGTTTTTCTCTTCTTTAGGCATTCGCCTGGAACAGCACTCCTTGGTATCTATCCACAGGATTAGCACTCAGGTACAGGAATTCCTTAACAAAATTCTTTTTACAGAAGTTGATATTGAAGAGAAATTTCTTGTAGGGAATTGAATATATGATTTATTTGTTTGGTTGGTGACCTCAGGAGGCTTATCTCAGGGGAGAAGCTAGAAGTTCAGAGGAAGAAGTTCTTTGTAGAGAGGGAGAAACTTGCTCAGGTACAGTAAATGATATAAGGAGTTCTTTTAATGAAATGAAGGCACTCCATCAGAGTCTACCAGGGTTTCATGAAGATTATGTTGGGCCTAAGAAACACAATGCTAAGCACCATTGAAAAGTTTCAAATACCTGTTTACCTTTAGCTAGCACTGAATAGCATGGAGAGCCTCCCCTTTTTCCCAATATCACTAAATGTTACTTGAGCTTCACACAGTGTTGAAGCAATTTTGCTTTATGTACTCAACCAAAACAAAGTAGTCATGTGAGCCCTGCAAATGCCTCTCTCTCTCTCTCTCTCTCTCTCTCTCTCTCTCTCTCTCTCGCTCTCTCGGGCTGCAAGCGAATCAAATGTTCGATGAGCTACTCGTTACTCGGTTCAATTAAAGCTCGCTTGTGATCATTTAACTAATTAAACAAACAAATTTGAGCTAACATTTTTAATATTTGATCCTTAAATAAATGTGTGAGTGTTCATATTTAGTATTGAATCAAGAATGATATGGGGCTCTGATCACAATTGTTTCATATCATCTTTGGTTCAATATCGGGACACATACTTATTTATGATCCCAATATTGAATCGAGGATGATATGAAGCAACTGTGCTAATAGCTCATAATGCATATAGCAACACCTAAATATCTGAATTGACAGGAAGAAGGTTTGCACTAGTTTATGCAACTTTCTTATGCAAATATACAATTCAAAATAAAAATAGAAATTCACAAAAGAATCACGAGCTATGTATGATCTCTCGCTGTTACAGTCAAAAGTGATATTTTGCATGATAAATCTCTTAAAAGGCTTCGCTTTTATCTAATAATGCAGGGTGGAATAATAGAAAAATGATGATGATAAAGACGAGAGAAGCCACGGCGTCATCACCAAAGGTTGGTGTGAAAAGTTTGCTAATTAATTACTTTGGTAATTAATAAGTCATAACACATTAGAAATTACTTAATTATTGTTAATCCACAGAGCAAAGGCGTCAAGGAAATCAAAGGCAACAGTGATCAGAGCCCTGACAAGGAGAGTACTTCGCCGGAGAGCTACCCCGACATTTTAGACATCGCCGGAATGGATTATTCTCCGGCGAAGAAGAAGTCTCCAATCCATAACTAAAGGATGTATGAATGAATGAAAGAAAGCTTTGACTTAGGAGTGTAGATTAATATTTATAGATTAGTAGGCCTTTGAGCAGCAGAAATACTGGAAATTATGCAGTTTTTTAGGGGGCATTGCCCCATTTTGTAAGAAATTGTAACTTTGTAACTTAGAACATATTATATAATTTATCATTTTTATATGATGATTGTGTACTTGATGACATGTTTTGCATGACGCCTTGTAAGGTAGGACCCCACACACCGATGCTTAGCTCGGTTGGGAACCCCTATCTCTCGAGCGGCAGTCGTCCCTTCAGTGGGGTCCTCAAAGCGCCGGCTACGGGTACAGTGGCGTGGGTGGCCCGGTAGGTCGGCCGGGGTTTACGGATAGTCAAGAGCGCTCGGTGAAGCCCAATGGACGGTTCCTGGTCACCACAAAAAAATAAAGGAGGTAGGACCCCTATGTCATGTAGATTTGTAAGAATTCTTCTCGAGCTTGTAGAGCTGTATCAACTAACTGCTGTGGTTGGCATGGAAAGGCGGACAGAGAAGGAGAGAGAGGTTGTCTCTTGTGACTGTTTTTTTAACAAAATTGATGTGGTGGGCGTCTATTTCAAGTTGTGGGGAGAAGGACAGCGATGTGCGACAAGTTATGTCCGGAGCTCTTAATTTGATGTGTTCTTATTTTAAGATTACAAAATAAAAAATTAAAATAAAATGATATTTAGGCTTAGATTTTGGTTGGGATAACTTTTTTATTGATTATTGTAGTAATTTTCTAGTATAAAAAATTTAATTTTTATATTAAAAAACTGATTCAAGAAACAGTAAAAAAGTAGTCCCAAACGAACCTTAGTTTGTGACGGATTTCTTATTGCTTCTTAAAGCAGCTTTCTAGTACAAAATTTTAATTTTTGCATTAAAAAACTGCTTTAAAAAACAATAAGAAAGTCGTCCCAAATGAAACCTTAATCATAAATATAGTCGGTCATGTTGAATTTGAAGATCTTGCCAGAGAGAAATGAATCAAGTTGAACTAATTACTGTTAATTGTGTGGACGAATCAGGGGGATAATGAGCCAGTTTTCTCGAGTCTTTCTGATCACGAGAACTTCAAGTCTGTTTGTGCATAATTTGGAGGGAAAATGAGATTTATGAGTAGCTTGAGTGAGCTTAAGGACTTAGCATTGACGGTCGAGTTAGTGCTATTTTTTTTTAAGGGGAGAGGGGATATTTAGGCCAATTATGACAAAATAATACACGCAATACATATGCAAGATTAGAATTCAAGAACTCTTAGTGGTAATCAAAGCTCCCAACCATCATATCAAAGTAAGCCACGTTAGTGCTAATTCTTAGATTACTTATTCGAGATGTAGCCAGGGGCTAAGAGGGGGGGGTGGAATTTAGAAAAGTTCACGTTAAGAGCTTCCCACAAGCGATTTTCAAAAAAAAAAAAAAAAAAAGAATGAAATTTACAAGTATATCTTCATAGAGTATATTGATTTTTCATAATACATATAAACATGGAAGTGATTAATTCAATATGAATATAAAAATCAACTGAAACAAGATTAAAGTTGGGCCCCCCTTAAAAACTTCTGGCTTCGCCACTAGATGTAGCTCTAGGTATCCTGAGGGCATCTCCAACCAAAAATCTCATTTTTCACTCCAAAATGCTATGAAACTAAAAAATATCATGATTCATCTCCAATCGAACGTCATTTTACCCGTAACGGCCCTTCACACGTTTCTTTGGCAAGTTCAGTAGAGACAAAAAAAAAATGACGAAGATGAATTGTTCATCTCCGATCAAATGACGTCAAAAATGACTGTCGGTTTGAGCAAAATAAGAACGGCAAATAAGTGTTTGCCCCTCCATTAGAGTTGCCCTGAGGCCTTAGTAACTTCCAACTTAGCAAATATCGAGCTGCAGAAGGTTAAACATGGCCGTTAATAATTGCATCAAGATCATTTATCTATTTTACAAATATTAATAACTAATTGACATATATTCCGAGCCAATACCAATTAATTAATGCTTTGTCGGGGGTTCGCATGCATGTGGCATGTGGGTGTGTTATGTTAGATGACCGGACGGTGGGGATGGGCCGGCCGGCAGAGTCGCCATCGGCCACCGTTGCATTCAATTTATACGGGGAAGCATTCGGATATGGCACCAAGTGCATTTGTCTGTGGCGGAGCTTCGGAGATGGAGATAGCACAGTGATGTGTCTGGCCATCTTGTGAGGCGCACAACAAAAGAATGAGCCTAATTAAATGTATCCAAATTATTTGGCGATTTATGTCATTTGGAAGAAAGACAGGTTTTTCAAGTAGGGCTACTTTCTATTAGAAGGTGTTGAATGAAGAGGAAGGTAAATATTAGCCTACAGACATGCATTATTCAATCCTCATGTGTTGGTTAGAGCTAAATTGTTTAATCAATGGATGATAAGCGTTGGGTCGAGAAAGGCTTCGTTTGGAACGGCTTTCTTACTGCTGCTTAAAAATGTTTATGAAAAAAAGTTGCTTTAAGAAGCAGTAAGAAAATCGTCCCAAACGAAGCCAAAGTGTTGATACCATGCACTAGTTTGGGTAGATGGTAGGTTTGGTGTGTTATATATGATCACGCATTGTTAGTGATAGGTAGGTGGCGAAGAAGACTATTGTGAGGGTTATGTTATGCTTTTTAGAATTCGAATTAGTATGAACATGAGATTTATGACGTGAATATATTAGGGTCACACTAGGGGTGTCAATTTCGGGTCACGGGTCGGGTTCGGGTCGAACCCGACTTGACCCGAACCTAAACGGGTCAACCCGAACCCGACCCGTTTATAGAAACGGGTCAGTATTTAGGACCCGAACCCGACCCGAGCCGGGTTCGGGTCAACCCGGATTGACCCGTCGACCCGTTTTCAAGTGAGAGGTCCTGACAGTGACAGGTAAACCAATCCAGCAAGACAGCAGCACATGCAAACCAATCCACCAAGAGAGCAAATAATATAATCCAAAACAATAATTTATTTTCCCAAAAAAAAGACAATAATTTATTAACTTATAAATTATGAATTATAATTACATAATTCTGAAATGAAAAGTAATCTCTAATATCAAATTACAACCAAGACATACAACATTAGGACATTACAAATAAAAAGTTGACTATTTGAAGAACTTCGAGCTCTAGAGTCCAAGTCATTTGCATGCCTACTTGCCCTCTTGGAGAATTGGAGATTTACGCTAACTGCAAAAAATATAAATGGTAAAAGTGATACAATTATAAATCCATGAATTAATTGAAAGATTGAGTCATTAGCTCAGATTAACCCTTCAAAAAATTCATCAAATAATGAAATGTGAGTCAACAATACATTTCCGATATTGTCATCCAAGGCGGCATTTTGTGTTTTAGAGTATACGTAGTATCTGTTTGATTAGATGATGACACAAATGCCACCTGGTTGCAATAGCCAATAAATTTTTCCCCCATAATGACTTCACAATCAGTTTAGAAGGGTACTCATCATCGCTACTCAACTTTCAATGCTTCCGAAAGTCCGAAACCAACCCAGCTTTTAAATAGATACAGCAAGTTACAGGATACCAAGATACAACCAGTAGCCGGAAACCAACACAATTACCATTCACCACTCACCAGGCAGTTCAAGTAGGCAACCAAGACATCAACCCAGCTAAACCCAACAAGACCTCATTCCAGAAAAACCAAGACAGCATCCAACACAGCATCCCAAGGCATCACAAGGGAAGCCAATTAGGAATCTCCCGCAAACCGACCCAGCAAGACAACAACCAAGACAGCAACCAGGTAAGCAAGACAGCAACCCAGGTGAGCAAATAATATAATCCAAAATGTAAAGGGGTAAACCAATGCACCTTTACAAAGAAACCAATACAGCAACCCATACACCCAAACCGAGTTTCCCAGGAGACCAACCCACCAAGACAGCAACCCATGTAAGCAAGACAGCACCCCAGCTAAACCCAGCAAGACCTCATTCCAGAAAAACCAAGACAGCAACCAACATAGCATCCCAAGGCATCACAAGGGAAGCCAATTCAGAATCTCCCGCAAACCGACCCAGCAAGACAACAACCAAGACAGCAACCAGGTAAGCAAGACAGTATTCTAGGTAAGCAAGACAGTATTCCACAAAATTCATTTCAGTTTCCGATCCAGCAAGGCAGCAACCAAGACAGCAACACAGGTAAATCCAGCAAGACAGTATTCCAGAGAAATCATTTTCGTTTCCAACCCAGCAACCAAGACAGCAACACAGGTAAACCAACCCACCAACACAGCAAATAATGCAAGACATCTTAAACCAGGACATCATCCCATGGCTATACCAAGACAGCAACCCAGCAAATAATTTAACCTAACAAATAATTCAACCCAGCAAAAAATTCAACCCAGCAAAACACCTTAAATGTGCATAACATCAACTTAAATTTGCATTACATCAACTTAAATGTTAAAATAGTTAGGAATGAAACGGATAGTTCTTGAAACTGTTCAGAAAATATAGATATGCATGAAGTAAATAATAGGCAAGCATTGTATCTATGCTCTTCATCCAACAACAGAGCTTTCACCAAGCTCTCCATCATTTGTGTTCACATCTAAATTAAGGATATCATCAGTAATCATGTCAAGTTCCAAGTCCTTTGCCGCAATTAATTATGTAACGAAAAACAAATTAGCGCAATGAGATTTTACACATAAAATAACTTTAAGATGAAAGAATAATCACCATGCTCTCCGTATAACCAGTCCTTAGCACAAATTAGTGCTTCGACAATATCATGTTTCAAAGCACTTCGGTACTGATCTAAAATTCTCCCGCTATTGCTGAATGCACTTTCAGATGCTACTGTTATTATTGGAATGCAAAGTACATCTCGTGCCATAGCAGAAAGACTAGGAAATCTATATTGGTTCCCTTGCCAGTACTTCAAAATATCTAAATTTACACTGCTATCAAGCTTAGGTTCATCTAAGTAAATGTCTAATTCAGATTTCCTCGATGTAAAGGCATCTTTCTGAAATGAAGCAAAATCCTGTTTTTTTTAAAGACTGTTAGAAACAAAACAAAACAGAAATGAAAAACAATTGAAGAGAAAACTAAACAGAATTGGAAACGAAAACCTGCATAAATTTGGACTTAATCTTTGAAGGACATCCTTGAACCAACTCAGACGTATTTGAACTTTCTCCTACTGAAAGATTCCTTCTTAAACCGTAGTTAGCAGACAATGAAATTAACTTAAGTCTCAGTTTTCTCAACTCGGACTTGTAATTGCTATCATATAATCTTTGATAACACCACTCTACAAAAGTCATTTTGTATCTCGGATCTAGAATAAATGTTACTGTCAAAATATCACTGAATTCATACCAGTATTTTTCAAACTTTACAATCATTCCTGTTGTCATTCTCTTTATGGATTGATGGCTACTTAACATTGCATTTTTCAGTTCCGCATAAGCTGTTGAAATACAGGGGAAGTATAAATTTGCTGTAGGGTATTTAGATCCAGAAATGAGACAAGTTATTTCATAGAAAGGTTCCAAAAATTAGCTAATCTGTTCGACTTTTTCCCATTCAGAAGATATTGGACAATGCTTGTAATTTGAATCTACTAATTCTAAATGTTGAAAAGCACGTTTAAAATAAGTTGCACTGTCAAGCATTATGAAGGTGGAATTCCATCTGGTTGGGACATCCTGACGCAAACCTCTTCTCCCATCCAAACAACTTTGTGCAGCACATTCAAGAAACTTTTGTTTTCTAGCCTGAGAGCCTTTAACATACTTAATGCTCTCTCTTATTTTAACAATTGCACTATCAATGTCTTTCAAACCTTCTTGAACCACAAGATTAACGATATGTGCTGTGCAACGTATATGAAAAAAATCACCATCGCATAACAAGCCAGACCACAAATTCAAATGATTTCTTAGATAATCAACTGAAGTATTATTTGCAGATGCATTATCCAAAGTTATGCTGAATAGCTTGGCTTCTATTTTCCATTCTACCAAAAGAGATAGTATCTTCTCAAATATAGAAATGCCATCATGGGGGGATGGCATGAATGAAAAATTAATAATTTTCTTTTGCAAAACCCAATCATTATCAATATAATGAGCAGTTAAACAAATAAACCCATCTGTATTTATTGATGTCCAAAGGTCAGATGTTAAACAAACCCTGCTAGTGACTTTAGAAAACTGCTCCATTATATTATGCTTCTCCTTAATGAATATTTTTTTGCAATCACTTCTAACAGTGTTTCTAGAAAGTAATTGCAAGTCTTTACGAAGATACAACAAAAGTGCTCGAACTCCAACCCACTCCACACATTGAAATGACAAATCGTGCATGATGATAGAAGCAGTAAACAAATCACGAAATTCAGCATGATCAAACTTGTTATCAGACATAGACATTGAAGATTCAGTGTTACTTTGTAAGATCAATTGTCCTATATCACGCATACTTCTTTTCTTATAATTTTCGAGGTGGCGTCTAAGATTATCAGTTCCATTTTTGCTATCACATAGGTAAGTACTGCCACATTTCTTACATTTACATTTTTGTTTTCCATCTTTCGTATTAGGTAACATCTCATAATGGCCCCAAACAAATGAGGTCATCCTTCGACGTTTCTTAGTAACTACCACCTCATTACATAGCTCGTTAGAAGGCTCTACCACATTTTCAGAAGTCCGAACTTCTTCATTTTCATCAATAGATAAATTCTCAGGAATGATGTTCGAATCCTCCATCTAACCAAAACAAAAAAATATATTACAAATTTACATTACTAATTCTAACTACTTTGTTTATTTTCTTCTTTAAAAAAAAGACATAAAACATCGAAACTTTAACTCAACTAATTCTTCCCCAAATGCCTAAGAATAACTTCTCCAAGAACTAAGAATAACAACATAATTGCCAATTGCCAAATACAACTTCTCCAAGAACTAAGAACAACAACAAATACTGCATTAACTGAATAGAAAAACCAACACAAATTGAACAAAAAAAATCAGCACGTCGAGCTCGACTTGGCTCGTTTGCACAACTACTGGCTACTGCGATAGATTAAAACCCATCATGGACTGAACAGAAAACCCAGCACAAACTGAACAAAAAACCCTTCCCAAAATAGATTTCACGGAACAGCACCTCTTCAACTATTCGGCCAGCATGCCAATCCACAAATGCATGCCAAAATTTACCAAATCTTCAAAAAAACCGATATGCAATTCGACATAAAAGCAAATCAGCAAGACAAAAAAAAATCGGACAAACCCTAAACAGCTATACCCAAAAAACTTTTCACGAAACTTCAGATTATTTTGATCTATCAGCAAGAAAACAAACCACCCTCAACTGTGCTCACAGATCAAGCTTCTAAAAGGAGAAAATATAAAAAAGATAAGAAATACAAACAGCGATTGATGTAGATGTTCTTGTTGAGCCAAATGAGATGTGCACGATGAACAACAATGTGCCAGAGAAGGAGAAGAGAGGAAACCGTCGAGAGAGCGAGGAGATCCGGAGAGAACAGAAACCCTAGACGAAGAAGCGAAGAAGAGGAGGCGGATGCGTCGTCGCGTCGATGCGAAATGCGGCCCTAACACCAATTAAGGCAGCCGCGATCGCGCGAAAATTAATAAGGCGCGGGTCAAAACGGGTTTTTATCGGGTTATCGGGTCGAACCCGGACCCGACCCGAAAGTTGAACCGGGTCATTTTACTAAACCCGAACCCGACCCGTTTTGAGATCGGGTCGGGTCAGACCCGAAATTTCCGTGTCGGGTTCGAGTCGGATTTTCTTGTCGTGTCACTTATTGACACCCCTAGGTCACACATTCAAGAACTAAAACATGCATCAACTTAAGCGAAGGAAGATAAAAGATTTATTATATATCTAAAACTAGCATTATAGATTTTGTAACAGCTTAAACTCTTATCGAGATATTGAAAGCTTCAATTTGATAGCCTCATGAATTTATCCTATTGGTGTAACTTTTCAGGAGTTCACTAGCTCATCCTAAGAGTGTTCTGATAAGAGCACGCTTAATTTTGAAGTTTCTAATAAAATTTTAATCATCATACTAAAATGCGTCTCGATGTCTAAGAGTTTAACTTTATTTTCTTAAGAACTTTCAAAGATTTAATCTTATAAGTTATAATGTAAAACATTTAGATCCTATGATTATATAAAATAGAAGTGTTAAAAGAAAAATAAGTAAATAATTGGATTGTGAAAGAGATCAATATGTAGATTACTAATTTAATTCATTTCTAAGTTTCTTATTTTTGTGTACAAGTTATGAATATGGATTTAGGCTTCGTTTGAGACAACTTTCTTACTACTATTTAAAACAATTTTCTAGTACATAAATTTATAGTTAAAAAAATTATTAAAAAGATACATTAAAAAATAATAATAAAAAAACTATCTCTAACCAAACATTAATTTATCATTCAAAATGTTATTTTATTTTGGAGTCTGTTATGTTAGAGCTGTACTTATCTTTGAACTTAATTCTCAATAGCAAACAATAATTCATCAAAGGACTAGAGAAATTCTTCTTAAAATTCATCTTTTCATCAAAAGGGATTGTGATTTGTGGCCCGCCATCGCACTAAGTTTTCTTTTTATTATAGTTAGATCTATTTGTAGGGTTTTTTTTCTCTACTTAGATATATATTTTTTAAGATTAGATCTAATTTTTAATACTTATATTTATCTTTTTTTTTTTTTTTTGCTTGGATTTATGATTTTTTTTCTTATTAGTTAGATATAGAAGATTTGAGCTAAACTGAGATATAATATTTTAATGCTTAGATCTATATATTTTTTTAGGCTAGTTTTATTTGTTTTGTTAAACTATATATATATATATATATATATATATATATATATATATATATAATTTGTATATTTACTATGTTTAAGTAAATTTTAGTAAATTTATTCTTGCATTAATTTTACTGGCAAAAATTATTTTTTAATGACAAGATTATAAAATTGTTTTTTTTAATTTCATGTGTTTTAATTAAATATAGTTACTAATTTGTTGGCTAATTTGTTAGTTTACTATGAGGAGTGAGAGTTGAGGGAGCAATAGTGAGAGTAAGAATGATATATATTTTAACTTCTCATAGTTAAATCTATATAAAAAAAAAAACCTGATTTTTTGACAGTTAATGATCATTTATAGTTGGTTTATTTTTCTCATGAATGAAATTCTATATATAAATTATAATCAACCGAAAATAGTATTTTTTAGTAACTTGGGCTTTTTTTTAATTGTTTCTTTTCATTGAAAATGATCGAAGCAATTGATCAATTATGATACAAAATATTTTAACTTAATTGGGTTGTCACCCATCCAATCTACATCCACAGCAAATTTTTCATTCACTTAAGATTTCATTAATAATAGTGAACTAACCCAACTACTTCACTCCTCAAGTTTGTGGAGAGAGCCTCACAAGTAGGGGTGTCAAATCGGGTTAGTGGGTGTTGACCTCATTTTTGTATGAGGTCACTTGGACTAACCCCAACCCTCAATCACTTTTGAATCAAATTTTGATCATACTATAATCCAACTTTTGATCTACAATTCGATCAATCTACACTTTAATCAATCATTTGATCTAGCTCGTAGTCGACCTCGTCGATCTTCCTTAAAATGATAATTGAATCACATATGATTTAATTAAAGTTAATTTGATAATATGAATTAGATTTGATGACGTCAAATTTGCTCGAATCAATTCAAATTTTACTCACCTTGATGGTTTTGATCGACTTAATTTAAGGTGTCCCGATTTGACTCAAGTCTAAATTAACTTTATTGATTTTAGTCGGCTAAATTTAATTCCTTTTAAATTAAATTAACTCTGATGAACGCAAATTTGTTATGCCGATTTAAATTGGAATATTATATAATTAATTTGGTGTTGTGTAGCTCTCTACCTTTCTCACATTTAGCTCTTTAAATTTCTTTAATTTCAAGATTTGACATCAACCATTTAATTAAGTGTTAAAGGTAGGATGGTTTGAAAAAGAGATGAGTAGCTAGGGCAAGCGGACATGAGCTCTAATTTGATGCCTCTAGGCAGTCGCTCCTTCACGACGGCAAGCCCTAGCAAGAGACCATTCCACGCCTCCAAGCAGCTGCCCCATGCTTCCAGGACCGATTAAGAGAAGAAGGGGGAGCCATCTACGTCGCGATCCCCATTCATCTCTCACCTCTAAGCAGCAGCTTTCTCCTCTTCTCTACTCGTCCAAGCAAAAGAAAGAAGAAGAAGACCTAAATAGCCGGCCAAGAGGAGCTGTTGCTAGGCTCAACAGAGATTAAAGTCCTTAGAAATGGTGGATGCTCTCATCCACCAAGGACGGCTGATTCACTCAAGATAAGCCAAGCAAAGGAAAGAGGACTCCATCTACATCCTTTCACATTCACGTTCTAGAGCATATTTCGGTCAAGGATGTGAGCTTGGCCAGATTTTCTATTCACTTGTTCGGCCAACATGAAGGATTTGAAGCAGAAAGTGGAAGATCTGTGCAAGCATGATAGAACCTAAAGCTGTTCGAGTAATACATTTGAATCTTGAGAAAAGATTCATCCATGCATAGACGCTAGTGCTTCTCCGGGAGTCAGATTATGAATGTTCCATTGAGTCTGAAGTGGATGGACCTTACAAAGCAGTGATCATTCCAGCTTCAAAGATTTCAGCCATCATACGAAGAGGCGAGCGACAAAGAGGCTTTCGGTGTGATTTACTACGGTAATCTCTTCCTCTTCTTCTTGCTAGTTCCTTTCTTTTCCTCTGTTTGAATCTGGACGGATGGAGTTCATCCATTAGTTGATATTCTATGTTTACCTGAGACTTGAAGTGAGTTTTCATGAAGCTTTATAAAAAGAGATAGAAGATTTTTAAACATTTTCTTCTTGTTGTTCTTTTTATTTGCTTATTATTATTATCATTATTATTATTATTATTATTATTATTATTTAATTTAGATATTTTTCTTTAACCCCAATTTGACTGAATTTTTTTTATGTGTGTGGATTTGTCTTTCAAGAGTTTGTTTTCTTCCTAAGTCCGAATAAGAAAGCGTGATGGATTGGTTTATAGACTTGAATGTTCATGGTGTTAGGGATAAATTTTCTTATGAAAATGAACGGTCATAACGTTCTGGCTTTGTCCTTTGGATTTATGTCTGAATTCTTGTGTTATTCTTTATCTTATTCTACTAGAGGAAAACATCTTTCTAGATTTTCATCTGATGCGAAGCTTATGCTTACACTATGAAGTGTTATTCTCTACAGGTCCTCATCAAGAAATTTGTTAGAATTTATAGATGAATGTTATATTTGCTAATAGATCGACATTTATATTTATTCAACATAAGACTTCTGGTTTTGGTGGCAAAATGGGTACATTACTGCTTTATTTCTTGGGTTTGTATTTGATTTCTTGTATCAGTCTTCATCATCTTATACTTAAAAAAAAATTTAATAATCTCAATGATCATCATTGGGTGTAGTGTTCTTTGTCATGGCATGAGATTTTTATTCTCCATGAGTTCTTAGTCTTCTCCCTGTGATCAATTAGCTGGTGGATCTATAAATCTGGGGAGATTTCTGTTATCTTTTGTATGATATTAGAAGCTTTAGCAATGTTTGTTATCTCCAATCCATAAAAAAAACTCATTCCAGGTAGATACTTTTACACCAACCTTTTTCTATAACATTCTCTATGAGGTCTGTCTAGGTGGAATGCCTTTTCTTTTTATCGGAGGATTTCACAAGCATTAACTCCTTGTCATGTATCTATTTGATAAATGAAAAGATACCATATCTGTGAAATTAATTTGGATCCCGACTAAGGGTTCCATAGGGATTATGTTGGACTGTACTGAATTTCTTCTCCATAATGATCCTTTGAGAGATTGGGAAGAGAGAATTGCTAGATCTGTCTAGGAAGACATGACATTTTATACACATTCTATGTTTAATGAGATCTATGAGTTTAGGTTGGAAAGGTCCCTTTATATGCTTGATGGAATATGGTGTAAATGCTGGAGAGCATTCCGTGTGTTTTATGCTTTAATTGTGAGCACTTGTAAGACATACATAAGGTGCTTTGGTCATGCTGGAATTTTCTTGAAGTGACCTTAATGATTTTGGTATGTTGTTCTATTGGTGGGTTTGAGAAATTGGAATGCCATTGCCTTATTTCCGTTAGCTTTTTGTCTTTTAAAGACTGAGATAATGGCCCTCTTATATCTTATTGAATCATATGTTGGCATGTCATTTGTTGCTAAGAATATGTGGGATGCTTATATTCCAAGAATCATGAACGAGTGGAAGATGTATTATGTATAGTTTTATTCCAACAATAAGTGTATATTCAGATGTTTTGATTAAACTGGAAGATTTCTTATTTTAGTTTATATTTTAATCTTAGATGAAAATGCAAATTTGATGAGTTACAATTATATTCCTCCTTCTCTTTGCTTTATTTTCACAAAGTTTGAGAGAATACAAGATCCTTATGTTTTCTTTTTGGAGGAAAGCAAAGAGTGGTGGGCCTTCATTCTTTAAAGCATTTTCAGTTATAATTTTCTGAAATAAATTTGTTGGTTTCGAGAAAACATAGTTGCTCTTATACTTTTTGCATAAATTTTGATGAGGATCTTTCTCCAATTGTCTTTACTTTGGGATAGAGCGAGTATTAAGTGGAAATTGAGCATGAAACTTGAAGGTTGTTCTTACTTATGATATCTTTTGTAGAGGTTCATTTCAACATAAAAAAAACCTAGTACACTATTGTATGTATTACCCATACTCTGGTTCCTTGACAAGATGATATGTATTGCTCCATATGTGAATGTTGGAAGGATTATATGTACGATTGTATTTTGATACTACACTTGACCTTTGATAATAAAGGTTGCTGAAAATTCTCTTTTTTAGAAGCCTGCAAGAATTTTTCTTTAAAGGTAGATGATGATATTTATGTCCTTTTGTTAGAGGCTTGTGTCATAAGCTTTGTGTTTCATGATTTGCAGTTGCAATTCAAGTCAATATAAAGTTTAAGGGTTATGAAATTCAGCATATACGTTCATGTCTTGAATATTCATAAATAAGATGTGCCCGCTTGAAAAGAGATGATTTGAATGAATATTGTACATCACGAGAGCAAGATGACTATATCCTCATTCATGTTTTAATATTTATTATAACGTGGCTAAAGTTGGGAATTGTTAAATTTATATTCATGGTTCAATACTGGTTATGAATTCAAATATAACTAGTGAAGGGTAACTTTCTTTTGATGCCATTCCTGATTTGTTGAGACTTGGGATGACTTGTATGCATTGATGAACGAGCAATGTAAATAGTTCCCATTATTTCTTGGATACATTTTGAGCTTAGCATTAAATAAAATTCTCTCTTGTATATAATAATACATGTTTAATTTATTCTCGTGATATACTACAAGTGTTGGAATTCCTTTCTATATAGAAGTATATGCATTGAGATGGCTTCTTACAAGATAACATATATTCTGAAATTGCTTCAATACAGATCACATTCTACATCTCTAATTCTTTGAAGTGACATTTGATTTGATTTCATTTTTTTTACATATTTACTTATATGTCAATTCATAATAACCCCTATATTTACATACATGATATTCTGACACCGCCTTCTCTCTTCGCCTTTTTGCGAGGTATTGATGGGGCTGATTGGAGGATGAGTCAAGGAGTTTCAATCGCCCCGTTTCTTCTAAACGGGGTGCTACTGCCTGAGTCACCGTTGACTAGCTCCGGTGACCAGGTAAGTTTTCTTAAAACTTAGAAGATCATAAAGCTTCTAGATTTACCTGTTGAGCTATTTCCTTCAGCTTTAAATTCTTGCAATAACTCCTGCATTTATTCAATACATGCTTTCTTCTTTTTACAAATTCAAAACCCATCAACATAGCTTGTTTACATTTGTACGCATGTCCAAAGGGTTAGTGACATTGATTCAAACCCATTAAACCTAGTGACATCTTTAAGGACAATAATTAAGGGCATTTCTAGAGAATTTATGAAATTTTTAGAGATTAGGAGATACCTCCTATTAACTTGAGACTTGAACCACTTGAACTTAGTGACACCTTAAACTTGAAGAAATTCTTTTTTTTTAATCATTAAATCAATTAATTGATCTAATTAAAGTTAAATCCTTAATTAAGCAAATCAGATTTAAACCCCTTAAGTTTAGTGATCTTCCTGCTCTAGGGAAAATTGTCACTAAAATTCAAACCCTTTGAACCCCTTAAGTTTAAGCTTTAAGTAAACTTTAAAAATCTAGAAAATTTCAATCTAACTTTAAAACCAGCAATCAGTCCTAAAATTAATTTTGAATCATTAAGATTTAAACTTTAACCAAAATCTTTCCTTGAGCCTTTCAACCAACCAGAACATTAAGCAATTTTAATCAATTACCCGATTTAGGATATATCCAAACCACAAAGCCTACTACACACACCTAGATTGACCCATTAGGACACGGACTCTAGCTTTAGGTTAGGCCGGTGTTTCTTTCTGGTTTTGAGATAGATTGATATGCATACAAATGAGAGTGGCATCTTAGGTTAGATAACGTAGACATAGGTTCACTGTCCACAGACCCGTGCACTTCCTGTTTGTCAGCCTAGGATTAGGTCCCTAGCCCCTTGGCCTACGAGGTTCCCTTGGATGAGGTAACCCATGGTTGCTAACAAGGATCCTCTGGTCGGCACTCGACTAAGTAGGCTAAGGATATTGACGAACCTGGGACGATGGAAAACCATGGGATCTTGACCAGGGACGTCATACCCACTTGGTAGGTTAGTCTTCACCCTTACTTCATGGGCATTCTCCCGATCTAGTGATCGAGAATATAAGTCCCAACTTTCTAATAAAATTGATCATTAAATTAAAATATCTTTCAATCAAATTCGAGCCCAACACTTAGGATAGGTTGGGGTGTTTTCTGAATTGTTTCAGAATCTCAAAAACATTCCCTACTCCTCTTCCTTTGGCTCCGAAAATAAGTGTTCAATCTTGAACCAATCCCCCTTGAAATTCAAACCTTAACTTCCTTTGATATTTAACTTTGAATTCTAAATAAAATTCATATCGCTATTTTAATCGAGAGTTTTCGTAGGAAAATCTTTAATTTTCCTACGATGTAATTAACTACGAGGGCTTTCGCTCGTAGGAGATTTAGTAACTCAGATTTAATTTTTCAAAATTAAAATTGATATCTTTTAAAACTTCAATTAATTATCTTTGGGAAATTCAATATTCCCAAAAATAATTAAATATTTTCAAAACTATATATATTTAAATACAATATATATTTTTTTAATCAAAACAAAAAATGGCGACTCCGCTGGGGAAAATCTCTCTCTCCATCTTTAATAGCGGTATGAATTTTATTGAATCGGTAGTCTTAACTACCCTTCTCTCCGTTGGTCCCTCTCCCATTTCTTCCTTGGGTGAGTGTGGCCAACTCAATTAAGACATGTGAAGAGAGAGGTGAGCGTAGGAATCCTCTGTTGAAGTCGGGCTTTGACATTTTGCCTCCAAGCTAATTGGTAGAGTGAAAGAGTCAAGCCAAATCCTTTTGCATATGTTGCAAACTTGCATGCGAGTAATTAACTAGCGTGCTAAGTTTCACAATTTACAAAAGTCTTTTCAATCTCAAACTCAAGATTTTAATTCTTTAAGTGAAATCTCAATTTCTTCCAGATCATAATTGATCCTTATATTCTATCACTAGAAGCAGAATTGTAGCTCTTATAATTCAATACAAGTGATAGAATATAAATACCTTTAAATTCAATTGATTCTTCCGGTAAAGTCTATCTTTGACATTTCATTTCTAAACAATTTGACGGGATGAAAGAGTCGGGTCGACTTCTAAGAATCTTCCCCCAAAATTTGTAAACCTTTATGTTGAATGCGAGTTCAACACATTGAGTTTCAAAATAAAGGGAGATGCTGCCGGAGTTTTAATCTTTCAAATCTCTTTAAAAGTCTTTCAAATCGATTTCAAAAATCAGTGCTATGTGTCTTCTATAACATTTTATTGTAGTTGAACACATGCAACACAATTAAAGTTCTTCAGCCAATTTTAGGCTTTAACATTTCACCTCTTAACCACTTGTTGGGATGAGAGAGTTAAGCCTAAATCTTGGGATCTTTAGATTAATTTTGTAAACCTACATATTTGAACATCATTCAAAATGTTGAGTTTCAAAATCTGATAAAGACCCATTCAGTTCCAACCTCAAATTCAAATTCACTCTTAAGTCTAAATTTAATTTCAACATTAAATTCATGTTTAACTTCAACCTTAAATTTAATTTCAATTTTGATTTTAAAGTCAAAATCTAGGCTTTGACATTTTACCCCCAAATCACTGGGTGGGGTGAAAGAGTCAAGCCTAACTTCGTTGGATTTTCAAATAATTTTGTGAACCTGCACATTTGAGTGAAACTCAATCTGTTGAGTCTTAAAGTTTTAAGAAGATCCATTTACTCTCAACTTCTAGTCCGAACTTAACTTCCACCTTGAATTCAAGATTGATTTCAATTCCAGATTCAACTTTAAATTTGGTTTCAAATTCAAATCCAGGTTCCGACATTTATCCCCAAGCTACTTGGCAGGATCAAAGAGTCGAGCCAAATTTCTGAGATTTTCTTTTTAATTTTTGTAAACCTACGTATTTTAATACGATTCAATATGTTGGGTTTCAAAGTTTAAAGAAGATCCATTCTATTTCAACCTTAAATTCAAAATCAATTTCAAATCTTGAACTCAACTTCAATCTCAACTTTAAATTTAATCTTAATTTGATTGCAAATCAAATTAAAATTTTGACATTTTGCCCCAAGTCAATTGGTGTAGCGAAAGAGTCAAATTCAAATCTTGATTTTCATTTGTCAATTTTATGAACCACCATGTTTAGTGTAAACTAAACACGATTGAGTTATAAAATTTTGAATAAATCAATCAAATTCAAAACTTAAATGTCACTTCAAAACATTAATTCAAATCACTTTCTTAATTCCAAGAATTTGAACACTCAAATGGCTGGGAAAATCGTTCTCTCCTTAGATAGAAACTTGATAGTAGAAGAAATCACCTCTGGTAATTCAATCCAGTTTGGATTACAATTTCAAAACTTCAAGTTGTCAGTCAATGGAGTAGAACTGAATGATCTGTCTGCCACGATACTAGGAAAGTCTCCTTTAGTTGAGATTACTTTAGGGTCAGGAGTTGACTCTCCCCCATCCCCAAGATGGAGGTCGTTGTCGCCCTTGTACCCACAGTATCCTCTACTTAGGAGGATTAAAACCTTAAGTCAATAACGATCGACAAAGAGCGATCACCAGCAATAGGCCATAGGCCCCCAATTGAGGGTTATGATCCATCCACTCTACTAGAAGATGTTAAGGCACATTACTACACGTGTCCCACTACATCATCTGCAGAGGAGGAGGAGTAGAAACTACTCGGGGTGCCACTCTCTTAACTACTAGCCTAGTAGTAAATTGAGAGGGGAAATAACCTAAGATTATATCAGATAGTGATACCGTCGAAATTTAAATTTTAACGGGGTCCTATCGTGATTAATCATTTGATTACAATAATGTCATGCTTTCTAGGGACGTTGCAGACTCTATAATAATCTCTCGCTTCAAAGAGATTGTAGAAATTCAATTCCATTTTAACAAGGGTCTTGCCACCTAGATTCGCAACCTTTAAAGAAAACTTCCAATTTCGCAAGTGTATGGGTCCGGATGCTCAAGATAGTTGATTCCTTTTTTAATGAAAATTGACCTCTACCTTAAGTCTTAAGTAGGAGAGAGTTGTAGTTGACTCCATCAAATGTTTGAATACCCCTCCCTCCCACCGCTTTTGTGGGTTGATTTAATTTCTGAATTAAGGTCTACTTCAAATTTAGGTTGATTCTAGAAATGAATATTTTATCAATCTTCTAGCAATCTTCTATCTTAATAGGAGATTCAGGCATGTCTAAAATCTGTCTAATGATTTTCAAAGTCAAGCCGATACCCTTTTCAAAAAGATTGAATATGCTTTGAGGATTATTCTTCCTTGTATAAGAGAACGAATTTTCTTCTCTAATATTTGAGATATAATCCCAACATTCAAAATAAAAAGATCAATCAATTTAAGGTATTCGAAGAAAGTGGAGCCTCTTCTCGAATTCAATTGAAGTTAAAAGATGCGTGAATGCGCTAAAAAATCAAAAGATGGACGAATGCGCCAAAAATCAAGAAATGCACGAAGTGCACAAAAAGTCAAAAGATGCGCAATATGCGTCACCAGAAAAAGAGAAGAAGAGTAAGATGGCTTCCTTCCTCTAAGTCCTTAAATCTAAAAATACTTGATCACCTTCAAGCACTTGACTTTGAAAATCTTGAATTCAGATTCTTCAACATGCATGAATTTTCTATCAGATAGAAGAACATAGGCAAGAGAATTGAAAAGATTGAATTTCTCTCTTCAACTTAAACACTTTGAAATTAATTTTAATTCAAAATCTATACAAGGGAGACCCCAGTTCAGTTTCTACGAAACTTGGTCTGGGCCAATAAAACCTAAATCCTTAAGCCTTTTCAAGGGTAGTTGGAGTCAACACTACTTCTCATTGCACTTCTAAATTTGTTCCCATATGTCGTTCCGACAGGGTCCAAATGGTTAAGAGGAAATTTCTTAATAGAAAGAATGAATCTTCCACTCTTGAAAAGAATTCGAATCTTGTCCTTGAAGAATGTGTAAGTCCTTACGGGTAGGCATCTTTTCATTTAAAGCTTTTTTTAACAAAACTACACTCTATACTGGGTCCAAAATCAACCCTATTAGAGGAGTATTTTGTAATGCTGGTAATTGACATTCAAAATCAAACTACGATTGAGTAGAGTGCCCGACTCCATTTTGAAGAGTTCAAGGCCTTGTAGAGCTTTGTCTTCAAGGCTCAATAAAACTTAAAATCGTTCGAAGCCTGATTGGTTAAAGTTTGTGATAGGATAGAGCAACTTCGAACCTTCCAAGGAGGAGACTTGGTCTAGGTTCTTCGGATGCATATCTTAGCCCACTGAGAGAGCGGTGGAGGAGTGTGAACCAACACAAGACAGTCCTCTTATCGTAGAGACGATCTTTGAGAAAATTTTAAACATTAACTGATCAACCCTGGAGAATGCCACCTGATATTTTTTTTAAATGTTAGGGAGGCTCCTCAGGAAGTACCATGCCAGATGAGTGTCAAATTCAAAGTCAATGAATACTCTTCAAATTTCCTAGATTAAAGAATTTTCTTAATTAAAAATCAAACATCAAAAGTTTTCAAAATTCACTTTTAAAACTTTCAAATTTCAAATTTCAAAATTTAAATTCGATCCTCTATGTGGATCAAGTTTCCTCCACATATGATCATCCAGACCAGGTTCTTTGTGTAGAGCAAGTTTCCTCTCCACAAGACCGCTCGCTAGTGGTGGAGCATGCCCTCCGTGGCACCACTCTGGCATTTGACTTGAGGATTAGTGGTGGAGCGTGCCCTTCGTGGCGCCATCCTAATTCGTTCTGCTAGTGGTGGAGCATGCCCTCCGTGGCACCACTCTGGCATTTGAGTTGAGGATTAGTGGTGGAGCGTGCCCTTCGTGGCGCCATCCTAATTCGTATCCGCTAGTGGTGGAACATGTCCTTCGTGGCATGACCCTAGCATTTGATTTGAGTGATTAGTGATGGATCATGCCCTTTGTGGCACCATCCTAATTCAATCCGCTAGTGGTGGAACATGTCCTTCGTGGCATGACCCTAGCACTTGATTTGAGTGATTAGTGATGAATCATGCCCTTTGTGGCACCATCCTAATTCAATCCGCTAGTGGTGGAACATGTCCTTCGTGGCATGACCCTAGCACTTGATTTGAGTGATTAGTGATGGATCATGCCCTTTGTGGCACCATCCTAATTCAATCCGCTAGTGGTGGAACATGTCCTTCGTGGCATGACCCTAGCATTTAATTTAAGTGATTAGTGATGGAGCATGCCCTTTGTGGCACCATCCTAATTCAATCCGCTAGTGGTGGAACATGTCCTTCGTGGCATGACCCTAGCATTTGATTTGAGTGATTAGTGATGGAGCATGCCCTTTGTGGCACCATCCTAATTCAATCCGCTAGTGGTGGAACATGTCCTTCGTGGCATGACCCTAGCATTCGATTTGAGTGATTAGTGATGGAGCATGCCCTTCGTGGCACCATCCTAATTCAATCCGCTAGTGGTGGAACATGTCCTTCGTGGCATGACCCTAGCATTTGATTTAAGTGATTAGTGATGGAGTATGCCCTTCGTGGCACCATCCTAATTCAATTCGCTAGTGGTGGAGTATGCCCTTCGTGGCACCACCCTAGCATTTGACTTGATAATTAGTGGTAGAACATGCCCTCCGTGGTACTACTCTAATCAATTTAAATCTTGATTCCCTGGGGATGAATTTTTCAGCCCCTTAGGATTAAAATTCCACACTTGATCTTTAAGCTCGGTCAACGCCAATATGTGCAATAGAACTTCATTCTATTACACATATTGGGGGTCCATTTGTTGACCTCATTTTTGTATGAGGTCACTTGGACTAACCCCAACCCTCAATCACTTTTGAATCAAATTTTGATCATACTATAATCCAACTTTTGATCTACAATTCGATCAATCTACACTTTAATCAATCATTTGATCTAGCTCGTAGTCGACCTCGTCGATCTTCCTTAAAATGATAATTGAATCACATATGATTTAATTAAAGTTAATTTGATAATATGAATTAGATTTGATGACGTCAAATTTGCTCGAATCAATTCAAATTTTACTCACCTTGATGGTTTTGATCGACTTAATTTAAGGTGTCCCGATTTGACTCAAGTCTAAATTAACTTTATTGATTTTAGTCGGCTAAATTTAATTCCTTTTAAATTAAATTAACTCTGATGAACGCAAATTTGTTATGCCGATTTAAATTGGAATATTATATAATTAATTTGGTGTTGTGTAGCTCTCTACCTTTCTCACATTTAGCTCTTTAAATTTCTTTAATTTCAAGATTTGACATCAACCATTTAATTAAGTGTTAAAGGTAGGATGGTTTGAAAAAGAGATGAGTAGCTAGGGCAAGCGGACATGAGCTCTAATTTGATGCCTCGAGGCAGTCGCTCCTTCACGACGGCAAGCCCTAGCAAGAGACCATTCCACGCCTCCAAGCAGCTGCCCCATGCTTCCAGGACCGATTAAGAGAAGAAGGGGGAGCCATCTACGTCGCGATCCCCATTCATCTCTCACCTCTAAGCAGCAGCTTTCTCCTCTTCTCTACTCGTCCAAGCAAAAGAAAGAAGAAGAAGACCTAAATAGCCGGCCAAGAGGAGCTGTTGCTAGGCTCAACAGAGATTAAAGTCCTTAGAAATGGTGGATGCTCTCATCCACCAAGGACGGCTGATTCACTCAAGATAAGCCAAGCAAAGGAAAGAGGACTCCATCTACATCCTTTCACATTCACGTTCTAGAGCATATTTCGGTCAAGGATGTGAGCTTGGCCAGATTTTCTATTCACTTGTTCGGCCAACAGGAAGGATTTGAAGCAGAAAGTGGAAGATCTGTGCAAGCATGATAGAACCTAAAGCTGTTCGAGTAATACATTTGAATCTTGAGAAAAGATTCATCCATGCATAGACGCTAGTGCTTCTCCGGGAGTCAGATTATGAATGTTCCATTGAGTCTGAAGTGGATGGACCTTACAAAGCAGTGATCATTCCAGCTTCAAAGATTTCAGCCATCATACGAAGAGGCGAGCGACAAAGAGGCTTTCGGTGTGATTTACTACGGTAATCTCTTCCTCTTCTTCTTGCTAGTTCCTTTCTTTTCCTCTGTTTGAATCTGGACGGATGGAGTTCATCCATTAGTTGATATTCTATGTTTACCTGAGACTTGAAGTGAGTTTTCATGAAGCTTTATAAAAAGAGATAGAAGATTTTTAAACATTTTCTTCTTGTTGTTCTTTTTATTTGCTTATTATTATTATCATTATTATTATTATTATTATTATTATTATTTAATTTAGATATTTTTCTTTAACCCCAATTTGACTGAATTTTTTTTATGTGTGTGGATTTGTCTTTCAAGAGTTTGTTTTCTTCCTAAGTCCGAATAAGAAAGCGTGATGGATTGGTTTATAGACTTGAATGTTCATGGTGTTAGGGATAAATTTTCTTATGAAAATGAACGGTCATAACGTTCTGGCTTTGTCCTTTGGATTTATGTCTGAATTCTTGTGTTATTCTTTATCTTATTCTACTAGAGGAAAACATCTTTCTAGATTTTCATCTGATGCGAAGCTTATGCTTACACTATGAAGTGTTATTCTCTACAGGTCCTCATCAAGAAATTTGTTAGAATTTATAGATGAATGTTATATTTGCTAATAGATCGACATTTATATTTATTCAACATAAGACTTCTGGTTTTGGTGGCAAAATGGGTACATTACTGCTTTATTTCTTGGGTTTGTATTTGATTTCTTGTATCAGTCTTCATCATCTTATACTTAAAAAAAAATTTAATAATCTCAATGATCATCATTGGGTGTAGTGTTCTTTGTCATGGCATGAGATTTTTATTCTCCATGAGTTCTTAGTCTTCTCCCTGTGATCAATTAGCTGGTGGATCTATAAATCTGGGGAGATTTCTGTTATCTTTTGTATGATATTAGAAGCTTTAGCAATGTTTGTTATCTCCAATCCATAAAAAAAACTCATTCCAGGTAGATACTTTTACACCAACCTTTTTCTATAACATTCTCTATGAGGTCTGTCTAGGTGGAATGCCTTTTCTTTTTATCGGAGGATTTCACAAGCATTAACTCCTTGTCATGTATCTATTTGATAAATGAAAAGATACCATATCTGTGAAATTAATTTGGATCCCGACTAAGGGTTCCATAGGGATTATGTTGGACTGTACTGAATTTCTTCTCCATAATGATCCTTTGAGAGATTGGGAAGAGAGAATTGCTAGATCTGTCTAGGAAGACATGACATTTTATACACATTCTATGTTTAATGAGATCTATGAGTTTAGGTTGGAAAGGTCCCTTTATATGCTTGATGGAATATGGTGTAAATGCTGGAGAGCATTCCGTGTGTTTTATGCTTTAATTGTGAGCACTTGTAAGACATACATAAGGTGCTTTGGTCATGCTGGAATTTTCTTGAAGTGACCTTAATGATTTTGGTATGTTGTTCTATTGGTGGGTTTGAGAAATTGGAATGCCATTGCCTTATTTCCGTTAGCTTTTTGTCTTTTAAAGACTGAGATAATGGCCCTCTTATATCTTATTGAATCATATGTTGGCATGTCATTTGTTGCTAAGAATATGTGGGATGCTTATATTCCAAGAATCATGAACGAGTGGAAGATGTATTATGTATAGTTTTATTCCAACAATAAGTGTATATTCAGATGTTTTGATTAAACTGGAATATTTCTTATTTTAGTTTATATTTTAATCTTAGATGAAAATGCAAATTTGATGAGTTACAATTATATTCCTCCTTCTCTTTGCTTTATTTTCACAAAGTTTGAGAGAATACAAGATCCTTATGTTTTCTTTTTGGAGGAAAGCAAAGAGTGGTGGGCCTTCATTCTTTAAAGCATTTTCAGTTATAATTTTCTGAAATAAATTTGTTGGTTTCGAGAAAACATAGTTGCTCTTATACTTTTTGCATAAATTTTGATGAGGATCTTTCTCCAATTGTCTTTACTTTGGGATAGAGCGAGTATTAAGTGGAAATTGAGCATGAAACTTGAAGGTTGTTCTTACTTATGATATCTTTTGTAGAGGTTCATTTCAACATAAAAAAAACCTAGTACACTATTGTATGTATTACCCATACTCTGGTTCCTTGACAAGATGATATGTATTGCTCCATATGTGAATGTTGGAAGGATTATATGTACGATTGTATTTTGATACTACACTTGACCTTTGATAATAAAGGTTGCTGAAAATTCTCTTTTTTAGAAGCCTGCAAGAATTTTTCTTTAAAGGTAGATGATGATATTTATGTCCTTTTGTTAGAGGCTTGTGTCATAAGCTTTGTGTTTCATGATTTGCAGTTGCAATTCAAGTCAATATAAAGTTTAAGGGTTATGAAATTCAGCATATACGTTCATGTCTTGAATATTCATAAATAAGATGTGCCCGCTTGAAAAGAGATGATTTGAATGAATATTGTACATCACGAGAGCAAGATGACTATATCCTCATTCATGTTTTAATATTTATTATAACGTGGCTAAAGTTGGGAATTGTTAAATTTATATTCATGGTTCAATACTGGTTATGAATTCAAATATAACTAGTGAAGGGTAACTTTCTTTTGATGCCATTCCTGATTTGTTGAGACTTGGGATGACTTGTATGCATTGATGAACGAGCAATGTAAATAGTTCCCATTATTTCTTGGATACATTTTGAGCTTAGCATTAAATAAAATTCTCTCTTGTATATAATAATACATGTTTAATTTATTCTCGTGATATACTACAAGTGTTGGAATTCCTTTCTATATAGAAGTATATGCATTGAGATGGCTTCTTACAAGATAACATATATTCTGAAATTGCTTCAATACAGATCACATTCTACATCTCTAATTCTTTGAAGTGACATTTGATTTGATTTCATTTTTTTTACATATTTACTTATATGTCAATTCATAATAACCCCTATATTTACATACATGATATTCTGACACCGCCTTCTCTCTTCGCCTTTTTGCGAGGTATTGATGGGGCTGATTGGAGGATGAGTCAAGGAGTTTCAATCGCCCCGTTTCTTCTAAACGGGGTGCTACTGCCTGAGTCACCGTTGACTAGCTCCGGTGACCAGGTAAGTTTTCTTAAAACTTAGAAGATCATAAAGCTTCTAGATTTACCTGTTGAGCTATTTCCTTCAGCTTTAAATTCTTGCAATAACTCCTGCATTTATTCAATACATGCTTTCTTCTTTTTACAAATTCAAAACCCATCAACATAGCTTGTTTACATTTGTACGCATGTCCAAAGGGTTAGTGACATTGATTCAAACCCATTAAACCTAGTGACATCTTTAAGGACAATAATTAAGGGCATTTCTAGAGAATTTATGAAATTTTTAGAGATTAGGAGATACCTCCTATTAACTTGAGACTTGAACCACTTGAACTTAGTGACACCTTAAACTTGAAGAAATTCTTTTTTTTTAATCATTAAATCAATTAATTGATCTAATTAAAGTTAAATCCTTAATTAAGCAAATCAGATTTAAACCCCTTAAGTTTAGTGATCTTCCCTGCTCTAGGGAAAATTGTCACTAAAATTCAAACCCTTTGAACCCCTTAAGTTTAAGCTTTAAGTAAACTTTAAAAATCTAGAAAATTTCAATCTAACTTTAAAACCAGCAATCAGTCCTAAAATTAATTTTGAATCATTAAGATTTAAACTTTAACCAAAATCTTTCCTTGAGCCTTTCAACCAACCAGAACATTAAGCAATTTTAATCAATTACCCGATTTAGGATATATCCAAACCACAAAGCCTACTACACACACCTAGATTGACCCATTAGGACACGGACTCTAGCTTTAGGTTAGGCCGGTGTTTCTTTCTGGTTTTGAGATAGATTGATATGCATACAAATGAGAGTGGCATCTTAGGTTAGATAACGTAGACATAGGTTCACTGTCCACAGACCCGTGCACTTCCTGTTTGTCAGCCTAGGATTAGGTCCCTAGCCCCTTGGCCTACGAGGTTCCCTTGGATGAGGTAACCCATGGTTGCTAACAAGGATCCTCTGGTCGGCACTCGACTAAGTAGGCTAAGGATATTGACGAACCTGGGACGATGGAAAACCATGGGATCTTGACCAGGGACGTCATACCCACTTGGTAGGTTAGTCTTCACCCTTACTTCATGGGCATTCTCCCGATCTAGTGATCGAGAATATAAGTCCCAACTTTCTAATAAAATTGATCATTAAATTAAAATATCTTTCAATCAAATTCGAGCCCAACACTTAGGATAGGTTGGGGTGTTTTCTGAATTGTTTCAGAATCTCAAAAACATTCCCTACTCCTCTTCCTTTGGCTCCGAAAATAAGTGTTCAATCTTGAACCAATCCCCCTTGAAATTCAAACCTTAACTTCCTTTGATATTTAACTTTAAATTCTAAATAAAATTCATATCGCTATTTTAATCGAGAGTTTTCGTAGGAAAATCTTTAATTTTCCTACGATGTAATTAACTACGAGGGCTTGCGCTCGTAGGAGATTTAGTAACTCAGATTTAATTTTTCAAAATTAAAATTGATATCTTTTAAAACTTCAATTAATTATCTTTGGGAAATTCAATATTCCCAAAAATAATTAAATATTTTCAAAACTATATATATTTAAATACAATATATATTTTTTTAATCAAAACAGTGGGTCGGGTTCGGGTCGACCTGACCCCGACCTATTTTTGTAAACGGGTCGGCTTTTTCAACCCGGACCCGACCTAACCCGGATTTTAAAAAACTCCCACGGCGGCGGAGCAGCGGCAAGCGGTAGCGGAAGCGGTTGCACGCATCGCAGGCGGAGCAGCGGCAGGACCCGTCGCCGCTTCAGTTTCGCCGCTTTGGGACGCGCACACACGGCACGCGTTCACGCTTTGGCCGCTTCGGGTTCGCACTTCGCCGGTTTGGGATGCACACCGCGCAGGTGCGTAGCCGCTTCGGGTTCACCGTTCGCACTTTCGAATCTTCGGGACGCGCACCGCTCAGGCGTGAGGCGTCAACACGACTTGAACCTAACCCGGGCAGGGTGGGCAGCAGACCGGGCAGAGGATTTTCGGGTCATTTTCGGGTTGCCGGGTCAACCCGAACCCGACCCGTTTTTTTGAAATGGGTCCTTTTGTTGAACCTGAACCCAACCCATTTCACAAACGGGTCGACCCGAACCGAATTTTTCCGGGTCGGGTTCTGGTCGGGTTCGGGTCGGGTTTCGGGTCGTGTCAAAAATTGACACCCCTAGTCACAACTTATGGACTTAGAATACCAACTCTCTATATTTATTCATTCAAAGTGAACAAATTGGGAGGGATAGATACGATTATTACCAACAAAAATAACACTACATAATCTCTTTTAAATCTATAATATTATTGTTTTTTAAAGCAGCTTTTAAGTTTAACAAATTTTAGTTCAAGAACTTTTTTACTAAAAAATTGTTTTAAAAAATAGTAAAAAAAACTGGCTCAAATGAAACCTTATTTAGACTACTTAGTCAAGCTTTTATTACTGTTCCTCTTGAGTTCATTTTCAAGTGATCAAAATTTATGTCTAGTGAACATACCATACTCACTATGATTTCCATTAATTGAATACCATGCATAAACATTTACTATATGACACACAATATTTATTAACATGAAGAGTATCCCAACCACAAATTTGAATATCATAATGACTTATTGAAATCTTAGGCTTCATTTGAGATGGCTTAGACTTCGTTTAGGACGGCTTTCATATTACTTCATAAAGCACATTTTTAGTAAAAAAATTTAGCCTTCGTTTGGGACGGCATTCTTACTGCTTCTTAAAGCCGCTTTTTATTACAAAAATTAAATTTTTGTACTAAAAAGCGGCTTTAAGAAGCAGTAAGAATGCCGTACCAAACAAAGCCTTAATTTTGTACTAAAAAGCTGCTTTAAGAAGCAGTATAGAAAATCTTCTCAAAAGAAACCTTAATTTCTTATTACTTTTTAAAACAGTTTTTTAAAAGTTTGGTACTAAAAAACTTCTTTAACAAGCAATATAAAAGTCGTCCAAAACCAAACCTTAATTTTTTTATTTTTTTCCCTGATGAGCTACATATAATCCAAAGCACCTGTTGAGTTCTGAAGGCATATTCAGACTTCTCTCATAATATTATTATAAAATTTATCCTACTTTCTTATATTTGAAGATCAACGAGGATTCAAAAATTCCCTCAGAGTAATATGAAATAATATATGAAGTTATTGTAAAGTTCATATATTAAAGACAACTTATTATTTAATTAAATTATATTTTTTGCTTGAAACATTTTTTAATCTTACCAACTCTCATTTCTTTCCTATTTAGATGATGTCTAGTTGAGAAAGATTATGAATTTAAGGAAAACATAATTAAAGTTTCCACAAAACCAGCTGCCAACACATGCATTTTGGCGTTTATCAAACAACCTGCAGCTTTCATGCCCATGTTAATACATTAGAATAAATGCAAGGTTTAATTAATACATTTATTTATTGGAATTTTTACTAAATATTAATGATTATCAAAGTATTAATAATGTGATTAAAGGTTTTAATCATAAACTCATCAAAACAATAAATAATATCATTCATCTTAATTATTTCTATTAGTGTTTGATTTCAAATCACTACTAGCTAATAGAATACCATCTAAAATGAAAAAGCTAAAATTTGATTGACCATAACATTTTTTTTTTGTTTGATTTAAAATAAAATACATGTAACGTAAAACTCAATGATAATAGTGACTGGCAACAATGAAAGGTAGACGCCGGACCGGCCGACCATTAAACCACTCATTCTTTCGGTTCGATATCTTATCCTACTTTTACAACCTTTCATAATAGTTTACCTTCAACATATGAAATCCCTTAAGTAAAAGAAAGTTAAACTCTTAAACATTGAGACATCTTTTGGTGTAATGGTAAGAGTTTCATTAAGAAACTCCACAATTAAGTGTACTCATCCCAAAGCAATTATGAGATAGGTGACTTACTGAGAAGTTATACCAACATGACAAAATTGTGAAGCTCTTAGGCCAAAACGGACAATGTCTCGATAGTTAAGAATTTAAGATGTTGCAAATGTTATCAGAGCAATACACATTATAGTTAAGAGTTTGGACTGTTAAAAATAGTATCAGAGCAATATACCAACCGAAAGATGGGAACTAAATGCCATACAAGACGGAGTGCTATGCGTGAGCCAACTCTTGAACTTTGTATGAGACAAAGTGCTATGTGGCATGAGTCACCACTTGAACTTATAGGGACCACCTCTAGAATCATAACTGCCTGGTGGATGATTATGGGATAAATGCTGACTAGAACATCAATTACTTAAGTGGGGGAGATTGTGAAACCCCTTAAGTAAAAGAAAGCTAAACTCTTAAACATCGAGGTGCCTTTTGGTATAATAGTAGGAATTTCATTAAGAAACTTCGATGTGTGATCTACTAGGAAGTTACACCAACAAGACAAAACTGTGAGGCACTTAGGCCAACACGTATAATATCTTGATAGTTAAGAGTTTAGACTATAACAAAGGGTACAGCCATATCAACACCACTACACCGGAACCCATCAGAACGCTGCAATTAAGTGTGCCTGTGCGATAGTAGTACTGGGATCGATAGCCTACTATAAAGTTACACCAATATGATAAAACTGTGAAGCTCTTGGGCTCAATCAAACAATATCTTGATAGTTAAAAGTCTGGGCAGTTACACAATATTCATCAAACCTTAGTTAATCCCCCACTTATTTTAAGGTTTGATTTTTTTTTTCTCATTAACAATACCTTTGTTGCATCCTCAACCGGTCGTTAAACCCGACGCTCACTGCTCTCCCGCGTTCTTCGTTCGGCTTTTTGCTCGCTGCTGGCGAGTTTCCCGCCTCTTCCACTCGCATTTGGCAGCCCTAGCTTTTCTTGTTCTCACGTCGACTAAGCACATTCTCCTTCGCTGTATAACGCATCCTGTGCTATCTGGCTGGAGTTCAATCGGCCTCTCGCTCTCTCGATCACACAGCAGCCGCGCCCTCCTCTCCCATGGTATACTTATTGCCTCGCCCTATTTCAATCGTTCGACCAATCCTCCATTACTCCCTGCTCTTGCCGTGTACTGAGCACCCCTCCTGATTTCGAGCTATGTGGGAAGCTCATCATCCATCGGACCATCACAGGAGCTCCAAGGCCTAGATTTAGGATACTGTTGTACTACAAAGGTATTGCACTCAACCGCTACACTTAGCTTTGCAAACTCTACTAGTTAGTTTAGTTCTGTTATTCTGAAAATATAACGTGATGCTTTATTTCCTCTGATAAATTTTGAGCATGAATTGCATGCTACTGTATCGAGTATGCTGTTTTAAATACTGGTGTTTGACATTTTTTTTTAATCTTTAGAGAAAGGCTTTTATTCTTCAATAGAATAACTAGGTAAACAATAATATAATTTAAATTTGAAATATATTTGATAGAATAAAAAATTATATATATACGTATTACTAATGGGGGCTTATTTTCTTTCCATTAATTGGCAACATGGAGCTTATTTTCTGTCCTTCCCAATGCCTCTGTTGGGGATGAGAGTAAAACACCATAGAGAAACAAACAAAAAAGTAAAAGAAGGGGAACTAAAGAACATCAGGATTTAGCATAGAAAAACTTAAAATTGGGAAAGATTACGGAGCCATACAACATTAAGAAATTCACTATTGAAAATGGGAGGAATAAGTATATATTTCTCTTTTTTCTCGCTCTCTTCTTGTTTCTCTTCTCATATGCACCGTTTTCACTCTCGCCATAATTAAAAATATAAGAGAAAAGTCAGTTATGTCCACAAAAGGGATGCAACTCTTGAGAAAAACGATAAAAATAACTGCTCAATTCGTCTCACAACACTGAAGCGCCGGTTTGGGGTGCTGCAGCACTCAAGCCTCTGTGTTGCACCGCTGTGGTACCATATCTAGGCCACTGTGATGCTTTTCTCTCTGTCGTTCAATGTTGGGGCACTCAGGAACAACGCCATGGTGCTCGGATACACAACCCCGCGGCTTTTACCCTAACATAAGCTGAGGGTCACCTCCCAACAAACACGACTAGCTTTGAAGTCCGAGACAATAAAGTAATCAGATTGATCAACACAATTAGATTCTCACTCTTGCAAAACTAAAGAACACCAGGATTTACATGGAAAAACTCAAAATAGGAAAAAATTACAGATCCACACCACACCATGAAACCCACTATGAAAATTTGGAGAAATAAGTATAGATCTCTCTTCTCTCTCTTTATTTTTGTTTCTCTTCTAATATGCATGGTTCTCACTCTTGCCATAATTAAAAATACAAGAGAAAAGCCAGTTATGTCCACAAAGGGATGCAACTCTTGAGAAAAATGATAAAGATAACTGCTAAGTCCGTCTCACAGCACTAATTTGGAGCGCTGCGGCACTCAAGCCTCTGTGTTGCACTACTGTTACGTCATATCTAGGCCGCTGCGGTCCTCTGCTCTAGCTTAGTCGTTTAACGTTGGGTGCTCATGAACACAGCGCCACAATTTTCACCCGAACCCAAGCAGGAGGTAACCCCCCCCCCCAACGAACACGACAAACTTTGAAATCCGACATAATAGAATAACCATATTGATCAATACAATCAGATTCCACACATAACAACTTCAACTCCAGAAGTTGCTAGAACAAATTAATGCAAGGATGGCCTTAGTTAGAAGTGTGCCGATCACTTAATTATCATCAATATCATCATCATTTTTATACCATTTATTTGAGGTGGTCATTTAATCAGTGTTTTGTACATATATTATTATTATTATTATTATTTTTTTCTAATTTACTTGGCTGACTTAGCTACAGAGAGAGATCCTGTGATTATGCCTTGAGCAAGTGTCTGTCATGTAGCCAAGAGAGGTTGGAGAGAGTGATAGAGTGCTCATATAGCCTTCCCTGAGCCTGGACCATTGAGAGAGCACAAGTTTGATATGTTCTGATCCTTAATGAAGTTGTCAAGTGATCAGCGACTTTCTCAACCCGTGCTTGTCTGCCTTAGACAAAAGCATTTATTCCACTTGTTTGCTTGATACTCTCTTTGCATTAAGTACAAAACCCCAAAGAAGCTCGAATTGCCCATCTCTTGTCCAATGTGAACCACCACCACTACCTATGAAGTTGATTTATGGAGCTATGTTTTTCAAGCTCATGCGAGTATGTAGGCAACACTCTATTTTTAAAGATAAATTTTAAAAAATATTATTGACTCATTAGGAGTAATTATTGTGTCCGGACACCAAACGTGTCCAGACACCAATAACAATGCGCCACATCACTTGAGCGCTTAGTACCGTGCTCGGTATAGCACTCGGTATTTGTCCTGATTTTCGGTAATTTGTCCGGACATAATAATTTTTCATGTGGGAGGGCACATGTAAGTGTCATTAGGAAAATACTTTTAGGCTATTAGCAAATGTTAAAAAGTTACTTAATAACTACCATTCGATATGATTTAATTATCCAGCCAACACCCAAGCAGAACATCGCACCATTTGTATGCACAACCTCCAATCATAACATTTTCAAAGTCTAGAATTAGGCAATTTTGTGTGCAATTTGTATGTTTCTGAAATTAAGGCTTCGTTTGGGACGACTTTTTTATTGCTTCTTAAAGCAGCTTTTTAGTACAAAGTTTTTAATTTTTGTATAAGAAAGTTGATTTAAGAAGCAGTAAAAAAAGTCGTCCCAAACGAAACCTAAATTTCACCATGGCTTTGAGTTATATGATCTTGATTGAAGTGATATCTAGCTCATTGTATTTGATTTTTTAGTATAGAATGAGGTTCTTAGTTGATTCTACTAGTGTTATTACGCTTAATTAGAATGCAATCTAAACTAATTCCATAATCCTCATATTATTGCTGCCTGCAACGATATGTTTGCCTCTACATTAGATAAAATAATAGATTTTTGTTTCCTATTAGATCGAGACGCACACTAAAAATGTGATTGAGGTGCTTTTCTTGTAGACTTTGCAGCCCATATATTCTTCATCTGAGTTCTGTCGCTGCAAATTCTCTGTTTAAGGTTTCGTTTGGGACAGCTTTATTACTGCTTCTTAAAGCAATTTTTTAGTTAAAAAAAATTATACTTAAAAACTGCTTTAAGTAGTAAGAAAGTCGTTCCAAACAAAATCTAAGCTTTGAGGGTGAATTGACTATCCAACAGGTTACCACCACGGTGAAATTGAAATTTGATAAGAGGACAAAGGCCTTTTTGCAAAGAAATATTGATGCGAACAAACTTTGTAAAAAGTATAGCACTATTAAAAAATAATTTGTGATTTAACTAAAACAAAATCCTAGCCCTTCATTTTAGTTAAAAAAATCCCACCCATCGTTTGTGATTTCACCAACCTCCTCTTGTAAGTATATTCAATGACAGCCTTTGCTTGATTGTTGCATGTTGCGTTGTTCAAATCTCTTAAAAGCTAAATGAGTTGTTTTTTTGCCTGTCCTGATATGTTTGTGCATTATCTTCTTCCAGAAATTGAACCTGTCTCAGCGGCAGAATCAGCCTTAATTTTTAGAGAGGATAAATTTATAAGTAAAAGTGTAGAGATTTTTTTTTCCATAAATATCCTGACAGGGTTCGACCTAAAGACATCTCTACACAATATGTTTAGTTATGTTGGGCAATTGCCTAAAGATCTTAGTATTTTAAAACTTTTAGGGGAGTCAATTGCCTAAAAACCGTTATAATAAAGACTAAAAAATAGATGAAGAGAGACAAATTACATAAAGAATCATATAATAAATTTTTTTTTTCATTTTTTTAAGGGGGCAATTACCACCAGAACTTAAGGTGGATCCGCCCTTGACCGGTCTCTATTGCTTATTCTATTTAAACAAAATTTATATATTTGTTTATTTGTTTTTTCAGTTGATTTTGCTGATTTGATTAATACTTAGGCACTTGGCAGGATTACATAGAAGACTACTGTACATCAACATAAATCTTCTAGGCTGTTTATAAATTTAAATTTTATAGAAAAATCTGTATTAGAGTCACATAATCCAGCACAAAAGTTTGGGAGCAGAAGGATTTTGGATTTTTCATGCAGTTTATGATTGTTTTTATGTGAGGTATGATGCTTGATGTTTTAAAACTCTTTAAGACATTTACTTTAAGATTATTTTAATTAATTACATTGAATGATGCTCTTATTTTCAAAGAATTATTATTAGCATCACAAGAATATGTGCTTAGTTTAAGAATGTTTTAGGCTTTATTTAGGATAATTTTTTTTTTTGCTTTATGAAATAATTTTTTAGTACAAAAAATTTTTGAATTAGAAAATTTTGTACATAAAGCTACTTTAGATAGCAGTAAAAAAGCTATCCAAAATGAAGCCTAAGGTTTCATTTGAGATAGCTTCCTTACTACTTTATGATACATTTTTTTATTACAAAAATTTCTAATTCAAAATTTTTTTGTACTAAAAAACTGCTTTATAAAGCAATAAAAAACTTGTCCCAAACAAAGCCTTAGGCTTCGTTTGGGATGGCTTTTTTACTGCTTTCTAAAACGGAGTTTTAATACAAAATTTTTATTTTTGTACTAAAACTTCAATTTAGAAAGCAATAAAAAAGCCGTCCCAAACAAAGCCGTAGTCTATAGTTAAGGTTAGCAAATGCACATATTATGAGATCTCTCTCTCTCTCTCTATGTGAGGTTTTAAATGATCATATATCTTCTAAGGTTTTTATATGTATTAATATCTTTTGATACCCATGTCTTTCAAAATTTTTTGTATAGTTATATCTTATGAGGCTTATATCTTAAAAGAATTTTGGATTATCATGAACCTTCGGAGGTTTTTGGATCATGTTAGTCACTTGCTCTCTCAAAGTTTTCTTATAAGTATCTTGTCTAGTACCAACTTCTCATCGATATTATCTCATAGGTGTGCCTTCTTAGCTTTGCTAATGGAGACCTCATAATTCCCGAAATTTTAGAAATATGCTAATTATTTCATTTTTTGTGAAAATATATCCATAAGTTTCATTCAAACCAAAATACCTGCTTTAGATTGCACAGTGTTTCTTTTCAGTCCATTGAAATCAAATTTGATTTAAATAATATTCGAACAAGATTCGAATAAAATTTGATTAAGTTTGAAATTATATTCGATAAAAATTTGATCAATAATTGAACATTCTTCGAACCCTAATAAAACACAAATTGTTATTTAAAAAAAAAATTCGATCAAAATTGGAACATGATTTGAATAAAGTTTGCATAATAAGTTGTTAGTAAAATATAGATAATAGTTGAATTGCAATTTGGAAGAATTTTGGTTCAATGTTTGAATAAGATTTGTAATTGTTAAATAACATAATATGATATAGCATAATACAATCATAATAGCTATGACAACCATAAATCATACCTGAGGACATATTTTAAATATCAAATTTTATATAATATTAAAGTAGTTACAATGTTGTGTAATAAATGGCTCCATATTAATTGAATTAGTCAGTCCACTACTGCTTAGGTTGGCTCTGCCTAAACATGCCCAATCTGGTTGGTTTAGGTTGTCAATTTTTCTTGAACCTATTATGTGTATATTCTTTCTCTTTTTTTCTTCAAAAAAAAAAAAAAAAAAAAATCGCTAGTAGTGTGGGGCCACTGTTCAAAGCACGAAAATGAATTTCTGAATACCGCTCGGTTGGACGCTCTCACAAGCCGCAAAGTTTCGAATGGCGTTGGAATGGAGATGCCATTATGCAAGAGGCAATGGCGTTTGTGCCATGGCTTCTAATAAAATTAGACTCCACACACTAAAAATATCAATTGTGCTTCAGCAATCAACTTTAGGTCTAAATGAGATTCTTCTTGCATTAACTATTATCTAATAACAACAATCATCACAAATATGCCACATATATTAGCCCATCAATATTTGTTTCCCATCTAATTAATTTAAATCAATATATGCCACACAAGTTTTTTTTGTAAAGATGAATCACAACCTCCATATTACTGGGGAAGTTGGCAGCAATTGAACCACATAGCTCATCTTAGTTCGTAGGAAGTTCTGACTATCAATAAAAAAAGCTTGAATTCGAGTTTCAAGCATATAAAGGGGCGGATCCACCAAAAATATCTTTACAACCAAAATTTATCCCGCGAGGAGGTGCTGCTCGCTCGGACCTCCGACATATCTGTGAAGCAAATGACGATCAAGAATATGAACAAATAGAAGTCGAGCCAAATTCAAGTCAACTCCAACATGCATTTTATAGAAATTAAATGATTAATCAATTATATATATATATATATATATATATATATATATATATATATATATATATATATATATATTATATATATATATATATAGATATATAATTCTCTACACTTTTATTTATATGTTTGTCCCTTAATTTTTAAGGCTGATTATGAATAGATTTATACTATTTGACTTAAATATCCTAATAAAACACAAAAATCATTTTAACCCAACCACTCTTTTAAGCGAACTTTTATTTGGTCCAGTCACAGGACGTAGCTCTACGTTCGGCCTCCAGCAGAATCGCGCCACGCGTTCTCACTATTTACCGCGCGCCACGCGTTCTCACTATTTACCGCGCGCCCCGACAACCTGACCCGGAACGGACCCAGGATGGCTCGGTATTTCTCGATTTTGCTAGGTATTGCTCGATATTGCTAGGTATTTGCTCGGTATTGATCTTCACAAAGCGGTATTTCTCGTTATTGTCATGCAATACCTAGCAATACCGAGCAAATACCGAGTTATACATCGCAATATGCGAACATAGCATTCCCGGGTTCCGATCCGGGTCAAGTCGTCGGGCCGCGCGATAGAGAATAAGAGCACGTGACGACATATTATTGACGGCCGTAGCTCTAGATCCGGTCAGTGGAGGTAATAATTGTTCCTTTTAAGCAGGGGACAGTTTCCAAGAGTGAAAAGGCTCTCTAACTTCTCCAACTACTGCGAATCCATTTCCCACGAAGTACCCTTGGCTTGTATTTTCCCTTCGTTTTCCCGTCCCCTTTTCCCGTCCCATTTTCCCGGACCGTACAATCCTATCACTGAACGCCGAACACCAGAGCGATCGCGATGTCTTCGGCGGCGGTCGCGGCGCCGGAGATGGTTGCGATGGAGGCGGCGGCTCCGGCGAGGCTAGGCTATGCCGTGGAGCTATATTTTGATCCGGCCCTTGAGAACCAAGTACTCAAGGCGTGGAACGTGCTTGCGCGCCGCCAGATCAGCACGCAGCTCATTGAGATTGCCGCCCGACCACACATCACTCTCTTCTCGAGCCCCTCGATAGACCCAGCCCGATTTCTCCCTGCTGTACGATCCCTCGCTGCCCGCCTCGAACCCCTCCCGGTCTCTCTTTCCTCCGTGGCATCATTTCCCGGCGGCAGCGGCGGCAGTGGGGTTCTATTTCTGGGGCCGACCCCGACCTCGGCGCTGCTTGGGCTCCACACACAGCTCTGCGAGATGCTGCGGAAGGAGGGGGTAGAGGCGGCGGAGGAGTTCCGGCCGGATTCGTGGGTGCCTCACTGTCCTGTGGCAATAGACGTGCCGAGAAGCCGGATGGGAGAGGCCTTCTGCATACTTAGGGATCTGAAGCTACCGGTCTCTGGCTACGCGATGGATATTGGGTTAGTGGAGTTCTCGCCAGTGCGGGAGATCTTTTCGGTTCCGCTTGGGGGTGATGCGGAGGCTTGAGGTATGGGTGAACCTGGCTAGTTTTATTTTTTTTACTATGGATTTTTTTTTTTGGATCTGAATTTTGGTATGCTAGATGCGGAGGGTTTTCGGTTCTAGTTTTTCTCTAAATCTTGAGTTTTCTCCGGCAATGAGCTTTAACTGTCCTTTTTAATGAAATTCGAGGGTTTTTAGTCTGGATAATTGGTTAGCGATATCTTCAATGCTATGTTTTTCTCTGACCTTGCGATTGTTTTGCATGATGATCTTCAAATGGTAATGTAAGTTGAAATGAAAAAAACAAAACCAGTGCCAGGCAGTCCATAACCGTGCCATCTGTTTCCGATTGAAGCTTATGTTGCATTGTTTCTTAGCTCTTGTTATGGAGTCTTTCTATACCATATTCATGTTCACGAGATAGCAACCATCGCCTTTACTAAATTAGCATGCTCATCCCATCTATAAACTTGTATACCCTATTTAAAATTTATGATGCTAAAACTATCATTTGATGTTTCCTTCTGACACAATCAAATGCTTCTACTGAACAAGGAAATATAATATCGCACGCGAACCTTATCATGATCAAAATTAATATATTACATAAAATTGCTTAGAAACAATTGTTTTAAGATCTAGTTTGCATGTTGTAAACAAAACCATGAAATCGTAGAAAAAAATACATAATAACATTGCATTAAAATGATTACTAGCTTGCCTAAAGCTCCAGGTAAAGGGATTGGAGAAGGGATTTAGGCAATATAATATGTCTGCAACACCAGGTAATTTTGGGGGAAGAGGGAATGAGTATGTCTTCTTGCTTGTTTCTTGATGCCCTAATTTCCCCCAAGGACTAGTATTTATAGCAATGCATGGCCAAGAAGTGCCTATTAAGAAACCTAAAAACCTATTAAGTCACATGATTCGCTAAGCTACTCTGTTATGATTATGCATATTGTTATGCACCCCTTGATGTAGACCTTGCCCTTGAGTTCAAGCAAAGATAAATGATTGAAAAAAATGATAAAATCTATTGAAATTTGTGCCATTGGTTGGAAGGCTGCAATGGTTTGAGACATATGAGATCCAAATGGTAGCGTTTAAGGGGAAGGTGTGTGGAGTCCATGTAGGAGGATAATGTTGTAAGTGGGTATGTAGTAGGGCTATAAATGACTCGAGTTCTTGCTTAATTGAGCCAAGCTTGTTTAATTTATACATAGTTCTCGAGCTCAAGTGAAAATATGAGGACTGGACTTGACTTGAATGGATGAGTTTGATAAGAAAGCTTCAGCTTGACTCGTTTTTGGAGCTTGGTTTCTTATATTGATATGAATGAAAAAACAATATGAAGAGAAAAATAGATTAAAACCTGAAGTTCAAGTGGTGCATGCAAGCAATTGAGAAATAAATGTCTAAAAAAGAGAAATAAATTGAAAATAATCATATTTGCTCTTTGATTTTAGTTTGCTCTTTGATTTTAGGAAAAATATTTGTAAGAAAATAGAAATCCTTAAATTAAGAAATAAATGAGAGGAGTGGCTTATACTTTATAGAAGAAGCAGCCTTCCTCCTTTTCAGAATTGAATCATAGTCTGTCTCCACTCTTACAGGCTTGAAAATTGAGATTTGGAGTGACAAGCCAGGGCATGAAGGGAGTAGATGTTAAGGTTTGTAAATTATAAGAGAAGATGATTTGTGGCTTAAGTTTTAATAGATGTAGGGATTAGACCTAGGGCAAACAAAAGTTCATATCTAATAGGTGTTAGGCGTGATCGCTTGACTGCATCATGTGGCGTGATCGCTTGACCGCATCATGTGGCGTGATCGCTTGACCGCATCATGTGAGCTTGAGATAGGAGCCCCAATTTGCTAATTGTACTTGAAAGGCATGAATGAATTTCAAATTGGGACAATAAGCGATTTATTTTGCTATAATATAAATGCTAATGTGTCAGTTGATATTAATCGAGTTGGCTTGACATGCTGATGAGCTGAACCAGGCCAAACTTGAGCTAGAGTTTGTAATATATGAGCTCAAATTTGGGCTCAAACTCATGACTCGATAAGCTCGACTCGTGAGCTCGTTAGCGAGTCGAGTTCAAGCTGGATTGGCTCACTTAAACCCCTAATATGGATGAATTTTGACAAAATTGAGTTAGACATCTCAAATCTGAGTGGATCTAGCATTGAGGTGGCTTGGTGACTACAAAGTGTAGGCATATTTGGCCATTGATGGTGGCATAAGGCCAGGAACAATGCATAGGAGCAGTTGATGTTGGGATCTGGTGCTAAGGGGTTTTAGGAAGCAAATAGTGCTAGAACTAGCAGCTATGGAAGTGAAAAGGCAGACATATGAGTGATTAGATCTAGGCCAGTGTGATGATTCATGACTGAATCTAGGTGGATCAAGGAAACGTTGTTGGATCTTGATGAATCGAGACAGAGGTGTAATTCACTAGTGCTTGCCAGCACTAATGGTGTAACCTATTAAGTAGCCTAATAAACCTAATAATCTATAAACTCACATGACTCACTAAATTACCTAATGCAATTATTTGTATTATCTATTTCAAGTGACTTGTATTCATAGTTTTAAGCTTCAAAGGTTTTTAGAGTTTTAATGAAGATTTGGACAAACTCAAAAGTTTCAATGAAAACTTATAAAATTTGAACAATACTTTACTAAAACTCTTGAAATTCATCAAAATTTTACTATAATTATATTGATGACATCCCATCAAATTTTATGTATGTCATATTTTTAGCTCCAATCAGGCAATCCTCTTTATTTCACACCTTAAATACATTTTAATAACAAAAAATTTCAAAACTAAAGTCAAAATCAAATTCTGAAATCGATAAAACTGTTGAAACTGAAACTAAAAGTTTTATTATTGGCTAATTGAAAATAAGCTTTAAAACCTTGTTTTAAATTAGAGATGTTGTATAACCTGTTATTTAAAATATAAAATGAACTTCATAAAAAATGGGAAATCTCGAGGAACTGGATGTTGTAGCAGTTGTAAAGGATGGTAAAGTTTCTATTTTCGTCTGTAATCAATGTTGTGCTATAGAATGAATGTCAACTATTTTCTTAATTCTTTAATTGTTGATATGTAGGCAAAAGAAGAGTGTAAGCTAAATTAGCAGAAATAAAGTCGAGTGCATAAGCAATTGAATTCTCAGCAAAACTTCATTTCTTCCTGCCCTTATTTAGCCTAATGTGGCTCAAGACTTTTACTTCTCAGAAAGGTTTAGAATACAGAGCTTTGTATCCTCATGACAACCTCAAACATACACTGTATAATGGATCAGGCTGAAAAATATCAGATAATGTTAATAGTGATAACTTATTAGCAACTATTGCTATGCTATTTTTAGTGCATTAGCATTTAGGCTAGGAATCTAGGAGAAGTTGAGGCCTCTTAATTAGAAAGAATGTATTGCTATGCTATTTTTAGTGCATTACACATGGAGCGAGCATCATTTGGCCTCTAAACCTATGAAATTTCTTAAACGGAGATAGAAGAACTGATGAGTCACTACATCTTCATTTTGAAAAAAAAAGTTTCTTAGTTAACCACAATTTTTATCTCCATCCTTAAACCTAGGATTCATTTCATTTTGGGTGTTGTAGCTGTTTGTAAAGTAGGTACAGAGCTACAGAGCTGTTGTAAGGAAAGCAAAATTTTAGGAGGTTATTGTGAGTTTTATAAATTATTTTTCTTTTTTTTTAATTGGATATTAATTTTCTTACCGCCGCCACTTTTTAGCGGATATGTTTGTAACTTATCAGCTTTTCACCTTAAAATTTTTTAAAAATTAGTTAGAAGATTATAGTCAAATAGAGCCATGACATCTTTCTAAAAAACAAAATAGTGAAATGGCAGCTCGACACAAAACCTTTGGTCTTATCATATGTATTTGACGTGGTTAATCTATAAGTGATTTTGCAATACTAACAGTCACATCACTCATGCCATGACCTGAGATGGAATGTTTGTCTTTAATCTGTTGGCATATGCCATATCTAAAATTTTATTCATAATTGCCTTTTCGTAGTCCATAACTTTTTTAATTGTGTCTTTAATCTGTTGGCATATGCCATGTCTCAAATTTTATTCATATATGTTATTCATTGAAAATTAAACTGATACCATAACTTTTTGAATTTCTAACTTTTAAGCATTCATCCTCATGTGATGCATGATTTTAAGTATTGTTTTTAGCACCTAATTTTTTGATGGCTTATGTAGAAAGTTTCTCAATATTTATATGAACTATTATTTATTAAGCAGTTTGAATTCCACATCTCTCAAGCATATTTTGCATTGTTATTTTCAACTACGAAAATGACTAATATTTCATGATAGAAACAATGAAAATGTTAAAATATTAATATACTTACTTACAAATACTAATGAATACACAATTGCTTATTTCCTGGGTAAGAAATGAAAAAAACTTATAATATAAAAGAACCAAACAAATGTGATTTGTTTTTATGTATAGATGACCTTTCAAGCAAATTAAGCTAAATAATTTAATATTAATCATGATGGATTATGCACTTTAGATTTGGCCATATATATTAGTTTTAAATTCCAATTTTCCTTTAAATTTATCATCATGATTAAATCTTCTGAAATGCTGACACAATTTAACTCTCTTCATAAGGCTTTTTTATGAATTTGTAAATTCAGAAATCAAGAACAATAAATAAAATCGATTTTAGTTTGATCATTCATTAAAAGGATAATGCTAATAATACTTTCTCAATTTGCTCAATTAAGCTAAAATAAACTTGATTTGGTCATTTTACATGCAGGAATAGATTTGCTTTTATCAGAAGTTCAGGCTTAGATATGATCTTATTCAAATTATGACTTTACATAGGTTCAAGCTTACAAACATGTTCTAGTATAAGTGCAAATTCAAATTCAGCAATATCAGTTGTTGAACCATATTATAACTAAGGTCTTCTTATGTATCTAGTTTGAAATATATTTCCCTTAATATGATTATATTTGTTCATATATGATTTTTGTGCTTGTTATGTTTGCAACAAGCATTAGAGGAGGTGCTAAGGAATTCTCTTTTGAAATTGTAATCATAGGTTATGAAGGCCTAACAAAGTGAATAATTATAAAATCCTCAATATCCAAAGCTATGTATAAAGTTTCGTACAGTATTCTATATAAATTCTTGTTCAATTCATCTTTAACTTCTTAATTATGGATTTTTAATGAAATAGATAATGATAATAGAATATTCTTGAGGTAAATAATATTTGACTACAAGACTTTTAAATTTTACGTTATATTAAAATATATCATATTTATTTTTTTATAATTCTTAAATTGATCGTGCAGTTTATTCTTATATTCACTAAATAGCAAATACTGTTCCTCAAGCGTATACTTCATATTAATCAGTGTAGATTTACTAACAATACTTCACCAATAATATTAAATGTGTCTTATTAGTTTTGTTTAAATAAATTTAACCCTTTGGATATTAGACATATCCTAACATTCAATGAGATCTTTTAAATTATTAATACTTGTGGGCTCCGAAAAATTCTAAATCTTTTTAGGATGTGTGATCCCGGGGGAATTTTCAGAAGGCAGATTGGGTTTGTAGATAAGACACTACCCAGAGATTTCGCCCTCATTTGGTGAGGACTTTTTTGATCTGAGTTCTGGTTTCCTATAGGCGCAAGCCCCTATAGTTAATTACCCCTCCTGATAACAAGAGAGAACTTTCGATTAAGGCTAGTCGTAAAAGAGGTTGAATAGGTTATAAACCTATCGTATAATAGCAATAATTTTAGGGTTTAAATTTTGAATTTAGAAGTTTCAAATTTGGAATTTAGAGTTTATCACCATAAACTTAAAACTGGTGGTGGGGGGAATGAAGACGAGCCCGATCAAGATCCCATGGTTCCGTCGTCCCGGGCTGTCATGATCCCTGGTCTACTTAGTCAGAGGAGGTAGTCGACCCAACCTGACAGAAGGCATCTTGTCGGCAGCCATGGGTTGCTTCGTCCAAGAATACCTTGTAGACCTGGGTTGATGTTTATCTAAGGGGATATATATGAATCCACCTTAGCTGACAGAAGGCTTTATGTCTATCGAATATACCCTATGATCCATCGCTCAAGGGTTTGACGCCTTTAGGGAACATACGGGCTTTGGCCGTGATCGTAATATAATGGTGCCATTTTGCGCAAAAACCACCCGATCAGAGGGCACGTGCCACGTCCCTTTTGGCAAGAGACTATTTGAGGATGAATCAAAGTGATACACCCGACATGCATTCGCTCTTTGTGAGCTGAGGTTAATTTCAAATTTATCACCCCCGACAAACGGTTGCGGGAGGTGGATGATTTTTAGTTTTAAGTTTTTTAGGCGATTGATTTTATTTCAGAGATTTAGACTTTTATTGGATTTGAGATTTGAGATTTGACCCCTCCGGTTGAGATTTCCAGTCAACGCGGCCATCATCGGGGTGAAGTTAAGGTTGCTTGTATTTTTGTAGGATTTTAGGATGCATTTTATTATTCAAGTCGTGTCGACTCCAGTCCACTCGAGGAGGAGGATGGAACTTGAATATTTGGCCCGCGTATCATTCTCGAATCATTGGATTTGAGATTTAGAAGTGATGATTGGAGCACATGCGGGTAATATCATTTGACCATGCGCAGCATTCTCGATTATTTGTGTTTGTACTTATAATAGATTTATCGGAGCACATGCAGGGTTTATTTAGTTTTAGAGATCATATAAGGGGCATTTTAAAATATTTAAATATGATCCATTATGTGAGAGTGATTTTATTTAGAAAATGCCCGATATTTCATTGAAGGGGCTACGAACGCCTTCTGTCCGCTTGTACACACATTGCGGATCCGGTGGCGTGGCACTGCACTTCAGGTTTTCTATATTTGTTTGTTGGCAACAATATTTTTGTGGGGTTCATGAGTATTTGATTTTATTGCATATCATCTTCCTGGCTTATAATGAATTGGATCGACATATTTATTAGTTATGAAAATGTGATTGATTATAGGGTTGTTATAACATCCACAACTTGTTAATCATCACCCGTTTAGTTATGTTGCTATACATATAATGTATCCTTCATCATTGCTAGTAAGCACTTGCATCCATCTTGATCTTCTATCTATTGCCTATAGAAGATTCTTCACACTTGTGATATATTCCTTATATTCACTTGCACATACTACTATCGCATACACCATAAGCATTCTATTATTTTATGTGGGCGAGTCACATGGATATATGTCTTTTATTGTTTGTTGGCAAGTGTAATCACAATTTATTGCCTTGAATATATTATATAATATATTGCACACAACATACCTCTCTTAAGAGACTCATAGAAGCACTCAATCATATGGATGTTAGAAGCCTTGACATAATCAACAATGAATGGCTTGCTGAAATTTGATTTCTCCTTCAAAGTTATATCTCTTATTAACATCATTCACAATTCTTTCAATTTATTTTTAAACACTCCATTGCTAGGTATACTACCCCTTGCATACAATAATCTTTTAAATGCTTAACGTCTATTGCAATATCTTTCTGAAGTATCTTGTATTACACCTCATATATGCAAATGTATGATTTTGATTTGACTAAGGGGGTACATATAACCTATATATTTATGAAAACAGAATCCTTTGACTCACAAGAGTACATCTAATGCAATGATGAATATATGTATATGATTGAAAATAATGGATCTATATTTGGGAGTGTTGTCTTTTGATTTGGAAGATATTGTAAATTTTTTTTTATCTTTGGATGAGCAAAGTTCGATTTTAAGTCCAACATCATTCGATCAGATTTTAATTTAAAATTGATTTTATTATTGAATTTCGTTCAAATCAAATTTTTTTTTTTTTAAATTTTTGTCCAAGTCCCGTATTGTCCACTGAAAATTTCGGCAGCCTCCCGGCGTCGCCTCCCCACCGAGGGAGAAATCGGGACGGCATTGCCGTAGTTCTTCCTACCCGGACCTAAGGTCGACGGCGTAGGGTCTTCGTTTTCAAACCATCTCACCAGGATCTAAGATCGACTGCGTGAGGTCTTCAAATTTTAAAACCATCTGCCCGGATTAAAAATCAACGGCGCAGGTCTTCAATTTCGAACTTTCCCGGTCGGACCTAAGGTACGACGGCCGGGGTCTTCAACATCTGTTTAAAAATAATTCTCATATTCTCTCCATCTCTCTTTCTCTCTTTCTTTTATTTTATTATATTTTTTTTTATCATGCATTGTATTATATATAATACTATTATATGATAATCTATATAATATAATATATATAATATACATATATAATAACAGAGAGGGAGAAGAATCGGGAAGAGGAGCCGAACGTCGGGCTAGGGCAGAGGCGGAGAAGTTCGGGTGTGCAGGCGTCGGCGGGAAGGGGCGGCGTCGGAGCGGCGGAGTCGGCGTCGGCGGTGAGTCCGGCCGGTGGCGGCTAGGGCACGTCGGTAGGAGGTCGACGGCGAGGTCGGGCTTGGACGGTCGGGAGAAGAGGTAAGTTTTCTAAAACCCTTTCTTTCTCTTCTCTGTGCGTCTCTCTTGAGTGTGCGTGTATCTAACCGTTCGAATGAGATTGATTTATGTCGTGAGTAAGTCGGTGAATGAGCCGATGCGTCGTTTGGGCAGGTCGGTGGGTTTTGGTCGTGCACTGACGTGGAATCGGTCGGTGGCTTTGGTCGTGAGGTGGCCGTTACAGTCAACAAATGCCCCCCAACAAATATGATATGCGTTCTATAGCAGATCATGTTTGTTGTAAACTGATTGACCATATAGATCTCTAAAATTTGATTTTAGATGTCACATAGAGGGTCTTGTAGATATCCCTGATTTATCCTTTTGATTTGTCAGGAATTAACATTTCTTCTGCCCTAGCTTTGTGCTTTCATGGGCTTGATGAAGAATTTATATTAGTGACCTAAATCATTTAGAATGATATTAGATCGGCGGCAAATAGTCATCTGTCCAAAACTTTTTGCATGACGGACTTTGATGATGACAATATTCCTTTAGTTCAGCCTATAGCTTTATAAGAACTGCGGTATAACTTCTTCGGTCCTAAGCTTTGTGCTTCGGCGGACATGTTGAAGAAGTGAAGCTCCTTCGATCTTAGCTTTGTGCTTGATAGATTTATTGAAGGATAATGCTTCCAAATTTGATAGGAGTTTTATTTTAACTTGGTGTCTTTGAGTTGATTGAGATTTTTTTTCTTCTGGATTTTGCCTCAATCTATTCGTTAGTTGAGAAAATCTTTTGAATCTGAACTGGTTTGATTTGCTATATTAGACAAATATCAAACTTGATAGTATTTGTCATCGGGCTAACAAAACATGCGCTTTCCTACTACGGCCTCTTATAACGGCTTGTTGAGTAAGTAAAGCTATCAGTGGCTCGGTCACATATAGGCTTGTTGAGACTGATATTATATCTGTTTGAGCACTGGACTTGTACTATAACAGTTCATACTTGTCGAATTTGATTTGTTGAAGTTGTCAGATCAAAATTTCTTCTCAATCTGAACTTCGAGATTTTGGCAAAATTTTTACAATGATCGTATATTTGCCTGCTTGAAGGCACCAGCTTCTGCCCCATATTTATGCTGTGATAGTTTTATGAATAATTTTAAATATTTATTTGGAGTTCGATGATAACCCAAATAAATATTTAAAATGCCCCCTGCCTTGAAGGGAAATTTCATCCGTCATCAGATTTTTTGGCATTTTTAAACTTAAAAATGCCCCCTGTCTTGTGGGAGAATTTCTAAGACATCTTAGAAATATTTTCTTTATTTATAAGAGAATAATCTTCAGCTTATTTTTCTTAAGAATGATACTTCTTCAAGTATCTCCCATTAATCGGGGGCATAGGTCGTCGACCTTCTAAATCAATAAGTTGATATGCTCCACCTTGGTACACCTTCTCGATGACAAAAGGACCTTCCCAATTTGGTTCAAATTTTCCACCAATCCTTCGGTGTGGGATAATGGGTCTTCTCAGCACTAGGATCAATTCTCCTTCTTGAAATGCTCGAGGTCGTACCATACGGTCAAAAGATTTTACCATTCTTGCTCGATAAATCTCTAGATTTTGTTGAGCCTGGAGTCGGACTTCATCCAACGCATCAAGCTCTTCCATTCGTAGGCGAGCATTTTGTTCTTCTGTGAGATCATACTGAATAGCTACCCGAAGTGACGGCAGTTCAACTTCAAGTGGCAGTACAGCTTCAGCTCCAAACACCAGTGCATAAGGAGTTGCTTTCGTTGGTGTCTTGTATGTAGTACGATATGCCCATAATGCTTCTGCTAACTTAGTATGCCATTCTCTTTTATTCTTAGTAAGAATTTTTCTTAGCAGCTTAACGAGTGTTTTATTGAAGGCTTCTGCTAATCCATTTGCCCTTGGATTATAGATTGATGAATATCGCCAATCAATTTTGTGCCGCTCAATAAATTTGTAAATTTTGATATTTTTAAAAGCTGAACCGTTGTCTGAGATTATGCGACGGGGTACACCAAATCTGTAGACAACGTTATGAGTAAAGAAGTTGATCACATGATGTGCAGTGACTTCTTTGAATGGAACTGCTTCAGCCCATTTAGAAAAATAGTCTGTTGCCGCTAATATGAAGCGATGCCCAGCAGATGATGGTGGATCAATTGGCCCTATTACATCTGTCCCCCAGCATTCAAATGGCCAGGATGCTATAGTGGGATGTAAAGGATTTGGAGGTTGATGTATGATATTGCCATGAATTTGGCATTCATGACATATATCTGCATGATTTGTACAATCTTTTACCATTGATGGCCAGTAATAACCCATCCTTTTAACTTTAATGGCCATTTTAGGACCTGATTGATGTGCACCACATAGTCCTTCATGAACTTCAGAAATAACTTTATCAGCTTCATCTTTCCCTAAGCATCGTAGCCACATTTGTTCAAATGACCTTCGATACAGCGTATTGTTGACAAACGCATATCGCAATGCTCTCTTCTTGATTTGTGTAGCTAATGATTTATCTTCAGGAAGTTTATTTTCTCTGAAATAGTTGATGAAAGGTTGTCTCCAGTCATTTTGCTCTTCAACTTCAAGGCATTCTAGCCAAGACTCAGAAGCTCTACCAAATTTTCTTCCTGTAAACATTTGAGGTTTATCTTGTTGATTTTCAGGAACAATTTGTTGGGGAGATTGAGGAACAACCGAAGTTGTGTCCTGCTGACTTGGATTTATTAACTCCTCTTCCTGCGGGGAACACAAAATTGCTGGTTCTAGTACTCGACGTGTGTTGACACTGATTAGTACTGGCTCATCATTCATGCTCGCCATTTCTTTAGCAAGTTTTGCTAAAGAATCTGCTTTACTATTATAAGCTCGAGATACTTGAATTAATGTGACATTTGTAATCTGCTTCATGAGCTCGAGAACTCGTCTATGATAGTAAATCAACCCGATTCTGCCAATTTTATAAATACCCATTACTTGATTTATAATGAGTTGAGAATCACCAAAAACTTTGAGGTTTTGAATTTCCATCGAAATAGCGATCTCAAGACCCGCTATTAAAGCTTCGTATTCTGCTTCATTATTGGTTCTAGGTTCAGTTAAACCAAATGAGAATCTCATTATCCCTCCATTTGGTGCTATGAAAATGAGACCGATGCCGGCTCGAGCTTTGGGGAGGTTTGGAGGTTGGGCATGTTTAATTGATGATGCACCATCAAAATACATTTCCCAAATTTGTGATTTCTCTTCTTCTAGAACAACTAGAATTTGTTCATCGGGCAGATCGTCATTGAGCGGCGAGTCTGCGGATACGGGATGTGCAGCCAGAAAATCTGCTAATACTTGCCCTTTCACTGCTTTTTGAGGGACATACATGATATCAAACTGTAGAAGTATTACCGCCCACCGAGCTAGGCGACCTGTCAACGCTGGTCTTGTCATCAAGAATTTCAGCGGATCGATCTTTGATATCAGTGTTATTTTATGGGACAACATATAGTGGCGGAGCTTTTGGACAGCAAATATCAATGCCAAACAGTGCTTCTCAATTGAAGAGTAGCGTATTTCTGCTCCGATCAATCTTCGACTGATATAGTAGAGTGCATTTTCTTTGCCTTCTTCATTGTGCTGAGCTAGCAATGCTCCAAGGGACTCTTCCAATGCTGCGGTGTATAGGATAAGAGGCTTCCCTGGAATTGGTGCTGCAAGGATGGGTGGGCTTAGAAGATATCTCTTGATACTATCAAAAGCTTCTTGGCATTCATCATCCCATTTAAAACGAACGTCTTTCTTCATCAGCTTTGCAAATGGTTGACATCTACCTGATAAATTTGAGATGAACCGTCGTATAAATGCAAGTTGTCCTTGTAAAGAACGAAGTTGACGGAGACTTTTTGGAGGCGGCATTTCTATGATTGCCTTAACTTTGCTAGGATCCACCTCAATTCCTCGGTGTCGTACAACGTATCCAAGAAATTTTCCTGAAGAAACTCCGAAAGCGCATTTGAGTGGATTCATTTTGAGATGGAATTTTCTGATTCTTTCCAATACAATTCTCAAATCTTGGAGGTGATCTTTTCGATCTATACTTTTCACAACAAGATCATCTACATAGCATTCAACTTTCTGGTGGATAAGCTCATCAAATATATGCGTCATAGCTCTTTGGTATGTAGCTCCAGCATTCTTCAAGCCAAAGGGCATGACTGTGTAGCAGAATATGCCGATAGGAGTCCTGAAAGATGTATGCTTTTCATCTTCAGGTGCCATTTTGATTTGGTTATATCCCGACGACCCATCCATAAATGAGAATATATCATAATTGGATGTATTATCGACCAACAGTTCTGATATTGGAAGTGGGAAGTCGTCTTTTGGACACGCCTTGTTAAGATCCCGAAAATCGATGCATATACGAATTTGTCCATTCTTCTTTTTCACCGGGACAATGTTGGCGATCCAATCAGCATATTTTTCTTCTCGAATGAAACCTGCTTCGATGAGCTTCTTGGTTTCTGCAATCACTTGTTCTTCGATCTCCAATCTCATTCGTCTTGGAGCTTGCTTTACAGGTACTGCACCTGGTTTGATTGCTAATTTGTGAACAGCTATGTCAGGGGATAAGCCTGGCATTTCATCGTATGTCCAAGCAAAGCAGTCCCTGAATTCACTGAGTAATGCCTTCATCTTTTCAACTTTATTCTTGGAGAGAAGTGCACTAATAAAGGTCGGGCGAGGGTCTTCATCAGTTCCCAAATTTATTTCCCTCAACTCATCCATGGTAGCGGCCTGTCCACCATCTTCAAGTTCTTCTGGTGCAGGTTTAGCTTCCACATCTTTCTCTTCATTTATATCCATATTTTCATCAATTGGATATTTGTCATTTATCGCATAACATACATCTCGTTCAGTATATTTTGCTTCCACAAATCCCAAGCCTTTTGTATCACGATTACCCATTTTTGATAATTCATGACACCACATTCTTTGAAAGAAACGTGCTCTTCGTCGAGTGACCATATTATGAATTCCAGATTTTTCTATCATTTGCTGAATTCTTTTGGGACAATATCTAGGCATCTCTGTAGGAATTATCTCTTCATCTTCATCGAAATTTCCAAGCTCATTGATATTATCTTCTTGATACTCTCCAAATTTGTAAAATAAACTTCCCGGTCCACTACTTCCACGTAGGGGAGGTACATAAAATGTTTTCAGCTCTTCAAAACTATGAACCTCAAGGGATACGATTTCTCTAAAATGTTGTGGAGGGATTAGTGTAACCACAAAAGTATTCTCCCTTGGCTTTTCTTTAATCAAAGGCTTGTGGATTTCAGATACATCATCATCTTCCTCTGTGTCACTTCCCAAATGGAGTATAACTTTATTTGATCTAGACATTGTATTAGTCTTTTTAGGAAGATTTGGTATCACGCTCTTTCTTCCTATAAGCTTTTCTTCAACTTCATTGAACTGTTTTGTACTCCTTGTAGTAGATGCTTTACTTGTAGAAGATTTCATCGGCTTTATTTTATTTGGAATGAAGTATTTTGCATCATCATAAATTTTTACTTCGTGGACTGCAAAGGGTTGTATATCTCCAGAAATTCGGAACTCTTCCCCATCCTTCAGATATTTCATACATTGGTGCATAGTTGATGGAATAAGACCATTCTCATGGAGCCAAGGTCTACCCAAGAGTGCCTTGAATGAAGTGTCCGCATCGATAATATGAAATTTGGCTTCTGTGTACAGTTCTCCAAATTTCAGTGGAAGAACAAACGAACCTACAGTTTTTTGTCCTTTCTCGTTAAAGCCGTGCACCATAAGTTTATCTGACCCTAGATGCTGAATATCTAGAGATAATGATCTCAATGTGCGCAAGCTCATAAGGTTTATTGAAGACCCAGGGTCAATCAGGATTCGTCTTATTATGATGCCATCACTTTCTGCCGTGACATATAAAGGGCGATTATGTTCCGTAGTCCCCAACATGAGATCTTCTTCAGAGAATGTAATAACAGGTTCATTTCTGGCATGAAGAACTTCGCTCAAACATCTTTCTGCGAAATATGCTTCATATCTCTCTGGATTTTTGAGAGCCTGTATCAAAGTTTCTCGAAGATCTTTTGACATCAGAAGAGTTTCATAGATGCTGAGCTGTGCTGGGATTTTCCTCAAATGGGAAATGATATTATACTCAATCCCTTTATTTGTATCATATTTCTTCTTATGATCTTTAGAGATGATTTCTTCGTTGATAATTATATATTTTCCCTTGTCTTTGCTTGATAACCCCTTTTTTAGCGGCGGCGGTTGCAGTACTTTACCGCTTCTTAACTGTACTTGAGCCACTTCATTCGATTCAACATCATCTGATAAAGTTTTTGTTGAATGTTCAGAGTCTTCATTTAACTTCACACGCTCCATTCGTGAAGCTATTTGCTGATCTGACTCATCTTCACTTGGAAAACATAGCTCTTCTTCGGAGTTATAATCTGTTTGTAGTACCATCAGACATGACTCAGATGTCATTTTATCAGTCATTTTTGTGGGAGATATTGCTATCTGACCCCTATCATGATCTTTTACAGAATCGCTTTGACCTATATTTAATGTCACTGAGATGACTCGGCATGTCTCTACATGGAGTTGATTTTCATCTTCTTGTTCATCATCTTCCACTTCTGATTGGTCTATTTGAAGCTTGGACATAAAATCCGCAAGTGTTATAGGCCGCCTTGATGGTTGGTGATAATCCTCCAAATTGTTGATGATCTTTTGAAGTGTTGTTGTTTTCTTCTTCTGCTTGATGCGCTTATTTGAGTTATTGGACTTCTTGGAGGATGTCTTATAGAACCGTTTCGTATTAGGACGCCTCCGAGTTAATGACCTGGAAGTGGATGCACCTGAATTTGGATTTCCTTTTAATTCAAGCACTGGTTCTGTAGAGGATTTCCATTTGATGCTGGGAATTCCTTCCAGTTGTTTGATCATCTTTATTGTCTTCTTGGAGATTGCGGTCTGCCATTCATCTTTTTCTGGCATTATTTTTCCTTTCATTTTATCTCCTTCCTTAATCAGAGGTATAGGAGAAGACATAATCACCTTCACAGACTCATTCTTTGGGTGAACTAAAACGCTATTTGATAGCGTGAATTCACCATTTCTGTACTTTCTTTCCAGCCAGTCTTTGAATACATAACAATCTTCAATAGGGTGGCTGATAACTCGGTGATACGGGCAATAACTTGGATCATCTTTTTGATCAGCTTCTTCGGGTCTTTTACACTCCGGTAATTCAAGACCAGCTTTAAGCGCTTGTTTGAATAGCTTTGCCACACTTTCCCTTTTAAAAGAATATTCTCTATTCATTTTCTCTTTAAGGGATGTGATTCGATCACCAGTTCTTGGCTTCGAACGTTCTCCTCCATTACGGAAAGTTTGAGATCTATTATTTCCTCCCAAAATTAGTTTTGGCTGGGGTTTATTGTACTGCTTCCCATTATCATCTTTAGGAGTAGATTGTTTCTCTTTGTCAATCCTTAAAGATGATGTGGAATAGATTTCATCTCTCCTATTATCCACAGCTTTATTCTTTCGGGGTTTATCTGAATGATATTCAGACTTAGACAAGTTCAATTTTTCAAATTTAGCTACTCTGTCTAGTAGCTCTTGATAAGTGCTGATGGAGGCCATGCATAAAAATGGTAACATCTTATCATCGATGTTTCCCATTAGCAGTTGAACGGCATGCTCCTCTTCCAATTGTTGTTCGCATTTCATACTCATGTTGCGCCAGCGGGTGATGTACTTTGTCACCGACTCGCCCCTTTTTCGTTTCTCTAAGGCAAGGTCAGCGATAGTAGTCTTCTCGGTAGCACTAGCGAACCTTTTCACGAACATATTTTCTAATTCTGCAAAAGTCTTAACAGAATCATTAGTAAGCTCGGTGTACCATTCAAAAGCAGTCGCAGTCAAACTACTAATGAATTGGCGGAAGAGTAGAGCATCAACACCCCCAGTATTTCCACAGGTTGCTTTAAACTGAGCCAAGTGTTGTTTTGGATTGCCGGTGCCATTAAAAGTGTTGAACTTAGGCACTGAGTAACCCTTAGGATAGGGCACCTGATCATACTCGGCTGGATACGGGCGACCCTTGCTCACAAATTTCTCAACATGTTCTGAGGCAATGACAGCTTTAATCTTTTCATTGATGATTGATTCTAGCTGTGGAGTCATCATCGGCTCAGATGCACTTGTGATATTTTGATGAGTTTGTGGATGAACAGGTTGATCAGCCTCATTTTTTTCTTCATTTATTGCTCGTATTCTGGACACTTGGGGTATTGGGTCCATTGACAGATTAGTAGGAATACTACTTGATATCTGCTGATGGACTGGCTGGTTTGTTATCTGATGATCAATTGGTTGAGCAAGTGCAGGAGTAGTAGTGATGTTCTTTTGCATTAACTGCATCATCGCAGTCATCTGTGCCATCATTTCTGTCATTTTGCTATTTAGCTCTGATATCTCTTTATCCTTCTCTTTCATTTGAAATTTCAAACGCCTTTGTGTTTGTGCTAGTGTCTCAGCGAGCACTTCTTCTTCTTGATCATCATTCGGTTCATCACCTGAAGGGACTTCTTCTTCTTCTAACTGCTCGTACTGAGCTTGATCTTCTTGAGATGTTGTTTTAGAAGAAGTGGGCACCGCTTCGTTGCGTCGTCTATAGCCACGTGTTTGATGTGGCTCATCACCATGTCCCACCATATAGACTACCTCAACCTCCATGGTATCTTCATCTTTATTATTTTCTTGTACTCGAATTTCAGAGCGACGCTTCCAGTAGATTTCTGGCTCTTCATGCGGTACATGAACTTCTTTAATTGGAGGGGTACGATCAAAGTTGACCTTCTTCTGAGAGAATGAGGTTGGTTGGCAATAGGATTCCTTGGAAGATTTTTCAAGGTGTCGACTATTGCGAATGTCAGTAATAGGCACCTTTTCCTTAGGTACCCATTGTTGACGATTTTTATGAAAGGCGGATCTCTGGGAGGCTACACCAGATGTCACGCCCAGATCAGTTCCTTTTTCTCTTCTATCTTCTCTGCGAGGCTTTGGCCTCCAGATTTCTTTTTCTTTTTGCTGGGACCTTTCGACGACGGATCCCTGAACCCGAAGTTCAGGTGTCACGCCCCGATGTTCACCGTGCGGTGTATATTTTCTTTCTCTTCTTTCTGCCGCAAGGGATAGGCGTTCCCTTGGCGGAGTTCTTTTTGCTTCAATTATCAAGGGTTGCTGATATCTCCTCTTCTTCAGACCTTTCTCTTTCACAGTCTTTAGAACTCGATATACTCGAGCTGAGAGAGTTTCGGGTTCTTTCTTCCTTGGAGGGATTAGAGCTTCAGGCTGTTGATCCCAGAAAGATTTCTTTAGCTCCCCAGTAGAGCTATTTCTCTTAACCCATTTCAAATTTGCAAACCCATTCCGGGTTGGAATGGTAGCTTCAGGTTCTTGGGCTGGTAGGTTAGAGGGATGAGTTGGCACCAGTTGCTGCTGAGCTCGGAGTTCAGCATTCTTCTTCCTTATCTGCCTCCTTGTGAGCCTTCCTCCAGATGAGGAGGCTTCAGCATCGTAATTTCCAGGTGCAGATAACCTGGTCGGCAGAGTGGTACCCCTGGCAGGTATCACAGATATTCTTCCTCCAACTACAACTCTCTCAGTGGCTGAGGCCTTGGGCTGTGATAGCCTTTCAAATACTGAGGTCCTATTTTGTTGAACTGCCTTTGCAGTACCAGTTCTACCAGCTCCTGGTTGTTGCACGGAATAAGCACGTCGTGCGTTAGTGTCAGCAGAATTAGGCCATACAGGATGGCCTTGAACAGTCAAGCCTTGAATAGGTACGGCAGCAGCCTTTGCAGTAGCTGCAGAAAACTCTAAGCTACCAAATCGGATGGTGGCTTCAGAGTTTCCAGTGTTGATGACAGCATTAGCTAGCTGAATGCTAGCACCTCGTCCCAGTTGGACGGTGAAGGGTGTATTCTGTAGTTCCATTCTGCACAATTGAAAGGAAAGGGTTAGTATGCAGAGTTGATACATTACCCTACACTTTCAAAGTGCAAAGACTAGACAGAATAAAAAAAAAATATACGTATAAAATCGTATTTGATTGCATATTTTTAAACCCTAAATTTAATGAACTTATTAGAATTTTAATAATTTTATTGCTATTATATTTTGTATATAACTAGCCAAAGATGGAAAGAGAAACCATCCCCAGCGGAGTCGCCAGAAATCTGTGGGCTCCGAAAAATTCTAAATCTTTTTAGGATGTGTGATCCCGGGGGAATTTTCAGAAGGCAGATTGGGTTTGTAGATAAGACACTACCCAGAGATTTCGCCCTCATTTGGTGAGGACTTTTTTGATCTGAGTTCTGGTTTCCTATAGGCGCAAGCCCCTATAGTTAATTACCCCTCCTGATAACAAGAGAGAACTTTCGATTAAGGCTAGTCGTAAAAGAGGTTGAATAGGTTATAAACCTATCGTATAATAGCAATAATTTTAGGGTTTAAATTTTGAATTTAGAAGTTTCAAATTTGGAATTTAGAGTTTATCACCATAAACTTAAAACTGGTGGTGGGGGGAATGAAGACGAGCCCGATCAAGATCCCATGGTTCCGTCGTCCCGGGCTGTCATGATCCCTGGTCTACTTAGTCAGAGGAGGTAGTCGACCCAACCTGACAGAAGGCATCTTGTCGGCAGCCATGGGTTGCTTCGTCCAAGAATACCTTGTAGACCTGGGTTGATGTTTATCTAAGGGGATATATATGAATCCACCTTAGCTGACAGAAGGCTTTATGTCTATCGAATATACCCTATGATCCATCGCTCAAGGGTTTGACGCCTTTAGGGAACATACGGGCTTTGGCCGTGATCGTAATATAATGGTGCCATTTTGCGGCAAAACCACCCGATCAGAGGGCACGTGCCACGTCCCTTTTGGCAAGAGACTATTTGAGGATGAATCAAAGTGATACACCCGACATGCATTCGCTCTTTGTGAGCTGAGGTTAATTTCAAATTTATCACCCCCGACAAACGGTTGCGGGAGGTGGATGATTTTTAGTTTTAAGTTTTTTAGGCGATTGATTTTATTTCAGAGATTTAGACTTTTATTGGATTTGAGATTTGAGATTTGACCCCTCCGGTTGAGATTTCCAGTCAACGCGGCCATCATCGGGGTGAAGTTAAGGTTGCTTGTATTTTTGTAGGATTTTAGGATGCATTTTATTATTCAAGTCGTGTCGACTCCAGTCCACTCGAGGAGGAGGATGGAACTTGAATATTTGGCCCGCGTATCATTCTCGAATCATTGGATTTGAGATTTAGAAGTGACGATTGGAGCACATGCGGGTAATATCATTTGACCATGCGCAGCATTCTCGATTATTTGTGTTTGTACTTATAATAGATTTATCGGAGCACATGCAGGGTTTATTTAGTTTTAGAGATCATATAAGGGGCATTTTAAAATATTTAAATATGATCCATTATGTGAGAGTGATTTTATTTAGAAAATGCCCGATATTTCATTGAAGGGGCTACGAACGCCTTCTGTCCGCTTGTACACACATTGCGGATCCGGTGGCGTGGCACTGCACTTCAGGTTTTCTATATTTGTTTGTTGGCAACAATATTTTTGTGGGGTTCATGAGTATTTGATTTTATTGCATATCATCTTCCTGGCTTATAATGAATTGGATCGACATATTTATTAGTTATGAAAATGTGATTGATTATAGGGTTGTTATAACATCCACAACTTGTTAATCATCACCCGTTTAGTTATGTTGCTATACATATAATGTATCCTTCATCATTGCTAGTAAGCACTTGCATCCATCTTGATCTTCTATCTATTGCCTATAGAAGATTCTTCACACTTGTGATATATTCCTTATATTCACTTGCACATACTACTATCGCATACACCATAAGCATTCTATTATTTTATGTGGGCGAGTCACATGGATATATGTCTTTTATTGTTTGTTGGCAAGTGTAATCACAATTTATTGCCTTGAATATATATATAATATATTGCACACAACATACCTCTCTTAAGAGACTCATAGAAGCACTCAATCATATGGATGTTAGAAGCCTTGACATAATCAACAATGAATGGCTTGCTGAAATTTGATTTCTCCTTCAAAGTTATATCTCTTATTAACATCATTCACAATTCTTTCAATTTATTTTTAAACACTCCATTGCTAGGTATACTACCCCTTGCATACAATAATCTTTTAAATGCTTAACGTCTATTGCAATATCTTTCTGAAGTATCTTGTATTACACCTCATATATGCAAATGTATGATTTTGATTTGACTAAGGGGGTACATATAACCTATATATTTATGAAAACAGAATCCTTTGACTCACAAGAGTACATCTAATGCAATGATGAATATATGTATATGATTGAAAATAATGGATCTATATTTGGGAGTGTTGTCTTTTGATTTGGAAGATATTGTAAATTTTTTTTTATCTTTGGATGAGCAAAGTTCGATTTTAAGTCCAACATCATTCGATCAGATTTTAATTTAAAATTGATTTTATTATTGAATTTCGTTCAAATCAAATTTTTTTTTTTTTAAATTTTTGTCCAAGTCCCGTATTGTCCACTGAAAATTTCGGCAGCCTCCCGGCGTCGCCTCCCCACCGAGGGAGAAATCGGGACGGCATTGCCGTAGTTCTTCCTACCCGGACCTAAGGTCGACGGCGTAGGGTCTTCGTTTTCAAACCATCTCACCAGGATCTAAGATCGACTGCGTGAGGTCTTCAAATTTTAAAACCATCTGCCCGGATTAAAAATCAACGGCGCAGGTCTTCAATTTCGAACTTTCCCGGTCGGACCTAAGGTACGACGGCCGGGGTCTTCAACATCTGTTTAAAAATAATTCTCATATTCTCTCCATCTCTCTTTCTCTCTTTCTTTTATTTTATTATATTTTTTTTTATCATGCATTGTATTATATATAATACTATTATATGATAATCTATATAATATAATATATATAATATACATATATAATAACAGAGAGGGAGAAGAATCGGGAAGAGGAGCCGAACGTCGGGCTAGGGCAGAGGCGGAGAAGTTCGGGTGTGCAGGCGTCGGCGGGAAGGGGCGGCGTCGGAGCGGCGGAGTCGGCGTCGGCGGTGAGTCCGGCCGGTGGCGGCTAGGGCACGTCGGTAGGAGGTCGACGGCGAGGTCGGGCTTGGACGGTCGGGAGAAGAGGTAAGTTTTCTAAAACCCTTTCTTTCTCTTCTCTGTGCGTCTCTCTTGAGTGTGCGTGTATCTAACCGTTCGAATGAGATTGATTTATGTCGTGAGTAAGTCGGTGAATGAGCCGATGCGTCGTTTGGGCAGGTCGGTGGGTTTTGGTCGTGCACTGACGTGGAATCGGTCGGTGGCTTTGGTCGTGAGGTGGCCGTTACAGTCAACAATACTATTTAAAGTTGCCTAAAATTACACCTCCCATTGAATATGTGAATATATTTTAAACCTCATAATAATCATATTGTAGTTGTTTAGAATCATAGCTTACTCTACTTTGTTTAATTTGCATTATGTTATTTTTCTATTGAACTTATTATTGTGTCCTAATTGGCATGATAATGCAGCCTTAAAAAATAAAATGCATAATTCATGCAAGGGGTAATTTAAGCAAACGATTGTACCAAAATATAGAAAGAATTGCATCCACCAGCACTCATGCATGGAGAAAACAACATAAATGCAAGGGAGTATTATTAGATTTTTTTTGCATGCCTCAGGAGCCCATATTTTTAATCATAAATTCCTCAATATACAAGATTAGAAGATAGGTTTGACAATTATATCCAGTTGAAAATACTGTAGAGTCAACTATATCCTGTTGAAAATATTGTAGATTCAAAGCCACAGCTTTAAGTCCGTGTAAAACTGTAACAAAGACACACTAGTACGAACCCTATCAACTAAAGGAACAAAATCACAAGTTGTGGCCCAAGCAACTGAATGCTGATATTATAGGTAGAGCCACAAACCAGGTAAAAAAGTTGTGATTCATGCTAGCCAAAAAGCCGCAAGGCACAAGGTTAGAGCTGAAGTTCATGCAACCAAAGTGAAACATCAACCTTGAAAGAAGCCAACATGAGGGAGAAGTTAAGCAAAGTTTGAGTCCACTAACCTAAGGAGCAAGGCAAATTATTAATTAAGCCCAAATCATTCCTAGCCAAAATGAAGGCCCAAAACAGTAATAGACATAGTTTGAGCTGATCAAAGAATGAGTGGTTGAACCAAATAGTGAGTGAAACGGAGAATCAATTATTAAATCTAACCATACTAGCACATGGAACTAAACAAAACTAGTGGAGTGATGGTTTCAGTATATTAGAGAAGACAGCCTTATCCCATAGAAATCATCCCTTATGAAGAGATTTTTTTTTTTTTTTGAATTTCTTAAGAAAAAAATATTAAAATAAGATAACATAAACTAAAGTCAATGCTCAGACAGTCAATCTGCTGGTCTCGACAGTCAATCTGCTAGTTCTATTGTTTCTATTTTAAATGAAATTTAAAAAATATTTTAAATTTTCATTTTTTTAAAATGACCAAATACTCCTATTGTTTCTAAAGTACATTTTCACTATGCTTAAATATATACTATTGTGAATTCAAGTATTCCCTTATGCCCACACTTAATTCATTCTATTAAGCATCTTAAATACCATTTAGATCACAGCTATTAATCATCTTCTATCCTTAGTTTTTTCTTATGGTGGTTCATCCATTAATTTATCATAATTCATTTATGTGATAACACACTATTCTTGCATAGATCAAAGATTTTATCGCTAACTCTCTATCCACGACTATGCTTCACTCATATTTTTCACTTGCCCAAAATACAATAATTAATACTCTTCCCATTTTCTTTGAATTTTTCTGTTTTTATTTTGACTTAAAAATACTTGGTTAGAAAATATTAGAAATGACCTTTCTTTATTAGATTTAATTGAGAATTTAACTCTTAACAGGACACAATGAAGAAAGGAATCCATGTATCTGACCCTACATAGTGGGATGCCTGATGTTGTTGTTGTTGTATTTTGTTTCTTACAAATATATGTTGAGGATTTTTCTCCAAATCATTGTCCACTATTTCACTTGGCTTCTCATTGAATGAAGTAAATATTGTATTAAGTTTTAACTTACTCTACCTTCGCCCAACTTTATGAAAATGGGATTATACCATAGTGCATCACTTACATGTGTTATTAGACAACCCTTGCTTATTTCTCACAACAATCTGATTAAATTATGGCTCACCCCTTATACGTGACACCCTCACCAAATCTCACCTACTTTCACCACAATCGAGAAATATTGTGGGTTGTTGCTTTTGGCAAATGGCTTAATGTTTGTAAATGTTGAATGCCATTCATTTTCATTAATTTATGCATGAGCTTTTGTGTTGGCTATAAAATGGGCCAGACCCAAACCTTTTCTTAACCTGGAATTGGGGCCAAAGTGATGGTTTTCAAATCAAATCCAAAGGAGAATTAAAGGGCATGGAATTTGATATGTCATCTTTAGGTATGAGGGATTAATCTGATATTAAATTGATAATTCTGGTCTTTACTCTAGTGGGGGATTGGTCATGGTACTATTAACACTTGTGTATGCAATCGAAAAAAAAAAAGGATCAGGAGCTCTCGATGTGCTCCCCAAGGAAAAGTCAATTCTCTTATAGTCTGTACAATATCTATAAAACCATATAATGTTTTAGGTTTGATGAAGTTATTTTGTCATTTTCGTATTTTCTCTCAGCTGCCCATAATATTTAAATATTATTTTGAGATTTATTTTCCACGGGCATATGCTTCTAAATTGGGCATTGAAATTGTTGCAAACTCATTTCCTGTGGTAAGATAATTTATTTGGATGATCGAAATTCTGTCTTAGCTTATTGATTGGGGCATGGTAATTTTGGCAGAAGTGCAAATTTCATAGATTTTGGTTTCTTATATTAAAATTGTATTTAATCTTTTCATTTTATATGAAAATTTCAGGAGACTTGCGTTGTCTTCAAATTTTAGATCCATCTCTTGAATTGTTAACCTTTGAGAAGGTTATTTAATCATCAATTCTCCTTTAATGGTTGGTACAAACCTTTTTTTGTACCAAAATTTTGTAGGTCAACAACAGTCTAATAGAAGGAAGCATAGAGTGAGGTTTTTCACCTGTTACAAGTTGTGGCGTAAGCCTCGAAAAATTTCTGTACTTATTTATAAGTTCAAAAATTTGTGCAATGAACAATAAATAGAGAAAAGTTACAATATGTTCTATGCTAATACAGCAGTGCCTAAAAATTGGGTTTTTATATGAAAGGACGTTAAAATTCACATGTATTGTAAATGAAGACTTACTATTATTTTACCAGAATCTGAAGTCCGATTGGCATGAGCATATAAATGAAATTAGAGCCAATATCATACAAGCAAGCCAATCAATTATTCAGTCAAATTTCTTCTCCAACTGTGCATCCAGGTCATGATTCTCATCAAAATCCTTAAACAGCTAGGCATCCGGTTGACGAGTTAGGCTAAACAAGTTTTAATTTGAGTCAAAAGTCTTTGATTTTTATGACTATTGGTGTAGCGTTCTAAACTTCTAAATAGCCAAATAAATCTTCAGTTGCCATGGTTCAAGCAATGCTATTGGATCGCAAGAGGCGCGCAGAGGTGACAAACAGCTTTGGAGTGAGCAAAAGCCCCACATCCATGCCCTGGGGAAAGATTTGGGGCATGAACAGAACTACTTAAAAAAGATTGTTGTTCGATTGTCATAGTCTCTTATTAAACACATTTCACACTGAACGTTTCAGAACCATTTTTTTGGCTTGATTTGCTGGCAATTTGATATATATAAAGTATTAATTCATTCCAGGTTCTTAGATAAGGCAGACAAATTATTCTGTGCATTGTCCGGACGTCATCCAGAGACCAATAAAAATGCGCCACATTACCCCAAAAGTGTACCGTGCTCGGTACCGAGCGCTTGTACCGCTCGGTACCAAGCGGTACCGGACAGTCTCCCGTCCGGTGTAGCACAAAATAATATCTAGATAAGGCGACCGTTAATCATAGAGCCGTCAAACTAATTAAGAATTCTGATAATAACTAGTTCAACGATTTACATAAGAACAACCCATCACTGAATCATAAACACCTTAAAGAAATGAAGATTTATGTGATCGTGTATGACTGACAAGGCTTGCTTATCAGCATCAATGTTGTGTAATTGCTTATATGCACGAATTTTTGCTACATGATCATAATAATGTTCTACTATGCCATTGACAGGTATTTTCTACAGCCTCAAAATCACTGGAAGAAATATGTCAGAAAATATTCCAGATAAGGGTAACATTTTTGTAGTGTGCTTGAATCAAGCTAATGAATTGTTATATGTGGTTGCAATCATTGGGATCATTAACTAAATTATTTGTCTCCAGTTTCAGAAGGATCATGATTGTCTTAATCCTTCATCCCAATAGCAAAGTTTTAATTTGATAGAGGTGATGAAGTATTTAATATGCTTTGTATTTGACTATTGTAATGCGCTATTTTCTTACTTATTTTCTTCCCTCTCTCATTTGTTGCCATGAATAAGAAACAAAAGAAGATGACCCTGCACTACTCAGAATGTCATTAGCTTATTTTTCCTTGTAACAGAGATTTTTCAACAAATTGATATTCTTGTCTTCTTGATGCATCCCATTCTCCTGTTTAGATAACTGACAAATCTTACAAGCTGGTATCCTTCCCTTCATGTTGATGCTATTCTCCTTTTTCAAAAAAAAACTTAAAATCTTCCAATTATGTTATTTCTTAGATTATATTCATCAAAATAGAAAAATAAAAACTGAGCTGTAGAGATGTGGTGGTTGCTGCTCAGGCTTTTGCTGGATGCAGAAATGATGAAAGAGTTTGAAGATAAGATATTGCTTATGGAATAATGGTGTATTAGTTGTATCAGTTTTTTTTTTTATTTAACGGGATATTTATCCACTTTCATTCTAAAAGGAGTGTTTGACAGCGTAACTAATCCCTACGCATAAACTAGCAAAGCCATCCATTGGCATCGGGTCCCACTTGTTTTGCTCCACTGAAGAGAAGTTGTAGTAGAGGGGAATCAAATTCATGATGGGGGATTTTCAACCGCACTTGCTCGCTAATCACCGTAAGCCTCTTTGGTTAATAATATCAAGTTTCATTTGGGACAATTTTTATGATTGGTTGTTTACTATTTTTAAAAAATAGCAAAAAAATTTGTCTCAAATAAATCGTTGCTTGTAAGATCTTATCATTTTATAGAGGATAGGAAGTAAGCAAATGGAATCAATAGAGGATTTGATTTACTTTTAAGCTTTTGCCCAATTGCTCTATGTATCTTTTAACTGGGCTGGTGCTTCATAGGGCATGTTATGATAACAAATGTTGCATATAACATTAACAGAAGTTCATCTTCCTAAAAAAAAAAAATTGCATAAATGTTATTTCATATTAAAATGATCTGAATTGGGAAGTAGCCGCAACCACTACATTCTTGATTTCAAGAATATTGTCCCTTAAAGAGGGTTTGAAATATATTTTATGTTAGCAATAATTTATTTTAAAAATTTGCATATTTAAAATGTAGTAATAATGAATCAACTAATGCTAATGGGTCCTATTTAAAATGTAGTAATAATGAATCTCCTACTTCATCTATTTCCGCATAGGAAAGAAATCAAATAGCACAACAAATGTATGGATCAATAATGAGAAAAGCTGCATCAGATTGAATCCATTCTTGCAAAAGTTCAAAATTATTCTGTCAAATATAAACATTGAAAAGATTATGATCAGTCTCCAGTCCTCTCACACTTCTCTCAAACACAAAAAAGCAATCAGTATAAATTATAATATGTGAATATATCCTTAATCAAACATAAAAAATCCATAGAAACCCAAAGAGGTTTCAATATCTACAATTCCAACTTATTTCACACCTGCATGACTGATCTAAAACAGCTCTTTTAACTTACCATGTTTGCATATTACTTACTAATGTTTATTTTTCTATCGATCTTTGGGATATTAAGGCTTAATCTGTGTCTGCATCTTCAGCCTCCCCATGACAACCACAGTCAGATGATGCAGGCACACTACTACTGCTTGATGCAGCAGCACTCTTCGCTTTTGACTGCTCGGCCATCAGTTGTTCAAGAGCTTGTAGCTGGGCTTGAAGAAGCTGTTATGCCAAGTGCAATATTAATATTATTAGCTGGAAGCGAATATCGGTTATAAAGATTTACATGCATAACATTCTATACCACTCTATAACTCTATTTACATATTTAACACCTAAAACTTTAATATTACATACATACCACCCATAGTTTATTTTTATATCAAATATGAGTTGTAAAAAAAATGAAATATGTGAGTTGTAGGGAAAAAAAAGCGGCATATTTGATATTAAAATAATATAGGGTGGTATGTATGTAATATTAAAATTTTGGGTGTTAGATATGTAAATATGGACTTTAAGAAAGATAAGGCTTGTAGCTAGCTAAGATTAAAAGGATTAAGAACTTCTAGTTGCAAACGCAATAAAAAACGATATCAAATCGACTTTGTGTTCATAAGGTTGCGATTGCGCTTGAATTCTCTAATTTTGCAGGAATTTAAGTTGCAAAAAGTTATCATCATGACACAATGACAAACAAGACTGCAAATATAATTTTGCTTCAACTATAAGCAATCAGATGTAACAATTTATGTGGTAATATTGTAATATTTTTTCTATAAATTTGTCCATTTTTGCGAATTGGGATTATAATGGACCACGATGAAACCAACTAATGGCCAATTCAACAGTTTAAAATCCATCAAAGAACAAAAGTAATCATACCTAAAAAAATTTAGAAATAAACTTTCAGCATGATTTTTATATGAAACATTCTGCGCATAAAATATGACGATTTTTTTTTAACTTTTGAAATTTTCTATAGGGTTTACAGGTTTATTTATTTTATCCTTCAGATTTTTAAACTAAGGTTTCGTTTGGAACAGCTTTGTTACTGATTTATGAAGCAGCTTTTTAGTATACATTTTTTTAGTTTCAAAATTTTTTGTAAAAAAAGTTGCTTTTGAAAGCAGTAAGCCGTCCCAAACGAAGCCTAAGGCATTATGACCTGTATATATAGACGTGTAACGGAGTATGCACCAGTTGTCGTTTAGTTTGATTGAAATTCAAAGGCTTGATGGAAATTCTATAGTACGATGACTCCACTCAAATCAGTATGTGATTGCACATACTGGCATTATATGATGTTTTCCAATAGTATCCCATGGAGTGACAGAACAAAAAACAGATATAAAATTAAGCCACTGTGTCAGGTATTGTACCTCAATTTGACTCTGAATCAGTTTCTCAATTTTTAGAGGAGAACCCTGTATATTTGAATTGCCAAGGGTTGTCTCCCTGAAGCCAATGCTGGATCCTGGAACTTGAAAGAGCGTAGCATTGTGTTGATGCGAAATAGGTTGATTCTTCAGCAATTGCCCATTTGCATCCTTGATTCCCCCATTTGAAGCCTCCGCTTTGGGAATCTGCGGAAGTACGGTATAACCTGGCGGGCTATAAAGGGAACATATAATGATATGAGACGGAAGCATTCAACGCTAATAATCTAGATAGGTGACACTAATACATTTGAAACAAGTAGTCAAGATGTTCTGAAAAAAATTACATAAATCCATACAAATTAATTGTTTTAAGTCACTTTCCTCCTGACTCAAAGCAATACTATAAACTTAGCTCGGTTCGTTAATCTAAATAGGGCAAATCTGGTCTTTTCATTCGCCAAGTCTTAGTGCATTGGATACTTGATAAACACACAAAAAAAATTGGTGCCCAGATTTGACGAGCTAGAACCTGAGCGCCTTAGGTAATACTCCACAGAGTGCCTAATGTGTCCCAAGGCAATTAATTTTAAACGGGAGAGGATCTTGCTACAAGTAGCATCCACCACATTCGAGTTTCATTTTAATATTAGGTAAATTACTCAAATTGCTTCTTTGTATTTATGCATTCTTTCTTCATGTTTGACATAAGCCACATTAATTGATCTCAATTCTCAAATATGGATGATTAAGATTGCGACTTGATGATGTTACTTATCAGTGTTTCCAAAGCACAAAGGATATTTTGAAGCTCGATACGCAAAGCCCAAAAAGAATAAAACACAACTTACAACAACCTTCAATACATATAATAAGGCTTGGAATACAAATAATAGAATTGGAATACATTTAAAAACAAATAATTACATTCCTTTGGGTACAAAATAATTTAATTAACCTCAACTAAAATATATCTATTTAGGGGTTGCAAGTAAATCTAGAACATCAAATAAGGTGTCGAGTACATACCTCGTTTAAAGACTAGGTTGAAATGTTAAATTTAAAATTATTACAAGCTCACAATCCATATAAATCAAACTTTCAGGTACCAAAAAGTAAATACGTATTAAATTATTCAGTAATTATGATAGTATATAACAAGGTAGCTAATAAAAAAGGAAGCAAAGGATAACATAACGATTTCATAGACGCCATTCAATATACAAAGAGGTAGTGAATTCAGATGAAGGTCCGGCTTTACAATGCAAAGTGAAGAATATATCGTTCTGCCTTTGGCTAGTGCAGTTAAAATACACAGAAATACATGCACTCATTGATTAACATCGTTTCCGATAAGAAAGAAAAGTAGAAATATGATAAATTACTTTGGCTACAAGTCCATATTCCGACAAGAAAGAAACGTAAAAATATGATAAATTACCTAGGCTACAAGCCCATATTGCTTACTCAAGAATTCAAGAACTCAAGAGGCTACGTTTCTTTGAGTTCTCTCTTGAGTTCTATCTAAAATTTGTTATTACTTCTTACTTATCAAACAAAGAGAGAACTCAAGAGACTACAAGCCCATATTGTTTGATGAATGAAACTATCTTATGTGGTATCAAATTGTGAATATTTTCAAAAAGAAAAGAAAAAGATCAATTATGGATCCTCCGGAGCCGAAGGACACGAATTTTGTATTTTGGGATGAAATTGATTCCATGATAATGACATGATTGTATATGCTATAATGCCTAAAATCAGTGGGGCGTAAATATTCACGTCTAATGCAAAAGAAGTTTGAGACGTCGTAAAACATACTCAAAAGTGAAGAACAATGGCTCATCTATGAGATCAAAATTAAGATCTTAACAACCAAGCAGGATAACTGTTAGACCGGTCCAGTGAACCGGTCTAGCCGGTCCGGCCGGTCAGACACCAAAATGGCGGAAGTTCCGCCTGGGCGGAGGCCGCGCGAGACGCGCGGCTTGCGGGACAGTTTTAGGAAGCAATTTTGAAAAAATTTAGGAGGGAAATTGATTGTAGGGACTGTTTAGGGAATTCCTTTTGAATTGTATGCATTAAATAGTTGATTTTTCCAGGGTTGGAGTATCTTGAATTTGGTTGAAATTTGAGATCTCTTAGATCTAGGTTTTCTTTGGGCTCTAGCGGCGTCTAGAGATTTGGGAGAGATCGATCCTCCTCTCGAATTGAGGATCAATTGTATCTTGCTCTTTTATTCATCGTCTAAGTGGAATACAAGTCTTTTCTTGAGTTTTCTCTTGTATTTTCCCGGACAAGTGCTGTTTTCCTGCTGTAAACAGCAGAAATCTGCTGTTTTCCTGCTGTGGACAGCCGGACAGCCATTTGGCTGCTGTTTCCACACCGATTTGGGTTAGGTTTGCTTGGGAACTCAAGTATTACCATAGGATTACTTGAGGACTCAAGTATTTCCTATCAGAGCATCGTTTTGGGACCATCGGCGGCTGAAATCCTGAAATTTCAATGGGTTTTTTGGCATTCGGAGGAAGATTTCTTGTGGCTCGTAGAAAGAAAAATGGCCGGAACGAAGATCGAAGTCCTAGAAGGCGAATTTGGCCAATTAAAATCAGATTTGGAGGAAAAATTCCTTGAAATCACCGCCAATAATGAAAGATTGGATGGGAAGTTCACGGCCATGGAAGAGATGATGAAGAAATTACTTGAGATGAAGACTAATCCGACGACGTCGGAAGTAAGAGAGACTATCGGCGACCATGGCGTAGGAGGAAATCCGAACCCGCTTAGGGGGAGGAGGAATCAGGATGTAGAGATCCTTGTGGGAGAAGACGACATGCCACCTCTAGAGCCATTTTCTAGGGAGGAGATGAGTATGGGAATTGATCGAAGAGGTGCTGATTTTAGCGGAAGAAGAGTGGAATTTCAGCATCGAGGTGCTGATTTTGAAGGTAGAAGAGGGGAATATGACGAAAGTACAGATTTTGGCGGAAGAAGAGAAGAGTTTCAGCGTCGAGGTGCTGGATTTCAGCGTCGAGGTGCTGATTTTGAAAGGGGAAGAGGAGAATATGACGACGAATTCGGATACCAATGCCGGAGGGAGGACCGGGACACTTGGGGAGCACCTCATCTTCGAGGAATGGGAGGTTATGGAGAGTACCGGGGTAACGGAAGGGATCCGAAGGTGAGGAAGTTAAAGATGCCCATCTTTGAGGGCGAAGATGGCCATGGTTGGATCTATAAGGTGGAGCGTTACTTCGCTGTCAACGGGTTGACAGATGATGAGAAGCTGACGGCGGCAGGATTGTGTCTGGAAGGGAAGGCGTTGGCATGGTATCAGTGGCGAGACAGGAGGGAGACTATCCGGAGCTGGAGAGAGTTCAAGGATTGTTTATTAGAGCGTTTCCGAACCGATGGGGGAGGAGACTTCTATAAACAATTCTTTGCTTTGACGCAGGAGGGGACTGTGGCCGATTACCGGGACAGATTTGAGTACTTGGCTAGCAGATTGGATCACATTTGAGAGTCAGCTTTAGAAGGGAACTTCATGAAGGGGCTGAAATCAGAGATCCGAACAGCAGTCAGGGTACTGGAGCCGAGGAACCTAGGAAAGGCTATGGAGCTAGCGCAGTTGGTAGAAGATCAAAAGAAAGCAGAAAGAGGGGCTCGAGGAAACAGCTTAGGAGGCTCTAACTGGACGACGACCACTCTTCTAGCACCCAAGGGGCCTGCATCAGGCAACAGTAATGAGACCACCCGGGAGAAGCCAGTAGGAGGAGGGAGTGGGGAAAATTTCAAGAGGCTGACAGAGAAGGAGATGCAGGATAAGAGAACAAAGGGGTTGGGCTTCAGATGTGATGAGAAGTACATGCCAGGGCATAGGTGCAAGGACCGAACTCTTCAGGTTCTCCTTGTCTGTGAAGACGAGGAAGACGAGGGAGGTGGGAGCAGATTTGGAGAGGAGGAGGAGTTGCACCTGGATGTGGCAGAAGTTTCTCTGAACTCTGTAGTGGGATTCACTCCGAGTCACACTATGAAAGTGAAAGGAGAGATAGCTGACCGTGAGGTGGTGGTGCTAATTGATAGTGGGGCTACCCACAATTTCATTTCCACTCAGGTTGTTGACCAATTGGGAGTGAAGTTAGTGGACACTGGTTGCTATGGAGTGATGATGGGTACAGGGAAGGTGGAGAAAGGCCAGGGGATTTGTAAAGGAGTGGTGTTGACCATCCAGGGGATTCAAGTAAAGGAGGACTTTCTCCCACTAGAGTTAGGAAGCACTGATGTCATCCTGGGGATGAAGTGGTTGCAAACCTTGGGGGAAACTAAGGACAATTGGGGAGCACTTACGATGGAATTAATGGTGGATGGGAGAAAGGTGGTTTAACCATAAGGGGAGATGCAGGGCTATCCAAAGCCATGACATCACTTAAGACCATGGTCAGAGATATGCAAGAGGTGGGGACAGACTATCTGGTGGGACTACACAAGCTGAATGTGATCAGGATGGAGGAGGGAGAGGATGTTTCTCTTTCCATGCAGCCCTTGGTTCAGCAATACAGTGAGGATTTTCAGTCACCTCAAAGATGGCCACCTCCGCGGGAACACGAGCATATTTCCACCTTGAGGACAAGGTGGGTTTTTGGGAGGAGAGTATTGTTAGACCGGTCCAGTGGACCGGTCTAGCCGGTCCACACGGGACCGGCCCAGACACCAAAACGGCGGAAGTTCCTCCTGGGCGGAGGCCGCGCGGCTTGCGGGACAGTTTTAGGAAGCAATTTTGAAAAAATTTAGGAGGGAAATTGATTGTAGGGACTGTTTAGGGAATTCCTTTTGAATTGTACGCATTAAATAGTTGATTTTTCCAGGGTTGGAGTATCTTGAATTTGGTTGAAATTTGAGATCTCTTAGATCTAGGTTTTCTTTGGGCTCTAGCGGCGTCTAGAGATTTGTGAGAGATCGATCCTCCTCTCGAATTGAGGATCAATTGTATCTTGCTCTTTTATTCATCGTCTAAGTGGAATACAAGTCTTTTCTTGAGTTTTCTCTTGTATTTTCCCGGACAAGTGCTGTTTTCCTGCTGTAAACAGCAGAAATCTGCTGTTTTCCTGCTGTGGACAGCCATTTGGCTGCTGTTTGCACACCGATTTGGGTTAGGTTTGCTTGGGAACTCAAGTATTACCATAGGATTACTTGAGGACTCAAGTATTTCCTATCAATAACATTCATGTTATTGAATATTTTAAGGCATTAAAGTTTATTAGCTTGAACGAGATTACTGTCAAAATCTCAATATGACGTGCCGTGATGATACGTTAATTTTCAAACAATTTACAAAAAAAGAAATAGTGTTTGAGTTCCTTCAGGACTCAATAATATAGCTTCAACCAAGTTTGTATCCAAATTTTAAGAGAAAATCCATCATCCCTAAATGAGATTTTTTGTTTTACACAAGTCATAAAAGGAAGAAAAACGACAAAGCTTGACGCTCCACTCTTCAAAAAATCTACTATGACCACCCATCGAATCCCAAGATATGAGACTTGCTGCCATAGATTCTTCCACAAATGTTTAAAGCCTTCTTTCAAAGGCAATATATGGTATAACTACTACCAAAAAAAATGGAAACATTAAAATAAGTGTTGGGAAATCCATAAAAAAGCTCCAAAGCTATGATGGAACTAAGGATATCAAAAAGAACAAGCCTGTATTGTTAAATCAAAAAGTTTCAACTCTAAAAAAATTGACAATCTAAGAAACTTGAGTCTCTAGAAAAACCATATGAATTATGCTCTTCAACCCCCAAACCAAAAAAAACTAGATCTTAGGTTCAAGAGTCTTTTATCACAGGTTTTGCCAACATCTTTCAAAACTACAAACATTACCCTAGTACTACAAAAAAAAAAAGTGGGAAATAATTTCTTAATAACTGTTGGAAGTCAAAACAATATTTTAATTTCCCTCGTATTTACCCTTAGTAATGTATTATATCTTCTTTATCTTGTGGCAAATCTTTTATTGATCAAAAAAATTACCAAAGACCCTAACTACAAGGTAACTTTTTTTTTTAATCATTCTATATTTTAGGATCTTACTATTGGGAAGGCGATTGAGCAAGCTAGGGAGAATGAAGAGCTATATCTTCTTGAAGATAGAAACCGCTTGACATTTCCACCCACAATAATGAAAACATCAAGGAGCATCATTATAGGATAGGGCATCACTCTTTCAAAACTCTACAATTTATCATTCCTTTTTTCTGAAAACAAACATTAAAAATTTTCATTATGAACCTTGCGAAATTGTAAAATATCATCATTTTATTTTTCTGAACATGATTCAAGATTCTCCACTTCTTTTATGTTAGTTTATTCTAAAATTTGGGGACCCTCCAAAATCCTCAACATTTTTTAAACTATTGGATTTATCATTGTATTGATGATTGCACTGGAATGACACAGATATATCTCATAAAATAAAATTCTAAAGTCAACATTATTCTCCCCAATCACAATCATGATAAAAAATCAAGTAAATACAACATCAAAATATTTTGGATAAATAATTGTTGTAATTACTTCAATCACAAATTATCTTTTTTTTCTTTCATAAAAAAATTATCATTCACAATCCTCATGCTCTAAAACTCCACAACAAAATGAGATTACAAAAAAAATCACCACATTCTAAAGTCACCAAAGAACCAAAAACCAAAAATATATTGGGAAGAAGCTATCCTAACTACCACTTACCTGATCAATAAAATACCCTCAAAAGTTATTGACTTCAAAATTAATTAAAACATTGAACAAAATTTTTCCCTCAAAACAACTTCCTCTCAAAAATTCCTCCAAAAATATTTGGGTGCATTGCCTCTATCCATATCCACAAACAACATAGGGGTAAACCAAATCTTAAAGCCCTCAAATGTGTTTTTATTGGGCATTCTAGCACTAAAAAGGGCATAAGTGTTATTATCCTACCACAGAAAATTCCTTACATTAATGGACGCCACTTTTGATCAACATCAATATCAAGCATTTATCCCACTTTTGATGAAAAAGAAATTTTTTTATGATCAAAACTCATCCTCAATGGGAGAACTTTTCAATTATAGGATAAGTTTAATGAAAACTCTAACTTTCATCTTGACATCTCTACGACACAAATCCTAACAAATCCAAGCATTGCACCTCTTCAAATTACATAAGAAGAAATAAGCACAACTAGACTCTCCAGTGAAGCTCAATCTCAAAATCTTTATCAAGTAATAACAATCAACACATCATTAATTCTTGGTGGACCGTCTCCTAATACTCATCATTCTATAATTTCTCCTTCATATAAGACCTTCCTGACAAATATCAACTCCAGTTTCATTTCTATACCACAAAACCTATTTTAGGCAAATGAAAACATAAATTGAAAGGAAGTCATGGTAGATGAGATGAATGCCCTCACAAAAAAAATCATATTTGGGCAGTTGTTGAACTACTGGAAGGAAAAAAAAAATGATAAGATGCAAGTGAATTTTTCTTATAAACTATAAGGCATATAGGAGTCTAGAACAGAACAAGGAGATATTAGTACCCAAAGTATATAGTCAATTCCATAGAATTGACTATCAAGGAACATTTGCACCTGTTGTAAAATTAATATTGTTCAAATATTGATTTCTCCATAGGCTACTATGCAATATTAAGATGCAAAGAAAGTCTTCTTATATGAATATATTTCAATATCTAATGTTAAATCTTTAGTAAAAGTAATTGCCCAATAAATCTGCAAACTCTTACAGTTTGTGGGCTCCAAAAATTCGGCCCCGGCCTCCCCGCCGCGCGATTTCTTTATTTGGCGAGGGGAGTTTTAACGGATATAGTTCCGGGGTAAATTTTGGAAGGCAGATGGGTTTGTAGATAAGACACTACCCAGAGATTTCGCCCTCATTTTGCGAGGACTTTATGATCTGAGTTCTGGTTTCCTATAGGCGCAAGCCCCTATAGTTAATTACCCCTCCCAATCACGAGAGAGAACTTTCGATTAAGGCTAGTCGTCAATCAGATACGTATAAAATACGTGGTATCTGGCATATAGTAGCAGCAATAGGTATAGATTGGAATTTGAAGAGTTTGGGAATTGGTAGAAATTGGATTTGAAAATTGGGTTTGAACTTGGGAATTTGAAGAGTTTGATATTTAAAATAAAAAATTTCACCACCTAGCACTTAAAGCGGATGGTGGGGGAATGGATGACGGGCCCGATCAAGATCCCATGGTTCCGTCGTCCCGGGCCATCGTGGTCCCTGGTCTACTTAGTCAGAGGAGGTAGTCGACCCAACCTGACAGAAGGATCCTTGTCGGCAGCCATGGGTTGCTTCGTCCAAGGGGACCTTGTAGACCTGGGTTGGATGTTTGTCTAAGGGGACAAATTTAAATCCACCTTAGCTGACAGAGGGCTTTGTGCCATATCGATCATATCCAATTGATTCATATCTCAAGGATTTGATGTCAATAAGGAACGTATTGGCTCTGGCCATAACCGGTATATCGTGGTGCCATTTGGCGGCAAAACCACTCGGTTCAGAGGGCCCCGGGTCGTCGTAACCGTTTATCCTGCGGTGGCCATTTAGCGGCAGACCGCCGGTTAGAGGACACGTACCACGTCCTTACTGGCAGGAGATTGTTTTGAGAATGAATCCTAGTGATATTTTCGACTAGGCATTTCGCTTTTTGTGAGCTGAAGTAAATTTTGATTTGTCCACCCCGGCAAACTGTTGCGGAGGGTGGATGGATTTTGCTTTAAGTATTGGGATGGTTGAATTTCAAATTTTAAATATCTTTGGGATTTTGGAATTTGTTGGATTTTGGCATTGTGGGTAGAGCTTGGAAGACATTTGGATATTTAGGGGACATTGGAAAATATTTGGGAACCCCTCCGGTTGAGATCTGCATTCAACACGGCCATCATCGGGGTGTTCGGGGTTACTTCTCTTTATGGATTGAACCTTGTCAACTCTGTCGGGCTGTTGACAGAGGATCGGGTTTCGTAGGCTTTATGCCCTTTGATAGTGAATTCTCATTATTGTAGGCCTTGAAGGCCTAATATGAATGTATTAAGACAAATATAATGGTCGCCACAACCGTATATTTGTCTGTTGGTTCGAACCCTGTCGACTTCTATTGATCCGTATAGAAGGATCGGTTTCGAACCTGAATTCACTTGTCCACCCGCACAGCATCCCTAGACGTCACGTGTGTACCAATAACACGCTCGCCGGGGCCCATGCGGGTTATAATTGTATTTACCCCTTGTATACCTATGTGTATACAAACTACGGTGCACTCATGTGGGGGTACTTTAAAATATTTTGTAGTTGTGTAGATAACTATCGTTTGGATGCACACAACTTTTCATTTGAAAGCTTATACACGCCTTCTGTCCGCTAATACGAGTGTTGCGGATCCGGTGGCGTCGCATTGTAGGTTGTAGACGCCTTCTGTCTGCTTGTATCAGTGTTGCAGATCCGGTGGCGTTGGATTTTGATGTTGACTCCCCCTTTCTCAATCACCGGGGAAAGACTTTCTGGACTTTGAACCAATGATTGCTGATTTGGCGAAAACTCTTTTTAGGATTTTCAGTTTAGCAGACTTGTTATTTCCGGTGTTTGTAGGCACTAGAACTGTTTTCCTCTTGAATTTAGGGATTTTGGAACACCGGGAAGTTTAGCTCGGATTTGTTCAAACATCTCTTCCGTTCTGCAAGAGGTGTTCTTTTTCGTACATCGAGCCGTCTTTGTACTCAGCATACTTGGAGATTTTGGTCACCGCTGTCGTAGGTGATACCTGTACTTGTGTCCACAGTGATTCGTTGTTCTTTCAATACACTGTTGTTATCCACAAGTGGTTTGTACTCATTTGTAGGGATCCGTTGTACTTGCTACGACCCCCTAGCGGTATTTGTAGGAGAGCCCTTGCTTTTGTATTGAAACCACCTTTCACCAATCTCAGGTGGTGTAATTTATTTGTAGAGGATGAAGCTTTGATTGTTGGTCTCTACTGTTGCCATCTCGATCAACAGGCATTTGTGGGGATTGTTGTAGGAGTCTGCGCATCGAGGTCTTGTAGCTTGAATTTCCTAGTGTGTGATCCAAGTTTTGATCTATGCATGTGTTGAGTCCAAGTTCAGTTTCATTCAGACTTGAATTCATCAAGTTTATAAGTCCCCACTTGATGTCGTATAGCCTGAGTTCGAGTTAAATTTCATTTAGACTTGAATTCAAACTCAGTATGAGTCTCCCACATTCATTTAGGTCTCATACCATCCTACTGAATTCATCCGGATTTGAATTACATGCTTGTAAATCTAGATTTCACTTGGCATCGTACAGTTCAAGTCTTTGTTCAAAGTTTTGTTCATCTCATTTGATATCCAAATCAAATGTGAAACTGAATTCCTTGTTATTCTTAGAAGTTTGGGTTCTTCATTGTTCATGTTGAGCTTGGGTCCAGCTTGAGTTCAGAGTACAAGTTTGAATTGTCTTTTATTCATCCCATTTTCAAATTGAGTTCAAGTCAAAGTTCACTCGAGTTTGAGTTCTACATTCGGGTCCCCTGATGTTACACAGTTCGAGTTCCAATAACAAGTTCAAGTGATTGTTCAGGGTCCTCTGAAGTCTTTGTGGGTACAATTTCATGTTCAAACTGATTTGAGTTTGATTCCAATTTGATTTCATTTGGATTTGATATTTAGAAATCATTTGAGTCTTGTTCAGGTTCAAATCAATAAGTCCTCTGCTCGTCGTGCAAGTCCTCTGCTTATTTTAGTTCAAGTTCTGTGTATTTTTGTTCGAGTACAGGTCTTCTATATTATTGTCCAAGAAGGTCTTCGAATTGTTTAAGTCTTTGTACATTTCGGTGAAAATTTCGGCAGCATCCCGGCATATCCCCCGTTTGGGGGAAAATTGGGGAGCTGGGCCTTCCCACCACGCTACTAGAGCGTGTATGGTAGGTGTCCTAAGACACCGCGGCCGTACAAATTTTCATCCCACCACGCTACAAGAGCATGTATGGGGCCTTCAGCAGTACCCGTACCAGAACAGCAGTGACGTACCAGAACAGCAGTGACTCCCAGAACAGCAGTGACTCCCAGAACAGCAGTGACTCCCAGAACAGCAGTGACTCCCCACCACGCTACAAGAGCGTGTATAGGGCTCTCCCACCTCGTCGTATGCGTCGCACCGGGCTCCCTCCTACCGTGCTACAAGAGCGCGTATAGGTGGTTCTCCGGTCCTCTGCAAACGTCGAGAATGGGATTTTGAACCATCATACCTTTGCGTAGCAGTCGTCGGCGGTGTCGGTGTCGAGGTCGAGGACCGTCCCCACCACGCTACAAGAGCGTGTATAGGGATTACCCGCCTCGTCGTATGCTTCGCACCGGGCTCCCTCCTACCGTGCTACAAGAGCGCGTATAGGTGGTTCCCAGGTCCGCTGCAAACGTCGAGGACGGGATTGGAGTTAGAAATTATACCTTGAAGACCCGGCGGTGATTGTCGGCGACTGTCGGCTCGAGGATCGAGGCAAAAGAAAGCAAGGGATTTTTTTTAATTAATATTTAATTTAATTTAATTAATTATAATTATTCATAATTAATTATATTTATTTATAATTAATTATATTAATTAAAAATAATTAATTATATTTAGTAAAATTAACTTAAAAAAAATTAATTATAATTAAATTTAATTAACTATAATTAATTCATATTAATTAACTTTAACAAATAATAATTAATTATTAATAATTAATAATAATTAAAAAGTATTAATTAAGATTAATTTTAATTAAAAATAATTATAATTAATTAAAAATTAATTATAATTAATTAAAAATTAATTATAATCATTTAATTAAAATTAAATATAATTAATAGTAATAAATATAATTAATTAAAATAATTATAATTAAAAACAATTAATTAAAATAAAATACAGCTCTCCCTCTCCACTCTCTCTGTTCGGCGGCATTACGGGATTTGGCCGGAAAGCGCACGGAAGGGATGAAGTTACCTTCACTGTCGGCGTGCTCCCGTTGCTTCCGAACAAAATGTCTTAACTTTCGATCTATCGGGAAGGGGACGTCGTTGGAGGAAGCGAGGTCGACAGCCACGATCAGAGCCGAAGAAGCACGCGAAATGGAGAAAGTTCCTTCACGCGAGCGAGCTCCCTGTTCAAGCTTTCGATCAAAATGTCGTAACTTCCGATCCTACGGGCAGGGAGAGTCGTCGAAGGAGCTTCGTCGAATAGCCAGGAAGGAGCCGGAGAAGCGATCGGAAGGAAGAAAGTTAGCTTCCGTGCGGGCCAGCTCCCGCCCATTGCTTCCGATAAAAATGCAGTAACTTCCGATCCTTCACAAGCGAGCTCCCGATCTTGCTTCCGATTCGAAATGTCGTAACTTTCGGTCGACTGGAAGGGAAAGTCGTCGAACTAGCGAAGTCGAGCAGCCACACGGGAGCAGAAGAAGCGATGCCTGTGATCTCTACACCTCCTGTGAAGCACCGAAGCCGAACAGCAACGAAGGAGGAGAAGGAGCGTGCGAGGAAGAGGGAGCGAGGGAATGAGAGCTCGGGAGAGGGAAGGAAGAGCCCAATAAGGCCGAAGGCTTGCCTCGTTTTGGCATTAAGGAGATCGTGGGAGACACGACCCCGGCGTGCCAGCGACGTGGGAGGATCGTGCGAACAGGTACGATTTTTTTTTTTTTTTCCTCTGTTTTGTTTTGAATAACAGAGGTCAACACAGTTCAAAATCATTTTTAAGATTTAAAAATCAAATGGGAAGAGCGAATAAAAATATACAGTGATAATGCTCATAACCCAGCATAACATGATCATACCAAGCTTGTAAAAAAGAAACTAGAGAGTGGGTTAATTTTTATTATGTGTACCAACAGAAAATCATCTTGCCGATATATTCATCAAAGAATTTTACAAACCCATATTCTAGAATATTGTAAGCGAATTTGAAATTATAGATTTACACATTCAATTTGAGGGGGAGTATTGAAAATTGCAGGGCCCAATCCTCCACCCCCTCCTTACATCAACCCAGTCCAAACTTTTGTCCTAGGCATAGAAGCCATAGGCCCCACTATGCAAACAATCATAATATGATCTATCATGCATGCAAATTGAGGAGCTTTGTAATTGAAATTTCTCCCTCTTAACCCTCAGATTGCAATTCATGTACTCCTCTCAATTCTGCTAGCCATTAGCCCTCTTTTTTGGATTTTTTTAATTATTTTATGTAAATATCATTTACCTTTTCTCATATATAATATGTTTGGAGGGGCTTATAAATATCTCTAATATGTGTAAGAAAAGAGAGCAAAAAAATTCGAAGTTGTTTTTCATATTTCTACTTTTCTTGAACAATCAAATGAGAAAAGGAAGAAGAGTGATAAGAAAGAAGATACATAACAAATCCTCTAGATGTTTGATTTTGAATACACACAACAAATCCTCAAAGCAATGTGTTGTTAGAACTTCGAGGCTAGGTGTTGAATCTTCAAATCATAGAGATGGATGTATGAATCTTTAATAACCCTTCAAGTTGTGGTAAATCTCATACAGTCGGGAATCAAGATACTCCTATAATCACCTAGGAAGTATAGACACTCATAAATATATCGTGCCCACATCGAGCATGACACGTGACAAGCCCTGTCAAGTGTCTAACACACTCAAAATTAGGTCAAAAGTGTTTCAAGATAAGATTAGATTTAACATCAGTCATACATGACCCAACATGATTTGGGCATGGCTCAACAAGCCACAAAAACATTTGTCAAGGGCAGCCCCATGCGTGAGACATCAATACACACACAAAATATGTGAGGACTAACAAAGATTAATAAATGCTAATAGTGGAGTATTGCTAGCAAATGATAATTGTCAAATGTCATAAAACATTTCTTTATTATCAATATTATTTAATTCTCTTTTAGTATTAGTAACTTCTTCTGTGAAGTGTATGCATATGATATCATATTTTAATGGATGATACCTTTAAAAAAAACACTATAAATTACACATTTTCTATTAATAATTTAAAAAATATAACATGTTGGTGATGGTGTCGTGCCCGTTTTATAATTATGTTGTGTCGCCATGATTGTGCCGTGTCTGTCTTAGTGTCTGTGCTTCATAGATAATCAACTTTAGCATTCTATGACACTAGACACACTTGCTTAAAATGATAAACCTAAATAAAAAATTATGCACTAATCCTAATGAATAAATAATAAAACAACACCCAACAATTACTATAAAAATAAATATGAACAAATGGCATGATGAATAATAAGAGCATGCATAAAAAAAACTATAGTAATATATCGCTTGTTTGGCCACAATCAACCCCTCAAGGTTGCAAGAACTATAATGAAGAATTAACAACAGATAAAGGAGCAAGTAAAAATCCTCTATTGGGTTGTTAAATAAGCAAAGAATCCATCCCACAAAAAGAAGAGACACTAGAAAATCTATTCTAAAGCATGAATGACCAATGGGAATTCCATCCCAAGATGAGAGACAAAGGAGGGCCACTTAACCTGCCAAAATATCAATATAAGATTCTCAACATAGATCCTCATGAAACAAAATATCAATCATCTATATAAGAATTTTTCTAAGACCTTAAGTGTCTTGATGAATAGTAGTAGAATCAATTGAAGTGACTAACAAAAACTGTTTTTTTTTCCTTTTTCTTTAGCCTCGCAGTTGGCTCGGGTTAGGTTAATTAAATTTGGTTACCTAGGTTGGTCTAGTTATGTATTCTCAATTAGATTTTTCTAGCTAGGTTGGGACCGTTGACAATAGGGTGAGTTACATCAACTAGGGTTGAACTCGGTATATTTTGTAAGTTAAGATGAGAAAATTGAGTGGATAATGTTGGCTTTATAAATGATGTCAAATGGATAATTAAATTAATTTATTCAAAAAGAGCTTGGTTGTAATACAAGGAAGAGTTTAGGGGAAAAAATATTACTGTTAACGTAATGAGTAACAATTTGACAAAAAATATCATGTTGGTAAGTTATGACGACGTGCCAAAAGTTGTTCTGGAGTACAACATTAAATTGGGTTGGGCTGTTGAAAGTCGGCTAGAGTTTTATTTTTGTTTTGTAAAGTACTCAATTTCAAAGGAGAAGGATGATTTTTTGGAGGAGAAAATTAGGAGGAAATTTAGATTTAAAATTTTGAAAGGTGGACTGTAGAAAATGATTTGGAAAGGTTATGGTTTTGAATTTGAAATAAAATTTGAATTGAGTAGAGACAGAGAGTATTGGTAGGGATAGATGAGGAAGGTTGACGTGTCTTGGAATGTGTGCGCCAATTTTTACTATTTATGAAAGAGATAATGAGGGACGTGAACAGTGATCAAAGAGGTTAAAAGGGAAGAAGAGCTCAATAGTAATGGATTTAGGGGAAGAACATGACGGAGTTGTGATGGGGATTTTTGAATCAAAAAGTCTTTGAACACACCATTGAAAATTAATCGCACACTTCTTATGCATTGATGTGGATTAAGATTTCCCTGGACGAAGCTAGGTTGCAAATAGACGGAGAACATGCTTTGTAATGGAGAACTTATTGAGAACCAGGAGAAAAGGAGAAGAGTGACAAGGAAGCAGGTACATTGAGTCCTCAAGCTATTTGATGTTGAATCCTCAAGCATTTGGTTGCCGATTCCTTTTGGCAAGGACACAGAATCCATAAAAGTACAATGCACAAAAATAAAAGGGAATCATGAAACATTCATCAAAAGATACCAAATTCCATGCAGACGGAATCAAGATACTTCCCTAATCACCAATCTAAATTACATGAACCTAAGCACTACTTAATAGGGCTCGTTCAAAATGATAATACGTTACCCTTCAACAAATAAGGAAATATCAGACTAGTGACTAGTCTAATAGATAATGACACTATAGTTGACTGAGAAATAAAGGAAAATGACATGAAAAATGAAAAACAACGTAACTAAACATGTAATAAATTCAAATTCTGCATTAGTGTGTTGCCTATGTTATTGAAGCCATGGAGCATGATGTTAGAATAGTATTATTTTTTTTAAGCACGTTTCCAAAACCAAAAAAAAATAAAATAAAATAAAAATAGAAAACTTCGATGTCAGTTTTTGAAAGCAAAGCACTTGAAAAGCAATACCAAACCAAGCCCACCATGCCCAGGAATAACCAGAAATCAATATCGCAAATACATCAAGTCAAAAGTTCTATGAACACTACAAAAGCAATACCAAATAACCGAGGATAGTTTTTTGCAAATAAGACATTCATACGAAGTACACATTATTTGACTTTTTAAAAAACTGTAAACAAATATGCGCATAAAGTACAAAAAATTACGGCATCAAATACATCAGATTAAATGTTTAATGCTAGTCTAATAACAAGGAGAAACTAATAGAGATCTTTCAAAAACTATTAAAAAAAACTCAAGTAAAGATAGAATAGACTGAGATGAAATTTAACTAACCAAATGTACTGGTTTGTTGGAAGATGGACAAAAGATTTTTCATACACTTTAGCAGCCAAGGCTGCAGCTTGAAGTAGAGACTGATTTTGGTTTGCTGCACCAGCTTCGGAAGCCTGTGTAGTCCCAGCCACTGCTGGTCCTGTTAACATAAAAAGTCAAATCTGATTTTCAGCACAACTTCCGTTCAACCAGGAAGCAGCGAGATATAAATAAGGCAGGCATTAATCTATATGAGCAAAGTAATTTCTATTCTTAGTTCATGTAAAAAATAACAGGTCTATAAATATCTATAAATTTCAAACACATGATATGTAGAGCATAAACTTACGGCCAAAGTTAAGAAGCACTAAGGCCACATCGGGCATACTTGATAAACAATAACATCGAGCATACTTGATCAAACAAATTAAAGCACAACAATACCAGAAATGAAATCATGCAAAAAGTACAAAAACAGAGCATCGACGACATTTTTCTATTATACTTAAAAAGCTGTACATTATAAATATGCCTAGAAATTTCTGGAACAAAAACAAAAACCATGAGTTGTTCATCATCGCTAACTTGGGGTGTAACACCCTAAATAACCATAATTGGCATATTCAAACTTCAAAGGAAATGAAAGCAGTCAAAATGCGGAAGAGACATCCGTCAGTAGACTATATGCATGATCCAAGTGATGGAAGTTGAACATCAAGGAAGTTTTTTCATTAGAGGTGAAGTCATTCAAGTGAACGTCATACAAAAATAACCAAGTAGATTAGCTCTACTTCCAAAAAACAATTTATCTAGAAGGTTCTGTATCCTGTTTGCATCTGTAATACTTTGCTTCCAATCACAATAAACAATTAATATCACACCCCTAGTAGAAAAAATAATTCCAAGAATCTAACATTTTTGGGAGACCAAAAAACTTGGATTGTCTATGGAAAAGAAACCACATTGGATATGCCAAGTTGCATTTCTAATTTAAAAATTTTCAAAAAGATCAGCTGAATACACCAAATGGTTCTTATACTACTAAAAATTTTCAAAAAAAAAAAATAAAAACTAGGAATATGTTTCAAATTTATTCAAACGATATCTGGTATGCTTTCAACTTGCACATCTAATAATACAATTGCAATTTATTATCTACTATATAGAACTTTTTGCATATTTAAAGCTGGGAAAGGACATAAATTCAATAGTTAAATTTGGCATGTTAAAAAGAATAATGCCTCGCCATATAATAAGATGGACATTATGTGAACTTGAAAGGACATTTTATGAAACTACTAGTTTACCAACAATGGTATATGAATCCACGTGTTATGGAAAAATAATAATAATAAAGACTAAATGTACCAAAAATATGGAAGAGCGGTAAAATGAGAGGATAAAATGAAATCAATTTTATATTAAAGAGATAACGAGAGTAGTATCTATTGAAGGTGAGATAACGAAGATAATTTGGGATAGTTTTTGAATTTAACATTGACGATTAAAGATGCACCAATAAAATAAGTGGATAAAACTTAAAAATAAGATTTTAACATTGATGACCGCATCCTCTTCACCTTGACATCTTCTATTGAAGAACACCAACCCTCCGGACATTGGTGAATCATCGGACATCTACCCGCGTCTTCCCCTCCGGCTAACTTTCCGTGAATCAAGATCGTAGGCATTCTCTTTCTTTCGGTGGCATCTCTAGGATTGTTGAAGTTGTTCTCCCGCTAACCCCACTATCAAGAGCGAAAGAGAGGAAAACTCGAAGGTGAATTTTCTATTTGTTAAACAGTGGATTTTGTTATTCTGAATTTTTTTTCTTATATTAAATTGTTCCAGTAATCTTTTGTGTAACTAACTACCAAAGCCTAATGCAACTAAGAACTCCTAGAATCCTATCTTGGTGAAACATTTAGTTTAAAATTAGCTAAACTTAACAAGCTGTTATTAATTCCTAAGCAATTCCTGTTTCCATATATGTTTCACATCAGTTAGGGCATGAGATAATTTGTGTTTGTTGTTGTTTTATTTTGAAAAGCTTCCTAACGGCATCTAGAGTTCGTGGGAGAGCTGATCTACCTCTCGTATGGTAGATCAATCATATCTTTCTATCTTGTTGAAGAAATAATCATATTTCAGCCCTACTGTTTGCATTCCTACTTTTTTCTTATTGCCTACTTGGTGTTTTTTACTTCCAAGACGCATCAGCCATATAAACCTACCATACAGAGTTCAGTTTCTTCAATCTGTCATACTATTTTGTCGTGAAGCATAAAAACTTGCCAACTATTGGTTTATCCAATTTTCTTCATGCAATTGCCTAAACTGATCAACAGTAACTCATTAACACAGTGAATTAGACATATGTTCAACTGGCTTGATTCTCTGCTTCAATTTAGGAAGTGCTTGAAGTAATTCATGCCCGTGAGAAAACAAATAAAAACTTCATAGCATCACTAATCAATTAAATCAATGGAAAAATGGTGACATAAAGATTTTTCACATTCATGGTACAGCACATTCATAGTTCAGAGATATCTGTATTAACGAGATCTAAGAGATTTTAAGCTAAACCTACCAAATGAAGCCTTGGTTTCTATCAATAAAGAATAGTCCAAATATCAAATCATTTTATCATCATATGGGACTAAGCAGCTATCTCTGTTTGTATATTAGAGATAAATGATAGTTCTGCTTTCAAATGAAGTCGCCTTTGATATGTAGCTCAGTATGAGCTCTACACGTACCGAATTCCGAACAAAAAAATCTAACATATCCAACTGCATCAATCAACTACCCCCTCACCACAATGAAATCCTAAAGTTCCCCAATACACGCCAATAGCATCTCTTACTTATTTTTATAGTAATATTCATAACACCAGCACGTCCCTTTCTTCATTCAACTTATGAAAACATTTATCCTTTTCAAAAGAAAACTAAAAGCCATGTACTGCTTAAGAAATTAAATATTAATTAAACAAATCAATTAATTAACAAAAATAATATATGACAACTATCATGATAACATGACAACACAATTGAAGCAATGCCATCATCCGCGTTTCATAGGGACAAAAGAACTTCAATGAAACAATTTCCATAGTGAAAGAACAAAAGAAAAATTTCAGGCAATAATATTATCGTGAGATAAGGACCAAAATGATCCCCTCACTCTATACGAATGATCAAAATAGTCACCGACTATTGAAAAATCCCATTTAGTACCTTGACATTTTAAATAGGGATTAAAATGATTTCACAAAACTAATTTTGTCCTTATTTAAAGAGTCAACAGACAAAATTCACATTTTTATATAGTCAGAGACTATTTTAGTCCTTCAAAAAAAGTTAGAGGACATATTCAGTCCTTTCTCTCGTATTATCATATTAGAAAACAACAGTAGCTGCGGTTTGAAATTCCTGATCCTTACAGATCAGGATAGAAAATTAACACAAAGGCACCGAAAAGTCATTTGAAAATGGTATTTGTATGATGACAAGGAAGATTACAGAAAACTTACCAGGCTGAAGATCAGAAGGTACTGCTTGTTGATTCACAACAGCTGCTGAACCATTTTCAGGAGGAGCAACTAAAGCTCTACAGGTGGGGCAAGTATGCTGTCTTTCCAACCATGATCTAAGACAATGCACGTGAAAAAGATGACCACAGCGCAACTTCTTTGCTGTAACCATCTCTTCGCGGCATATGATACATGTTGCATCACTTCTATATTTGCAGTACAGTGGAACAAATTATCATTTCAATTAAAAGAAAACATAAGACTGGAAGCAATCAAATTGATAATAAGCTTACGCATCAAGTTCCTCAGCTGTTGCATCAGGAAACCTTTCATTCATATTCGAAGTGATTTTGCGATAACGAATATAATCCGCAACACGCATTCTGAAGCTGCGGAATGTTTCGTAAAGCTCACGAATCAAGTGCAGAGGCACACCATAGCTCCTGATTTAGGAAAATATATGCCAAAGCCAATAGTTAAACTTCATTTAACAGAACATTACAAATGCTGAACTCCCAAATGAAACTTGACATGGCAACAAAAAAAAAACATGCAACATATTTCAAGAAACTAGAATGCTAGAGAAACTGGCGTCATATGGTATAAATTCAATACATAACTAGAGTTGAATCAGTACTAAGAGGAAGGATGTCTATTAGCCTCGCATTAATAGGGTTCATAGAATTGTTCCAAGGGAAGACTTAGACTCCAGCTTCCTAGAATTTCAAAGAGGCTGCAACTCTGGCCTTCTCATTTATTGTCCCATTCATTTTCCATAAATTCCAATCTAACTCATATAGAAATCAATCAAAATATTTACTTAAGTCCAATTAACTCTAAAACTATAGGAATGTCAACGTAATAAACTGATGACCTTCTAACGCAAATAAAAGACAATATAATGACACTCAAACGTTGAAACTCGAATAAATCTAATTACCAGTCTACCACATACCACCCTGCACCATACTAGCACCTTTAACTTCAAAACAAATATTAAAATTTATAAAAATTATATCAATATATCTTCCTGTTCTCCATCAAGAGAAAAAATTAAAAAGAATATAAGGAAACAGCTACAGAAAAATGAAGTTAACATGAACGTATAAATCAAATGGGACAAAATTTCAAATATTGAAGAGATTAAAATAAAAAACCTATGACCAAGTGAAAGATAGCATTTTCAGCTTGACCACTGAAACCAAATATAAGTAACCTACAACAAAATTTCGAAAATAAAAACTTTAAAAGGTATTATGCACATAATGTTTAAGATTCAACGCTGCTATTTTTTAGGGAAAAAGCATCATACTACACAGCACCAACAACTATCAAAAATGTTAATTTAAGTTTAAATTTTGTTTATTCATCATAACATTATGTTATCGAGTACTTACGCAAAGATCACAAGAAAGAATACTATATAGATCGACAAGTGAAGAAGATCACGAACAAGCTCCAAGTAAAATGTATAGACTGCCTTATTTTCCCACTGCCCTTCCATAAGCATGTCGCTAACATAGAAAACATACTTTACAAAAGTCGAAATTGTTGTTGTAGCCAATATAGTGTATCTAGAAAACAAAAGAAAACACCAATCAGACTAAGGTAGGAGGCCCTAGTAATGGCAAAAGCATCAACAGTAACTAATGGAGCTAAACAACTGACGAAATGAGACATGTAATTCATGCTCATCACAGTATATACCATCGTTGAAGAATGTTTTCATAATAAGAAAAACTGAAGCAAATTGTATCAAATAACTTTAGCACCCCAATGAACATCTACGTAATTTAAATTTGGTTAAAAAATATACAAGAACATGCATGTTTCAAGCATAGGTATGGGATTACGAGCAAGGATCCTGCAGTCAAGGACGTCAGAAACAATTAACTTTAATGCAAAACAAAACCAGTGCAACAGCTAGGTTACACTTTTACAAGGCAAAAGATTGGAAACAATAGAATAGATGTTAAGAATTCCAGGAATCAGCTCTCATATATAAGCGTGTCACTTCCTAATCTTCTAACATATTCTCAACTTAAGCCAACACTCCCTCACAACACCACCCAAAAAGCAAAAAGAAAGTTAATGAATGACACAGATTAAGCTGTAGGAAGATCAAGATATTATGAACTAGGCCAACTAAGATCACCTGCCTTTGTTATGCATGCCTCTATATGCAGCGCACCGCTGTTATGTGGCAATGGTAAGTTCAGAAGGCCTTCAAAAGCAGTAAAATCATGTAGTTATCATGTGGATCTCAAGAATTTCCTTCTTATAGAACCCAAACCTCACACAAGATTGAATTTTACTGAAAAACATAATACCATTTAAATAAATCACAATCCCTAGAAGCATGCAAATAATTTATTTTTCATAAAAAGTTATTACCAAGGTTTCCTACCATTGATCTCTAAACAGTATAATAATGCAGAAAAGCACAAACATTGATATTTTTCATTGATCAGATGCTACCAATCAAATCTTTCTTTATTAGATTTAAATGAGATTTTGACAGGACAAAATGGCGAAAAAGGATTCATGTAGCCGACTCCAAGTAGTGGGACAAAGGCTTGATTTTGTTGTTGTTGTAGATGCTACCAATCATAAAAGTCAAGCTAGAAAATTTCAACATCTATAAAACACCATCTAAAACTGCACGTCATTCCCATATATACTTTCCCAATATTTTCTAATAGTACTGATCACCATCATCATCATCACCATCTCTAGCCTTATCTCTACAATTCAAAACTGGCTTTAAAAATCATCCTTCTCTTTAATTCCTGCATAAGTGCTCCGTGAGATGTTAATTCTATTTTGTTTGTACAACATCTAGCCATGCTATTTTAGCCACATTTTGTCCTTCAAACTACTTTTATTTTCTGACAATAATCAAAATAACAACTTTATTTATCTTTAGGTAACCATTTTAAATAAGAAACATTACTAAGCCGGAGTAAATTGCACAATGTTTCCACTTAACGTGTGCTACATTTCATGGAACTGCCTAAATAACTCCAACTATGTGACATTACAGTATAAGATAAATAACTTTGTTAAATACCAAAACACTGTACATAAATATAACTACACATCAGGTTATTGAACTCCGTTGGACTTTGTCCAGAAAGCAGAACTTCAGATAATAATTATAGTAGTTCACATTCAATTTTTTTACCCCTAATTAGGAATAAAGCTGCGTATGCTAGAGTGTACTTATCTAAAAATCAGAGGTATGTAATAAACCCTTCCAAAAAGCTAGTGCGATGGCTCTTAATAATGATAAGCAACTAGTAGACCAACAACCATACACTAATTGGCTTTAGGATTTGTTTGAGCCCTTGATAGTTTCTTATGTAAAGAAGTGTGATACCGCTCTAACTTTTAGAAAAATGAAAATTAATTACAAGAATATTTATTCCCTTCTATTGCTAACTAAGATGTATATCATTAACTTACTCAAAAGCAAAGAAGAGGAAAACTGATGCTTCCCAGGTCTGTATCAATGACTTTAAAGAAATAAACAAGAAGAGACAATCAACAAGAAGAAGAAATCCCATGAAAGAAACAATCCGAATGTGAGATAATTTAGGTACGGCTGGAGTTGTCTCAATGTACTCAACCCTCTTTTGAGCCAACCAATGCAATGCTTTGATCAACAGAAGAGCGGTAACCATAGCAAGAAACATGACTGAAAAATCTTGTCTGAATATCGTGATAGCAAAAAGAATTTCCATGACCTCCCTCCAAGATTGCTCATTCAATCTTTCAACTTCTGCCTCTCTAAGAGAACCAAGAAATAAGCGCTTGACTAACTGCCATGTAATGCACATCATGACTAAACCCATGTTCAAAAGAAGTACAAAACATATCTTGGATGTAGATAAGTAAACCATCGCAGGATAAAACTGCCCTCTACTGCTGAATGCATGGTAAACTGCAGCTGTTGTTGCCAAGAAGCTAAATGCAGCATAAGTTTGGAGCTTCATCAGTTCCACACAAACTGGCACAACAAAAGTTCACATCAGATGAAAAAAAAACTGAATTGCATCATGAAAAGCTAAAAGAATAAACGTATAAAAAAATCATACAAAACCATTAGGATGCTCTCTTTAGAAAGAAATTAAGAAAAATCAATAAGCACAAAATAACATCATCATTACCTTATCCAATCTATTGGTGATTGGCTTTATAAATCCTCATTTTTCAGATGCGGTTGTTGAGCATTGCCCGCGGGGTTAAACCTATTCTTCACAAATCATTTAAAAAAATTTCAACCAATGTTACCTTAGGACTACCCATTTTTCATTTTTAATCCTCCAATACTAATTTTATCCACCCATCTAAAGGGAGCATTTTCTTAACCGTTGTTGTACATGTCCTAATCACGTAAGTCTACTTTCAACTATCTTATCTTTAATAAATGTCACTCGAAAATTCTTCTAATATAATAATTCATTAACTTATCCTTCATAAATTTACAACACATTCATCTTAACATTTTCATTTTCATCATACTCAACTTAGCGACAAGTGAGTTTTAACAACCTAGCACTGGTCCATACAACAAACAACAACAACAACAACATCAGGCCTTTGTCCCACTACGTGGGGTCGATACAACATAATCAACCAAATTATAATTATATTAAATAAAACATTAAGTTTACATGATCTCTCATATGTATGTATATGTATAGGTATATATATATTTTCATTTTCATACATATAATATTTAAAATACCACATCAATTAAAAGTGCATATCATATACTCAATATTTGTTTTACTAATTCTAAGTTTTTCATATTCTAAAAATTTTTCAAGTATTACAATGCTTTATTTCAACAAATGTAACAACCAAATAGAATAATATCATTTGCAAAAAGAATACACAAAAAAACCATATTCTAAATACATACATAAGCATTCTCTGTAACTAAAAAAAATTATGACCTTAATGTTGATGCACGATAAAATCTTATTATATTTAAAACTCTTGCATCGCTTATCAACTACATCTAATACAAGCCATTACCCCACTATATATATATATATATATATATATATATATATATATATATATATATATATATATATACAAAGAGAGAGAGAGCACGAGTAATTTCAACGTACATTTAGCATCTCTTTTTTTCTTTTTCTTTCGGGGCTATTTGAATGCAAGCATTTCAAGTATACTATATTTCAAACACACATGATTTAAAATTTTGGCTGAGAGTAAGACAAATTCAAATTATTTTTGTAATGGTTCTGAATATCTCAAATAGTTCATTTTTAATGATTTTAGAATTCACCAAATACGAGTGAAGCCTAAATTCATCACACCTAGCAACCGTCGTGCACCTCGTCTCACCTCATAACTAGGGGTGTCAATTCGGGTCAGCAGGTCGGGTTTGGGTCGAACCCGAGTTGACCCGGCTCTAAACGGGTCAACCTGAACCGACCCGTTTTTTTAAACGGGTAGGCTTTTTCAACCCGGACCTGACCCGCGCGGATTGCCGGGTTGACACGAACTGACCCGAATTTTTGAAATAAATCTCAAACGTGCAGGTTCCGGTCGCTACTCCCGGTAACGCAGCGACAACGACAGCAGCAGCGGGCTGCTGCTGCGACAAGTGGCAGCGACTGCACGCGACGCAGTGAGCCAGCGATGCGACTCGACACTTCGGGATTCGACTCGACACTTTGGGCGGCAGCAGCAGCACGCGAACGTCGCAAAGCAGGGCTGGCAGGAAGGCGAGTACTCGACGCTTCGAGCGGGGTGGGCAGCAAACTCGGGCAGAGGGTTTTCGGGTCATTTTCGGGTTGTCGGGTCAACCTGAACCCAGCCCATTTTTTAAAATGGATCAATTTGTTGAACACAGCCCGTTTCACAAACGGGTCGACCCGAACTCGGATTTTTCCGAGTCGGGTCAAAAATTGGCAAACCCTACTCATAACATCCAAATGCCTCGTCTCAAGATATTCAACAACCTTGCCTTGAGATCTCGCTTGAGCTTCCACGACCATGTTTCGCCTCACGACACAATTGCCCAAATGATGTAACCTCCAAATCTCCCTCTCCCTTTGCCTCTCTAATATTACCTGCATTGTCGTAGTGGCCTAAATCTTTTAACACTATATTAAAAGAATTTAGTGTTAAAAGAATTTAAGAGAAAATATAAACAAAATTAGATTCATTATACTTTCAAACAAGCATAAAAAAATTGTGAATTTATTTGACAATCAATCAAATGATAAGTATTCTAAATATATTATATTTACTTTACACTGCATTTTAAATACAACTAAATTCTAAATACTTGCAACCAAACAACCCCTTAATGCACACCAAATCCATTCTCGTGGTGTTCAATCATATATCTTTTCAAGATTAATAAAAATCATAAAAAAGCCTTCTATCAAATCTTTATATTTTTTTATTAATTTCCTTCGCACAAAACTCACTTCCATAGTAGCTTATACTAGTATAAACCAAATTGATCCTACAAAACAGATGACATTTGTAAGTTTATGCTCTATAACTCTCTGTCATAGCTTCATTGCATGACCCATTTGTTTGATTCCACTCTATCTAACATAATCTTGAATAATTCCTTTATTCTTGAATATCTATACAAGAATGGTTCTTCCATAATCATTTAACATCAGCTTAGCTTTCAAAATTCCATTTAAAACAACTATCAACCAAATATTGCAGCTCCCTAAACCATCTTATAGAATTTTTCCAATAAGTTTGATGGGTACTTTTTCTATCACACAATAGGCCTATGCATTCATTCACTTCAACCATCCAACTTGAATTCAACTAATAATATCCCCATCTATTTCAACATCGCTTTAGACAATAATCAAATGTCTAAAAGGTGCACTCTTTTAAATGACTTGATCAACCAATGTCACAATACCACCATGATATCTATTAATATTAAAATTATACTCCATGTATTCGATTTTACAAAAAAAAAAAAAACCACCATAATTCAAGCTTTCATCAACACCTACTTGAATTAAATCCTACTAGTAGCCAAATAGAATATCACTACAACAACAACATCATCAAATCTTTATCCCACTGCGTGGGGTGGGATACCTAAATATTTCTCTATTTTGTCCTAGTAAGAGTCAAATTTTCATTTAAATCTAGTAAAAAAATGTTATTTCGAATATTTTCTAACCAAATCTTCTCAATTCCACCTCTATCTTTCTTAACATATGTTAAATCTAATACATCTAATTTCCTAACCAGGCCATTGGAAGACCGACGGTCTATATGACCAAACCATCTAAGGAGACTCTCTCTAATCTTATCTACCAATGGAGCTACTCCAACATTTTCACGTACACACTTGTTTCACATTCTATCTCTAAGTGTAAAGTCACTCATCCACCTAAGCATCCTCATCTCTGCAACACTTAACTTAATTTTTTGCTTCTCTTTTAATGGCCAACATTATGTGTCATAAAGCATTGCAAGTAACACCACCATCTTATTGAATTTTTCCTTAAATTTGAGGGATACTTTTCTATCACAATAGGCCCGAAGCACCACTTCAACCATCCAACTTGAATTCTACTTATAATATCTCATCTATTTCATCGTCGCTTTGAACAATAAACTCGAGATCTTTAAAATGTGTACTCTTTTTAATGACTTGACCATCCAAAGTCGCAATCCCCCCTAGATCTATTACCACTAAAATTATAATCCATGCATTCAATTTTAAATGTACTCAAACGAAAACCTTCAGGCTCTAATGTTGACATCCATAATTCAAGTTTTTCTTCAACTCCCTCTCTAGTCTTATCAACATGAAAAAATATCATCAACAAAAAGCATAAATCAAGGTACATCCTCTTGCAAATGTCTAGTAAGAACAACCACGACTAAAGCAAAAAAGATATGGGCATAAAACTGATTTTTGATATAATCCAATTGAAATAGGGAAATACTTGGTCAAACCACCTTGTGTTTGAACACAAGTAACAGCTCACATATACATATCCTGAATGACTTGAATATAAGCATTATTAACTCCTTTCTTTTCTAAAACTCTCCAAAACACTTTTCTTGAAACTTTATCAAATGTTTTCTCTAAATCAATAAAGATCTAAATATCATATGTAGATCTTTATTACTCTCTCTATGTTTCTTCATCAAACCTCTCAACAAATATATAGCTTCCATAGTAGGCTTACCCAGTAGGAATCCAAACTGAATTTTAGAAACATTAATATCACTTCACAACCTATGCTAAAGTACTCTCTCTCATAGTTTTAATGTATGACAGAGTAACTTAATTTCTTTATAACTCGCACATTATTGTGCATCACCTTTATTCTTAAAAATATGAACCAACACACTCCTTCACTCATCTTGCATCTTTTTAGTCTTCAAAATAACATTAAATAGAATATCACAGTCCAAAGAAAAATCAGTGCGTAGAAAATTGCCAATAACACATAGCAAATGATGAGTTTGCAAGGGATGAATAAATCAACAATGCACGAAATCATGGAATATGACATTAAATTAATCACCCAAAGGCTCATGTAGAACAGAGTAAGGAGAAAAAACAACTAAAGCTACACGAAAAATGAGGGGCTGTTTGGTATGGGATTTATCGTGGGATCTAAGTCGGATTTACGCTAAATCCAGCCAAACGGTTTTTGTGCGGGCGTTAAATCCCGAATTTAGGGATTTACGGCTTAAATCCCGGATTTACTGAATCCCTCGGTTCGGTGGATTTAGCCGAAGAAGCGCGCCTTCACAGCCAGCGAGCTTCCGTTCTTGCTTCCAATCAAAATGTCGTAACATCCGATCCGACAGCAAGGGAAAGTCGGATTTACAGGATTTAACAGATATCGAATTTATTAAATCCGGATTTACAGGATTTACTAAATCCCACTTGTTGCCAAACAGCCCCTGAGAGAAGATGATAATTAGAGAGTTCACCAACCGCCAAAAGAAGGACGAGTTTGAGAAATCGAAGAAGATCAATGGATTCAATGCCGCTTTTGCCCGAGCTGCCAAGCGAGAGAGTTCCAGGAGCACCAGAACCTGGATTAACAAGATCAGGATAAATAAGGTCAGACTGTCCCACGTCTGCGTCTGCGACTGCGACTACGACTGCAGCAAAGGAAAAGCACTAGGGTTTGGATAAGGGGCTGTTTGGAAACGGGATTTATGCAGGGTTTGAGTGGAATTTAGCATAAATCTTGCCAAACGGGATTTGAGAATCCCCTAAATTTCACAGCTTCCGTTACCCGATTTTTGGCGCAAATCCCGGATTTACTAAATCCTTGGGTTCGGCGAATTTACGGGATTTGACCAAAGAAGTGCGAGAAAGGGAGGAACATTGTTACCAAACAGCGACCGAGCTCCCGTCCTCTTCAAAGGCGAAGAAATTCGTCGAAGGGCGGGAAGGAATCGCAACGAAGGAAGCGGGCTAAATCGAACGAATGAAAAACGAACTCCCGTCGTCTTCTATGTCGAAGGAAGGAAGCAGGCGAAGTAACGAAGCAGGCGAAGAAGTCGAGAAGAGGAAAATAACACTTAAGAAATTAATTGGTAGAACAAGTAATAAGTAAATAAATAATTAATTAGGGGTGTCAATATTTGACACGACCTGAAACACGACCCAAATCTGATCCAAAAAAATTCGGGTTCGGGTCAACCCGAACCCGAAACGGGTCAGGTTCGGGTGTTTCGGGTTCGAGTTGACCCAGCAACCTGAAATTGACCCGAAAGTGACACAAAAACTCATATTTGACCCGACAACCCGAGATTGACCCAATTTTGACCCGAAAATCAAATATTGACCAGAAATTTAGCAATTTTAGGTCAATTTCGGGTCATTCGTGTCGGGTCGGGCTGACCTGGACCCGAATCGGGTCGGGTTCGGGTCCAGAAACCTGACCTGTTTTTTAAAACGAGTCGGGTTCGGGTTGACCCGAGCAGTGCCAAGTTAGTTACGGGTTCGACCTGAACCCGACCCGCTGACCCGAATTGGCACCCCTATAATTAATTACATATATTAATATTTAATTATAAATTAAATATTTATTAAAATAACACAAAAAATTAGATAATTTGTATTATACTTAATAATTAAATGATTTATTATATAAATATTTAATTAAATAATTAATAGTGTAAGTAATAATTAAATAATTATTTATTTTAAATATTATTAAAATAATATCTAAATAAGAAATTAGATAATTAATATTATAATTAATAATTAAATTATTAGTTAAATTATTTAATATTGAAGCTATCTTCTAATTATATTATTTATAATTATAATTTATTGGCATAATTAAAATTAAAATTGATAATTTATCTAAAATACAAATTAATATTGAATTTTTAATGAATTGACTACCTTAAATCCTAAATTATGTTGCCAAATAATTTCTCATAATTTAACAGTTATCTTAACAATTAGTTTTCAGGATTTAACACACTCAGGGTTTACTAAATCCCTACTTAAAAATTTACTAAATCCTACTAAAGTTATATCTTACTTTTTGTTTGATAGCCGCTTCATCCTCCTTAGTTCCATTGATTGTTGATGAGGCTTTTGGTAGCATAATTGAATAAGATTTAAGCAGGATTTAACCTAAATCCATCCAAATAATATAAATGACAACTCTATTTCTCCTTGTTTTATCTTAAATCTTGGATTAAGTAAATCCAGACTATCACACCCATGTCGACACTACGTTAAACAGTCGATGCAGAATGAAACAATGATGGTTGTCAACAACGTGCATTACTCTATTAAATTTATTATAATACATGAGTTGACTGTAGAACCATATTCGAAGGAAATCATAACTTAAAAAGCCAGTTATAAACGGAAACAATCAAATTTTCATTTTAAAAAATTTTATGATACAAAGCATCAATCTAACACCCAAAATAAGCGACTGAATCCACCCAAATAATAGAAATTACAACTCTATTTCTCCTTGTTTTATCTTAAATCTTAGATTTAGTAAATATAGACTGTTACACCCATGTCGACACTATGTTAAACAGTCGATGCAAAATGAAACAACGATGGTTGTCAATAACTTGTATTACTCTATTAAATTTATTATAATACATGAGCTGACTGCAAAACCATATTCGAAGGAAATCATAACTTAAAACATCAGTTATAAACATAAACAATCAAATTTTCATTTCCAAAAATTTTATGTTACAAAGCATCAATCTAACACCCAAAATGAGTGACTAAAAATTGGCTACTAACCTCCAAAAAGTTATCTTACATTGATCAAAATAACAAAAATGTTTACAAACAGAAACTAACACTATCCTGGTCCACCCTTATCCTTCCCTTTACATGCAATAACTAGAATAATCATCTGGTAAGCAACAATGCTCAGAAAGATATGCATCTCAATATAGTAGTCACATAAGGACATATAGAATCTCCATGTGCATCAACAAAAGAACGAAAAAATTGGGTCAATTATCATCATATAGAAATTTTGCATAATAAGTAAGAACATAACTGATGAAGATACATTACTACACATAAGATTTATGGAGAGAGTTATATAAATCTCATTATATTAAACTATTTGTATCCCATCTTGTCATATGCAACTTTAAAAGATTTCAATTCATATTCATAATTCCCTTTCTTTAACCTTAGAAGGTGTCATGTTGAGATCTTTAGGTCTAGGACTCTAGCATATAGTCTCATGAGATTGTACTGCCTCTTGAGATTGCTCTGCCTCTATCACCCGTAAGCTTAATTATCATATCGAGGTCACATTGTGTAGCAGTCCAAACTCTTAACTATCGAGATATTGTTCGCTTTTGCTAAGAGTCACATGATTTTTATCCTGTAAGTGCAACTTCCAAGGAGGTCACCCATCCTAGGATTACTCTAGGATAAGCACGCATAACTACAAAGTTTCTTAAATAAAATTCCAACCATCAAGCCAAAAAACACATTGATGTTTAAGAGTTTAACTTCTTTTACTTAAGGAGTTTCACAATCTCCCCCACTCAAGTAACTAACAACCTCATCAATACCCTTATACAAAAATCATCCACTAGACATATAGGATTCTAGAGGTGGCCCTTACAACTTCAAGTAGTGACTCCCATCATGTAGTAGTTTGTCCCATATAGGGTTCAAGATGTGACTCCCGTCATGCAACCCTATACGTGTTTAAGGTTAACTTGATTAATATAATTTAAAATATTAATTAGTAAGTAAATTAATTAAAAAATAATATTTTAATTATTTCATAAAATAATTATCTAATATAACTTAAACATATAATTAGTAATTAAACACAAATATAATTAACTTAATTAATATAACTTAAAATAGACATTATTAAATATATAATTAATATTGTAAATAATAATTAAATAATAACATTATTTCTATTGATTTTTCACAACATTGTTCTTGCTATAACTTTTCATACATGAGTAGTTGATTAATTAAGTGCCTCATGAGATAAATAAAAGTACAATTAATCATTTTGAATATTAAATAACAATCAAATGATTAAAGAAAATTAAATTAAGTGTATTGGTTAAAAGATTATAATGATATTACTTATCATTGCAATTTTTTGATGTTAATCAAGATAGAAATTAATAATTTAATCTTAACTAAAAGAAAATTAAAACTAAAAATATAATATATTTAATTTTATAATAAACTAACCTCTTTAAATCCTAGATTACATTGCCAGTTGCATGTATTGCTGCACACCATCATGTGATGAATTTGGTGAACACAATTATATTGATGGTGTGCATTAGTCTTACAGGAAGTGACAACAATCATCACCATCAATTGTAGGCCAGAACCCTCTCCAACTTCAAGTCCAGACTTAGCTCTAAGCATCTTTCGATTGGAGGATGGGATCCATTTATAATTTTTTAGATTTGCATTTTATTAAATATAGTCAATATTCAAAAATACTTCGTGTGACGTATACTATTCTTTCAACATTAATATTTGAATGACTCATAATTAAGTGATCTTGAACTTGTTAATTGAATTACTTTTATAGAGTTGTTGATTTTGGAAGTAAGCATGTAATATTAACAAATCATTTAGTCATCAAATTAATGTCACAAAGTTTTCAAATACGCTTCGCATACTTGATTTGGGTTCATTTAGAGTAGGTTAGATCATTTTAAACGTCGTTGGGTTTGTCTCATGAGGATGTTCAATTCGACTATAACTTTGTTGAAATTAAAGTTCGAATGATCCTAAATTTAATAACATAAGTTTTCAATACAAAAAGTTAGATTAAAAAAAAAGAGAACAATGGTAACAATAATATACCTATAAGACAAATTTTACATATTTTAGGCTTCGTTTGAGACAATTTTTTATTATTTTCTGGTAAAAAAAAATTTATAAAAGCAACGAAAACTCAACAGCCAAAAGCTATCAAACTAGTCCTTAGTGAAATCCACCAACATAATATATATATATAAAGATCAAATATTTCCACTAAGCTTTAAAATAAATACATTGAAATGTTACATTGCCGAACCGAGTATGTGAGTGTTCATGTTTGAGTCTGTTTATCATTAGCTTGTTCAAGTTTAGTTCATGTTTGATTCAAGCTTTATTATTTGTGCTCATGTTTGGTTCGTTTAATTTAAGGGTGTTCATGTTTGGTTCAAGTTCGGTTTGTTTAGTGCTTATCGAGCTTTAAATAAACAAGTTTTAACGAGCTATGTTCGTGAACATATTTAACAAATAATCTATTGAACAAATAAATCTTAAATTTGTTCATGAACATCTTAAACAAACAATCTAACAAACATGGACAAATGTGAAATGTCATTTGTTCATGAAATTAAATTTATAATAAAAGCAGCTGTCTAATAACACCTGAAAGATTACCTTCTGCATTCATAGCAAGACTTCAATGGTTCTATCAGAACTACAAAAATACACTATAAAAAATACATCATATAAAATGCATTAGTAGCATTCTGATTTGCAGCCAATTCTCTTTTCACGATTCCCTTCTCTTACTTTATCTTAAATAATTAAAAAATAAATTTTATAATTAAATAATATATAATAGCAATTTTATAAATATGAAAAATTTATTTTATTGAACATATATTATAATATTTCATTTCTTTAAATTTTATTAACAAAAAATAATTATATCATTATGTTATAATAAATTTAAAATATTTATATTATGTATATTTATCAAATTTATAATTAAATATTATTCGAGTTTTTTTCGAGCTTATTCATGAGTTCTGAATCGAAAATGAATCAAGCTTAATTTTTATCAAGCTTAATGTCTAGCTTGTTCACAAACATCAAATGATGTTGTTCGTGAACATAAATGAATTGAACACATTAGTATTCAAGTTTGTTTATTTAATGATCGAGTATTTAAAATGCTGTTCAAGTTTGTTTGTTTAGTTAGTTAAACAATCACAAATGAGCTTTAATCAAACCGAACAATGAGTAGCTCGTCGAACGATTGGTTCGCTTGCAGCCCTATAACAAATGGTAGCATTTGTGAAACAACTTAATAAAGTAAAAGTAAACTCTTAAATATCGAGACATCTTTTGATGTAATGGTTAGAATATTTTTATAAACTTCAAAGTTAAACGTGCTCGTGTAGAAGCTAGCAATCATGGGAAGTCACAACAACTGAACAAAACTGTGAGATTATTAGGTCAAATCAAATAATATCTCAGTAGTTAAGAATTTGGGTTGTTACAAAAGATATTAGAGTAATACATTAGCAGTAAGATGAGAATAAAGTGTTAAAATTTGCCTAGTGTATGCTTCTAAGCTAAGGGAACTAATGAGGATGTTAGTTCTCTACACACACACACACCAATGTTTGCATGCAATATCAAAATTTACCCAAATGATTACTTCCTCTCATTTCTATTTCAGTTTGTTTTATAAAACTACTGATTGTGGTTAGATAAAGGATTGAAAAGATGCATCTTATTAAAATTCCTTTTTTTTTTTAACATCATGTAAAATCATTTAAGCATTCCTAAAAGCCACCATAAAACCAAAATAAACCTTATGCTAGGTTGCCACTCATTAATAAGGTTAGGATATTCTAATTAAAATTTGATTCTGATTAATTTTATAGTAATTGAATTTACATTGAAATAAGTGAAAAATATTACAATTTAACTAACTGTTACATTGTTTTTATTGACATTAGATATCTATTGACTACTTATGTGATCTGGTGCTCGTCAATCACTATCGTTTGACACTCATCTTACATGTTCTCAATCTCTCTTAGGATCCCCAGTATAAAGAGAATGATTAAATTGACCACCCATCATCTTTTGATGATAACTCAAACATCTCAAGTCTCATATGTTATCACCGCAAGAGATGTTTTCCACCTATCATACTTACCACATCATATTATCATATTGTCAAGCTATGTGGAAGTGCAACCATTGTAATATTTAATTCGCATTAGTGAACTATCTTAAATGGGCAAAGTCTCATAATTTTTTCTCTTCCCAATGTTAAGGAATATGCCACATCATCATACCTTTGTACTTTCTTGGTTTAATTCTTTACTAGTTATCTCTATATAAACATGTATTTAGCATGTAATAATCATTAGAGAATACAGTTTTCTATTTCCATTATCTTCCTCTGTTTTCTGTTTTCTGGTTTCTCCTTCTTCTTGTTCTCGTTTGGCATCTTCGCAAATCTATATCAGATTTCTGCATTTTCCTTGGACCCAATTTGATCTCTTGGGCGGTCAAAAAGCAAGCTACTGTCGCTCGCTCATCTACGGAAGCAGAATATCGTTCTCTCTCATCTGCTACCTCAGACACTCAATGGATCCAGCGGCTTGCAGCAGATTTTAACATACCTCAAACCTCTCCTACTACAATACATTGCGACAACATGTCAGCTATCGTGCCCGCCAACAATCCCGTCTTTCACGCAATGACGAAACATATTGAAATTGATTATCATTTTATTAGTGGACACATTCAACAAGGAAACATTAATATTGCCCACATATGCTCAACAGATCAAATTTCTGATATTCTTACAAAAGCCCTGCCTATCAACAGATTTTATACATTACGGTCCAAATTAACCATTCGTGCCCATAATGATTAATTTGAGGGGGCTGTTAAGGACTATGCCACGTCATCATACCTTTGTACTTTCTTGATTTAATTCTTTACTAGTTATCTCTATATAAACATGTATTTAGGCTGTAATAATCATCAGAGAATACAGTTTTCTATTTCCATTCTCTTACTCTGTTTTCTGTTTTCTCCTACTTCTTGTTCTCGTTTGGCATCTTCACACCCAAAATGTCTATATAAAAAGCTAGTTTTTCTTAGGAGCTTCTCTCAACTCATACCATTCTATGTGGGATTTTTTATTCAGTACTAAAAAGGTAAATTCGTTCTACTCCTATGAATATTCTACCATATATAATTCTATTTAAAGAGAAAATTCAAGTAGAGTTATTAGAATTATTATATTAACATATTAAAATTACCATTTAAGCTTAACACTTATTAGAAATCTACATTTTTTATTATTATATTTCATCATTCTTAATGATATTTCTTTTTATTACTAAAAAGTTTTAAGGAAAATAAACTTTTTAGCCAATTGTCTGTTTGATGCATATCACCTATTTATAGTGGTCGGTACTCAGTATTCTATATTAGGTAGCACTGTTCGTTAATTAGGCGTTGATGCAGTAATGTTATATATCGTATTGTCACTTCATCAATGAATCGTCAATCCATTTTCATTCAGAATAATACTTTGTTTTCTTTTTGCTAACTGTTGAGATCGACAATGGCGGCCAAGCATTCGAGCATTTCCTTCCTTCTCTTGATCCTCATTGTCTTTGCTTCAGGTAATCTATATATATAAACATCTCGATCTGCCAGCAGTCTATTCAAAATTTACCCAAATGATTTCCTCTTCTTCTTCTTCTTCTCATTTCCTGTTTTTATAATTGTAAAAGATCGTCGAAGCCATTGTTCTTTTCATCTAAAATGCAAACAAATATAATTAATTTATCATGTTAGATGCTTTGTTGTTTACTATAATTTGATTGTTTTATAACTTTTGCAGTTGAAATGATGGTGCCGAAGGTGGAGGCACAAAAGAGATGCCAAGTGATTCTTGACCCAAACAGCTGCAACCTTCCTGTTTGCAGAGAAGAGTGCTTTAAACGGAAGAAGAATGGCTTTGGAGAGTGCATTTCCAATACAGCTGGAACTGCCTATGCATGCTACTGTTTTTACGACTGTTGATCATGATCTGATTTATATGACATTGATGGAAATGCTATTTAAATAAACTGATAAATAAAGATATGTTTTTATAATTTGAGTTTAATTTCTGAATCATGTTAATTATTCAGAAAGATTTTTAATTAGATATATAAATATTGTGGATTGATTGGGATGTATCACTTAATTAAAATCAAAGGATTTATATATTTGTGATTATATCATGTTCCACAAGAATGATAATTACATTTTCTTAGATTAAGCAACAATACAATAAGAAGAAATCTTAAGAGAAAAAAAAAAAGACAGACTTTTTTTTTTTAATCAAATTCATTTTTGTATTACTTAGATTATTATATTTCATACATGATATTGACTTGCATTGAAAAAATGATATGACTTATATAAGATAAACGTGTCATTTGCATGTAAGCAAGGAAATGTTGGATGTTAACACTATAATTAATACATTTTGGCTCTTAAAACATAATACCCTCCGCAAGGGTGGGTCGACGAGCTTTACTTAAAATAAAAAATTATGAAGTAATCCTAGATGTTAGTCTATTATATAATAGATTAATTGAATTACGCTGATGCGTAGAGTGTGACGACTTTTAATGATTTGTTGAAAGTCACATGTGAATTGACTTAAGATAATAAACAATGATGACAAAACAAAACTCTTATGACCAACTTGTCCATAGTTGGACTGAAAGGATGAAAACACCACATTAAAGGTGAATATATGTTCTATCTTGCTATTCGTAATTATATTCATGGTTTCATTTACATGATAACATATGATAAATATAATGAAAGGTGAACTGATAGAACTTGCATGGATACTTATATAATATGTCATCACATATAACAAAGACATTAACAAGCATTGATAGATATATTGATGCAGTACGTTAACATAGCATACTAACATGACACATTGATTAATAGTCTTTTTTATCAATTTTTCTTATAGTTTGATAAATCACTTTTGACTTTATTGATTATATTGGTTTTACTATTGATTGATACTGATTTTATAGATTGCTTATTATTCGTACTAATATATTATTGATTGAAATTGACTGGAGCTGGTATAGACATGCATATTGATTCTTTTGTCTTATATTGAATGCATTGATAAGTTTTGGTTACTTGTTGGACTATGTGCTCATTATATGATTTTATATAATTTTATGTAAAAATAAGAAGCCTGCAAACTGAGGCTAAGCAGTGGTGATAGTTTAGTTTTTATTTTCAACTATTTGATTATATATATATTCTTTTGTAGCCTGTTGTGACTAGTGCATATATTATTTTCGACTTTATACTTTAATCATGATGTAAATATTGATCGTAATAATGTAATTATATTTTATGATGTTCTATTTTTCCTTAATGAAATTAGTCATCTTTGGTTGTCAATAATTTAGCAGTTAATGAATTGAATAAAAAAGATAATAAAGAGAAAAGAAATGAAATTCTTCCATTTTAGATTTCGGGGTGTCACAATTAGATAATGTAATTAGGCTAATAGGCAAGAATTCACTAGCTACCCAGTTAAGAATACTTGTAGCCTAAGTTTATTGGCTACTGTGGTGCCTTGGATCAATGTTGAAGTAGAAGTTATCTTTGTTCATGTTTGAGATTTGTTTGATAAGCAACTCAATGTTTTTTTATGTAAGGAAGGCTCCAGAATAGATTTTACAGTGAAGTTATCAACAAAAAAAGACCAGGGGCAACAACTGTCAACACAACATCAACAACCACCAAAGCTAAATGTATGCACTATCTTTCTTGTTCACATTTTGATATTGAAAATCTTGTTAATGACTTTGTTGGAGGACATTTAGATTATCCTGGATATTTTAAGCTCTTCAACTCTACCACATAGTGAAAGATTGGCAATCAAGAAGGAAGAGGGGCAAATGAGCCTCAATGTTATGAGAGATGTCAACATACAATAATTAAGAAGACTCTTCAAGAACCATGTCTTTTGTTGTAATGATTTATATAAACTTTTATGTCATGTCAAATAAATGATATAAAAAACAATCACTCGATCATCTTTCATACTTTCTATAAAAAATGGCTCTTGTGAACAATCATGATGAAGCAACTAGCGCTTTATGAGAATCAGAAGCATCTAAAGTGTTCAAGGGTAGCCTAAGTAGCTAGGTTAGTCTCTTCACTACACATAGAAAAAAAAAAACATAATTCATCTAAGCTAATTGGTTGAAGCTTTGTTATAATTGTTATTTTGAAGACTATGTTGTTAGCACACCTAAATTAAACCAACACCAAGGTCTCAATTCCGCCAGGACCACATAGCCCACACTACCTCAACGACAATGCTGCTCCACTAAGTCTGTCATAGAGGCTGTTACCAACGGCTACCCAATCAGCACTCTATAACAACCTTGTCTTCTACCCTCTACACTATTTATAACCAGGTAATAGAAACAATATAATTAATAAAGTTATGAATTTCTAAACAATATAAACATTGTCTTGATCAAAGGAGCAACTTGCATATGTTAAGCAATCCACTTTTGCTTTAATTTCATAGAGATATTGTGTCAATGACAGGGTTTTCATCATTATATGAAGAAGTTCATTATTCAGTTGGATAACCTTAGAACGATTTGATGATTTCAATCTTCTATCAAGTATAATGACTGATCTGCTAGGCTCTTTAACTGGTAGCATAATGGGCATTCAAAAGGCCTTCTTTGCGAAGGAAACAAGTAAATAGGCTTCAGTTGAAAATAGATAAATACATAGGCTGAAAGTTGCTAATATGATGTGCTCTTAATATAGTGAAATTCAGGACAAGGCTCTCAATCTTTTACTAAAATTTAACATTCAACAGTCCACATGGCCAATTTTTGGAGCATCTTTCATCATCCAAATAAAAAGATCTCATCATATTAGCAGCTTTCTAACATTTGAAATTAAACAATATGATAACCAGTTTGATTTTTTTAAGTCTTGTTCTGCGGTTATGAGATCCTGAGCCACAGTGATGATTTTTATTTTTTATTTTTGGTTTTTTTTTCTTAATAACATCCAAAAGAAAATTAACAATAAAAAATGTATATGCTAATACTTCTGAAATAAATCTGATTTTGTGTTAAATAGATTAGAAATAAACTCTCAATACAAAATAATGAAGTAAAAAATTTTTGCATTATTCCAATTCCTTCAAACCAAATGTGCTATTGAAAGTTTTCCTTCTTTTCTTTTAATCTCCAAAAGCTTTGGGATTAATCATCATGAGAACCCAATGAATCTTTCTATTTTATATCTTAGAAGCCATTTATATAATTTGCCTACAAATATTTTTGTTTGTATCATATCATTATCATTGTTTAATTAGTTAGAGCTAATGTTGGATTAAATAGATGATCAAAATAATAATTTTTAAAAGTAGTCGGATTTCCTAAGTGGCTGAACTGGTGAAATTATTCTGTGCGAATACGGTTGGCGTCCGGAGGCAAATCAAAACAGGCTAGGTCACCCGTTTACTATGTACCGTGGCTGGGTACCGTTGTGTACGTGATGATGTGGCGCGTTCTGATTAGCCTTCGGACTCCGTCCGTATCGACACAGAATACTTTCTCGCTGAGCTGACAGAGAATCAAGATTTGATTTGAATTTTTTGATTTTAATGACTTTTGCTTGATAAGAAGATTACAAAACTTCAATCATAAGAACTGTTCTTTATTATAATATCTATTTATTTGAATAACATTGCCATGGAAACAAATAAATAAGATCAACAGCTATAAAAACAGAAGCATTTATAGCCAGGTTTATTTTTATTGGAAATGCACTCTCCATGGCCCTTCTTTATAGCACTCGTATGTGCAAGCAGGAACGTTGCAGCTATTTGAGTTCAGAATCTCTGTGCATATCCTGTCTGCCTTTACCATAGGCGCCATGATTTCAACTGCACAGTTAACAAAACAAATATATTATACCAATAAAAAAGGCATCCAACAAGAAGAAATTATATTTGTTTGTCACTACAAATGTATTTTGATATATTTTTGTTAAGTATTGATTTAGTTTTACGATTATCTTGTTCATGCATGCTACCACACTTTTGTTAACCTCTATAAATAGAAGCCTTGTATGATGTATTGGTTGGGGAAAATTAATGAAGCTTGAGGTATTTTCCTCCCCAATTGTTGTCTCTCTTTCTCCCTCCCACTCCCTCTCTATCTCTTGCAAGAAGATCACTCAAGATCTTCCTCCTTGGTTTCAACAATTTGGTATCAGAGCCCTGGTGGCGATCTTGAAGGAGGAATGTGTTCTTGAGGTGGAGCATTCATGCCCTGGTTGCAGAACGGAACGGAGCCAGGCTGGTACAGTGACTCGGTCGCGGACGGAGCAGAGGTTCCACGATCAGCAAGGCAAAGGAGACCGTAGGTGCTAGCTGGCGTCAGGCCCGTTCGCACGGAATCAAGCAAATCGGCCGGAAACGGGTCGGACGCTCGCCTGGAGTGGTTGGACGCGCATATGATGCGGCTTCTTGATCGCAGACGAAGGCAAGGTCCTCATGCGGGCAGTTTATGCGGGATCAATCAAAGTCCCATTCTTGATCGCGGATTGGACGGCTGGCGGAGGTCGGCTGGGAGGTCGGAGTTCACGGAGGATCCAGAAGCCGGCTGGACTAGTTTGGATGCCGGACTTGGTTTGGCGGGGTTACCGGCGGACAGGAGGAGACGGAGCCTCTGTCTTTGGGATCGAAGGCAAGCAAAGCAAGTCAGACTATCAAGTTGGGGCTACAGGACTACATCGTGCGATCCTAGCAGCAAGAGAGAATAGGAGCAGGACTTCTTGTAGTTCTTGCTGATTGAGATGAGGGAGAAGGTAGAGAATCATATTCAGGTAGAGTTTCAATCAAGGTGGAGAATTATAGGAGCATGTTGAAGCATCAAGAACCTCGTGGAGCCAAGATGGTCGCGAACTAGGGATTGGACGGGTGGATCGTGCGAAGTCGCAGGAAGGAGCACGCACGTGTGTCCAGGGTGATCGGTTGGATTGCAACAAGTTCAAATTCTTGTGACTAGTGGTTCTTTGTTTTTGTAAAACTAAATCAAGGTGGAGATTGTTAAGTATTGATTTAGTTTTAAGATTATCTTATTCATGCATGCTACCACACTTTTGTTAACCTCTATAAATAGAAGCTTTGTATGATGTATTGGTTGGGGAAAATTAATGAAGCTTGAGGTATTTTCCTCCCCAATTGTTGTCTCTCTCTCCCTCCCTCTCCCTCTCTATCTCTTGCAAGAAGATCACTCAAGATCTTTCTCCTTGGTTTCAACAATTTTATTGTTATAAACCTCTTGTATCATTATACTTTGTGATTGTTGACCTCGATTTTGCCCAGGAGCGGGCTCGAACAGTTGAGTTGGTCAAATTGACCAAGCCAGACCCCATGACCCTCCCCATTGGGTTCAGTGGGTCGAGTCGAGTCTGTTGGACCCGGGGTTGGACCCTGGGTCAACCCGGTTGACCAAGTCAACCACGGTTGACCACTAGGCCTATTAAGAGCCCAAATCAATTTTAAATTATTTCAAACCCTTTTGCGGCTCGAACCCCTCATCCCATTGACCTATTTGACTGGGTTGACCAGGTCAATGGTTGACGTGGTCAACCCGAGTCTTAAATAGGTCATAATAGCCTATTTAGAGGAAATTAAGGCCTATTTAATTCCCTAATCAATGCAAAAACGTTTGGAATTCAAAACCCACGGCCTAATCACTCCCTTTTCCCTCCAAATTGACTGTTGATTAGATCTAGGCCGTTCAACTTAGGTTTAGGCTCCTTAAAATATCAAAAATCAATCCATATTTTGGACTTTTAGCACTTGCTTTTTGGAGAGACCACCTCAGGCCTCCAAACTTTCTGTGAGAGCTCCCACATATTTCCTCCACCTTCCCTCTTCGAATCCCGACGGAAAACGCTCGCCGGCGGCGAGATCCCAGCGACCCGAAGGCTTGGACGGTCAAAGTTTCGATCCACTCGATCCGGAGCTCGTTTGATCAAGGATTCAAGAGGAGAAACTTACGAGGACAGTCTACAAGCTCAACCATGTCAAGATCTCGGAGATCCCACGGTGAAATCTCCTTAAAACTCTTAGAATAGCCTACACCCCATAGATCTAAATAGCTTTTTTGAAAAGCTCGTTTTAATCCAAATCAAATCTCCCCCATGATTTCTGCTCATCCCTAGAGTACGTGTTTAAAATTTCGTGCAATTTTGTCCATCCAATTGAGAGAATGAGACGATTTTCTTTTTAGGGTTTCGGTTCCCTGTGCATGCGCAGAGGAAGATGAAGTTTCTGTTCATCGTACTGTACGAAATATTTCGTACCGTACGATATAGTCGTACTGTACGAAATTTTTTCGTACAGTACGATCTATTATAACAAGAAAGAATAAAAACACTTTTTTGTGTTTTATCTTTCTGTTCATCGTACTGTACGAAATAATTTCGTACAGTACGATCTAGTGTGACAGAAAACTTTGAGATTACATAACTTTGTCGTTTCAAGCCCGCTGTCAACGCACAGCACCTTGTTTTGGATGTATTTTGAATTCTGCATTGTTTAAAACTATTTTCAGATAAAAATTCTATTTATATTTTCTGTTATTTTAAAAACAGTAAAACTGCTTTATTTTAAAATATTATTTTATTATTTTTAAGCTTGTAAAATCCGTATCTAATTCGTTTTAGATCGGATTTTTGCGTGTAACCCCTCGATTTTTTCAGAAAAATGTGTATTTTATTTTGAAACTATTTTCAGTCACTGATTTTGGCTGTTTTGACAGATCACTATTTGGATTTGATTATTCGAGTTTTTTTTATATCGAATATTAATTATTACAATTATTTTCAGGATACAAACTAGTTTCAAATCGTTTTGAGGCGTCGATTGAGTGATCAGTGGGTCTCCCTATATCTATGTATTATGAATTGATTTACCATTTAATTATTTTATTTTCTAAAATATATATTTACATTTATAAGTATTTTAAAACTATTTTAAAATTACTTATAATTAAATCCTAATTTTGGGAGATCCGCTACTTCATGAAATTTTAGACATGGGTTCTAGATATGAAGAGCAAATTATGGGGGAGTGGATTAGTGGGTGATTGAGTTCCAATCATTCACTAATCCCTTCATTAGGTGTCTGTCCTTTTATTTTTCGTAGATCGCATGTGTAGGTCGTACCACGAGCACTTAGCTTAGGCTCTCCTAGATCTAAGGACATGGTGTGTTTATTTCATTTTTGTACTCCCATGCATTTATTACCTTGAGGGTTAGACAAAACATCATTTTAAACCTTGATAACGTAGTGACATCCTAAGGACAATAATTAAGGACCCGTCTAGCGAACTTAGCAGTTTTCTAGGAGCTAGGATAGATCCCGGATTGACACGAAAACTTCAACATTTAAACTTAGTGACATCATAAACCTCCCTGAATTTTCTAGGATTTTTTTTTAGGAACCTTTAGACTTCTTAATTAACTAACCCTAATTAACTGGTTAAATAAGGCCCCGAAACCTCCCGAAAATTATAATAAATACACGTTAGGTCAGAAAATTACCCATAATACCTCAAACTAACCAGAATTTGATCCTTGACCTTAGATAAATAGGGCTTTCTAGTTTGACTTTGGGTTGACCCCTAATTTGATCATAGGTGGAATTTACCATTTTGCCCCTAATAATTTATTAAAAATTATTAAAAATCCCAAATCTCCTCCAAACACTTGGGAACACTTTCTTAGGTCATTACTGACCTTTGGGAGTGATTCCAATCAGTTTGGAGTTGATTTGGATCAAAACGATAAAAAAGGCCCTTTATTAGAAAATTTAGAAAATTCCCTTAAATACCTCGGACTTAGAAAATTCATAACTTTGCATAGAAAACTCCGATTGCAGCCTACTACCTGTCTAACTACTCGTATTAAGGTCTAGTATTTTCCTGAGGTGTTAGGGATCCCAAACTTAGCCTTTTTCTCATAGTGATTTTTTGGACCCTTAGTCTAGTTCTTAGGAGGACCCAGGACTTTCCAAAATTGGCTAATGCAATTTGAACTTCAAATATGAATATTCTAAGATCTTAAAACTGATCAATAAACTAAAATAATTAAAATGCACCCTAATTCACTAATATTTGAATTTCAACAAAAATATCCTTTTCAGACCCCCAACAAACATGAACTCTAGATAACTTTAACTAACTACACTGATTAGGATCTATCCAAACCACATAAGCCTTACACACACATAGAATTGTTTGCTAGGGCACCACTTCTAGACCTAGGTTAGGCCGCTGTGTTTTACTTTTCTGTTGTGTGCCGGAGCTTTCGTGGATTTCATTGCATGCTGTTTGAAAAATGATTGGTGTGTTTGCTTACTTTTTCTTCACTCTGGATGTGAGCGTTAGACTTACCCATAGGTTAGGAGCGCTATATATATACTGTTCTTCCGTGCAGGTGGTCATGCTCAAGCTAATAAAAGGGGGGAGCAATATCACGATTTCTAATAATATTTTATGCAGGTGCTTGCTCAGCTCCCCCTAAATAAATGAGGGCTACATTAATTAATTATAACTGCACAGGTGGAGCGCTTAGCCCTCAAAATTAAGAGCATGGCTTGGCACAGGGTCAATGGTGTTAGCACTTTTATTTTCATATAAACTGCTTGGGATTTTTTTTTATTAGGATAACCTTGCAGGGATTCTTAGATTTACTGCTTTCAATTAATGTAATTTATTTGTAATAATTGTTAAGAGTTGTGAAAACAATTATGAGTCGGGATATTCTTATCCAACTCGGATTCCAAAAGAAGAAGGCATCCCTAAAGGGGAGAGTCTTCTTCCATTTGGAAGACTGAGTTGGATGGCTTTAGATATCCAAAGAGAAAAGGCAATATCCCCCCTAAAGGGGGAATTGTCTATTCGTTTGGATATTCAAGCCACGACGGAGCCAAGGAGTCCAAGGAGGAGATTTTCAAGGAGTCCAAGGAGGAGATCCAAGGAGTCCAAGGAGGAGTTATCCAAAGAAGACTGAAGACTTGAAGACCCAATATCCCACTCAAGTTGTTGGCGTCTGTCATAGGCTTAGAAATCCGGGTTGTTGGCAGTGGTGCCCGGCCACTTTATTTTCTGCACATCTGGGTTGTAATAAGGGCAATTTGCCTATGACCATTTAGTTGATTATTTTTTGGATTTATATTGATGTGTTTACCTGATTGCGCAGTAGAAATTGCCTGCTTTTTCTAGGTTTCTTTCTTGCATGTCGATTTTGTTTTCGCCTGGAATCCGCTAGGTTCTTCTAAGGACTATAAAAAATGTTTTATACTCTTAACCAATTTCTAAAAATTTAAGTTTAAATAACATAGAAACTTAACGAATCTAGGGAACTGCCGAAACCGTCCGGGGTCGCATGCATATTACTGCATCTTCTCTCTCCTTCTTATAAGACATCTCCCTGCCTGCGGGTAGAGTCCGGATAATCTGGCCTATGAGGATGAAGTGCCGGACCTAGGGAGACTCAGTCTTTTCAAAAAAAATTATTTTCTATAAGCCTGTTTTTAAAGTTCTATAGCATTCATGAGCTGACGATTCAACTAGCATGCATTGCATTAGTAACAAACTAATTAAAATTTAATTGCATTAGCTAGGAGCATCTAACCCACATAAGTTCAGGACCACTTAGGAAATTCTCTAGATGTCGGTCCTATTTCCAAAGAACTGTACCACCCACCCATCTTTCATAATTGACTTGATAGCATGGTTTTAAAGTGATTAGGTGGTTAGCTGGCTCCCCCAATCCAGGCCGGGATAAGTCCAGGTTTTGCACTGCATTAGCTAGGACACGGGTCTTAGTGTTTCGTAGAGCACTAAGCCCAATCTAGATTTAGGATTCGAGGCTACTACATTCGGTCTCGTAGTATGCCTTAAATAGTAGGTAGGTCTCTTTCTTTCAGGGACTATAAATCCTATTTATCCGCGTCACAGGATGACGCCACCTCCATCTTTTCTCTCACGCGTGTGGTTGAGTGTTTGATTTCTTTCTCCAGTTTCTCTTTAGTAGCCTAGAGCCTCCGAATGCTGGTATGAACCACGCATGCTGATTCAACCCTTCGGACCTTTCTTCCATTTGAGTAGGATTTCCTAGTCTATACCCTCGTGCCGATCCCACTTTAAGAGAGGATAATGTATGATCCTTAATCGAGAGTTTTCTCAGGCTCCGGCCTGAGATGTAATTAACCACGGGGGCTTGCGCCCGTGGGAAACTTGGTTCCCACAATCTACTAAACCCCATTCGAACTATCTCGGGTGGGGGAAACCCGTGACTAGGTCGTGTATATTACTACCCATCGAGGTGTGTTGGCGACAGCCTCTATCCTCAATGGTTAGTCGTATGCATGATCCCATCTGTCCCTTCCAATTGACCCGTTTACGCGGTGCTCTTTCGGAGGTCCACAGTTATGAAGTTTACAATTGATGATAAATTGTTAATGTTAAATCAAGTATATGCATGCTTCAAATTATTATTTTTTAAAGCAAGTAATGCAACAGTTATAACCACTGCTAAAAAGTCATAGTACAGTAATGCATCGGTTATTACCGCTGCTATAGAGCCACAGTGCAGTTTAGTAGAGGTAATAACCGCTTCTAAAGACTCGTTTTCTAGATTCGCAGGTGTTATGACTGCTAAAATATAATATAATTGTAGAGGTTAAAACCGTTGCTAAAGCAAATGCTGTCAAAAACTACATCTATTGCAGCTGCTTAAATAGCACTGTGGAAGCCGTTTTCAACGATTACAAATACGGCGAATGTGCAGTGGTTTTGAAATCGCTGAAGATCAAATGGTTGGTGTTTTTACAGCTATTGTAGGGTTGAAAAAGTGTTGTGAAATCTTATTTTAATAGTAGTGTGTATTGTAAGAAAAAACAATGACTTTGATGATTTTTTATAAGCACAGAAACAATAAAAGAGGAGAAGAAATCATTTGGTAAACAGACTGGTGCTCAAGCAAAAAACAATGATTTTGATGATTTTTTACAAGCACAAAAACAATAAAAGAGGAGAAGAAATCATTTGGTAAACAGATCGCTGCTAAAGCAAACACTGTCAAAAACTATAGCTGTTGCAGCTGTTTAAATAGCATTGTGGAAGTCGTTTGCAACAATTACAAATACGGTGAATGTGCAGTGGTTTTGAAATCACTGCAGATCAAATGGTTGGTGTTTTTACAACTATTGTAGGGTTGAAAAAGTATTGTGAAAGCTTATTTTAATAATAGTGCGTATTGTAAGAAAAAACAATGATTTTGATGATTTTTTTCAAGCACATAAAAATAAAAGAGGAGAAGAAATCATTTGGTAAACAAACCGCTACTAAAGCAAACACAGTCAAAAACTACATCTATTGCAGCTGTTTAAATAGCGTTGTGGAAACCGTTTGCAGCGATTACAAATATGGCAAATGTGCAGTGGTTTTGAAATCGCTACAAATCAAATTCTTGGTGTTTTTAAATTTTTTGTTGGGTTAAAAAAGTGATGTGAATACTTATGTTAATAGTAGTGTGTATTGTAAGAAAAAATAATGATTTTGATGATTTTTTATAGGCACATAAACAAGAAAAGAGGAGAAGAAATCATTTGGTAAACAAACCATTGTTAAAGCAAATGCTATCAAAGACTATATCTATTGCAGCTATTTAAATAGCATTCTGAAAACCGTTTGTAGCGATTAAAAATATGACAAATGTGCAGTGGTTTTGAAATCAATGCAAATCAAATGGTTGGTATTTTTATAGTTGATGTAGGGTTGAAAAAGTGTTGTGAAAGCTTATTTTAATAGTAGTGTGTATTGTAAGAAAAAATAATGATTTTGTGATTTTTTACAGACACATAAACAAGAAAAGAGGAGAATAAATTATTTGGTAAACTGATCGTTGCTAAAGCAAACGCTGTCAAAAACTACATCTATTACAGCTGTTTAAATAGCATTGTGGAAACCATTTGCAGCGATTACAAATACGACAAATGTACAATGATTTTGAAATTGCTGCAAATCAAATGGATGGAGTTTTTACAGCTAATGTAGGGTTGAAAAGTGATGTGAAAGCTTAAGTTAATAGTAGTGCGTATTGTAAGAAAAAACAAAGATTTTGATGATTTTTTACAGGCACAGAAACAAAAAAAAGAGAAGAAGAAATCATTTGGTAAATTCTGAGATTGCTTGCAAAAAACATACCTGAGGCAAAAACAATGAGGATTAAGAGAAAGAAAGAAAGACTCGAAGACTTGGCCATTGTTGATCTCAGCAGAAGCAGAAAGAAGAATAAATAAATAAATAAAAACAAGTGTTGTTGTGCAAAAATGGCTTGGCAATATATTGAATATATACCATTACAGCACTAATGGTCAATGTGTAGTGCTACTTAATTTAGAATATTGACTTGACTGCTTAAAAAGGTAATGTAAATCAAATATACAAATGGCTAAAAATACAAGTACTTAAAATATGAGTCGCGGACTTTTAAAAACGAGCCTTTGGTTAAATTTTGTCAAACAATAGGCCGGCGACTTAAGGGGCTGTTTAGTTTGTTGAAAATGTAATTCGGAGTAACAAATTTAAAAATTTTAAAATTATTTGAATGACTGTTGAATAAATACGAGGGATTATTAATATTTTTGTTTGGATTGAAGTAAAATAAACTCAACATAAAATTAAATGATGGGAGCAGCATGTAGCCGGTAGCATGGTAGAAGGCGGCAGGTAGCAAGGGTTGGCAAAGGTGGTAAGATGTGGGCGAGTGGGAATTGACAGGGGCGGAGGAGGTGGGCGGGCGGCAACCAATGCAACATGTGATGGCCAGCGGTGGTGAGTGAGATCCAATGGGGAGAGGGACGACAATTGGTGGCAACAGAAGACAGAGGAGTTTACTTATGGTGTGACACTGGTGTCTTTTAGAATTCGTTTGAAAATGTGCGAATTCAGAGTGCATAAAAATATTCACCAAAACTTTATTCTGCATTTATTTTTCAACAGATTAAACATCAAAGTTTTCAAATCATCTTTATTTGAAATACTTTGCATTCAATTTTCAGCAAATCAAATAGATCTAAATATATAACTCTATTTTTAGTAGCAAATTATGTCAACTATCTATAGACAAGTTATTTTAATGTTTTGAAGTATAATTTTACATTTATTTTATATTTGATTTTTATTGCTATATGTTTAATGTTTAATGTAAACTTATTCAAAATTCTATTGTTAATTAATTATTTTCATGGAATGTTTCTTGTTTGATGTATTGTGTGATGTGCTTTCAGTTGGAAAGTTAAAGAAGTGCTTTGATTAATTCACATTTCTCTTCATAGGATTGCATGCTAAGTGTTGCATGATAGCTAGGGGTGGATCTAGCCTTAATTTTCAGGGGAATCAAACTTATAAGTAAAAGTATAGAGTTTTGTTCTGAGGGCGTTGCCTCTCGATCCCTATTTGTTCATCGTTGTACGCTTCGGAGATATGTCGGGGGTCCAAGGGAGCAGCGCCCCTAGCGGGGTTCGAGTTGCCCGATCAAGTCGCGGGTCAAGGGGCAGCACCCATGCGGGCACAAATTTTAGTTGTAAGGATATTTTTTTATTCTGTTTACTATTTCTCTTTGTATTTAGTTCATCATTCCCTAACAATAACATCTCTACACAATGTGTTTAATTATGTTGGGACAATTTCCTAAAGATCATATTATTTTAAAACTTTTAGGGGGGGGAGGCAATTGCCTAAAAACTCTTATAATAAAGACTAAAAAAATACATGAAGGGAGATAACTTACTTAAAAAAATCATATAATAAAGTTTTTTTTTTCTTTTTTTAGGGGGGGAATCAATTGCCTCCCAGCCTTAAGGTGGATCCGCCCATTATGATAGGTATTATCAAGGCTTTGTTTGGGACAGTTTTTTTGCTGCTTTCTAAAATAATTTTTTAGTACAAAAATTTTTTGAATTAGAAATTTTTTAACTAAGAAAAATTATTTTAAAAAACATCAAAAAAGTAGTCTGAAACAAAACCCAAGTCTAGAATTTGAGAATCATGTCATTTTGAAGGTTTGTAAATGCTTACTTCGGGGTGGGTGCATGTGACTTTTTGGAGGCGGGTTCCTCTAGCTTTTTTAGAGGAAAATATCTCTAATAACAAATCTCTCTTGAACCATTAGTTAATGTACCCTCTAGATGACTAGGATTTCAACAGGTGCATGCGAGAGTAATATCTATGACGCGATTATATAAATATGTATCATAGATAATGCCAAAGAGTAATTCTAATGCTAGCATAAGTTGGATTTTATTATTTGCTATGAAATTTGTAGCAATAGAGTGGGTTCAATGTCTTAGCTTCGTATAAAAATTTGGCAACAATACATAAAAGTTGTGAGAAACAGAAAACTTTTATATGAAAAATCTAAGAATGAGAAAAATCAAGAGGCCCAGCTCAACAAGAATCATCTATATAATTGAAGCTATTACATAATTAAAAGAATTTAATGGGTGTTTAGGAAGAAAATTTAAATTAGGGGCTGTTTAGGATTTTTGTATTTCTCATTTTGCTTTAATTAGTTGCTAATGCTAGAATTAGCTTTTCATCTTGAGTTTGAAAAGCGGATTTGAGATCTAGGGTTTGTGCTTTTGGGTTGTAGGCTTTGCTAGAGAATTAGAGAGTTGTTTCTTCCTCTAAAATTAAAAAAACTTGTATTGTTTTTCTTGTTCGTGGATTGAATACAAGAAGTTTTTCTTGTGTTTCTCTCCAATATTCTGAAATTCATGCATCGTTTGTTGTCTTCTCTCTGAAATCAGCATATTTCTCGCTGTTTTTACCGATTATTGCTAGGTTTGCTTGCGAACTCAAGTATTTCCTATCACTCTATCTCCCGATTATAGTCCTTCGACCACCATCCCCTGAATACGGTCCTCCAACCACCATCCCCCTATTATGGTGCTTTGATAATCGTCGCCAACTGCATTCTTCCAACATCCATCACTTGACTACAGTTCTCTGACTATCACCATTGTGTGACTATAATCTTCAACCATTGTCGCTCAAGTGCGGTCCTTCAAACTCATTCGCTTTACCACGGCTAACCTATAGTTGACTAGCGACATCGATGCTAGCTGAATTCCACCTATAATCCCTAATAATAATATACACGACATGACTAATCGGATTGATGCATGTTGTTGACACAATCCTTGAAATTTGATGTTAGCACCAGGGTTTATACTATACATCTTAGTCTTTGGTGTTCTTTCCAAAAATGAGTTGAATCAAACAAACAACCAGACAATTTCTTAAAGACGGCTCCAATGTCACTGTTCTTTTCCAATTTTCACCATTTAATACGTTTTATGCATTGTTTATTATATTGTATCAATGTCTCATCTGAGAAAGTGCATCATTTGTAATTGATGTCAAACACCGGTGGAATCATTTAAACTAAGTCAGACCTCATGATTTTCTTCTTTTTAAAATTTTTTGTTTAAAGTTCTGATATCTCTTATATCTCCTCTTTTTTCTGTAGGTGTTGGATCTTCTTACAAAGTTAAGACAATAACTCTCACTCTACTAACGTTCCTATTTTGGCACGCAACAAATATGAACTAAAATACCTGATCTAAAATACCAAAACGAAAGCCCTTTGAGGGTGTTTGGAATGCATTTTTTCTTGTAATTCTAACTAGTAAAGTTTTCCTGGACTATTTGTTGAACATTTTCCAGTGCTTAGCTGCTATTTGGCACTTTAAATGATGATGCAATTGTATAAGCGTTTTCTTATGGTAATAGCGCACAGTTCATACATTACTTCGAGTTCTAACCACTTAGATAGGTGTAACTGCACGGTAATTTGGATCTTCATTTGCTTGGAGATCTAACCAATGGCCTCAACTTATGACTGTTCGCCGTTCGCAGGTATTCAGATCTCATTTGGTTTATTTGTTTATAGCTGTTGCAAGCATATTTCTCATATGCACCTTTTCCATCTTCTCATTGCATCTTTGCTTCCAGTTTTATGCAAGCTATTTCATTCCATCCAACTTCCCTTTCTCTCAATCTAGCTCTGCATCTTCAGGAAAATTGCTGCTTGATTGCTTCTTGTCCTCATCATAACTATTTTCTTGGCTCTCTTGTGCTAGTGTTGGTTGGTACTGCTGGGTTCTTTTGGTTGTTAATCTAGACTTTGGTGAATTTCAGCTTTTCTAGTGTTGCTCATCAATTGCTGTCAGCTTGGGTTGCTCTGTTGGTTTATTCTCTTATTGTTAATCTTTTCCTTGTGTTTCTGCTTCTAGGAGCTGCATCCTTCAGATCTTGCCTGGTTTGGGGCTAATTATTGGGTTCGGACACCGAACGCCGTTCATAGCCCAATGAAAATGCGCCACATCACTCCCTGCTCGGTACCAAGCTCAGTACTGCTTGGTATTGCTCGGTACTGGATAACATGGTTGCACCTGATTAGTCTCCAAAAGGTAAGCTGTGTCCGGTGTCCGAACCCAATAATTTCCCTTGGTTTGGAGGGTTTTGGCGACTGTGTTGTGCTGGTATTCTTTTCGCTTGTGGTATGGTTTCACAGATATCTGCTGTTACGCACATCTCTTTCGGTTTACTGCTGCTTTGAGTGTTGAGTTGGTGGGTTCTATTATTTTGATGTTTGGATTGGTTTAAATCCTGCACTTTGGGTGCTTCATATTAACCTTATTGAGACTATAAAGGATTGGTTACCACTATGTCCGTATAATGAGCCTAGTGTCCAGTTATTCTTTTCCTATTCAAAAATTGAAAATTATTCAAGTGAAGAAATTAAAAATACAATTTCCCTTGTTTGTAATTATGAGTACAAGAGGTGCAACTTGATTAAAAAACTATAAAGATCTTCAATTCATGAAGGTCACGAGTATACAGTGAAAATATTTGGTTAGAAGACTACGCCATCTGCATCATGATTTATGAAACAATAATAATGAATCAAATCTTATGAATATATATATTATTCTTCAATAATTTAGCGGGCAAATTGGTGCAGCATCATCTTAATATATGTTAGTTAACAGCTCAGATTTTCGATAGATTATTAGAAGCGTTGTCCGGACCGTTCGGAGACGAATCCAGATGCGCCACATCACTCGGATGCATTGACCCCGGGTGATGTGGTGCGTCCGGATTCGCCTTCGGACGAATCCAGACGACCGGATGGAACAATTTTTCCAGATTTTCAATGAAGAGATGTTGTAGTGGAGGTTTTATATGAAATTTTGGCCACTTTGGCAATTATTGCTGCGGACTTTTTAGTCGGCCCTACAATCCTCGGAGTTTCTTCATTCAGCTGTACCTCTCTCTCTCTATTTCCATCTTTCTCTCTCTTTATAGATAGCAATCCACTGACAGATCGATTGATTTATTCCACGTGATCCCCAAACTTTTCTCTGTGATTTTCTCTCTCTATTCAGAGAGAAAAAAAACTAGAGAGGAAACGATAAAGAAATAAAAAAAAGTTAAAGACAATGAGCGTATGGGCCATGTGAGTGTCTGTTCATAAATAATGTAGAGAGAGAAAATCAGAAAGTGACTTTCAAGAGTTAAGATGTAGACAGGGGAACAAACTTAGCCAACAAGGAAGAAAGAATTATCACTGGTCATCCAAAAGATAAAAACAAATGGTTCTTTCATGACTCATCATGAAAGCGATTTGTTCCACAATTTCATGTGACAGTAATGATGATGTAGATGAAAATAAATGTTGGGGGTGGATTCTTAGGAGCTGTTTGGTAGCAGGATTTAGGCTTGGATTTGAGACGGATTTGAGCGAAATTCAGCCAAACGGCCTAAAATGCAAAACCAAATCTCACGGCAAACGAAATCCTCCGTAGACGGAAAAATCCGCCGATTCGCTCTAAATCCCGGATTTTCGAAATCCTGTATTTTGCAGGATGTACGAAATTCATGGTGCTAGAGGAAGAATCCGCTCAGTAAATCCTGCTCTATAGCCAAACAGTCACATGAGATTTAAGAGGATTTATCATGAATGTTACCAAACAGTTTTTAGGACTTAAGCCTCTCAGGATTTCCAAAATCCGGATTTAGAGGATTTATGAAATCCTACTTAAATCAAATCCAGAATGCTACCAAACAGCCCCTTAAATTGTTGTGGCTTAGGAGAATTTTTTGTGGCCTCTATGTTTTTCGAAGAGATTATTATGTGTAGAGTCTGAATATCCGTTCGGACTCCAATCAGATGAAGACATTTGAATTTTCTCTCTCTTATACACATCATATATACAAGAGAGAGAATTTATGTTGACGTCTGGACTCCGAGGGCATCATAATTTTTAGTCACATAATAGAATATATTGCCCATTCTAAATTTATTTTTATTTAGTAATGTTGTATTGTTGAATTATTATTTTATTTGCTTGTAAGTTGAAAATATTTTTCTTATTTTAATTTGAAGACTTTACTATAATGTTTAAGTCAAATAAATGCAAACTTGATAATAACGATGATTATTTCCATATTACTATAGGCTAATATTATATTAATAAACAACATTATCAAGTTAGTACTTAGAATTCAGCATGATAATAATTGTCTATCAACATATTAGTAGAAATTGTTACATCAAGTGTTTAAGACAAAAAGAATTATTTTGAATGTAATTTTTTTAATAGAATGATATTAATGAATTTAATTAAAAAATAAAGTGATAATAGCACTTTTAGTGAGGGCTATTAGAGATGTATATCAATACTATAATAGTATTCACTTTGCATTTGAAAGCATTGTGGTAGAAAATCAACCATGTAGAAGATTATATACTAATAATTCAATTATATTTAAAAGAGGTGTAGTTCCACAACTCTTCTTTGTGAAGACCTATATTGAAGAGGTTGCTATCAAAGCTAATTGTCCCTTCTCAGTCTTTTTAATATCATTCCTAAGTTTGCACTTAGATCATCTCCAATCGAACTGCATATCACTATATTACGTCCATCATTGGCTGCAATAGAACTCCATATCTAACGCCAAAATTCAGTAGATGAACAGTTTTCCAATATTGGCGTCGGATTGTTCACCTACACCAAAAAATTTTAGCTTGCAATTTTGCCGAAGAAGAGCTGAAAAGAGGAGAAAAGCGTGCGAAAAAAGAGAGAGATGCTTACCATCGCAAGAATCGCACAAAAGGCGTGAAAAATGAAATTCAATTGGAGATGAATTACATCATTATGAAGTTTTACTGTATTTTAGAGTATAAAATGAGTTTTTCGGTTGGAGATGCCCTTATGAGGAACCTTCAGTCTCTTTTTTATTTTTTGGATTTTTAATTCTAGTCAAAAGAATTTAGAAACTATTTTGATGATTGTTTTTCTTTGTATTTATTTCACTTATTAGACTCAGTTCCAATTCATACTCAACAAATTTAGTGAATTTTCGAGGGGGTTTTTTTTTTGTGAATTTTCACGGGTTAACCTCAAACTAGATGTTGGCATTTTGTTTGAATTATTATAAAGATTATATTGTTGATAATTTTAATCTTTTCTTCCAACCTTAAATAGTAGTTATATCTAACTCCCTAATAATTTAGGTCCAATGTTTTCTTGATATTTGTTGAGCTCATGAGCAATTTGGTTGTTGGATGCTACTTTATTAAGCACATCAAATAAACTAATTATCCTCAAATTAAATTTGATACAGCATATTCTCTCTCTATGAATCCCCTCTTCTCTCTAACTCATGTAGCATACATAATAATCATTCTTTCTCTCTCTCTTATCCAATACTTTCTACTTTCATTCTCTCAGTAGTCTCTTTGTTATTATTTTGTGGATAAAATACTATTACTCTTCTGTATAAATACCACATCAATTCTTTATTATATATTACATCAAGGCTATTTGATTATCATGATTATGGATTAAAACTCTTCTCCTAGATGGTTACTCTCCCCTTCATTAGCTCTTTTCTACTTATTGAATTCTCTATATGAGAATCACTTTCATCCATGCAACACTTAACTTAATTTTATACTCACTTTTAATGGCCAATATTCTACACCATAAAGCATTGTAAGTCTCACCACCATGTTATAAAATTTTCCCTTAAATTTGAATGGGACTTTTCTATCAGAAAATAGGCGCGATGCATTCCTCCACTTCAATCATCCAACTTGAATTCTACTAACAACATCCCATCTAAAACGTGCACTTTTTCTTATGACTTGATCACTCAATTTCGCATCCCACCATTAGATCTATTACTACTAAAATTATACTTCATATACTCGAATTTAAGTATACTTCAACAAAAATCTTTATATTCTAAAGTTGACCTCCAAAATTCAGGCTTTTCATCAACTCTCTCACTAATCTTATCAATAAGAAGAATATCATGAGCAAAAATTATACACCATCCTCTTTCAAATGTCTAATAAGATCATTCATAACTAAAGCAAAAAGATAAATGCTCAAAGCTTATCCTTGATGTAATACAACTACAATAAAAAAAAATACTTGAACAACTCTATATACATATCCTTAATGACCTGAATATAAGCATTATTATTATTATTATTTTATCACTCTTGACATGGGCGGAGGGAGGGGGGGGCAAGGGGGGGCACGTGCCCCCCCTAAAAAAATTTGTAAATTTTTTTATTTTTTAATCTAGGCAAAATCATGTTGGAAACTTCAAAAATTAAATCGGAGACCATTTGAACTCCGATTTCAATAAACTTACAATCGAACTGAAGGTCTCAAAAATATGAACCTAAAGACACCAAATTCAACTCAATCCGAATCCAAATGACTCCAAATCAAAGACCCAAAACATATTTGGAAGGTTCAAACCATAAATTGGATTACCAAACAATCTCCAAACATGACATAATTATAGTCGAATCGAGCGGCTAGACAAGACGAATCCAACGAGCCCAAGATTGCCAAATTCTGATATCACTAAGACATTTAAATGCCCAATAAACAGTACACGATCAAGAAATTTAACATCGGTCATCCGTTCAAATCACTCTCAATTTAATTTCCTATTCATTTACATTTTTTTTCTTGATTGATATTAGCTTAATCCTATATTGATTCGATCTTAAAGAGATTTTATGATTTTTTTGTGCAATGAGATTTTTAATATCACGCATTTAGTTTTTTTTTTACGCATTTAGTTAATATAATAAACATGTTCTAGCAGAAATCGAATGATTTGATGATTGAAATTATTTTGTGAAGGAAGAAAATAAACTAATTCACTACCAAAGTTTTATCATTTTTAATACTAATTATATTGGTCCTAAGCCTAGATGTAAAAAGTTGAAGAAAAAAAAAAATTTAGGCCCCCCCTATATATATTTTCTGGCTCCGCCATCTCTTGATAGTACTTTGTAATTCTGTTAAAAATTTATCACATACTTTTTCTAAATCAATAAATATCATACATAAATCTTCTTTACTCTCTCCTCCATCAAACCTCTAAACAAATATATAACTTCCATAATAGACCTACCAAGAATGAATCTAAATTGATTTCAAGAAATATTAAGTAAAAAACAAAAAATTCTCATAATTTCTCATAGTTGGTTTTGACACTTGACAATCATATCTACTTTGATTATACCTTCTCTGATGAATCTCAACCACCATTTGAAAAGAACCTCCTTTTAAGCCCATCACTCAACATCTCGATTCTGTAGCCAACAAACAATATGAAGAAGATTACCATACTTTAGACCTTTAGTCTTCTCATTACATTTACATTTCCACCTGATCTACAAAGTGGAAACTGAATCACAAACACTCATCACAACAGAATTTGTAGAACCTCTCTTATCATTCGTCACAAAATGATTTTTCAATTGAAAAAGAATCGAATTCTGCGCATAAACAGAACCATAATTCAAGGAATGAAAAAGAAGATTAGATTGGCAATAAGAAAGCATAAAAAACAAGCTGAAAATACGAGTAATTCTTCAGAAAAGGTGAGCATGGGTTCTCTGTTCATATCGACACACAAACGAGAGAGAGAGACAAAATTTAGCAGGGAAGGGAATCTAAACTATAAATACAAACAATATTCTTATGTTCTTAGCACAGTGCATACAATATGATCCAGTCAAGTAAGTTCTGTGCCATCGAGGGTGTTCCAGATGGAATGCAAATGTACCAAAACAGCATTTGCCATTGTTGGCAAGTTAAAAGTTTCTGGAGGAAAGAAACTCAAACAAGCATGTTAAAGTCACATATCTACAAAGAACACCTAATCTCCAGGTACAGTTCAGAATACCTTCGGAATACAGTCACAGTTGGGAAGAGGCCAAGAGAAATCAGAGAATTAATTCGGTTACCTTTCTCTATGGCAGTCGTAGAAGCTCATCCTCTAGCTTCACCATGGCCGGAGTTTTTTGCTTGGTGCATGGAAACAAAGAAAAAGTACCAGATCCATGAAAAATTGGTTTCTAGCATAGCATGGTATCTCAACATTTACAAGAATTACATCGAGGATTCCATCTGAATGAGCCCAATAACGCCATTGAGGCAAACTCCAGGACAGATATGATCTAGTGTGTGTGTAACTTAGTGAGAAAGAAAATTTTGATTCAATCCGCAAACTCCCGAGCCTGCAATTCAAGGTATTACTTATCCAGATGCATTAGAATTAAAATACATATCATTAACACTATCATATTTTGAGTGATGGGAAGAACCAAAAAAACAAAAAGAGAGAGAACAGAAAATCTAGCTGGTAGCTCACCACACACGTCCATCACCGACGAATATCATCGCTGGTATTACTGCCATGAAGGCTGCTGCTTGAAAGTGAATCTTTCCGGTTCCCAACCGCCATCTGGTTCCTTCCTTTTTAACACAGCACCTGCAACTTGATATAGCCTTGCTTGCTCATCCATGAAGCTCTGCGAGCTGGCAGCATGAAGCTGTCTTGTTGAGGACACTCTGTCGTCTTTTACTTCATCTGCAGTTCCCGGACCTGCATTGAGATCTAGACATTGCCGCCCCCATTTCCTACTACCATCAGATCCACCACCTGCACTGCCTTCTGGTAGACTTACAATGTAGGGTCTTGCATAAGGGGATGAAACAGCACCTGCAGCTCCAACAAGCGGAGAAGGGATGGGAGGGAAGTATGGTCCCCCAGATGAAGAATCAACATAGTTTGTTGATCCAGCAGAGAAAGATGTAGATACCAAAGGAAAACTGGAGCCAAAGGGAAAACCAGCATAAGAAAATGCAGTTGCAGCTGGCGAAAAAGCCATGGCTGGCGAAGATGGAAGTACTGGTCCTCGATATATATCACTTCCGAACGAACCGGCATTGGTTACAGTCCCCAAAATCCTCTGGGCCCCTGCAGCTGCAACCATTGGGTAAGTTTGCTCTCTATCAGGCAAGAATGATGGAATAGTAACCGCCGGGTAGGAGTTACCAGCTGGAAACCAGCCAGTTCCCAGTTCAGCATTATTCATTCTGAGACCAACAATAGGAGGAACAAATGGTATATTATTACTGTTTTTCATATTTTGGCTTCTTGGAAGTGGCTCTGTAACGACATCATCAATGCCAGGTCCATTGTTAAGATCAAAGTCCCTTAACATATAGACCTCACCATTAGGGAATCCATTTGCCGCTGGCTTTGTGGGCAACAGTGGTACTTCCAATCGATGGTTGGTGCTGGCCAAGAACTGACCATTTTCTGCACCTTCATCAACTCTGTTCAAATCAAGATCAAGTCCTCCACCAGCTTTTGCAGGTAAATCACGGTTACTAATCACACCTGACTCAGAACCTGTTGTCTGAGCAGAGCTCTGAGAAGCTACATCTTCCAAAGATCTGTCATCAGGAACGTTGAGATCAATTTCCAATGGAGGACGTCCCTGCTTTGTCGTGGTAGAGTCCGATGACTGCACATCAGAAGTATTGAGCGGCATCTCCAAAACCTTTCTAGGCTCTGCAGGGCGAAATGCACTAGTAGCAGCAGAGCCTTTCCATCCCAGTTCACCCTTACTCTTCAACAAATTTTCAGGAGGCATAAAAGATCCTTTCGCTGGAGCAGCAACAGTTATGGGAGCTGGCGATCCGTTTAGAATGGGTGAAGAAGATGAAAGAGATGAGAAACTTGAGATTCTTATTGCAGGCGAGTAAACAGGTGCAGCTGCTGAAATTGGCTCAACCTGATTCACATCATCTCCAAGTATACCTTCATTTAAGTCAAAGTCAAGCTTAGCACCGGCATCTTGCTCGGCAGTGGTAGCAAATGACAAAATGTCAGCTGCAACTTCCTCCTTTCTTTCTCCATCAGCGGCAGATATTTTAGCAGATGCCTCAGCTTCCCTATGTACAGTGGGCGTTTGATCATGATCACCCGAACCTGCGGTCTCTGCACCATTGGGCTTGCCATGAGTGCTGGAAACTGATGCAAGATATGCTTTGTTGCTTGTGGCAGGGATGGTTGATCCATTCCTTTCAGTCTGGTCTTGGCATCGACCATCTGAGCTATCAATCATCTTACTTTTTGTTGAATCAGTATTTTCTGGGCATGGAAGCTTATCAATAAGAGAGGAAGCAGGTCCATCAACCCCCTTTCTTTCCACCACTGTTTCGGTTTCATTAACAGAAAGTGGTTTTTGTCCGGTTAATGTGGCAGTAACCTGAACGCTCTCCTCAAAAGGATGAGCTGTTGATGAATCCCCAATCACTAATTTATCAATATTTTTACAAGATGCAGAACCCTCAGCGTCAATCCCGTGAGGCAAAGATTTGCGAATAGAATCAGATGTGAACTTGCTTCCTTCTACAATCGTTTCATGAACAGAGCAGCTGGTTTTGATTTGATCTGTTGGGCTCCTTACCTCTGAATTGCAATCTGTAAGAACATCTGCAACCTGCCCACCAATCCTCCGATCATCCTGGTTCTGATGTTCATCCTCCTCCCGCTTTTCTTTTATATCTGTAAGATTAAAAACATATGACAATAATTCTTGACATTAATCCAATGACAAAACAATGTTCCACAGTTTTTTTACAAATAATCGTACCAGGAAGAAGCCCATTTTGTTGAGTTCTGTCTTCTAACACAGGGGTGGCACCAATGCTATCACATGGGAAGTTCACACCCACCTCTTGTATCTCATCCTTAGGAAACAAGGGAATATTATTCCTTCCATGCTTCTCAGAGTTGAAATCAGCATTTTCATCATAAGGGCCAAGATTTCGAAACCCAGAATCGCCAGCAGAAAACCTAGACTTAGCCTCATTTATGCCACTGCAAGGGCCCTCAGTTGCAGGAGAACCTCCTGGAGATGGAGGGGGTGAAACTATATCAGATTTGGAAATTTCTCCTGCAGCCACACTCGCAAGTAAATTCATGCCTATATCATCTCCTCCTGATAAAGGTGTGGTAGCCTCAGAATATTTAGCACAACTTTCAATCAACGCATTCATGGAGCTAAAAGAATTCCTCATCTTGGGTTCACTAACATTGACACCCTTATCATTACCTGATGATGAACAGGCAGTTCTAGAAATTTCTATAGCCCTCAGAGTTTCATCAGCCGTTCTTACTTCTTCATTAGGTATAATAGCAGGTGATCTATCACCCTCATCACCTGCGACTAATCCCTCCTTAACATCATTGCTTTGCCATGATTCTCCATTGAGATCTGCAGTAGTAGAAGTTCTACCAACATCATCCCTTCCATTCACCTTCCGATCTCCACGCTCAGGTTTATCTGGGACACCAGGAGATGATGCTCTGCTACCAGCTGAAGGGTCTTCCAAGGAGCCTCCGCTGGTGCTTCTTGCAGGGCTGCGACCAGGATTAGGAAGCCTGACAATCAATCTATGATTACTTCCATGGTCTGAAGCAGACGCATCCGTTGTTTTCTCATAATTTATCCCAGCCTGAGTTAACTTCTCACTCGTCGAATTCCTGACAAGTAAGACTGATTTGCTTGCATTAGAATCCTTGTGCCCCCCAGATATATTGCTAGCTATAAAACCATTGTTAGACTTTCGTTGGCGTGATGAACCACCAGAGGTCTTATTGGCATTCACTGATCCTGCAGTAGAGCTCCTAGCATCTTCCTTCAAGGAAGAGCCAACAGTCTTCCCATGATCACTCGAGCAAGACTGGCTTGAACTGCTGCTCTTTTCCTCCTTCACTACAATCTGTGGCAGATCAGAAATCCCGCTGCCAACAGCAACTTTTGAAAGCACCTCCTTTGAGTTAATTATTCCAGATGACAAAGAAGATGCTTGCTGTTTCCCAGATCCCACAATAACAGCTGTCGACTTCACAGTATCTGCATGAACAGACTTCCCAGCTAAGCTCTTTGATGTGGATTGCTGAGTTATTGAACTTTTCAAAGATAAATCACCCGATCCAGTTCGCCTATTTCCTACATGTGAAACTTCAGAGAAACCCTGTTTGACCGGCCATGCCATGGCTTGGCCAGATCCAACAGGTTTTGCATCATTAGTCTTCATTTCCGCATCAACTCTTTTCTTCCATGTGTCCACGAGACTTCTAGCTTTCTTCTGAATCTCCACGTTCTTATGACTGCGCAAATGATTTACAGACTTTCCAATATTACAAGTCTGGAGGGCATTAAGATTGACAGGCAACTTATCTAGCGCACGAAGCAAAGCCAACAGAAGCTCTTCCACAGCTTTATCACTCTCTTTGGGACTATTCCTATCACCAGCTTTCCCTTTGTGAGCCTCTTGAAGCCATTCATCCAAAACAGGCACGCCCCTGATCTGTACAAACTTGTTCAGGCAGTCTACCCTATCTGTAGCTGCAATCACATCTGCTAATAGAACCCGACAAGTTAAATCTATTTTCTTACTATTATCAACTTGCATCAGTTGAACCAGCTTCTCAACCCCATCAGTACTAGTAAGGGCCCCTTTATCTGTTATTTTAGAGATCTCAGACTTAAACATGTTGTTGTCGAAGTTGCAACCAGTAGAATCACCATCATCGGCTTTCGAAGCCCGATCTCGCTTGTTAGGGTCGGTTACATGGTCACCCCTGTCCCTCTTCTTACCCTTGAGTTGAGAAGAAAAGGAAGTCCCACTGTTCTGTACACTATCTGAACCAGATTTTAACTGCTCCGCCGATGCTGGACCATTCAATCGCTTTGGAGAGCGTCCCCCAGACTGCACTGCAGCATGCATTTCTAGCCGAGTCTTATCCAATAGTTGATCTACTTCTTCCTGATGTTCCTGACAGAAAACGTCAGTGTCATAAGGAAGCATTAATCATTTAAAAATCATCCATGTTTTGTATACAAGTAGAGAAAGAAATTCAAGGTAGAAAAGTTTACATTTATATAATCCTGATCTGTTAGCCACCATAAACACTTATTAGCTATGTCATATACTCTCCTACACACAAATGAAGATATTCCCAATGGCAGGTCAACACCCTTGCGGAGAAATGCTACTTTACAAGGATGAAGCAAAGAAGCAGCCGATATTACGTCCTTGTGGAACGAGTAAAAGACTTCGTTGGGAGCTGCTTCTGGTAAAATGCCTTTTGCAAGCTTTACGTCAGCAGGTCGGTAAAGCCAATTTACACATAATTTGAGATGAGCCTCTTTGTCAGTCGAAAACCACCGTATTATTCCAATAAAAGGTGGGGCATTGCCAGCCTGGAAAAGTGCACAGTCACCCACCTGAATTTTTCGGCCGTCCTGCTAAGCAAAGATACATGTTATCTTAATTGCATAAAAGAAAGATCTAACAAGTAATTAACAAACTATCTTCATAAAAATTTAAAGAATAACATATATTGAAAGAGACAAAATAAAAAGATATAAGGATATTTCAACACAATCATAGGTAAGTTATGCATGGCAGAAACAAAATACTAGGAAGTTGCTTTAAGAAACAGAAAGAAAGCCGTTCCAAACGAAGCCTTAAAACTTTTTTTTCAGAAGCCCAAGGTGATCAAGATATTACAGATTTTCACCAAATTATATAATGATAAACAAGCACCCGCTTGCAGGAACACAAAAAAGAAATTAGCATGCAGAAAGACAGCCTGCTATATCTTAAAACTCTTGCCACAGTAACATTATAAAGTTCAGCAATTGATACAGCAAAATCTGTTAATATCAAAGTTCTACTAGCCTAAAAAGAGTTAAAAAGCATTAGAAAAAAAAAAATACACAACCGGCGCACAACTTAAAAAACTATTAGACCATCAACAAGGACCAACATCTTAAACATTAAATCATTCAATAATAACAAAAAATGAGGCATCCATATAAGATAAGCTGCCTCTCGTATTGACAAAACACACAGAACCAAAGAATCAAGGTGAATGGACTGGCTAAGAAAAAATGCACACGCACCAAAGTGAGAAAGAGTCAAGAAAATGTCATTTATTTACTCCATGACATCCCACAAACAATAATTCAAGGAAAAAAGAGAACGTAATATTGTAGAAAACAAAAAATAGAAGAGCAGAAATTCCTTATAATATTCAGGATCATATAAGATCAAAGTATTTTCAAGTGTACCATAGGCATAACCGCATAAATACAAATCAAGAATTTGAAGCACAATAACCATGAAATCCGAAAGATAAGAAAGTGCAAACATTGATGCTTTTTGGACTAAATGCTTCTTCTGCACACTCTCTAATACAATACATTGAAGATAGAGAGCATTCATATCCCCAAAACTTCCTATATATCCATTTTCTCTCTTTAAAAATCAATACAACAACAACATCAAGCCTTTATCCCACTCCGTGGGGTCGGCTACATGAATCCTTTTACTCCACAGTTTCCTGTTAAGAGTCGAATTCTCCTTTAAATCTAATAAAAAAAGGTCATTACTAATATTTTCTAACAAAGTCTTTTAGGCCTACCTCTACCTTTCTTAATCTCTTTAAAATTCAATAAATAAATAAATTTTAACTGAACCATATTCTTGTGCAACTTCTATTTCAAAAATTACAATAGCAAATATGATAACATTATGCCTGAAAAACACACTAACACTTCAAAGTTGTATGCATTAGAGATTTTTTGAATTTGCACAAGCATGATGAAGGAAAAAAAACAAAGATTAAAAAACAACATACTAAACTTCCGAATGCAAGAAATATATACAAATACACTTTCCATTAACAAAGCTTTGTATATAATAACAACACAAAATTGGAGCCATTGTCCATTGGGTAAATTATATGAAGGTCATGTCACTTGAAGGCCTTAGAGTAGGGTTATCAGGGAATAATAAAGTTTTCTCTAATACAAAGTTTAGAGAAAGAAAAAATAGAAAAAATCCACCTTCTAGAAAAATTGAATACTACATGAAAGCTACTTAAATTATTGCTTCAAAAAACTCAAGAGATCTTAATATAAGGATAGATATTAAGATGTCAAAGCAATCAAGTTCTGCAAGGATTTCTTTCACACTTTTTCATAGATAGGGTCGCTTACAGCAACATCTTCCTTTATTTTATTAATTTAGACAACAATAGATAAAACAGAAGAGTCCAAATCCATATTTCACATAACAAAATAAAGGGAATTTTCACATAATGAAGGTTGAGCAAGCTTATAGAAGTAGAATTAAACAGTATGAAGTTGCTTCAGAGACTGCTGATCCTTAAAGTCAAAATTATCCAATTGTATATAAATTTAATTGCGTAAGATATATCATACTGTTCCCAAACAGTAGATGGCAGGGAACTAATAATTATGTTAATCCTTGAGCTCTAGCTTGTCAAACATTGATACCAAGATTATTATGAAGATGACAACTAGTCCATAATAAAACATATAGATCATTATACCGCCAAGAAAACAAAATTAGTTTAGAAAGGATAAAACCTACAAACCATGCTAGAAGGGGAAAAAGTTTAGTCTTCATAATTATACAAACTTTCCAGTAAAGTCCCTATAAGAAAGAAAGAAAAAATGAACTCTTTGTGAAAAATAAAATGACAGTTCATCACAATTTTACAAAACTAAAGTAATGCAAGCACTCATTTGCATTGTCAGTCTACCAGCTCCAATTTGTTCACAAATGAAATCATTATGCTGAAGAAGTAGGCTATCAATAAATCAGACGCTCTTGACGTGCAAAGAAAGAAATAAAAGCTATGCATCAAGAGAATGCAAAATATGAACAAGTTCATCCTGTTAACAAGCAATTCATGTTTTTTCCTTGGGGATAAAAGACAAAAATAACAATGCAAACCATCCCGACTGAAACAAGGACACCCTGCTCAACACGGCCCAAAATTTCCCGTCAAACAACTGTGAACAAAGAAACACAATCGAAAGACCCGATTCTTTACGATCCACAACGGAAAACCTCCCAGAATACAATCAGCGGCTCAAAAACCTAAGTTTTATAACCCAGACCAACAAATCCCAAGACCCGAATCAAGGCCACGAATCCTTCAATCTGAAAACAGGCTCAACAACAGAAAAACCAATAATCACCTTCACAGGCTGCCTCCTTTCTCTAATTGAGTTCCTCTGACTTATAGAGACCTGCAGACCCTCGCCTAACCAAGACCAGAGAAAAGGATTTACCTTCAAGAATGAATCTGCAGAGGTCTGGACCAAATTGGCCGCCGGAGATGGTGGCTGTAGAATCACAGCCGGTTTCTCTACTGCTGCTGCTGTACCGGGCGCAGGGACCGACCACATGTGCTGCCTCCGTTTCCTCTCTTCACCTTGCCGCCCATGCATAGCCTTGCATCTTCCCCGCCGTTATTGGTTCCGATCCCTCGTCCTCCCCGTGCGAGACACATCAATTCCCCACCTTTGGACTAATCCCCTTGTTCCCGATGACGGAACCAATAAACCCCTAAGCACCGACCTGCTACCGCAACACCGATCCGGGAAACCCTAGATCCGCCGCGGTCACGCTCATCCACCGATCAGAAACGCCGAAACCCTAATTCTCACAGCGGGCACCAACGACTGAGCGACGACCTATCGAATCAAATCGAGCGACCGAGAGAACGGGAAAGGACACGAAAGGCTAAACGCAAGGGATTTCTGAGAGATTTGGGTCGCGGAAACCGCGATCTGTGAGAAAGAGAGAGAGAGAGATGAGAGAGATGGATATTGCCTTATTGGAGAGACCACGCAAGACGGCAAAGAGCGGAAATGTGTACTTGGTAGAAGAAAGCGGGCAGTTCGGGCAGCGTAAACGGGCAACAATTGGCAAGCGTGCGACCGGCGAACTTCGCACATGCGAAGGATTAGTCTGCGCGCATCGCGCCTGCGTGTGGTTTTTTTATTTGAACAAATGACATCATAATTTGTTTTGTTTTTATAAAATATCAATAATCCATTTTTAGTAGAGGTGAGATTTTTTTGTTAGTTATTAATTATTGGTAAGTTTGTGATAATCAGATTGAACTAATAAACAAATAAATTGAACTAAAATAATAGAGGTTTATAATTTAATGATTTAATAGAGTTTGAGTCAAATAATATTATTGTTGTAGACTAACATATTTGTTGTGATTGATTGATATATATTTTTTTTGAGAAGGATTGATATATACTTTAGCATCTAAGTTTTGTACAAAAATCTAGCACATAAACAGATAAGAGAGAGGGGCGAAAGATTCATAAGAAGCACCAAGATTTTTACGTGAAAAATCATGAAAATGGTAAAAATCCCAATGCATGGCTCAGTTAAAATGGTTCCACTTGTGTTTATTGTTTATTACAAATAAGACCGGGGGAGGGGGGCATTAGCATGATATAGTAAATATATGTCATATAGACCACATTTCATGGTGGTGGCCGGAAGAATAAAATGTTAAGGGAACCATTCTTAAGAGAAAGTTGGCATGTTCATTTGGTTGGCATGATGACGGAGGTTGGAGGGACCTTAATCGGCAGCCAATGGAGGTTGGATGGACTATAGTCGACGAATAACGGTGGTTGGAAGGATCGCAATTGGCGGGTGATAGAGGTTAGATGGACCGTAGTCGGCATGCGACAGAGGTCGGAGGAATCGTATTCGGCAGGCGACATTGGTTACGTTGGAGGGACCATAGTCGGTAGATGACGGGGGTTTAAGGGACTGTAGTCGGCATGTGGTGGAGGTCGCAGGGACCGTAGTCGGTTGGCAACAATGGTCAGACGAATCGTAGTCGGTGGGCGACAGCGATAGAAAGGACTCTAGTCGGTGGACGATGATGGTCTGAGGGACCGTAGTCGGTAGATGACGGGGAGTCGTAGGGACCACAGTTAGCGGGCGACATTGATTGGAGGGACTGTAGTTGGCAAGAGACGGTGGTCTGAGGGACCGCAGTTGGGAAGTGGCAGAGATTGTAGGGGTCGTAATCGGCGGGAGATAGTGATAAGTAAATAAGGTAGTTTAGGCATTATGTATATAAACAGAATAGTTTAAAGTGTTATGCTTTTTTTTAATAAATTTTATTCTTTTGTGGTTTAAAGCTAAAAGATAAAATGATGAATATATGAATTGAATTCTTTACCATTATATATGAATTTTGAGTAAACGAATATAATTTTATATTTGGTATTTATATGATTTTTAGTTGTTTCGACTGCATTGATTTATGATGGTGAATTCATAGAACCTCTTATTGATTAATTTAGAGATTAAAATAGATAATTTTTATCTTGGGGCCTTATAGATGAATTCTTAAATCTTTATAAAACCTCTGATGGAACAAAAAAGTTTAAGTGAAATCAAGGTTATGATAACAAGTGCACTCTGATATCTTTTGTATTTATGCATGTGAAACTATAAGTGATACTTCTGAAATCAAAGAAAGAAACAAAGTACAATATGATGATCCCAAGAATTTTTTTTTATTAGTGATTTGTTTCATTTTATTGAGTCATTGAATATTTAAATAAATTGTTATTAATATTTAAATAGATATTAATATTTGTGATGGGATTATCAAAGAAGTCTACTGAAATAGTTGTGCTCACTCGATGGATGTTTTGACATTTCAGGAAGAGGAAAGGCCTAACAGAGTAGAGAGGGTAAAAACATTTTTTTTTTAAATTCAACATGGTTGAGGTATTTTGTAATACAATATAATTCTTTTGATGCATAGATTAAATATAAAATGGATTAGTGTATATAAGTTTTGAGAAGTAGAATGAAATGATGTTTGATATTATTATATGTTGAGCACTTAATTATTACTTAAAGACTAATATTAATCAAAAGTTCTCTCACGTTATCCATAGTATAAATAACTATAAGGGCATGCGCGTCTCATAATTAAGGGTATTTTACTTGGTTCACGGCCTAGAGGGGAGGTCAATGTTGATATCTAGAGAGAGATTGTGCCTCGTAATTTCTTAAAAGTTATAATTTTACAATTCGAATAATTTAAAATACTATGACATATATTTTTGGACTCTACAAGCTTCGATGCTAAAATTAGGGGGAAACTTATATATCATCAAAAATTTATCTTGATTCGAATGAATCTTTGAGGCAAAATTGAATTGGAAACTTTCAAAATTAAATTTGGAGCCATATAAACTTTGATTTCTTTAAACTTATAGTCAAATTTAACGCCTCAAAAAGACAAAACAAACGACACCAAATTCGACCCAATCGAAGCTCAAATGGGTCCAAATCGAAGACCTAAAGCATATTTGGAAAGTTCAAACTATAAATTGGATGACCAAACGATTTCTAAATGTGGTATGCTTATAATCGAATTGAGTGGCTTGACGAGATGAATCTAACGAGCCTAAGATCGTTTAATTTTAACATCATTTAGGCATTCAAATGCCCAATAAATAGTGCATGATTAAGGGAATCAATATCAAACGTCCATTCAAATGACTCTAAACCTACCATTGATCTCCCTCCTATTTAATGACCATGCCACTCTTAGAAAACTATAAATAGACCTCTCATTCCTTATGGGGAGGGAGGGAGGACCGAAGCAAGGAAGAGAATAAAGAGAGAGAAACTAGAGTTCTCTTGCCACCAGACTCCTCCTCGACCACCGTCGAACTAGCGATCATCATCGGACTATCATCGGATTTTCACTTGACCATTGATTGACATCAAACTTCCGCCTGACCACCGATTATCGTCGGACTTTCTTATATCCAACAATTATTGCCAAATTAACACTTAGGCACCAACCGAAGCTAAATTTTACACCCGATTACCGACTGTTGTTGGTTCCTTTGACAACAAATTTTTTTATCACTGTCACTTGCCGACTACAGACCTTCCAACCTCCGTCACAGGATAATAATCTATCTAACCATAGTCGCACATCGATTACGGTCCCTCTAACCTCTATCGTCAAACAAAGGTCTTTCTAACCAATTTTGTCCACCAACTACGATCCTTCTGACCTCCATCGCCAGACAATAGTCTTTATAATCACTATTGCCCCACTGACTACGATCCTTCTGATCTCCGTCGTCATACAACGATCTTTCTAACCACTGTTGCCCACCAACTACGGTCCTTCCGACCTCCATCACTAGACAACGGTCTTTCTGACCACTATTGCCTATCGACTACAGTCCTTTCAACCTTCTTGGCCAGACTACAATCTTTTTGACCACTGTCACCTGCCGATTATAGTTCGTCCGACTTCCATAGCCAGACTACAATTCTTCTGACCTTTGTTGCTAGACTGCGATCATTTCGACCACCATCACCTAACTACGATCCTTCCAAATCAATACTGAACATGTCAATACTGATTCTTCCAATTCCCACCATGTAATGCACTTTATATGATGTATATTTACTAAATCAAACTAAGGCCTTCCCTCAATGAAGAGCCTCATTTGTAAGTGACTGCAAACACTAGTGGATTTATTCAAATTGGGTCAGACCCCTTTTTAGGGGTTCCCACATAAAAATTATGGTGTCTCTTATGAATGTTACATCATTCTCTTTTATTTGATTGTGTGTTTGATCTTTATACATAACTAAGATGTTAAATTTTACATTTCTCTATTGCCATGAATATTCCAAGATGCAACAAAGTTTACTCTCATTTTATAATAAGAAGTTGGTATCTAGGATAAGTAGCAGTGAAAGATGAACTCATTGCATTGATAGGTATACAATAATTAAAAAATTGTCTTATAAAATTCATATCCAATGATGTAAAGCATCTTTAGATACCAATACCATTTTTAAAGATGGTTTTGATCCTAACTTTATTCTAGGAGAAAAAATAATTTTCATATCATTAATCTTTCTTTTATATTTAATGATTCATTTATGATGTGCATTCAAACTTAATGTTTTGGAAAGAGAAGAAGAAGCCCTCCCTTATTTAATAATCATGTAAATACATACACACTTTATCATCTTGTCCTTATTACTTCTTTTAGATATTTCTTTTAAATTATCTTACATATGTTAGCAAACATCATGTGATGCCTTTTTTGTATGCAACAATATTACCATTGTTGCATCATGGAACATTCGCAGTGGTAGAGAGATATAGTATTTATCGTTCGAGCTATGTACGAAGATCCAGTATATAAATATATAAGAGAGAGGGATGCGAGAGTGATAATATATACCATAATTTTTGCTGGAAAAATCTTGAAAAGGGAGAAAAACTATGAGGCCTAATCCAGTTGAAATGAATCCAGTAATGTTTGTTGTTGATTGCTGAGTACATTACATGGTGGGAGTTAGAAAAATCTAGTGATATGAGAGTTTTTTCTCAAGAGAGAGTTGGCTTGTTCGTTTGGTTTGTAGGACTGTAGTCGGCAGGTGATAGAGGTTAGAGGGACCAAAGTTGATGGGTGGCATAAGCCAAAGGAACAGTCGGCAGACGACGGAGGCCGGAGAGACCTTAGTCAGCAAGTGGCAGTGGTCATAGGGACCGTAGTTGGTGAATAATGGAGGTCGGAGGGACCGTAGTCAGCAGAAAATAGTGGTTACAGGGACCGTAGTCAACTGGCGAAGGTGGTTGGAGGGGTGAGTTGATGGCAGTCGACGAAGGTTTGGAGGTGGTTTGTGGCTGGGCAGAGATTCAATGACTGAGTGGAGTTCCTGCGGCCGTCGACAGATGAGCGGTGATACAACGACTATTAGCTAATGCGTAGTGGTTTAGCGATAATCGGCAGATAGGCAGTGGTCAGAGATGGACGACGTACGGATGGTGGTCCGATGATGGTCAGAGGACAGGTGATGATCTGGTGATGGTGATGGTGATGGTGATGGAAGTTTGCTGGCGGTGGTTCTTGGGTGGAGCTCTAGATTCATGAAACCTTAGAGCTTTCTCTCATCTCCAGCCAAAAGCCCCCTCATGAAGAGAGCAATAGCCTATTTATTGATTTTGTAGAGTGGCATGCCATGGAGAAGATCTGGGGAAAATTCAGAGTGCTCTATCGGATGACTCATATTGATCCCCTCGATCATAGAGTATTCATCAAGCAGTTAAGTGCCATAATGATGTTGAAATTAAGTGATCATGGGCTTGTTGAATTCGTCTTGTCGAGCCACTCGATTTAAATATAAGCATGCTATACTTGGATGTAATTTGGTCACCCAATTTATGATTTGAACCTTGCAAATATTTTTGGTCCTTTGATTTGGACCCATTTTGGGTCAGGATTGGATTGATTTTGGTGTCATTGGGCTCATCCATTCGAGACGTTCAAAGTGACTATAAGTTTGTAAATATCAGAGTTTGGATTGCCCCAAAATTAATTTTAGAAGTTTCAAATTTGGATATGCCTCGAGATTTGTCCTGGACTAAGACGATATTTTATGATGTATCAACCCTTAACCCCAACAATGTGTTGTTTTATCATATATATATATATTAACACTACATACTGAAATAGCACGCTGACTTTCAGATCCATCCATTCTAATATAAAATACATGACAGAATGACAAACTAAGTTTCAAACATACAATGCAAATTATAAGTGATAAAAAAGACAAACTAAGTAATTAAAAATACAATCCCTTTGTTTATATGTATGATTCTATGCATAGTTATGCATGTAATTAAAAACATTATATTTCAATATTGATATGCTGTAAGTACTTTTTTGAGATCAAAGAAGCTGCCAAAAACATGTACATATCCAAAAGTTTTGAATAAAAAATGTCTAAAGGTACATTTTTTACCTGTTTCAAAATTTCAATGAAATATTTGATCCTACTTTTTGTTCAAATACTTTTTTGGTTGTTCCATTATGGATTATGAAGATAACCATCTCAACAATTATATTAAAATAAAAAGAATAAGAAAAAAAGAAAGCTACTATATATTTTTAGTTATATTAACATTGACAATGCCCTTTATATTTTTCTATTTGCAAATGAAGGATATATGGCAATTTTTTAGATTTTTTTGTTATGGCTATTATTTTTCCATGATATTGATGCCCAATTTAAAAGTTGGAAATCAAAGGACCTTTAATGTGCTTAATAGGAATAGATTTTGAAATGCAGCAACAGTTGCTAATGCCTTATTTCTAGTTCAAAGCTTTCAACCCAATGTTATTTTGCTCTAATTTAGGAGCTAAACGCAATGTTATGATGTTCAGATAACATAGTGGGAAAATGAATCGTCAACAACAACGACTAGCTATTAAGAGGGTAGGACGAGGGTGAGCTTTTGACACACAAGAGAGGGATAGCTTGACTTTTATTTGGGGGAACAGGGTTGGGGGTTTTAATATTAATTTATTATAAATTAATAAATTTATAATATTTAATTCATGTAGCAAAAACTTTAGCCCATAAACTATGTGATCATTTGAACTGATTGATTCTACATAATTGAGGCTATTGTGATGGTCGAATTGACAGTTCAAACAAGTTTTGAATGTTTTGAAACAAAATTAGTTAGTAAGCCAACCATAATTGGCCAAATGGTTGATTCATGATCGGGTTGGCCAATCTGTTTCATTTTTTAACCCTTTTATTATTGGTGTGTTTGAATTTGATTTGATGGTGGATAGTGGTGTAAACTAGTTAAGCTGAGCTCATGCCACCTCATGCTTGAGCTTTAGCTTGATTACTTATTTGAATTTAAGCTCAAGCTTTAACTTCATTCCACAAGTTTGAGCCAACTCATTTATACAAAAGAAATAAAATAGTTTTGATTATTAAAGTATTTCTTATAATAAACGATAACAAATGAGCAATTAAAGGATGAACAATAAGAAATTGCTAGATAGTGAGATATAATTTTTGAATATTTTTAACAACTTTATATTTAAACTATTGAATTTAGATGCATTTTAAATAAATTTATAATTATATTTTTTAAAGAAACAAGCTTACAAGCAAACGAAATGATTCAAAGTTGGCTTAAACTTGGCCCATTAGTTTATCAAGTTCTGTTCATAAGTCATTTATCGAGTCAAGCCCGAGTTGGCCCATGATTCGGCTTGACTGAATTACACACAAAATAGTGGGGATATTATGACAAAAAATCACTCAGCTATTATTATATTGACAAATGTCAATTATTTAATAATAGTAGTTTTATGTTAAATTATTAAAATTTGTTGAAAATAAAAAAAAAGGTAATGGGATTGAATTTTGTTATAAATTTTAATATTTATGTAAGATTTTGAAGAAAAAATAGAAGGATATTAATTTAATAAATAGCCAAAAATTATATGCATATATAAAATTACTCTTTTTTTTTCTTCTTATCTTTTAATTTTTATTCAGATTTGCTAAATGAAATCACATGTCATCTATGATTAAGCCATACAAGTCATATGCAAGTTGTTTCTCATTATTGATCAATTATAAATTTGAAAGCTTACAATTATCATTTGAATAATTTTTTTGAACTCCAAGATTAATACTCAAGACTAGCATAGTTAGAACACACATAAATAAGCGTGCCTCAACAATGACTTCAACATGAAATTATTAGAGTGTAGATAAAGCTCTAAGGCGTCTTCCATGACCATCATCAACAACAACGCACTATCACACAATAATATATATATAAAAGAAACTCGATAACAATTGTTCACAAATTTTGATTTCTTTTATTTATTTAGCTTGAGGATTACAGAAGGAGTTCTTGGTCTATTTTAAGTTAGGGTTCGAACTCTCTATCATCTTTTTAGTAGCTTAGGGTTTTACAAAGGACAAGTTTGCTAAAAAATTCGAAGTATGACATTTTTTTGGAGTTTTATGAGGGTTTTTGTATTTTTTTATGGATCAAAACCATCAAATCCCCTAATCCTTAGATGCTTCTCTCCTTTAGCTTTATATTTGTGGAAGACTTGAATGTGCATTCAATGTCAATTCATTTTCAAAATTCACATTTGACCAATATTCTTATGGACAAGAGACAAATTGGTCAACTTTTTTTTTTCAAGTTAAAATTTTCATTCCAAAGAAAAGAAAATACAGACAAATCCCAAAAGAGGACAAGCTAAATTGCAATGCATAATGCACTAATTTTAGGTAAACGACCTCAAAAGATAAAGAACAAAAAAACAAGCAAGATGTATGACGGACTCAGTAAACAGTAGGAGCCATCCTACACTCGTCGCCCAGATGCACGGCCGGAACCATCCATTGGAGGCAACAATCCACAAACCAGTCCAAAGATAACCTCGAGAGCAACATGCATCATCTCACATCCCAAAGAAGAGCCATCAAAGTCCGACCAACACTAGAATTCACCACCAAGGTTGTCAGCAAGCCAAGATCATCCAGGTGGCGAGCAGGAGCTCGCCCCATCATTGTCCAGATTGTCCGAAGCAAACCAAAAACACCGAATTGGTCTACTTGTTGATCAAAGAAAGTTGAGAGAAGGGTTACGTGACTTCTATGAATTATATCGAAGTGATATTCCTTACTGAACTGATTTTGAGTAATTATTTTAACATGTGTAATTGACTAAGCACTTAGATGACAAACAAAGCCAACATGATACGATCAATATGATTCAGAGGCATATAAATCAACGGCACTGATGGAATAATGATCGAATCTTGATGCAAATGATGTGATGACTTGAAAATTGTTGATCGATCAAACTCCTTTTGAATTTTTATGTTGACGATTGTGTGGGGCAGATCTTCAATATATAACTTGGTCTTTGTATTTACATAGATATCAAAGACGATTGAAATATTCAAAGGATAAGAGGACTGATACCTCACGCAAACTTCAATGTACAATGACAACTGTGGCATGAATCTTAAGACATGACAAGACTATTTGAAGTCACATTAATACTTTTTGTCCATATTACTAATCTTTATTTTGAGCATAAAATTTTAAAATTGTCCCTCAAATTTTAACTATTATCGGGTTGAAAATTAGAAATTATTACATACAAAGTCCGAACGTTGATTTGTGCTATGTCCGGACTCCAATTAAATGAAGACACATAATTTTAGCATGGTCTGACGATCTGGCCCGTTTGTACACACACTGTGTACAAGTTGTACATAGTGTGTATAAGATTGGACATACGCTAAGTACAACTAATACATAGTATATGTACATACTATATATAAGTTGTACACAGTGTCTATACAATCTTATACACTGTATGCACAAAGAAAAATTATACATACTTTGGGTTGGGCCGGATTATCGGGTTATGCTAGAAAAAAAAATACACGTGTATCAATTTAATTTGAAATCGGAACGTAGGTCCCAACTCCGCACGAAATAATTTTTTTTGAAAACTGAATGGTCAGTCAGAATCTTCTTTTCTTCTTCTTTGAGGTTTTGGATGTGATCGTTTTGTAATCTACTTCTGTTTGCTTCTTTCTCTTTATTGTATTTATGTTGTTTGCTTTGAGAGATTATTATTTGTATTGTAGTTCTGTTCACTTTCTCTTGTCTCCTTAGCCTGTAAGAATGGCAATCTTTTGTAGGGCTGATGTTGATGTTGCTCATATAAAATACAAATGATAATCTTTTAGCGTTCTAAAAATATTTAGTGGTCAGTGTTTGTAAATTGAGTTAGGCTTCTTTCGGGCCGATTTTCTCATTGCTTCTTAAAGAAATTTTTTAGTAAAAAAAAATTATAAAATAGAATTTTTTTACTAAAAAGTTTCTTTAAGAAGCAGTGAAAAAGCCGTCCCAAACGAAGTCTTAATTTTGAAAAAAAATTATTATATTAGTTAAAAACATAGTATAAATTTGGCTAATTACAGTAATAGATTAAATATTAATTATAGTTTATTACTTAATCAATCCAACTAAAAATAATTTTTAATTATATTAAATGTTGACTAATTAGTGTTTAATACAAAGTAATTAACTGATGTAATTTTAGCTGGCCTTTTTATTATTAATTACTCCTATTTACAATGTGAAAATAAATTGAGTAAGGGTTAAATACTCCTATGATTTTTGTTGTTTTATGTATTTATTAAAACAATTTTTACTTAATTCTTCTAATATTAAAATTTATTGAGAAACTTATAACAAATTTTATAAATTACTAATGTCATTAGCAGGACTACAATAGCCAAATCATCAAGGGAGGATCCCCTTTATTACTGCAAAAAGTTCTTTATTATATGATTTTTTAGGAAATTTGTTCATTTTCATCTATTTTTAAATCTATATTGTAAGGATTTTTAGGCAATTATCCCTCTAAAAGTTTTAAAATACTATTGTCTTTAGGCAATTGCCCCAACATTATTAAACGTATTGTGTAGAGGTGTTATTGTTAGTGAACGATGAACCAAATAAAAAGAGAAATAGTAAAGTGAATTCATCATTTTATTTATTAATTTGAATTTCAAAAATATCCTTCCAACCAAAATTTGTTCTCGGGGTGTTGCCCCTTGACCCCGCGACCTGATCGGGCAGGTCGAACCCTGCCAGGGCGACGCCCCTTTGGATCCCCGACATATATGCAAAGCGTACAACGATCAAGGACATGAACAAATAGGGGTCAAGCCAAATTCAAGACAACTTCAACATACATTTTGTACAAATTGAAGGATTAATCATCTTAAGCGACCATTTTCTTTTTGTCTCTATTTTTTTCATTATTTACTCATTTTCTTGTAGTGGGTCGAGTCAAATTCGAGGCAACACCAACAGTTACTTATAAGTTTGCCCCCCCCCCCCCCCCAAACGCAAAAATTAAGGCTGAATATGCCCCTAGAAATCATGGCTATAAACAATAATAATTAAAAACTTTTTAGAATGCTAAAAGTATCCTTAATTAGACCTTAACCAAAGTCGGGAAACGATAGTAGAGAATGTTAGAGGTGGTCGTCTGCGGTGATATCTAAGAAAATATCAGATTGCTCTTTAATTCTTTTAACACTTCAACCTCTTCTTCAATAGAGAATCAAGTGTTATTTCTAGCCTTTTTGGAATCGACATCTTCTCAAATTTGACTAGAATTCACAGCATTACATTATACAATCTATATTGATCATCTTGTTTATAATTTGTTTATTAATCACTCAAATACCTTAAAGGTGCCAGAATCAAGTGATCCCAAGCTTTTTTTTATTCATCTTGTAGAGCCACTTGATTTGACAATACTCATGTCATAATCAAAAGTCATTTGATCTATTAATTTATGTTCAGAAGCTTCCAACTATAACTCAAGTGCTTGATCTGAGTCATTTTGAGTCGAATCAAATAATTTATATCGTCGATAAGTTCTTTACGTTAAGACGTTTAGTTCTACTATAAGTTTAATGGAATCAGAGTTCGAATAATCTCGAATTTTACGAATTTTTTTCCAAAAAATTTCAATTCACATATTACTTGAAGATTCATAAAGATTATGTGAATTTTTTGGAGTGGTATCAAATTTAATAATAAATGTAATATTTATATTATACCAATTTTAAAATAAATCTCATATTTGGATAAACAATTTTTATTCCATGTTTTATCACTTTTATTATTTGTTTTTCAGTTTAAGGTCACTTTTTTTAACTATAAAGCAAGCCTTAAAAAAACTGCTTGGACTGCATTAAGGTTTGGGACTATATAGTGTTAAAATATTATTGAAAGCAATCACCATCACAAAATCAGAGTGGCGCAGCGGAAGCGTGGTGGGCCCATAACCCACAGGTCCCAGGATCGAAACCTGGCTCTGATAAAAGAGTAGCTTCCACGTCTTATTTTTTATGATTTTTTTTTTAGCTTTGTAAATGATTTTTCCTAATAAACTATATCGCTGTTTCTGCTAGCAAACAGACCTTTTTTTTTTTTTACATTTAAATAAATTAAGCTATATAATATATATATAAAAGATTTGAACTCAATATTTTTTGGTTGTTAGTCAAAATTCTCGATTAAAAAAAAAAAGAGCTGTATTTTTTTAATATTTTGCGGACCAAATTAGATATTATAAATTTACAACTTTCTCTCATATTATCGATCAGTTTTGCAAAAGTTTTCACAAGCAACGGTTAGAAAAAGGATTCATGAAATTAAATATTATTTCCTCAATTATGTTAGGCAATAAGACAGAAAATATTTCTCTAAATGGGTAATTATTAGGATTTAGAATGGTATTAGGAGCTATCAAATGATTGAACAATCTTTAGTGTTAAAATTATTTTAAAATAAGAAAAAAAAAAGTGAATGAAAATGACTTATTATTTAAAATATTATTAAAATTGATTTTATATTCAGTAGAAGAAAAAGACCGCAGGAAACAACCGAACCTCAAATGATGGCAGCTTTAAATATACTTTACTGGTTAGCCTTATAGCTTGATTAAGGCTTTAGTTAGGGCAATTTTTTTTTAGTATTTTCTAAATTAATTTTTTAGTACAATTTTTTTTTAAGAAATAAAAAAATAATGGGGAGAAGCTAACCTAAATAAAGTTTAAGAATTTATTTGGAATAGCTTTTTAACTATTTTATGTTTCATATCACAATTACTATTTTTATAAATTTGTGTACTACTTATAAGAAAGTTGGTGTTTGACTTTTAAAAAATCTATAAATATTTATAATCGATAGGTCACCAAAAATTGCTTTCATCAAGCATGAATCTTGATGCATATATGATTTGAAAACTTTTGAAATCAATTTTGGGACCATTCAAACTCTAGTTTTAACAAATTTATAGTCAAATTGAGCGTCTCAATGACACGAATCCAACGACACTAAAATATGTCCAATTCGAGCACAAATGTGCCCAAATCAAATGACTGAAGCATATTTGAAGCTTCAAAACATTAACTAGATGATCCAATGATTTATAGTCAAATCGAGTGGCTCAACGAGAAAAATCCAACGATCTATGATTGAAGGAATTGATATGGGCCATCCGATAGAGCATTAAAAAATTGCCCTTGATTTTTTCCATATACTACGAAACATGTCTCTCTCAAAATCTATAAATATACCACAACTTTCTACATAAAAGGGAGATTGAACTTTTAGAGTCACAAACCTTGGGATAGAGACTCAAGAAAGCTCTGAGGCTTGAAGCATCTTTGAGCTCCATCCCAACACCACCACCACCAACAAACCCTCGCCACTAGGCTGTCGCTGCTAAACATCTACCAGAGCATCGTGGTTGAACCTCCATTTGATAGTCATCACCAAGCCTTTATCCAACCTACATCGCCTGCCGACTACGGTCCCTCCGATCATGGCAGCACGTCGACTACAATCCCTGTGACCATAGTCGTCTACCGACTACAGTCCCTGCGAACATCATCGCTTGTTGACTACGATTCCTCCGACCATAGCGTCCGCCGACTAAGTTCTTGCAACCAGTACCATTGTCGGCTAACTACGGTCCCTTGGACCTCCCGTGATTTTTTCTTCCTTTTTAGAATTTTACACGTAAAATATTTGGTTTCTTATGACTCTTATACCTTTCTTTCTCTCATCTATATGTGTGCTAGACTTTTACACAATGTTATAATATTAAGCTCTATATTTTTCGAACACATCAAATATTCCAGGACGCAATAATAATATCCATACATCACCTCTCCAAAAAGTTATCTTCACAACAATATATAGCTTTACACCTATTTTTAAGAAATGCTATTGCTCTCACAAACATATCCTAAATTACATCTGATAATAAGACCTTGATAATACAACCAATATATATATGCATTTTATATAGTTTGCGCAATTTTTTTATAAGTTTTTGTACTTCCCCATTAATTCTCATTGATTCGTGCATGCATCGACACACTCAACCGATTTTCTTACGTGAAAAAATCAAACATTTGGGCCCACGCCCAATCAAAAACTGAGTATTATTTGGACCGTACCTAATGCATATCAGGTTGGTGGAGAGTAAGGGACCCTTACCAAGCTACCAAAAGACTTTAGCGTCGGTGTTTAAACTGCGAAATTAAGGAATTTTTTTTTTTTCACTTTTTATAAGATGTTGATATATGCTATTTATTTAACATATAATATTTAGATTGTAAAAGATATGAATGAATATTGCTTTTTTTACTGGTTTTAAGAGATTTATAATAACTTTATGTCATTGAATTCATGATTTATTATGTAACATTATATATCTAAGACTTTATTTGCGACAGCTTTTTAAAACTATTATTGTGATAGGGGTGAAGTAATTAATCCATGATAGTGTTTTTTTATTGTTATTCAAATTTTATCTTTGAAGAAGTTATTTTTAGAAAAATATATTTGAAAAAAAAATAATACAATATAACTTTTTTTTGTTTATTTATTGGGTGCTTTGGTTGTCAATTTAGAGAACAATTATCATGTCCTCTGACCGGACGTAGAGTTACGTTCGGCCGCCAATAACATGTCGCCACGTGCTCTTACTCTTTACCGCGCGACCTGGCGACTTGACCCGGACTGGAACCCGGGAATGCTATGTTCGGGTATTGTGAGGTATTACTCGGTATTTGCTCGGTATTGCTTGACAATAACAAGAAATACCGCTCTGTGAATATCAATACCGAGTTGTACTGAGTTTTTCTAGAAAAATTCGGTACAACTCGGTATTGCTCGTTATTGGTTATTGCCGAGCAAAATCGACCAATACCTAGCAATACCGAGCAATACCTAGCAAAATTGAGAAATACCGAGCCATCCTGGGTCCGTTCCGGGTCGGGTTGTCGTGGTGCGCGGTAAATAGTGAGAACGCGTGGCGGCCGAACGTAGAGCTACGTCCTGTGACCGGACCAAATAAAAGTTTCAATTAAGGGGTCTAGGATTTGAGTCATGCATATATATTGTGCGTGTCCGAGCGTTGGCTCTTAATTCTCAAAATAAATAAATAAATAAATAAATAAATAGAAACTATGGTTTTTTTTTTTAAGGAATTATTTATTTGCAAGTTATTTTGGATTTATGTTATTACTGTTAAGAATTATTCATGATATTTTTAAAGTTGGGGGTTTAGTCCCATATTTTCTTAGAGGACCCAAGTTACTTTTGATTATTTCTTTCCTGAAAATATCTTTATTGAATATAACGGTATTTTCATCAATGATCAATAAGTATGTTATTTCAAAAAAAGAGTACAAGTAAATCATTACTATTATAAAGGTGATGGTGATTTTGATTCTTGGTTAGCCTAAAGCGATAGAAGGGAGACAAGTGCTTTCCGGAAATATGCGTACTGATGAGGTTAGCTTCTCTCTCGTCTGCTAATGATAATATTATTTTGTGCAGATACAGATGTTGTTTGAAGGCGAATCAAAACACATCATGTCATTTTTTTACTATGTATTCCGCAATTTTGTACCGCGTGATATGATGCGTTCTGATTCACCTCCGAATAATCTGATGTTCCCACATAATAATTTGTCAGACTAATGAGTCCATCATTGAACTCATTTATTGATAGAACTAGACAATAGTCAATTGATAAATGTGGGTGACGGGTGGAAATTTAAAAGTTACATGAGAGGAAAAAAAAATCATATCTTATGTTTTTGAATTATTAAAATTTTTTAAATATCATGTACATAAATAATAAATTTTAGCAGATTTATTTTATACATGTGCTAATTTATTGTCAAAATTAGTTAGAGGACCATGTTTATTAAAAAAATTAGAAAAGAACAATTCATCAAATAAAATAACGCATTTAGAATATTGATGGAATTCTTTTTGCAAAAAAATTAATTATTTGACAACGACAACAGAGGCCGTGATGGGGATGATGGAGCTCAGGACGATGGAGGTCGCGACTACTAACTTGATTGGGATGGCGCTCGACGAGCCGCTCGATGTGAGACGAGTCGAACTCATCTTTTGAGCTTGACTCGAGCTCGAGCTCGAGCTCAGTATTTGGCAGTTGAGTTTGACTTGAATACCCCGTGGCTCGAGCTTGACTTGATTGGTTTGCACCTTTAGTTGAATGTGATTCTTTTTGAAAAAAAATTAATTATTTAACAACGTAGGACGGGATGTTGACGACAGAGGCGGGGATGGAGCTCAGGACAACAGAGGTCGCAACTACTAACTCGTTTGGGACAACGCTCGACGAGCCGCTGGATGTGAGACGAGTCAAATTCATCTTTTGAGCTTGACTCGAGTTCGATATTTGACAGTCAAATTTGATTTGAATACTCCATGTCTCGAACTTAACTTGATTGATTTGCACCCCTAGTTGAATGTGTCAAACGAAGTAACATATTTAGAATGAAAAATGAGCTGTTTTGTTTGACCAAATTTCTCTTTTTTATTTTTTTTTTATTTCTTCAAGTCTAACATATATAAATAATTTCATACAATGAAATACGAGTGCTTCACCCACAAGCTTCTTGTACCGGGCTTGAAAGGACGTGTAAACTGTAAAGCATTTTCCACTCCGACGGTGCTGCCGCGACAGGTGCCGATGTATTCGGGATAGATTACTACTTCAGAACGTTGGTCCCATTCTTCCGTCAAATCTTTCATCTATCTCTTGATTTTTCAAAGCAATTAGGTTTCCAAAGTCCACAAATGAAGGAATCTCAATTTAACGCGGCGTGGAAACGATGCCCCTCGATACTAGTTACAGTTAGGTATTGATTCTTAATAGTGTTTTCCGTTGCTCCATTGGTCTCTGCAGGCCTTAGGAGAATGCGCTTGAAAATTTTGGTTCTTGATCTTTGCGGGTTTTACAGTTTCAAGTGTTTTTTTATTATGGGAAATCTACGAGTATCATGAATTTTGCTTTTTCTGATTCTAAATGAGAATGGGTTTCCTTGCAGTAAACGGAGATGGTGGAAAAGAAGACCGACATTGGAGCACCAGCGAAACGCAGAACATGTTTGATGCGAGCTTCAGGGCGTAAGTGGTAGTTTCTTTATTGTTTTCAAGATAAAACAAGCGAAATGAAGCTGAAGTGTTTGTTTTTCTTTTTTAACAATTGAAGGGAAGTGCCATTTTATCAGATGAAGCATATCTCTTTTATAAACTTGTACATTGCGTCTCTTATATAACATTGATATTTGATATTACTAAAGCCACAAATGCGAATATAAAAAGTTGAGAGACGTATTAAACCAAAATCAAGTAAATCAATGAAAATAGAAAAGAAAACCATTTATATTGTAAATAAAATACACTTGACGATTTGGATTTACTAGAAGAAACCAGAAAAGAAAGTTGTTTCCTAAAAGCCATAGCTGCACGCTTTATCCAGAGCAAATATTGATTAAGTGAGTTCAACATGCTACCGACGAAACAGGTTGAATACAAGTTTTTGTGCTAGTATTATTGAGTTTAAAATCTTTATCATCATGCATATAGTTTGAACATTTTTATATAAATATTGCATGTCTTTTAAACATTTTATCCACCAACAATTTTATACTTAGATGTACTTGTGTCTTAAGTTTTGAATGTTTGTTTCACGCCCTTTTTGTTTGGATTTTAGTGGTAAGGAGTTTGCAAAAAAAAAAAATAAATACTAGCCTTTGAATAATGAGTACCTAATTCACCCCCTCTTGAGCCTTTAGGTTGTCACTAATTTGACTTTAACTTTTTTACTTTGAGTCTCATCTTAAGGAATTGAGTGTTCTTAAGCATATCATCATCATAATTTGCTAGACATATCTAAAAAGAGACCACTCATGATTGGTATTTAGACTCTCTAGATGGCATGGTCTCTTGACCTCAATCATTAGTAGACTAGATGCTCAAAGTAGATCTATGACAACATAATCATGGAATATTGATCCGATTAATTTTTTATTTCTATCTATATTCTCCATGCATAAACTTGAATTTCAACAACCAATCCAAAGTACAACAATATCCTTAAACTGTTTTCAAACATTACATCTGAGACACACTTAACCAACAAAGGTTATGTCTTGGGAAACCTCGATCTTTCATATGTAATATAAATAGTAGAAGTAATTTGTAGGGAAAATTTGGAGAAAATAACATAATTTGTTTGTGAAAGTCCCATGATCATAGGAGTGCTTCTTGCGTTCTTGAACGCCTTTAGCATAGTTCACTTGCTTCACCATTTACCCTCGACTTGTTTTCTATTCAACCGGTGCCCCTTTGCAAATTTTTTTGCATTCTCTAGTGCTTCCTCCTGTTCTCCAACTTTGGCAGTTCCCATGACTTAGTCTCCAGTGAGATTTCTATGTTTTTTAATGTTATTCCTAATTAGGTATTAGGGGATTTTCTTTGTGGTTGTTTAAGGGAATTTTTTATTTGACTTTCCTATTATAAATAAGGGTCTCAGGCACTTATAAAACTGAACAATTGGCACTTTAATAAAATTTTAATTGAATTTGGGATTAAGTTATGTTAATATTTGGTCCAGTTTTAAATGTTAGTTTTGGTTTTACTATTTTTCCCCTTTAGTTTGTTTTAGTTTAAATAGGGGCGGTTTTGTATTCTTTACAAGTTAAGCCAAGTAATAAGATTCTAGTTCTCTTTTCTCCAACCGCTTCTACATTCAAGAAGAGCATTCTTCCTTCAAGAATTCCAATAATTGGTATCAAAAACTAGTGGAGGCGATTATGGGGAAGGAGGAAGATGTTCTTGTAATCAAGAATGGGCCGGAGGCTGCGCGGTTTCTTACACAATCAGGGAAGGTCGAGTCGGGTAGGCGGGTGTGCATTGGAGTAGGCGCAAGCAGTACAAGCGCAAGGTGCAAGGGCGCGATAGCAAGCCATATGGTCGTGTTGCACGAGTGGTCGGGTAGAAGCGGGTTGAGCTACCTGGTCAAGCAGGGCTGGGACAACGGAGTTCAGGTTGGAGCGGAGGTCACATTTGCAGAAGACTGGTCAGAAGCAGGGTTTAGTTGAAGCGGTCGTGGCGTGTCTGTCAAGTGCGGCACTGGGATTGCAGGTGTTCGGCCAGAGCAGAACGCGCATGAATGTGTGCAGGAATAGGGCGCAAGCGGGTGTTAGCTGTGCAAAATGGGTGTAATAACCCAAATTTTATCCAACCAAATAATTTTTTTAGGAGTCATTAAGTGATGATTGATATTGACTAGAACTAAACATATATATTAGTTATTTTACCTTGCATTAAAAGTAGTGATGAAATTTTGGTTATTTGTTGGACTTTAATGCTTATTATGTGAATTTTTATGATTTCAGGTTAAGAAAGGAGTCAAGATCAGTTGTAGTGAGATTGACAGAGATCCTCATGTTTTCATTTGAGTTTGTTTATATTTTTCCTTATTCTTTTTTAGTTAGGAGTTTTTTATAGAATAGTAATTGTATTGATCTCCTGAGTCCTGACTATTGTATATTGATTTTGGGAGAATGAATATAGTGCAATATTTTGAGGTATGAAAAATTGAAGATGTGTCTATTGTCGGTTCAGTAGATTATGAATAAATAGGCGGATGGGTATAAGGATATTCAGTTTGAGGTAGGGGAGAGGGTGTTCTTAACGCTACGACCTTACAGGCAGAGGGCAGTCGCCAACAGGAGGAATGAGAAGGTTGCCCCAAGGTACTTTGGGCTATATGAGGTATTGGAGAGGATTTGAGTGGTAGCATATCAGCTAAGATTACCATCGACATCGACTATACATCCCATGTTCCATGTGTCACAACTGAGGAGAGCAATTGGAGATCATGCATCTAGTTCTGAGTTACTAGTGACATTGACAAAGGACTTGGAGGTGGTATGAAAACCACTAAAGTTGATGGGGGTTCGCTAGGGAGAAGAAGGAACTAAGGAGGTTTTGATTAAATGGAAGAGTGTACCGAACTACGATGCCACGTGGGAGCCATATGAGAGAGTGAAGCATCGGTACCCATCCTTTCAACTTGAGGACAAGATGATTCTTTGGGAGGGGGGTATTGTTAGACCTTTCCAGCTGACCCTAGGCAAGGGGTCGACTCAATTTTATTCAAGGCAGACCAAGGTCCCTGATGTGAATCAATGTAGGAATTGCGATTGGAAATTAAAATGAAAATTATTCAAAGCATTGTCAAATCAAATTTTATTACCAATAAAATAAAGGATTAATTCGTTCTAGGTAATTGACTTGCTTAGGCGAAGATTTGCTTTGAGATAACCAAACAATTCATAGCACTTCCAAAAATAAAAGATCTACTTAGTTGCTCATAACAAAATCCCACAATTAATAATAAAGAAGTTCACCTTGAGTACCCTCTCTCTCTCTCGTTCACTCTTGGGCTTTAGCGGAGAAGAAAGAACCATGCGAGGATGAGGAGCACCACTACGATGAAGGCGACGAAAGACTTTGTTCCCGGAGAGGTATTCACCGGGGAAGGTGGTGGCGGATGGCGTCCAATGATCGTCCAAGTGTAACCACGAAATTGTCGGTCGAAAATACTTGCGAGAATTGGGACGACTCGCTCCAAGTACTCTTCGATTGTGGCGTCGTCTTCAAATCCTACGTCGAAGCAAGGAGAGCGTAGGATATCAATGCTCCCGTCGGCGTGGAAGACTAATCCCACTCAAACTCCGGATCCGCCATTCGTCATTGAAGAAGGGATCGAAGGAGACAAGAGAAGGGATTTGGGCCGTGAGCTATGGAGAGGATTGGAGGGAAAATCTGAAGTTAAATTTCAGATTTTGTGTGGAGGAAGGAGCCGTTATTTGCTCTTAAAATTTCCCTTAATTAGGTGGGAGAGAGGGGCGGTTAAGGAGGGGAAATTAAGAGGGTGATTATTAGGTGCTTAGGTGGCAAGTAGAGAGAGAAAACTAGGTGGAGGGGGGGCCGGCCAAGCAAGGAGGAAAGGGAGGGATTTGATTAATTAGTGGGCCCCAAGATTTTAATTAAAAATCTGAGCTTTAATTTCAGATTTTAATTAATTAGGGAAGTTTTAAATGAGAGGGGGGGGGGGGGAGGGAAATTCGAATTTGAATTTGGGTCATTAATCCTCATTCAATTATTCACTAATTTGAGGAGTCAAATTAGGAAAGTAATAAAAGAGAATTGATGGCTGAATTCAAACGTTTCCCTGCACTGAAACTGGCGAGATTAGCCAGGGGAGAGGAGTGCCGGGCTGTAGAGGAGGAGGCGGGTTTGTGCTGGGGCCGGTGGCTTGTCCAGCTTGCGGCAAGAGGGGGACGGGAGGGGAGGATGGTGGGATTAGGGGCTTGGGTTTGAGTCGGCTGCAGGAAACGTGAAAGGGGAGAGGGCGGGTTCGGGGTGGATGGGGGATTTGTTAGGCCGGCTGCAAGGGGGGAAAGGGGCGGGTGAAGTGGGGAGGTGGTGGGGAAAGAAGAAAAACAACAAATTAAAAATAAAAAGCCAAGAGCTCACCAAGGTGGCTGTTGGGTATTTCGGAATGGAGCCTCTCCTAGGCCTCCTCTCTTTCTCTCAAGCTCTCATGCATGAAGACAAAGAAAACTCTCAGCATTTTATTAATCAAACATCAACTCATACAATAAGAGGAGACCCCTTTATAAAGGTCTCAAAGCATGAAAAGAAAAAGACTCACATGCCCATTGGGCTACAACAAACACTACGCCTTTATAAGGGCGAAATCGTCACCAGTACATGAAATAAAAAAATTACATGAAATAAAATAACATAAAAGACATGACAACATCAAAAATATAAACTCCCGATCATAGCCGTCGATCTACGATTCCTTCGCCGATAAACCTGCCTAAAATGTCTGTCGATGACCTCATCAGTCCCGCCCTTGGTACAACCGATCGTCTTTTTGGGTTGGGGCGGGGGGGGGGGGGGGGGGGGGGGGTGCACTATTTAAATCTTGGAGGGGAAGGAGGGAGTGGCTAGGGCAAACTAAGCAAGGTTGTTTAGTCTTTTGGAGGGGGGTTATTGTGTTTGCTTTAAATTAGATTTTGCATTAGGGTTAGGGTTTTTCCATCTTGATTATTGTTTATTTCTGTTTCGTTGCTTGACATTCTTGGGCTCTAGTGATGTCTAGAAAATTGGGAGAGATTGATTATTGTTTAGAGGAAGGAGGGGGTGGCTAGGACAAAGTAAGCAAGGCTGTTTAGTCTTTTGGAGGGGGGTTATTGTGTTTGCTTTAAATTAGGTTTTGCATTAGGGTTAGGGTTTTTCCATCTTGATTATTGTTTATTTCTATTTTGGTGCTTGACATTCTTGGGCTCTAGTGACGTCTAGAAAATTGGGAGAGATTGATCCTACTTTCGAAGTGAGGATCTGAGGATCAATTGTATCTTGGTATTTTCATTCCACATTCATCAATTAATACAATATATCTACTATTTTTTTGGTTTTTCTTGGAGTCGTGTGGAGATTTCTCACCGATTTTCCAAGATTGATAAGTTTCACTTGAAATGAAATCTACAAGCATTTCCTATCATGTACTTGCATGCTTAAATTCTTGTTTTTGGAACTTACAAAATACAGCTGTGTGAAAGAGACCGCTTTTTCATGTTAGGAAGCTTTCAAAATTGTTTTTCCCTCGTGCTGTGCTGAAGTTAGGAAGCTTATTTTCTTGCTATTCATTTTTTTTAAGTGAGTCCCCAAGAAAAAAAAAAAACATGCATTTCCTACTTATTTCAAAAGTTTCTGCAACGAGGAACACAATATTTAATAAGCATTCTTTTGATTTTTCATTATGCAAGTACAGAAAATGGTTTTTTGATGTCCAAAAGTAGTTTTAGTACAAGATTAGTCCCATCTTACTTAACACGAAAGATCACTTTCCATTGTCCTCTCCTATGAGTTTTTTGGTATACATGTTGAAACCATTCTTTCTATTTAATTTTCATGGCCAGGATGCATAAAAACCATCCATTATTCAATATGATCAATTTGAATGGTTAATTCCTTGAGATAATACCTAATAGCCACAGATGGATAGTGTTTCAGTTAGTATAATTTATTATGCATGTTTTTAAGCACCATACAATGTCATTTTCTATTACTAATAGTTCAACATTGACATTATTATTTGGGTTTTCTATTAAACGCTATATATTATAACTGTTTTTGTTTTAGACCAAGGATTCCTTTTTCCATTTAATTTGTAACCATTCAGTTCGGTTGAATACCTTGGATTGGTTCGGACAAGCAAACGTACAATCTCTTTAGGTTCTCCTATACCATCCAACCAGATAATTTATTATTTTCATCTTCGATATTTTGTCAAGCTAATATTGTGTAGTTTATTGTCTATATGGAAGCTTTCCTTTATCTTTTTTTTTAGTATATGTGTGTTTACTTCATGGGGTACATGCTCGTAATTTTTTCTTTAATCAACAAAATGTAAATTTTATTGTATGATTGTATGACAGTTTTAAATTTAACTCATAAAGGACCATAAATAATTGTCTCTCTTCCTTGGTGCTTGCTAAAAGTAAGTAACGCACATAAGGTTTCTTAGGAATTTTCTTGTGTTTTTAGAGGGTGTTATGGATTCCCAGGGTCAAGCTAAAAAGTCTAATTTGGTGCTATTTATTTATTTTATATTTTCCCTTGGCTGTTTTCAAAGAAAAGAATATCGCTCAGGGTATCCTGTGAAAAAAAATTGCACAGCATACAAGACGGTTATTCTTGTGATGCCAGATGATGATCAACATTTACAAGATAACCTTTTTGTCTTGTAAAAATAGTTTTTTTTTTTTTTAAAGTTTAGTCTTGTAAGAAATAATTATCTGTAACTATCTTGATTCTTTGACAAATAGAAAAATGGTTGTCATACAGAAGCTTTAGAGTATTTTTTTTGTATCTTGGTAATTGATAGGGTTGTCAAAACGGGTATTCGGGTCGAACCCGGAATTGACTCGGGTTCAATTTAGATGACCCGAACGGCCCGCTAACTCGGAACACCGAACACAGCAGGCAAGTGCGGCCTTCGGGCGCATGCAGGTGAAGGGTGGATGCGGTCATGTGAGGGCGGATGTCGCGGATCACGAGTCTGGGTTTGTGCAATGCAGACACGAGCGCAAGTCTGGGTGGCAACGTGTGGACGCGGCTCCGACTCACGCTAGGGCGGATGCCGCGGATCACCGAATGCAAGCACGAGAGGGTGAGCGTGTGAGGGTTGACGCGGTCACACATGCGCGGTGCTTGAGATTTAAGCATGGGAGGGCAATATGGGTTGACTTGAATCCGTGGCGGGAGGGCGGACACGAGCGCAGAAGGGCGATCCGGGTTGAGTTCGGGTCAACTCAAACCCGACCCGATTTTAGAAACGAGTTAAAAAATGAAACCCGAACCTGACCCGTCTGGCAAATAGGTTGACCTGAACCTGAATGTTTCCGGGTTGGGTCAAATATTGACTCCCCTAGTAATTGATGCATTGTCTTAAGATCCATTTAATCAGAGATGACTCTTAAGGCAATGTTTGAATGTGAAACATCCAAAATTATATTAGAGGTCTTCTGTCAAATTTATAGTTGAATTGGACATCTTGATGAGATGAACTTATTGACTACAAATGTGATCAAATCCAAGTCCAAATGAGTCGAATTAAACACTTGAAGTGTGATTAGAAACTTCAGGATGTTAATTAAATGAACAAACGATTTTCAAAGCTTTCATGCTTATAGTCAAATCAAGCTTCTTGACGAGACGAATCCTACAAACCCTATATCACTTAATTCTAATATCATTAAGGCATTGAAATGCTAAAAGAACAATATATGATTAAGGGAATAAATAAAGGTTATCCGCTGGAGTGTTTTGGGATTTTAACTAGCTTTATCAAATACGATCGTCATTGGACGCTTACTCCTCAACCATAATTGTTGTATCTTTGCTTCCCAACAACAACAATAAGATAGCATTCGCCCGATCATCGCTCTTTGACCACTTTCGTAGCCTAACAAATGACATCGGATTGCCATCATGTCATTGATGTTCAACTATTGCCTTCAAATTGCCATCATCTGATCACCATTGTTAGATTGATGTTGCCTGACCATTGCAGTCGGATCTCCACCTGATCACTTTAATTTGACTACAATCTCTCAACCATCATTTCTTGACTCAGTTTCACAACCACCATTATACAACTGCAGTCTCCCGACTCTGGTCGCTCGACTTTGGTGTGAAACCCCTTAAGTAAACGAATATAAACTCTTAAACATCGATGCGCCTTTTGGTGTAATGATTGAAATTTCATTAAGAAACTCTTCAGTTAAGTGTGCTCATCCCGGAGAAATACTGGGATGGGTGACCTCCTGGGAAGTTACACAAACATGACAAAACCGTTAGGCTCTTCAACCAAAGCAGATAACTCAATAGTTTTAGAGTTTGGACTGTTACAAATGATATCAGAGCAATGTTGTTGGAAGAATTGATTGTTACTAGAGTTATGAGAATTGATTAAGAGTTGGGTAGAATAGATAAATTAAGATGCATTATTTTGTATATATAATTGATTGTATGTGTGAATCATTTAGAACAGATAGAATTGTGTAAAAGTGGACAATTTGAATGGATCTTCCAGAGCAAGATGTATCAAATGAGAAACACTGTGCAACTTCTGTGCCATTAGATAGTGTTATGCACTTGACCACTATTATAACACATGTAGGGGGATACACATAATAAGTCAGCCGGAAGTAAAGAAGGTGGGAGTCAATCACTTACAAACATTCTATAAGTTGAAACCTTTGTTGTTTAAAGGAGCTGTAGGATCTTAGGTTGCAGAAGATTGGTTATTGAATATAAAATATTTTTTTGACAACATGCAGTGTCTATATAGCAGAAAGGTGCCATTGGTTGTGTTCCTCTTTGATTGAGAGGCTGATATATGGTGTGTTGGGCAGCAGAGAGAAATTTTTGAGAAAAAATAAATAAAGACTTTGTTCACTGACGTTGGCTGGAGACTAATTGACCTGTACAAGATGGTGGGCCGACAAACTTTCCTTTAAATATGTGGTTTGGTGTTATCCTCGATTGATTTACGTGATACTTATTGAGAGTTATAAGGAGATAATTATTGTGCCGACGGGCAAAGAGTGACGACTCTATTTACTGAGTCAACAATTTACTAATACTGATGTAATACTTGGAAAACACTGCATGAACTAGGACTTCTACTTATTTAGTGTGACTATTAAAATACATGTGATTGAGACATTATTACTATTACTATATGGATTTATTGTTACTGCACGGATTTACTGTTACAATATTATTTTACTGTTATTGTCACTAATTTTAATGTTACCGATATAGACATAAATATTATTTGATACTACTGGTGCTGCTGTGTATTGATACTTAATGTACTAAGCATGTGACATAGATAACATGTGTTCTTAGTTATAGGATTTTACTGTATTGATTTGTGTTTAACAATTTTTTATTGATACTTTGATTTTTCTGCTTTATATAATTGATTTATTGATTGAAGTTCTGATACAATGAATGTTTTATTGATTCGACACTCATATTGGTTTACTGATTTCTCCACTATACTATTTTACTGGCTTCCATACCATACTGTTTACAGATTCTACTACTACTGCATGTGAGCTTTATTTTTTATGCACTAATTTATGGTCATGTGATTACTATTATTGTGATTTGACTATTGATGTGTATATGCTCCTTTGCCGTGTTTTGAGTTCAGTTCTAGGATTTGATTGCTTGCTGGGCTCTTGAGCTCATTATATGTGGCGAAATGATTTTAGGTCAGGTGTGAGATTGACCAGGATCCTTCAGATTCATGTTCTTGTTATTTTAGTTATTCTTTTGTAGCTCAAGACATAATAGTTGTGATATGATTTTATAGATCTTGAGTAACGTATATGATTTTTGGAGAAATGAATATATATGTATTGATGTTTTAAATTATGGAATTTGTTTCCGTTGTTTATTTCTGATAGATGAAATTAAATAACTCTGGTTGTTATATAATAAAAGAAAAAAAAAAATCTTTCAAATTTGATTATGGGGCGTGACATATGGCCTTAGAACAATTCTTGTCTGACTATGGTCTACTAGCCATTTTTACTCAATTATAGTCTTCTAGCTATTATCGCTTGACTACGGTCTCCCTGCCATTGATACCCAATTATGGTTTCCCGACCACCGTTGCTTGACTACATTAATCTTGCTTGACTTCGCTCGTCGTCGCTAACAACTTTTATGCACATCATCACTTATAAATCTTGTGCAAGATCTTGACACCAATGTTGATGCCCGTTGACTTTGTCGCTTGTTGTCTCCAACAAAATTGACGCAAGCGATCTTTTATAAAGTCAATGCATGCCACCGACATCAACACCGATGCCCAACAACTTCTCTCATTGTTGCAAGCAAAGTTGATTTATATCATCACCTATATGGCTGATATATGTTGTTGACACCAACACTAGTGTCCACCAACTTCTTTGCTCGTTGTTGCCAGCAATGTAGACGGTGGTGGTCAAGCATTTTATCATACATCCTTAAATTCAAACCAATTTAATTTGGGTTAGGGCTTGGCATGAGTTGGAGCAACTAGACTTGATCCTTATTATATTACACTTGAACCCTACCTAACCTTGGTTTGAGTCTTGATTTCCGGCCCATACCTGAACCTTTATCAAGATATGGGAAAAAAAAAAAAAAAAACTTTGCCTGGTTCCGTTAAATCAAGTTCAGGATTCAAATTTCTGGAATACAGCAATGCAACAGAAGAAAAGAAAGTTAGCTACAGGGGCAATTTATGGGAACAAAGCACTTTTTTGGAATACGAAGAAGAAATTAGAACTTCTAATAATGCATTAGGTTATAAACCTAAATATGACAGAACAATAGAATAACCACCTAAAGATGTCAACCGTGTTTATCACCATTATCTTAATCACTTGTGGTGGCATCATCGCTAGACTTCCCCTGCACTATTATAGTTTAGAATGGCTTGATGACTTATAAAACATAAAATGTAACATTAAGAGGAAATATATATATATATATATATATATATATATATATATATATAATGTAACTTTAAGAGGCTGTTTTAGCTTTTAAGTATTAAGCACCAAAATTTATAATGCAACAAGTGTGCAGATTAAAATACTTTTTGGTTAAAGCAAACCCTAAATTGACTATGCACAACGGGTTAATTTGGTTGCTTGCAGATAGAAATCACACTTAAGAAAGTGAAGTTTTTATTTTTATGTGTAATAAATATCATTAAATTTTATGAGTTTGTTGATGTAATAATTCTTAAAATATAGAGTTTTTGATGTAGATCTATTATGATATGCATAAAATTATGAACTATGCAAAAATAATTTATAATTCATCAACCCTTTATATTTTAATACTCATGTTTTTTACTTTCAATGAACAAACAAAATACAAAAGAAGTCAAATAAAAAAAAAAAAATCCAAAAACCTACTGAAAAAAAATTACTAGAAATTAAAATCAAGAAAATTGCACAATTTTGAATTTGGAAAAAGTTAAAGGGAAATAATTCACTAAAAACAAGCCTCATACTCGTAAAAAGCTTCCCACAAATCTTCAAATACCTTGCTTGATCATGGAGTTGAATACCAAAAGTAAAAAGATGAATAATACTTCCAACTAAAAACTAATACAAGAAAAAATTTGATTTATTTTTGTACATGCCTAAAATTCTTCTTTATCATTTTCAAGTCAGTTGAAATTGCCTATTCACCAATCACAAAATAAAAAAAGAAGGCAGAAGAATTAGCTAATCGCTAAAGCAGGATACTATAGGAAGAAATATCACCAAAATCCAAAAGCAATTGTGGGAAAATCACTAGAGCCGAATAAATGGTAATAAAAACTTCAAGAAAGCTGAAATAGAAAAAACATTATCAGGTTATGCTGATACAAAATATATTAGGATGGGTTTTAAAGTTTTTGAATTTGTAATGAAATTAGCGTAATTTAAGATATTATATGCCTTATTAATTTAAATGCCAATACAAAGATTTTGAAAACTATCCTCATTTGTTTTGCATCTTTATAATTAATAATTTTTTAAGACAATAATTAGGTATCACTTAGAATTGCTGGAGGATGGTATCTTTAGAGACTCATAAGGATGGAGGATCACAAGAGGTGTGTCAGTTAGAAAGCTGCTCTAGAGAAGCAATTGGAATAGTAAAAGGGAAGTGCTAATTGAGGAAGCCGTTTAAAACCCCAGGAAGGTTGCAGGAAGGAACAGAGTAGCCACAAGAGGAAGCTAGCAAAAACCGCAAGACCAAGTCATAGGATGAGGAAGCCACAGCGAGCCAGAAATGCAGGGATCTTTGTATTATTTATTAAGTTTAAAATCCCTAACTTTTTACTATATCCAATCAAATAATGAAGTATAGCAAATTTCTTCATTTTAATATATATATATATATATAAGTCTGAAGTATATTACATTTCTTCATGCAAAGCCTCATAAGTAATTGTTGATTTTGGAAATAAAAATAAAATCTATGAATAATTCTTCGATTATTTGCATGTGGCTAATTTAACTTGAGAACATCATATTTTTTTTAATTTAACATATTGACTGTATAAAATTGATCCAAAATAGTTTTCATTAAAAATTGTGATACAAAATTTCTATCTTTATTCTGCGAGGGATGGTTTTAGATTAATTTTTTATGATGGATGAACTAAATTGAGAAAATATAATTCTCTAAGAAGGCTAAGGAGATTGATAGTATGAGATTTAAGCTATGATATTTAAGTAGGAGTTGTAATAGAAATGATATACGTATGATTATAGATAATATTTTGAAATATAATATTGTAAAAATTAATATAATTGGAGATAGGATTATAGTTTTAAAAATTTTTTGTTTATGCTTAGATGATTAATATTTTAAGTGCTTATGCTCCTTATATAAGTTTATATATGTGTTCAAGTTATAATTTGAGAATAACTTAGAAGAATTAGTATAAAAGATACATCTTGAATAAAGATCTTTAATTGAAGGGAATTTAAATGGATATGTTGGTAGAGAGGTAGAAGATATTAAAGATATTTATGGTCGCTATGAATTTGGAGCTATTAATGAAGGTGATAGGATAACATTAGATTTTTTTTCTAGCTTATAATTTTGTAAATGTTAATATCTTATTTAAATAAAAAAAGAGAAGCATCTCATCATTTATAAGAAGGGATATATTAAAACTCAGATTGATTATTTTCTTATGAGAAAAATGAATCGGTTAGATTGCAAAGATTGTAAAGTTATTCCGAGTGAAAATATATGTACTTAATATCACTTATTAGTTTTGGACTTTAAGATGAAGGGGTTGAATATGACAAATAACGTAAAATATTGTCCTATGATTAGATATGAGCATTTAAAGAACACCGTCAAAAATATTTTTGAGAGTAAAATTCAAGATCAGAAATTTTTTATGTATATGAGGAAGTTAATATTATGTGAGAAAAAGTAGTCATGGATGTTAAGAATGTTGTAAAAAATGTGCTTGGAGTATTAAAATGAAAAGCTCATAATAGTAAAAATAGTTTGTGGAATCAAAATGTGCAAGAAAAGATAAAAAGTAAAAAACTTTATTATAAAAATTGGTTTAATTGTAAAAGCTAAAAAAATTGAGAAAGATATAAAGAGGCTCGTAAATAGTCTAAGAAAGTAATAGCGATGCAAATAATTTATCTTTTAATGATTTATATAATATATTAGATATTAAGGAGGATGAAATATATATGTATAAGTTAGTCAAACAAATAGATATGAGAAGTAAAGACTTAATTCAAGTAAAGTGTATTAAGGATGAAGAGAAAAAAGTGCTTTTATTAGAAAAAAATATTCAACAAATGTGGATGAGAGAATTTGATAAGCTTTTCAATAAAGATTGTAAGAATATGATTGACTTTAGTAACCTTAGCATCCTAAATGAAATTAAAGATTTTATTTTTATCGACATATTAGTAAAATCGAAGTTAGAGAAGCTTTAAAGAAAATGAAGTGTGGAAAAGTTGTTGGACTTGATGATATTCCAACAGAGTTATGGTAAAGCTTTTTTGGAGATAAAGGGAATTTTTTGGCTTATGAATCTTTTCAATACTATTTTGAAGCCTAAAAAAATATTAAATGAATGGAGGATTGTGTTGATTCTTATTTTTAAGAATAAAGGTGATGCACAAGAGTGTGTGAATTATAGAAGAATTAAATTAATGTGTCATACTTTAAAACTATAAGAGAATAATTGAACATAAGTTACGATGTGATACTTATGTTTCTCAAAATTAATTTGGATTCATACCGGGTACGTCTTCTATGGATGGAAGCTAGACATTTATTAAGAGGTTTGATTGAGAAATATAGAGAGAATAAGAAGGATCTACATATGACATGTATTTATTTAGAGAAAGCATGTGATAAAATTCCCAGAGAAGTGCTATGGAGAGTTCTAGAAAAGAAAGGGGTTAATAATGCTTATATTCATGTCATCAAGGATATGTATGCATGCACATGGTTGTTTGATAAAGTATTTTCCTATTTCAATTGGATTACATCAAGGATCAGCTTTTTGCTTTAGTCATGGATGTTCTTACTAGACATTTCTAAGAGGATGTACCCTGGTGTATATTTTTTGCTGATGATATTCTTCTTGTGGATAAGACTAGAGAGGGAGTTGAAGGTAAACTTGAATTATGGAGGTCAATCTTTGAATCTAAAGGTTTTCGTTTGAGTAGATCTAAAACTTAATACATAGAATGTAATTTTGGCAGTAATAAAATTAGTGGGGGGATTGTGACTTTGGGCGGTCAAGTCATTAATAAGAGTACACATTTTAGATATATCGGGTCTTATTTGTAATGGTAAAATAGACGGGGATATTATTTGTAGAATTCAAGTTGTATGGTTGAGTTGGAGGAATGCATTGGGCTTGTTGTGTGATAGGAAAGTCCCCCTCAAACTTAAAGGAAAATTCTATAAAATGATTGTGAGACCTGCAATGCTTTATGGTGCAGAATGTTCTCCATTAAAAGAGAAGCATAAAATTAAATTAAGTTGTGCATAATCGATTTGGTTCATCTTCCATCTCCATGTAGGTCACTGTCTTGATTTTTCTTTTGTTAGTTTCTAGTAAGTACCAAATCCTTTTATTCATCTTCCTCATGTATTTCTTCTCCTATTTTCTTTCTGTCAACCTTCTCACTATCCTAGCACCTTAGGCTGCCCTCAACCACTGAAGGCACCCAAGCAAAGTCGTGCACGACCCCTCTCAGCAATCTCCAGTTCTCTTCATCTTCCACTAATCCGCCACCCTCACCAAACCTACTACTCAGTCTAATCTCCAGTTCTCTACTACTAGATGAGTGGCCTCACTCTTATAGACAAAATTCAAAATGAGTATAAATGTATAGGTTGGAGTAGCTGGAGTGGCATATAAGATTAGAGAGCGTTGCCTTAGATTGTTTGGTCACATAAAATGTCAGCCTTTTGATGATATGGTTAGGAGAGTAAATGTATTAGATTTGACATATGTTAAAAATGGTAAAGGTAGACCCAAAAAGATTTTGTTATAAAATATTAAAAATGATATTTTCTTATTAGATTTAAATGAGAATTTGAGGACACATTGGAGAAAAAAGATTATGTAGTTGACTACATGAAGTGGGATAAAGGCTTGATGCTGTTGTTATTGTGAACGAGTGATCATGTTGAAATTAACTCCTTTGGAAAATATTATAATATTTTGTTATTGATGCTAGTTATGGCTACTTACTAAAGCCTTACCCTAATAATGTAAAATATCAAGGTCTACATCAGCCTTACAAACTGTATATTTAAAATAAGGATTAAGATGCATCTTGCTATTTCACCTTGATTTTTGTTCCGGACATTCCTTGAAAATCTTTTTCATTAGCTTTTACTTGTAGAAGTAACTGGTTTAACCTACATAATTAGAACCACCACATCCTTTCAAATTAGAAACATACAGTTGTATATTATATTTGGATCATAAATATCAAAAGACAGAACGGTTCTGTCACTTAACTTAGTTAAGATCTTGCAACATCACACTATGCAGATTGGAATAACAAAAATTTTCATTAGCCAGCTTAAGTTCTGGATGCAGAACTGAAATACATTATAAATCCAGAAATATATTCACACATGCATTTCCAAAACCATTTGAATCCTTCAGCGTTGGGGCACTTGTTTGCCTATAGCAATTGTATTTACACTATCTACACAGCTCTTAAGTAGGAGAAATTATTAGGTGCGGACACCGGACGGAGAGAACCGTCCGGTTTTCTCTCTGTCTACAGTAAAAGCGCAGCTGCTATAGTAATTGCGCTTTTACTATAGACAGAGAAAAATCCGGATGATTTTTTATCCGGTGTCCGCACCTAATAATTTGCCCTCAAGTAGTCATTTGCTGTTGGATACTTTGGTCTCAGAAGCCATGAACTTCATAGATTTTGAAATTATGAAGAATCTTCATAGATTTTGAAATTATGAAGAATCTATGTTTATTTTCGTCAGAAATCATAAATTATACTCTGAAAAATTTGTCTTGCTGCTTCGAAGAATTGAAATATCTCTGAGTTCTAATGTGGAATGAAATTAGATGGATAAATATCGTGCAGGTCCTTCATATTTGTGCTGCATGTTATATAGGTTTACGTTTGATAGGCACAACTAGCTGGGCATCCATGTGGTCAGCCACGGGGATTTTAGATCGGAGAAAATTTTTTGTGGGTGTCGAACGCTGTTTAGAGACTAATTAAAATGAACCACGTCGGTACCAAGGCTCGGTACAGCTCAGCACTGCGCTCGGTATTGCTGACGTGGCTCATTATGGTTGGTCTCCAGATGTAGAGCTGCGTTTGTCGTCCGCACAGAATAATTTCTCTTTAGAATGAGGTTTTATTTGGGATGACTTTTTTACCGCTTATTGAAGTAATTCTTTTGGTAAAAAATTAAAATTTTAATATTAAAAAGTTGCTTCAAAAAGTATTTAGAATGTCGTCCTAGACTAAGCCTGAGTTTAGAACGAAGCCACCTGTACAAATTTAATGTGTTTGAGCTTTGTTTTTAAGAATCTTATGAAGGCGTTGTTTGCCTGAAATAGAAGCATAGAAGAATTTATGAGTGTTTTGAGCTTTGCTTTTGGAAATCTTTTGAAGGCGTGTTGTCTGTGTGAACTGGAAGCATAGAAGAGTTTTGGAAATCATCGATCCAAAGCCCAAATAGTCCAATGGGCTATAGGTGCATTTCGGCCCACGTCTTGGCTTGGTCCATTCTGCTTGGGGCTGAACTCGGCATAAACATAATAATAATGGTGAAAGTGCTAAATAATTAGTTGCTTCAGCAATTTTTTACTGCCAAAAGTGATAAATATGTGAACAAATTAAAATTTTGACTTCAAGAAAAAAGTGCCCTCTAAAATTAGATTGTTTTTTAGAATTACTTAATTAGCCATCATTATTCTTAAAACATATATATTAATTTTTTTAGTCTGATAGAATTTATAAAAAAATCTACATAATCTTTTAGTTCTATTTGACCCGAATGAAGATTGAGCCAATCGAATTTATAGTAAAGAATGACTTGAATTGAGGTTGAAATAATCTAATTCAGACTAGAGAATTAGTAGCAGTTCAACTCTAAGGCTTTCTTTTTATTTATTTATTTATTTTATTTTTTTAACCAAAAAATTTATTAAAACAAAAAAAAAGAGTACATGAAACAATGTAGCAAAATGACAGAAAAATAAAAGAGAATACAAGGTAGAATTAATCCTCTAAGGCTCAGTAATTGGCCGAGGCTTCCAGCTCCTCCAAAGTTAAGCTCAGACCATCCAATTTGGTGAAGATGAACACGAAGCAGCCAACTCAAACGACCAGCCGTCCAACTGAGCAAGAGACCATCACAACTCTAAGGCTTTGTTAGGTATATTTTTCTTATTATTTTTTAAAGCAGTTTTTAGTAAAAAAAGTTTAATTCAAAAAAATTTTATATTGAAAAGTTACTTTAAAAAATGATGAGAATGATGTCCTAGACAAAACCTAAATTATATTGATTAATTTAGGGTTGATACAATTTTAAAGTTAAATTAGCATGAATTGGAATCAATATTCCCTCTTTGATATTTGATTTAAATCATTAATATAATATATTTAAGTATCATTTAGGATTTGTTTGAGATAACGTAAACAATCTAAAATAGTCTAGGACTTTTTGTGAAAATGATTGTAAAGCTGCTAAAGTTATTGTGAGTAAAGTAAAATTTTTAAAATTATAATGAAAGTAATTTTTCTGTACAAATTTTTTATGGAATTAGCCAAAAATAGTAGCAAAAATGAAATTATTATTGAAGTTTGAAAAGTACAACGGTTGACTCAATCAACTTTTTGGCTACGTTTGGGATGACTTTTTTACTGCTTCTTAAAACAATTTTTAATATAAAAAATAAATTTTTTGTACTAAAAAGTTATTTTAAGTAGTAAGAAGGCCGTCCCAAATAACGCCTTAGTTGGATACATTATTAAAATCCACAAAAAAAAAAAAAAAAAACTATCATAGTAAATTAGTAATTTAAACTTTAAAACCCTTATTACTTTTTAATCACATAATCCTGATATTCTATAACTTTATAAAAATATTATTTTCTCTTCACAAGAGATAAGATGCGCTCAAAGTCCAAATGAAAAGCTTGATTGATAATTTGAATTGAGAATGCCGTCTCTATGCTATCAAGAATATAATAAAAGCAACACGAAGCTTTGAACATTACCCCACATTCTGCATTTCTTTATAGAGAATATGGCCACTTTATCAACATGGAATCAAAGCTTTGTGTTTTAGTTTTGTAGTTATTTGAACAGAGAACATGTGGTAGCTGCCTCATCTCTCAATTTCTCTATTTATCCTCACTCACTCCTTTGAAATTTCCCTGCAAGAAATTTTTTTTTCATTGAATTATTTAATAAAATTTATAAAAAAATTGCACAAGATGATTTATTTACAAATCATTATGTTTTGAAATGAAATTTGGTTGTTTTATAATTTTACAAAAATATTATATTAATTAGAGTTAATTAATGTTTTGCACATTTGATATATTTTTGTGTGAGGAGTTCTCTTAAGCTCTTGAATGGTACCTTGAAGGATGCTTTTATGAACCTCGTAATAATAGTCTTACGATAATTGTCGGACGAAGTGGTGGCTAATAGTGATCATCGGTGTTAAAAATCGAATACAGCTTTAGAGTTATTAAGATTTTCGAACTCTCTCTAATTTTAAATTATGTTCTCTTTAATGTGAAAAATATGAGTATTTGATCATATTTTGGAAGTTGTATTGGCCGGCTAATTATATTGAATATTTTGATTATAGATTGTTTATTTAGCATTTAAGTACCTCAAAATTTTTAGAATTGAATGAACTTGGGCTTATTGAATTCAATTGATGGAGCTGCTCGATTTGACTATATGCTTATAAGATATGAAGATTGTTTAGTTCTTTGATTAATAATACTTGAAGTGCTTGTTTTGAGCTCATTTGTAGTCGAACCAATCCATTATTGTTGTCATTGGGTTTATCTTGGCGAGATGTTGGATTCAATTATAAGATTGTCGAAATTGAAGTTTAAATGATCATAAATATAATTTAAAAATTATTAATACAAAATAATATATGATGAATCATGTCAATTAAGAATTTGTTTGAGTCAGATTTCTTATTGTTTTATAAAGCAAAATTTTAATGTAAAAATTTCTAATTCAAAATATTTTTGTATTAAAAAATTAGTTCATAAAGGAGTAAGAAAGTCGTCTCAAATGAAGTCTAAATTATACATGTATATTGTTTATTTTGTTGTTGTTTTTTTTAATTTTAATAGTACGCTCAAATCTTAAAATTGAAAAAAAAAATTATGGGTTAACAAACATCATTATTATGCTAATGAAATAATTAACATTTCATAAATAATTGTTAAGATATTAATTAAAACTGTTAATATGTTTATAATTTTGCGGAATTCAGAATTTCGTACGAAAATTATCACAGCCCTTTTCTTTCATAATAGTGCTATTAAGCTTTATTTTACAATATGACATTAAAAATAGTCATCATTATTCTCAAAAAGCTAAATAATTTTTTTTAAACATATCATTCATGATCATTAAAATTTTTACTGAAAACATGCAATAATTGGATATGTAATTGCTACGTCATCAAAAATGTCTTTGATGGCACGAAATTTGATGCAAATATAAATATTTTTTTTCAAAATTAAATTCAAACTATCTAAACTTTGATTTCGTCAAACTTATATTGAAATTGAACATCTAAAGGAGACGGAATCAATGACATCAAATTCAGTCCAATCCGAGCCCAATGAGCTTGAATCAGTGAATCAAAACATTAATAGAAGCTTCAGAGCATTAATTGGATAACCAAATGATATTAAAATAATATGACATGCTTATAGTTGAATCGAGCAGCTCGACGAGACGAATCAACGAACCCAAGATCACTCAATTTGAAATCAATAAGACACTTAAACATTCAATAAATGGCCCAATGATCAAGTGAATCAATATGGATCATTTCATTCAATTGAACACTCCAAATCTACCAGGAATTTTCTCCATATTTATTAAGAATTTCATTCCAAAAAAATTAAAAATAGACTTACATCTTTACAAATCTTAGAGGTAGAAAGTTAAATTTTATATATCTCTACCGTCATGAATTTTCGATGATGCAATAGTAATATATGCCAACCATTTTATGTTTTTCTTTTAAATAAATTCATTAACCTTTTGAATTATTAAATAAATATAAATGGATGAAAATTACATACTAAAATTAACCATGGGCTAAATAATAAATAAAAATTACATATATACCATAAAAATTTTATCTATTCATATATCTAATATTAAAAAGTTTTCATTTACTTATATAATATTTACATTTTAAGCCACGTAAAAATATTATTGTTATTATTAAATAAAATAAACAAATATGTATATTTATATAATTTTACATTGAAAAATGAAAATATTTATAAATAAACATAAAATATAAATATTAAATTTATTAAAAATTAAAAATTTTATGACATATACTTAAATTAAGTAAAAAATTACTCCAAAAAAAAAAAAAAACAATTATTGATGGCCCTTGTGGAGGGACAGAATCATCAACAACATTATATTCTCTAATAATAATCTATAGTTTGGTAAGAGATCACATCAACATGTAGCCCCATCAAATTATTAAAATTACATTTTTTTTCTTTTTTTTTAAGACATAAACTTATTTATAATAGCTCATCGAATTCTATCACGGCTCTTTTCCATTTCATATTATTACTTATTAAAAAAAACCTTATCTACTCTAATAAAACTTCATAAAGTAAAAAAGCTAAGCCTACTTTAGTTTTTATTTCGTTTGGAATAATTTTCTTACTGATTTTTAAAATATTTTTTTAGTATAAAATTGATAGGACTATAAATTTTTATATTAAAAAATTATTTTAGAAAGTAGTAAGAAAGTTGTTCTAAATGAAGCCAATTCGGACAAATTAAAAGGTGGAAGTTGCAATACAATAAGATCAAATGGTTTAAAATGCAAAATAAAGCACAAAAAATATTTGTAATTTAAGAATATCAAAATATAATCTATATTTATTTATGACCAAGATAATATCTTTGATCACTCTTTTTATTTTAAGAACATAATTGCTTAGTGAATTATTATTATTAAAATTAGTTAAAGAATTATTAAATTATATAAATATTAATTATAATTTTAAAAATATTTGAGTAAAAATAATATATTGTGATTTCTCATTTGTTTTTATAAAAAATTATAAATCAATATCCTATTTATATTTACTTTCATTTTTGAGTTACATATTGGCGCATATATACAATAAATTAGAATATAAAAATTTAAAATAAATGTTGATAATAAAGACTCTTTTAGGTAACAAGTTTGTTTGTTTCTATATGAAAGGTTAAAGATATAAATGTTATTAAAACATTGTAATGAAATTAATAATAGGGGAGTAAATAAGTTCGAGTCACTATGGTTTGAGTTTGAGCTTAATTAATTAATTAATTAAGTTTGAGCTCGAGCTTTATTTTACAAGTTTGAACTTACTCATTTATTATGAAAGAGAAAATAATTATGATTCAAATAATTATTATGATAAAAAGATAAAACAAAGAGAAATTAGACGAAAAAATAAAGGATCACTTAATATAAGAAAATGAGATATTATTTTTAAATTATTTTAACAATTTTTTTATTTAAAAATTAAGAATGTTAATATATTTTATGTGTATTTTTTATCAATATGTATTAAATGACCCGACTCGCAAAGCAGGTTGTGTAAGAGCTGGCTCAAATTTGACTCGTGAGCTCACTAAGTTCAACTCAAAAACCATTTATAGTAGGGAGTATGGTGTGGCTTTACTCATTTACACTCCTAATTATTGGTATATAACATGATACTCTATTCATAGTGATAAAGTTAAAAGTTTTTTAAGTGTTTATTTATGAATATTTAATATAGCAATTTTTTTTTGTGGTCACCTAATATGACATTTATAAATTACTAGAATAAATATATTTAATTTCATGATTAATGCTATGAAATTTATCCCTTTAATTCCCTTTAATTCTATTAAAATTAAACAGGACCTATGAAGACTACTCTTATCTATAATTACATAAGCTAGATTAGCTTTAAATAAATAGATTCGAAATTAATTATAGTTAATGAGGATATAAGATTAGTTATTAATTATATTTTATGCTAGAAATAGTGAGTATAATATAATAGGCTATGACAGAGTTAGGAATTTTTTCTGATGAGATCATAAATTAACTTCTTTATTAGCTATGCTTCTAATAATTATCACGATAAATTTTAATTATAATATATTTATGATTTTTTTTATATAGAAATCTAAGAAGATAAATAAAATGATAAATATAATCAACTATACTTTTATGTTAAATTTTAATAAAGAATAAATAATAATAATGTAAAAAAAGAAAAGAATTGTGGAATTTGTGGACCCCTCCCCCTCCATTTTATGAGCAACTAAATTAATTCAAGCATTTAATTCTCTTTTATTGCATTAGTTTTTTTTATATTAAATATTTTTTTTCTTAAATATTGGATAATGATGTCAATCATTAATAAATAGATATGAGAATATTATAAATAAAAATGTCATAAAACCAATTATAGACATCATTCTATAAAAATACACCATTACTAAATTTAATCTAAGGTCTTGTTTGATTGTTTGGAAGTAGCAACAATGATGGTTAGGGTTCTGATACAACATTAACAATAACAACAACATCAAGCTTATATCTCACTACGTGGGGTCGGCTACGTGAATCCTTTTTCTCCATTGTGTTAGGTTAAGAGTCAAATTCTCATTTAAATCTAAAAGAAATGTTATTTCTAATCTTTTATAATCAAGCCTTTTTAGGTCTGCCTCTACCCTTCTTAACATAAGTTAAATCTAATATATCTACTCTCATAATTGAGTCATCAGAAGGCAGTTGTTTTATGTACACAAACCATCCAAGATGACTCTCTCTAATCTTATCTGCCACTGGAACTACTCTAATAGTATGCTTCTCTTTTAAAGGCCAGCATTTTACACCATAAAGCATTGCATGTCTAAGATGGCTAGGGTTCTGACAAGTAGAAATAAATAGGATGCCAAAATTGATTAGTGTTAAAAGGCAAATAAAGATAATTTTGAGTCGTATGCTTCATTTGGGGTAGCTTTTTAATGTTTTCTATAGTAGCTTTCTAGTACAACAATTTTTTGTTCTATTTTTTTTAACTAAAAAAGTGTGTAGAAAGCATTAAAAAAACCATCCCAAATAATGTCTTAATTATATATGAATATGAAATAATGAAACAAAAGTTTTTAGGGGGGAGATTTTTTATAAACAAGCAGTGGTCAAATACAAATTATGATTGTGATATGAAAAACAAAACAGCATGAAAGCTATTTCAAACAAAGTCTGGATATGAATAATATAACGACAATTGACATTAATAAAATTCATATAATAAAATGTCAGCTGGACAATAATGAACACTATTTAAATATATTTTGTGGTAAAAGGATGTGATTACTATAAAAATTTATTTTAGGTGCCATTATAGTAAAACTATGAATAGTTGTTGATGGAGATAAGGATGCCTTACATAGAGATTCAAAAAGAAGGAATATGTCTAACAATAGTTTCTGCAGCTGGAATGGTCAATAGTTTGATTGGTCAGAGCTAAATTAGATGAATATGTGCGTGCGAATGTAGATAAAAAATGTGTCATGAATGGTCAGTGCATGCCAAGTTTGTATGTGTATGATCAAAATCACTAACAAATAAAGAATTATCTAAAAAAATAGAATAAAAGCTGTCCCAATCAAAGCCTAAACTTTCTTTCTGTTTTATAAAGCAATTTTTATCATAAAAAATTATAATTCAAAATTCTTTTTATTAAAAAGTTGCTTTAAAAATAATAAGAATGTTGTCATATACGTGAGAGATTATTATGTGCAGTCACTGAACTTTCAGAGGCGAATCAGTATACGCCACGTCACCTGGTACACAGTACACAGCCTCGATAAAAAAGTGATATGATGTATCCTGATTCGTCTCTGAATGACGTCCGGTGACCGCACATACGTAATAACTGCATCATACTTGCCTTAATAGTGTTCATTACTGATGCATATCAAGACATTTATGGTGATAAATAAAGTAGATTTATCATGTTGATATTAAAAAAAAAGCCAGCACATAGATATAAATATAAAAGTAAATAACAGCTCATAAGATAAAAAATGTTTTTTATATGAAAATTTTGAGAAAAAAATTCACAAAATTTATCACAGATGAATTAATTCTATTAGTTTAAATCATATATTACACATAATATCATTCCCAATAATTTAAAAAGGAATAAAAATCATTTGTGGAAAATTACCTTCACATTGGATGAAGAAGGAACATGGAGGCATTGATGTTATCATCAACAGGTGTTTGACAATTGGCATTGTGCATGATAAGGACGGTAGACTAATAACTAGCAAGGTGGGCATAGACCTTATAATGATGATGGGTGTTAGCCTTCGTAATAATGACAGTAGATATCAATTTTGGTTTTATTTTGGATACCTTTATTACTGTTTTCTTAATGTAATTTTTTAGTACAAAAATTAAAAATTGTGTACAAAAAAGTTACTGTAAGAAACAATAAGAAAGCCGTCCCAAGTAAATTAAACCTTTGATAGAGATGGAGATCACCAATACTAATATTGGTGATCATAGATGTCATCATTTTCAATGATAACTGACATTAACGTTAATGATATTGACACTGGGTGGCAGCCTTATCGGTGATGCTAGGCATAGGCCTTGTCAATGACGACAAATATTATCTTTAATAGTTGTTGGTGAGCATTAGTATTAATTTTAATAATGGACGTATGCGTTGGTGTTGATGAACATGTTGGCAATGAAAGAAATCAATGTAATTAGCGAAGACAAATGATAGTTTTATTGGTGACAGTAGGCATCAACTTAGTTGATGACAGTGGACATCGTTAATGTTGGTGATGATGTTGCATACCATATTGGTGATGTCGATCTTCACTGTTGCCTATGATGACAGACGTTGATATTTTTGGCGATTGACAATAGGTTATTGGTGTAGATGACATATATATTTATATAGGCATTGCATTCAATAATTAATCAAACATGTTACATCATACCAATAACATGATAATCCAATAATTGCAGAAGCTATGGATATCTCAATGGACCAAATGAAACCTAACATTACTTGAACAATAAATGACATAAATAAATAATGTAAATTGATATAAATATCATAATTTATTAATTTCATAATTGGAGATTAGTCAAATGAAATGGAATCTTAATTGCCCTGATTTGTTGCATGATTAAGCCTATACCTATATGAAGTTTTTTAATGTTTCTCTAATGACATTTGATCCTATTCATTAATTATCATTAAATTAATTAAAAATAATAATATTTGATCCCTTACTTGTTTGGATTGCTCTGTGGTGGTCCCTCCCATTATCACTTTAGTGTTTGAATCAAATGATGGATTGATAAAGAGCAAAGCATTATCTTTAGAAGTGCATAGTAAAGCTTGTTTGAGCAAATCTCTTTCAAATAGCTTAGTTTAATTTGATTGATTCTTGTGCTATATTTTTTAGGGTTGTTTGATTTGTTTTATTTAGGGTGCATTTTATTTTTTCTAAAGGATTTTTGAAAATTTTGACATTTGGTTTGATAAAAAAATGTAAAATAAAATTGTGTTTTTATTAAAAACTCCTTGTTTGTTCATTTTTTAAGATTTTTTTTTTTTCGTGACGAGGAAGCACTGTCCTTATGCCAGTGAAAACCCCGGTCGACCTTGCATGCAACCCATACTAATTTACACGGGTCAACACTTAAGGCTTTCACTGCTTGCCAAGGGAATCGAACCAGGGACTTAGGCTTTGCCCAGCCGGCTCTTCACCACCCGGACAAGCAGCGGTGGGTAGTTTTTATTTTTAAAGAATTCCAACTTTGAGTGATTTTTCAAGTGCACCGTACACGTCGTTGTAGTTGTCATCCGCCATCGCTGGTTATTGCCTCCACCCATTATCGTAGCCACCCACCGCAACAAGTCACGAAAACCTGTAATCAGCCACCACAAATGGCCACCATCTCCTCAAGGAACTCGAGCCTCATTTGCATCTCCTCAAGGAACATTAAAAAAAGAGCATAATTACCGTTGGACTAATATGATAATTCCTAAATCTTATTAAACTATTAGAAAATGACTATAAAAAAAAAAAAAAAAAAACTCATAGGCCTTGCTTCAGCCAAAAAAAAAAAAAAAAAAAAAACACAAATGAGAAAGCTTCATTTAAGTTTTATTTGGGATAATTTTTTACTAATTTCTAAAATAAATTTTTAGTACAAAAAATTTCGATTAAAAAAAACATTAAAAAAGTTGTCACAAACAAAGTCTTTCATTTGAACAGCTTTTGGTCACTCTATTTTTTACTATTTTAAATAAGTTTTTTAACTAAAAAATCATTATAATTAGCAATAAAAAATTATGCCAAATGAAATCTAAACATAATTAACTCAAAATAGGCTCAAAGTGACTCATCTTATGATAATTTTTTTTTATTTTTATATAAAATGACTTTTCAATATTGTACTTTAAATTATACAATAATTCATATAGCTTCATAAAATGAAATATTTTATACGTTTAACTAAAATTTGCTTCAAATACAAATAGACAAAAAATATAAACATAAAAATAAGAATTTGATTTAATTTTAAATTTGTCTTCATTGGTCTTAAATTTTTAATTCATAAATTTTTTGTACTAAAAAATATTTACAAAATTAATATAAAAAATTATCCTAAATAAAACTTGTACTCGACCCTCCTCTCTGCGCGGAAGCTTGAGGGAGGGTTCATCCTGCCCTGGGTCAGGCAGGGAATGTTCTCAACTTCATTCTTAGCTATATTTCGGAGAGTCTAGGGTGTAAAATTGGAGAAATTATTATGCGCGGAATCCGAATGCATTCTGAGATGAATCCGGATGCGCCACATCACCGGATGCACTGGGCACTGATGATGTGGCATGTCTGGATTCGCCTTCGAACACGTTGGAATTCCGTACACAATAATTTCTCATAAAATTGACTTTCTGGAGCTTGCGCGCTTGCCCTCTTTCAATAATTAAATCCCACAGATAGAAATTAGAAAGCGCATCATCTAGTGAGGACAATATCATTGGTCCCTTAACAATAAAATAATAAGAATAGTTTAAAGGGGGCAGTTATCGATAGCCATCCGCGTTAACCACAAATGAAATATTCTCGTTATTTTAAGCAGTTATTGCTGCCCGTGGGAGCCCTTATTACGTTCCACTAATAAGGCTTCGTTTGGGAAGGTTTTTTTACTATTTTTTAAAACGAAGTTTTAGTACAAAATTTTTTATTTTTTAACTAAAACTCCGTTTTAGAAAGCAATAAAAAAGTCGTCCCAAACGAAGCCTAAATAAGGGTTGCAAAATAGATTTCTCCGTTCAAAAAATTTCTAGTTATTGCAAAAAAAAAATAAAAATGTCAAAAGCTAGAGAAATTATTATGTGATATATGAATATGTATATAATATGTACACATTATAATACATATAAAATATACAATTGTGTACAGCCTATACAACAGCATCTACAAATTATTGGTAATATGTACGTGCAGGGGCGGAACCAATTTCAATTTTGAGGGGGGGCAAATACAAAACAAAAATAATTAAAAATTAAAAAAATATTATATATCTATATATTACGAAAAGTTTATTAAAAAATTAAGCAAGAAAATAAAGAAAAAAGTGTAATTAAACTGTCATGAAAAATATGAAAGAGAATATTAGAACTAAATGTGAAGAGATATATAAATATTTTAGGACAAGTTAGGACAAAAGAGTTTCTTAGGGAGGGCAAAAAAAATTTTTACTCTCCTATAAAAAAAAATTATTTATTTTTACTCTTCTAAAACAAAAAAAAAAATTTTGAGTGCTCCTATAAAAATTGCCCCCCCTAAACATTATGTGGTTCCGCCCATGTGTACGTGATTATAATACACATTATATATATATTCATATGTCACATTTTTATTGGAGTCTGATATGTCCGAACTCTGCATATAATATTTTCTCCATAAGCTAAAAATGGTAGCGATAAAATATGAGAGTTGTTATTTATAAAAATGTGAAAAGTATTATATATTTTTATTTCACAAAATAGTTATATGAATACATTATCAACGTATTAAAAAATAATTCTTATTAGCCTTTTTATAATTTTTTTTAATATTAAGATCAATTAAGATTTTTCTTGGTTTTTTCTCAGTAAATTTTTATAAGAAAGCGACGGATAAACTGTCCTCACCACATATTTTATGTGTATTTTGTTTGTAGTTTTTGACAGTAGAGGAGGTCAATTTCGAAAGCAGAGGCGCCCACTACTCCCCCTTCCGGTGGCTTGCGCACAAAGCAGAATCCACCGTCCACGTGTCGGAATGGACGGCAGAGCTGCCGGACCGAAATTTTCCTGCGAGAAGCATGAAAAGAGTTTGTCGGTGGAGCTTCTGACTTACACTTCTTATTTTACCTCTATCCCCCTAGCTTTTTTTATTTTACAGAAGAGGCATCCTATTTCTGTCATCCATGTAATTACTGCCGCTAATAATGTATAATGTTTTATGAACATCTGCGACAGGAGAGGGGTGGAAAAGAGTGTGGACATGGTTGGTGAGAGCCAAGCAATGGATTTGCTTTAGTGGCTTTTGTTCCTCGGCGTTGAAGCCTGCTTTAGGAAACGGAAAAGGAGGAGAGATAAAAGGAGAGCAGAAGAAGATTCCTTTGAGCAGAGGAGATAGAGAGGGAAATAGGGGAGATTGGAGAGGGCGGAGGAGAGGGGGAAGTGTTTATCTTTGCTGTCACTGCTTTTGCCGGCTTTTAGCAGGGGACTCTGTATCTTCCTGCGCTTGTGCAAGTGGGCGGTCGCTTGCTTTGATTTCTGATCTTGGTTTCGTTGTTTTGTTGCTTCTGGCTGTGAAAAATTGAAACTTGGGGAATTCCCCTCTTGTTTTGCGGTCATTTTTTTTTTTTGGGGTTTTTGAATTCCAGTGTTTTTGCTGTGTCGGTTTCTTGTTTTAGTGTGGTTCGGTTATTGGGAGTTGCAGTTATTGGGGTCTTGTTTGAGTGGAGCGGGTGTGGGCTTACAATACTTACAGTGGAAGAGTAGGAAGAGTGGAATATAATGGCCGGAGGCGGAGGAGGAGGCGGGGGAGGAGGAGCTGCGCCGGCGCCGAAGGCCGACGAGTTGGTGCCTCACCCCGTAAAGGATCAGTTGCCGAATGTCTCGTATTGCATCACCAGCCCACCTCCATGGCGTGAGTTTCATGAACTTCTCATCTGGCCTTCATCTTCCTTCCACTTGCCAATTTTCCTTCTGTTTTTGTTTTAGCCTTTTGCTTTGATATGTTCTTAGTAAAACAGAACATAGCTTAGATTTTATAGGATCTCTCTACTTTGCTCTAGGGTTTATTATTTACTTCATCTGTTTTTTTTTCCTTATATGGAATTTTCTTCTAAAAGAACTTGACAATTTGGAGTTTTCTACTCTTTGACTGTTAAACTTTTCGACTTTTGGAGAGTTAATGTTTCTCGAGAATTTTTGTTAGGGGAAGGGGCTTTTTTAATGCCTCTGTCAGATCCAAAGTTTATAATTTTGCTTAGAGCTTTGGATGTAACCCAATTGATTTTTGTGCTTGTTGATGATTCAATAGGAAGTTTTTTTTTTTTTTGGATTAAAAGATTCCATTTTTTATACGCAGCGGAGGCCATTCTGCTTGGTTTCCAACATTATCTGGTTATGCTGGGCACTACTGTGATCATTCCCACTGCACTTGTTCCTCAGATGGGAGGGGGTAATGTAAGTTAGCACACTTAAAAGGAACGTAAAAGCTTAAGTTGCTGTGATATGGTTGAGTTTGTATGGTTTATGTATATATATTGTGACAACAAATGTTTTCTCTTACTAGGATGAGAAGGCCAGGGTAGTTCAGACTTTGCTCTTTGTGGCTGGTATAAACACTCTGTTACAGTCTTTCTTTGGCACTCGCTTGCCGGCGGTGATTGGAGGGTCTTACACGTTCGTTGCACCGACTATCTCCATCATTCTGGCTGGTCGATATAGTGACATTGTTGAACCTCATAGGGTTGCTACTGGAATAAATGCCTTTTTAACTTTTTGAGGTTGCATCTTATCAATTAGTATCTGATGGATTGCTCTCTTTTCTTGACCAGAAATTTCTCAGGATCATGAGAGGAACTCAAGGTGCCCTCATTGTTGCATCTACACTTCAAATTATTATTGGGTTTAGCGGCCTTTGGCGCAATGTAACAAGGTTGTTCTTCATCTTTTGTTATTGGATCTATTAAGATATGACATGCCAATGTATTAAATTGCCATGAATTGTTTTATCCACCAGATTTCTCAGTCCACTGTCCGCAGTTCCGCTGGTTGCGCTTGCTGGATTTGGGCTTTATGAGTTGGGATTCCCTGCGGTATTGTCTAAACTTGCTATTGATACTATGTTGGAATGCTGGAGATGAAATTATTTGTTCACTCCAAGTGTTGATATTTGGGCCCTGATAGATTTTATAATATGTTCCAGGTTGGTAAATGTGTGGAAATTGGGCTTCCAACAATTATAATTTTGATTGTAATCTCACAGGTACCATGAGTTTAAAAAATTGCAAGTAATTTTTAATTAGAAATTCCAATATACTTTTCCTGCTTTATCCCAATTGTTAACATTTTGATTTTTTTTTTGTCTGAGCAGTACATACCTCATGCTATACATGCAGAGAAGCCTGTATTTGATCGGTTCGCAGTTATCTTTTCTGTGGCAATTGTATGGCTCTATGCATATTTTCTCACTGTTGGTGGGGCATATAAGCATGCTCCACCTAAAACACAATCACATTGCCGAACTGATCGTTCTGGATTAGTGAGCTCAGCTCCCTGGTAATTTTTTGCTTTATATATTTGTTGGTTGATTATGATCTTGCTGATTTTTTAGCTATTCATGATCTGTGTTTTACTTGCAGGATAAGAGTTCCATACCCATTTCAATGGGGAGCACCATCATTTGATGCTGGGGAAGCCTTTGCAATGATGGCTGCTGCATTTGTTGGTCTAGTAGAGGTTGGTTTATGTGTTCTAGATGTTGACTTCTGGTTTCTTATTTTGGTGTACAAGTGGCTTATTTTACTTTAGCTTTGGAGTTTTAAGCTTGGTTTGGGACGGCTTTCTTTATGTTTCTTAAAGCGGCTTTCTTGTACAAAAAATTTAATTTTTGTACTAGAAAGCAGCTTTAAGAAGTAGTAAGAAAGCGGTCCCAAACGAAGTCTTAATGATTGCTTGAATCTAAAGTTCATTCTATTATGCAGTCAACTGGCACTTTCATTGCAGTATCTAGATATGCTAGCGCTACTCCAATCCCCCCTTCTGTTCTTAGTCGTGGAATTGGATGGCAGGTGTGGAACTGAACTGGTCTTGGCTCTATTTTGGTTACTTTGTTTTTGTTGATATGGTTATATAATTATTAATTACTACTGGTTCCAGGGAATTGGTATCTTGCTGGATGGTTTGTTTGGAACAGCTAGTGGCTCCACTGTATCAGTGTAAGATTTGCTTGATATATGTACGTTTATCAGCATGTTCTAGTAAATATGAAAGGATTTTGTTTATGTTGGGGCTTCTTCCTCAGTGAAAATGCTGGTTTGTTGGCTTTGACACGCGTTGGAAGTCGAAGAGTTGTTCAGATATCTGCAGGGTTTATGATTTTCTTTTCCATTCTTGGTAAGTGCTTTTACCCTCAATTGTAGTTTGCCATGACCATTTAGTGCTCTATGCCATTACAGTGGCTCTAATGGGTCTCACAAGGACCAAACAGTTGTTGATTGCGATCGAAATAATGTGTCCATGCACAGAACTCCTATTTGGAGCTTGTTCCACATGATTGTAGTTATTATATTTAATGATGTTGTCATATTAATATTATCATATGTGGTTAATAGTTATCAGAGGAATTTATAGTATTTATTCTTGTAATATATCCTCAATATCCTACTTTATTGTATTTCCTTTATTGCTCTCTTTTCTTGCCTTTGCATAGGCATGCATGTGTGAGATTAAAAGTCATTTAAACAAAGATGTAGCTATTTATATTTTCTATCATGGTATTTGAGATGAGAAGAAGACATTGTACGCCAAGCTAGGCGGTGCTTTGTTGACCCTACTTGCACAAATTTGTCTATATATAGGCAAGAGAAGATAATAATAAATGAAAACACAATGAAGAAAAGGGATGTTTCTCAGTAATGAAGATGTATTATATTTAGTAACTATTTTAGATTCTAACTATAAATAATTAGCATATGCGTTATGGTATCAAAGGAGAGGGGTGTTTCTTTTTATTTCATTATTGATTTCATGAATCCTTGATTTTCATTATTCTTGTCAAGTGTTTCTTGAGATTTTAACTTGTGTTCATGTAAAACTTTCTACAACTTCTAATCATTTTACAAATGGTCTATGCCTTAACTTTTTTAATACTTTCAAACTAATTTCATTTGTCATTCTTATCTTTGATCTTTTGCTCTTCATTTTACATGACCGACTCACTCGAGTTTATTTTATGCTATTTGTTTTCAATAATTGCTATTCCTATCTTTTCTCTAAAATAACAGTTTTTCTCTCAATCTTTCCTACTTCGATGACACCTCCATCTTATAACTCATTTTGCAACAACCAACTTAACTATTGATGTTATTTTATCTTATTTAAATTTCTTAGATGGATATGTTAGTAAATCTATGATCGAAATACACCAATCATGGTTTATCTATGTTCAAAAATAGGTAAATGGCGTTATGCTTGTAACATGGGATTAGTTTCCTGGTGTAATAGTTGATTGTAGAGTTTGGGAGTGCAATATTGGTAAATATCATAGCTACTTTTAGTATAAAAACGTGTAAATGACCCCTTCAGTAAAATGCAATCTGACAGGTAAATATCAACAATTTTGTTGTTTAATGTTTTTTTGATTGTTTCATGATGGGTTAAATTATCTTTGCTGGTAGCTTTCAGACATAATTGCTGCTGCTTTCTTAGAGTAGAAGGAATAACTTGTTCTGAACTTGTCATTTATGTATTAAATTACTCTGTTGGATTTGTTTATAACCATCTTATTGTTGGTGTCAGGCAAATTTGGAGCTGTTTTTGCATCCATTCCTGCACCCATATTTGCAGCTTTATACTGCCTTTTCTTTGCTTATGTTGGTATGTTTCAGATCAAACATTTATTTATAATTTTATATCACTCATTACAAGTTGCCGTAAAATTCTAAAAGATATTTTATAATATCTCCCTACTTGCTGCTGTCGAACAGGTTCTTGTGGTCTCAGCTTCTTACAATTCTGCAATCTAAACTCCTTCAGAACAAAGTTTATTTTAGGATTTTCTGTCTTTATGGGCTTATCAGTTCCTCAATACTTCAAAGAATACACTGCAGTTGCTGGCTATGGTCCAGCTCATACCAGTGCAAGATGGGTATGTGAACACTTGACTTATCAATAGAACTGTCAAAAAAATCTTGTCGTCTGTATTCGGCTCGATAATAGTCTGATTATGTTTCTATATACAATAATATGGCTCGATAAGTTAACTAGCTAAATATAAATATAAAAACTTTGCTCGGTTGGATAACGAGCCAGGCCGAATAACACTTGAGTTCGTTCTGGCTCAGCTCATTTACACCTCTAATCTATCGGCAAATTATTCTGTGCGGAGTCCTTACGTCGTCCAGAGGCAAATAAAAATGTGCCACATAACCCCAAAAGTGTACCGCACTCTGTAGCGAGCACAGTACCGAGCGTCGGTACATGCGGTACCGCGCTCGGTACCAAACGGTACCTGACGGTTCTTCCATCCGGTGTCCGCATAGAATAATCTCTCCAATCTATCAGCACCGTTAACTGCTTAGTTTTTATCCAGAAGGTAATTTCTTCTTTGCAGTTCAATGATATCATTAATGTGATATTCTCATCGGAACCATTTGTTGCGGGCCTTGTGGCATTCTTCTTAGACAACACTCTTCATAGGCACAACAGTGCGGTTAGGAAGGACAGAGGTTATCATTGGTGGGACAAATTTCGATCCTTCAAGACAGATGTGAGAAGCGAAGAATTCTACTCCTTGCCATTTAATCTAAACAAGTTTTTTCCATCTGTGTAAGCACAAAGCTTCTGTTATTTGGGCCATGTCTTTTAGTTGTTTGTCTTCTCATTTTGCAGTCTGAGAAAGACTTATTGATATATTCATCTTAAATGAGTTAGTGTGTTACAGTTTTCCCTTAATATATGCTTTATTTGTATATTTCATGTGATATACAGAAACTGCTAAGTTATGTCAGTTATTTTGGATCAATGCTTATCACAGTTCATTTGTTGTTCTTTGTGAGTTATTTAGTAAATTTTCATCACCTAGTCTTTTAGATATCTAATGCATAATGACAGAATCCTTATCCAGCAGTCAAGTTTCGAAAAATTATTTTGTGTGAATGCTGAACGCCGTCTGGAGACTGATCAAAATGCGCCACGGCACCCCTTTGTTCGGTACTGCGGCTCTGTACTACTCGGTACCACTGATGTGGTGTATTCTGATTGGTCTCTGGACAGTGTTCTGCGTCCGGCCTCTGTACAGAATAAATTTCTCCAAGTTTCTGCAAATTGTTTCTTGTTCTAGCTTAGTATCCAAATAAAAGTTTTACAAAATTGCATAAAATACAATCATCTTATGAATACTGCTCTGAAAATAGTATCATCTTGCTGTGCTTGCATGAGTTGAGAACGATGGCTACCTTCTCTCTTCTTCACTGAAATAGAAAGTAATCAATTCACTGATATGGTATAATGGATTCTTTCTGTAAGATATGAGCATCAACATTTTGGTCCATTACAGTGACTGAAATTGGTGAGAATGAGGTATGGAATAATGGAACTAGTTGTATTATAATTGAGTTTCATAGTTGCAGGGAATGGAAATAGCCTGTAGATATAGAGAACAAAGTTTAGTTGAATGGAGATAAAAATAGGATAATAATTGTAACAACAATAATATCAAGCTTTTATTCTACTACTATGGATCGGAATGTTGGTAATTATGATTGTTTGAGAAATTTTATGTTGGTTGTTGACTTTTTAATGCGATCTTTCGCTTTTCTCATTTAAGACTTGGTAGTTTTATTATGATAATTCTATCAATGAGATTCCATTAAATAGTGTTATAATTTGAATCTTATTTAGATATTTGTTCTTTCATATTTTAAGTACACTTTTATATTCATGAAATGTTATTGCTAGTGTTTCGTTTGGGACATTTTTTAAATTCAAAATATTTTTATACTAAAAAGTTATTTTATAAAGCAATGAGAAATTTCTCTTGAAATTTGTGCGGATGCCGAACGCGGTTTTGGAATCAACCAAAATGAGCAATGTCATTCCTTTCTCAGTACTGCTGCGTGGTATTGCTCGGTACTGTCGTTTGATATAATTGATGTGGTACATTCTGATTTGTCCAAAGCGTTTTATGTCCGGCCTCCGCACAGAATAATTTCTTCTTCATTTGGGATTAGCTTATTGTTTTTGAAAATAGTTTTTTATATATAAATTATTAGTTCAAGAAATTTTTATATTGAAAAGTTATTTTAGATAATAGTTTTTTTAATTTATTTCATATAATAGTTTTTTAATAGATTTTTTTTTTGTATTAAAAAATTTTATGTTAGAAAGTTATTTTAGAAAGAAAAAAAAATATAGATGTTATTTTGTTATTTAAAAAAAAATTTGGACTAGCGTGGTGTTTTTTACAAGTTATTCGAAAAATTAGTTTTTCCTGAATAGCTTTATAATTTTACAAAAAGCTTCCAAACAAATCTTAAATTTTCAATTGAGTTTTAAATTAGGTTGCCATACGAAAATAAATTAGCTTTTGCACCAAAAAAGGTTGAATTGGCAGTGTATTTCATATTTTGTATTTTCCACAGAATTATATGTGATAAACCTACTTCTTCACAATCGCATTCATTCGAGGGGTACTTGTCAAATTATAAATTTATTTATGTAAAACTACAAAATTATGCCTATAAATTTATCATTATAATTATTAAAAATTGAATATCTCGAAAGCCATTATTTTCTTTTTTTTCACCACGTGAAAATCGACTTACAGCCTCCTAAAACGGAGAAGAGAAAAATCAATGTAGTATCTGAACGAAGTGATATGACTTATCGATACTTTAAATAATGCGAAGTATTCGCTTTATTTTCACATCTCGAGGAGTTGACCAATTATTTTGACAATATGTGCTACCAAAAATATTTTTTAGATTTTAATAACAATTTTTATTTAGTCATTTCTTATTCATCATTTTTAATTATTTTTTTAGAAAGTTATTTTTTATAATAACTTTTGAAATAAATTATTTTCTTCAAAAACAATTTTATAATTATCCTTATAAAATGTTTTGATCATGTCAAACGGACTCGATTCGGAACGGAGCCGGGATTGCTATGTTCGGTCCGATCACCTGACTTAGCTCTACGTTCGGACGCCAGTAAATTAGTGCCACGTGTTCTCACTATTTACCGCGCGGCTCGACAACCCGACCTGGAACGGAGCCGGGATTGCTATGTTCACGTGTTGCTAGGTATTGCTCGGTATTTGCTCGATATTGGTCGATTTTGCTCGGCAATAATGAGAAATAACATTCTGTGAATACCAATACCAAGCAATACCGAGCAATACCGAGAAAATTGGTCTTGACAGAGTGGTATTTCTCGTTATTGCCAAGCAATACCTAGCAATACCGAGTAATACCGAGCAATACACGAACATAGAATTCCCGGGTTAAGTCATCGGACCGCGCGGTAAAGAATAAGAGCACGTGGTGACATGTTATTAGCGTCCGAACGTACAGCTACGTCAGGTCACCTGACATAATAATTGTTCCTAAATTAGATACTTCTTATGAATAGAGTTTTAAGAATATATTTTAGGACTATTCTAAAATTCAATTCTTGCATGCTAATTCTAATTTAAAAGAGACTTTGAAAAGACAAATATTATGAACTAAGAGCAATCAATTTTGATATCATAACATTAATATGCTAAAAAATAGTATATGATCAAGGATTGTCAGTAGTAACAATAAATGGAGTTTTTATTTTAGTCAAATAGATTATAAGGTCTCTTTTCAAAAATCTATAAGATGGCCCTTCTCTATATTTGAGGGGTGAGATAATACCATAAGATGAATTTTTAATGGGAGAAGCTAAAGCTCTACTTATACGCATTTGACACTATGGTCCATGTCCATCACTGCAACCAACAAAAACGTATGTTGTCAAAGCCAATGAGATGCCCATCATCGTCAAAAAGATTGATTCCTACCGTCAACATTAACACAAGAGGTAGACCCTTCCAACAAGTTGATTTGTTCCAAGCAATCCTTCATGTTTACCGAGAGTTGAGCTTTCAATTCATCATTGGATATAAGGGAGACCGGGACATCAATAAAAAGCACTCCATTTGGATGCATATGCACATGCGATAGAGCAGGTTCAGATGTAAGCAAAGGAGAAACAACTTTAGTTTCAGCCGAGGATTCATCCAACAACAATGTGTTGAGAAGGCAATGATCCTTCTCAACACTCACATGCGCATCAGCTGGAGGAGTCTCAACAGTAGGGATTATAGCCAATTGATAAGCTTCCATATTAACATTACCCTAAAACACATCGTGCACAGGATAATCCAAATCCAAATTAACACAATCAACCTTTCTGAATTAGTAATAGGTGGAACTAGAGGTTCCCCACGAACCAAATTGACATGCATGCCAATTTCCACTTCATCAGCAATCACATTATCCAACTGACCCGCAACACTAACATCCACCTTATCATGCACCGTTAAATCAACACAAACATTGCCACGAGAATTCGTATGTGCATCGAGTAAATCTCCAACAACAATCACATTATCCCGATTGACCTTAGTTACTTGAGGATGAAGAGATACACATTCTATTTTAGAATGACCTAAAGCTTTACAATGATCACAAAAGGATGAAAATTCATCCATCACCATGGATTGAATGTAACCAAATTTTTAGGACCCTACTATACCATATCAGGATAGCATTTTGTGATATCAATTTCCACCAAAACTCTAGCAACAAACAAACGAGATCCCGCCATTGTGGCATTATCAATACAAAGAAGCCGTCCAAAGAGAGATCCAATACTATGTAATATACAAGGGGAAAAGAAGTGTGGCCGCAAATTAAGGAGGGTGATCCAAGCATGGACAATGGGGTATTCCTCAAAAAATGTCCACAAATGGTGACCACTTACTCAACTTCATAAAGCAGTTACTAATAAAGTAGGAACGATGAGCAAAGACACGGCAATAATCCAAATCACATCGCAACTTAATCAGCACATGGCGGGAATCCAAAAGGGAGATGGAAAATTCTCCATAGAGTTTTAAGTTAAAGAAAAACCTCCTAATTGCATCCAAAGATGGCCTATGATTAGGGAAATATCCAACAAGGGAAAAGGCAAAGGGTGTGGCAAGAGCTAAGACCTCATCCTCCGAAATCCACAAAGAGGGCAAGCCCCGATAGGTGGACGGTTTAAGGTCCACAAATGAGCCAGATGATGAAGACCTCATTAGGGCGTCAATAAATGAAAGAGAGTTGGATTTGCCATTCAAAAAATCAGGGTCATCCAACTTAACCGTCATATGCCGCAGCAAGGGAGGAATGCTCAAAGAGAAACCAAATCAACAGTAAGGAAGAAATAATAAAACATAGAGGAAGGATAGAAACTCCACTGAGTTGAAGGAGGAGACGACGAGCAGCAACGATCTCACCTGACAGCTGGGTCTACTAACTTCGTTTATATGATAATATAAATAAGGCTATATTTGAATCCAATATGACCGAGTACTATATTGTTCGTATTCGCTTATTTATATTTTATGGTGCACGAACTTAATTTGAAAATAATTTAAATTTTAGAATCTTGTTCAATTTTATTTATTAGTTTTTTTATCAAGTTCAAGTTGAAATTGAGTTTTAATCAAGCTTAACTAATTATATATATGTTTGATGCTAATAATTTAAACTCAATTATAAGTTAGTTATTAGATATAATTGAATTTATAAATTTAATAAAAAATAGGATAATTTATTATATGTTATTTATTTTTTAATGAAGTTTGAACATTACAAATTGTTTAAATCTACATATCAATATCTATTTATTTGATATATTCATCATATATATACACATAATTTTTAAAATCTAATTTTTTTTAAAATTTAATATAAGAATATGAAATAAGTCATCAGTTAATATTAATATAAACTTTTGATTGAACTTTGCTTGATTTATTCTTTTCAAGCAGATTAGTTGGAAGGAATTGCAGCAGGCCGTAGCACGATCCCACTATGCTTGATTTGATATATACCTGAGATCATAGCACCTAGTCAACTAATAATAATCATTTGATCATGAAAGGTTCAATATTTTTGTTTTTGTTTTTAAAGGAAAAGAATAGGCTGAAGTGTTCTTTTTTTTTTTTTTTTTACATTAAATGTTTGATAGTTGAGCTTCAACTGCCAACCAAAATTCTCCTACTTGTGGCTAGCAAGTTTGATCCAGCTTACATGAATAAATGGCCTCTGAGGATATGAATTTCTGAATTAATTGCTAAGATCTAGTCAGGCATTCATTGAGTGCTTTATTCCTTTGAGAGCTACAGCTACCAAACCCCAACATGTAAATGGCCATTTGCTCTTTCACTTTTCTCCCATCACAGACTTGTCATATTTCTTATGTCCTATAATATTATCAAAACATTTAATTGTTATATCTTAAAGACACCCAACATAGAAGTGAACAGCTCTTCAGGCTTCTTTTGGGACGGGTTTTTTACGGCTTCTTAAAATCGTAAGAAAGTCATCCCAAACGCAGTCATAATCATATGGATGGTATGGGGTAATTGGCTTTTTTTTTTATCTAGGTGATGTCTCTCATGATCGCATTGAAGGTGTAGCTATAAAGGCATTTGAACTAGCATATATCGTTTTGTTTGAGACGGTTTTCTTACTGCTTCTTAAAGCAGTTTTGTAGTACAAAATTTAAAATTTTTATACTAAAAAGCTTTTTAAGAAGCGGTAAGGAAGCCTTCCCAAAAAAAACATATGTCCACCTGAAGTGTGATGATCTTTATTTGATTTGAGCTCATCATTTTGAGACTTATTTTGGGTTATCTTAAGCACCTTGGCTTACAGACACCATAATTAGCCTTTGCATTAGCAACCTTTAGTGTCATCGCACTAATGAGTCTCTTATTTGGTCTTAAGATGATGTGAAATAACTCACAATGGACCATGATTTATCCTAAAACTTTGGCCAACCCAGGAACTTCATTAACTTTGCTCAAACTACAGGAATTCCCCAATAAACTTGATGCTGAAACTTTAGTCCAAAGAAGACCCGTTATGCTCATCTCATGTCCCAATATTTAAAGTGGAAGAATTTCTTTTCTTTTCTCTTAATTATATTTTCTAACTCATTTTATTTATTTTTTCTTTCAATTAACAATCAATAATCGTTTATTGACAACTAGATCAATCTGACATCCTAAGTTAATTAATTGCATTAAAAAACAAATAAATATCATTACATTGCTACTATTAATATTTACATTTTGCTAAAAAATCTAAAGTCTAATATATATATATATATATATATATATATAATAGCTAGACATGGCTACAAAAGAATACATATAACCTAGATAACTTAAAATAAAATCAAAACAAGATCATACCCGAGAAATCCTCATATAGACCAGAAAAAGATAGTTGTTTTAATTAAAAATGTTATTGTTGCGGGCTAGAATATACGCGGCGATAGAGTTAGAAAGTTTACGTCCCAGCACACAAATAGGAAATGAAATAACACCAGGATTTTTACGTGGAAAACCCTGGAAAGGGAAAAAATCACGGGACCACACCCAATTGAAAAAGTTCCACTAGTATTTGTTTGAGATACAAGAGACTGATTCATCCTTGAAATTTAGGACGGTCAGATTACAATGAATCACTTCTAGATTGAAATCCAATTACAAAGTTGGGCAGAGTTCAGGCGTCACTTGGAGATCGGGTGGAATTCTGGTGTCACTTGAACGTCAAGGAGAATTCTGGCGTCACTCGGGCGTCGAGAAGAATTCTGGTGTCACTTGGGCGTTGAGCAAAATTTCGGTGTCACTCGGGCGTCGGGCAAAATTCCGGCGCACTCGGGCTTCGAGCAGAATTCCGATGATGGTCGTGGAAGAGTTTCTTCCATCCAATCCTTCTCTTCTTCTTCTTGCTTGGGTCCCCTCTCATGAGAAATGAGGGGTCTATTTATAGATATTCTGGAATAGCATGACTTGTAAATAGGTGAGAGATTAAGGGTAAATAGGGAGTGGTCGGATGGACGGCCGATATTGAATCCCTTGATCGTGCATCATTCGTTAGACATTTGAAGGTCTTAATAATGTTGGAATTCAGAGATCTTGGGCTCGTTGGATTCATCTCGTCGAGCCGCTCGTTTCAACTATAAGAATGTCATATTTGGAAACCGTTTGGTAACTCAAATTATGGTTTGAACTTTTCAACATTGCTTTGGGTTCTTGATTTAGATTCATTTGGGCTCGGATTGAGTCGAATTTGGTGTCGTTAAGTTTGTATTTCCGAGACACTCAGTTTGACTATAAGTTCGCTGAAATCAGAGTTCAGTGATCCCAAATTTAATTTTTGAAGTTTCCAGCTTGATTTTGGCTCGAGATTCGTGCCCGATTAAGATAATTTTTTGATGATATATCAGTTATGATAACTAATTTAAACATTTTCAAATTAGGTCATAAAATGACAATAAGTATTTCCGTTACAACAACAATAAGTATTTCCGTTATAATAATAATAAGTATTTCTATTATAACAATAATAAGTATTTACGTTACAACAACAATAAGTATTTCCATTACAACAACAATAAATATTTGCATTACAACAACAATAAGTATCAAAAGAAAAAACATAAAATATAACAATCCCCGGCATTTTCAAAAGAAAAGTATAATCTATAATAAGAATTTATTCAGAACAAAAGATATAATGCATAGACATTGGTGCCTTTTACAATATGAATCAATATTTTAGGATAAAAAACTCTACGTATTGAAACTAAGTGAAATTTAAAATTTTTATGAGCTTAATTCCTTGACTATAAGGAAGATTATCCATTAACATTACATCAAATAAATGATATTTGTTCATCACAATTTAACGCTTTACGACTATGCTTCTGAATTTGAGTTTCATAAGTGCTCTTAAGAATTGCCTTTATTCTCATAAAATGAGGCCAACCTTTACACTCATATAGGTGAATTCATTAGTTGTGCCTCATAGCAAGCACAATAATTTAAAAGAATTACTAATTTATTAAAAGTAAAACTCAACCTCTATATCACTGTAAATCACATTATTCAATATTATAGGAATGGACCATAATATTTGTTTTGAATAATTGACCAAGTTGACTAATGACTTGTTCTTCCCATATGAGCCTATTTTAAGAGATCTCCAAAAAAAATAGTTTGGGTTACCATTAATATCAACTTTTACTAAAGGCAAAAGCCCCATCCCCTTAATGTGTCTATTACTTGCTTCCTTCTAAGTGATTTTGTAAGAGGATATGCTAAGTTCATCTTTGACCTCATAAAATTTAGGGATATTGGCCATCATTAAGCAATTACTTCACAATATTATGTCTTAGGCGAATAAGTCTGTTCTTCCCATTATATATTTTACTTTTAGCTATAGTCATTACAACTTGGCAATCACAATGTAGAAACATCGATGAGATTTTTAAGCGACTCTACTTCTCATCTTGCTTTTTTTAACGCAATGAATTCTGATTCCATAGCAGATTGAGCTGTACAAGTCTGTTTAGAAGACTTTCAAGATATAGCTCTTATATTCACTAGTAGATTTTATTTCATTAAAATTAGAGCTCCAATTAACATAACTATATCCTTCAAGAATAGAAGGATAGCCACAACAAAGGAGTCCTAAATTAGAATTTCCTTTTAAATATTTAAGTATTCTCACTAAAGCAGTCCAATGATCTATATTAAGATTATGGGTACATCTACTAAGCCTATTTACATCATAAGCAATATTAGGCCTAGTACAATTCATAAGATACATAATACTACCTATAATTTGAGCATACTCAGATTGCGATACACTTTTGCCCAAATTTTTATTTAGATGTAAGTACTGACCAATATAAATTCAAAATGTTTAAATCTCCTCAATGTTTTTTTAACAAATCATTCTTGATAAATTATAATTTCATTAACTCGTTTTTGTATGTTTATTCCTAATATTACTTCCGCTTCTCCTAAATCCTTCATGTCAAATTTAGAAGATTGAAAATATTTAGTTTCTATAATTTTAGAAAGATCGGATACTAAAATAAGCATATCATCTATATAAATACAAATAATTACTCATGATTTTAGATTATTAAATTTATAATCAATATAAGTATTAGCTTCATTAATTTTATGATCATTATATATTAATGTATTATGAAGCTTCTCGTGCCACATTTTAGGAGCTTGTTGTAGTCCATATAAATACTTACCTAACTTACAAATTTTCTTTTCATTTTAAGGTATTATGAAACATTCTGGTTGATTCATATAAATTTTCTCCTCTAAATTTCCATTTAAGAAGGCAATTTTTAATCTATCATTATAATTTAAATATTAAAGCTAAAGCAATAAGAGCTCTAATAGAAATAATTCTAGCAATAGGAGAATAAGTATCAAAGTACTCCAAATCTCAATCTAACTTTATATTTTTCAATTAATCCATTTCTCTTCAGTTTTGTCCTCAAAATCCATTTATATCCAATGGTTTTAGCGACCGGAGGTAAATCCACTATCTGCCAAATATTATTTGACATAATATAATCAATTTCAACTTGAAAGGCTTCCTTCCAAAAATTAGCATCTAATGAAGACATCATTTCAAAATAAGTTAATTAAGGGATCATTATCTAGTAAAAATGTGTAAATGTCTTCTCCAAAGTTTTTCTCTTTTCTCCATTCTTTTACTTCTAGATTTTAAAAACGGAGTATCACTATTATTAAGATCAATTGAAATAGATTTGTGTATAGATAACTTTAAAGGAAATGTATACTAAAAAACTCACATTTTTAGATTCTATAATATCACTCTTAAGAATCATAAATGTATCGGTTGAACTATTTTTTGCATATTCTATGAAAAGAATCACATATTTTTTAACCCCATTTTTTTTCTTAAGATATGGTAAAAGAACCTTAGCAAGATACCCCATACTTTTAAATATTTTAGATTGTGTATTCTATTCTCCCAAAATTCAATGGGTGTCTTTTTAGAATTTATAAAAACAATTCTATTTTGTAAATGACATGCATATAAAATAGCATCTCCTCATAGATAATCAAGAGCACATGAACTAATGAGCATAGCATTCATTATTTTTTTAAGGTTCTATTTTTACGTTCAACTATACCATTAGATTTGGGTGAATAAGGTGAGTTACCTCATGAATAATACTATTAGCTTTGCACAAAAAAAAAAAAAAAAACCCTAAAATTCTTGAGTCATATTCTCCTCGTCTATCGGTTCTAAGTCTCTTGATTTTTCTTTCTTATTTATTTTCTACTTTAGCTTTATATTTCATGAATTTTGATTCAATCTCATCTTTATTTCTAAGTAAATATAAATATATGTATCTAGATAAATCATCAATAAATATCACACAATATCTCTCTTCACATTTAGATATATTATTTTTTATGCCACCTAAATCAGAATGAATTAAAAATAATAATTCAGATTCTTTATTCATTGAAGATTTACATACTTTCTTAGTTGATTTAGCCTCTACACAAAAGGGATACTTGTTAAAATTAGAAATATATATGTTTTGTAATATTCCTAATTCATACAATTTTTTAATATAAGAAAATTTAACATGCCCCAATCTACCATGCCAAAAATCCATACACTCAAGTAAGCAGCAGAAGAATAAATTAATTTTATTAAAAACATTGATAACATTTAACATGCATAGATCATTGCTCACATAACCTTTTCTCACAAAGTTATCATTTTGTGTTAATACTACTTTATCACCTTTAAAAATAACTTTAACACTAGCATTTCCAAGTAAGGAGAAAGAAACTAAATTGTATCTAAATTGTGGTACATGTAAACATTAGAAAGTGTAAGAATTTTTTCTAATGTAAGCTTGATATTAACATTTCCTTTTTCAAAAACCTTCTCAACACTAGTATCCCCCATTAAAACTTATTCTGCTTCTTCACCAAGACTAATATAAGATGAGAATAAATTTTTCATTGCAAAAATATGATGAGTGGCTTCGGAATCTCACCTATGTTTTTCCTTCAACAAGATTAACTTCTGAGATTACAACAATAATAACATCATTTGTTTATGCAATGTTGACATTTGATTTGTCGTTCAATTTTTTGTTCCTGCACTGTCTAGCAAAATGACTTGAATTTTCACCAAAAAAATAGTTTTTTTTTCTTTTGTTCATTTACTTTCACTTTGATTTTTTTTTTTGTTTTATTTGTAAAGAGATTTTTTTTAAAAAAAAATTCTATTCTTATTCTCCTCTTGTATCAAATTTGCATTAGTAGTAAAATCTCTGGTCCTTTCTAAATTAGTCTTTTTCATTTAGTTTATTCAATTCTAACATCAATAATTACATGCTCTAAACTCATATCCTCATGCTCATGCTTCATCGTATTTTTATATTCCTACCAAGATTCAAGAAGTTTCTCAATTAAAGATGTAGTGACAAAGATTCATGTAAGTTAATTCCTTCATTCATAAGCTCACTAAGAATATGAAAATCATATATATAAGTAGAAATTTCCTTAGAGTTATTTATTTGAAAGGCTAAGAAATTTTCTACATTGTACTTTTTGGTTCTAGCATTTTTTTAGCACATATTTTTCTCTATTATTTTTAAAATTACAGAAACATACTTAATTTTATTGTTGACATCAAATAACTCAATTGATAAAGTAGAAAGAATAATTATCTTATAAATCTTATTTGCGCTATTCCAATCAGCTATAATGGTATCATAATTTTTTGTTCCCATAGAAGATGACAATGAAGTAAGTACAAGCTAAACATTAATAATATCAATGATAAACTTAACCTTAATTTGCTTACCATTTATTAAAATATTGTCCAGAGAAAGGCTCGATTTTTGTTAGGCCTGGAATTATTCTGGCGATACTAATCATTGTAGAATCCATATGATCCAACTTTAAGATTGTTGCAAAAATAAAAGAGCTGTACGATAATTGCAATTAGAAAACTTATCGAATAAGTAGACCAAGGTGTGTGAAGCACTGCTCTGAAAGTTAGATTTTTGCTCATTCTAGGTGTAAAGGTACACATCAGTCTAATTCCAAGAATTCAACACTCTTCGTGGTGATATGCACTAATCATAGTGGGATGTAGGAACATCTATGCCTAGTAAAATTCAATAATATTACATTCAAGATGTCCATAAATTCTATATCTATTATATATAAAAAGTAACACAGTAAAAGTGTGATAAATCATGAGAAAATATATTTTTATCGATTTAAGAGAAATTAAATTCATCAAACTTAAAATTATTGAAAATTAAAGTGAGATTCAGAACGATCTAAACACTTTTCCTAATTGAAAGCAACAGACAAAAATGACCAAAATCAACTTTCTCTCCCTTCCCTCTCTCATCTTCCTCCTCTTTTCCTTTTCTTCCTTTCCTTCTTTAGCAAGCTACAATATTAAGGGAAGGAGGCTTAATGATTAGGGTTGTAGATTTTAATATACATAAAAAAAATTGTTAGTAGTCTAACGCTACAATGCTCTGACCTAGCACCGCATGCAACATTGTATGTTGAATCTAACACCACCAAGCACAACACCGAAGTGCATCAATTCAAACAAAAACTCAAAACTTTATTTTAAAATAAGTTTTCATATTTTTGTATATTATGTTGTTATAATTGCCACCCAGAGCAATGCACAAGTTAGGAACACACAGAAGATTTTAGCTTGACAAAACATACAATTTAGTATTACTCATTGGCAATCATCTAATATTTATTAGCCACTAATTTCTTATGTATGTACATCTATTTTCCTGGTCTCCCCTACTATCAAGAGAATGACCAAGTTGATTGCTAATATTACCTAACTTTTGCTGAACCTTGTCAACCCGTGTTCAACTATTACCAAACAATTAATGTTTAGTTTCCACTAGACACCGATGTTTGACCCCTTTTTCTTGTTTGTCTGGCTTCTCCTCCTACTAGTACACAAACCAAGTTGATTTCCCTTCGTTGCTTAAATTATGACATTTATCATCAGCTATTGCCCAATGCATGCCAATAATCAATGTTTTATGCATGTTAACCACTAATGTTAGACATATGTCCTCCTAGTTGCCTAATCTTGTCCTATTAGGAGAATAATTAATTCAACCTCAAACAATCATCAAACTTTTATTGCTACTTCCCAACTTTCATTTGATGCCTACCAATGTTCAACACTAATCTTTTAGGCTATATAATATCTCATCTTATTAGGAGAATCATGGATTGCACCGCCCCCCCCCCCCCCCCCCCCCCCCCATCTTCTCAATCACTTGCACTCTTTTTTACTATCAGAGGAAATACGATGTGAACTACTTACCATTATCTCATGACATTTCAATTTTTATCTTGTGACAATCATAAGATATATCTTCCACGATTCATATCTATCATATTATATCAATGCTTCTCTAGTTATGAAAAACAATATTTTTTGTATTCCTAAATTTATATTGGTGGAATTATTTTAACTATCTTTGGCTCTATAAATTTTCCCTTTCACTAATTTTTGATATAAACGCATTATTTCATATATCAACAACCTATATGCGTGTTGGAGATTTGATGTACCACTAAGACCATAAATTATTTATCTACGGTCGTGAAATAATAAAGACTTCTATGATTCTTTATAAAATTCTTTAACTATTTTTCATTAAAAAAGCCAAATTATAGGATATTTTATAAAATTTTCTCAAAACTAAATTACAAAAAAGCCTCAATCATCCTGTTATCACATTAAAGAAGCCAGGTAGCCAAACTATTCTTTCCCCACTGCTTTCCTCCTCTCCTTCCCCATCTTCATCTCCATCTCCATCTCCACCACCATCAACGACGACAAAACAAGCTTTTTTTCAGTCGCAAAAATGGGGAATTGTCAGGCAATTGACGTTGTGGCGGCGGCCATTATCCAGCACCCCAACGGCAGCCTCAAGAAGCTCTACTGGCCGACTACCGCCGGGGAAGTGATGCGGAGTCACCCGGGCCATCACGTCGCCTTAGTCTCCTTCCACATCTCTGGCGATGTTCTCAACACAAAAGGAGACGCCGGTGGAGGCAGCGGCGACACTGGTTCTCTCCGGTTCATTCGTGTACGGCTCCTTAAGCACAATGACCTGCTCCTCATTGGTCAAGTCTACCGCCTTGTCACCTCCCAAGGTCGCTTAAGCTTTTCGCTTATAAACATTTGGTTAATGGTATTAAAAGATCTGATATTTCTTTGTTTTTTTTTTTTTGGTTCTCCAGAAGTCGCAAAAGCAGTGCAGGCGAGGAAGCAAGAGCGGCATATGAAGGCCCAGGCCGAGCTGATGAAGCAACAACAGCACAAACAGAGACGTCCGCAGAGCGCAGGCGTTGAGGGAAGGGATCAGGTAAAGAAAAAGCCTATTTTTTAGTTCATTTCGTTGGTGGAGGAGAGGGGAAAATGACAAAAATAAAAGCTCCTGAGAAAAATACTTTCAGGAGGAGGGACAAAACAAATAAATCTTCAAAGATTTGTGAAATGCTTAGGGATTTGTGCAGTATCATCAAATTCGAAGCATCTTCAGTAGTGATTTGTTCTCTCGTAATGGGAATTTTTGGCATCTTTAGTTGGGCAATCAACCAATCAAGTTGAGATTAATATTATTTTATTCAAATTCTTTTATCTAGCGCATATGGGAGCCTTCATCAGTTCTTCCCCACTTGAGTAATGAGTTATCTGGTCGAGCTAAATCTAATTCACTAACTGTTAATTTTCAGCTAAAATTACGACTAAATTTGCAGAAAAGTTTTTTTTTTTTTCATTTATTTCTTTCATTATTCAATTCAAGATGAATTTGTATATATTCAAAATTTTAAAATATTATTTATTACCTTTTTATTGATTCTTAGTATAATGAAATTTAATTAATTATATTCTTGATACTAATGAAATAAATTAATGAGCTTTAATTAAAATTAATATTGTTCATAATGTATTATTTATGTTATTTATTAAATATTTATAAAAAACAATTTCAATCCATATATTTAGCTATTTCAATGATGATACTTAAACCTCTAGTAATATATATGATTTAAAAAATTAATATAAGAACATGAAATAATCCTTAAATATATGGATTACTATATGCACTACTGTCTACAATTACACATAACAATACATTAGCTTTCACATGCAATAATATATCCAGGCGAGTAGGGATGAATCATTTGGTGGATCTGATTGTTTCAGGTGGTAAAGAATGAGAAAGAGAGGTCGAGGAATTCTCATCAATGGCGTCCTTCGTTGCAGAGCATCTCAGAGGCTGGAATTGAATAATCTGAAGCACTGAGCTTCAATTAATCAGAGTTGTCCTTAGATCTGAAGCTGCTGCTATGCTAAGAATACAATATAAGGTTTATAGATCAATTGTTATCAGTTGAAATCAATATCAATATGTGATGGACTGTACTGTTATATGAATCAACGTTTTCAGTACACAAAAAGCTCTGAGTTCATCATTAGAAGTCAGAGTTGTGGTTTAAGGTACAAATTTATATGAATAGTACTTCTGATCGAATTGTGATGAAATCTACTTTTCAGTATAATATCTGTGTAAGTTGTACAGAGAATTGGAGCAATTAAAACTGTAGTTAAAGCTGAAGACTTTCTTTTGGGTACAGATTGTCCAGTACCAGCCAACAAACTTTTGAGGCCATAAATGAGCTGCCTTTGCTGCTGCAGAAGCCAAAGGAAGTTTCCTCTGTGAAATTTTCTGAAGCATAGTGAAAGTTTGAGACAGCCAATTCAGGGTTTTAACGTTGGATTTTTACAGTTACTGAGTTTAAGTTACAATTTACTGAGAGTGTTCTATATAAAATCAAATTAATGTACTCAGCATCATATAACTGTATCAAGAAGCCAAAAAAAGGAGGATGCAAGTAAGAGTAGAGGATTTTCTCAACACATTTAACAAAAAAATAATTTTTTTTTTTATTAACGAACTAGCTAGAAAAAAGAAATTGTATCAAAGGAGATGCTAAATGTCATGAAAATAGAAAGTATGGGATGAATCACACTTATAATTTTTAGTAGCATATACAATAAAATATAGGAGGAGATCCCCTTTGAAGGAAAACACATAACTCACATTTGTGCTCGTTCTGTGTGAAATCTGATGTGGGTTCTGTGTGAAATATGATGTGGGTTCAAATCATACGTTATTGTATTATACCACCAACTCTATCGTTATTATCGCCACTCACCTTTTTTACCACTACTTAGTATTAGTAGCTTTACTAACTATGACATAAATAGTTCAACATATACATTTATTTCTATTTTACTTAATATAGCTTGTTCGCAATTCATAGAAGGAAGGAAATATATGTGTTGTAAGTTGTAACAGAAGAATAGAAGGACAGTGATATACTATCTTGATATTTGGTCTTACTCTATTTTGATTATCTTTTTTGTTTTTTTTTGTCATTTCTTTCAAGTCTAGTGCTTGCTAGCTCCTATTGCAAATTGGTATTAGAGCTATCAACATTATACTCAAGGAAATTGAAACCTTAGTGAGTATAACAAAGAGCTTTATCGACTTAGTTCCCTCAACAATCTTAATGAATCAAATAACCATATGGTGGCACGATATAATGGAGGATTGAAAGATGTAGTCCATGACAAACTTGAACTGAATTCTATTTGGCCCCTATCACAGGTAGTCAACTTCGCTTTGAAAGTTGAGATGCAACTAAATCGGCACTCTTGCAATTATAATTCTTAGCGATGTCATAGCAACATTGCAGCTGAGAATATTAAACTGTAGTCACCACCAGCAGTGAAAAATAATATAAAGACACATCTACAAAGATGCTCCAACAATCAGAATGTCAAAGCCAAGAACCCAGTCAAGCCGAGAGCAATGATGAAGGATAATCCACATGCTAAACCAACCACTCTTAAGTGATACAAAGGCTTCCAACCTCGTCACAAATCGAATGAGTGCCAAAATCGCCAACAATTATAGCTCTTAGAAGGTGCGCTTGAGAACAATGATTGGGTAGTGGAAGGTGGAAATGAAGAAGTAGAAAAATTAATTGGGGATAGATGAAAGAGAGCTTGTGTTGTATATATTAGAAAAGTGCTAATAGGCCCTCGACAGACACCGAATTCATAGAGGAATGCAATTTTTAAAACAAGGTGCACCGTAATCTTTTGATTGATAGTGATTGTACTGAGAATATCATCTCAAAATCAATTTTTCAAGCCTTGAATCTTGAAAGCGCAAAAAATTCAAACCCGTATAAAATTAGTTGGGTAAAAAAGAGTATAAACATCATTGTGACTGAGACGTGTAGAGTCACTTTTTCAATTAACAAACACTATATCTGTGAAGCCTTATGTGGCGTCCTTGATGTAGATGTTTGCCACCTTTTCCTAGGAATTCCCTTGCAATTTGATAATGAAATTATAAATGAAGTAAGGTTCAATATGCACTAATTTGATTGGAAGGATAAAAAACTACGTTTGCTTCCTTATCCCTAAAATAGTCACACTAGCAGCAGTAGTGATAAACAAACAATACATATTGTCTGAAGCAAGCCTTCACTTAACACTTTGCGAAAAAGTACAATAGTTTTGGTTGTTGTGATAGCTGAAGGAAACTATGTAAACAAAGCTCTATCATATTCCCCTGAATTACAGCAGTTGTTATATGATTTCATAGACATTTCCCCCCCACCAAACTCCCAGGCTGCCTTCTGCCTTTTCGCTCATTAATTACAACACAATTTGACCTCAGCCTCGAGTTGATGTTTACCTTCCTGGTGATTACATGATACTTGACAGACCGATAAGCTAAAAAACATAAGTGACTGATAAGTTTATTTGGGGGGTATGATGATTCCCAACTTGATTACATTAGACTTATATTATTTGTGTAGTCAGGGGCTGAGCCAGCCTCAAATTTAAGAGTGAGCAACAAGTTCATATAAATGGACTAATCTTTTAAAAAATAAAATGAATACATAATTCAAATCAAAATTTTGTATTTTATTATGATTGATAAATTGAAAAAATGATTGCAAGCTTATCAATTTATATTATTTTTTTATAATGTTGCATATAACTTCATTAGGAATCAAATTAAACTCACATTTTTCAATGTAAGGCACTAGACAGTCGTTGAGTCTATCATTATATATCCTACAACACAATTAATGTTTGATAATTCTCATTACATAAAATGTTCTCTCCACTATAACAGTAGCAACTGGAAAGTTAATGCTAAAATAATAAATCTATATAAATTGTAGCTATTGTGAATAATTTTTCTACTTTAAACAAAGTTTAGAAGTTTCAAATATGTCTTATACAGCTTGTATGAAATTTCAAAAAAAAAAAAAATCTTATTTAGGCAAAAAAAGGGTTGCCGGTGGGAAATGAATTATCTAAAATATCATTACTAAAATTAAATTATTAAAATTTTGAGGGTACCCACCCTCAAGCAAGCATAGGTCTGCCCTTATATGCATTTATTTTATTAGAATATTAGAAATTATCATAGGAAACCTAAAATTTCTCATGACTATTTTGATTTAATGACTATAAGTTATTATTCCCACTTTTGATTGTTCATACTACATATCCCATTCTTTTTTTATCGTTTATTCTTTGATAGATATGAGTTACATACGTGTTTAGTGAACCATGACCTCAGAAGCAGAATTATCTCATCTATTTGTAAATTTTTTATTCCTAAATTAAAAGGTTTGATTAAAATAAAACAGCTCAATTTGATTCAAAATTCAAATTCCCCGTAAAGCTTTAGGGGTTTATCCAAACTTTAAAATTGTCTGAAAATATTCCCCATTTGTTAAATGCCATACGGAAGGCATCAATAATGATTAATGAAACAGATAACTCCAAAACAGTAAGCAGATAAGTCCAATAAATTTATGGAAAAATATTCTATGGTGGCTTACTAAAATATTTATGAGGGAACATAATAAACTGCGAGACACCACACCATTTCCATCTCTTAAGCTATAGCCACATCAGTTTTGTAGTTTGAAAACTTTCAAATTTAAATCCAATCATACACTTCCAAAATCTAACGGCTAAAAAAATCTCATGAATTTGACACTATTCTAAATCAAAATTCCACATTTTCTTTTCTTAACTTGAATTCAACTTATAATTTATTGTTATTGATCAAAGAAGAAAAAATTGTCAAGATATCTCAATATAATTTAGAAGGATTTACATACATACCACTATATAACACTCATATTACATATTTAACATTATAAACTTAAATATTTCATTTATACCACTCAAATACAAACATAAAATCAAGAATACCACTCTGTAGCCACGAAATCTCACTTCGTTTGTTTCATCCAGCCTGAGTAATGCTTCTGTGCTTCTTTGCTCCTCCCGTGAAAGCTGCATCAATCCAAAATAATGGTTTTGTTAGACTGACATACAAGTAAAATTCTCACCCATCCACTGTTATGCTTCAATATAGTTGTAGTTCGTCAATCCACAATTCAACAAGCAAGTTGCGAGTAACAGCTGTAACTTCTATAAGAAGACAAAATTAATAGCTAACATATTTAATAGCTAACAGATTTAAATGCTAACATATTGAATAGCTAATAGATTTAATAGCTAACAGATGTAAATATAGGATACTAAAGCAAGATGAGATGAACAAATTCATACAACCTGAAGCATGCGGTGAAGAAAGAGAGCACACCAGGAAAATGGATTTCAACGAGATAGAAATGAAAAGCTATCGCAAAAAGGACGATCAGAAAGCTGTCGCAGAAGGAGTCGAGAATGTCACGCTCCGTCCAGGAAGAAGGCGGGAAGGTACGCATGCGGGAAGCGGGGTGTCATCGGGGAAGGAATAACGGCGTGATCTCTAAATACACACGGAGTGGTATTTTTGATTTTATGTTTGTGTTTGAGTGGTATAAATGAAATATTTAAATTTATGGTGTTAAATATGTAATATGAGTGTTATATAGTGGTATGTATGTAAATCCCCTTATAATTTATATTCTTGCTGATTTAAAATTTATTGAATTTACTTTGAGATTAGTATTGTATATGAATAGTTTGCATTGCCCTAATCTTAAAGCAAATCTAATAATTTCAAACATGTTTCGATATAAAATTATATCATGATGTATATTTCAGGGCAATTATTTTCTTGATCCGATCATCCGACATAATTCAAAACTATTTAATTTATTGCCTTACTCAAAATAAAATTTAAGTGAACTCCTAATTAATTATGGTTAATTATATATATAATTAAATCTATTATATGATATATTTAAATATTCACCCCTATTTAAGCATTCTTTTATTCTATAAAGCTTATAATCAAAGTAATCTATGCATCTTTCTTCTAAAATTAGCAATGCAATTTGGTATACCATTTTTATAATTATTAGATTTCTTAGGTGGCACAAAAGATCTTAATCAGTACATGTTAGATTTGAAAGAAAATGTTCATTCTTTTTTATCTAAAATCTAAATCATTGTGACAAAACAGTTAAACAGTTATGAGTTTTCCATTTCATAGCTTAGCCCATTACGGTTTGTTTTCTGGCTATAGTTTGGGCTTAAAAAACAAGCCAAGGCCCATGGGCGTTATGTGGGATCCTCCAAGGTTTTTACATGCACGTGATACTGTTATTATAAGGGAATAGCTAGGAAGTTTCTACAAAATAAAATTGTTGCGTCCAACAATATTCGGGGCGGTAGAGAAATATGAAATTTAGTGTCTTAATTTTGTATGAAGATTCAGCACACAAGTAGATAAAAGAGATGGTGTAGCGTTTGCAAGAGATGCCAACATTTTTATGTGGAAACCCTTGAAAAGGAGAAAAACCATGTGGTCTGGCCCAGTTTGAATGAATCCACTATTATTTGCAGTCGATTACAAATGAGGCATTTCCTTGAGGGGAAGGCCTGTGGTTGATGTAGCAAATGTACATTATATTATATGATGGGAATTGGAAGAATTAGTATTGAAATGTTTGTTTAGTCGGCATAGCCATAGTCGGTGGGCGACGGAGGTCGGAAAGATCGTAGTCTTGTGATGGTGGTCGAAAGGACCGTTGTCTGGCAAGGGAGGTAGGAAGGACCGTAGTCGGCGGGAGATAGTGGTCAGAATGACCGTTGTCTAGCATGGGAGGTTGGAAGGATTATAATTGGCGGGAGATAGTGGTCGAAAAGATCGTTTTTTGACAATGGAGGTCGGAAGGAATGTAGTAGGTGATGAAGGTCAGAAGGATAGTAGTCGACAGGAGACAGCGATCAGAAAGACAGTAGTCGTAAGGCGGTGGTCTGGCGAAAGACTTGGCGTTATTCTGTGGTCTGGCAGAACTCTGACTTCTGTCAGTGGTCCAACAAAAGTTGGGGCCTCCATCGGTGGTCCGGTGGTGGTTTGGCAAAACTCTGGCATCAGGCGGTGGTCCGGCTGGACTCTAGCGTCTGGCGATGGTCCGGTGGAAGTCTGACGTCTGGTGGTGGTCTGGTAGAACTCCGACGTCTGGAGGTGGTCCGACAGATCTTTGGCATCAGGTGGTGGTCCGGCAGAAGTCCTGGCGATTGTCTAGGAGTAAGAGGCAAGAGCGATCTCTGATCTCTCTCTTGATTCCTTGCTTGGGGTCCCCTTTCATGAGAAAGGGGGACTCTATAGAGTGTCATGACTTATAAATATATAGAAGATAAGGGGTAAGTTAGAGTGAATTGGATGGACGGCCGATTTTGATTCCCTTGATCGTAGATCGTTTACTAGACATTTGAATGTATTAGTGATTTCATAATTCACTGGTCTTGAGCTCGTTGGATTCCTCTCATCGAGTCGCTCAATTTGACTACAAGCATGTCACTTTTAAAAGTCGTTTGGTAATCCAAATTGTGGTTTGAGACTTCCAACAATGCTTCGAGTCCTTGATTTGAACTCATTTGGGCACGGATTGAGTCGATTTTGGTGTTGTTGGGTTCGTAATTCCAAAACGCTCAGTTTGACTATAAGTTTGTTGAAATCAGAGTTCGGATGATCCCAATTTAATTTCGGAAGTTTTCAACTTGATTTTGCCTCGAGATTCTTGCCAAATCAAGATGATTTTTTGATGATGTATCAAAAATGATAAAAAAAAATTTATTAAATGAGTATGCCACCCAATTCTTTTATGAAGTAGAATTTGTATTACTGTATATTATTTTGTATATGTTTCATGCATACATTTTAAAAAAGGCTCAGCACATGAAACTATCAAAATTACTTACAAGTTTACAAGAGAATTATGAACTAAGGCTTCATTTGGGATGGCTTTTTTACTATTTCTGTACTAAAAACAGCTTTAAGAAATAATAAGAAAATATCCCAAATGAAGCCTAAGTAAGTCCTCTTAATTGTTTGTCACATGAGTATTCCTAGTCATGATGTTCTTATGATTCAGAATCCAAAAATTTTCAAATCTTTGCTGCTTTGTATTATTTGTACATACATTACAGTGGCATGAGAAGAGACACTGGCCAAATGAAGAAGAGAGGATGGCCGGAGAAGTTCCTGAGTACAAGCTTGGCGTTACGGGGAGGAGGCGGTCGTGGGAGACAGACATGCATGCGGGAAGTGCTCAAGTGGGATGTAGCTAGGGCACAGAGGGATATTAGAATTAGAGCGATTCATCTACTGGGAGGGGTATGAATAAACCACTTATACAAGTAGTGCCTTTAACCATTTCTATAAATTACTTTTCACTAAAGGAAAATCATGTATTACTGTCGGTCCTCTAGTCGCCGGTAATATCGACGGTTGGACCGTCAGTATTAACCGACGGTGTTTAATAAACCGCCGCTAGAATTAGCAGAGGTATAATAACCACGGGATATGACGCTGGTTTAATTTCATAACGACGCCTTTACCGGCGGCCAAACCTGCCGGTGTTAAGTAGTTTTTTTTTCGTTGGTATAAACCGCCGGAAAACTGCTAGAAAACGCTCTAAATTTACCCATCCCGATTCTTCCTCCTCACTTCTTCGCATTCTCTCTCGCTGCTGCAGACGCTCACTCCCTCTCCTCCGGCGTCTCGCGATCGCGCCTCCGACTAATGCGCAGGATTCCAGCGTCGACAACCTCCCTCCAGCCAAAGATCTCGCCCCAAGCTGAACCCCTCTCCTCTCCGATCTCCTTGACTCGCATGGCCCGAATTTATGCTCTAGCTGTCGGACTCGTCCACCTCCTCTACCCTAGTAGCCAGCTCTCCTTTTTGTTGTAGGTAAATTCCCTATAAAGGTGAAATGGGGTTAGTTGTAAAGGAGATATATAAAAGTAAAATTTTGGGTTCAAGATGAGATGTCTTTTTATATTTGTAAAGTAATGGGTGATTTTTGTGATAAAATTTGAAATTAAGAGTATACTAATTGGTTTGATAAGTGTTAGAAGAGGGAGAGAATTATAAGGGCTACATCTTTTATTGAATTATTATTTCGCACAAACGCATATGTGCTTATATATAGGTAAGAGAAGAGAAATTTAAAGTAATATGTAATAAAAGTGAATATCCTCAATATTGTAGAAATGTTATAATGATAAATAATTTATATTATTATTATATATAGTTAACATATGATAATTTAGACGTGGAAGCACTCCTTCATAAGCTAAAGGTGTCATAAAAGATGTCGATTTGAGTTTAAAATCAATAGTGACTAGCGATTTAGTTAAAGATTTTATTTCTTGGAGATTTCGAGCATCAAGGAGCATGATTGATCTATAAAAGAGACAGTATTGTGAATCAAATGCAAAGACTTTGACAAATAGAATTGTGTTGGAGATAACATTGACAAGATCCTTGAATGGAAGCATCAATAGTATGTTAATAGAGTTATGTCAAGGAGAGTCATCATAAAGTATTAATAAACAGTATTGGATAGTCAATTTATTTTTCTAGTTGAAAAATACGTTATAGAGGCCTTTTGTTGTGCCAAGTATATTACTTGAAAAGTAATAGTAAAAAGAAAGGATCCTCATTTTTTTTATCTTAAAAGGTATATTGTTTGAGTAACACGAGAATTGAGTTGGTGTGTACTAGAAGATATGAAACATGTTGTAGTTATTAATTATATGCACACAATAATTATTAATCTTGTAAAGAGACTAAGGAATTCCCAATGAGATCATAAGAGATTAATACTATGTTCATATATTTTGCATTTATTATAAATATGTATATAGCGGATATTTAAATCTTGGTAGTTTGATTATATGCTTTCTATAAATGTAGAAGCTATGCTGAAATAATTAAAAAATTATAATAATTGATAGAAATTCTAGAAGGTTAATGTTTTAGGATTAGCATAATAAAGGTTGAGAATATGATATATAATTTCAGAGGGCGTGCTAATTAAAAGAGTACACATTTTTGATACATTGAACCTACTGTTTAGAGTGATGGTGAAATAGATGAGATATAATTCAAGTTGGGCTTGAGGTAGAGGAATGCATAGAAATGCATAGTGGCTTTACCCTTAGAGATAGTATGCGAGTCATTAGCCGAGTTTTCTATTTTGTCACATAAATTATTTATATTGTCTTGTTGTATTTATTGGATGGTTGGTGAATGCATTCCAATTCAATTAAAATACACTTGTTTGAAAGTAAAGCATGTACACTTATTCAAGGTGCATATCTTTTAGTAATTGATTTCATAATTATGTAGGGAAACATTTGTGTTAACGTCCAAATGACTATCCAAGAAGAGAGGTATTGGATGTATAACAGATTATTACTGGGTCGAAGAGGATTGACAGATGAATTTATACATGGAGTTGAGACTTTTCTTCAAGTTGCATATCAACTACCTTCCTTTAAATTTGATGGAATGTTTAGATGTACATGTTCAAAGCACAAAAATCAAGCATTCCTTAAACCCGATGATGTGAAGGTTGATTTATATCGTAGGAGATATATTTCAGACTACTAGATTTGGACCTCAGATGGCGAGTATGAGCCACACAGAGATATTCATGCTAGTCCATCCACAGCTTATGAAACATTTGATGAAGATCAAATGACTATACCATATGAAGAACTTATTTTTGATGTAGCATATCCTAATTTAAGGGCTAGTGCGGAAGAGCCACCAAATACAAAAACCAAAAAACTTTTTGAGTTACTACATGCAGCTAATAAATTAATTTGGGATGGTTGTAAAACTCATTCGAAATTATCAATTACAGTGAGGATGCTAAATATCAAAACTGAATATAATATTTATTGTGATTGTTTCAATGACTATATTTATATTCTCAAAGAAACTTATCCAACGAATAATTTAATTCCATCAGATTTATACCGAATGAAGAAATTACTATCCAAGTTGGATCTCGCTGCTACAAAAATTGATTGATGTATCAATAGATGTATGTTAGACTACAAAGATGATGCAATAGAAGTTTATTGTCGCACATGCAATGCGCCTCGGTTTAAGCATATGGCAGATCTGAGTAGAGCTTGGGCGAGTCCTAAGTTCATAAAAATAAGAGAGTAGAATAAGCAGAATAGAGCATCTGATCATAGGGGTTTAAGAAGCTCCCTTCATACTAGAATATAACGACGACTCATAAAAGTTTTGAATTAGTTTAATAAATATATGTATATTATTTTAACTATATCTTCTATTTTCAGAAAAAGTTTATTGGCCGGGAGCCGACACCACTGGAGTTGCATATGAGGACTCACAAACATCAAGCTAATCATCAATGGGTTGATGAAAAGGCTAAAAAGCTCATATGAGTATAATTTTTTGGAGTTTGGGAATAGAAATTTAATATAAAAAAACTCATTCTAATATCAATATATTTTATGAATTTATTCTCGCAGGATGATTTTATACGAGCTCGAGAAAGTCGCCAGTTTGCTGGTGAGGGATCATCTTCAACATTGACCCAGTATTCTAAGTATCAAATATGGTCAGATGTTGTTGGAGGAAGGCAGAGGGGGAGGGTATATGGCTTGGGTTCGTAAGGCTATGCTTATGAGGGTAGTTCATCCACATCAGCATTTTATGATCCTAGTGGAGCTGAAGAAACTGTAAGCAAGAGGGTTGCAGTGCTGACGAGAGAGATAGAAGAGATGAGAAATGTTTAAAATGAGATACAGGTAGAGCTGCGATCCTATAGAGATGAAAATTAAAAGAAAAAAGAGTAAGATTAATCACATGCATCACTAGACAGCGAGGACACGGAGGATGAGTAATACTTTTATTTGTTTGATGAACTTATGGTTTAAATTACTGGCTGTCTAGGCCGCCGGAAAATCACCGGCACGCTTAACCGCCAGAAATAATTTGCCGGAAATCGTTTTCTACGCGGTTTATTCCGGCGGTTTTGTAACCGCCGGCCACCGGTGTTTTAAAAAAACTGCCGGAAAACTATCATTAATCGCCGGTAATGCCTGAATTTCCTGTAGTGTTTATAGAGATTTTAAAAATGTTGCTATTGACTAAAGGTGTCTTTCAGACTAAAAATCCAGACAAGCTTTCAAGAGAATCGCTATCAAGCATCACTATACTATTGTTCTCCTTTCAAGCTACATGCTGTGTAGGCTGCCTTTGTTTTCAATGGCATTCACCACCTTTCGCTGAAATAAATTGTCACCGAGAAAAAACGTCATTTTTAGTAGTGCATAAAGGTTTGTAAATAAATTGTCACTGAAAATTTCTTTTTCATCGAAGAGATCTATATATACAGTTACAGAAAAGATAAAACTTAGCTGCATCATTATATCTCACAAGAATAGATAGAAAGGTAAATGGATGAGCACTTAGTTCTTAGCAGATGCCTTATTGTGGCCTACTTTCACCAATTCCTTTAACTCCATGTGATGGTGTGCATGAACTAAAGTGAAGGCAGGCAAAGTATAGAGACCCCCTCTTTTATCTCCAGCTATCAAAGTGAAGAAGAAGAAGCATGTAGAGCCCTATTACCCACAATCATCAAAGCCTCTTTATTGCGTCTGCCACTCTTTCCTTATCATTGCAAGAGCAATGGAAACAAAAGTAGAGAAATTAAAGCACGGGCTTCAAAATGAATTGCTGGCTTCTGATGATTGAAATCGTGACTTGTAAATTTCCACCCATATATTTCAGTGGAGAATTTGGTATGCAACTAAGAGTTGGAACCAAGCAATGGCATCTGGAATTGCTTTTAGATTCGTGAGATGTAAAAATGATCGATTTTTAATGCAAAAAATGAAATTTTTTTCTCGTGATTAACTGCAATGGAGAAGGCAACTTGATAATATAGATGTAATAGTATCCTGAAAGCCGACAACAGCAGATCAAAGTGCTCCCATTGGTGAAGAAATGGTGGAATACTGCTCTCACAATTGCATAAAAGAACACCATCCATCTCCAAATATTCTTTTATCATGCCTACTTTTGACTCAATTATTCAAGGGCCCTCTCTACCTACATTGGCTTTTATCACTTCACATATAGCCACTTTGGCTAAAAAGTTCTTTGAGGAAGGTGAGTGCGAGATGTGATCTTTTTTTTTTTTTTTGGATTTTTTTGTACGTAGATGTGAGGGTTGTTGTATTGAAAATAACATGATGAAATCGATGACCTGTTGTGGACAAATTCGGTTCATTTTGATTGCTTAGATTGAGTTCTATAAGAAATTTATTGGTCAAGAAGAGATAATTTGATCAATCGTTTATGGACCGTTTGATCAAATAAATCTTATGAGAAGTAGTTTTTATATCTAATCCGTAGGAAATAACTACTGGTCATCTTTCTCTCTCATTATGGGGGTTAGTTTGTTTCATAAAAAATAATCTTATAAAGAAAAAAGTAAAAAGGGAAAAGAGTGAAAAACTGTAGTTCGGAATTAATTCAACGAATTCAACATGAATCGAAGTATGTTTTCTTCTGATTAAAATCTTGTGAAAATCATCTTGTTTAAGATATTATGAATTTAAGATTAATGTAAATTCATGTTTTCTTTTCGATTTCTTTTACATAATTTGTAATAAAAGTTCTTGCAAAAATTAGAGAACTTATTTTTTCGTGTTGCGAGTTCTTACCAGAGTTTCAGAACTTAAATTTATAACATGTTTTAGCTAACTGAACTTGGCCGAAAATGTTATATATTCATTCCAAATTTGATGATTGTTTTTGATATAACGCTTCATATTTCTTAAATATTTCTACAAAAAAGATAAAACTGAACATTGAAGCTGCTCAAACTACTGAAACTAATACGAGCTTGAAAACTTAGAATCTGTTAAGAGCTACAGAAAGCTGTAATCACCTCTTTTTCTTCACAAACGTAAAGGAAAGAAAAGAAAAGGAAAAGAGGATTTGAAACAAAGCAGCAAAGGAGATTACATGAGATAATGCTTTTTTTTTTTTAAGGTTTAATCCTTTTCAGAATATAGTGTCCGAGCATCTACACATGTGCTTGTTGACAGACGACTCTCCCTAAGAGTAAGTGAAAGCTTCACAGAAATCCAAAACAGTCAAAAGAGAAAAGGAAAAAAATATCAGGCTTTATTGCGTTACATTTTGATGAAAGCTCTTTGTATTTTGCATCGCATTAGAAATATACTTCTCCTTTGTAGATTGGGAGTACTCAAATCTTTGCACTCACAAAGAGAAGTATAAGATTCCTCCTTTTCAGTGGAGTTATTGATGATTCCTCTTTTGTGTGTGTGTGTGCTCGCAGTGGAGAATCCATGGAACTAGTTGATGATCACATGTTGGTTTTTGTGGTATAAAGATGGACAAAGTTTGCTCTCAAAGCTATAATGATATTAGCTTGCCACTGTTTTTTGTCCTCAAAGTGTGCAATCTTTTACAATCTTAAGCTAAATTCCTTTACTTATAAAGACATAACATTTCATGCAGGGACAACTTTCTTACTGCTTTTTAAAGCAGCTTTCTAGTACTAAACTTAAGAAGCAGCTTTCTAGTACAAAACTTTTAATTTTTGTACTAAAAAACTGCTTTAAGAAGCAGAAGAAAACCGTCCATCACACTGTCAATGTTTTGATTGTTAATTGAACATTCTCTTAATTTTTAAAAAGAGTAATACTCTATCATTAATCTACAATGGACAATCTATGCCTATTTATGCTTGCATGACATCCAACAATTAGTAATTGAGTGTTACGAAAGTGATGCAACCCGAATAGCTTATGTGGTCTCATAGATTGACGTAGGCCACCCACACATGCGCAAGGACACTGCTTTTGAGAAGAATGTTTTTGAAATGGAATAAATCTTTTAATTTTAAATTTTTAAAAAATGAAGTATAACTAATTTTATCAAGTAGGATCTAATATATAATAGTGAAGAAGTAGATCTAAGGCTGATTTTGGAGTATTTTGTTGCCTTTAATTAGTAACTTACATGTTAATGGAGAGAACTTTCTTTTAGTTTTATTTTATATTTAGGAATATTTTGAGTCAGTAATTCGTCTTTTAAGTAAATATGCTTTGGGACAGAGTAGACAGAGGCATTTACTCTTTTTTCTTTTTCTAGTTTGATGCCAAAGGTATTAATATCATTGAGTCCTCTATGAATTTGACTTTCCACTTCATTGTCCCTCAGTTTTTCTCCCTTCAGTTAAAATCAGTGAGAAGGAAAAGGCAAGTAGTAAAAAAAAGTTTCATGTGTGTTTTAAGTGCAGTTAGTGATGAAGTTGATGCGAGGAAAATAACTTAGCCACTCTGATTGTAAAAAGTAATTTTTAATCATAAAACTTTTTGAAAAGCGGTAAAAAAAAATTAGTTAAATATGCTGTCCAAAAAGTATAGTAGCTAGAAAATTGTATCAAACAAACTCTACAACAACAACAATAACATCAAACTTTTATCTCACTACTTGGGGTCTATTCCATGGATCTTTATTTCTCCGTTGTGTATCATTAAGAATCAACTTTACATTTAAGGCTTCGTTTGTGACATCTGTTTTGCTACTTTAAAAAAATGTTTCTTAGTACAAAAATTTCTAATACAATACTTTTTTTGTAGTGGAAAGTTGTTTTAGAAAGCAGTAAAAAAGCCGTCCTAAATGAAGCCTAAATCTAATAAAAAAATGTCATTTCTAATATTTTATAACCAAGTTTTTTAGGTTTACCTCTATCTTTTTTAACAGAAGTCGGATCTATACATCTACTCTTCTCACTGAGTCATCGGAAGGCCGAAGTTTTATGGGATCAAATCATCCAATTCGACTGTCTCTAGTCTTGTCTGCCATTGGACCTCTTTCAGAACAGTCCTTAAATCATCTATATTAGAAAATGAGAATAAAATCTTTATTTTCAGCCAAAAAGAAGAAAAAAAAAAAACGACCAACATTAGATTGAAAATCTTGTAAAATAATGTAGTGATCCTATATGAATAATTGATAAAATTATTTGTTCTTGTTTTGTTGCTCACCAATTAGTAAGCTGCGAATGATTTGATATTGGGCCAATAATATCAACTTATTCAATCGGGTCTTGATTTGAATAGAATAGAGCAAGATTTGGCTCATAATTAGTTTAATTCAGATTCTATTGGAGGAGCCAAAAATCAATTCTCCAAGATGTATTTTGCAAAAACAATTTCTCAAATTACATGTATTTAGTTGCAAATGAAATTTCTATTTTGGAGGGGTTGAAATGTAAATTGTTACAATATAAGGCAAAATTAAATGGGCGGGACCCTGCCATGTTTGAACACGTCCAAAACAAGACCCAAGCCACGGCCCGAATTGCTTGTGGGTCATTTAGCGGAACCTTTTTCGTTGCTTTGTATTTCAAATCTTACTTTCTTATTACTTTTTTTAAAAAAATTTTTTTGATAAAAAGCAACTTTTTATAATCAAATTTATCAAAGTGTGATACCCGTAAGAAAATTAATATTTACTTATTTTTTAAAAAAAAATTATGATATTCATAATAGCTTTACAATATCATTTAAATTATACATACACATTAAAGTAATCATAGTAATAATCTAAACGATTAGCATTCAAATGATTTAACAAAAAAATTGTTGAAAATTTAGAATGATATGTTGCCCTTGGGCATATTTGTTATCTTCTAAGGATAGATTTTTTATATCATTTTAAAATAGAAAATATGATCCATTTATCGACCATCGTATCCCGAATAGGATCTTCTGAGCCACCATCGTCTGACTACAACCTTTCGACCTTCATCGCCAAGCTATTGTCCTTTTGACCACAATTTCCTGATTACAATCCTTTAACTATCACCTCTCGACTACAATCATCGGACCATCAACTCCTGACTGCAACTCTTTGATCATCTTCAACCTACTATGATTTTACTTTTGTTACTTGACTATTGTCTTTCGAGACTATTGATCAATTACTGTCTTTTGACAACTATTATTCGATAATAGTCTTCTAATCACTATCGTTCGATTACGATCAGCTCATGCCATTTATATAAGATTGATGCATATCATCGACACCAACTTTAAGTTCCAACGTCAAAATCGAGATTATTTTTGATATGTAGTCTCCCCTCTTGAAAATAGCGTGATCAAACAAACAAGTAAACGATCTCCTAAAAAGATAGCTCTCATGCCACACGTTTCATTCAACTTCCACCACATAATTATATCATATAAATCATATATTTACTACAATATCTCCACACAATCTTCACAGGAATGACATCATTTATAGTCATAAACAAACATAAGTAAAATTATTTTAACATATTTCTTTCTTTTTTTTTTTTTTAATTTTTTACCATCATAAATATTCTAACACAGAAAAATTACATTTGGATCAATTATTACCTAAATAGTGATGAGAACTCCCCTCACTGCAACAATTTATTCTTATGATATTCAAGTCCGACGGGTCAAAGACAATAACAGAACCGCAGAAGGCAAGATGGGCACAAAAGCTGCTCATAGCCTATAAATATTTTTGTTCACTATCATTTGAAACTAATATATATATTGATGTGCTGCTGAGCATACAGAAGCTCCATCCTCCTGTCATTTGTGATTTGTGAAATCAAGGCATGTGCTCTGCACGTGATTTTGTTGCTATTGAACTGTGTGCCATTGAGTGCTCAGCAGTGATGTCTCTGACATTAGTGGTTAAGCCATCATTAATTAAGCGATAATAAAACAGGATTTGCACGCAAACTCTTAGTTTGTCATGGTCTTACTTGTATTAGGGAGTCAAAAAGTGCGGTGGTTAATCTGGATTAAGGATTTAAAAACTATTTGATCATACTCAGTGATTAGTAGGAAATAATCGTGCGGTATCCGGATACATGTGGAGTGCACTGGGTGATGTGCAGCGTTGGAATTCGTCTCCGGACGCGTCCGGCATCCACACAGAATAATCTCTCGATTAGTAGGGCAGGCAATTATGTTTGAAATTTTAAGTACGATGAATAAAATTATTGAGTCAATATTCAAATTAATTGATATATTTTTATTTAATGATGATTAGTTTAACATAATTTCAATTCCACTTCTAAGTATATGATGTATCATATAAATATCAAGATTATAATCTTATCATGTCACATATGAGAAGATGTCCTAATTATTGAAGTATCTATCTTCATTATTATTGCACTTGAATTTTATTTGTAGTAGGAATCTATATTATTCATTATTATAATATATAATCATTATGGAGAATATATATATACATTTGAAAAGTATATAATTTATTTTAAGATTATTAATATAGAAAAATAATTTAATAATATTTTAATTTCATCTTAATATGAATTATAATATCATGACTTTTTTTTTTCTTTTTTCCATCATAAATTGAAAAAGACATAGGGAATGACCTTACTCATTACATCACCCTCAAGATTTGTGCAAATCAAATATAATGAATACCACTAATCATGTAGCACTTCAACTGATGATTAATGTCTATTTGTCTTGAATTAAACTATAATTAATTATATGATATATATTTTAAGCTTCATTTGGGAGAATTTTCGTATAACAGTCTTTTAGTGCACAAATTTTTTAAAAAATAAAATTTTTGTGCTAAAAAGCTGTTTTAGAAAGCTATGCCAAACCAAGGACTCGTTTTGGACAGCTTTTTTGCTGCTTCTTAAAACATTTTATTAATATAAAAATTAAAATTTTTGTACTAGAAAGCTATTTTAAGAAGCAACAAGAAAGCCGCCCCAAACGAAGCCCAAGTCTTAATAATCGAAAAAGAGTTGCACAATTTTTTTTTTGTTAATTCAACTGTTTTGTTTAAATTTGCAACTAATTACTTGAGTTTTAATATTATGCATCATTGGTGGATGATCAAAGTTTAGATCTAAGATATTAGATAAGCAATATGTGCTATGTATTCATCAGAATTTCAGATCTCTCCTGCCTAAAATTATCCATGGCAGCATAAATTAGAACATTACCAAACACAAAAGAGCAAAATATCTCTGTATCATAAACAAAATCTCATTTCATCAACAAATCAGTGATGAGAAAGAAATAATAACATACTCCAAACTATATTTCTTTATTGATTGAAATCAAATGATACAAATACACAGAAAGACTCCAAAGTCTTCTGTTAAGGAAGAGTTTAGGCCGAATGTTAGGCAAATATGCCCAGATTTTGGGGTGGCTGCCCCCCTCTATTCACACATGAAAGCATATAATGCAGCACATGTGTCACCACAACACTTAAGAAAGATAAAATAAAAGAAATGATAGTACAATATTTGAATAAGAGAGAGGATCGGAGGTTGAAAAGCTAGAAGCTTGACCAAACGACCAAAAAAATTTAAAATCTGCCTTCTACCAACCCAAATTGATTGCCTCTTCTTCCTTCAATGGCCTAAAGAAGACCCACCATTGCTCATCTTTCGTTCAGTCATCAATGCTCCTAGATTTTAATGTCAAACAATCTTCCCTCAACTTCCAACAAACATAAAGAATGGCAAGGTCCCCCTCCTTTGGGAATCAAGAAGCCATTCAAATATACATATTGACATAAACTAATAGAACCAAATATGGAGAAGTAAAGGCATAAAAAAATGAAATAAAATCAATCATCCACTAGACCCGACTCTTCCCATGCACAAATCCTATATTCTAATCTACTTCACCAAACTCCTCTAGAAAAATAATGAGGAATCCGCAAATTCTATGAAGCAATTAATACACAAGCCTACCTCTTATATAGTAAGCTTTTATCTTCTTCGATCATGGCCACATCAACATCCATATCATTCAGGTTCATGTGTTGCTTCCTTGTCTTCTCTCAACCATAAGCAGTTTTTGCTCAGCTTTCTCTTCTTGTTGGGTGGGAGAGAGAAGTAAGGAGACGATGTGGTCTCAGAGCTCAGATTAATGAGAGTTTTCACTCTTAGATGAGGTAGAATGAAAGGAGATCTTCCCTTCATTCCTTTTATAACAATTTGCTGCATGAGTCTATAGCAGTCTGTAATGCCTTCCTGCAATAAGAAGATGGTAGTAAGAATGCGGTTCTTCAAGCATAAGCATGTTGCATCAATCAAGCATTAATTAGAGATTATTGGTGTTGACATCTTAGATATGGCTCAAATTTGATGACATCATGAAGTCAAGCTATTTAGTGATTAAAAATAACAAAAAGAACATATAGTTACTATGTATTGATTATATTACATAATACTTCTATAATCTGTGCAAACCAACATTGAACCAAATACTTAGTAATTGATACATTATTATTATGTAAACAACCTTTCCTATCAAGAAAAGTTAATTATTCACGTAATATCTCACTAAACAATCAAGTATAATCTCATTGATAGTGAGTCGTAGCTAAGTCAAACCAACTTATGCGACAAATGGGGCTCAAATTGATAAATTGCTCATAATGAGGTAAGTTCGAGCAACCCCAAATTCTCTTATCAACTTGTAAGTTAGCTTATTCAATTCAAGAATTTAAATAAGAAGTTATAAAAAAATTTTAGATTGTCTTTTTTCATCTCAACTAATTTCTCATTTAATATCTACATGAATTAAATTATCTAGCCCTAAACTCTAAACCGACAGTCTTTCCGGCGGGTTTCCGTCAAAATCTTTATGGCGAAAAAACTACCGGAAATTTACCACTGAGTTACCGGCGGAATATTCACCGGTTTCACCTCCGCTTCTACCAGCGGATATAATTCCGCCGGTATACCAAAGTTTTCCTGTAGTGTCTTCTCTCTTTCATAATAAATAAGTTGGTTCACAAGCAACTCAGCTTTATATAATTGAGCTTGAGCTTTAGCATAATTAATTAGTCAAGCTCAAATGCAAGTTGGGGGTAGCTCAAACTGAGCTCAACTCTTTAACACCACCATGTCATACCGCAAAATTAATTAAATTCCATCTTAATTACCTTAGTAAGTCCACTGCACCAATTGACCGCTTGTCTGGGGTCAATGAAAGCCAGATCAGGAGCCTCATCAACAGCACACATGATGATAGCCACAGCAATTGATGATGGACAATGGTCCAGAAAATCAATATCTGTGACATAAGATAATGCTCCAATTAGATTAGAAGACTGTTTTTCTTATATAAAATAAGATTCTATTCAGATACATGTACAATATAGCAGTTACAAATAAATTATAAATTACCATTTATTGCTGATAAAATTATCTGTGCAGCACTGGAAACCAAATATCTTCTATACAACCCACTTGGATCTACCTTGCTGGCAAAAAAATCAATGAAATTAAATGGCGTCACAGACCGAAGCCTCCATTTCAGAGCAGTGAGAACAAGGAGCTCCATCTTGCAGATAGTTCGAGGCTCAAAGATGAATCTAGCTCCCTCAACCTATATCAATCAATAATGACTTATTTCCATGTCAACTTTAACGTTTCAATTTGTGGAAATTAGTTGAGCATTTAGGAATGGTAAAATCATCAACCTGCAAGTCAAGCAGAGAAGGTACAAAGGTTTCCTCCATTTTTGCAGCAAGAGACAAACTGGCAACTGACAAAAGCTGCAAAGGCCATCCATTGGCTTGCTATATATCATGATAGAGCAAGTCAGGTATTAATTAGCTGGATTAACACTCTTAATCTTAATAAGCTTAATCAAATGATGTAAATTATAAGATACATCTGTCTTAAGACAAACAAGAGTACTGAGTTTGAAGCAAAGAACTGTTATCCCTTATGCATATGAGTATGCTTCAGGATAAAACATGAATGCTAGACTTTGATCATCTTTTGCTCCCGTTACTATAGTTCTTATGATTAATTATTCTGTGCAGGAGACCAATCAAAATGCGCCACATCACCCCTTCGCTCAATACCGCAGCTTGGTACTGCTCGGTACCGCTCGGTACCGCGGATTGATACTACTCGTTAACGCAGCTCGTTACCGCTGACGTGACGCATTTTTGTTAGTCACCGGACAACGTTCTGCATCCGATCTCTCCGCACAGAATAATTTCTTTTAGTTTATTTTTTCAGAGAAAAGTGAAATGACATATATTAATATATTAATCATAGCATTTAAATATTTTTTAAATATTTCGCACGCTTATTAGCATATATGTGGAAGCAAAGCCACATGCATGCATCAATCAGCACTGTACGAGTGGAGGTGTAAAAGGTTACCAGAGAGTTTTAATGAAGAAACAGCAATGGCTTCGGTCATCAGTATTTAATAGAGTACCCAAATGTAAGGATCCAGAAACGTGGGGTGCAAATAGTAAAACAGGAGCGTACCGGCAAACGGTGAGCGGATAGGAACCGGTCCATGTAGTTAACGGCGAGATACGCCGTCAAGGGCTGGAAATGGTAGTACGCATGCACCTGCCACAAAAGAACAAAAAGAAAAAGAGTTTATTTACAGTATTTTTATTGAATGAGCCATAGCATAAATATGATATTTATTAACAATTCTAATTTATTAATAAACTTAAAAATAAGAAAAATATTTATTACAAAATAAATAAAATAAAAAATATTTATATATAATCAAAATAATAAAAATAATTTAAATCTATTTCCCCTTCATTTGGTCTCCATCGCCGGAGATTTAAATTGGTAAAAATAATGAAAAAATAAGCTAATATAACAATCATATTTTTTCTTACAATTTTTATCTTCTAATTGTAAGCATAAAAAAGAAGTCTTGTTTATGAAAGATATTGAAATTTTACGTTTTACCACTGGCCTATGGCATTTTTAATTTTTTATCCTTATAAAGTTGGGGGAAATTTTTTTTACTTTTGCAGCAGAAAAGAAAAAAAAACCAGACGTTCAAATCGCATTCAAAACCTATAATATAGAAACAAGCATCGTCGGCGCCACTCAAAACGCGCCGTGAATCCCACGGTTAAGAATCTCACCTGAAGAATCCATCGCACAGCAACTTCCCGGGCAGCGGAATCGATCGACCTCGACCGGAGCCTTGCCGGATAATCCACCGCGGGCGAGTGCTCCGCCTCCCCCTCCACGAACACAGCAATCGAATCATCCGACTCATCCGGAAACTCAAAGGCCTCGCCGGCGCCTGGAAACCCCATAGACCTCTCGTCGAGCTCATCGGCGTCTTCCTCGCAGAGGAGATCACCCCACGAGGCCGCATCGCGGGCCGAAGAGAGCTCCATTTTGGAAGTGTTTGTGCGTGGAAGCGGCGCGCCGGCGATTCTCCTTCATTTGGTCTCCATCGCCGGAGATAAGGCAAAGGGCCGAGTGATTGGGGAAGGAGGGCTCGCGCTATTTAGTGAAGCCGACTGGCCACTGGAAATGGGACCCTTAAATAAGTGAGAGAGGATTTTTGTGAGAAACAGACACGGTTATTAAAGGAAAACTTCATAGTCATATGATTTGATTTAAAATTAATATAATATATATTCAATTAATTATAATTTATATTAAATTTTTTAAAATAAGTTATATAAATGTTAGAATTTTATAATGAATTTAAATAAGAAATCAATTTTATATGAAGTATATGTTTATAGATTAATTAAGATTGATGAGTTAATAAATTTTTATTTTAAAATTTCAAATTTTAAAATAAATAAATATGATTTTTTATTTCGATAAGAAATTAATTTTTTTAACTGAACCAATATTAACTATATTTAATTATTTATCAAATAATTCTAATATCTAATGAAATTTATATACTATATAGATCGATATTATTTCGTCTATTTTGATATTAAGTCATTATAAAGAAAAATTTATATTTGAAATTTTAGAATATATTTTTTTATTCAATATTATTATTTTAATTAGGGAAAACTAATTTTATTAAAAAAATGGGCAAATCGCACCTATCTAGCCTAATACAATGTACTCTCTTATTATTACATTATCTTTTTAATTAACATAAAATTCAATTTAGAAATTTTTTAGTTAGTAAGAAAATTTAGTGCTTTATTGTTTGACTGACTTAGATTTTGTTTAAGATAATTTTCTTATTATTTTTTATAATAATATTATAGTTAAATTTTTTTGAAAAGAAGTTAAAAAGTGGTGGAAAAAAAAAAGGTTATCTGGAACAAAGCTTTAGGAACGACTTTCTAATTATTTTCTAAACTAGCTTTCTAGTGCAAAAAAAATTTAGTTCAAATATTTTTATAGTAGAATACTGATTTAAATAATAATAAATAAATTTTCATTTCCATTTCTTATGATAGAAGTTATAAATTTGGAATCTTATGATTTTTTCTTCTTTATCTTTTGTGGAAGCTAGTCATTTAGCTCTAATTTCTTTTCATCTTATCTAGCTATTCTTTTATAATTACCTACATGCTTACTAATGCATTTGTAGTATATATGATGGTATGATATTGTTCTCCTCTTTTGAATAATATTATTTATAAAAATGACTTAGGCTTCATTTGTGATAATTTTTTTACTATCTTTTAAAACAGCTTTTTAATAAAAAATTTTTTGAATTGAACATATCTAAAAGCAATTCAAAATGATTGAAATTAAATGACAATTAATTTAGCTTAATAAATTAAATCAGAGGATAATGAGATTGAAGTCGTGGAAAAGTATTAGCAAATGATATAGCTTATCATTATGAACTTGTCGCCACCAAAAATGCCTAATTTTGATAATCAAAAGGACTATATATAATTTCCCAAAAAAAAAGGACTATATATAATCATTTTAGTTAGAGCCACATAAATACGGCCTAATACAAGCCCACAGACCTAAAACGTTATGTCTCATTCCTTGTGTGAGAATACACAGAAGGAATAGATGATGGCCCTCACACCATTAGACATTCAATAATTTTTTAATTTCTTTGAGCCACTCTAACTTTCACAGTTCTTCATTTTATGATCCATAATCATAAAAAAAAAAAAAAAGACTTACAATAAAGATCGTGAACATCATAAGAAAAAAATGTTTAGATATTGTTATTATAATTTAGGGTTTAAAATTAAATTAACAAAAATTTAAAAATATTTTTGTCAATATGATCATCAAAATTTTTAGATGTCAATTTCATCGTACTTATAGGATCAGGATATATAATATAGTACAATCGATACATCTATTTGAGATATTAGTAGTTCTGTTCATGTCACACCAATGCGGATCGCACGAGTTTGCCTTTGTAAAGACGAGATAGTCATGTCAGTATATAATCATCTTCTTTAAAAAATTTTACTACAATTGCAATCCCACTTTATTCATAATCATCTTCTTCAAAATCTATGCCATATTCTGACTTGCTTTACTATTGTCGTCATCTTAGAATATATGTAACAATATAGCTTTGGTTGCATACATCTCCTTTAATTAAAACTTTCATCACATCCTCTCTTGGAATGTATCTATCTCTTCTAAAGCCTTTGATACAACCTATTTGCATTATAGTTGTTGTTGCCTCTAAAAAATATGTTGTAATCTTATTTATACTGTAGTTGTCTCCTTATAAAAATGCAACGTAATTTTATTTGTGTCATAATCATTATCACATCAAGTCCCCGAGTGATAACTTTATATATAGTATAACTATGCAATTCAATATATTCATTAGGGTGATGTTGTCATAAGATTTATGATATAGTCATCACTAATGAGGCTTGTGCCATGCCCATCTCTAATTTACCTAAATCATTATCTTCTTCAATGAAGATAGCACTACGACCTCCTCTAATCATCATACAGAGCCAAGTGGATAGTGTATTTCATCTGCCACAAGGGTTTGATTTGGAGCTTTTTTCTTAATGCTTTCTACAGCAGTTTTATAGTACAAAAAAAAAATGAAAATTTTGTATTAGAAAGTTATTTTAGAAAACATAAAAAGTCGTCCCAATCCAAGCCTAAATTTAGCTTGATCATATTATAAGTTATTTATAGTTGGCACGTGCTCGAGTTGTGCTTTTGCTAATATGTTCATACATAACTTGTGCTAATTTGCTAATTTAAATTAATCATATGAGTGATTAAATGAGTTAATAACTAAACTCATAAATAAATAAGTATTATCATATTAATAAATAAATTTATAGATCTAAAACTATTCATAGAGATGACATCTATAAATACTCCCAACTTTTTTTTATGTAGATGACTTTTGGTCAAAATATTTCAAAGAAGCTTTATAACAAAGAGGGAGAGGTTAGAGGTTTTCAATTTGATTTTTTTATTTTTTATTTTGTAGAGTTGCTTATTTTTTTATTTGTAGACTTGTGCTTGTACCCATTAAACAACTTAAATTATTATGCCAATTTATTATATTCAATCTATTTTCTTATTGCATGAACTAGCAATCAACCTCAACAAAAGTGGTGTTTTTTTTCTTAAGTAAAAAAAAAAAGTCTTTTATGAGATGTCTTTTAACTTCTATGCATATAAGATTTTCATTCAATACTAAGATAATAATTTCTTTATCTATAATCATAAATATTACAAAAACATACAAAATATAAATTCATCATGAATGAAACTATTTGCTCCTATTACAAAATCATTTAAAAAAATGGTAGAATAGTGTCGGCTTTAACCATAACTATAATGGAGATTTCGTGGCGGTTTAAATCGCTGCTATACTTACAGAATAGTAACGATTAAAATTGCCACGAAAACTACCACTACGCATTGCACATATTTCCTGCCGGTTTTAAAATTGTTGCGAATTACCATTGCAACAGGAATCAAATATAGTGATTTTGAAACAACTACATGCTATTTTTTTGTGATCATTAAAATCGTCACGAAAGTCTATTTAAGTGTCCTCGAAGCCATTTTTCATGTGGAATAAAACCAACAATATCTTACATAAGCTAAAATTTTTTTTTTAGCAAAATAATAAATCAAAGCAATGCAATTGCTATTTTAATTATGGCGTAATATTTTCTAAGAAAAAAATTATGGCGTAATAGTGTAAATTACATGCGCTAAGAAATTATGATGATGTGATATGTGAGGTCACCTTGACATGTCATGACAAGTACATCGATCTGTTTCATAAAGGAATTTAATGCCCATAATATGTAATAATTTAAGAGTAATTATTCTTAATTTAATTACCACTCTTTCTTTAATAAAGCTAATTTGCAGGTGCTTTGTAGTTAGTGCAGATAGGGGGACAAACTGTGCTATGATATTATGACATAATTAATTTTAATGATGATGCATTTAAAAATTGTTAAATTTATTTTATGATTAATATTATAAAAGAACAGTTTATATTATATTAATTTTAAAATAAATCTAATAATTTTTAATCCTACCTTGATATAAATTATATTCGATTATATTTTGACTCATTAGAACATAATTTTTTTCCAAACATATGAGAAGGCTTAACTTTTTTTTTTTTAAATAATTTTGGTCAAAATTTATTTGAACTTTGACTAACTAAAATATAATTTGAATTAACTCAAAATTAGAAATTAACTTGTAGAAAATATTTATATAACATTTATGTATGTATAAATTATAATACATATGGGTTATTTTTGGAACAATTTTATTATTATTTTTTAAAACAATTTTTAACATTTAGAATGATTTTTTTATTATTTTTTAAAGTAATTTTTTAATACAAAATTTTAATTTTTGTACTAAAAAGCTGATTTAAGAAGCAGTAAAAAAGTTGTCTCAAACAAAAACTAAGGATTCTTTTGGGATGATTTTTTTATTGCTTCTTAAAACAACTTTGTATTAAAAAATTTAAATTTTTGTACTAAAAAGCTGCTTTAAGAAGTAACAAAAAGTCGTCCCAAACGAAATTTAAGATTTCATTTGAGACAATTTTTAAATCAGCTTTCTAACAAAAAATTCATTGATAGCAATGAAAAAATAGTGATAAAAAATTATCCCAAATGAAATTAAAAGATATTTCCATGGTTGAACTCTTGATAGAAACCTTTGAACTTTAAGGTTGGAACTAAAAGAAAAAAAAAATACTATAAGAAAAAAAATTAATATTTATGTTCTAATAAAAAAATTAATTAGGTCATAGTTGCATAACACGAACATAAATGAATCATATTCCATCAGAAAAAAAAAAAAAAAAAGTAATCTATAAAATATTGCTGTTGTCACTGTCAGTTGATATAACAGCTTTGATTAGATATGAGAATTAGCAGTTTAGAGACAGCGCATTAGTGCTAATTATTGAGTAACTCATACGAAGGTGGCCGAGGAGATTAATTAGAGTAAAAACACCCACGCGAACGCGAACTAACACGAGCACGCGCGCACTAAGAAGAATAAATAAATATTAACCGTTAATAGATAATATATTATCTTAAAATAGAAGAAGCTGAGTCGCCAGGCCATTAAGGGGTCCATTGTCGACCTCATCATGGCTAATGTTGACCATTAAATAGTACCTTGGTTGGGCAGTAGGGTTAGCAGATTGTAGCCTTATAACTGCTGTATGCAATGTACGTGGTTGACTAGCTAGTCATATTTTGGTACAGGGCTACAGGCAGAATTTCTCATGCAATATAAATTTCTTGATGTCTATGCCCAATGATTAGTTCTTATTTGTCTTTGGGATGATTTCTTTTATTGTTTTTTAATTTTGTTTTTTTATATAAAAGTTAAAATTTTGTATTTGAAAATTGTTTTAAGAAGCAGTATAAAAATAGTCCCAAATGAAGCTTGAGTGTGTCAACTGTGTCCTAAATCAAAATTTCTCGTCTTATCTTATTTTAGCATTGAGACTTTTCATTGATTCTCATTAATTGAAAATCTTTTAAATCTTCATATGTGCAAAAACTTTGTCTTCATTTGAGACTACTTTCTTATTATTTTTTATAGCAAGTTTTTTTTAGTACAAAATTTAATTTTTTACTAAAAAACTCCTTTAAGAAACAAGAAAAAAATCGTCTCAAATGAAATCTTATACTTCTTTCATGAATGGACAACTTTTGATTGGTGCTTTTTCATTAATTAAAAAAAAAAATATTAAGTAATCCTAATGCTAAACATTATTGTCAATAAATCAATGCTCGTATACCTAAAATGAAATGCTTATTTCTTAAACTAATCATGTCATTGTTGGTGATTCTTCTTAGCGGAGATGGCGGGCTGTTGGTGGTCCTTGCTCTTTCACTCCTCTAGATGGTCTGTGCTCAGATTTGGAGTGGTTCGAAGTCTGTGCCTTTGCTGAGCTTGACAGCCATTGTGCCTTCTTCTCCTGGTTTATGTGTCCCATTTTCTTTCGTTTTTGTTTTCCTGTTTTGACTGCTTAGGGTATGTGGCTTGATTGTCTTTGACTTTGTTGTATCTTTTGTGCCTTTTTTGAATAAACGTTAAAAAAAAAACAAACTAATCATTACATTGTATTAGCCTCATTTGGTTGTTTGGGATTAGAAAAGATACTATAAAATTTAGTATAGTGTTGTTGTAAATTGATATTAATTTTAAACTTCTGAATTGCTCTTAATTATAACTTCCTCAGTATAATAAGTTCAATAAAATCATTATATATATATATATATATATATATATATATATATATATATATATATATATATTGAACAACCAAATTAATTAACCATAATACTTAATTACATATTTGATTAACTTTTAATAATTATAATGGATTTACATAAATCTGTAACAATAACAATATTAAGAAAGTTATTTTTGATATAATGCATTATTCAAAATTAAAAATTTGTTTGGAATATATTTCTTAATGTTTTCAACAACAATTTTTTAATAAAAAAATTTCTTGAAAGCAGTGGTCAAAAGTTGTCCCAAATGAAGTCTAAATAGAAGAGTGCCAATATTGACGTCAATATTAGGGCTTCAAATAGTGTGAGGAATCTTTTATAATTCAAAATGGGTGTCGGATTGAACCATCAAATTAAAGAAGAAACTAATTAGTAGAGTTTTCCATCAAAGTCTATTTAGTATTTAGGCTTAATTGCACTATAATGTGCAATATAAAAACTAACATAGAGAAGCTTTCTTGTATTTTTTTACTTGAGTAAAAATCAAGAGAAGATGCATTATTACCTATTCATTTTGCATGAATTTTCATTTTATTCCTAATCTTTTTTAAATGGAATATTTCATTCATGTGTAATTACTTTGAGCTAATTTGTTTGAGGTAAAATAGATGTAAAATATTATAAATATAGAGGTATTGAAAATATTGAAAATTAAAGTGTATATATATATATATATATATTAAAATATTTCGAGTTCACCATCTAATTCGATTTTGCTCTATCTGAAAATGATTAGCTTCGGTTGATTTCTAAATATGTTGTGAATTCTCTACTATTGTCGCCTTCACCGACCACCACATTAGCTGTTGACTTACTGCTAGCCTCCGCCAGCTCCCAGTGACAAATGCTTGCCATGTCCCGTCACAACTAACAATCATTGGCCATTGCCAACAGACTTCTCTTGGCTACCGGCCACTATTATCTTTGAGCTTTTACATTCATTTTACTTCAAATTAAATAAGAAATAATATTTTGCATTTATTTTTACTCATCTAAATAATTTCAAATATAATTTTTTTTTTCAAGTTTTCATTTTATTTATATTTTTTTTAAAGGAAACCAAACAGCCCTTATATGAATTTGAAATACAACTAAAGAACTACAAAACCATATTAGATAAACAAGGTCAATTTCTTCATCTAGACCGAATAATTTCAGAATTATGATAATAATAAATTATATTTCTGATATTTTTAATAGCTAATTTAATTGATTAAAAAATTAAATTTGCTTATTAAAAATTTAACCTTTTGTCTCAGCACTTAGCACCCAACATTCTAAAAATAAATAAAGAAATAATTCTTACAAATATAAGTGGGTGGGTCAGAACTCAATCATGTTCATCCGGTTCATCCTCTGACCCGCTCACGAATCTGCGTGTGGTCCGAAACCTGTTTTGACAGTCGTCCTCTTCGTCCTCATTGGGAACTAGGGGTGTCAATATTTGACACGACACAAAAACCCGATCCGGACCCGACCCGAAAAATTCGGGTTGGACCCGACCCGGTTTCAAAACGGGTCGGGTTCGGGTTTACCCGACGGGTTGCAGGGTCAACCCGCGAACCGCTTTCTCGCGACCCTGCCCGCTGTCGCGACCCTGCCCGCTGTCGCCTGTCGCTACCCCGCGCGACCGCGCGCGACCCCATCGCGACCCCCGCTATCGCGACTCGCGATCCCGCGCCAGTAGGCGCGACCCCAGCGCGACCCCGCGCTAGTAGGCGCGACCCCAGCGCTGGCCGTTGCTGCCCGCGACCACTCCGGCACACCCCGCGACCCGGCGACCCCGCGTGGCAGCTCCGCGGGACAGTTCCATGGTCGGGTCGGGTCCGGGTTCGCATTTACGACCCGTTTACCTAACCGGGTCGGGTTAGGGTCGACCCGTTTGAACCTGGGTCAGTTCCGGATTCGACCCGAACCCGACCCGTGACCCGAAATTGACGCCCCTCAATGGGAACCATGAGGCCAAATGAAGCAAGACCCCTATCGGGACCGCCTTGGAGGATTAAATTACGTCGGTCCGGTCTGGCTTGAATGGGTCCGTAAGAGTAAACCGGACAACACAGTAAAATTTGTGCACATGATAGCAGATCAGGGAATAACATTTTCAGCCGCAGGAGGGACCCACAGTGCAAATTAATTGTGGATTATGCAATATATTTCAATAAAAAAAATCTAAATTAAATATTTAAAAATAATAATTAATTATGAATTCGTTTGAAACAAAGCTAAGCCTGAGTCCGTAATTAAGCTAATGGCCCTTTACAAAGGCCCATCAAAGAAATTTTTATTGGGTCCGGACACCTGACGTAGCTCTACATCCGGACACCAATAAAAGTCGTCACGTGCTCTTACTCTTTACCGCGCAGTTCGATGACCCGACCAAGAACGGAAATCCGGTATTGCTATGTTCGGGTATTGCTAGGTATTACTTGACAATAATGAGAAATATCACTTTGTCAAGACCAATACCGAGCAATACCTAGCAAAATCGGGGTATTGCTAGGTATTGGTCTTGACAGAATGATATTTCTCGTTTCTGAGCAATACCGAGCAAAACCTAGCAATACTCTGGTCTGTACAAATCAACTAATACATATCAATATCGGGTTTTGGTCCAGGTCGGGTCGTCGGGCCTTGCGGTAAAGAGTGAGAGTACGTGACGACATTTTATTGGCGTCCGGATGTAGAGCTATGTCAGGTGCTCGGACCTAATAAAAATTTCCATCAAAGAGCACTGACAAAGCTGCAAAATATGAGTCCGAATAAAAATCAATTTTTTCACATTTAGATTAATTAAGATAAATTTACACATATATCAATAAGATTTAAATTTAAAACCTCTTGATTATGAGTTAAAGTTCTCAGTCAAAGTGAGCTGCATATTATCTTTTTAATAATTCGTGAATTTGAGAGCACCACTATTTGCTGAAAAAAAGTAGTGGAGAAGTCGAGATTGCTAACGTATGAATATTTTTTTTTACTGTTTTTTTACATTAGTTTTTTAGCATTTTTTTTTAAATAGTAAAAAAAAATTAAAAAAAAAAGAGAGGAAAAAACACCATCTCAAATGAAGTGTAAATTATATCAATTGCCATGTGGCATTTGCATGATATTTGATTTTTATGAAGGAACGAATTATTGAGCTTAGTTTTTCTACACTTAATGAAATTAGAGTGCTCCAAGGTAGGTGCAATATCTCATTGTAGATTTTTGATTAGTTGCATCTCGTCTTAGTCAGAGTCAGATGAGAATTAAGATGTGAGGTGGCATTTAGTAATGAGATCAACTATAAGAAAGGGAACTATATTAAGCTCATATCTTTTTTTTGCTTTAGTCATGGATGTTCTCACTAGACGTTTGCAAAGGTTATTCCCTGGTGTATGCTTCTTGTTGATGATATTTTTTTTGTTGATAAGATTAGAGAGAGAGAGAGAGTTGAAGATAAACTTGAATTACGGAGGTCACCTTAGAGTCTACATAGAGATGGTGTTTTGATAGTTCAGTACTGGTTTGGGATGTAGAGTGTCGGTCTTGAAGCATATCTACATAGGATTGTTGTTGGTAACGAGTGATGCGTGTTGTTGTAAGAAAGGGAACTAAGGGGGTGCAAAGGTTGTAGACCAGATGGGGGAGTGGTTCGTTATAGTGAAGATTGGTGTTGTGAGCATGGATGTGGTTGAGTAGGAGGTGTTGAAGAGGAATTGTTGGGTGATTGGAGGGCTGATGAGTGAATTGAGGGATTGATTGTTGGTTGTGGCAAAGTGTTAGTTGGAGTTAAGAGTAAATGGAGGGATGCTAGAAGTAGTGCTAGAAGGTTTGGTAGTAGCTATTTTTGTGTGGTGATAAGGACATATATATTTGTCAAATATAAAATGCTAAGAAATGATGAGTTTCGTAGTTATTGGATTTTAACATTTACACCATTTATAAGTGGAAGAATAGTCGAGAAAGATGTGAGGAGCGAATATTTGGTTGATCATATGAGGTGAGTGCTGTCAAATGATGGAAAACAAAGATAATCAAAGCTTTAAGTTGAGAATATGTCAGACAATGATCATTTTTAAGAGAAGTTGATAGAGGAATGCGCGACTTGTAGTTTTAGTGGTAAATAGTTAATCAGGTAGACTGTTATAAGTATTGCCATCATAGAAATTGTATAATATTTTGGTTTCAAGTAGAAGAGTTTTAATGGTTTCACTTATGTGACAAATCCGTCGTTCAACAATATTATTTTGCTCAGGAGTATAAGTGCTATTATATTGATACATAATATCATCAGTTGCCAGGGATTGAGCGAGGTAAGAGATGAAATATTCCTAATTAGTGTTAGAGCAAAGAATTTTGGTGCTAGAGTCGAATTAATTTTTATTAGAATTTTCAATTGTTTAAATTTATTATTTGTTTTCAATTTATATTTAATAGAAAATTTTCAATAATAGATGAGGATTTGCAATTTATGTTTCATTAACTTAAATGTAAATATTTAAATTTAAAATTAAATAAAATAATTCTCTTTCATGTTTTTCAGATACTTAAATCATTATCATGCCATTTAATTAAAAATTAAATAATTTTAATATTTATGGTCCAAAAATATTTATCACTTTGGACCATAAATATTTCCTTAAGTTTATGACTAAACTTTAGACCGTTTAAATTTTGGTTTGTTATTCGGTCTTATTTTCAACTTTGTGTTTACATTTAAATTTATAGATTTATAAAATGGTACATAGATTTATACAAAATATATTATATCTAAATAATTTATTTACATGAAAAAAAGAGATTAACGAAAAAAAAGTATTTCAAGATAAAAAATAAAGACAAATTGAAATATTAAAAGAATTATTATTTCACAAAATAATATGTAGAATATATAATATCAAATTTATCGAAATTTTCTTATTAAAAATAAAAAATGAAAAACTGCCAGAACCGGGCAGACCGGTTCGCTCTTGAACCGTTCCCATTTTTAGGGTTAAAATCGAGCGCAGCGGCCCTCTAGCGCCGTTCACGATCGGCCCCATCTCTGCAAACGACGACGATGACGGCGCCGCTGGAGAGCAGGTCGGGCTTTCCCTCTTCGGTTTCTTCGTTGTCGTTCGCGCGTGGGGTAGAACTTCGAACGAGTCGCTTGCCATTGCCTGTCTAGGGTTTGCTTTTCCTCTTCTGCATTTATTCGTTGCTGTTCCGCTTCGCGTGAAGTAGAGTTCTGAAAGAGTCGAAACTTCTCGGCCTCCTCCTCAGAAGTTTTTCCCGTCGGATCGGAAGCCGCGCGAGGAGCTTGCCGCGAAGGTAACCATATTGATCCCCTTTGGCGCGCTTTTTCGGTCGGATTTACGAAATCCGCAAAAAAGTCGGATTTACGAAATCGGGATTTAGGGCAAAAATGACGAAAATGCCGTGAAGTAGAGATTAGACTTACCGTGATATTAACTTTGAATTTTTGGCGTTTGGCAGGATTTAGCTCAAATCTTGCCTAAATATGGCCTAAATCCTGCATCCAAACTGGCCCTATGTGTGAATTATATCATCGCTTTTGATGGATTTGAAGTATGTTTACAGTTTAAAAACAAAATTGAATTACAACTTCAGTCTACCAAATAATGAAATCTAGTGAGTTCAACGCGTTTCAAACATGTTTTCTAGCTTAACGGAACCAAATGACTGAAATGAGCCCCCTGGTGGAAGGCAAATTATTGGGTCAGGTGACCGAAGCCATCTCTCCGTTCGGTCGCCAATGGAAATGCGACATCTGTTAGACGTTTTTTTAATTTCATATTAACGCTTTATGTCTTGTCAGAGTTAGCGACCCGACCCGATAACGCTTTTCATTTGAATTCCGCAAAATAAAGAATGGAAACGCCGCGCGACATCTTCACTGTTACTCCAGCTCCAGCTTTGGTAAGCGCTCTCGGATTCCTCCATTTCCTTCGGTTCTGCATTAGCTTATTCCTGCCGGAGGTAGACGACGAACCTGTAGAAGATCATAAATCAGGAAGAGGTATGGTTGCGCCTAACTTGCGCCTAACTTGCGCTTTCGTTGCGTTTAAGTTATACGTTAAATTTTAGGGTTTAGGGTTTGGTTATAATTTTTTCATAATTTGTTAATGTACTGTTCAAATGTTTATTTTCTGATTTTTCACGCTTCTTCTCTTCGTAAACGAATGACTTTAATGGTTTAGTAATAGTTGTATAACTAGCATATATGTTCAATGAGGTGTTAAATATTTGTTTAGTTTTCGGAATTTGAAACTTCTTGAAGCTAAATAATTACGAAATGTGAAGTCGCGCTAAGGTTGCGCTATGGTTGCGCTATGGTTGCGCTATGGTTGCGCTATGATTCTGATTTTTCTTCTTTTTATAGATGAAGACTCCATATCAAAGGCCAGTAACATCTAGATGTTATGTTACATCTTTCCGTAAACATTGTGATGCTTATGCCGAGATCATTGATGATGAAGTGGAACAAACATTAAAGGATCTGAACATTCATCAATTTTTGAAGTTCCCCGCTTTCCAGCAGTGCATACCACTTCTCTTTGAAGTTCTTAAATTTTGGAGTCCTGCTGATGAAGGCTTCATCGTCCTGGGTCATGTTTTGAAATTCACTTCTGACGAGGTTGCTTTGTTGATAGGTAATATTTTGAATATGGAAATTTAATTGCTATATGTTTTTTTAACTTTAACGACTGATATTTTCTGACAGGTATGCCAAACAGAGGCATTGATATAAAATGGAGGATTGATCCTCTAAATGGACCTCTGTCAACTGAAGTTAAAACAGATATTGCAAAATTAGACAGATTAGCTGATAATGCAACAAAAATTAAGACCTTTATTATGTTTTTGTTATCTAACATTTTCTTTCCCCTAAAAATAGTCATAAAACCCCTAAAAGGCTCACAACTGTTGCAAATAATTTAAGTGAGTTCGCTTCAATTAATTGGGCTTCAAGCTTAAGGAACTTCATGGTTGAGGAGTTCAACACAATTTTTGAGAAGTATAAACTCCAAAGACCATTGGGTTACATCAATGATTTTTTTCCTCTTCTACTGGTACGTTTCCACTCCTACTGGTTATTCTACATGTTTAATGTTTTTTAATGTTAAATTTAAAATTTTTATGTTTGGAATTATACAGATTTGGTTTTTGGAACATTTTTTTTTGAATAAACCAACAGATTCAGAATTAAGGCCCCGTTTTCTGAGATGGCAGGGGTATACAGAATTATACTTCACTCAAGAGAATGCAGCAAAAATATTTAAATTTTTAAAGATTAGTGAGGTAATTTTTTAGCTTACATTATGCAATTTGCGCTATGGATGCGCTATGGTTGCGCTATGGTTGCGCTATGGTTGCGCTATTGTTGCGCTTTAACAAATTTATATGTTTTTTTGTAGATTTTTGCCTGTCTTGAAAATGTTAGCAATGAAGAGGCCGAAAAATACGGGGCTGATATTATTGCCATAAAGAACTCTGAAACCCGTTCCGGCCATGAACCACTGAAATTGCAGTCACCCCAAAAGATAAAGGCTTCCGCAAGAAAAAAACTTGTCACCACCCCACCTCCCTCCCCACTTCTCTCTCCCCCTCTCTCCCCTGATTCTCCACATATTGAACCACCAAAAACTCAAACTCCGCCGCCGTCAACTCAACCGTCTACTCGTCCACCTACTCAAAAAATTTCCATTAGTCAACCTTCTGCTGAGCAGCCACCTATTACAAGGGCAGATTTAGAGGCTGTTCAGAATAAATGTTTTGAAATATTTGAGAAAATGTTGAATAAAATTCAAGAAAATGTTGAAGCTAGATTGGATCGGCTTGAAGATAATGTGAAGAAACTGCAGGCAGATCAAGACTCCATGAAGTACAAATTTATTGAATTTCAAATGCAGTGTGATCACAATCAAGAGAAGCCGCATATATCCAGTTCTGCCTCCAGCTTCCAATCAGTGAATAATATGGCTTTGCATCCTTCAGCACAAGCACCAATACAAGTTGTTCATCCACCTCCACCAATGGTCAAAGGAATTCCTCCACCTCCACCAATGGTCCAAGAAATTCCTCCACCTCCACCTCCACCAATACAAGTTGTTCCTCCACCTCCACCAATACAAGTTGTTCCTCCACCACCACCAATGGTCCAAGAAATTCCTCCACCTCCACCAGTGGTCCAAGAAATTCCTCCACCTCCACCAATACAAGTTGTTCCTCCACCGAAAAGAAAAAGAGAAGATGGTGAAAAAGAGGAGAGTTCATCAAAAAAAGTCGTTCCATACGTAAAGAAGAACACCAAAGAGGTTATCTCTGTAGATAATATAATAGTTGAATCACATCCTGCATTGGAAATAATGGACTATCCAGGGAAACCTTTTCTAGCAGAACAAAAACAACAATTTATGGATGAATGTTTCAAAAAATTTAATACAAAGTAAGTTTAGTTCTTTTTTGGTTGCGCTAAGGTTGCGCTATGGTTGCGCTACGGTTGCGCTATGGTTGCGCTAAGGTTTGCGCTAAGGTTTGCGCTATGGTTGCGCTATGGTTGCGCTTTGGTTGCGCTTTGGTTGCGCTATGGTTGCGCTATGGTTGCGCTACGGTTGCGCTACGGTTGCGCTACGGTTGCGCTACGGTTGCGCTACGGTTGCGTTATGGTTGCGCTATGGTTGCCCTATGGTTGCACTCTAACATTATTATTTTTTTTTTTTTTGTAGGGAGCACAAAATATTTGTATCTGGAAACATTGAAATAAAAAGATCAGATATTGACATTCTGCTCACAAATGATTGGTTAGGTGATAACCATGTTGATGCATTTGCTTACTTTTTACTTGAGCAGAGTAGGTTAATGGCGGAGAAATTTCAACGTTATTTATATATTTCTCCATTGTACAGGGTAAGTATAAATAATATTTTAATATTTTTATTTCACGTTTCTTTTTCCTTATGGAACTGAATTACTGCAGGTATACAAGTCATTAAATCTGGATTATCAAATTTTTATCGAACACATTAATCCAGTTTCAGTTCAACAAAGCAAACTTATTGTTCAACCCATAATTTACGAGAAGCACTGGTTTTTCTTGTTGGAAAATTGAAGGAGAAAGTCTGGAAACTCTATGACTCATTACCTAATCCTGAACACAAGCATATTTGTCATAAAGTTGTAAGTGCAATTTAAATTTTAAGTTGAATCCAGATTATTACTATGTTTATATACATAATAAATGTTTAAAATATTTTATTCGTACAGATAAATTATTTGCACGAGGACGCCGTAGGATGCTTTTCTAGCGATATAACAAAATGGAACGTCCAGGCGGTTCGTGGAATTCCAACACAAACAAACAGCTACGATTGTGGAATTTTCGTTTGTAAATATATGGAAAAGGCAGTCCTACGAAAGAAAACAGACTGGAGTGCTCTTAAGGATTGGCAAAAACACATGCCAAAATTTAGGGCAGAGTTAGCATATTTTCTTTTTCTTCAAACAAAGAAGTAAACAATCTGTAACTTATTGTAAATATTGTCCATGAATTATAAATGTACATTTTATTATGTTATTATATAGTTTTTTTTTGTTTAATAACATGTGCATTTTCTGTAACTTCTACTTTGTGTATAATCTGTAGCTTCTGCTCACATATTCTGTAAATTTTATATTTTCTTCTTCTCCTTTAATGAAGTAAACAATCTGACCTTAGCGTTTCATAGCGCAACCATAGCGCAACAATAGCGCAACCATAGCGCAACAATAGCGCAACTATAGCGCAACCTTAGCGCAACCATAGCGCAACCATAGCGCAACTATAGCGCAACCGTAGCGCAACTATAGCGCAACCGTAGCGCAACTATAGCGCAACCATAGCGCAACCATAGCGCAACCATAGCGCAACCATAGCGCAACCATAGCGCATCCATAGCGCAACCATAGCGCAACCAAAGCGCATCCATAGCGCAACCATAGCGCAACCATAGCGATAAACATTATTACATTTCAAATTTAAACTTTAGCGCATTTTTATTACAACCAATAAATGAAATCAATCAGTACAAATAAATATTATTACATTACATTGCAAATTCATTAAATTCCAACTCCGCAGAAAGAAAATCCATCATCAACTTGGTGTATTCAACTCCAGGTTGGCTTGATGGTATGCCGGTTATATATTCCTCACTGAAACATTCAGGCATGCTTGAAAAGTTCATCTGAGTTGAAGTAGGTTGTGTTGAAGAAGGTTCATCCATTGGGTTATCACCAACCGAAGACTTCTTATCTGTAAGCTTACTCTTAGGCCGTTTCTTCTTCTCCCAATGGCTTTTCAGTCTTGCATTTGATATGCCTTTAGGTCTACGCTTTAGAGGATCTTTCAAATTAGCAGTTCCACCTTGGGAACTCGGAACATCCTTCTCATTTCTTTTCTTGCCACCAAGAATTATGTATAATTTTTTATACATGTCTTGCAATGAGGAAAGAATAAACTCCTCTGCCTCCTCATTCCCTTGAGCTTCCGTGCTCATTTGATATGCAAACCTGCTCACCTGATTTCTGAATATGAATCCCCTACCACTTTGGAAATTATTACTTCTTTGAGAATTAAGCAAGTAACCTGAATAAAAAACTTGTCGAGCCCTTGCTGACCAACGAAGCAATAAGTATTTCTCAGGGAATTTAGCCATATCCAACTGTTTAAAAACCCTCAAACAATGAGAACACAGCAATCCCATGGTTTCATACTTCTTACAGCTGCATTGAATGTTACCTTCTGTTGCATCAAATTGAACAACCCAAGGATGGTTTTGATTTTTTTTCTCTATGTAGTTGACTAGAAACTTCGAAGAATCAGTCGAGATAAAATCTATACTCATTTCTCCCACAGCCTTTATAAATTCTTCCTCAAAAATTGAATATATTCTTCTTGAGTAAAATCTAGCTGCTTGTTTTAATATTGAGCTATTCTTTATCACGGGAACAATTTCAGATTGACTGCATTTGTAATCCTCGTCCTGCTCATTTCGCCTCCAATTCATCAGTACCTTTTCCAAGCCAAGAAAACAATCAGTTAATGAACTTGTTGGCTTTGAAATGCCATGACACACATTATTAGTACACTCACTACGCTGCGTTGATAAAATGCCCATGCAAAAAGAATCCTTGTTGAAAGCAGTTGACCACTTTCTCCTTATCTTATAAAGATCCTGCAACCATTCATGGTTATGAAGATTCCCTTCCTTGATCATTTCATCCCAGGCTTCCTCAAACACTTCCTCAGAATCACACCACCTCATACACTTATGGAAGAGTCCTCTAACTTTATTATTGCTATTGTAGATGGAAACTTTTGATGGAACCTTTTTAAAGATGTGCCATTGGCATAATCTATGACGAGTGTGAGGTAATGTAACTTCTATGGCCCTGGCCATAGCTTGGTCCTGATCAGTGAATATTGTTGTTGGATATTTATTACCCATTATTCGTACAAATGTTTTAAACAACCATGTAAAACTTTCAATTGTTTCCTCTGACAAAAAAGCAATCCCAAACAAAATATTCTGCCAATGATTGTTAACACCAACAAATGGCGCACAAACAAAATTATACTTGTTCAGCCTGTAACTAGTATCAAAAATCAACACATCTCCAAAACATTCATAATCTATCCTGCTTCTGCCATCAACCCAGAAAAAATTTACCAATCTATCCTCATCATCATATTGAACATCCCATGCGAACATGTGGTCCTCAACTTGTCGATCTTTAAATAATTGAATCAAAGAATTAGTGTCACCAATTTCAATCCTTGCTCTTTTCTCCTTCTGAATAAAATTGTATGCATCCCTCTTAGAGAATCCGACATTCTCACATCCACCAACTTCCTCTACAAGGTAGGCATATGCATCAACGGTTCTAATACCTACATCTGTCATTGATTTCAGGACGGAAGCTTTTTCCTCAATCATATTCCTACATGATCTTAAAAGGTGTCGGTCAGCTGGGCTAGCTAATTCATGGTTGTGGGATTCAATAAATCTTTTGACATGCCAGTAACCATCTTCATCTGTGACAAACCTCACCATGGCTGGACAACCAGTTCTGACAACTGGTCTAGTGAATCTCTTTCTCTTTCCTGAATTATGATCATCACTTTTCTTGAAACCAGCTTTTGAACAAACAAAGTCCTTCGATTTTATCTTTCTAGAATTTGGCCAAAAACTGTGATGATCCTTTCGGACACTAAATCCATTATCGTGAGCATAAGTGCAAAAACATTCATATGCTTCGGTCTCATCTTTATAAACACCCTGAAAGAAAAAGTAAAGCGCAATTAAAGCGCAATTAAAGCGCAACTATAGCGCGACCATAGCGCGACCATAGCGCGACCATAGCGCGACCATAGCGCGACCATAGCGCGACCATAGCGCAACTATAGCGCAACCATAGCGCAACTATAGCGCAACCATAGCGACAAGTTCAATTTTTTTTATTTATCATCTTCAACCTAAAATCAATAATGAAACCTAAGAAACAACAACATTAGATTTTCTTTTTTTTTTTTAATTTTTCGACAAAAGAAATTTATTCTGCTTAAAAATCGCAAAATCAAAGATCCTGAGACTAATGAGCTGAAACCTACGTCTTCTTTCTGCGGCGATAATATTAAAACTAACTGTTTACAACTTTCTAACTTACCGATATGTTGAAACCAGAGGAATTGCCGGCTAAGTTAGGTGATTCATGCACCAGCCCTTTCGATTCATGCATCCTTTCCGATTCATGCATCCTTTCCGATTCATGCACTCCCTCTTCCATGCCGTCTTCCACCTCCCTATTCGCTGAGCAGTCCATTTCTTCTTTGCAATTTTCTGGCTCGTTTTTTCTTCTACAGCAGTCTTTATTGCGTCTTTCGCGGGTTTCAAAATGAAAAAATAGGGCGGCAAATGCTTAAAAGATCAAATGAAAAGCGTTATCGGGTCGGGTCGCTAACTCTGACAAGACATAAAGCGTTAATATGAAATTAAAAAAACGCCTAACAGATGTCGCATTTCCATTGGCGACCGAACGGAGAGATGGCTTCGGTCACCTGACCCAATAATTTGCCCTGGTGGAAATAGTCATTTTCTCTTCATAGGGTTGTACCTTTTGGTCTCCTTCTTATGGGCATTCGCATAGATATGTTTTTCTATATGATGCTTTCATCTATGGCTTCTGTTAATCCTAACATCGAGTTTAATTTGCATTTTTTGTCTCCTTTGGACTATCTCCATGCATTTTAGCAAGCAAATTCCTTTTGTGAACTTGTGCGACAAACCTTTGGAAACACATTTGAAAAATTCGCATGTTCATGAAGATTTTGGTTCTTGACTTAAGCTCAACATTAGACAGCTCCACACCATACAGAAGTTAAATTTCTTTCGCTTATGACCTTTTTTAATTGTTTAACTGTTCTATTTCATAAATAATACCTTACATTACTCTGCACCTTCTTTCTTGTCTTTGTCCAAAGTTTATATCTTTACTTCCAGATAGTACTTTCAGCAAGTATTTAAAAAAAAATCTGCATATGCGATGTGTTGAGCGAACTGTATTTGTACTCTTCTCTCATCTAAAACTGAAATCTAAGATAAACTACATTTAGTTCCTATATATTTGAAGTATTGAAGAACCTATAAGTGATATTATTTTGGTCATTTAGCTTTCATTATTTGTTCTATTCAAATAGATCGGTATAACAGTATTAGGCTAACGGTGATGATGAGGAGCCTTCTATTCTTGGTTTGGTTTTGGTGTAAAGGCTTAAATAGCTGTAGAGCTTTCTATTCTTGGTTTGTTTATGAGGAACTAGATGTTATTTTCTTTAGGCCTATGTTGTTGACTATTTTTTTCTTATGCTGTGTTATAATTTATGATCTGCTGTAGATAATTAAGCTCTTACAAATATCCAATGTCGAAGAACGACGGCAAAGCAACTCAAGGAAAAAGGCAATCAGCTCACCTTCCTAGGAAACGCTTCTACAGGGCGCGTGCTCATAGCAACCCCCTCAGTGATTCTCACTTCCCCATACCAATTAGCCCTGCTGATGTAGATTATTCCTCGCATTATCCTCATTTTTTGCATTCCAGCAAGAATGATCCCGACGAAGATGACTTGCTTCCCAAAATTCGTTTTGCTGACATTGGATGTGGATTTGGAGGATTGCTTGTTAAACTTTCTCCTCTTTTCCCGGACACTCTGATGATCGGAATGGAGCTCAGAGACAAGGTGAGTGGACTCTACTGGAGTTTTTAATAGCTTCATGTGGTGATTTTTTGTTATCTTCTTTTGTTCTCATCATTATTTTTCATTTGAGCTTGATCAAAATGAAAATTTTTAGATATATATGTTGGAAAAATAAGAAGAATAAAAATTTTATATTAAAGAGATTTGGGGAGATATCTATTAAAAATAAGGTAATAGAAATCAAGTTTAGGTGGTTATCAATGGGCTAGGTTGTGATGCTATCTGATCTGAATGATGATTTGGTTAAAATGATAAAATGACCAAAAACCCTGCCCAATTATAGTCTTGGATCTTATTCAAGCTTATTTAAATTGAACATGTTTTCTTATATAAACATATAACATTAAATTCAAAAATAGCTCACTGACTATTCACATATGGCCAATTTAGCCTAAAAAATGTTACAATTCTCCGATTTAGACTATCGATTATACAAAATTGATCTCAATTTAATCTCTTATGGATTATTTTGAATCAATTTTGTACAATTTAAGGATTAAATTGGAGAAATATGACACACTGAGACTAAATTATTCATATACAAATAGTTGGTCGATCATTTTCCAATTTAACCCTATTACATACATAAACCCACATAATGCCTTTAAAGTGTAGAGTACTGTAAATAGCTAACCCTGCCGTCAGCATTTTATGCATCTGATATATCTCATATAGATATATGAAGCTACATTAACAAGTTGGAAAAAAATTTACCTTCCCTTCCTATACCTTATGCTTTGGATAGTTATATTGCCTTTCAGAGCTCATTTGCTCATCTATCGACCTTTCAGCTATGAAAGTTTTCTTCTCACTTCTTATTAGTAATTGTGAATTTTCTTGGAGAATTTCCGTAATATTGTTTATTTCATATTTACATAGTAGCTAGATTATGCTTATTTTGTATTTATATGCATGTGATTGAATTATCATTTTATCAATCTTTCTGTTTATTTTTTTTATAAGATCAAGATAATTATGTTAACACAAAAGACCATTAGCATCAAGATTATTACGACCTCAATCTCTTTTAAAAAAAAATATGACAATCTCCAATAACATGTTCACCTTCTTCTTGTTATAAAAGGGCTTAGAGTTAACAAAATTTGATTTGATGATTAGTGGACCCAATATTGATCATGAATCAGATCACAGTCAACCATCCAATCCAAAAGTTACTCTGATACATAGTTGTTTGGATCAAATCTAGATCAATGTATACTCGATCAAAACCATTGACAAGCCTAATCAAACATTAATAATGAGAATAACGGATATTGTCCGGAGGCGAATCAAAGCGCGTCACGTCACTCATTTGTCATGTACAACGGCTGTGTACCGGGTAACATGACACGCTCTGATTCGCCTCCGGACGATGAAAAATATATGAAATCATTTCACTATTTTGATCAGTTTTTATGAAAGAAATATAAGAAAACAAACCTTGATAAATATCACTCCTCAATGCAGGTGTCAGAGTATGTCAAAGAGCGAATTTTAGCTCTCAGAGCGTCAAATCCTGGCCAGTACGAGAACATCTCTGTTGTTCGAACAAACTCAATGAAGTACCTGCCTAATTACTTCTGCAAGGGCCAGTTATCGAAGATATTCTTTCTATTTCCTGATCCTCATTTCAAGGAGAAGAATCATCGGCGTAGGGTGATTAGTCTTCAGCTACTTGATGAATACGCCTATGTACTGGAAGTTGGAGGCATCATTTATACGATAACTGATGTGGAAGAGCTTGGAGATTGGATGAAGTTCTGCTTGAATAGCCATCCTCTTTTCTCTGCAATTCTGGAAGAAGAAATCGAAGCAGACCCAGTTGTCAAGTTATTGGCTTCTGCTACAGAAGAAGGTCAAAAGGTTGCGAGAAATGGGGGCCAGACTTTTTATGCTGTTTTCAGGCGTATAGCGCCAGAGGACCCAATCATATAATACCCAATTTTTCAAATATAATAATTAATATGCCTAAGAGTATCTCCAACCGAACGCCAAAAGTGCCTTTGGTGTCGTTCGATCGCTCCAACCGAACGCCAAATCTTCCTCAATTTACTTGCGGGTGAATAGTGCAACATCAATATTGGAGTTGCACTGTTCACCTACGTTATTTTGCTCTCAACCGGATTTGCGTGCAAAAGGGTGAAGGATCGTTACCTTCGCAGAAGCGCTTAAAATGGAGTTCGATTGGAGCAGAACTATCGCATTTTGGAGTTTTGCATTTTGGAGTTTTGCTGTATTTTGCCGTCGAAAATGGAGTTCTCGGTTGGAGATGCTCTGTCTGTTGAACTTATTTTTTTATGGAAGTGTTACAATCATCTTATCAGTTGAATGAAAAATCTCAAACTAAAGAAAATTGAAATTGACAATGAAGAACATTAACTTGTTGAAGGTAAAATATCATTTGCGCTAGAGGGCTGTTTGATAGCAGAATTTAAACCAGATTTGCAGTGTATTTGAGTGAAATCCAACCAAACGGCCTAAAATGCAAAACCCAATCTCACGGAAAATGAAAACTGTCGTAGATGAAAATTTTCGCCTTTTTGTTCTAAATCTTTTTTGCCGGATATACGAAATTTGTTGGCTAGAGAGGAATAGTGCTCATTAAATCAGTTATATAGTCAAAGTCATATGTTATTTAATAAAATTTATCATGAATGTTACCAAATAATTTTCAGGATTTAGGCCCCTCAGAATCCCTAAATAATAGTGGTGTAAATGAGTGCCGAGGTAGAGTCATAATTAGCTTGAACTTGTTTAATTAATTAATTCAAATTCAACTCATGTTTTATTCTATGAGTTTGAGCAATGTCATGAGCTTGCTCATGCATTATAAAGAGAATTATTATAATTAAAATAAATATTATAATACAAAATGAGATAAAAATAATTCACTTAAAAAAAATATAGATAAAATTTTTAATCATATTTTTTTAATGTTTACATAAGAGTTGATTTAAATTTAACTCATTTCCTAATTGAATTCAGGTCATAAGTCATTTATGAGTCAAGCCCAAACTAATTTACAAGTTGGCTCAACTGACAACAATAAGCAGATAAATGTATAAGAAATGAATTTTAATCTGAATAAATCTCGGATATATATCTTTAGAACATAAAACAACAATAACTCAAGCCTAATTTGAGGTATATAAAGCCAAATTTCACACTTTCGTAGTCTATTATCCTTCATATCTGACTTTGCAACCAACCTCAATTCATTCATTGACAAAAATATAATTGCTCTACTGGATTTATACATTCAAGTTTATAATCTTGACAGAAGGTTTCTGCAAGGATCGTCCAAGTAGTGATGCAAATAACCTATGCTTGCAGTTAAGAAAACCATTTGGTAGACTAGTGTATTTACATAAAGGTTGGTAAATGATTTCCATAACAATTAAGGCTTCGTTTGGGGCGACTTTTTTACTGCTTTTTAAAACAGTTTTTTAATATAAAAATTAAAAATTTTATACTAAAAAACTGCTTTATGAAGCATTAAGAAAGCCGTCCCAAACGAATCTTAAAATGCTAAAACATTTTGCACAATATCAACAAAATCAGGAGAGTACCATGTTAGACATCACTTCATCATTTCAGTTCAGAGGATCAGAGGATTTGTATAGCAAACATTCCATGCAAGGCTAATCTTGTTCCTATGCCAAGCAATGCTTGGGACTGTTTGTTGCAAATTGGGCTCTGTAATCCACTTTGCATTTGCCTAAACGCTACTTGTAAAGCATATCCAGGAGAAAATTTCAGCAATATTATCTGGTTACAAAAATGTCCTGCAACTACTGTACATTTGCTATTTACAGCACAGCCTACAAATATGTACATACCCCATGCACTAAGCCTCTAATGTGCAAGACAAAATAATGGAACGCTATAATTTACATAATCCTAGCTAAGATTAATTCGATGCAATACTTTAACACCCCCTCTTTTCTCCTTCCCCAGCTCAATAGTAGATAGCAAGACCTGCAAAGCATCTTCAGCTTCTTCTGCGTTAGGTAACTCCACACTTATGGAGACAAAGGGTGCAGAAGTTGCACTCCTGGATCTGAAACCCTTCTTGTGCCAAGATGGAAGACCAGCATTGTCTCCAACAATATTCAGATCATTATCTGCTCTATCTACATGAACAACACTTTCCAAACTCATCTCCATTTCTATAACCCATGTTGGATTAGCAGGAACACCTGCAAAAGTTATCAAGCCAAAATCCACCAAGCAGGAGCTCGAGAAGATCACTACCAGCTTCTCACCGATAAGTATGAATCTACCTGCCTTTCTTAGTGCTTTGCATGTGACATATACCTCGTCCTTAAGCCTGCCCATGTCTGCTTGTTGAATCATGGAGGCACCAATGGCTTCTTCCCAGGAGTAGGGTGACAGGGGAAGCTCCCTAGCCAAAGGCCGAGGAAGACGGATGCGACACCTGTTGGATGGGTGAGGGCTGCTTCTATTTCTGATGCTTTGTGCGGTTTTTGTCGTTGCTTCGAGAATGCTGGCTATCGGTCTCGCCACAAGCCCCGCAGTCCCCATTGCAATGCCTAAGAGGTAAATCTATAAGAATGATGATATTAATATTTTAAATGATGAGGTTAAATTTATGATTACCTGAGAGAACACCAGGAAGGCCATGCCTCTCAGCACCTCTGATTGGAGACTGAAGTAGTCCAGTGAGGCCCTGTAAGGTGGTAAGATTTAAAAGTAATGAACAAATGAGCTTTTGTAAGTTGTGATATAGCAATTCATTTTAGTGCCAAAAGGCCACTGAACAATTTCATATATTTGTATGGAAGTTATGATGGAAAAAATGCATTATTTTTCTTGAGAGAGAATTATGAAACAGTTATTTTTCTTTGAAGCAATTATTTAATCATAGATTAATTGCATGATTTTCAATTAATCAAGTAGTAGTGAGTGATGCTACACGCTTAAGCTTTAGGCAGGAACAAAAAAGAAAACGCAGAATAACAAAACTGAATGAAAACAATTCAGACAAAGCTGGATGGTTGCGGATGCATAAGCTATAGATCCAGAATATATAAAATGGAAAGGGAAAAATAGTGCAGGAATCCTACAGCAAAGCTAATATGGCCAGTTTGAATGCACAACGCAACATCTGCTTAACCACAAAAGTGGTGGAAGATTAGCTTTCAAGTGTAATAAAAATTGCAAACAAAGAACAACTAAATAAAAGAAGTATAATTATAGATATGAAAAGAATCAGTTTGCATAAAGTTTACTAGTTCCCTTTGTTTTGTAAGCATCATTTCAGAATTATCCCACAACAATCAACGACAGAAATCAGGATATGAAATCTTTGGAAATGAAATGCTTGGGAGTAGCATTATACTTTCTAAAACATCTAATATCCACTTAGGAATGAAAAGGCATGGTTGAGATATCTTCTAATAGCAAGCTTTAGTCAAGTGCATTTTTCAACGTAAACTATCAACAATATACTAAGAAAAGGATCAAAATGGTCCATTGATATTTTATGAAAGATCAAAATAGTCCCCAACTATATTAAAGGGCCATTTTGATCCCTCAACTCTTTAAAGAAAAACTAAAATAGCCCCACCATGAGGCTATTTTGATTCATTTTTATTGACTTGATGGACCAAAATGATCATGTAATATAGTCGACGAGGATTTTGATCATTCATAAAGAATCAATGGACCATTTTGATCCTTTTCCCATATAATATTTGACTTCTTGGATACCTTTTAATTGTCAAATTTATTGACAATGCATGTTTAGATGATGTGTTAAGTGTATGTAGGATTCAAAGCACTTCCTAATACATACCTCCAAAAACTCATTTAGTACTCCTTTACCATGCACATCAATACTTTGTAGCTGTTTATCCATTTCATCAACTATTTGGTCATCAAAAGTAAAAGCAACTATGCCCTGGAAAACAAACCAAAACATGACTAAATAGAAAGTTCAAAAAATAATGGCATGAAAAACAATGAAAGTACCTTATGAGCAGCTTTAGTAAACTGACTAGCAGTGCTACTTAGGGCATATATTGTATTGCTAAAAAGACTTTTTGAACCTTCTTTTACACCAGCCAACAGTCCACTAGGGCTCTGCAAACAACCCTTATTAGGTCACAAATTTAAAACTGATCAACCATCTGAAAAAAACCAATCATATAAGAAGAACAGTCGCACACCTGCAAAATACCTCTGCTGGAAATCGATAGAAAGTCCTTTATAACAAGTCTAACGTTCCTTGCAAAGCCAATAGGATTTCCTATTACACCCGCAGAACCAAATAGCTGCAAGGACAAATTGCCACATAAGTAAATGAGAAATAGAAAATACTGACACCTTCAATATGACTACATCACAATAGCTACGATAATGCAATAGAAAAAAGATGATTGCTTGTAGCATATTATATTATTATGGTTTTGTTTGGGACTGCTTTCTTACTGCTTCTTAAAGCAGCTTCCTAGCACAAAAAAATTAATTTTTTTGTGCTAGGAAGCTGCTTTAAGAAGCAGTAAAAAAGCCGGCTCAAAAAATCAGTACAATAAAACTAAGTGATTACATTTAGGGAATTGAGGCTGTTTTGCATGGTACGAGTATCATGCACATGAAGAAGGGTAATAACTTTACCTTGTAGATCTCATGAAGCAACTGCCGTATGTAATGTCTCACAAGGATATCTCGTATTGATTCAGGACTAGCCATGAGATGTTCAAGAGTTAGCTGCCTAAGGTGAACAGGCACTCCTTCAACATCAACTAGAGCCATAATACCTCTCTGCATTCAAGTGTTGGTAACATTGATTAAAAGATTGAATTAAAAAAAAAGAAGCTGAAAAAAAAAAAACTTCCAATCATAATGAACATTTTGAGATTCTAATCCCTGTGTTGGGCCAGTTATCAAAATAACATAATCAAAGAAGTTCATTCTTAAAATTAAGTTTATCGAGCTTTCCCCCCATAATAGGTACTGTTATTAGAAAATCATAATCATAGGGGGGGCTCCTATTAAAAAAATGCCCTGTTAAGTTCATAAATAAATGTACTTTTGGGCTCCATTCATAATGTTGAGTACAACTAAAGTAAAATCATAAAAAAGATGAAATTCTATCTAATATATATATATATATATATATATATACACACACACACAGAAGATCCATCTATCCATCCATCCTTCGCACTTATTTGTAAAGGATGATAAATTTAAGTATGCTCAAACTTCTCAAAGAGTTGATTCATATAAAGTGTATCGGCAAAAAATCTCACGTCCATAAGTGACATGTGCCTACTTGATTTTGTGATGTTTTCTAATAATTAAGCCTAAGAGTTATGAGCCATAAGGCACACTTATTGAGCATAAGCTCTCTATTAGCAAATGTTATCCCAATTGAAAAACTTTCACCCACATCTACGAAATGCCCTTATTAGATAAAACAACCCATGATTGTTAACATGGATCCATATAATGGATCGTGTACCTTCACTAAGTAGATCAAGATCTATAACAACCTGAAATGTTGAAACTATGAGATCTAGATCGAAGTTATCATAATTTCTCCCTCCAACCACTCTAGCAATAGCAACATCTTTCTCTCCACAATCTAAATTGCTACAACTGAAGGAAAAAAATCAAACAACCTATAATAAAATGTGCTCTCTTATGATCAAGCGAAGTGATTAATCATATCAATTTTGCTTATAAGAAATCTAGAACCAAAACATAAAGTTCTCATAAGAGAAGATTTCTAGGCTAGTTTCTTATTTGATATCAAATCTACCTTCTAAAAAATTAAACACGAATAAATCGTATATTGGCAGAGCTAGATGGAGATTTTCTAGAGCCCAATGGCACTGATGCTAATTTCCTAGTTCTATTGTTTCCAATTCTCTATTTCAAAACATAATTTGTTCTTTGTTTTGTCCATCTATTGATTTAGAAGTTGATTGATCTTCCCACTGAATTTTAACTTGTTACTATTGCAGAAACCACTCCACTTCCACTCATTTGGATTCCTTCCTCGAGAGACTCTATTGGTTTGCCCCTTTCAGCAATTAACTGCAACAATCTTTGGTCTTTCTTCACAATTTGATTTGCATATGTGGTATTATAGATGTGTTTGGCTTCACCACATCCTAATTCACCCGATTGTGATAGTGTAGAATTGGTCAGCTGGCGGTTTCCTTTTGTGACTTCTCCTTTTGGCATAGTTGTTATTGCTAATGAGTTTCATTATAAAGCTTGGATGAGTTCTTTTGTTTTATTTCGTGAGTATTGCATTATAGTAACTTCCAGAAAATGCATGGTACAGCTTGAACGAGATTCTAAAATAAAAAATTTACTGTATTGTTTAAAAACTTATTCAAGCTAGAATTCAAATGCGTTGAATTGAAAGTTGCAGTACTAAGCCCCATCTTGTAGGATTTTGAAAGGTTACTATTTTTTGTTTCATTGTTTTTTTTTTTTTAATTTATTGAAGATTGTGAGAATACAAATGATTTTACTGACCTTAGCACCCTAAATGAAAATAAAATTTTTTATTTTTATTGTCGTATTAGTAAAACCGAAGTTATAGAGGCTTTAAAGAAAATGAAATATGGAAAAACTATTGGACCTGATGATATTCCAATAGAGGTGTGGAAATGCTTAGGAGATGAATGATGTGATACTAAATGCATTAAACAAGAATTGCAATTAAGAAATTAATAAAAATGGCAAACTTTGCGTTGCTTCCAATAAACTCTTGTTTACTCAAATGAAGGTTCAAGAAAATAACATGAGAGATTAAGCGATAGCAATAGGTTACACTTTGAGATTCTTATAACTTGCAAAATAACAACCAAAGATTTAGGTAATGCAAATAGCAAAATATAATATGGCCTCAAATTTAAAATCTAGATCCTTCACCTAGAGATCCTTCACTCAATTTTTGAAAGTGGAGGCTAGCGGAGGAGGATTGCAAGAACACTTAGAGACGCCACTATCACGCAAGTGATGCTGAGAGGACTAGTCGCCGGGGAAGAAGCTGGAGTTGGGGAGGCGGGTGGTCGTCCGATAAGAGTCCACGGAGTTCTTGGTTGTTGAAGCTCGATGGTTCCGGCAAGGCAATAAACTATGCGATTGACGTAACGTTCCACGGTGACGTCGTACTCCCAATCCGGCTCGTAGAAGGGGGAGAAGAAGATGTCGATCTCCCTTGTTCGTTGTAAGCGAAGCCGTAATCAACTTCTGGATCCGCCATGCATCCTTGCTGGGAGATGATGGAGTCCCAATGGAAAGAGGAGGGAGTGGAAGTGGCAGCTTGGAGGGAGGAGGGCGTTGGGCCGGCTTGAAGATTTGGAGGGGATCGGTTAGGATGGGAGGCCAAAAGGTAATTGCAGAAATTCTGAAATAGTTTTAGATTTTAGTGGTTTGGGGAGGGATTTAATTTGAAAATTTAAATTAATCCAAAGGGAGAGAGGGGCGGCAATGGGGAGGGATTAGGGGCTGAATTGATGGAGCTTTTAATTTAATTTGGGAGAGAGGAAAACCCATTAAAGGGGCCGGCCATATGGGGGAGGGAAGAGAAGCTTAGGAGTTAAGTGGGGTCCAAGGTTAAGTAAATAAAACGTAATCAAATCTGAATTTTAATTTCAGATTTGATTATATTTTAAGTAACTTCCCAAATAGGTTTAATATGAGAGGGAAACAAATTTGAATTTCAAAATAGACTTTAATCCTCTTAATTGACTTTCTTAATTGGAGAGAAACTAATTAGGAAAGTGAGTTAATCAAGAGAGATTTGAAATTCAAAACAAGAGGGAGGATCCAAGGGGCCGGCGGCAAGGTTGGTGGCTTGTATCCGGCCGCCTGGAGTCGGCGGGATGACAGCCGTCCGGCGAGGCTGGCGGAGCCGCCGGTGGCGGGACCGGCCTGGGGTGGCTGGCAGTGGACTTGTGGGGACTGGTAGGGGAAATTTTTGGAGGGAGGGAGTTTGGTTAGGTAGAGAAGAAATAAATTGGGTTTTGGGAAAAAAGAAAATCCGGATCTACAAACTTCAAGCACCACCTCCAATAGAACTCACAAAGAGATCCACAAGCACCACTTCCTCAATAACTCACAAAGAGATCTTGGAAAGTTCACGAACTCACAAAGAGATCAAAAGAGAAATTTCATTCATCTACATTCGCTCATACATTGCATGAAACCTCCTTTAAATAGGCCAAGATAAAATAAAACTAACATGAAACAATTGCCCTCAGGGCTACATAAGTGACTCAATGCCCTCAGGGGCAAACTAAAAAGAAATAAAAAAGTAAGCATAAATAAGTGACTCAATGCCCACCGGCGGCTCCGCCAGCCTCCCCGGTCGGTTGTCATCTCGCCGGCCGGATCCAGGCCACCAACCTTGCCGCCGGCCTCTTGGATCCTCCCTCTTGTTTTGAATTTCAAATCTCTCTTGATTAACTCACTTTCCTAATTAGTTTCTCTCCAATTAAGAAAGTCAATTAAGAGGATTAAAGCCTATTTTGAAATTCAAATTTGTTTCCCTCTCATATTAAACCTATTTGGGAAGTAACTTAAAATATAATCAAATCTGAAATTAAAATTCAGATTTGATTAGGTTTTATTTAATTAACCGTGGGCCCCACTTACTTAACTCCAAAGCTTATCTTCCCTCCCCCATATGGCCGTCCCCTTTAATGGCTTTCCTCTCTCCCAAATTAAATTAAAAGCTCCACCAATTCAGCCCCAAGTCCCTCCCCATTGCCGCCCCTCTCCCCCTTTGGATTAATTTGAATTTTCAAATTAAATCCCTCCCCAAACCACTAAAATCTGAAACTATTTCAGAATTTCTGCAATTACCTTTTGGCCTCCCATCCTAGCCGATCCCCTCCAAGTCTTCAAGCCGGCCCAACGCCCTCCTCCCTCCAAGCCGCCACTTCCACTCCCTCATCTTTCCATTGGGACTCCATCATCTCCCGGCAAGGATGTATGGCGGATCCAGAAGTTGATTACGACTTCGCTTACAACGAACAAGGGGAGATCGACATCTTCCTCTCCCCCTTCTACGAGCCAGATTGGGAGTACGACGTCACCGTGGAAAGTTACGTCAATCGCATAGTTTATTGCCTTGCCGGAACCATCGAGCTTCAACGACCAAGAACTCCGTGGACTCTTATCGGACGACCACCCGCCTCCCCAACTCCAGCTTCTTCCCCGGCGACTAGTCCTCTCGACATCACTTGCGTGATAGTGGCATCTCTAAGTGTGCTTGCAATCCTCCTCCGCTAGCCTCTACTTTCAAAAGTTGAGTGAAGGATCTCTAGGTGAAGGATCTAGATTTTAAATTTGAGGCTTTGTTATATTTTGCTATTTGCATTACCTAAATCTTTGGTTGTTATTTTGCAAGTTCTAAGAATCTCAAAGTGTAACCTATTGCTATCGCTTAATCTCTCATGTTATTTTCTTGAACCTTCATTTGAGTAAACAAGAGTTTATTGGAAGCAACGCAAAGTTTGCCATTTTTATTAATTTCTTAATTGCAATTCTTGTTTAATGCATTTAGTATCACATCCGTGGATGTATTAAATTTAACTTATGTTAAGAAAAGAAGAGGTAGACATAAAAAAAACTTGGTTAGAAAATATTAGAAATGACATTTATTTATTAGATTTAAATGAGAATTTGACCCTTAACAGGACATAATGGAAAAACATTATTCATGCATCCAACCCATTTAGTTGGATAAAGGATTGATGTTGATGTTGTTGCTGTTGTTGTTTTTTTTTAATTTATAAATAAGAGATTCCTATGTAAAATTTAGTTCATTGTTTAATAAAATTCAAATTTCTCTCAAATTTGTTTGTGCTATTGAATATAGATTCTCCAAATATTTTGCATGTCTTGAAGACAATCTTCCAGGCATGATTCTCCTCCTCGTACCAGCATGAGGTTTGAATGTTTCAATTGATTTTTTATGTCATCGTGCTTGCTTTTAAATTGTGTAGTCAGGGGCGGAACCAAATTCAATTTTGAGGGGGGCAAATACAGTAAAAAATAATTAAATATTAAAAAATTATATATATATAAATAACCAAAAGTCATTTAAAAAAATTAAGCAAGAAAAATAAAGAAAAAAAGGTGTAATTAAATTGTCATGAAAAGCATGAAAGAAAATATTAGAAGTGAAGGTGAAGAAATATATAGATATTTTAGGGCGAGTTTTTTAGGGGGGGAGGGGGGGCAAAAGTAATTTTTTAGGAGGGGCAAAATTTTTTTTCTCCTATAAAATTTTTTTTTTTTTTGAGGGGGGGGGGGCAACTGATTTGTGTGCATGAGAAGACTTTTGTTAAATTCATTACATAACGATTTTAGTTTCTGTGATGTAAATTTCATTCGCTGCATTATTTCATATTCATTATAAATTTTTACGTGGAGTTTTATTATCGTTTGGAATGAATAAATTGAGTTTTCTATTTTACAGCAAAAGCAACTAATTTTTGCATAAATTAAAAGCCGGCAAATTATAAATTTTGATCTTTTGCATATGTTTCTTCATGCATCTGATCCTAGATTTGCTCTAATGAACATTAGATTCTAAGCTACAACAATGTGGGCATGAAGTCAAGGTGTTTCGAAGAAAATTGTAACAATTGAAGGAAGATATCGCTAACTTACAACATAGTAAATTATTCTCACCTGAAATGCAGTACTACTAATACGAGTAAGATTTTCAACTTCAGCAAAGACTTCAGCTCGGATCATCAATGGAGTGCTTGAAAAGCTTGTAAAAAAAAAGACATGATAAATAACTTAAACTTAATAAAGCTTTCAGAAATTATGTCTGCAAAGCATATACCTAAGGGAAAGCTTGATGGGCGCCAATTCAAAATTTTCAACATATATCTTTTTTTGTCTTCTAGCTAATACATAAATTTGTTGCCATGGAGCTCCCATTGGGACTACAGCAGGTAACAAATCGCTAGCATCAGTCTCAATGACTTCAGATGTCCTCAAAATATCATATTGTCCACACAAATAACTGTGACCCCTTGCAAATTTATGTGTTGCATCACTACAAAATCCTAGAATTCGCTGATCAAAATTCTTTTGTGATGTTCTCTGCAATCTTGAATTTACAGTTCGAAAAAAATCAAATAAGCATAAGAGAATTTGTTCTTCAAGCTCGATGCACATAGAAGCCAATCTACAAAATAATTAAACAAAATTAGGACTATTAAGAACCTGTAAAGCTCGCCAGTATAAATGATCTGGACTTAAAAACTAGAAGCTACCTGAAGGTTATATATTCAAATGAAACCAACGAAACATCTGATTTCCTCCATTTGGCTGCAGAAAAATAAAATATGGGTTCACATGTAACAGATGAACTCGTACTGTCAAGCTGAACCTGCAACCAGTTTTCCTTATTTTTTGAATGGTTTAAAGATCTTCCTCTGTAATCATTATCAAAATAAACTATTATAGGGTATAGGGTATCAGACAGCTGATTATCGATCTGAAGTGACAAAATTTGAGACAAAATCTTCTGCTGTTCTGAACTCTGCATCAGAACAACTGTTGTCTCCCTAGCACAAGCAAATATCAATTCCTGAAAGTATTTTAAAAAAAATTATGAAAATTATTACATGATTTATACAATTTCAAAATGTTAATCTCAGCATTTTCACCTGGGGGGCTGAACTCATCAGAGAGATTCCAACAAAAGACAAGTGAAATTTTATCACTTCAGTGAAATGAGATTCTTGATACAGTCTCTTATCAGCTTTTCTTTTCTCCTTGAATCCAAGAAAATTACTTCCTTTGATGTCTCTTATGATGTGATAACTCGAGTCAATAATACTGAGCACCTGCAATGAAAAAAAGCAATCATTGACTGGATACCCTACCACAATCTATCCATAAAAGGATACAAAAACAAACCTTTGTTGCTCCTTCTGCATGTACTGAGACAGAAAATCTTCTGTCCGGCTTCTGCAAATGAAATTTAAGAGGTCAAGGGAGCATAAGTGAGGCGTTCAGAATCAAATGTCCAGAAAATGTAAGCATAGTACTCAAATACGGCTTCACAGAGTGTGATCATGCCAATAAATAAAGTTCAAAAAATAAATATCATCCTTTTTTTTCCTTCTTTTTTTGGAAAAGAAAATAAAATAAATATCATCCTTAAATATGCTCTAGATGCTAAACTTTTATGACCAATAATTTCAGATAATCAAATTTAGTTACTAATGTTGAATGCCCCAAAGGGGAATAATCATCATTTAATGGTGTTTAATTCAGATTTTCTGAGTCTCCCATCTTAGCTTGTCATCTAAAATTTCAAAGAAGTATTGACATTTACAAAAGAAATCAAAGAAAAGGTATCAAGAATAAACAAAGAACAATGTCAACAACGATCATTGAACTATTTATGAGGGATCGTTTTAATCTAAGATTATTTTTATTTGTCCAACTGAATCCCTTGACTCCTCAAATTAGATCCATAATAGTCCCTCAACTTCGTAAATCTGATCCAAAATATTCTAGCAGATAAATCATTTTGAATTATATTTGAGATATCAATAAACTAAATTAAACACATTTATAGTTTAGGACTAACATGACCCCCATACAAACATTCCAAGGATTAATTTGACCTTCCTCGAATGAAAATGATGTGTTATTCTAAAAAATAACAACCACCCAGCTATAATCTCGAAAAGAATTGTAATCCAAATATTTGCAATTGGAAATATGGATGATACTAATAAACATGATTGATACATAAATTATAACATTTTACTATTCCAAAAAAGGGTTTCACACGAGTTAAATATGTAAAGTACCAGCCAGATGAATATATAAGAAACATCAATGCATCAAAATGTTAGACATTATTAACATATTGCAGATCACTTGGTTCATTAAGATTGAGTACCTCAGATGTTGAAGAAAAGCACACAGGGGCATACTCTTGTACATCATCAAGATTGTATGTACCCACAATTCTTTCACCAGGTACCTACATCAGTAAATGTTAATATACATAATAAAAGGGCAGAGCTTAAGAGAAATGGAAAAGGGTAAACCTCAACAATGATACGATGAGGATAGCAAGGTTCATCCCAAGCGTACTCGCATGATGTGTAGGGATGCACAACAGTTTCAACAGATTCACACTTATGCTGGTAAATCCGTAGTCTCTGCCATACCAAACAGGTAGCATCTTAGGGAGAGGCATGAACTAGCAAATTCAAGCATGCATGCATGTTTGTTTATAAAAGAACATCGCATAGTTAAAAGAATGTCATTCTATAAGAAATCAGATGACATTAATAATGACTAAAATGAACTACTGCTAAATTTAACTCAAGAAAATAGTCCTTAAAAATTCAAAATTTAAAGAATACACTGTACACCACATGATCATAGATGAATTCCCGAAAAAACCATAAAAAAACAATCTATTGCACTAGCAAACAGCAAGAGAAGTAAACTTTAAGTGGGTTGGTTTGGAAGAAATGTTGGGCCTGACAGGGTTTTTTGGGAGTGATGAAGAGGGGATCAGGGTAGAGGGAAGGTTTTACATTGCCAAAAAAGTGCCGGGGAGGAGGGAAAATGGGGTGAGGTATAAAGCTTTTCCGCTTTAAAGAGAGGTGCATAATGTTGAAACACATTAGCCCAAGAGAATAGAGGCCACCAAATGAAAATTGGAATTTGGTGCAGTTGGGCTGAGGAAGGGAATGGTTGCATAGTAGTAAATAATGGGATAAGGAAAAAAAGAGGTACCTTCTGTCATGTACAATTCTCTAAATCAGTAATCAATCAAAGGAAGCAGGGAACATTAGCAAGTGATCGCTAAAGAAAAGCACCGAGAAACTTTGAAATAAGGTTACACATGAGGTATATTTTGGTTTAATGTAACCAAATTTCTCTTGATGTTCAAACCTAAGTTTATTTAGATCTAAGGGCGCACAAACCCCCATAATTAATCACCGCTTTTATCGAGAGAGACCACCCTTGATTAAGCATGATTGTTAAGACTTGATTTAAGCTCATGTTTAATATTTATATTTAAATTTTATTGATGGTGAATAATTGGGGGAATGGAAGTGTCAAGATCCTATGATTTTATCATCTTGACCAAGTTAGCAGCCCTATTATAGTAAAATGAAAAGGCAATAAGCTAGAACGTCTAGGGAATCTAATTAGCAACTATGAGCTACCTCTTCCCAGATATCTTGTATAGACCAAAATAAATATAAGTAGATTTTGCACGATTTTGATTTTAATTGGCAGACTTATTAGCATGTGAATTGGCTTTAGTATCGATTATGGGGAAATAACCATTGAATGGCTTAAGTTCATTTAGGACGGGGATGGGTTTATCGGCTTTGTGCAAACCCAAATTAATAAGCTCGCGGCTTACTTCTATTGAAAAAATTGAATTTTCATTTAAAATATAGCCCTTATTGATCTATTAGTTAGTTCCAAAAGGATAATGCTTACAGTTGGGTTTTTTTTTTATGCCCCAAACTTACTACTCAAATATTAGATTCAGTCCAATGGTGGATCTTATGATGTTTTATAAACAAGGCACTCTATAGTTGAGTTTGAGTATTATTATTTTTTGACATGACAAATAATCTAGTGCGTACATTGAGGCAATGACTCATCAAGACCCTTAGATACATGAAGCGGACACCCAACCATCCATGCCTATCCGAAGAGCTGAACATTGATGGCCGTGATCGTCCTACATTATCTTAAATTTTTATTTTAATTATGTATTTTCCATTTTTACTCGTTCTTAAGAGTCTAATCTTATGTAAGCCCCTTCTCTCTCTACCCGCCGCCCCTTTCCCTTTTGCTCTTGATTGAAGTCAATCTTGCTTGATAGCCTTCTTTTCTATTGTGGATGTGCTTTAATATTAAAAACATTTGAATTTAAATTCAAATGTATTTAAATTTCAAATCATTTCCCTAATTTAGTTATCTTATTACAGGAAAGTGTTCAAATCAAACATATTTCAAATTCAAATAGGATTTGATTTAAATATTCCTCCCTAATTTAAGGTTCCCCACTAGGCAAGCATTTAAATCTCTCTCTATAAACTCCCAAGTCCCTCTTAATGCCGCCAGCCCCTCCCCTCCCCTAGTTATTTAATTCCTTAATGGGATATCCAATTATGAGATTTAATTAACCACCCCTCCTTTTTTCTCATTTAATTTTAAATTAGTTTTATATTAAGAGCTTACTGCGTCAACATACCCAGGTCACCCCCAAACAAAACAACAGAAGAAACCTAGAAAAAATTGTGCATTTCTGTAGCACAATCAGGTAAATAATAAACGCATGCTTTATATTTTTAGTTTTCATGTGTTGTAGGAGATTTATGTGGTGTTATTTATTTTATTTTAATTTTATCTTCACTTGAGGGAGCTTTTGTGTTGCTTAGTCAAGGGCCTTCTTGTCTTTTGTCCTTTCATGTTTTTGGTGCCTACATATATGGCCCATTGTTCTTTTGTATGTATAATGAATATTTTGATATAAATTTCTGGTTATATGCTTTCTATTCTCTTAATGAGTTGCGTTTGTGTGTGAATTCCTTTTGAGAAAGGCAAAGAAATACCCAATAACATGTGAGCTCTTGGTTGGTATCATCTTCCCTCTCTAACTATTTTTTCTCCTTCTCTAGCCACCCAAACAACACCCTAGCTGCAACAAACTGTTGCCCTCAATCAACAACCACCTCCCTCCCTTCCTCTCATCCACCTCCACCTTCTCCCCAACACTCTCGACCCTTGAGCTTCCCAAATTATGCAATTAATTCATATTAATTGAGCATTTATCTCAATTAATTGTAACATATGGAGACCCACAATCACTTTTACTTCTTCCTTCCCAAGCAAGCCACATTAACCCTCTCTCTTCCTCAAGCAACTAGCCCCACCTCTTAACCTCCCAAGCCAACTAATTCCCTTCCCAAGAAAATCACATCAACCCTTTCTCTTTCCCAAGTAGCAAGCCCTCACCTCTTTACTTCCCAAGCTGAATTCTCCCTTTCCAAGCCATTAAAATCAGTCAAATCATCTCTCCCCTCCTCCCCATGCAGCCGGCCTAGTTCACCCCTCCAAACCCCAAAATCATGAGCTCTCCACTTCCAAATCCTCATATAGTTGAAAACTTTCTTTTCTCTCCTCACTATTCTACCTCTCCGAGGAAACTTAGTTTCTACTAATGCAACAAGGACATTTGATTCAACAAAGAGCAAGGGTTTCAAGGGCAAGCCAAGGAGGAACTAGCCGACACTTCATCAAGGACTCCATTCCTCCCATTCATGAGCTAATTATCAAACCCTCCCATTGTCTTTATCTAACTAAATATTAGTCTTCTCATTTCATCTATAGTAGCATTATCTCATATGCGTTGATTAATCCGCCAAGTTCTACTTAAAATTGAGCAAATATAAACTTTAGTGATCAGTCCCTTAATTAAATGTTGGACTTGTGCCAATCCATGTAAGCTAGTCTAAACTAAATCTCCTTTGTTATTGTTTAGCCATTGTTTGTTAGTTTCTTACTATCACATGATTTAATAATTCAAACTTTCTTATTGTTTTTAATGTTTATGAAGTTTATGTTGATGTCTTTGATGTTCTCTTAGCTTAAATCTCTATTTGCATGACTTATTTCACTTAGTCTTGCATCACTTAGTCCAACAAGTTCTTAATGAAGGGTGCCCTCAAGGATTGCGAAGGATGCTAAATAATAAAATTGCAAAAAACAGCACTTGGTGAGTGAATCGCTTTAAAGAAGTAAAACATATTTGATATAAAGCTACTTTGGGTGGAGCTGGTGTTGTTGCGGAAACTCTTCCACCAAGGAAGCAAGTGAAATAAATTTACATTCCATGAACTTTTTAAGTTTCTCAAAACTTCTTTGGGTAATATCTAGCAATTCATTTCTGATTTATTGGCAATGACAACTTTACCGGTTACAAGATCACTCAGAAACAGATGATCCACATGACACTTTATTAATTACCCAAAATAGCTGAAGTACTAAATTCTTAAGAAATTACCTCCATTGAGAAATTATCTATCCTGTATGGAATAAACCCAGTCTTGTCATCTGAAAGAAGTATTAACTGAGTTGAAAAGCTTCCATTAGACTTTGGAATTGATTTTTCATCATTCAAAGCCATATCAGCATTTTGTACTTCAACTCGGACCATGTTTAATTCACTGGACACATAGTTGCGCATTTTTACTTGAACATCTCCAAGGCAATCTGGAAGGAAACTCCCTGACCATTGCCATCCCATTCCATTAAACCGAAGAGATACAAGCAACTCTCTGCAACACTTAGTCAATGTTATAAATATAAATTGTAAAACATAAAATCACAGAAAGTACCATAAAAGACTGACTCATATCAAGGTTTTTATACAAAATGTTGACGAATGAAAAAAAGCACAAAAAAATTGAACTGTAATTTAAGATAACAACAGTATTATACTTCATGATAACATCAATTATTCTAGATTGGTGCTAATGCACAACAATTAGCAGAGACGTGTAGAAGTTCCAAAGTTCTTGTACACAGATACTGGAAATAGGATATAACAAGAAGTAACAACTCAAACTATGATGCACAAACCAATAACATTCAAATATTAATTGCCTATCTTTATGAGGAAGGAAAAGAAGAAACCTTGATGTATCAGACCAGTTAAGATGAGAGTGTTGACCAACACGTAAAGAATAAGTATTATTTGTCCCTTTCTGTTTGTAAGATAAATCTCTGGTACATGCATTACAGATAACAAATCTGCAAATGACAACAGAACATGTCAGCAATTGTAGGTTATAGAAAATAAAAGAACCGATCCTATAACTGTAAGTAAACCCAAGAAGAAATATCCTTTTGTTCACTTCAGGTAAATTAATGAGTTAATCTGTATCTTAGAAAATCTTTGCCCGAAAGATATTATTTTCAAATGATAATTGACCAATGACCAAGAAAGGTATAACCTATTATTTTTACCATATGCTTGCAAATTTCAATAATTTACATAATGGGAACTATAGATACTTCAAAATGTTCCATTTATATCCACCAAAAGTTAACAATCCACGAGTGCCAGTGATGGGGACATCAGAGCATGGAAGGTTTATCAGAGGCATGGCCGCCAATCTACGGCCACGATCGAGTCATTGTATTTTTTATTTATGTTATTTTCTTATTTATGTATTTTCTTATTTTCAATGTCATGTATTTGTTTTATGAGTTTTCCAGTTGTACCCTTTTAGTGAGGGATGTCATATGTAAGCCCGGAGGGCATTTTCGTCTTTTATTTCGTGAGTCTCATGTACTAGGATATTTATAGCCCCATGTTTTATTTTTCAAGTAATGAATGAATGATTGAAAATTTCTTCCTTGCATGAGTTCTTGTGAGAGCTTGAAAGTTTGAATAGTGAATCCCTAGGAGAGGGAGCTCGGATCACCCACCAACCTTGGAGACGGCCGGGTTCGTGGTTGCTTATCTTGCCTCCCCAATAAACCTTTCCTCCATCTAGCAGCCGGCCAAGATCACCTCAAACTCCTTCCCGCCGGCCACCTTGTGCTCCATCAACACCACATGGCCTCTCACCTTGGCTATATCCCTAAACTTTGCCTCCTTGCTCACCCACCAACTCTCCCCCACCTTCACGCCCACGGTTTTCCCCTCTAGCTGCCGGCCCAAGCCCTTTGGCCCCCGAACCCCCCCCTCTCTCCCTTCTCCCACGAGTTGCCTAATTTGGTTGACGGTTCATTTAGGATAATTTTGAAATTCAAATCGTTTAAATTTTGAATTTAAAATCTTTCCTAATTAAACTACCCTATTTTAGGAAAGTGATTAAATTAGATCTAATTGAATTTCTAATTCAAATTGGATTTAAAATAATCCTTTCCTAATTCCTTAAATCAAAATAGGAAGCCTCAAACAATTGCTCCCCTAATCCACTCCCAACCTCAATGCCGTCGGCCCTCTGATGCGGACATCGGCACGAAGATTTGGCGCATCTATCACAGGAGGCGTCGTAAATCGACGGCTCTAATTTAAATTGTCATTTATGAGTTATTTCATGAATTTTAGCTCTTATTTCATGTTTTACCCCTAGGTTAGTTTATTTGAGTGTTGTGGCCCAAGGGGCAATTTTGTAATTTTTATTTTATCATGTTATGGCCTATATATAGGGCCTTAAGCTATTGTAAAAGGGATGGTTAATGGATATGAAAATTTTGTGTTTTCCACACTTGTGTTCTTCTTGAGAGAGGACGAGAGTGAGATTTCTATGAGAGAAATCGAGAGTTTCACCAGCCGCAGGATGGGTCTGGGCTCGTGACGTGAAGTCCCTTGGAAAAGGGCAAACGAATCACCCACCAACCTTGGAGACGGCCGGGTTCGTGGTTTTCTCTTTGTATTTTCGTCTTCATCCACCACCCTCCTCTTTGCATCTTTCGTTTTATCTTATATCGTTGTTTGGTTTTGTCATCTTTTCTTCCTCCCTCAACTTCAGGTCCAAGCTCCATACCAAGCTCACCCCATCCGACCCCCATCCGTCCACTCCAAGCCCCGACCACTTCCCTCACCCGCCGGCCACCTCCCCCATCCACCCGTGAATCTCCCCTTCCCTTTTCCTAATTTGGGTTGGCAAAATCGAGAGGGAAAATCCATGACAATTTGGATTTCAAATTTCAAATTTGAAATCTTTCCTAATTGGTGTTCCTCCCATCAATTCTCTAATTAAGGCATTAATGACCTCTTAATTTGATATCAATTTTCAAATTAATTTCCACCCCATTTTCATTCAAATTCTGAAATTAATTTTAGGATTTGAATTAATCTCTCGCCAGCCCTCTCTCCCTATCCCATTAATTTTCTCTTCCTTAATTGTTAGCCTCACTTGGAAATTTTTTCTTCAGTTTTCAGCCACCTCTATTAGCCGACATTGAATTAGTTTATTGCTTAATTAATTCCCAAATAAAGCCCAGTCAAATTGGAATTAATTGGACCATTTCGAATTTTCTAATCAGTTTTTTTTTTGAAAACAAAATAGCTGAATACAAAAAACCTGAACTGTTTTGGATTTCATGAATTCCTAATGGAATTAATTTGAAGACCTCCAAACCCATTATTCTAAATTGAAGTCATGCCTGCCTTCTTTCCCCTACTGGCCGGAACTCCCCATTACCGTGCACACAGGTTCCCTTCCACAGATCTCTCCCAAACTTCATCTTACAGGAGCTTTCTGCCTTCCAAGGATTGCAGCCAGAGAATTTCAGCAACTATTAATGTTTTTCCTGCAATATTGAAGCTTTAAAAGCTACTGTTTTACAAGGCCAACCTGCTGTCCAAGTCTTCTAAAACATCAAAGCTGCTGAGAGATCCTCTCGTTAGCAAACCCTTCTCGTTCTACATCATATGGTATCAGAGCATGGACTCAGATCAACTTGGACAGACTTTAGATTGGTTGGTAGGTCAACTGGGCGCCGTTAGTCAACAACTCAAGGAGGATCAAGCGGACTTAGCCGACCTCCACCTTCAAACAATCGAACGATTCGATCACTAGAGCGAGGCAGGACTAACCCACCGTTTTATGCAAAAACCCCTTCATCAAAGGATTGAAAGAAGGCACTAAGAGACAGAGAGATAGTGGATAGAGTGGACAAATGGTTGGAGGCCAATGAAGCTTTCAATTTTTCAATCACTGTGCAAATCAAAGAGGAACATAAGGCGATCAAGGAAGAACATGAAGAAGAAGATGAATTGGTTGACAAGGAGGAATGTGTGACTGCAAATAATACAGAGGGAGATTTGATTAATCCAATTGCAACTCCTACAGAAGCAAAGGTTTCTCCTGATCCAGTTAAAACTCCTATAACGAAGAATGTGGATGAAGCTCTGGAAGTGACATCCATAATTGGCGAGCTAAAGTGCAACAAGCAAGTTGTCCTTGTGGGCAATCGGGACTATTTGAAAATCGTTGCAAAAAGGTTAGTGGGTTTAGTACTTCCAAATAACAATACAGAGTTATACATGAGCAGTTGTGATGCTTACTCGACGGAGTCGAGTATTCTCCCACCTGGGGAGAATGATGCGGACATCGGCACGAAGATTTGGCGCATCTATCACAGGAGGCGTCGTAAATCGACGGCTCTAATTTAAATTGTCATTTATGAGTTATTTTATGAATTTTAGCTCTTATTTCATGTTTTACCCCTAGGTTAGTTAATTTGAGTGTTGTGGCCCAAGGGGCAATTTTATAATTTTTATTTTATCATGTTATGGCCTATATATAGGGCCTTAAGCTATTGTAAAAGGGATGGTTAATGTATATGAAAATTTTGTGTTTTCCACACTTATGTTCTTCTTGAGAGAGGACGAGAGTGAGATTTCTATGAGAGAAATCGAGAGTTTCACCCGCCGCAGGATGGGTCCGAGCTCGTGACGTGAAGTCCCTTGGAGAAGGGCAAACGAATCACCCACCAACCTTGGAGACGGCCGGGTTCGTTGTTTTCTCTTCGTATTTTCGTCTTCATCCACCACCCTCCTCTTTGCATCTTTCGTTTTATCTTATATCGTTGTTTGGTTTTGTCATCTTTTCTTCCTCCCTCAACTTCACGGTTCAAGCTCCATACCGAGCTCACCCCATCCGACCCCCATCCGTCCACTCCAAGCCCCGGCCACTTCCCTCACCCGCCGGCCACCTCCCCCATCCACCCGTGAATCTCCCCTTCCCCTTTCCTAATTTGGGTTGGCAAAATCGAGAGGGAAAATCCATTTCAAATTTCAAATTTGAAATCTTTCCTAATTGGTGTTCCTTCCATCAATTCCCGAATTAAGGCATTAATGGCCTCTTAATTTGAAATCAATTTTCAAATTAATTTCCCCCATTTTCATTCAAATCCTTAAATTAATTTCAGGATTTGAATTAATCTCTCGCCAGCCCTCTCTCCCTATCCCATTAATTTCCTCTTCCTTAATTGTTAGTCTCACTTGGAAATTTTTTCTTCAGTTTTCAGCCACCTCTATTAGCCGACATTGAATTAGTTTATTGCTTAATTAATTCCCAAATAAAGCCCAGTCAAATTGGAATTAATTGGACCATTTCGAATTTTCTAAACAGTTTTTTTTTTGAAAACAAAATAGCTGAATACAAAAAACCTGAACTGTTTCGGATTTCATTAATTCCTAATGGAATTAATTTGAAGACCTCCAAACCCATTATTCTAAATTGAAATCACTCCTGCCTTCTTTCCCCTGCTGGCCGGAACTCCCCATTATCGTGCACACAGGTTCGCTTCCACAGATCTCTCCCAAACTTCATCTTACGGGAGCTTTCTGCCTTCCAAGGATTGCAGCCAGAGAATTTCAGCAACTATTAGTGTTTTTCCTGCAATATTGAAGCTTTAAAAGCTACTGTTTTACAAGGCCAACCTGCTGTCCAAGTTTTCTAAAACATCAAAGCTGCTGAGAGATCCTCTCGTTAGCAAACCCTCCTCGTTCTACATCACCCTCTCTCTCCTATCCCCATTAATTCTCTCTTAATTATTTCCTTAAACCTAACCCCCCACCTAGGAAATTATTTCAAATCCCCCAATCCTCTCTAGCCGAAAATTCCAAGGCCCTCAAACCTCATTTATTCTTGCCAAAATCTGAATTTGATATTTGGAAAGATAAAACCCTAGTCACCCACCTTGCCGCCGCCCTCCCCTCTCTCCCTTCCTTTTGGAATTATTTCAAATTCCAATTCCCCGCATCTCCAAAATCTGAAATTATTTCAGATTTTATTAATTTCAGATTTTATTCCTTCTCCCTCTCAAGTCTAAAGAAAGACCCTTGTGAGCTCTCCTCCATTGGCCGGCCTCCTTCCACCACCATAATTTCTTGAGAAACTTCTTTCTCGTCAACGATCCTCTAGAACCTTCGTAACCTTGGGAAGACTTGTCATCAAATATCCATGAATGACCGATCCGGAAATTGAATATGGCCTAACCTACGATGAAGACGGCTTCGTCAACATTCTCCAGTCCACTTTCTTTAACGTTAATACAGGGATCGATCACACCGTCGAAGACTACATAGAGCGTATTCTGGACACTTTGGTGGAAGCAATCGAAGAGCAGTTTGAAGGCGTTGAGTGGAGGATCTCCACCAATCATTGACAAGAGGTTCTCATTTCCCCTTTCAACATATTTCTTGAGTCTAACTTTATCTTGCGTTTGATTGTAGTCACGAAGGACGATCCCTCTTGCTCCTACTAAGCTTAGTAAACGTAGGATTTTGAATGTATTCATGTGCTTACGAATCTCACTGTTAGACAAGGGATTTTATTTGAAACTACTATTTTGCATAATGTTGTTTTCTATTTCCTTTTGAAAGTTTCAAATCTCTGGTTATGTGATTTAGCCTAAGTGGGTGTGACCCATTATTTGTTTTATTTCGTTGTTTAAGCTACTAATAGTTCTTCACTTTTTATTCTAATCAAGAGTTGTACAAATTCCTAACAAATTGATTGCATTCATACGTAGTCTTGCATCAGCCAGGTAATCTTTGGCTGCTATTGTCATAATCTGAACATAATAGAAGACCTACCGAATAAAAAACACTAAAAGATTATTATATTTGTTATTTATCTTTATGATTTAAATCATTTTTGGATGTACCATGATAAGTTTCAACTGATGATTTTATTTTCCACTGTATAATTCATAGGATTCCCACACTGGCTTCAGGGATAATCAGACTCAAACAAGTTCATAACAAAAGCATTAAGGGAAGAAGTGACACAGATATTGAAGGACAAAGTTGCTGAAACTAAAAATAGTATCTAGCAATAAGTTAGGCTTAAGACAGGGTCGATCAAATATCAAATGTTCTAGCTTAAATCAAGGACAAAAAATTCTTTTGTTTTGATAAACATCTAAATAATTGCATTAGAATGTGTTCCTTAAAATAGCAAGCATGAAACATTTGAATCTACAGTTTACTCCAGGTAATTCCCTTTGCATTCACAATCATGCTCTGAATACTTCGCACAAAGGAATGCCACAAGTACCAGTTATAACTAAGGATAAAGATGCTTAACCATATCAAAAGAAAAATGATCATGGTTATTGATGAGTTAAAGAACCCAAAAAGAAAAAAATAAAATAAAAACAATTAATGCAATAGAAAAGATGGGAATACAAGATGATAATAGACTTAAAAGCAAAAGACCAACGGTTTGGCTTTAGTCTTTAGTCTTTCATTTAATCAAAACTACTATAATAGCGAAAATTTTAAGGAAAGGAGCATCTGAAAATGGAGAATCCGCTTTATTTCAACGAAGAGATGCTTGCAACACACCATTAAACAATACTAAAAAGCACAATTAAGAACCTGATCGGACTGAAAAAAAACAGATCTCTAACTACTAAAAGCATCGGTTACCTTGGAAAACATCAAGTGTTAGGATTAATAAATCCAGTTTAAATGATGAAGCCTAAGTTGAAACTCAGAGTTTAAGAGAGGTTTGGAAAAATTTTACACATCACCACACGTTTGAACCAGTTTTCTGATAGGAAACACTTCTATATCTCAAGTAATTCCTATCAATATTTGGAAAACAACGAGAATTATCGACAAAAAACCACACAAAACCAGGAAAATAGTAGATAATTTGTATTATTTGATGAAAGAAAAACAAAAAATACCAAGATACAATTGATCCTCTATTCGAGAGGAGATCTATCTCTCCCAATTCTCTAGACGCCGCTAGAGCCCAAACAAAACCTAAGAGAGATCTCAAATTTCAGCCAAATTCAAGATGACCTAGCCCTAGAAAAAAAACTATTTAATGCATATAATCCAAAGGGAAATCTCTAAACAATCCCTACATTCAAATTTTCCTCTTACATCCCTCAAAAAACCTTCCTATTCCGACTACTGGAGCCCGCGGTTTGAGCGGCACGCAGGGGAGGTGGATGAGTTCCGCCTTTGTCTCCACAGGACCGACTGGACCGGTCCAATGGATGGGTCTAACAATAACCCCCTCCCAAAGACCCACCTTATCCTCAAGGTGGAAAGACGACACTCCTCAATTTCCATGTGATGAGGACATCCAACGGTGAACGCTTATCTGAGGAAGAGACGAAGATCAACGGCCGACATCATTCCACTTTATCTTGATTTACTAATTGCATTTTTTGTTTTATTTATGCATTTTTCGTTTTTACCCTCTTTTAAGGGAGTTGTTGATGTAAAACATAATTCATGGATGAATTGTTTTAAGGAATTTGCACACGTAATATTTCTAGAACAAAGAATTATATCTTAATGTTGAATTTAAACGACGCAATAAAACACTAAGAGCTGTAAAACAAGCTTAGGCCGAATCACGTGTATAAAAGTTAAGATCAGAGAACAATCAAGTTAATCTAACATTGCATACATGATTGGTTTTCAACCATAAATCCCAATGCTAACAATAAGAATAGTCACTACAAGGAAATCCCTGACTCAACTTATCTAGTTAAAAGGGTTTAGCGGAGGGTGACGAGAATCTTCATGAATCATTTATAAACCACAATTGAAAAGTGACTAAGAGATTTGAGGATTTGGGGAAGAGTTTACCGAAATAATCAGAGAATACGAAGCTTCCAGTTTGATCACCAAGGCACTGGATGAAGAGCAATCAGCAACGTCAAGGTTGGGACACATTTAGGAAGGTGATCATTGACTTCTTGGATAGCAGGGCAGCAAGAATATGGCCACCAAACTGATTGGACAGCAACTGGAGATGTGTAGGCAGCAACAATTGTTGGTTGAGAAACCCTTTTGGCCTTCAAAATACTTCCAACAGCAGTTCGAACAGCAACTAAAGAGATGGGACAACAGTTTGTCCTGTCAGAGTCTTAGGCAGCAAAACGGGCTTACTGGGGAAGCAGAGCATCAAGATTATGCTGCTGTAATTCACGACAACATCTAGGAATCGGATTCCCCTACAGGTAAGAGACGTAGGGGGGGAAGAGGCTTGGGAAGGGGACGGCTATGGCTGCAGGGAAAACAAAGTATTTCCATCCCAGAACTCTCCGGGGCTAATTAGAATAATTCAAATCCAATAGGAATTGATTGGATTCAATTAAGGAGTTGAATGGGAGGTCATTATGGGAAAGAAATAAAGAAGAGGAGGGGGTTTTGTTTTCAAAACCTGAAATTAATTTCAGGATTTGAATGAAATTGGGGGGAATGATTTGAAATTTGAATTCTAATTAATCTTGCAATTAATGGAGTAATGGAGGGAAGGGGGCCGGCGGTTATGACGGGAGTTATGAGGGATTTAATTGGTGCTTAGGTGGCAAAGTGGAGAGAGGAGGGAGGGAGAGAGGGGCCGGCCCTCTGGGGGTTGAATTTTGTGTCTAAATTCAATGTGAGTGGGGCCCATGTGGTTGAATACAATAATCAAATCAAATTCGGAATTAAATTCATATTTGATTAAATATGAAAAGTTTCCCAATTGGGTTTTGTCATCTAAGGAGGGATTCAAAATTCAAATTTCAAATATGAAACTTCCTAAATGACAAAGGAACGAATTAGGAAAGCATTGAAAGCCTATTTGAATTTGAAATTCAAATTACAAGGATGAATTTTGGATGGCCGGCGGGTGGGGTTCCATGGGTGGTCGGCGGCTTCAAACATGGGGTCCGGCGGTCGGTGGGGGAGGAAGTGGGGCCGGATGGTAGGTGGAGGGAGCGGGATCTAGGGGCTAAAGAAAGGGGGAGGGGCGGGTGGCTAGCCGGCTATGTGGGGCTGGTTGGGGAGCCGACGGGTATGGGAGAAAGAAAGAATTGGAAGAGAAAGAAGATATGAACCAAGAGCTCTCACAAAGAGGGTTGTTGGGTACTTCGATTAAGCCTCTCCTAGGCTTCACCACTCACTCTAGAACTCATAAAGAGATCCAAAACAAAAAGCTGAAATTTCATATTAATCATCATCCCCTTTCCAAGAGGAGGGAGAAGGCTTAAACAGCCAAATACATGAAGAAAAAAAAAGACAAAATTGCCCCTAGGGCAAACATAAGACAAAGCCCTCAAGTGAGGGTTAAAAGGGAAAAAGAACAATAACAAATCAAATACATAAAATATATCAAAATAAATAGACACGATCGTAGCCGTTGATCTTCGCTGTCCTCATCAGTTGTTCTTTGTAAGCCCTAGGGGCATGTTTGTCTTTTAGATTTCTTTCATTTTGAGGCCTATATATAAAGGCTCTTGCAATTGTATGGTATGAGGAAGTTTTAATAAAAAAATTATTCTGCACTTTTGTTTCTTAGGAGGACTTTAGTGAGAACCCTATGGGAGGCTATCGTAACATCCATCAGCCGCAAGATGGGTCCGGGCTCGTGACTTGAAGTCCCTTGGTGAAGGGCAATGTATCACCCATCAGCCACAGAAAACGTCCGGGCTCACGGTTTTATCTTTCTTTCCTTGAACTCCTTTACTCCTCCCTTGACCTCCAGCCATACCCCATCCATAGCCACCGGCCAAGCTTCCCTCTTCCCTCCCCCACTCTCTAAACCGAAAACCACCACCCCTTCTTTCTCCTCCATCCGCCGGCCATAAGTCCCACCACCAACGGCCTCAAGGATCCTTTCTTCCCTATCAAAACCTTCCAAAACCTCCTAGCCGCCACTATCAATCCTTAGCCCTCGACCACCGGCCATAGTGGCTCTCTTTGCCTCCAAATCTTAAAATCCCAAATTAATCCCTTTTCATATGTGGTGTATTTCAATTTGGATAAATTTCAAATTCAAATTTCAATCTTAATTGAATTGAGAGTCTTTCCTAAATTAGCTATTTGTTAATTTGGAAAGTTATTCAATTTGAATTCAAATAAATTTTGAATTTAAAAAACTTTCCTATTTAATAAGTTCTACTTTAGGAAACCCCTCCAATTACTCCTAATCTGAAATTAATTCCAGATTTAATTCTCAATCCCAATTAATGCTTGATTCACATTCATTGAACCTAGACACCTCCTTCCCTCTCTCTTGGCCGGCCCCTCTCTCTCCCCTACATTCATTATTTCCTACCTTGCTAAGGAATCTAATTACGAAAATAATTAACCACTTCTTATCCTTCCCTCCATCTGATTTGAATTCAAATTCAAATCCATTAATTAAGGGAAATCTGAAATTGAATTTCAGATTTTTAATTTTTATTTCCCCTCACCACCATGCCATCACAAACGGTGAGAAACGGAAGAGTTTGGTCCTTACACCTGTGCCCTAGTGTATACCTCTCGTCGCCTTTGAAATAGAGCCCCTTCGCCCTCTTCTCTTGTAATTCCGTTTCTGTGAGTTTCTTGAAGTTGTCCCCAGGTTTTCCTCCTACAGTCTTCTCCTTCGAAGTCTCTTGAAGAGTATCAAGTGTTGGCTACCTTGGATGCCAAAAAGGTGGTGGTCATCCTGTATGAGCCTCCTGAGCTGCTGCCTCCCGTCCCTCTCTCCAGGTGCATCTGATCCTTCACCAACTGAGCTAGCTCCATAGCCTCTCCCAAGTCACGATGCCTCTGGTTTCAGCCCTTCATAAAGTTTCCCTCCAATACAGCCCCCAGAAGTTGGTCCAGTCGACTGGCTAAGTACTCAAATTGCTTACGGTACTCCACCATTGTCCCCTCCTGCATCATAGCTAAGAACTTCTCATAGAAGTCCCCTTCCCTGCTAGTTTGCAAATGTTCCAACAAGCAATCCTTAAATTCCTCCAGGTTTGTATCGGTCGCCTCGTATCCCTCCATTGGTACCATGCTAAAGCTTTCCCTTCCAAGCACATCTTGGCTAACGTCAATCTCTCCCCCTCCATCAACCTGTTGACGGCAAAATACATTTCCACCTTATAGATATACCCATGGACATCATCTCCCTAAAAAATAGGCATCTTTAACTTCCTCACCCTCAGATCGCCTCCATTCCCTCTATTCCCTTCATAATTTCCCATTCCCCAATGGGTGATCCCCCAAGTGTCCCAATCATCCCTTTTACATTCATACCCAATTCTTTCATCAAATTTCCACATTCTCCTTTCAAATTCAGCACCCCTTGGATTATAACAAACCCTTTTCCTTTTCAAATTCAGTCCCCTTTGGTTATAATTATCCCTTTCCCTTTCAAATCCACTCCTCTCCTCTCTAATTCAGTACCCCCTTCGTTTTTTCCCTACCTCCTCTCGCCTCTCCCCATACCCTCTTCCCAGCCCCTCCCTAAAAAAGGCTCTAAGGGAGGTATTCTCTCTTCTCCTTTTCGAATCTCCACCTCATGATCTTCCCTTTGCTTTATTGGACTAGAGCTTTCCCCACTTCCTTGGTTGCCAGAGACTTCCCTTGCTTCTGACAACGCCATTTTGGGTTGGCCCTCGAGCAACTTCTTCAACATCTCTCCCAGGGTGGAAAATTTTCCATCAATCTTCTCGTAGATGGATGAAATTTGACTTTTGACTTCTGAAAGTTGAGCATGGAGATAAGAAATTTCTGATTTCAACTGTCCGATCTTGATGTAGAACGGGTAGGAGGCTTTGCTAGGGAGAGGTAGAGATCCTCTTCCAAAGTGCTGGACAACAGGATATCTTTGCTAGAATAAGCTGAAAGCAAGCTGGTCTACTAAAAATAGTAGTTATAAGGCTTCCAATTGTTGTGGATGCAAGGTGCACTGCTGGAATTTTCTAGCTGCAGGCTTAATAGGTAGGAGAATCAACGTTGTAAGGAGTTTGAGAAGGATTTAGTGGAGGGAAATCAAAGCATGAGCCTAGGGAAATTTAGGCCAACAACAATGAAGGATTTTAGAAATCTTTCCAAACAGAAATAAAGAAATCTAGACAGATTTTGGTAAGATCTAGTGAGGAGGGGGAAACAACGGGATCTAGAGAGAATTAGGGAATTTATTTCCTTATTCCACTCTCAGCCTAGGGAAGTAATTAATGGCTTGAGCTTTGAATATCCCAGCTGGGCTGAAGGAATTCAATTCCTTGAATCCGTGAAATGAATTAGGGAAATAGAATAGGAAATAAAATCCAGGGAGAATTCGGCTAGGGGCAGTGGAGTCAGATTTTTGGAAAAATTTCCAAAAGCTGCAGTTATGTTTCAAAATTCAAAATGTTTTGAATTTGAAATGAGGGATTTTGGAGGAAAAATTTTGAGTTAATGAGGGAGTTAATTAGGAGCGTTAATTGGCTCTTAATTAGGCAAAGGAAGGAGGAAGAGGGGCCGGTCTAGGAGAGAGGGAGGGAGAGGGGTTTGATTTCAAATAAGTGGGCCCCAATTACTTAAGTGAATTAATCCTTAAATCTGAAATTAAATTTCAGATTTAAGGCTGCGATTAATTCCTTAATTAAATGGAGGAATTGAGGGGCATTTAACTTCTAATTCAAATTTGAATTTTGAATTGGAGAGTTAAAATCTTCCAAATGTGGATCAAACCCAATTAGAAAAATTTTTAAATTTGAAATCCAAAATTGTCATGGGTTTATGATTTCAATTGAGCACTTTCCAAAAATAGGTGAGCTAAATTAGGAAATAAATTTGAATTTCAAATTTTAAACAATTTGAATTTCAAATTAAGTCATAGTATCATGCACCCCAAATTAGGAAATCCAACGAGAGAGGAGAAAGGATGAGGTTGGCGGCTAGGGAGCCATGGCCGGCGGTTTGGAGGATTTTCTGGTGAGGTGGCCGACAGCTTATGGCGGAAATGGAGATGACGAAATATAAAAAGGAACAAAACAAAAACAAAAAGAACGAAGATAAAAACCGCGAGCCTTGGACTCTTCCGAAGACTGACGGGTGATGCTTTGCCCTTCTCCAAGGGACTTCAAATCATGAGCCCGGACCCATCCTGCGGCTGGTGAAACTCCGATTCCTTCCCATAGGAATCTCACTAACGCTCTCTCAAAAGAACACAAGTATGGAACACAAATTTTTAATATCAATCATCCATTCCCGTTACAATAGCTTAATGCCCTATATATAGGCCACAACATAAGAAAACTAAAAATACAAAATTGCCCCTTGGGGCACAACACTCACATAAACTAACCTAGGGGTAAAACAGGAAATACATCAAATAAAAAACTAAAATTCAAGAAAATAACTCATAATTGAAGATTTAAATTATAGCCGTCGATTTGCGACACCTCCTGTGATAGATGCGCCAAATCTTCGTACCGATGTCCGCATCATTCTCCCTAGGTGGGAGAATACTCGACTCCGTCGAGTAAGGATCACAACTGCTCATGTACAACTCTGGATTGTTATTTGGACACAATAAACCCAATGGCCTTTTTACAAAGATTTTCAAACAACCCCGGTTGCCCATAAGGTCAACTTGCTTGTTGCACTTTAGCTCACCCATTTCCTTAACCATAGTTAAGGGCTCACCTTCCAAACTGTCGCACTTCTTTTCGCCTGCAGGAACTTGTTCGCTCTCATAGATGGCTGCACTAGCGATAGGAGCAATATTGAGTTATATGGATATCACTTCCAGAGCTTCATCAACCTTCTCTGTTATAGGAGTGTTAACTGGGTTAGGAGAAACCTTTGCTTCTGTAGGAGTTGTAATTGAATCAACCAAGTTTCTCCCTGCATTACTTGCAGTCACGCATTTCTCCTTGTCAACCAATTCATCTTCTTCTTCATGTTCTTCCTTGATTACCTAATGTTTCTCTTTGATTTGCACAGTGAGTGGAAAATTGAAAGCTTCATTGGCCTCCATCCATTTGTCCACTCTATCCACTATTTCTCTGGTTCTTAGTGCCCTTTTTCAATCCTTTGATGAAGGGGATCTTGAAGGTGTGTAAAACGGTGGGTCAGTCCTACCTCGCATTAAGTTATCGAATCGTTCGATTGTTTGACGGTGGAAGTCGGCTAAGTCCGCTTGATTCTCCTTGAGGTGTTGACTAATGGCGCCTATTTGACCTACCACCCAGTCTAGAGTCCTTTCAAGTTGATCCGAGTCCATGCTCTGATACCAAACTGATGTAGAACGGGTAGGAGACTTTGCTAGGGAGATCCTCTTCCAAAGTGCTGGACAACAAGATATCTTTGCTGGAATAAGCTGACAGCAAGCTGGTCTACTTAAAGTAGTAGTTATAAGGCTTCCAGTTGTTGTGGATGCAAGGTGCACGGCTGGAATCTTTTGGCTGCAGGCTTAATAGGTAGGAGAATCAACGTTGTAAGGAGTTTGGGAAGGATTTAGTGGAGGGAAATCAAAGCATGAGCCTAGGGAAAATTCGGCCAGCAGCAGTGAAGGATTTTAGAAATCTTTCCAAAGAGAAATAAAGAAATCTGGACAGATTTTTGGTAAGATCCAGTGAGGAGGGGGAAACGGCGGGATGTAGAGAGAATTAGGGAATTTATTTCCTTATCCCACTCTCAGCCTAGGGAAGTAATTAATGGCTTGAGCTTTGAATATCACGGCTGGGCTGAAGGAATTCAATTCCTTGAATCCGTGAAATAAATTAGGGAAATAGAATAAGAAATAAAATCCAGGGAGAATTCGGCTAGGGGCTATGGAGTCAGATTTTTGGAAAAATTTCCAAAAGCTGCAGTTATGTTTCAAAATTCAAAATGTTTTGAATTTGAAATGAGGGATTTGTGGAGGGAAAATTTTGAGTTAATGAGGGAGTTAATTAGGAGCATTAATTGGCTCTTAATTAGGCAAAGGAAGGAGGAGGAGGGGCCGGCCTAGGAGAGAGGGAGGGAGAGGGGTTTGATTTCAAATAAGTAGACCCCAAGTACTTAAGTGAATTAATCCTTAAATCTAAAATTAAATTTCAGATTTAAGGCTGCGATTAATTTAACTCCTAATTCAAATTTGAATTTTGAATTAGAGAGTTAAAACCTTCCAAATGTGGATCAAACCCAATTAGGAAAAATTTCAAATTTGAAATTTGAAATCCAAAATTGTCATGGGTTTATGATTTCAATTGAGCACTTTCCAAAAATAGGTGAGCTAGGGAGATTTTATGGTGAGGTGGCCGGCAGTTTATGGCGGAAATGGAGACGACGAACAATAAGAAGGAACAAAACAAAAACAAAAATATTAAAGATAAAAACCGCGAGCCTTGGACTCTCCGAAGACTGACGGGTGATGCTTTGCCCTTCTCCAAGGGACTTCAAATCACGAGCACGGACCCATCCTGCAGCTGGTGAAACTCCGATTCCTTCCCATAGGAATCTCACTAACACTCTCTCAAAAGAACACAAGTGTGGAACACAAATTTTTAATATCAATCATCCATTCCCATTACAATAGCTTAAGGCCCTATATATAGGCCACAACATAAGAAAACTAAAAATACAAAGTTGCCCCTTGGGCCACAACACTCACATAAACCAACCTAGAGGTAAAACATCAAATATGTCAAATAAAAAACTAAAATTCAGGAAAATAACTCATAATTGAAGATTTAAATTATAGCCGTCGATTTGCGACACCTCCTGTGATAGATGCGCCAAATCTTCGTACCGATGTCCGCATCAGATCTCCCCTTCAAGATGTTCTTCCAAAGCATTCACTTTCTTTGCCGCCATCAATATCCGAATTTTTGTTAGAATAAAAAATCTAGATCTTGACCCAAAAAATAACAAAAAAACCCTTTTTTCGGACAAAATTCTGCTGCAGGAATTCACAAAAACAGTCCCAAAAACAGTCTGGAAAGCTACTCTGATACCAATTTGATAGAAAATACTTGTAGATCTCAAGTAATTCCTATCAATCTTTGAAAAACAATGAGAATTCTCCACAAAAATCCACACAAAACTAGGAAAAAGTAGATAATTTGTATTATTTGATGAAAATGAAATGGAAAATACTAAGATACAATTGATCCCCTATTCGAGAAGAGGATCTACTCTCCCAACTCACGCCGCTAGAGCCCAAACAAAGCCTAAAAGAGAGATTAAATTTCAACCAAATTTAAGATGCTCTAACCCTAGGAAAACAAACTATTTAATGCATACAATCCAAAAAGAAATCTCTAAACAGTCCTTACATTCAAATTTATCTCTTACATCCCTCCAAAAACCTTTCCTATTCCGACTATTGGAGTCTGCGGTTTGAGCGGCACGCTAGGGCGGCGGACGAGTTTTGCCAGTGTCCAAGCCAGTCCTGTTTGGACCGGCTGGACTGGTCCAATGGACCAGTCTAACATTTTCCCAAACCAAATATCACTCAACCCCTTACATAATCAGCCCTCATCCTAATAGGTAGAATTCCTTCAAGTAATGAGATTCCATTTGTTAGTTCTACGAAAAATACTAGAAATTAAAATAAAAAAACATGAAAACAAGTTATATTATATTAGCATCTTATTCATATAATTTCATAAAAATATATCACCTCGGTTGAAATGTAATAGCCCTTGTTCTTCCAAATAATTCTTCAGCAACAGTTATGGATGTAACAGATATTAAGAAAGCACTAGGTGCATTTGGCTTTGGAATAGTGACATTAATAGAACCACTCGCGGGGACAAGAGGAAATGGAGTTGACCAAGCTGGAATATGCATGCTTTCTGAGCTAATATGACTGGAAGATACAGCCAATCTAACCAAAAGGTCTGAAGCAGGAATATGATCTAGAGGAGCATACATATATGGCTTAGCCCTTTTAGAGAAACCATAAACAGTGCTCCTGGCAGCATCTCCAGCCTTCTTTGATGAGTAAATTGGATTGATGTCATTAAGCCCGACCATTGAACTGCAAACAGTTAAGCTCTGAACTTAGTTATTCTTCCCTAAACATTCGACAACTATAATAAAGAGGAACCAGAGTTACCTGCTTGTAAAAGCTCGTAAAGATTGCATTGCATTATCTCCTGTAGATGTGGAGCAGCAATTTAAAGAACCCTGGAATGAGTTGGACTGAGAAGATAAAAATGCAAGGCCATGTTTTTCATCCTCAAGCTGTGCTTGATCCATTAACTGATAACTTGAGGGAATCACATGAATAACTCCTTTATGGCCTTGGTTGCCATCTACAATAGCAAGCAGTAGACCAGTGCAATTATACAGCAAATATGAAACAGAGAGGCTGATTTCTCGTGCACCACATGACGCATCAAGTGTCTTCTCAAGGGTTATAGATAAAGGACCTAGGATGATGAGCAACAATATTATAATGTATGTGAAGTTGAGGAAATTAAATCATTAGCAACAAGAAAGCTGGTTTACCAGAAGAGGTGTAAGGGTAAAAGGATATTCTTTCAACTAAAAAGTATTTGGACCCAGAAAACTTGGCAATCTCAGAGAAAGATTCTGCTCGAGGAAATTTGGAAATAACAGGCCTATAACCTTCCATTTGGTATGTGATCTCAAGTTCATGCATAGAATCAACCGCAAAAAAGGAATTAAAATTTCCCTGAGAATTGTATTATTTCAAAAAAATAAGTCTAAGCATATCACCTTGCAAATCCACATAACAATCCAAACAAGACTGTAACAAACCTCACAAATCTTAAGAGAATGTGTAACTCCACCAGATTCTAAAATTAATGATAAGTTCACAGGAAGATAATTTTTCAGTAACAGAGGTGTTATAAGTTTCAAACGGTGTATAATATGTTTCTTCGGTGGAGCAGCTTTATGCGTTCTTTTACCACTACTTTTGAAATTTGACTTTACAGTTGAAGTGTCGACCAGTGATGGGCTTGCAGCGCCCAATGAAGACAAGCTAAGAGCTTGGACTGATATGCAGCAGCGAAAAGGATCACTAGTTGGATGTGCAGGATAGCACACAAATGATCTGAAGAGCCCAAGTCTATTTTCTTGTGAGAGTATGTTCGGCAGCGACTGTGCTTCACTCCACAAGTAATTTGTGCTGACAGGATGCCATCGTATTCGCCCAGCCTCAGCCAAGTGAAGCGGCAATGGGAGCTCTTGTCCAGGTTGTATTGGTTCTAATATCTGTGAAGCCCAATAATGAAATAACAGGCGTGAGTTCTTTTGATAAAACATTGTTGTTAGTGGTGGGGAGATGTTAATACATAATATCAACTACTCTTACGGAAAGTAAGAATGGTGATGCATTGCATCCAAGTCATGGGATTTTACAAGAAATCACTTAGATTCAGTAGCTTTACAAAGGTTCAATTTAATATCAAAAGTTTTCTGCATGTACATAAAGGTTGATACCATTTTTTTTTTCCTTTAACTTAAGTTTAAATAATTTATTGAATTAAATTTGTAAATGCTACTTCTATAAATGGGGCATCGAACGTATGTTATTTAACTATGAATTGATGAAAAGTTTTTAAAACTAATCTATTATTACTCTATTTTCTCTCGCGTCTCTTCCTAGGATTCTCACTCTACATTTCCATATGCCAGTCTCCTCTATCTCTAACTAAAAGCTCCCAATAACCCTCTCTCTCCTGCCATGAAATACAAAATTCTCAAGGCCTCCCCTTTCTCTCTCCTATGAAAATTGAAAATTTCAATCACTTTTCCCTCTCTGAGTAATTCAAGAATATCACCCTCCATTTCTACAAGGAATTAACTTCTCTTTTCCTTTCTCCCTCTTGGAGTGATTCCCAAAGACCTACAAATCTCTTTTGATCTATATGGGCTCATCATCAAGTCATCATCTAATTGATATCTTGATATCAGATAATATTTTTCTACATTTATTGTCATTAGAGATGATTTTACTAAGGTAATTGAATCTAAACATCCATAGTAGTTCCTTCCCCTAACCCATCCCACACAACCACCAAATTCCCACAAAATAAAAATGAAAAAAATTTGAAATCAAAACACTCACACTAATCTTGATACTATCCTTAAGCTAGATGAATTCCGCTATGAATTACCGTGGGATCACTAAAGGAATGCGTGTCTATGAAGAACACAAAGATTATGCTTGAAAGATATATTAGGCACATTTAAACTCATCTAGTGAAATATGAAAGTCAAAGTATCATAAATTGTCATAAATTTCATTAATCTCATAAGTTTAAAAAATCTCAAAAGCATCATAATGATTTTGGATCATCTCATTAATACAAATATTATCATTTCATTACAGAGAGTTTATTACAACCATGTCTATTCTTCTTTATATCATAAATACCATAGGAATCATAAATCATCTTCTAATGGATATGAACAAACCCAATAATGCTATTATTCAATCGCCTTATACAACTCATTAGTAAACTTTGGCGAATTAAGGAATGAAAACATTGAGTTAAATAGGAGTTATCATTAGTTGTATATATCATTTTTTAAACTTTCTACGTGATCATCCTATCCATCCAAGGTCATATCAACAAGTTAAGAGATAATATCATGCACCAATTCCACAAACTCAAAGGTTTAAGAAACTATATCAATGAAGTTTAGTCATTTGTATGATCTCCACCAATCAAAAACTTTTTGATGAGACTTTACCTTGAAGTTGTGCTTGAGATTATTCCCAAGCTGACATATGAGATCTTACAAGAGTTTATTATTAAGAGCGAGACATGAATATCTTTTATAATGACAGAGATGAAAAAATATATTGATCCACAGATTTTGATATTCTTCCAAGATTATTCTTCACAGATGTAGTTTGTTCAAAAGGTTTCAAAACTACAATCTCTTTCATCCCAAGAAATATTAGTTGATTTTGTGATACCAATACTATCAAAGGAAAAAACTCCTAATAGTATGTGGGCTCTGAAAATTCGGCCCGGCCTCCGCCCGCTGTGCTTTTTTCCTTCGAGGGGGATTTTAACGGAATTAAGTTCCGGGATAAATTTTGGAAGGCAGATGGGTTTGTAGATAAGACACTACCCAAAGATTTCGCCCTCATTTTGTGAGGACTTTATGATTTGAGTTCTGGTTTCCTATAGGCGCAAGCCCCTATAGTTAATTACCCCTCTCGATCACGAGAGAGAACTTTCGATTAAGGCTAGTCATCAATCAGATACGTAGAGATACAAAGTATCTGGCATATAGTAGCAGCAATGAGCATTGATATTGAAGAGTTTGGAGGTTTAATATTTAAAAGTAGAAATTTCACTATCTTATACTTAAAATAAATGGTGGGGGAATGGATGATGGACCCGATCAAGATCCCATGGTTCCGTCGTCCCGGGCCATCGTGGTCCTTGGTCTACTTAGTCAGAGGAGGCAGTCGACCCAACCTGACAGAAGGATCCTTGTCAGTAGCTATGGGTTACTTCGTCCAAGGGGACCTTGTAGACCTAAGGTGGGTATTTGTCTAAGGGGACAAATTTGGATCCACCTTAGCTAACAGAGGGCTTTGTGCCCTATCGATCATATCCTATTGATTTATATCTCAAAATTTGATGCCATTAAAGAACGTATTAGCTCTGGTCATAACCGATATTTCGTGGTACCATTTGGCGGCAAAACCACTTGGTCAGAGGGCCCCGGGTCATAACTGTTTATCCTGCAGCGCCATTTGGTGGCAAAACCGCCGGTCAGAGGATACATGCCACGTCCTTACTGGCAGGAGATTGTTTGAGAATAGATCATAGTGATATTTTCGGCTAGGCATTTAGCTCAATGTGAGCTGAAGTATTTTTCAATTTGCCTACAGCAAACTGTTGCGGAGGATAGATGGATTTTGCTTTAAGTGGTTGATGGATTTATTTCAATTTTAAATATTTTGGAGTGGATGATTTTTTTGATTTTCGTGAGTATTTGGGTGGAGCTTTGAATATTGGAATCAACCCCTCTGGTTGAGATCTGCATTCAACATGGCCATCATCGGGGTATAAGGGATTATTTCTATTTTTTTTTTTGTATTTTATGGAAGTTTGAAGGTATTTAAAAATATATGGGAACCCCTCCGATTGAGATATGAATTCAACACAGCCATCATCGGGGTGTTTGGGGTCATTTGAAAATATTTATGTTTTGAACCTTGTTGACTCTATCGAGTTGTCAGCAGATGATCGAGTTTTGTAGGCTTTATGCCTTTGTAGTGAATTCTCATTATTATAAGCCTTGAAGGCCTAATATGAATGTATTAAGACAAATATACTGGCCGCCATCACCGTATATTTGTTTGATGATTTGAACCCTATCGACTCCTATTAATACGTATAGAAGGATCGGGTTCGAACTTGAATTCACTTATTGACCCGCGCAACATCCCTAGACGTCACGTGTGTATTTGTAACACGCTCGCCAGGGCCCATGCGGATGTTTGGGGACATTTTGTAATTATTTGCCGAACCTTGTCGACTCCTATCTATGTGCTTAGGAGGTTCGGGTTCAAATTTATTGACCCGTGCAGCATCCCTAGACGTCACGTGTGTACCCTTAACACGCTCGCCGGGGCCCATACGGGTGTATTATACATTTACCCCTTTCATGTACCTATGTGTATATAAGTTAAGGTGCATGTGCGGGGGGTATTTTTAAATGTTAATCATTGATCATCTGAATGTGATGATCTACTTGGAAGCTTGTATACACCTTATGTCCGCTTGCATAAATGTTGCGGATCCGATGGCGTGGTGTAGCAGCTTCTGAATTGAATTGTTTACTGCTTTATACATATAGACTGTCGTGCACTACATGTTGCTTTCTGTAGGTGGATCATAGTGCACTAATGAATCTCCTACTTTATGTTTGCTGATGCTTGCATTCATTGTAGTTCTTTCATATTTGCTTGCAAATAGTGTATTATATGTACAACGAGTTTCCTACAATGACTCGTAGGAGCTTGCATTTGTTGTAGTCCTTTGGCATTTATTTGTAGATAGTATGTAATATTCATAACAGGGCCCCAACAGAAGCTCGTGGGAGCTTGGATCTGTTGTATTCTTCAAGCACTTTGTTGTGATCTTTGGCTCATGTAGTATATCCACCACTGCTACAGGTAGGCAGGTAGATGTATTCCTTAACAGACTGAAATTGACTTCAGGATATTGCATTTATAGAATTCTTTCTGCATCTACCCATAAGTGGCATGTAGCACGTACATCTATCTTCGTAGAGAGCTTGTATGTATTGCAGATCTTTTATCCTTGCTTGCATGTAGATCAGTGTGCTTGTTTGTATATTAGTGTAGATTGCTGGAGTGTTATAAAATAATTGTTTCATCTACTAAGTGCCCTTCACACCCCTTTGCATTTTGATTAGCTTGAAGATCTCCCAAAATTCCTAGAGAACTCTATGTTATTATAAGCATGTTGTTATCCTTTCAATTTGATCTCTATTTGCAAGAAGGTTGTTGTGTTCGTTGCATATTTGATTCTTCTTCTTGAAGGAGATATATACATCTACTTGCATGATAGCTCCATGGGTGTGAGTTGTGTTTACTACATTTCTCCCTTTGTGTTTGCTAATGATTCGTTGACTCATTGCATGCTTATTGTAGATTTGTTCAAGCCAACCAATTTGCATGAACCTTTATCATCATTTGTGAGCGAATGATACTAGAGATCACACGACCTTCATTGCCTTTGAACACAACTTTTACTCTACAAGGGACTTACATGTGGATGACAATTTCAACATACCTCTTGTATCAATTGTTTGACATTGTGTTCAATGCAAGTCTCCTATTCATTCTCCTATTCATATGAATGGATGAGATCTTATAAATCAATTGATTCATAAGTCTCGCATATATTCATTTACATCTCGATTTGAAATGATAATTTCAATATTCTATGTTCAAATGGAATTACTTTTTTGATTGTGTTTTCATTTTAGGAGAGGTTTGGTGCAAAGTCATCATTCAATGCTCATTCTAATCAAGTTTGCATCAAATCTTTTGTTCATCTCTTCAAGCTTGAGTTTTGGTCCACTTGATGAAGTCCAAGTTCTTATATTTGGTTCAAACTAAGTTAAAGTCAAAATTTGTAAATCTTTTGATGTTCAAAAGTTCGCAAGTTCAATTTCAAGTTCTCATAGTCATGTTGTGTTCAAATCCAAGCATAATCCTTTGCTATGTTGTTCAAGCTCAAGTCCAAATCAAAGTCCCCTGTGGTCTTTTGAGTTCAAATATTCAAAACCATGGCTCATGATTTTCATCTTAACCATTAGACTTTAGTCCAAGTTGAATTCAATGTCCATTGGAGTTCAAGTCTTATGTTGTCTTTCAAGTTCTTAATGTTTGAGTTCACTTAAATCATATTTGCTCAATCAAGTCCAAGTATAATCTTACATTCACCTGAAATTTCGGAACCTCCAGGCGCCTCCCCCGTTTAGGGGAAAACTACGGGAAACTGGGCCTTCCCATCACGTTAAGAAAAGCGTATATGGTAGGTGTCCTCGGACGAGGACACCGCGATCATAGTTTTTTGTCCCCCACCACGCTAAGAAAAGCATGTATGACCACTTTTGTACCTGTTGCAAAAGAAAAGCAGTTGTTTCCCCACAAGCGGATACTTATGAGTATCCCCACTTCGTTGTATGCATCGCCCCGGGTTCCCATCCCACCACTCTAAGAAAATCGTGTATAGACAGTTTTCCGGTGCGCCACGAACGCCGAAGAAGGGATTTTAGGTGATTACCCGCTTCGTCGAGAGCACCGTGACAAACTTCCTCCCATCACGCTAAGAAAAGCGTGTATAGGTGGTCGTTTTGTTGCGTTGCTAGCATTGAAGGCGGGTTCTCGAAGTTTTAGGGTTCAAAAGATTATATCTGCGCGGGGTCGACATGTAGATCGAGGCAAGGTAACATTTTTTTTTGGAAACTATCTCCCCTCTTTTTTTGTGACTTTCTAATTTTTTTGTCACTCCCTTTCTTTCTCTTTTTTGTATTTTTTCTTTTTTTTTACAATAACAACAACAATTACCAATATTAAAGAACTGTTAACTGATGCTAATAGTTAATTATTATAATAGTAACTAATACTAATGATAATCAATTATCATCTAATATTAGTAACTAATCACAATAATTAGTGCCATTAGCAATTAACCAATAATAACAGTGGGATAGAAATAATAATAATAAATAAAAAAGGTAAAAGGACTTTCACCTACTATTCTATACACAAGTTGATGGGGATTGGCTATATCAATCTCTTGAAGACTGAAAATCAGAGTTTTATATCTTGTAGAGGGAAATCGACACAGGTAACTGATCGGGCTTGGACGGACGACTTGTGTGGGTCTCATGGAGAGCGGCTTCGGAAGGATGGGGTTCAACTACAAGAAGGAGAGGAGGCTTGACAGGAGTGGGGAAGAAGCAGGAGGTCGTGGATGCCCTAGCTTTGGTTCGAGGGGAGGAAGAGAAAGGATTGGCAAGGTAGTGGTGAAAGTTTTTTTCCCTCCGCCTCTCTCTCTCTCTCTCTCTCTCTATCTCTATGTGGACTGAATAGATCGGGAGCAGCAATAGCTTCCATCTGTGGGTGCGAATGGGGAGATGCGTCGGAGGGAGTGGAGAAATTGGATTTTAAAGGCATTAAAGAGTAGCGTTCGATGCTCTGCAAGGGATTCGCGGGAAGCGACGTGAGCGACGCCCCGTATACAATATTTTAGAGGGATTTTTGCTGATTTCTGGAGAAGAATCGACAAGATTTCGGGATTCAACGGGCATAAGGTATATATGCGGGATTTCTCTTTTTTTTGCTCTTTCTGTTTCTTTGTACAGAGGATAACATAGTAAAAATAGTTGGTGGTGGAATCAAAATGTGCAAGAAAAGATAAAATATAAGTGCTATAAAAATTGGTTTATATGTAAAAATTTTGATAATTGAGAAATATATAAAGAGGCTCGTAAGTAGTCTAAGAAATTAATATGCGAGGCAAAACTTTAGCTTTTAATGATTTTTTTAATAGATTAGATACTGAGGGCGAAAGATATATGTATAAGTTAGCGAAACAATGAGATAGGATTAGTAAAGATTTAGTTCAAGTGAAAAGTATTAAGGATGAAGATCAAAAAGTGCTTTTATTAGAAAATAATATTCAACAAAGGTGGATGATATATGCTGCTAAAACTTTTTAATGAAAACTGTGAGAATGCGTTGACTTTAATGACCTTAGCATCCTAAATGAAAATAAAGATTTTTGTTTTTATCGGCATATTAGTAAAGTTAAAGTTAGAGATGCTTTAAAGAAAATGAAGTACAAAAAAGCTGTTGGATCTGATGATATTCCAATAGAGGTGTGGAAATGCTTATGAGACAAAGAAATCTCTTGGCTTACTAAACTTTATAATGCTATTTTGAAGACTAAAAAATGTCAGATGAGTGGAGAATGAGTGTGATGAGTGGAGAATGAGTGTGTTGATTCTTATTTTTAAGAAAAAACATGATGCACAAGATTGTGCGAATTATAGAGGAATTAAGTTAACGTGCCATACATTAAAACTATGGGTTACGGAGCATAGGTTGCGGCGTAATACAAATGTTTCTCAAAATCAATTTGGATTCATGCCGAGTAGGTCAACTATGGAAGCTATACATTTATTGAGAGGTTTGATGGAGAAGTATATAGAGAGAATAAGGAGGATTTAGATATAATATTTATTGATTTAGAGGAATCATATGACAAAGCTCCAAGAGAAGTGCTATAGAGAGTTCTAGAAAAGAAAGGGGTTAATAATGCTTATATTCAAGTCATCAATGATATGTATGCAAGTGCTGTTACTTGTGTTCAAGTATTTTCCTTTTTCAGTTGGATTACATCAAGGATAAGCCTTAAGCCCATAATTTTTTTCTTTAGTCATGGATGTTATCACTAGACATTTGCAAAGGTTTTTCTTGGTGTATGCTTTTGCTGATGATATTCTTTTTTTTGATAAAACTAGAGAGGGAGTTGAAGGTAAGCTTGAATTATCGAGGTCAACCTTAGAGTCTACATGCTTTCATTTGAGTGGATCTAAAACTGAATATATGAAGTGTAACTTTAGTAATAATAGATATAGTGGAAGGATTGTGACTTTGGACGATCAAGTCATTAATAAGAGTACACGTTTTAGATATCTTGGGTCTATTGTTCAAAGTGATGGTAAAATAAATGTGGATATTATTATTAGAATTCAAGTTGGATGGTTGAAGTGGAGGAGTGCATTGGGCTTGTTGTGTGATAGAAAAGTCCCTATCAAAATAAGGAAAAATTCTATAAGATGGTGATGAGACTTGTAATGCTTTATGGTGCAGAATGTTGGCCATTAAAAGAGAAGCATAATATAAAGTTAAGTTTTGCAGAGATGAGGATGCTCAAGTGGATGAGTGGCTTTACTCTTAGAAATTGGATACCAAATGAGCATATACGTGAAAAGGTTGGAGTAGCTCCAGTGGAAGATAAGATTAAAGAGAGTCGCCTTAGATGACTTGATCACATAAAACGGCGGCCTTCCAATGACCCTGTTAAAAAAGTAGATGTATTAGATTTGACTTATGTTAAGTAAAGTAGAGGTAGCTGTAAAAAGACTTGGTTATAAAATACTAGAAATGACCTTTCTTTATTAGATTTAAATAAGAATTTGACTCTTAATAGGACACAATGGAGAAAAAGGATTTAAGTAGCCGACCTCACATGTGGGATAAATGCTTGATGTTGTTGTTGTTGTTGTGATACCAATACTATCATTCAAATGTACAATGCATGGCGACAACTGGAATTTAAGCCTTCACATTTTACTTCCCATGTTCAAATTGTAGAAGCTCAAGATATAAGAGATAATCATGAACAAGTGTTGATACCACCCCTAGAATGGAAACCAAACTCTCAATAAAAGGATTTTGTATCTCTCTTTCTCTAGTTCCATCAATCTAAGGGAGTAGATGCAATACAAGAAAAGCATAAAGCTTATTCAAGACTAATCCAAATTAGTCAAGATTTTTAAGTTATTTTTCATATATTATTTCAATTTTAATGTATTTAATTATTAAGATGACTTTATTTTAAACTTGGCAGCAAGATTTTTAAGGCTCAACTAGATTTGATATTAAATTAGTTTGAAGTAGAACTTTCAAACCTTATTTCTATAAGATTTTTTTGAAAAGATACTCTTAATATTATATTGGTAATGAATTAATGAATTGGATTCCAATAGTACTGTAAGAATTGGTTGGTCCGGTTCAGCTGAACCGGACCATTTCACTAAAGCACGGGTGAGCGGGATCATGCAGACGAACAGGATCGCGAGCTTGAGCGGGCACATCCAATGGGTTAGATCGAGCGAGTGAGCGAAGTAGGGTGTTCAGAATTGAAAAGAAAGGACTCCTCGTGGGGGATAACTGTGACTCATTAACTAATGTGGAATCAGCGAGAGAATGAAAGCGGTAGTTGAGGGAAAACCGTGATCTAGAGGACGAAGAAAAAAAAACTTAAATAGAGAGAAAGATAAAGAAAAGGAGAGTGAGCAAGGGAGACGAGTCCTGCAAGCGAGCCATCAGGGAGAGATCATGCTTTAGCAGCGGGTGAGGAAGAGAGAAGCGAGGGTGAGGACTCGACCGACAAGTGTAAGTTATTTATTTTAGAAATTTATAAATATATATAAATTTTTATTGGAATTTAATAAGATAAATAAATTTTTAAGATTTTAAAAATATTATCAATTAGTAATGATACTAATAAAGTATGAAATTTAATATGATTCAATTAGCATTTAAATGAAAGGTTATAAACATATATATATATATATATATATATATATATATATATATATATATATATATATATATATATATATATATATAGAGAGAGAGAGAGAGAGAGAGAGAGAGAGAGAGAGAGAGAGAGAGAGAGAGAGAGAGAGAGAGTATGTGCGTAAATTTTAATATATGAGATGTTAATTAATTAAATTGTTATAAGCACTAAATCTTTTGAAGTAAAATTAAAATTGAAAATAAAAGGATATCTTCTTAAAAAGATATCATTAAATTATATAAATAAACTAATATAGAAATTTAATAGTAATAATTAAATAATGATTGTGATAATGCAAGAATAACAAATGCTAAAAATAATTTAATACATTAAATATACAATAGTTATTTATGTGCATTCAATAGCTACTTGGAGAAAGTGAGGGCAATTATAATCAATTATATTTCATATTTTAAATTGAAATTAAAATAAAAGTTAGATAAATTAATAGTAAATTATAAATTAGAATTTAACAATGGAATCTGTAATAGGTGTTAAGTTGCCCAAACATTGTCATTTTGCAAAAAGGACTTCGTTGTTGTGTCCAAAATAAATGGACTGTAGATGAAATATTGTGCGGCGTTGCCCAAACACCACCCACTCACAAAAGAGATTTCGCTATTATGTTCAGAACGTCAAAATCATATAGAAAAGGGAATATTTCCCATGCCATCAGAAGTGATCAAAATTGACGGACTACAAGTGAAATGTTAGGCAGCGTTACTTTAATACTACTTGTTTGTAAAACGGACTACATCACTGTGTCCGGAACGTCGAAAATACCTCGAAATTACTTTAATATTGCATGGGTTCGTGTACGAGCGAAAACCTAAAATTAGCTCGTATTTTAGTCCTGTTTGCATTTAGTCCGGCATCAATAGAGAACCCAACTCTCCTCCTCCTCTCTATTACTATTATTATTAGTTAAAAAAAAGAGAGAAGGATAGAGCAAAAAGAAAAGAAAGAGTATTAAAAGAGAGAGAGATTGTTGTGTTTTGACCCCTCGTTGATTTCCTTGACGTCGTCGTCATCTCTCTCATGCAAGGTATAATGATTTCTAAACTTAAAAGCTTCCAAATCTTGTTTTTGGAGCTTGCGACGTAATGAGCGGACCACCTATGCACGCATTTCTTAACGTGGTGGGAGTGAGCTCGGTGCGATGCTAGCGGCGAGGTAGGTGAGCCTTGTGCACGCTTTTTTTAGTGTGGCGGGGTAAAAGTTAAGTACCCGTATGTGTTTTCAGACCGGCAGGAAGAAATTGGAAATTTTTGCACATGTACCCTTGCAGCCCATGCACGTCTTTCTTGGCGTGGTGAGGTAGAAGATCGCAGCTGCGGTGTCACCCGACACCAACCATAAACGTCTTTCTAGACATGGTGGACAGACCTAGACTCCCAAATATTCCCCTAAATGATGTAGACAAAGGGGGGGGTCAACACGAGTCCAAAATAAATCAAATTTTGGCTTCCCTTGAGTCTAGTGGCTCAATCAAAATTGAGCTGAAATTTTAGCTCATTTATGAGCTGGATTTTAGTTCATTAAATGGAACTAAAATATAGCTCATTATTAGCTAAGTTTTAGCTCATATTTATCCTTTATTTTAATGCACTTTTATTTTAGTTTTTAATGTCTTCCTTTATGATGTCTTTTGGGATTCCAAAAAGGGCTTTTGGAATCCCAAGTTATTTGTTTAGTCTTCCCATGTGTGGCTCCTTGAATTCCACCATGGTTTTATTGCTCTCACCTCTTTGGATTCCGACCGGCTGCTGGTTTCCCGTGCCTGTGCTCCCTCCCGTGACCCTGCCCCCTTGGTTTCCGCTCGGCCTCCTTGGCTCCCGCGGCTACTTCTTCGGTTCTTGGGTTTGGGATTTATTTTTAGGTGTTTTAATGTTGTGATGTTTAGGTTCTTGTGTTAGAATTAATGTTTATGTCTTTTCATATTCTCTTCTCATACCTATATATATGAGATGGTTTGTAATGTTTGAAGTTAAGTTGAATGATATGTGATTTTTGGAAAAGTTATAACCTGCGGGTTTGCTTTGGAAATCCTGCGGGCTCTTTTCACCCTTCTTTCTCATCCCCTCCGGAAATCTTGCGGGCTCTTTCCAACCTTTCTTCTCGGGCTTCTAACCTCTTTCGTCTATCCGCAAGTGCCACTCCACCTGTATCCTTCTTCTTCAAGTGAAGCAATTTTAGGGTGTCTGTCGTTTAATTTGTACGAGTCGTAGTTTGATTGTAAGTTTCTATTTCTTAGCTTAAATTGAAATGAAAGAGTTTGCTTTCTTGCAAACTTTTTTGTCTTGTTAGTCTTTTAGCGTAGTAGAGTAGTGTTAATTTTTTGTGATAAAAAAATATAACCCCCTATATTTTTTGATCGCATCACTAAACAGGGGAGATGTTGTGAGGCTATCGAAATTCAGACCACAGGGAGCAATACTTAAGCAAAATGATAAGGAATAAACATAAACTAAATAACATGGAATCGAATTTGAACGAAATCACAGGGAACTGAACTTTAAAATGATAAATACAATGTAAATAAAAATGCTAAATAATAATCCTGGTCATTCAAATAAACATCAATGAATAAGTAGAGGACAAGCAGTGAACAAACTCTCAGTGCATACGATGACTTGCTCATAAATGATGAGCAATGAAATTAAGGTAACTTGTAACATTCAACTAGTGATTCGTAGCAACACTTGCAAGCAACCGTAAATGACTCATTATATGCATAACAACTTGCCTACAAATCAAAATAGCAAATTCGTGGTGGATACTACTTGCCCACATGTAGGGAGCGTAAACATGGAATACACATAATAATCCTGCCCGCAAGCAGTATTGGAGGATTTACGCTGAAGACAGTTCACTTTCATACAACTGCTAACAGCTCCCAATCGTCTAATAATATTTGCCCACGAGTAAGTGCTAACAAAACTTGCATTGCACGACAACCTACCAGCATAAAGTAGCAAATGACCCGTAACACAGTGCTACGACTCACCTGCTAGCAACGACAAAGAATTTGTAATGAAACATCCGGATCATTGGTAAGCATAAGCAGGAAAACTTCTAACGCTAGGCTGTCACAACAAATAGATCAATTCACTTATAAATGAGGGGTGGATGACTTGTGACGCACCCCACAACTTGTTTGCAGGCTGAAGCATGCTCCTAAAGGTTAAGCTGAAGAAAAATGACAATATGCAAAAGATGAAATAAGCTAAACCACACAGCCAATGCACGAAAAATAAAATATAACGCACTATTAAATCACGTCATTGGATCCGCAACATTCATATAAGCGGAAAGGTGTTTACAAACCCTTAAATGGAAACTTGTGTCACAGGTAAACGGTTCTGACCGGGACCCTCTGACCTGGTGGTTATGCTGCCAAATGGTACCACTAAATTATGGTCATGGTCAGAGCCCACATGTTCCCCAACGACTCAATCATTGAACAATGAATCAATAGGATATGACCGATAGGGCACAAAGCCTTTTGTTAGCCAATGTGGACTCAAATATGTCCCCTTAAGCAGACAATCATCCCAAATCTATAAAGTACCCTTAGATGAAGCAACCCATGGCTGCCAACAAGGATCCTTTAGACAGATTGGATCGACTACCTCCTCTGACTAAGGAGACTAGGAACTACGATGGCCTGGGACGACGGAACCATGAAATCTTGATCGGGTTCATCATCATTCCCCCACCATTCGCTTTAAGTGCACGGTGATATAAATTTCAATTTTCAATATCAAGTTTTGATGCTACTATACACTGGATACTATGGATCTATTCGACGACTAGCCTTAATCGAAAGTGCTCTCTCGTTACCGAGAGGGGTAATTAGCTATAGAGGCTCATGCCTATAGGACACTTGAACTCAGATCATAAAGTCCTCACAAAATGAGAGCGAAATCTCCGGGTAATGTTTTATTCAAAATCCAATTATCTTTTGAAAATTTACCTCAGAACTTAAACTCTTTAAAACTCTGCTCACCGATACCAATAAAAAAAGAAAGGGCCGCAGAGAGACCGGGGTGTGAATTTTTGGAGTCCACAATCATAAAGGTCATTTAGATATTTTTCTTATCGGTGAAAGTCTAAATGATAAAAATGCCTCAAAGGTTATTTGGTTGGCTAAAAAAGAAATGCAATGTAAAGGGAATGCTTTGGTGTTGTTTGGATGATTTCAATTTGCTTTTTAAAACAATAAAAAACTATCTAACCGACCAACATTGACATAATTTTTTTTAGCATAATAAAAGACTAAATCTGATGCAGGAGAATGAGGGGTAAAAAAAGATTTGAAGCCAAAATTGGGTGAAATTCTTCAAATCAATTGAAACAAGTGTACCTACTAGCTGAATGCTACTAGGGTTTGTTGAATCCCACAAGAAAGATGAAATTGTTTTATTTTTAAGAATATTTCTAAATATAACTCTAAAGCTCACATTGATTATTCATAAAAGTAATAATTATATCTTGAGTTCATGATTGAACTATAAAAAATCTAGACTGTTCGTAAAAGTTAATCAGGGCAACATAGAATAAAATAAGCAACGTAAACATGATTCAAGTCACAACCAAAACAAAAGACCTACGCAGACTTGAATAACCTTATAATATGAACATGACAATGATGTAATAATCATGTGAAAAAAGACAAAAGTATAAATCAGCAGCTACTTCAAAATAATACAATGCCTAAAAGAGCTAGAGTTTATTGCAGAAACATTATTAGACAACAGTTACATAGTCTAAAGAATTGTTATAGTTTTCCATCCAAAATTTTCTTACTTAAAATCATTCCATGTTTGTAGTGATACCTTTGGAGAAACACCAAATGGAATATCAAACCGTAGCTCCAAAGGCATAGATGTGGCATTCAAGAGTATAACCTGAAAACATTTGAAAGTAAGGGGTTGGACAGGAATAATAAGATAATGTGAAAAACAACAAACACTTACTGTAGAGTATAATCGTATCATCTTGCTATACTGCAGCATAGAAACCTCAAAAACCACTGGAACTACTAATCCTTTCCTATGATCATCATCAGTTTGCCTCTCAGTTGCCAAACTATATTTTGAGGGATTGTCATCTCTGCCGATATCTACTATTCTTGATTGCTTATTATTAGAGAAGTTCACCTCAAAGCAGCTCAGGCCGACCAAATCCATTGACAAGGGCTTGGAAGGACAAGAAGTCCCATCAAAATGGATGGAAATCATATGATGTGATGCAGCATTAAGTTTCTTCTCAATAAGTAACTCCGACGAATGTGCTGGTCTACGTCGGAAAAATTGTTCATCAATTGTTTCTTCAACATAAATTGGAATGGAGAAACCCGGTTGCACAACACTAAGATCTCTGTTAGCCAAACTTTGAATATCTTGCGCATTGACAAGGCCACGAGAAACATGGAAAGTCAAGGGCAATGAAGTGTCGTTACAGAGAATATATGGTGCATATCTCCTAATATGTATTTTGTCATTTGGTGGATTTCCAATGTTTCCTAGACTTTCATGTACTTCAACACTCTGATTCAAGGCATCGCTAATCATTTTCTGTAACCTGAACAAAGCCTGCAAAAGGGGTATCCGTCAATTCAAAATACAACAAAATAAAAAATAATAACAAAGGGGATATCAATGATTTCTAAGATCTAGATCCAACAACAGGGAAAAATACAATTGTTTAAAAAGTAGAGGGAAGACCTAGAGCAATGATTATGTTGACCTATGCTATGAAAGCAAAAGTAAGCAAAAAAAAAAAAAATGCATTACCTCTGCTAGATACTGCAAATCCCACTCAAACCCACTGAATCACTGTACATTCGGCGCCGTTCCGGGATTCCTACTCAAATCCTGCAGCAGCTCCTCGATCCTACTCCCATCCGCGTAAATAAAAGGGAGAGGAAGCCCGCTTCATTTGGTTCTGCAAACACTTCCCGAATCCCGGTCTCCTCCTCCAAGCTACGAGCCCCCATCTCTTCTCTGCGAACCAACCCGACGTCCAAGCCTTGCTCCCGTCGGATCCTGATTCTCCTTCATCTCTTCTCCCGTTGAATCCCTTGCATGTGTCGACCTCTCACGTAAGCCGAGAGAGAGAGAGTTCCCTACCTTCCTCCGACCTCCCCCTGCCCTAGCCGACGCCTTCAACAACATTCATTTCCCATTGGATCGGAAGTTACGACATTCTGATCGAAAATAACGAGGGAGCTCGTTTGCTGTGAAGGTAACTTTCCCCTTTCATGTGATTCTTCGGCCATATCCCTTGAAGCCGTCGAACTCATGGGAAACAGAGAGCTATTCGACCTAAATCCCAATCTAATCCTACCCTAATCCAACTCAAATCAAGCCTCAATACCATTCAAATCTATCCAAATTCTATTTAATTATAACTAAATATAATTATTTATAATTAATTATCTATAATTAATTATATGTAATTATAATTAATTATAGCTAATTAATTAAATCTTCTTATTAATTATGTTTAATTATAATTAGCTGTAATTGATTATTATTAATTATAATTAATAATAATAATTAATTATTCTTAATTATGATTAAGTATAATCAATTATAATTAATTATAATTAATAAAAATAAGAGTGCCCCCTCTTGCCCGATCCACGAGCCAACACCACCAACCTCGCGAAGGTATGAATTCTCTAAAACTTAGATTCTTGCCCTCGAAGTTCTTGGCGCACCGGAAAATCACCTATACACGCCTTTATTGCGCGTGGTGGGAAGGAACCTCGGTGCGACGCCTACGACGAGGCGGGTAATCACATAAAAGCCACATTTTAGAGTTCGTGGCGCACCGGAAAACCGCCTATACACTCATTTATTGATGTGGTGGGATAGGACCCCGGTGCGACGCCTACGACGAGTTAGGGCTACTTATAAGTACACTCGAGCAGGGGGAAAACAAAATGTCTTTTTAAACAGGTACCATCGAAGACTCCATACACGCCTTTATAATACGTGGTGGGAATGAAGATCACAACCGCGGTGTCTAAGGACACCTACCATACACGCCTTTATTAGGAAGGCCCATTTTCTCGTAGTTTCTCCTAAACGGGGGAGACGCCGGGAGGCTACCAAAATTTTGGGTAAACACAAGATTGTACTTAGACTTGATTGAACAAATGAGACTTAAGTGAACTCAAACCTTAAATGAACAAGTTAAGCACCAAAACTTGAACTTGCATTGTGGACTTAAGCTGAAGCTTAACTTGGACCAAATTACATTGAACTTAACTTGAACCTAAATTAGAACTTAAATGAACCACAAAAGGGATTGAACTTCAATTGAATTTGAATAAGGACTTGGACAAGTTAACAATGGACTTGTGGACTTGATTTGGACTCAAGCAAAACTAGAACTTTGACATTGAACTTGAACAATGAAATGGAGTTTGTATTTGGACACAAAGCAAATGATTAACAAAATAATCTTGAATCTAATGAGTTCAAACTTGAACTTAATTTGAATATTAAGTTAATATGACTTGAACTAGTTGGATTCAAACTCAAATGAACAAAAAACTTGATTCAAACTTGACTTGAATAGTTGAACTCAAGTAAAGACTTGGATGAACATCAGGGGACTCATGATGGAGGAAACTTCAAGCAAATGAAAACTTTAGTGTGTCATAATCCATGCATAAACAACACACAACTTCTAACGAGTGACAGTTAAAATGCAAACAAGGACTTTGACATGTGATATGAGTCATGCATAAATGGTGAACAATCTATAGTATACCCAACAAGTCATTTAGATGCATACAATCAGAAGCTTGTAATAAATATGATGACATACTAGCCATCATATATGCTCACAAGTGAAACAAGAGAGTTGTGAAGGAAATAATCTCCATGGCACCGAGCAATCATCAATTGACAAATATAAGTGATAATTTCTTGTGAATACTAAAAGACATGCGACAAATACAAGAACTACAAACCATGTAGGAGGCAATAACTGATACATCATCCTTGCGAGCAATGTCAAAATACAAGTAAAAGTATTCAACCCTTACAAGCAACGATGATGAACATATAATGGATGTAGATATATGTTGGCAATGACGGAAGACTTTTTCATATGCTTACAGTGGCCCACCTACAGGTGAAAAAGATCATCATACACGGAGAGATTGATAATGAAATGCGACTCCCTATGGTCAATGAATACATTAATCTACTGCAAGTAGAAGGGTCCAATGATGCTGTGAGAGACCTATCCCAAATTCAACATGTTCAGTGCAATAGAAGATGAATGTTAGGATACTCCTACGATCAACAAACAGTCTGATGCTAAGCAAATACATCAACCCATTGCAAGAAGAAAGATTTAACATGAAATGAATGCAAAGGCCCCCGAAGAATGTAGAGGTTTATATGATTTGTTATTCGTAGGCAAAGACTGTATATCTGCTATGTGTACAAGATACCTACACACCTACAAGTTATCATAACAGAAGATACTGAATGTTACAACACTCCTACGATCAACTACCATTCAAATGGTTAGCAAACACAATGATTCCCTGCAAGTGAAGACGAAAAATAAGTAGCAGATGTTACGAACTGTCGTAGGAGATTTGTTGTACATTCAATGCATCATCCCCAACAAAATGTAATATGGCTACATCCAGTACAAATGACAACGAGTCACTGTGAGAAACTCGTGATGCATACAATGGGCCATTTACAAGCATCTGCAAGCACAAGCTGGAGATTTGTTAGTGCACTACAATCTGCCTATAGAAAGAGACAAGTAGTGCACAACAGTCTATCTGTACAAAACAGCAAATAACTCAATCCACAAGCTGCTAAAGCAAGCCACCGGATCCGTAACACTCGTATTAGTGGATAAAAGGCATATATAAGGTCTCAAATGAAATGCTATGTGCATTCAAATGGCAGTTACCTGCACGACTAAAATATTTCAAAGTACCCTCGGACATGTACTGTAATATGTATGCACATAGGTACACTAAAGGAATAAATATAATCACGACCCGCATGGGCCACGTCGAGCATGTTGTGGGAACACATTTGACGTGTAGGGATGCTGCGTGGGTCAATAAATTTGAACCCGATCCTCCTAAGCGGGTAAATAGGAGTCGATAAGGTTCAACAAATAATTATAAAATACTCCCAAACACCTGCATTGGCCTCGGTGAGCGTGTTATGGGTACACACGTGACGTTTAAGAATGCTGCACATATCAATAAATAAATCCAAATTCGAGCTCGATCCTCCTATGCGGGTAGATATGAGTCGGCACGGCTCGAACTATTAAATAAATATGCGGTCGCGAGGTAGACCGGGATATTTATTTTAAACATTCATATTAGACCTTCAAGATCTATAACAAAAGAAATTCATTCACAAAACCATAAAGCCTACGAGAAACCCGATCCTTGGTCAATAGCTTGGTCGAGTTGACAAGGTTTAATCCATAAATGGAAATGACCTAAAACACCTCGATGATGGCTATGTTCAATGCAGATCTCAATCGGAGGGGTTAATTTCAAATATTTCAAAATATCCTCGAACTTCCATGAAATTTAGATATTTTCAAGTAACCTCAAAGTCACCTCGAAAATCTCAACCAGTGTGGTCCATTCCAAATAATTCCAAAATACTCATCAAAACTCCAAAACCCACAAAATCCAAAAATTCCAAAATCATCTAGATCCAGATATTTAAAACTGAAATTCAACCATAAAACAATTAAAGCAAAATCCATCCACCATCCGCAATAGTTTGACGGAATGAACAAATTAAGATTTACTTTAGCTCATATGGAGCTAATGCCTAATTGAAAATATCACTAGGATTCATTCTCAAACAATCTCCTGACATTAAGGACGTGGTATGTTTCCTCTAATTGGCGAATTTGCCACCAAATGGCACAACAGGATAAATGGTTATAACCCGGGGCCCTCTGAACCGACGACATAGAAATTTCACTTAAGTTCGTCGCGGCGCATCGATATGCGTGCAACACACTCAATTGACAAATTCCGGGTATTACACTACGGTCCAAAATCATTATTTGAAGACCTCTCCTTGCTGTTTCGGAAATTCCAGCCAAGACCCTTGCTGGCCAGAAAACTCTAGCAAAGATCCTTGCTGTCCAGCCGCTTGGAAGGATGCCTAACCTCTGTCCAAGGATTCTAGACCAAGATTGATGGCTGTTCCCACTCAGAAATTGCCAAAAGCTACTGTTTAGATATCATGAGTTGCTCTTCAAGACCCATAGGACTCAATCATCCTACCCGTTCTACATCAAGTATCTGATGCGGACATCCAACCGTCCATGCCTATCCGAGGAGGAGCTGAAGATCGACGGCCGAGATCCCTTCATTTTATCTTATTTTATTAATTGTAATTTTTATTTAATTATGCATTTTTCTTTTTTACCCTTACTTAAGGGATTTGTTTTATGTAAGCCCAAGGGGCAAAATTGTCTTTTAGTTTCTTTTAAGGCCTATATATAGAGGCATTTGTTCTTGTATTACGAGGATGGATTATTAATAAAATTTGTGTTTTTGCACTTGTGTTCTTTGGGAAGAACGTTAGTGAAATCCCTATGGGAAGGGTTTGGAGTTTACACCAGCCGCAGGATGGGTCCGGACTCGTGGCGTGAAGTCCCTTGGAGAAGGGCAACGTAGTACCCGTCAGCCGCAGGATATGTCCGGGCTCGTGGTTGTATCTTTAATATTTTGTCTCTTGTTTTTTTGTTTGTTCTTTCTTTTTGCTCCTCGTCGTTATCTTCATCTTCTTCCTTCTCCCCATCTCCGTTTTGGCCGCCGGATTTTCACCTCCACCCGAAATCCCCCCATACCCGAACCCATGCCGCCGGCTCCACCCCATTAGCCGCCGGCCGAACCTTCCTCTCCACCCCTTTTGGGATTTTCTAATTTGGTTGGGTTAATTTAGGGATTGATTTGAATTTGAAATTATTCAAATTCAAATTTTAAATTCTTTCCTAAATTAGTGATTCTATTTTAGGAAAGTTCTTAATTTACATCCATTTGAATTTGAAATTCAAATTGGAGTGAATTATTTTCTTTCCTAATCTTTTAAACCAAATTAAGAAGTCTTAATTAGCCCCATTAAATCCCCTCCCTCCTCCTTTAGCCACTGGCCCCATCATGAGTTTCAAATATGATTTATTTCCTAATATCATACTAATCCTCTTTGGAAAATAATTCCTCTCTCTTGCCAACCGGAATTCATTTAAGCCAAAGCCGTTTAATTTCCTTCCCAAAACTGAGAGCATATTCAGGAATTCAATCCCTATTTTCCCTCTACATCCCGCCGGCTACATTGCTGGAGTTTCCCTCCACAAAATTCCCTTTCCAATTCCTGTTTCCCCCCTTGGAATTAAATCCATGTTTTCTCTCTAATTCCACCGCCTCCTTCCCTCTCCTATTTACTTCTAATTGCTCCCCAAGTCAAGAGCCTTGAATGGGAAATTACTCTCAGCTTTCTCTCCACAATTTCGGATGGATTCCTTCCTCTAATTTCTGTACAATCCTCTCTCCCACGTCAACACCTTGCTGGGCTAAGCCTGACTTCTCCTCCCAATTCCCTTTGCTCCTAAGCCTTGATTCTTGGGATTTCTCTCAGATTTTGGCTGCTGAAGCTATCCCGCTGCTGGATTGCTGAAGTTCCTCTCAGATTTTGGGAGGAAAGTCTGAAATGTTTCAGGTTTCCTGAAAGGAACTGTTTCAGATTGTTGCCAAGCTACCCGTTCTACATCAGTATCCTATAAGATTTATTTGGTCAAAAGTAAGAGGATGTTTATCCATATTGAGAGCTAGTTTATTCTGAGTTGAGCTATATCCACTTCTATCATTGTTCGCAGAAAAAAAATGAGATTAACTCACAAGAAGAATAGGAAGAAAAAAGAGATGAAGATTTTAATAAGTAATTTCTACTTAAAGGGGAAAAAAGATTCTATTAGTGAAAAAGAGGAATATGACTAATGAATTCCCAATAGACCTTAGCTCACTCTATGAAACTTGAGATTTTATACATGTAACTTTAGCTTTTTCTATGAATTAAATATCTTTTTAAACAATTTTAAAGCTTCTAAATTTTATATCAAACTACCACACTAGTTTTAATCTTTTGTTAATTCCCATGTATAATAGAAATTATTAAAAAACTAATTTGTAGGTACACTTTTGAAGTTTGTCTTTAAATTAGGTATATACACCATATATATTTTCAACTAAACATCAAGTTTTAAATTATTTTTTAAATAAACCATGTTTTATAATTGCTACTGAAAATATCATAATATTTGCTGAAAATTATTACTTGATATGGTTATTACTTTTTTTTTATATGGTTATTACTTTATTAAATAAATAGCTGTCTGATGCGTTCCGCCTCCGATCAGCAGAGGGGGGGCCGACGACCACCACGCGAGCGGAATCGGCGGGGGAGGGAGCCGCGACGTTCGGCTAGCCGAAGGGAAGCACGCGGGCGCGGAGCGTGACGCAGAGCGGAGCGGGGGCTTCGGCTTGAGCGGAACCGGTCCATTTCTGGACCGGTTTGGCTCAGGTCAGCTTAGGCGGTTCATTTTGTTGGTCTTTTGGCTTGCTATAAGTAAGGAATAGAGGGAGATTTCTAGGGCATGCAAGATTTGAGTTTTCTCTTAGCCTCCTTAGTTTCTTTCTCTTGTTTTTCTAGGGTTTGTAGTGGGAGACCTTGTCCTTCTCGAAGTGGACAAATTGTATCTTTCTTTTGTGTTGAACTTGCTTCCCTTTCAATACTAAATGGATTCCCTTATCTTTTTTATGATTGTGCTCTAATTTTGAGAGTTTTCCTTCAAAGTTTTGGAAGGTTTGTGTCCTAATCCGAAAATCATCAAAGTGCACAACTCTAGGGATTTTACCGTGGAAAATCTTTGCTTTTGATCTTGTTTTGTTCCTCTCATGCTCATTTGAGAGAAATTAGGGCAAAATCGAATTGGTGAAACCCTAGGGTGTATCAAGTTGGTATTAGAGCTCTCGATCCTAGACGGCATGGCATCAAAGAAGGTAGAAGTTTTGGAAGGGGAGATGAGCCAATTAAAGGAGGAAGTGGGAGAGAAGCTTTCATCATTGGAAGGAAAATTCTCATCCCTTGAGGAGAGATTTGGGGGAATGGAAGAGATGATCCGCAAATTGGTAGAAGCCTAAGTTGCTCAATCAAATCCTAAGGAAAAGGGGAAATCGCCGATATCAAACCCTAACCCTAATTTCTCAATTAGGGAAGATGGAGCAAGCCAACCGGGGGAAGCCATGCAAGCACCACCTCACATCTCTCGCCAAGAGCCTTGGTCAAGGGAAGGGTGGGAGGCATCCGGCGTGGGTGGTGCCCCGTGGGAGGGGGCCGCCGGCCAGGGGGGAGGAGCCGTACGTGACCCTCACGGTCCGTATGGAGGGTGGCTGATGAGGCCGGGAGGAGTGCAAGAGATGGGTCGCACCAATTGGGAGCCACAAGGAGGGTGGCCGAGAGGTCCAGGAGGGCTGTCGGAGTTGGGCCGAGCCACAGGAGAGGTCGGGGGTGGATGGCCGAGACAACCGGGAGGTACACACGAGGGGGGCCGAGCCCCTTGGGAGCCACCAAGAAGGGGGGTGCAGACCCCGTATCCAGGGGAGTGGAGGGGAAGACCTCAAGGGGAGGGATTTCAGCATGGGCCATGGGAGGATGGGAGGAATCCTCCTCGGACAGATACACGGATGAGGAAGTTGAAGGTCCCCGTATTCGAAGGGGAAGATGCATACGGATGGGTCTACCGAGTGGAGCGATACTTCGCCATTAACGGCGTCACGGAGGAGGAAAAGCTGATGGCTGTCCCGATTTGCTTGGAGGGGAAATCATTGGCTTGGTTTCAATGGATTGAGGGGCGACAACCTATACGAAGTTGGGAAGAGTTCAAGGACCTACTACTACACAGGTTCAGAGCGTCCAGTGAGGGCACCCATTATGAACAGTTCATGTCTCTTGTTCAGGAAGGCACAGTAGCAGAGTACCGGGAACGCTTTGAGCTTCTATCGGGGGCGATTGAGGGGAATGTCCGATGACGCCATGGAGGGGAATTTTATGAAAGGGTTGAAACCCTACATCAGAGCCGCCATCAGGGTGGTCAACCCACGAGGGATAGTGGGAATTATGGAGACAGCTCAGCTTGTTGAGGACCAGCAGAAGGCGGATCCGACACGGAAATCAGGGGGATCTCACCCCACTTATCACTCTCCACTCATGCTCGAAGGACCTAAGGCAACAACCACTACTCATCCAGAGGAGGTAAAACAGGAGAAAGCTACCACTGTGGTGAACCAAGGAGGGTTCAAGAGACTGACTGACTCCGAATTGAAGGAGAAGAGGGTCAAGGGCCTCTGTTACCGTTGCGACGAGAAATTTGCACATGGGCATAGGTGTAAAGAGAAGACCCTGCACGTGATAGTGGTGGGGGATTCAGATGAGGACACAGATGAAGGGACAACAAGGGAAAAGCTAGGTGAGGTAGAGCATCCTCACCTGGATATGATAGAAGTCAGTCTGAATTCGATGGAGGGTTTACCATTCCATCCCACTATGAAGATGGAGGGGGAAATTGAAGAGTGCAAGGTGAGAGTTTTGTTTGACAGTGGAGCCACTCACAACTCCTTGGCCTATCGAGTGGCGGAACAGTTGGGTCTTGAGGTGATAACAAGCAAAGAGGTAGAGGTGACCATATGCACAGGACAGAAGGCCCGTATTTATGGGAAATGCAAGGGAGTCACTATTATCTTGCAAGGGGAGGTAGTTACTCAAGATTTTTTGCTGATTGATCTGGAAAACGCCGACGTCATCTTGGGTATGCAGTGGCTTCAGTCCTTAGGAGACATGGAGGTCAATTGGGAGAAGTTGTTGGTTAAATACAACAGTAATGGTCGGAGGGTGGCACTACAGGGTGACCCTAGCCTATGTGGGTTTCCGACCACCGAGGAATCTACATTCTTTAACCTTGAGGACAATGTTAATTTTAAAGGAGGGAGTATTGATGTGTTCCGCCTCCGATCAGCAGAGGGGGGGCCGACGACCACCACGCGAGCGGAATCGGAGGGGGAGGGAGCCGCGACGTTCGGCCAGCCGAAGGGAAGCACGCGGGCGCGGAGCGTGACGCAGAGCGGAGCGGGGGCTTCGGCTTGAGCGGAACCGGTCCATTTCTGGACCGGTTTGGCTCAGGTCAGCTTAGGCGGTTCATTTTGTTGGTCTTTTGGCTTGCTATAAGTAAGGAATAGAGGGAGATTTCTAGGGCATGCAAGATTTGAGTTTTCTCTTAGCCTCCTTAGTTTCTTTCTCTTGTTTTTCTAGGGTTTGTAGTGGGAGACCTTGTCCTTCTCGAAGTGGACAAATTGTATCTTTCTTTTGTGTTGAACTTGCTTCCCTTTCAATACTAAATGGATTCCCTTATCTTTTTTATGATTGTGCTCTAATTTTGAGAGTTTTCCTTCAAAGTTTTGGAAGGTTTGTGCCCTAATCCGAAAATCATCAAAGTGCACAACTCTAGGGATTTTACCGTGGAAAATCTTTGCTTTTGATCTTGTTTTGTTCCTCTCATGCTCATTTGAGAGAAATTAGGGCAAAATCGAATTGGTGAAACCCTAGGGCGTATCACTGTCATATACATACATATATATGTATTGCTCTAGTTAATAAAAACGTCACTTTGCTCATTATAAGTAAAAAAGGAAACCCTATGCATCACACTTGGAAAACACCGCATGTTGGGTTTCATTTTTGGCAAGCTAACATAAGCAGATTCTATTACTACTAGACTCTCATTCATATGTAACTCGTGTTCTTGTTGAGATAAATATTTCTACCTTATTTTACTCCGGAGGTATGGATTGGCACTCCAACATGTAAATATTTGCAAAAGGCAGAATTTGAAGGTATGCCCTCACATTACAAATCTTGAAGGAAATCCTTTTATGGGGTTGTAATGATGGGGTTTGCACCATTGTTCATAGTATGGGTTCACAAGATTTTTGTTATGCAAGTACTCGTGAGCAATTAGAACTAGCCCCCTTGTCCCCTAGGACTTCTCAAGCAATGGATATTACTACATTTTGATAGGAAGTGGATGCAAAAATTGCCCAAACCCTTGGTTGAAATTCAATTTCAGCAAAAAAATAGAAAACAAACACAAGGGAACTAGGACGAAGAAACACACAAGAACACCTTTTTATTGAAATAACTATAAATGAAAGACAAGATACAATTGGATCTTCAATTAGATAGGCAGATCCGATTCTCCTAAATCCCCAGCCACTAGCTAGAGCCCTCTCACCCTAAGGAACTCTCAATTCAGCAAAAACATCACATAACCCTAACCCTACGATAAACAACCTAATTGAAACATACAAAATATAGTAAATCTCTAAACCAACCATTAAAAAAGCGGACGAGACGTCCGCATTGAGTCGCGCCTCAAGTCGAGACGGAAGTCATGCGTATCAGGGCTTATGCCTCGAACCATCCAGCGAAGCCAACAATTTTTTCGCACGAGGCGTACGCATTAGAGCGTAACGCCTCGAGGTAGTACGAGGCACCGCTTCAAAAGGTTTTCTTCGGTGTATATGTAAATACGATGCAACCGATTCGTGTTCGCGTATTCGCGTATAGGATTAGGGCTTCCTGTGAGAATTGAAAGGCAAACTGGAGGCAAAGCCGTGAGGGAAGGAGACGAAGCCATAAGGGAAGGAGACGAAGCCGTGAGGGAAGGAGACGAAGCCGTGAGGGAAGGAGACGAAGTCGGAAGGAGACGACGCAGGAAACGAAGCCGAAAGCAATAACGGTTTCGAAAGCAGAAAACGAAGCCGAAGTTGAGAGTGCAGGAAACGTTCAGGCATCGATTAGGTCGGAAGAGCAGGTGAGCGGTGTTGTGGGCTTTGACTTTGACGTGCAGTAATGAAAGCTTGAATAACTCCTGATTCGGCTTTCTTTCATTCGTCCGCTCAGTACATGCTCGGTACTGCTACGGTATCGCTAGGTACCGCTCGGTACCGAGCAAGTATATGCTTGGTACTGAGCGGTACATGCTCGGTACCGAGCCAGTACCGCTCAGTACCGAGCAGTATATGCTCGGTACCGACGGGTACATTTTCAGTACCGTTAGGTACATGCTCGGTATCTTTCCATACAAACAATTTACGAACTTTAAAAACAAGCAGAATTTCAAAATTACTCTTACAATAAAATTTTGTTTCGGGGGCAGGGGTGCTGCCCTTAACCTCGCGACCTGACAGGGCAGGTCGAACCCCGCCAGGGATTTATTTATGAAGCAATGAATAGGGCTAAAGAAGACATTGCAAAAGAATTGGGAGGTCAAGAAAGTGCATACAAAGAAATATAGGATATTATAGATGAAAAGTGAGATCGACAATTACACCAACACTTACATGCTACTGCGTACTATTTAAACCCCCAATTTAATTATGATAAGGATTTTCATGTTGACAAAGCGGTGAAAACTGATTTGTATGTATGTATGGACAAACTCATTTCTGAAGAAGACTACCTCAAAGTGAATGATCAACTTGAGGATTTTCATTTGAAGAAGTGAATGTTTGGATTTAGAGCAGCACAAACATACTACAAAACACGATCTCCTGTTATGTTTATAGTTTGTGTATTTATAATTTTAATGTTAATATTTATGTTCAAGTCTTCTACTTCAACCAATATTCATAAAATACTATGTTTGTCTTCATGTAGAATGTTTGTGGGCTCAGTTTGGAGATGATGTTCCTGAATTGAAAGCTTTTGTAGTTAAAGTTCTTAGCCTAACGCGTTCGGCTTCTGTATGCGAGCGTAATTGGAGCATCTTTAATCAAATTCATACAAAGAGAAGAAATCGATTGGCGGCAGATTGAATGAACGAACTAGTTTATATTATTTTTAACAAAAAACTGAAAGATAGACATCTTAAATTGTAGAATCAAGGAAATATTGAGAATGAAATTGACCATTTTCTTGTTGATGAGTTACAATCTGATGATGAATGGGTTACTCCTAAGAATGCTGATGTTTCTGAAGTTGAAGCAGAAGGAGAAACTCTTGTCAATGAAGAAGACAATGAAGCAACTACTCAAGTATATAAAAGAAAGAAACAAAGTGAAATTGGAGCTAATGAAATATTAACTGATATAGGAGATAAAGAAAAAAATATTATAGATGAAGAAGAGTTTGAGTATGACTTTGATATTAATTATGAAGATTATTCTGAAGACAATCAAAGTGATGATGAGCCTGCTTTGGGTCTTGATCCTAAGGGGATGTTTTATTTTTAAGTGAGTTTATTTTAAATCTTGTATTTCAGTAATATTATCTTGAAACAAATCTTCAAATTCATAGTTGACATAATATTTTGTTATTTTTTGTCATTATTTATAATTTTAAATTAATTTATTTTAATCGTTTTGAGGCTTACGCCTCGATCCACCTCGAGGCTTACGCCTCACCTAACTTAGAAAAAACGCCTCGATTCCCGATTTCGCCTTTTAAAAACTTGCTCTAAACAACCGTTCCCGAATTATTTTTCCTCTCCCAGCTGACCCCTCCCTATTTTGAAATTGAACTTGGGCCCCACCCCAAGGGGGCGGAACTCAGACCAGGCGGGCCCTATTCTGCCTAGCAAAAATCAAAACCGGTCCCTCCTAGACCGGTCCATCACACTGTTCTCATGAGTAAGTGCCTTCCCTTGCTATTAATAGTTTGGTTGATGATAGTAACCCTCCAACTCTTACATCTCTGCACCATCACTTTTGGATGTTGGAACTTCTGATCTCTCAAGATATATATCAACCTATTGAGGGTCCTTCTGCTTACTTCTCCTTGTGATAATACAATTTTGTTCACTAATATTGCACTATATTATTCAGATGCGGTGACTGTTGCTGATTCAAATTCAATTCAATCTCATGATTTGATCAGAAGTTTTTTAAGTTTAGTGAGTTCCAACTGATATTTTCTCGTTGAGCTACTAATCAGAAAAACGTAGTTTTCCATTATCATGGATTTACCTGATTCCAAGCTAAAGATTTATAACTCTCATAATTATTTTTACATATAAGACTTAGAGGGTGTCGGGAAGTCAGCAACTCTCTTCAATAGATAGTAGCAACACTCTATGTTATGTTTATCTACTGTATTTTTCATATTTTTTTATGATGATAGTTTTATATAACTACAATTTCATGTAAACATACTAATAAATTATAATAAAATTATATATATATATATATCAATGTTTAAAATTGCGTATCCGGGTATTGAGGCGTTTTTCATTCGTGAGGCGAGGCGTAAGCCTCAAGGCGTTTTGAGGCGTAAGCCTCGAAATCAAAAGATTGCGTAAACATAAAATGATAAATTTTTTATATATTAATGAGTGAATAATATAAAACAGAAAAAAGCATAAGATATGAAGTGAAATCAAAATATCCCAATAATAAGACAACATGAAATATAGTTCAACTCAAAATTCTATCTTTCTCAAATCCTAGTATTCTTTTCATTAACATATAATTCAAATTTCCAAAAATAAATAGCAAAGACATATCACATAAGAACTCAAAATTCATCAGAACTGTCATCACTAAGGGGTTCTTCATTTGAATCATCATTATGATGAACTGCTCTCTCCCCTTTCTCCTCTCCTATAGAGTCAAATGTCGGGCATTTGCTTCAAGATTTATGTAAGTTTTAATATATATAGCGTGAGGTGTAAAACTCATGCCAGTGAGGCAAAGCGGGCCTCAACCAAGTTGAGGCGCAAGCCTCATAAAAAAAACTCGAGGCGTAAGCATCGAGTTGTTTTTTACTGGAATTGCGCAAAGGCGAGCTTCAAGGCGAGCCTCATATTGCGCAATTTTAAACCATGATATATATATATATATATATATATATATAACTCAAATGTGACAAAAAATAGCCAAGAATCCACAAAACTAATCCAATAGCTCTTCAAAGTTCAACTATCATTATGCTATAAAAGAGAAACCCATAAAGAACAAAGGTACAAATACCTCAATTAGTGGTTCCGTAATATTCAATTTTAGCTGGTTGGTTGAGTCCATACAAATATCTGTAGTTTTGGGCTGGGCAAATAGGAAGTTTCCCGCTCCCTTTCTAACTAATGTGATTTGAAAGCTCCATGGTTCAACAAACGGCTCCCACATAACCTAGCAAAGATCTCAGTACAATTAGAAAGTTTAATGAGTACCTTTGAAAGGCTAAAATTTGTACAAGAACATAACATGCTTCATCAATATTGTTGAAATTTATTTCAAGATCATGATAACATGCCTTATCAATATTATTGTAATTTATTAGAAGATCAGAAAAGCCAGAGCCCTCCAAGCTATCCTTTCTCTGGTTTAACTGAATGACCATGTTCTTTATTAGCATCTCCAGGATAGGTCCGTGGAAGCTCCACTAAAAAAAGGGAAGAAGAGTACACAAAAATGAGAGGTTAATGAACTGAACAGAAGCAAAGAAAATAGATGAGGATGTTTAAAGAACGAAATACAGAAGCCGTTCATTTTCCAGACAGCAGTGTTCTGTGGGCGCAACAATGATATTAATAGTCTGACACAGTAGCTAGATAACATATACAGACCATCATTGTCTAACTTCACAAACCAATAAAATCACATACCCTTCCATCACTCAAGAGTACAGCTCCCTTCATCAATCTGACTTTAAACATTATGCAGTGTGATGGCATCTTAGAAGTTATTGATTCATGAGCTTTAAACTGATTTTGACTCCAAAATTTGAATATTTGATAAGATAACCCAACATCAGCAGAGTCTATTTGAACCTCAATAAAAATCTGCATCAATCCCTCTAGTCCTGTATGTATCTCAGATTCTAATTTCACATGAGATATACATACGAAGGGAAGTGAATAAACTTCTTGGTCTTGATCCATCTCCAATATAGTTCTCATCTTTTCCATACTACATTTCAGTTTCATATGGTTTTTGCTTAGAGTTAATTCACAACATTTACTCTGCAAAATTATCTTCACATTCCTATAAGACTTTGATTGAAAGAGTGGCGCATCTTCAGCAAATGAAGCATTAAGAAAACGGCATTTTTGTTCATGTCTTACTTTAGATTTTTCTGAATTTCCGTCGTTGTACCAGATGGGCAAGTAGAATGAAATCATTATGTTTCTAGATTTCATGGTCATACGTACAGTCTCATCAAAGACATTTTCAGAGCATAAAGATGTCTCATGTTCTGGGGTATTTCGAGGTGGACCCGGAGTTGCTGTGGTTGACAATAAGGTCATGCTAAATTTGTTTTTGAAGGAAGCAAGAAAAGCATATATGCCATCCCAATCTGGCATATGCAACCAAACGTCAAGGGAAGGTATAGCAAGTACAATCTCGGGCCCACTGTCAACCCATCTGCAGAAGTTAATGACAAGGCGGGAGTTCACATCTCCATCAGAGGTGAATGATACTAATAGCACATCACTGAGAAAAGAATGAAGCAGCAGACTGGAAATATCCACATTGAGGGATTTTGGTAAACCATTTCGTAATGTAGTGGAGCATTCAAGCCTCACATAAGCTTTAGCTATGGTTTCCAATGGAGAAGATTGTTTCTCACTCAAGTGAGAAAACTTTATTGATAGTGCCCTGACACATATTTTCATAATAACAAACGACTCATCTGTCATGTCAAGAATGGTAGCAGGTTCATCTTTCCTTCTCTTCTTGAGCTGCATAAACTGTAAGACATCACATCTAAAACATTCAGATTCCTTGCCAATCAAAGAAAGCTGATCAGCAACATTCACAGTTGCTTCAAGTCCATCAATGAAGTACTTCTCTGGAAGAAAAAAAGGAAGAATTGTTAAACAAGTTAACAAATCATATTGGTCTCAGAAACAGAATTCTTTCTAAACGATGCAATATCTGATCTACTAATAATATTGTACCTTCAACTATCAATTTACAAGTATCCACTCTCATCATGATCAAAGAGGGAAAATCAAAATTTTCAACTGAATTTTGCATCTTGCAAGGTATTCTCAGCCATAAGTCTGCTTCTAATTGCTCGATTAAGGGAATATTTTTAGTAGAGACGTATTCACAATGCTTGAATAGATAATCCGCATCATCCTTGACCGGCACTACTGACAATGATAAGCTTCTCCCAAATACGTTGATGATATCAAGCTTGTTGGCAATGGCAATGGACGTAACCACACAGTCAAAAGGAATATCCTTAAAAACAATGTCAGGACTACTAGCGGGCATAAAATTACAGTAAAATCTTGGAATATTAACTTGTAAAACAAAATCTGTAAGGTTCTCCACAGGTAAAATCAATATAGAGTCAAGTATCTCAAACTTGTAAATGACATTAGATTCTTCTCTTAGGTGTTTGTCAGATTCATTACCAAAATTTGAGCACAGCTCATGTGTTTTCATACTCCCCTTAAATGTCCAGTCAGGCAAGGAGAAGTACCCAATCAAGATGGCTAGAAATTCAGGTGTCAAGATGCAGGAGACATGCTGCAAGCCAAAACTAATTTGAACACTCATTTCCTTTTCTTCTTTCCTTGCACGAATATTTAAAACATTAGATATGCCCAATGAAGAAGAACCCCAAACAACCTCATGGGAGGACCAGGATGAGGAAAACAAAAGCTTGTCAGTTGACACTAGTACATCCCAACAGCTAGTCCCTTGTAATGAAATGGTAGATCTAAATTGGGGAACACTTACTGTACCCAAAATACAAGAAGAATCATGAAAATGAACTTTTACATTATCTACTTTGATATCAAGCAAAATGATATCATAAAAAATAGTTATCTGATGATCCTCCATTGAAGCACAATTTCCATTTCCCACTGTTGAATGACTCATGATTGTGGATCTTTTGTTTATGCTTGTCTTGTGACTTCTAGGGCATTGTTTATCAATCACAGACATTTCCTGAAATCCATTAATACTGTGTATAATTGAGGTGTCAAGATTAGATGGAGAACCTGAATTTCCGATAGTCACAAAAGGAAAAGTATCCACAGAAATGCATTCACATAGGGCCGGATCAGAAGCACAGAAATTAGAGAAGCCAAACTTAGTATGCTTAATACCAACTATGTCGAAGTTGTAATCATCCTGATCCACTTCCAGAGAAGTCACAAAAGAAGTGGAAGAAAAGTATTTATCATTAATTCTATTGAAAAATCTCACCAGTAAACCACAGATTCTCGGATAGACATGAAAATCAACTTCACACAAGAAAATACTATAATCATGTTGAACAGTATTAACCTGAACATAGCTTTTCTTATAACGCAACTGAAAGCAATACTCGCTAGATAAGTTTTCAGTACATGCAACACATGTTAAGTTAGTGCAATCATACTCCACAGGAACACGCAAAGCTGAATTAGTAGAACTACTTCTCGCCTGGCATAAAATAAACTTATCCTGCTCATGTTTCAAGTTGGAAGTACCAAGCATAATTGTCTCTATAAGGCAACAAAGTTCATTGGATTTTCCGTCAGTAAACCTGAGAACAAGATGCTTAGAAGTATTAATGCTTTTAAAGGAAATCACAATTCATAAATGCAGTTCAAACAATCACGATAGACACCGACCTGATAGCTATCTTGTTAACGGTGCATAGGAGCACAGAATCATATTCAACATCATCTTCAAGATCAACATGGATATTAAAATGGTCTAACTTCAAGGAAAATGAAAAGAAAGATGCACCAAGAACATTTGGTATATCAAACTCACTAGGACGCTGAATTCTCCATGAAAGAGATACAAAACTCTTTTCTGACAACTCGTACAATCTTATAAATAAACTCAGTACTTTTTGAGAGAACCTCACACAGAGCAACGTCATCAGACAATTGACCTGCAAGAGGGAAAAGTAAAACTTGTAAAAAAAATCCATGAATAAAAAAAAATATTACAATACATTTCACTAAAATGAAACCCTTAATTGTTGCATATGCAAGATCAGCAAAAATATTTTTACTAAAGAGGCAGGAAGAACACGGGTTTTAAATCTCGCAGCATAAAATAAAAACAAAATCTACATGTTAGATCAGAAATTGTGGTTGATCAAACCTTTCCAAAATATGGATAAGACATGTATAAATCGCTAAAGTTCAAGACATTATTTTGTATGTCAAGGGATAAAACCATTTGGTTTAGTTAATTTACTTCTAAAAGAAGTTGGTCCCTTCTTTTTTAAATTCTAAATGCAATTAACCTCTCTCATCTCTCCACTATTGGTCGAAAAGATCCCTTCCCTTTAACAAGACAAGACCTCCATCTACTCTCTTAGCATCATCAATTAGTGAAATATCAACTATTTGAGGTCAATTTATGAATCCACTATTTGCACTCATTGTTGTTCAGTGCTGCAAGAGGTGTTGAACCTATTCTTCACAAATATTTTTGAATAGCACTTATCCATGTTATCCCAGGCGTACTATATTTCCTCCCTAGTTGTTCGATTTTAAATTTATATGCATGCTTACAGGTATATTTTATATCCTTTGTTATACATTGTAAAACCACCTATGTTTATTTTCAGACATTTTATCTTTAAAAGATATTTCTCCAAATAATCCTCTTATATAATCATTCCTTATCTATCCTTTCTAATATTGCCACACATCAATCTTAACATCCACGTTTGTGCACACTCAATTTAGCTATGAGTGTATTAGCCTCTAAGTAAAGAACAAAAAGCAACTTACCTCGTATAGGATCCCATAAATCCCGCAAGGAATTCCGCCGGGTTACTGTTCATTCGGCGCCGTTCGCGTCGCCTCCCACCAATCCCGCGTCTTGCCTCGATTCCGCTCCTCTCAGCATCAATAAATAGAGGCCGAAGAGGCCTCGGCTTCGCTGCTTCCTCCATACGCAAAAACCCCACGCGACTTCTCCCCTCTTCCCACACGAGAGCTCCGACCCAGCCGATCTCCCCTCCTGTAGCCGACTCCTGCTCCCGACCGTGAGCCCCGATCCTCACGCAGAGAGAGAGAGAGAGAGAGAGAGAGAGAGAGAGAGAGAGAGAGAGAGAGAGAGAGAGAGAGAGAGAGAGAGAGACACCGACCTCTCCTTGCCCTTGCCTCCTTCGACGGCTTCCCTTGCCATCTGATCGGAAGTTACGACATTTTGATCGAGAGCAACACAGGGAGCTCAGTTGCCGTGAAGGTAACTTTATCCCTTTCGCATGCTATTTCGGTCAAATCCCGTAAATGTAGAAAGAATAGTGGAAAAGGGAGAGGAGGGGTTTTATTTTATTTGTTATATTATAATTAATTATAATTATTAGTATTTATAATTAATTACAATTAATTATTAATTAAGTATAATTAATTAATTAACTATAATTAATTAATGATTAATTATAATTATTTAGTTAATTATAATGAATTTTTATTAATTATAACTAATTATTAATTTATTATAACTGTAATTAAATAAATTAATTATAATTAAATTATAATTAATTATAATTGAAATGAAATGCTTGCTCTCCTCCTACCTCGATCCCCGTGTCAACATCTACAACCCCGCGAAGGTACGGACTTTTTAAACTCAGATTCTCGCTTTCGTTGTATGTGGCGGACTGGAAAACCGCCTATACAAGCCTTTATTGCGCGTGGTGGGATGGGACCCCGGTCCGACGCCTATGACGAGGCGGACAATCACCTAAACTCTACTTCGGCGTTCGTGGCGCACCGGAAAACCGCCTATACACGCCTTTATTACGCGTCGTGGGATGGGACCCTGGTGCGGCACCTACGGCGAGGCGGGATCACTTATAAGAACCCCCGAGCGGGGGGAAAGCAAATTGTGTCCTTTAGACAGGTACCGTCAAAGACCCCATACATGCCTTTATTGCGCGTGGTGGGAAGAAAAATCACGGCCGCGGTGTCCTCGTCCCAGTACACCTATCATACACGCCTTTATTGCGCTTGGTGGGAAAGGCCCAGTTTTCTCGTAGTTTTCCCCTAAACGGGGGAGACGCCGGGAGACTGCCAAAATTTCAGGTGAAAACGAGATCGTACCTGGACTCATTTGAACTCAAAAAGACATTAATGAACTAAGTGCAAACTTGAATAAAAGGCTTAATTCAAACTCAAAACCAAACTAGGACAAATGATGAAGGACTCGTGTAAGACTTGACTCGGACTCAAGCTGAACTGAACTCGAATTGAACTAGAACAAGAATATGATTTGAACTTGAACTCTACAAGAACAACAAAAGACTTGAGTTGGACTCAGACAGAACTGCACTTAAATTTGAACTTCAATTGAACTTAAACAAGACTCGGACTACAAGGAACTTACACTTGAACTTGCAAATGAACTACAATGAAAGAATTGAGTTAGAACATGATCTTGAACTCAAAAGATGATGAGGGACTTAATGAACTACAAAGGACTACACTAATTCAAACTTGAATTAAGCACAGACCTAACTCAATTAGTGAGACTTGAGCTAATTGCATGGGAACTTGAAGATTTTGAACTTAAACCATGCAATATCAAGTGGGTTTTGATAATGAACTATGCTCAGTTTGAAATCGATGATCCATGAGAATTCAAGTAAAACTACAGCACGAAGAACTTGAATGAATGTAAAAGACTCATATTGAATTTAAACTCAAGGAGGCACTAAACTTGGGTTCAAACACATATACGAAATAGAATTTGAACCATATAACAAGGGACTCGTGAAGGAAGGCATCCAAGCATGATCAACGTTCAAGTAAGAGTCAAATGAAAATACAACCAAATGGTAAATACCAAATGAACTCGGAGAGAGTATTGAAATAGAAATCAACAATCAAGCAAAATGACTCATGATGAACAAGCCTTCAATGCACTCAAACAAATATAGATGCACAAATGAAGTTGTGATACACTTGCTTGCAAGCAAAGGTTCACACAAAAAGTCCCTACAAGCTTTGGTATAAAGCCTATTTGAGCAGTCATAGTTATCCTACAACGATCATCTCAATTTGAATGAAATGATCGATATCCAATTCACCGTGTATCTTGTAAACCATCTTGGAGGATAAAAAGTTTGCAAGTAAAACTAAACTACTTTTGAGGACAACGTAGTTACAATAATTCAATGCTACAACAAAGGATCCTCTACCTACACGGCAGTTTGATTCCAAGAAAATGCACATTAAAAGGGTTTCAAATACACACAGAAGAAGAACGATTGAATCGAAATGACTTGGAGCATTTAGTCAAAAAGATCTGCAATACATACAAGCTCTCTACAAAGACAGATGTATGTGCCACATGCCACTTATGGGTAGATGTAGAAAGACTTGAGTAAATGCAGTATCCTGAAGTCAATTTCAGTCTGTGAAGGAAGACATCTACCTACCTACATGCAGTAGTAGCGGATGTACTGAAAAGATCAAAGACCACAACAAAATGCATGAAGAATATGACAAGCGCAAGCTCATACAACCCAAGGCAGGAGATTAGTTGGTACACTACGATCCACCTGCAGAAGGCAACAAGTAGTGTACAACAGTCTACCTGTATGAAGCATCGAACAACTCCATTCAGAAGTTGCTACTCCACGCCACCGATCTGCAACATTCATACAAGCAGACAGAAGGCGTCCACAAACTACAACGCCACGCCACCGGATCTGCAACCTCCGTACAAGCAGACATAATGCATCTACAAATACTTTCAAAGTACTCCCGCACGTGCACAGTAGTTTGTATACACATAGGTACACTAAAAAGGGTAAAAGCAATCATGAAACCAGCATGGGCCTCGGTGAGCGTATTATTGGTACACACGTGACGTCTAGGGATGCTGCGCGGGCTGATAAGTGAATTAAAGTTCGAAATCGATCATTCTATACGGGCTAATAGAAGTCGACAGGGTTCGAACCAACAAACAAATATACGGTTGTGGCGATCGTCATATTTGTCTTAATACATTCATATTAGGCCTTCAAGGCCTATAACAATGAGAATTCACTATCAAGAGCATAAAGCATACGAAACCAGATCCTCTATCGATAGCCAGACATAGTCGACAAGGTTCAAGCTACAAATGAAAATGCACCCAAACACCCCGATGATGGTCGTGTTGAATGCAGATCTCAATCGGAGGGGTTCCCAAATATTTTTAAATGTCTCCCAAATATCTAAATTTCATTTCAAATATTTCAAAGCTCCACCCAAAATACCCATAAATATCCAAAAATCCAAAACTCCACTAAAATCCCAAAAATATTTAAAATGAAATAAATTCATCAACCCACTTAAAGCAAAATTCATCCGCCATCCGCAATAGTTTGTTGAGGTGAACAAAAATAAAAACTACTCTAGCTCACAAAGAGCCAAATGCTTAGTCGAAAATATCACTAGGATTCATTCTCAAAACAGTCTCCTGCCAGTAAGGATGTGGTACGTGTCCTCTGACCGGCGGTTTGCCGCCAAATGGCACCGCAGGATAAACAGTTGATGTAGACAAGGAATATAGGGGACCCTATATTTCTTGAACACAAAAGACACAGAAGAAGAAAACTTACACAATGAGTAGAACTTAAAACAAACTTTGTTAAATAAACGTAAACGACTCAAAACTTGACAAACACCACAACAGATGCTAGGAGATTTTAAAGAAATAAAGAAATTTAAAAAGACGCTATCCTCAGACAACCGTCAGAGCAGGTTCCTCACATGCATCGAATTTGTAGGTTAAATAAGTAAAGTGCATAGAACTAGCAAACCGATGGTACACCACTGCAAGATTGGCCAATTTCTTCAATAGATGCTTCAAATCAACTCTGATACGACACCCTAAAGTTGCTTTACTTTGAGAAGAAGGATACAGATGGAGTGGCACTTGCGGAGAGACGAAGAGATTAGAAGCCCGAGAAAAAAGGGTGGAAAGAGCCCGCAGGATTTCCGGAGGGGATGAGAAAAGAAGGTTGGAAAGAGCCCGCAGGATTTCCGAATAAACCCACAAGTTAATAGCAAATATGCTCACAAATATCAACTGCCTTTTCTTCACAACATCATCTCATTTTTATAGGCAAAGAAAAGGAATGCCAAAAGCCACCTTTATGAATGCACACATCATCCCAAGCATTATTTTCCATAGGATTTCCAAGAGCCTTTTTTGGAAAAACAACCCAGCAACTCACGGAACCAAGGCACCAGCAAGCAGGCGGAAATTTCAAAGAATCACAGCAACGGGAAAAGCAGCACAGATCGGGAAAACAAAAGCTGGCTGAATTCCCAAAGGTAAAGCATTAAAATCAATAACTTCCCAATGAATTCACAGCATAGAATTCAGCCCCCATTAAATACAAGCCACGGAATCCCAAGAGACAAGAAAAAAAAGGGAAGGGGAAGGGACAAGGCCACTCCAAAAGTAAACTCTTCTTAATGAGGTACCTTTTTGAGAATTTAAGAGCTACTAAACTTCAGCTCAAGCAACTTAGAAAATCAGCTCAAAACCAAATGCTTCAAAACAGCCAATCCGTGAACCACCAGCAGCCAGGGACCAATCGAGCCAGCAAACCAAAGGTCTACCAAGCCAAATGCACTACCTACCATGATCATTGGATGCTTTCCCATTATTGGATAGCTAAAAAAGAAAAGAAAATAAAATAGAAAACAAAATATACTATTGTTCAAATAAAATAAAAAGTACATAAATTCTTGATAGCATCAACAGTTATGACCCGGGGCCCTCAGAACCGAGTGGTTTTGCCGCCAAATGGCACCACGAAATACCGGTTATGGCCAGCGTCGTTACGTTCCGTATTGGCATCAAATCCTTGAGATATGAATCAATAGGATATGATTGATAGGGCACAAAGCCCTCTGTTAGCTAAGGTGAATTTAAATTTGTCCCCTTAAGCAAATACTCATCCCAGGTCTACAAGGTACCCTTGGACGAAGCAACCCATGGCTGCCGACAAGGATCCTTCTGTCAGGTTGGGTCGACTACCTCCTCTGACTAAGTAGACCAGGGACCATGATGGCCCGGGATGACGGAACCATGGGATCTTGATCGGGTCTATCATTCATTCCCCCACCATCCACTTTAAGTGCAAGATGGTGAAGTTTCTATTTAAATATCAAACTTTCCAACCTCCAAATTTTCCAAACTTCCTAAATATTTCAACCCCAAATTCCCAAATATCCAATCTTCCTAATCCAAATGCATGCTGCTACTATATGCCAGAGGCACGTATTTCTATACGAATCTGATTGACCACTAGCCTTAATCGAAAGTTCTCTCTTATGATCGAGAGGGGTAATAAACTATAGGGGCTTGCACCTATAGGAAACCAAAACTCAGATCATAAAGTCCTCGCAAAATGAGGGCGAAATCTCTAGGTAGTGCCTTATCTACAAATCCATCTGCCTTCCAAAATTTACCTCAGAACTTATTCTGTTAAAACTCCCTCACCGAATAAAAAGAAAAGCGAGCGGAGGCCGGGGCCAAATTTTCGGAGCCCACAGAGTGACTTTGTCATTGCCCAAAACATGAATCCATACAACACAATCAAACTAATTCTAATTCTATTAAATTTAATTTTAAGTCTATCATATCCTCTTATTATATAATGCTACTAAGGCAGTTCTCCATTTCAACAACACCATGATATCACTATTAGTAATATACTCATATATTTTGTAAAACCCGGAATCGCGACGAAACTTAAGTAAAAATTTAAAGTTAACGGATTTCGACTTAAGCAATTTTATAAAATTCTAAGTAAATTTTTGAACAATTTGATATATAGAACCTATAATTAATTTGGTGTATTTTGGGAATTATAAAATTTAGAAGTTTTGATATACCCAAACTAACCCTAAGCAAATAAAATGCCGGAATTGTTTAAGTGAGGGCATATGGGTCATTTTGGAAATCCCTATTTCCCTAAATAGGGAAAACCGAAACCCCCTTCCCTTATTTCTTTTGTTCGGCCGAGAGAAAAGAAGGAGCGGATGGGTGAGGCGTCGGGCAAGGGCAACGGGCACGGCTCCGGCGAAGATTTTCGGGCAAAGAAACTAGTGGAAATTGAAGAGGAAGTCAAGGGAAGAAGAAGGTATATCATATAATATATATTTCTCCTCTCAATCTCAAAATTTTTTGAATGAAAAATCAAGGGTTTTTTCAAAAATGTGGTTTTTCTTTAAAATTTCTTTACGAAATCAATAGAAAAGATATAGGGGAGTGATTTAATGGTAGAAACAAATTTTTCTCAAATTATTTTGAGTTTTAAAAATTAGGGTTTTTACCTAAAATTTAAATTTCTTAAGGTGCTTTTACAAGAATGGTTTCTAAAGGTCTTAGAAATCTTTTTAAAACAAAATTTTGAGTTTTCTTAAGAAGTTGTATTTTTCATATTTTTATAATTAATTAAATTCAAAAATAATTAAGGTAATTATTAAAATATGTTTAGGGATAATTTTGGAATATCAATTTGATGAAATTGAGGATTTAAGATTTTCTAAAAATTAAGGATTTTAATAAATCAGAAAATTAAGATTAAATTGTTTTAATTTTATTAAATGTCGTAAGGAACAATTAAGGAGAAACGAAGAGTTTAGACAATTAAGAATTTGATTAAACCTTAAGAAAAATTTATTTGTAACACGCCTTTTTTATGTGATTATTTAGGTTGTGATCTTTAAGGTGAACGAGGTGCGTTAAAGCGACACTTTGAAGAAGTGCTGTGTTTGGGTTAAGGTAGGTACTCATATTATCATAAAAATTTCATGTATTATTTTGTCTTCCTTTTTATGCAATTTCAAATGTTTAAAGTTTTAATGTTCAAATGATTTATGAATTCTATTTTTTTCAAATGGCATATTAATATAATATTTTTATATTGCAATAGATTTTTAGACTTACATGTTATTCATGATTCTCATATTTTGAGCTAATGAATTTTGAGTCACAATTATTTTTCATTGCGCATATGATTGACTGAAAATAGATTATAAATTATGATTTGAGATTGTGCATGTTGTTGCGGAGTGCCCAAATGGTAAAGGGGCTCGAAAGAGCTAAATGGTAAAGGGGCTCGTTAGAGCCAATAGTAAAGGAATGACCAAATGATATGAAAATGTGTACCTGATCAATATAGAATTTATGGGCACCTCTTAGACAGGTGATATAATAGACATTACGTATAATATGATTTATATATGTTTTCTAGGTAATATGGAAATTGATGTTTGAGGAAAGGTTAAATGAAGGTTTATGATTGAGGAAATATTATGAAAAATTTCTTATACAGAAATGTTATGAACTTATGTAAGATTGACCGTCGTTTAATATTTTATTATGAAAAGTTGTTCTATTTTGGTTTTATGCAAATTTTTATAAAAATTATAAATTACCTGCTGAGCGAGTAAGCTCACCCCTGTTTGTGGAAATCTTTTTCAGAAGAACCATCTGGGAAGTGATGGCAGCGAGATGACAGTACACCTACCGTCATAGAAGGCCTCAGAAAGAAAAGTTTTATGTTTTCTGTTATGTGTTTGAGTCAGTGGATTGTATTTGAGAAATCCGTTGGAGTTTATAATAATATTTATGTTTATGGATTTTTAGTTGTTGTCGGTTAGAAGAAATAATTTGGAATGCTTTCAGTTGATCTTTTAGTGGCTTTTTCTTATTTATGTATGGATGAAATGAAAGTTTATGTTATGTTATAAAAATTAAATGAAATTGTTATGATATATGTTATGGTGTTTTCCGTATGACTGTCTGCTCCCGCTCCGTTAATTCGGGCTAGCCAGGTCGGGTCGTGACATATTTATATTGTTTTTTATAATAGCTCAAAGACATTTAAACATATCATGCATATGTGTCACTTTATCTTTTATTGATATCAAATGATAATTGTTAATATCACACACTAAGATTGTATATCATATGCTCAATCTTTGTTCAACTAAATTCTATATTCTTTGCAAATGTCTCACAAAGCTTTCAAACTTCCTATGCCTATTTCTGATCATCTTATCTTCAATAGAGGTTACTAAAAAATGTTTTCAATAATAGCTCAAAGACATTTAAACATATCATGCATATGGATCACTTTATTTTTTATTGATACCAAATGATAATTGTTAATATCACACACTAAGATTGTATATCATATGCTCAGTCTTTGTTCAACTAATTCTATATTCTTTGCAAATGTCTCACAAAGCTTTCAAACTTCCTATGTCTATTTCTGATCATCTTATCTTCAATAGATGTTACTAAAAAAAATCTTTTAAGATAATTATTCCTCAATTTATATTTCCTAATTTTGCTACATATCCATCTTTAAATTCTTATTTCCCGCACATTTCAATTAACTATGAGTGAATTTCTTATTGCGCAAAACATAGATCTTTGTTTAGCAAGTTTCATATTCTTTGTAAATGCCTCATAAAGCTTTCAAGCTCCCTATGTCTATTGCTAATCATCTTATCTTCAATAGATCGTACTAAAAAATGATCCTTAAAGATAATTGTTCTTCAATTTATCTTTTCTAATTTTGCAACATATCCATCTCTAAATTCTTATTTCCATACATTTAAATTAACTACAAGTGCCTTTCTTATAGTGCAAAACTTAAATCCACACAACACAGTCTATAAAATTTACCTTAAGGTCTACATAATATCATCTTATGTAATATATCCACTAAGGTACTTATTCATTTTAACAACTCAATCTTAACTATAGAAGTTATAACCTCATATGTAATAGTTCCACTAAGGCACTAATTCATTTTAACAACCCGATCCTTTCAACTACGCCAAACACAGCCGCAACTGCTAAAGTCGGACTCCCTCTGCTCACGTACAGAGCCTCCCGAGCCTCCATCTTAGTATTTTATTTAGTATTATTTTATATTCAAATTAATAAAACATATACAAAATAATACATAAAAAATAAAAATATGTAAAATAAAACAAAATGATCAAAATGAAATACTTTGAGAAACTTGGCGCTTGGTGTTGATGATTAGAGGAGAGAAATGAAGATGGGGCGTTATTGAATTGAGAAGAGATCTAACAATTTATGTAACATGAGTTATCTAGGAGTTTGACATAGGGCTTTGATGTTTTGGGGTTCTTAAGAGAGGAACCCGATTGAAAGGGATTAACCCTTAAGAGATTAAAAGAAGAATATTCCTGTCATTCATTTATTTATTTAAATAAATAGATAATCTATTTACAATTGGGTAGATTTTATTAACTGATAATTTAATATAACTTATATTATGGAGCTATCACCTCTCTAACAAGATACAAAAGACCAACACAAAAAAAGCCTTTCAAAATACTGGTTCAATCCAGACCACCAATATTAACTAGAAACAGATAGTTACTACTATGGGAATACTAGTGGCAAGCAAATATCATTAAGATCCCATTAAGCTTGAACAATATCTTAAGCATCACATCTGTATTTATGAGTTCTTTCCTATTTGGCAGCCCAAAAAACATACTTTCAAAATCCAAAGCAATAAAGATAACAAGTAATGCTGTCTATGATAAAGAAAAAATCAAACAAAAAATTACCTCAACTGGTTTCAGTATCGGTTCATCCATGAAAATGCAAAAACGAACTTCAAAAATTGGGTTACATTTTTCAAGAACTGAAACAACAACTGGAAAACTGGGCATGGACAATTTCACCTGCAATATTTCACAATGATAACTTGTTTATAATGGTGAACACAGTAAGATTTAAAACTACAAAATCAAACTGGGGAACCCTTACTTCAAAAGCTGTCAATCCAATCTCAATTTGTTCATAAAAATCTTGAAGCTGAAAATTGAGTATACCATTATCCATTATGTCCCTCACGGAAGACGTGAGTTCATAATCATAAGATGGACTGTTTTCTAGCAAGTTCGGAACCCTTTCAGTTTTAGGCATGGATTTGATGAAAAGACCTTCCGATTCCAAAAGCTGCATAAGCAATTTGGATAAATAAGCTAACAGCAGTCACGCACTTACGACTGACACCCATTTCATACAGAGTATTATTATTAAAGATAAAACAAAAACAGTATCCGTCTGATTAAAGAGTACATTTCAAGTTAAAATTGTGCAGAAGATTAAAAATTCCGGGACCAAAAAGATAACAAAGAAATGAACCGAAAGAAATATATTAGCATGCATAGTTATATCAAATGTACTTTTCACAATAAAATGACTTCTACAGATGCATAGCTACTGGTCTTCAGCGTTCTTTCCATAACTTATTTTTTGTTATTGCATTTTCTATATTATCTAACTCAATGAGAAGAGTTTAGCTGCAGCTTTCTTATATAAAAAGGATGCATAGCTATCAAAAGAATTCTATTCTGGCTGCATCTTTTCACCCCTTGGCCCAACTAAAATCACAATTACTAGGGCTGCAAGCGAACCAAACGTTCAACGAGCTACTCGTTGTTCGGTTCGATTAAAGCTCGTTTGTGCGTTTAATTAATTAAACAAACAAACTTGAACAATATTTTAAATACTCGATTCTTAAATAAACAAACTTGAACACTAATGCGTTCGGCTCATTTATGTTCGCGAACGACATCATTTGAAGTTCGTGAACAAGCTCGACATTAAGCTCGATAAGAAGCTCAATAAAAGCTCGATTCGTGTTCGATTTTGAACTCGTGAATAAGCTCGATAAAAATAATTAATATTTGATTATATAATTAATAAATAGACAATTGCTTTTATTATACATGTGTTCCTTCATAGATATGTTCATGAATATGTTTGTTTGATAGTTAAAAAAATTCGTTAAATATGTTCGCGAACAAGCTCGATAAGCACTAAACGAACAAACATGAACTGAACATGAATCGAACATGAACACTCATTAATTTAAATGAACCAAACATGAACACAAACAATAAAGCTCGAACAAACATGAACCAAACTTGAACAAGTTGATATTAAATAAACACAAACATGAACACTCACATACTCGGCTCGGCTCGGTTCGTTTGCAACCCTAACAATTACACTCTTAAAATTTCTAGATGTTTTTCAAAAGGTGAATAAAGATAATTTTATTGTCAAAAAGCTGTAAAAGAAGAGACTAAACTCAATGTGAGAAATGAGTACTTTGGGTTTAAGCAAGCCATGCAAAAATTTAAGCTCTAAACCTACTTTTTACTAGTTTACAACATCTAGTGTTAGATTCACAAGGGGGCTGGGAAAAGTGCAAAATAAATACCAGTTAATGTGAAGATAAGAAACTCCTTCGCACTGGATAAGGTTTTTGGGAGTTTGTGTTTTAAAACAAACCTTAAAGACTTGGATGCAAGGTGAATCAATTCCAGAGAGCAACTAATTGGAAACCAAAATAAACATAATTAGTAAAAAAAATCATAACCTTCATATTAAAAGGATTATGCGTCCATTATTGGAAGCCCATAAAAGGATTCTCACATATATTTCCCGAGCTATAGAATAGTTTCTCATGCTGGGAGGTCAAGCTATGCACAAATAGGGTCCACAATTTTGAAATAGAAAGGAAAGTACAACAAATTTTGAAGGTAAGACTAGCTAGTAAGCATCACCCATGATGTCTTGCTGATCTACCCCATGGCTAGAAGGTTTAAGGCCATGACTAGTGAAAGATGAGAGAGAAGATATGAATAAAGCTCATCACACCCTAAACTTTCATGTACGTTAGCTCAAGATGAGCATGTGAAGCATAAAGATATAGTTGGATGGAATCAAGAGAGTTGAAAATGCAAAAGTGTCACAGAGAACAAGACTTATCTATCAGAAAGCAACTTGAGATACTTGACCCCCGTTGACACAGTCAGGTCATTCGTCATGCGGATGGTGGTTTTTGCACCTTCTCTATCAAACTCATTTTCCTTCCTCTTCATTGCACCTATTATCATCTACTAGGAGTGGTCTGAATTTTTCCATGGAAAAATTATCTTAAAAAAAAGTAGGACAGGACTACTTGCTAGGACAACTAGCTGCAAAGCCCATTTATTGAAAGAAATCTTGGTTCAAGGGCAGGGGGGAACATTTAGGGCCGTGCAAATTACAAGTTCCCCAAATCAAATTTCCTGAGTTAATATCTGAATCTTCTAAAAACTTGGCAGTGCAAAAATATACATATCCAAAATAGAGTGTTCACTTATGCTTCGGACGAGATACAGTATAATGAGTATTTACATTCACAATATGATGATAAATATATAAACAAATGATAGTCGTCTAAAATTAAAGTTTAGTTCCAAGAAAAGGGTATGGATGAGTCAATTTTTAGTTTCAGTTTAGATAAGAATACCTAATCGATTGAACTTTGGACAAAGGGAAAAGAAGAGAAAAAAAAAGTGGGATGGACATCTAAGAAAAACGTTGATGATAAGATATTCACTGACCTTTGGATTTGTCAAGAGTTGGAATCTCAATCCTTTTAACCCATCATTTACCTTGAGAGCGTACTCGTTCTTCATAGGACTAGCTCTTCATAAAGCAACAAAAAGGAGTTGATCCGGGCTACATGAAGTTGAGCCAAACAAAATTTCAAATCTTTTACATCCTCATCATTTTAAGCTGACTTTTATTCATGTGGTATAATAAAGACCATTTAGCTAACTTTGCTCATATTCTTCATAATCAATCAAAAGGAGTCGAACTAGGCTATAAAAGAGCTAAAACGAACCAGTTTTCAAGCTCCCATCTTTAGTTTTGGTATTTTTATTTTAAGGCTTATTTTTCTTTATAAAAAGGGCTAGCTGTATGGATTTTTTAGTTTGATAATTGACAAATGAAATTGATTGCTTCTTCTCCATTTATTCAACATGTGTGCATAAAGTTCAATATCTCCTCCCTAAGTTACGTTCATGGAGTTTTCCTTCATCTTCCCCTCTTCTTCTTTCTGAAGTTTTCACAGCCCTACTTATTCTAATCCTTCACCATCAATTTTATGTCATAGCATGCACTATTCTAAATCACATTTCGTCCAGATCAAATGACAACTGTCCCGGAAGATTTTATCAGCATTTGGTGTTCTGTAGAAAAGCAGCAGAAGAACAATTTTTTGCTCATCTTACAGAAAAATTACTCAATTATATATAGTTTGACAGTTAAAACGTAAATTACACTCGTTTTCCTTATTTATTCCCACAACATGACAGTAATGAGTAAAAATAAAGGGTGATGTTATTTAAGGACAATTACGCCTGGAAAATTTATTCCTAAAAATGCACTATGCTAAATAAATAGATAAAAAGCAAAACTCATTTATACCATAATGGAAGGCTCTGCATCTTCATTCACGAAAGGAAATTTTATGACGAAACTATGGAGAACGACATCCCATTTAATTTTCCTAGAATTATGTGATACATACCTACAAGATGAAAATAGAAGCACGGACAATCATCAAAATAGAAATTGGAGGGAAACACAAGCAAAGAGAGTTCAAGGTCAAACTTACTCCGCTTTAAATAATAGTCTATCCTTGAAATCTTTGAATCCATTAAAAGAAAGTAATACCTGCAATTTAAAAATAGGTTTTATAGGATTAAAACAAGAAAAATATTGTAAAATTTTCATATAAACACAAATGTGGTCATATAGGAAAAAATAATTACAAAAAAATGAAAGAAAGTATGACAAAAGTTTAAATTTGCAGCACCTAAGGTCTGACCAGAAGTCTTGTTGAAAGGGATGCATCACAAAAGATAAACTAAAAAAAATCAAAGCAAATTGAATACAACTGTTTGCAAACAAAGCCAAAAGATAGATACTAAGTGATGGGGACATCAGATCATGGAAGGTTTATCAGAGGCGTGGCCGCCGATCTACGATCACGATTGAGTCATTATACTTTTGATTTATTTTATGTATTTTCTTATTTATGATGTCGTGTATTTGTTTTATTTAATTTCCCGTTGTACCTTTTTATTAAGGGATGTCATATGTAAGCCCTGGGGGCATTGTTGTCTTTTCTATTTTGAGTCTTATGTACGAGGCTATTTATAGCCCCTTGTTTTTTCTTTCATAGGTATTGAATGAATGATTAAGTGAAAATTTTGTTTCTCTTGTTTGACTTCTCATGAGGGCTTGAGAGTTCGGAGTGAAATCCCTAGGAGAGGGAATGTGCAATACCCACCAAGCTAGATAAGTCGGGTTCGTGGTTTCATCCTCTACCTCGTTCTCTCTTCCTTCCCCTACCACCCCCGCGCAGATCTTATCTATATTTCGAACCGGGTTGCGAGAGGATCTTCGCAATGAGCTGTTTCCCCGGAACGTCACTACACTAGAAAATGCCTACAACTTAGTGCTTGATTTAGAGGAGACCCGTTCACAGCACCCGAGCCGTTCACATGACTCTAGGCCCTCCTACAAATCAGGTGGTAGTTCCACTCCACACACTTCTGCCACCCGACCCACTCCTGGGAGCACGACCCGACCACCCACGGGTCTTGCACCTCGATCTGATTTTAGAAACAAACCTCCCACCCTGGATACCCCTCGGTCCAGTCCCGGGACCAAGTGCTTTCGATGCCACGGGTATGGGCATATCACTTCTCAGTGCTCCAGCCCCCATAAAGTCTCGATCATCGAGGAGATTACTGAGGACGATTTCGAGCCTGAGGTTGATCAGATTCACCAGGTTGAGGATGAAGGCGAATACTTCGAGGAGGATGACGACACTGCGGTCCTCCATTACCTTCAAAAATTGGATACCTCTCCCATCTGCGTGGTGAGACGTGCGCTATCCCACCCGACACCCACTGATGACTGGTGTAAGACCTCAATTTTTCACACCTATACCAAGATCAAAGACAAGAACTGTAAGGTCATCGTGGATAGTGGTAGTTGCATAAATGTTGTTTCTTCCAGCATGGTATCCAAGTTGGGTCTTTCTGCCGTTCCTCACCCCAACTCGTATAAGGTAGCGTGGGTCAACTCCATTGCCTTGAAGGTGAAGGAACAAAGCTTCGTACCTATCTCCTTTGCCGATTATAAGGAGAACATTTGGTGCGATGTACTGATCATGAATGTTGGACAAATTCTTTTGGGTCGCCCCTGGATCTATGATAACGATGTCCACACTTTTGGGCATTCGAACGCCTGCGTATTCGAACATGCGGGCAAAAAGATTAAGCTTTTGTCATCGCAACCCCGGGTTACGGATAACTCGAAATCCAACACCATTAAGTCCAAGAAAGGACTGAATCTTGTTACTGCCAAGGTTCTGGATGCTAAGGTGACTCAAGGCGCACCCCTTTACGCCTTAGTGGGTCGTGAGATTCCCGCCAAATCTGACAAACCTATCCCTCAAGAAGTCCAACCTATTTTGGGATAGTATGCTGATGTCTTTCCCGATGATCTTCCAGATCAGTTACCTCAACTTAGAGACATTCAGCATGACATAGACTTCGTCCCTGGAGCCTCCCTCCCGAACCTGCCATATTATCGCATGAACCCCACGGAACATGCCTAGCTTAAGAAGCAGATCGATGAGTTACTGCAGTGAGGTTTCATTAAGGAGAGTCTTAGTCCCCGCGCGATGCCGACCCACCGAAGAAGGACGGATCTTGGAGGATGTGTGTTGATAGTCGTGTTATTAACAAGATCACCGTCAAATATCGTTTCCCTATTCCGAGGCTTGACGATATGCTCGATATGATGCGGGTGCCACATTATTCTCCAAAATTGATCTCAAAAGCGGGTACCACCAGATCCGGATCTGACCCAGAGACGAGTGAAAAACTGCCTTCAAGACTAAGGATGGTCTCTATGAAGTCATGCCTTTTGGGTTAAGTAACGCCCCGAGCACCTTCATGAGGATCATGACTCAAGTGCTGCGCCCGTTTATGAGAAAGTTTGTCATCGTCTACTTTAATGACATTCTTATTTTCAGTCGGTCGATTAACCAGCACTTAAACTACTTAAGGCAAGTTTGTGAGGTCTTAAGGAAGGAACAACTTTATGCCAATCCTAAGAAATGTACCTTCCTTGTAGATAGCGTCATTTTTTTGGACTTCATCATTTCATCCCAAGGGGTTTCTACAGACCCCGAGAAGGTGAGAGCCATTATGAAATGGCCTGTCCCTCAAACATCTGGGAAGTCCGCAGCTTCCACGGATTAGCCACATTCTATAGGAGATTCATTCAGAATTTTAGCACTATCGTATCTCCTATCACTAATTGATGTAGAATGGGTATGGGGATTTGATTTCTATGGGTCTTGAAGAGCAAATACAGAAGTCTAAACAGCAGCTTTGGGTTTTTAGAAGTCTTGGATAGTAGCTTTGGAATTAAGTCATCCTGGACAGCAATCCAATAATGTCCAGAAAAGTCTCGACAGTGAACGGTATTGTTCCGGAGGGCTGGACAGCAAAACTCCTTGCTGAAAAGTTCAGGACAGAAATCCTAGAGATGGCCAGAAACTTGGACAATAATTGTATGAAGGTTGGGAGCCCTTGGGCAGCAGGTTGGTCTTGTAAAACAACAACTTTGAAGCTCCAAGTTGCTGGGAAAACAATGACAATTGCTGGAATTCTCTGGCTGCAGCCTTAGAAGGCAGAAAACTCCACGTGAGATGGAATTTGGGGCGAGATTTGTGGAGCAAACTTAATGTACAGGTGTTGGAAAGTTCGGCCAGCAGGAGAAAGATGGAATGACGTGAATTCCAAATTAGAAAATTGAGTTTTGGCAAGATTTAATGAGAGGGCTGCTTACGTAAGAGCTTCGGCCAGGTGAGGTGGAGGATTTTGAATTCTTTCCAAGGCACATAGGGCTTACGAAATAAATCATTGCATTTATTATAGAGGGGGGCCGGCGGTTTGACGATGAGGGAGGGGATTGGGGAGATGAATTGGATTACTTAATTAAGGCTTAAGGAATTAGGAAAGTGTTTTAAATAAATCCAATTTGAATTTGAAATTCAAATTGAATTATAATAGGAAACTTTCCTAAAATAGATCTCTTAAATTAGGAAAGAAATTTCAAATTCAAAATGCTTTTGAAATTTGAAATTAAACCTTTCTAAACTAAGAGGAAATAATTATGGCAAGAATTCCAAATGTGATTTGGGTTTTGGAGGGAGGAGGGGATGATGAGGCCGGCGGCTAGGGGTGAGAGAGGGAGGGAATTAACGAGGCTTTAATGCTTCCTTAATTTTGGGAGTTGGATTTAGAATGAATTAAGTCATCCTAATTAATTCAATATTCAATGGAGGGAAAATTTGAAAACTTTCCTAAAATAGTTTTTATAATTTATGAAAGAATTTGAATTTCAAATTTGGGGAAATTTGAATTCAAAGACCAATTAAATTATGGCAATCCAAAATTAGGAATTATCCAAATTAGGCACTGGGGAATAGGAGAGGGTGTGGCCGGCGGTTTGAATGGGGCGGGTAAGGGACCGGCGGGAAGGTGGAGATGGAGACGACGTTATGGTGGAAGTAGGGAGAGGATGAAAATGACGATTAGGAACAACAAGAAGGAACAAAAATAAAAACAAAAGATAAAAGGTAAGACTGCGAGCCTTGGACTCTTCCAAAGACTGACGGGTGATATGCTGCCCTCCTCCAAGGGACTTCACGCCACGAGCTCGGACCCATCCTGCGGTTGGTGGAAACTTCGACTCCCTCCCATAGGGATTTTACTAACGTTCTTCCCAAAGAACACAAGTGCAAAACACAAATATTTATTATAATTCCATCATGCCTAATACAAGAGAATGAGCCTCTATATATAGGTCTCAAAAGAAATTAAAAGACACATTTGCCCCTTAGGCTTACATAAAACAAGAGGGTAAAAAAGGAAAATTGCAAAATTAAATCAAAATACACTTAATAAACTAAAATAAAACAAAGTGATCTCGGTCGTCGATCTTTAGCTCTTCCTCGGATAAGCATGGACGGTTGGATGTCTGCATCACTAATTGCTTAAAGAAGGGTGATTTCCACTGGACCCCGGCAACCACCAAAGCTTTTGATGAGATCAAGCAAAAGATGGTGGAAGCCCCAGTGATGAGACTTCCTGATTTCTCCAAAGTCTTTGAAATGACCTGCGACGCTTCGGGGTCGGAATTGGAGGAGTCCTCTCCTAGGAAGGTCACTCAGTAGCTTACTTTAGTGAAAAGCTTAATGATATTCAACAGCATTATTCCACGTATGACAAAGAGTTTTACGCTGTTATCCAATCTCTTCGTTATTGGCGACACTACTTGCTCCCGCAAAAGTTCGTCATTTTATCGGATAACGAAGCTCTGCATTATATCAACTCCCAAAAGAAATTAAATGCACGCCACGGTCGATGGGTTGAGTTCCTTCAGGAGTACACGTATACCCTCAGACATAAGGCGGGAGTTGAAAATAAGGCTGCCGATACTCTCAGTCGTCGTATGATGACTACTATTGAGATGAGAGCATAAGTCGTAGGATTTGACCAAATAAAGAGGGACTATTTGGAATGCCCCAACTTCAAGGAGACCTACTCTCTTGTCCACATGCAGCACACCCCTTGTGGACGATTTCCTATTGGAGGATTGTTCTCTCTTCAAAGCCCAAAGGCTTTGTATCCCTAGCACCTCCCTTAGGGTATTTCTGGTCAGGGAACTCCACGCTGGAGGCCTCGCTGGGCACTTCGGGCGGGACAAAACTATCGAATCCTTGGAGAATCACTTCTATTGACCTTGCCTGAAGAGAGATGTTGGTCGGATGGTCAGTCGGTGTCACACCTACCAACTGGCCAAACAATGTAAGCAAAACACGGGTCTTTACACTCCTCTGCCTGACCCTAGTTGTCCTTGGCAAGATGTTAACATGTACCTTATCTTAAGCCTTCCCAAGACACTCCGTAGGAATGATGCCATTTGTGTTGTAATTGACCGATTCTCCAAAATGGCTCATTTTCTTCCTTGCTCCAAAACATCTGACGTCTCTCACATTGCGAAGTTATACTTCAACGAGGTCGTCCGTTTACATGGTTTACCCAAAACTATTGTATCGGATCGGGATGTGAAATTCACTAGCTATTTTTGGAAAACCCTGTGGATGAAAATGGGCACTAAATTGCAATTTTCCACTACCTTTCACTCACAGAGGGATGGTCAAACCGAGGTAGTTAATAGGAGTTTGGGTGATATGTTGCGGTCTTTGGTTGGCGAGCACATTAAGGATTGAGGTTCCATTTTGCCTACTGCTGAGTTTGCTTATAATAATTCTATTAACTAAACCACTGACCTAAGTCTTTCTAAAATTGTATACGGGTTGGAACCTAGACATCCGCTAGACCTTATACCCATATATAGGAGTTTTGAGTCTGTATCATCATTTGCATGAACTTCATAAAGAAATTGCACAACAAATTAAAAAGAGCAATAATGAATACAAACTATATGCAGACTTGAAACGACGTTTTAAAACTTTTGAGGTTGGTGACTCCGTGATGGTGCGGATTCGCCCGGAACAGTTCTCGCATGGAACGATTAAGAAGCTGCATGCCATGAGTACTGGACCTTTCAAAATACTTAAGAAAATCAACGATAATGCTTATGTAGTAGATCTGCCTGCAAAATTCAACATTAATCTCTCTTTTAACATAGAAGATTTAGTTGCATATGAAGGTCCTAATTTTAACCCTCAAAATCAACTCATACAGCAACCTTGTGTGACCTCACCATGTGAGATCCCAAACCTACCTCCACCACCAAATATTCCTAAGTCACCTATGGAAGAAAAGGTAGACATGATCCTAAGTGATGATATAATATCCACAAGGGAAGGAGGACGAATGAGATACTTGATTAGGTGGAAAGAAAAACCCGAGTCAGAGGATACTTGGCTGGATCGCGAGGAGTTGCAACAGATTGACCCAGATGCACTAGAGATCTACGAGAGCACCAGAGACACTTACTCGACGGAGTCGAGTTTTCTCCCACCCCGGGAGAATGATGGGGACATCAGATCATGGAAGGTTTATCAGAGGTGTGGCTGCCGATCTATGACCACGATTGAGTCATTGTACTTTTGATTTATTTTATGTATTTTCTTATTTCTGATGTCGTGTATTTATTTTATTTAATTTCTTGTTGTACCCTTTTATTAAGGGATGTCGTATGTAAGCCTTGAGGGCATTATCATCTTTTTTATTTTGAGTCTTATGTACGAGGCTATTTATAGCCCCTTGTTTTTTCTTTCAGAGGTAATGAATAAATGATTAAGTGAAAATTTTGTTTCACTTGTTTGACTTCTCATGAGGGCTTGAAAGTTCAGAGTGAAATCCCTAGAAGTGGGAGATTTGTGCAATACCCACCAACCTAGATAAGTCGGGTTCGTGGTTTCATCCTCTACCTCGTTCTCTCTTCCTTCTCTTACCATCACCGGCAACACTACCTCTCCCTCCACCTAGCCGCTACCCCTCCCCACCCGAACCCTCTTCCACCCACCAATTTCCCCAAGCCACTTCATCCCAAACCGCCGTCCTCCCCCTTACCCGAACCCAAGCAAGCCGCCAGCCATCCTCTAGCCTTACCTCCTTTGATTTTATTTCCTATTCTAGATTGCCATAATTTTGGTTAGATTTTGAATTCAAATTCACCTAATTTGAAATTTAAAATCTTTCCTAAAATTATAAAATCTATTTTAGGAAAGTTTCCAAAATTAAATCCGTTTGAATTTCAAATTTGAATAGGTTTAATTAAACCTTTCCTATTTCTTAAACCCAAATTAAGAAACCCCAAATCCCTCCTAGGCCCATGATGCCGCCGGCCACATGAATAAATCCTTGGGATTTATTTCCAAATCTCCTAAAACCACTAATGGAAAACCTTTCCCTACTCCCACTCACCTATTTGGCCGAATTTCCCTAAGGTCCACAACACCTAAATTATTTCCAAAACCAACTATAGGATGTAGGAAATAAATCTCCCTTCCCATCCTCTCTCTGATACCGCCGCTCTCTCTCTCTCTCTCTCCACATTAACCCCACTTCCCTTTTTGAGATTAATTTCAAACTTAAATCCTCCAATCACTCACAATTAAAAATTTGAAATTTATTTCAGATTTCTCAATAATTAAAAATCCCCTTTTACACCAAACCTCTCCTCTCCCAACCCTTCCCTTGGCCATCCATAACTCTCCACCTCTACGTCATGTTGAAGAGAAACTTCTTTCTCTTCAACAACGTCCAAGAGTATGAGCAATCTTTAGGAAGACATTGTCACCTAGCATCCATGAATGGCCAATCCCGACACTGACAACGGACTTGCGTAAGACAGGCACGGTTTTGTGCACATTCTCCATTCAACCTTTTTCGATCACAAGGTTGAGGACTACATAGAGCGCATCTTGGACACCTTGGTGGAAGCGATTGAAGAACAACTTGAGATCGTCAAGTGGAGGATTGCCACCGATCCTTGACGAAGGTTTTCAACTATTCCTCCTTTTGTATTTCTTAAGTCTAACCCTTTCATGTGATGTGATTGTAGTCATGAAGGACGTGTTCGCCGATTCTGCTAAGCTTAGTAAACATAGGAATTTGAGCGCATTCATTTGTTTACTAATCTCATTATTAGACAAGGGATTTTGTTGAAAACTACTACTTGGGCATAATGTTATATTCTATGTTATTTTGAAGATTTAAATCTTTTGGATGTGCAACTTAGCTTAAATGAAAGTGACCCCTCTCACGTTTTGATTCGTTGTTTTATTTGCTAATAAGTTTCTTTGTTATTTCTCTAATCAAGAATTTGTGCAATTTCTTAATAAAAGCATTTGCAAGCATCGTAGTCCTACATCACTAAGAGATCTGAACGGTACTTTATTGCCAACCCTAAAGTCTGAGAACTAGAATTTATAATATTTCGATGCAAGTTCATAGCAGCAAGCTGACGGCATCAGTATTATTCTTTTTATGTTATATAACACACTGAAATAACCTCATAAAATGAGATTATTAAAGAAAAAGTTCACATTATCATACATCTAATATTATGCATAGAAGCTGATGTAGACAAAGGGGGGGTCAACTCATGTCCAAAATAAAACGAATTTTGGCTTCTCTTGAGTCTACTATTTGAGCTGAAATTTTAGCTCATTTATGAGCTGGATTTTAGTTCATTAAATAGAACTAAAAGATAGCTCATTATTAGCTAAGTTTTAGCTCATATTTATCCTTTATTTAATGCACTTTTATTATAGTTTTTAAATGTCTTAAAGTTGTCTCTTGGGTTTCCAAAAAGGGCTTTTGGAATCCCAAGAAGTTGTTTGGTTTTCCCATGGTGGCTCCTTGAATTCCACCATGGCTTTTTGTGCTTTTGCCCCCTTGGATTCCGGCCGGCTGCTGGTTTCCCGTGCCGGGGCTCCCTCCCGTGACCGTGGCCCCTTGGTTCCCGTGTGGCCTCCTTGGCTCCCGCGGCTACCACTTCGGTTCTTGGGTTTGGGATGTTTTTCCGTGCAAAGCATTTGGGTTTAATGCTTTTGATGCTTAGTTTCTTGTGTTAAAATTAATGTAATGTGTCTCTTGGTATTCCTCTTTCATACATATAAATATGGGAGGATTTGTAATGTTGAAGTTAATTGAATGATAAGTTATTTTGGGAAACTATAACCTGCGGGTTTGCTTTGGAAATCCCGCGGGCTCTTTCTAATCTTCTTTCTCATCCCCTCCAAAAATCCTGCGGGCTCTTTCCAACCTTTCTTCACGGGCTTCTAACCTCTTTCGTCTCTCTACAAGTGCCACTCCACCTGTATCCTTCTTCTCTAAGTGAAGCAATTTTAGAGTGGCTTGTTTGAGTCGTTTGAGTAAAAGTTTGTAAGTCTTCATTTTATAATATTAAAGTTTGTTTATCCAATTTCTCTACCTTTTGAGGTATTTTGTGTCTTCTTTTATATAGGAAGTGGTTTTCAATTTATGATCAAAAAATATAGGGTCCCCTATATTTTTTGGTCGCATTAGAAGCGATCCATCAACAAAATAATGGCACGAATAAATTATCATTAGTCTTGTTTTTTTTTTCTCGTTAATATTGCAATCATATTAAAGCTCAACCAAAAGATGTGATTCTGCTAAATATTTTCATGTGCCTACAAATACTTTGGTACAAAAGAGCCCTATAGAGAAACCTTCACAATAGATACAACACAGTACTAACCATCAACCCGTGATCATTTTCATATTTTACTAAACTCCAAACCATATAGTATTAAAAGCTTACCATGTCTAATAAAAATCACCATGGATAACATCCTATATTGACATGGTAAAGATCCTTCGGTCAATTTAGACAGACTAACTCTATTGACTAAGTAGACAAAATCCATGACAACTCAGGACGACATAATTAAGGAATCTTGATTAGATTAATCATCATTCTCCCACCATCTGTTTAAAGTTAATGATAGTAAATTTTCTCAATCCTAGAGAATCAGATGGAAAACCAATTTGGGGGATTGTAGGAGATGATGAAGAAGCCCATTGAGATGCAATACAAAACTCCACCGAAGATTCTGATGAAAAGGAAGGATAATGAGCACAGTAGAGAAGTAAAATTCGAGCAAGGAGATGTGGTTTACATAAAATTAAATTGCTATATATAGAAAACACTAGCTAAAAGCAGGAATGAGAAATTGTCCCCAAAATACTTTGGGCCTGATGAGGTCTTGAAGTGCATTGGAACAATAGCCTATCGATAGAGGCAACCACCCTCATCAACTCTATATCTAGTCTTTCATGTCTCACAACTGAGGAAGGCAATAGGGGAGCACACACCATCGTCACTACCCCGACTTTGACAGAGAACATGGAGGTTATTTGGAAACCCCTAGAAGTAGCAGGTGTGCTCGAAGGAGAGATAGTGGAACATGAGGTGCTAATCGAGCGGAAGGAACTACCATAGCATGATACAAGATGATCGGGAGACAGTTTCCAACCTTCCACCTTGAGGATAGAGTGCAACTTTTTTTTTTTTTGTGGTGGGGGGGGGGGGGGGGGGACGTATGAGAGTTCTCCGCCCAGTTCAGGAGAACCGAGCCAAGAAACTATGCTTGGCGGGAGACAACAGAGCACAGAGAAGGGTACGAACCCTCTTATGAGGCTCAAGAAAAGATCTGATTCAATATGTAAGAAAGAGAAATAGAGGGGGAGATATTTAGGAAGGTTTTAATTATAATTGGGGAGAATTTATTTAGGAAAGAGATCCAAATAAAATTCAAATTGAAGAGGGAATCAATTAAGGAAAAAAGACTGGTTTAGAAGGGAATTCGGGAAGCCTATTTACAGCTAATCATATTGTATTTTCAAGTTATGTTTTGATTTATTTTGATGTAGTTTCTTTCGTAGAGAGTTCCTAACGACGTTTAGAATTGTGGGAGAGAATCTACCTCTCGAATTGTAGATTACCAGTATCTTGCATTAGTGTTGAAGAAATGATACAAAATCAACCGTTGTTTTGGGTATTCCTACAATTTTTTCTCTTGTTTGCTCGCTGTTTTTACTTCCAAGGCATATTAGAAACCTCAAATCAAAACATAAAGTCCATACAAAACAAGGGTGCAATTTTGGTAGTTCTTTATACAGAATCCAATCTATATTATGAATAATTTGACCCGAAAAAACTCTCATAGTAGGTCTAGGTGTAAATTTTCAAAACCCACAAATTTCTAACACCTCTATTAAGAGTTCTATCATTTACTTACATATGCAAATTCATCATCTTCTTCTTCAATTTTTAAAAGGGAAATTAGCTTTTCATCCTCTCCTTGATCTTGTAGTTGATGCCCTTCAAGTAGAGCAATAACTGCAGTCCCACCTTGTATATGCTGATAGGCACACAATATTATTCATTAATAAGGTCTATCATATAGATAACTTAAATCTCAATTGCTTCCTCCTCTCGCGTTTCTTCTTTCATACAAATATTCGTGCGATGCCTCCACTATTTCATGATTTTATGAACTCTTGCTAACAATGTTTCATTGAAGCTGAGATGGAGATGCTCAAGTGGATGAGTGGATTCACTCTTATAGACAGAATGCGAAACAACTGTATATGTGAAAAGGTTGGAGTGGCAGATAAGATTAGGGAGAGTAGCCTTAGATGGTTTGGTCGCATAAAATGTCGGCCTTCTAATGATCTAGTTAGGAGAGTAGATATATTAGATTTGGCTTATGTTAAGAAAGGTAGAGGTAGACCTAAAAAGAGGTAAGAAAATATTAGAAATGACCTTTTTTATTAGATTTAAATGAGAATTTGACACTTAACATAACACAATGAAGAAAAGGATTCAAGTAGCTGATCCCATATAGTGGGATAAAAATTTGATGTTGTTGTTGTCGTTGCTGACAAGTTTCATGTTTGTTTTGAGAGGGAGGGGTCTGAAGTTGGTGTTGGGCCAAAAATAATTGGCTCGGTTCACCAGTGGAACTATTCTGCTTCAACCATTCTTAAGTCTCAAACTTATTCTTAGAAATATGATTATCATCAATTCAAGGGTTTGTTGTACAATTGGCTGCTCAGTTAACAATTCTCAAGCTCCAAGTTCAGCATTGTTCCTTCTTCTATCTTCAAGAGAGCCTTCATTCAGATAAGAAATCTTCAACGTCATGTGTTCCTGCTACAAACAACTTGCTTAGCATGGCGATAGTATTTATAGGTACTAGAGAGGCTTTGTAACTAAAAATAGTCCTCTTTATGGAAATCGATTCCACATGAGTCAGCTTGTCAAATACAGAGATTCTCTTTTCTAGAATTTCAATAGCAACAGCTTCAACAGGCACCTAACATGACATTGAATAGTTATAACAATGACAATGGTAATAGCAATCAAGATTTTCAAAACATCAAATTGGATGGTAGCTCATATTTCTCCAGTGTTGATAAGCTGATAAGCTCCTTGTTATGCTTTCTTAATGACAGAGTGTTCCCAATTTGATTCAAATTTGTCACCAAATCATGGATGTGGAATGATTGGTAATGCAGCACTAGGACATAATGACATATTCTTCTTCTTGGAACATCCTTGTTCCAAGAACGTACCATGCGATCAAAGAATGCAGACATCCTTACCTGATAAATTTTTAGATTCCGTTGAGCTTTAAGTAAAACTTTGTTAAGTACATCCAGCTCTTCAATTTGTAGATAAATATTCTGCTCTGAGTTCATATAGGACACCTACTTGAAGTGAAGACGACTTATTTCAAGAGTCAAGGCTGATTCAAATCCGAACACTAAGACATAATGAGTAGCTTTAGTTGGCATGTTATAGGTAGTATGACATACCTATAATTCGTTAATCCTTTGATGTGTCATTCTGTTTTTGTTCTTGACAAGGATTTTCTTATCTAAGTTGACTAATGTCCTATAGAAAGCTTATGCCAAGCCATTTGCTCTTAGATTGAAGACTGATGAATATCACTAATTAATTTTCTAACCATTGATAAATCTATATATTTTTGTATTTTTCAAATATGCTCTATCGTCTTAGATTGTATAGATTGGCATAAGTTCAACTCTGCATATGAGAGTAGATAAACAAGGCCTGTAATGCAATGGATATCCAAATGAACTCAAAAGAAATGCAAAGACATGAACCCGAACCTCTACTTGCAAGTGGGCAAATTTAACAATGTTCCAAGCAATCAATATATGCAAACTACCCTATGATCGGTGCATTTATGGTGCATTATAATTGAGGGGGTTTATTTAAAAAAAAAAAAAAGCTCTCAAGTTGCTCCTTGCAAATAAAATATTGCAAAAAACCCACCCCAACGATAGTCGTGTTGTTAAAAAATCTCAACCGGAGAGGCTCTCTATAATCAAAATATCCTCAAAGTAAAAAAAATGAACTCGAATCTCGATAAAAATACAAAAAAATTGCAAAACTTAAAATATTCAAGCAATAACTAACAACTTCTGAATAAGAGCTCTAATCCATCCATCTTCTGCAATATTAATGAGGGTCACAAAATTAAGATAACCTAAGCTCACAAAGAGCTAATGTCATATCAAGTGTTTCTCTATATTTACTCTCAAAATGTAATACCAATAAGACTATGTCTATCAGTTGATTGGTGTTTCACAAAATAACATCATTAAATTATTATTACAACCAGGGCCCTCTAATTGGGTGATTTCACCAAAAAAATGACACCATTAAATTATAATCATGTTAAAATAAAAAGTACCCTAATGGTTCAATTCTCTAACAGGTGAATCATAAAGTACACTTGACATTTTATAAAACCTTCTATTAGTTAAGGTCGACTTAAAATTGTCTGCTTAGGGAAACATCTTAACATCAACAAGGTCCCCTTACAGGATACAACCCATGATTGTTGCAAGGATCCCTCGATCATCCACGGTAAATTTCCTCAATCCTAAACCAAAATCACTAATTACTATAGGCAAAGCATTTAGCGAATACGAACAAACCTTAATCAAAAGTTCTATCATGATTGTGATGGGGTAATTAACCATAGATGTTTGCACCTATTGAAAGCCTTGAACCAAATCATAATGGAATCGCCAAATGAGGGTGAAATATGTATGTAGTGCTTTATCTAAAATCTAATCTTCCTTATGGCAGCATGAATTTTTGGATTCTACGTGACAATAATCTAATGTTGCTTATAGCATCTACCATATACAGCTATATAAGTAGCATATATAATATTTTCTCTTTACAGAAATCCAACTTCAAGGATATTCATGTAAGGAAAAATGAAAATTCCATTTGACATTGATCCCTGCAAGCAATGACATGATTGGCAATACCATCATCACAACACAATTACAAACGTTTCCACAAGTCACAAGTAAAGCATCAAAGAAAGACTCAAATGCACTTCAAAGAAACAAGATAGCAACGGCTGAATTGCTCAAAACCTAAGAAGCTTGCATTTCACACCAACAAACCTATGCTCATGTTTCAGTTAAACCATAAAAAAATACAAAATCTAAAAACAAAAGACATAAAAAATCACCTAAAGGTGAAATTTTTCATCTTCTACCATTTTAAAATTTTCCTCATGATAGTTTAACTCAACATTTCTTCGCATCTATTGTTCTCTTGATATCAGGCATTTTTAATAATTTTTTTAATCATGGCTTTTGTGCTGCATCCTAGTGAGAGATATTCCTCAATTTAAATTGTATTTCCTTCTATTTTGCTCAAAAGAAAGAGGCAATGGGTCACTCATTTTGCCAGAATCCGCACATTCATACTGCAATGTCAAACAGACCACATCCTTTGACACACTGTTCAGCATTATTTCTCAATGTTCTTCGATTAATGATTTGACAAGATAACGACCATATAAGATATTGCAACCATCACATAACTAAACATATAACTGATCTTCTGAGAAGCAATAAGCTCATTAAAATAGATCGCCCCATAATAAGTAGAACTGTTGCTAATATATAATTCTGGCAAGGCAAAGCTATCCGTCATTCCATTTACAAAAATTTCTCGCATAAAATGTACTTCAACCATATTTGCAAAACCGAATTATACATACACAAGGAAAAAAACATTCAACAACTTGAGGAAAATAAAATGGAATTAAAAACAACAAATTCAAGGAAACACTAACCCTTTTGTGCAAGAATTGAAAAGAAACCAAAACATCACAAAGCTCTAACACCTTCAGATAAAATTCTGATTCGTAAGTAGCATCAAATGGCTGGAGTACAACCTATGAACCAAAATGTTTTTATACACAAATTTTAATACTATCAGACTGCAAGAGAGAAACATGCCCCATAAATTTGTGCTTTTCAACTAACATCAATAAGTACCTTTATAAGAGTTTCACTACTCTGGTCAGACTTTTGTATGTTAATGCGAGCATTGACAAATGGTAATGGATCAAGTGATGAACTCTCACCCATCATAACCTGCAAAGTAATTAAAGTTGCAGTCAGTCATTAAAAAGATTAATCTTTCTTTAAAAAGTACGTTGCTAGATGAAAACTTCACCTTCTTTGCAATCAGCAGAATGTTTCTATTAAATGGATCAATTAGCGTAATTGAATCTATCAAAGCAGCCAATGCAGATGAAGTTTCACTAAACTCGCACTCAGCACTGATACCCTTAAGAATTGCTTCCAGGATCTTTTTTTCATATCTAAAAAAAATGAAGAACCAGCGAGTAAAACAGATCAAGTTAATTCTTGCAATTGGGAAAAAAAAAAAGCAAAAGAGAGCAAGAAAGAAGAGCACGATCAGAAAATATACCAATGATAAATACAAACAAAATTAAAAGAGTCAACACACCAATGTTGATCTCACATTAATTAGTAAATTTAGAGAATCAAATGGCAAACAATATTTTTATGTAAAAAAATGAAGAACCAGCGAGTAAAACAGATCAAGTTGATTCTTGCAATTGAAAAAAAAAAAGAAAAAAAGCAGCATGTGAGGACTAAAATAAGCACTGGTTGAATGAAGAAAATAAGGAGAACTATGTCATTATTACAGAAAATAAGAATTCAGAATTAATTTAAGATGAAATGGAATGCTCTAAAATATTCTTGAAGAAATATACATTGTGAGGTGTGAAGAATTTATGGATAGAATTCAATTCAAATGTCATGGCATTAAAGGGAAATTCAAATACAAGTCTTGAAGATCCTGAACCAAGGTTGACTAAACAAAGCATCAGAAAAACGATTCTAATTCCATCCATCAATGGAAGAAGTAGGTTGTCGGGTGTTCATCCACGCCAGGGAGCCGGCAAAAATAAGCAACGGGAATTCTGTTATCCAGCAAACATAAACTCTTAGCATGATCTCAATTAACTTTTCTAGAAGATTGTGGGATTTCGCTTAGATATACCAAGGACGAAGAAGTAAAACACAGGCTTACAGGTTTCCCTTAAATTTTAATGATTATCAGGGTAAAGAGCAACTTAAATTTTAATGATTATTGCATTAGACTTGCCCAAGAGGGGCCGGTCTAGGAGGGACCGGCACATGTCTATACAAACGGAAGCCTGCTTCCGCCCAAGCCTAGCCTACCCCTAGGGCTGCAAGCAAACCAAACATTCGACGAGCTACTCATTGCTTGGTTCAATTAAAGCTTGTTTGTGATCGTTTAATTAACTAAACAAACAAACTTGAACAATATTTTAAATACTCGATCCTTAAATAAACAAGCTTGGACACTAATGTGTTCGGCTCCTTTATGTTCATAACAACATCATTTGAAGCTTGTGAACAAGCTCGACATAAAGCTCGATTCATGTTCTTTTCAGATCTCGTGAATAAGCTCGATAAAAACTCAATTAATATTTGATTATAAAATTAATAAATATACATAATATAAATATTTTATATTTATTATAACTATATAATTATTGTTAAATAATAATATTTAAAGTAATTAAATATTATAATATATGCTAATCAAATATAAAATGAATCATAGATCACTTGTTCGTGAACAAGCTCATTTGGTAGCTCGAAAAAACTAGTTGTACATGTTCAAGAAATTGTTCATTTGATAATTCAAGAACACTCGTTAGATATGTTCATGAACGTGTTTATTTGATAGTTTAAAAAAAATTAGTTAAATATGTTCACGAACATGCTCTATGTAATTGTGATGAGGACATCTGACCTTGGAGATTTTACCAGAGACGAGGCCGGCGATCTACGGCCAAGATCGCACCGATCTAATTTTGATTATCATTGTATTAGATTTATTATTTTTATTATGTTTCAAAAGTTTATTGTACTTTTCCCTTTATGCCCTCGCTTAAGGGCCTAATCATGTGTATGTCCAAGGGGTAATTGAATCTTTTCTATTTTCTTTATTGTTAGGGCTATTTAAAGCCTTCCCCTCCTTTGAGGGTTAATGAATGAATGAACATTATGAAAATTTCAGGGCTCGTGGTCGTCGCTCCCCTTCATCCCCCCCCCCCCTCCCCTCCCCACCGTTGGCCAAAGCCCCCTCCTCCTCTCAGCCGAACCCCCACCCGCCCCTCGTTTAGGGCTGGCCACCCATAACCCCAACTCCTCTCCCGGCCAAACCCCACCTCCACTACAACCAAATCGACCACCCTCTCCCACCTCCAAACCGCCAACCCCAATCTAATCCTAACCCTAGCTGCCGCCCTCCCTTTCACCTTCCCTTGCCTCCAAAATTCAAACCACTCATTACTACCTTCCTTTCTCTACACAACCTCAAGTGGAAAGCTTTGATTTTAATTATTCAATCAATTTCGAATTTTAAAATACTTCCTAAAATAGATTAGGAAAGTAACTTAAATCAAGCTCAATTCAATTTTAAATTGGATTTGATTTAAATCCTTTGCCTCAATTTGAGATCCTTGATTAGGCAAGCTTTTAAACTCACCTCCCCCTAAACCCTACCCCACCCAATCATGCCGCCGGCCCCCCTTTGTCTTGCACTCTTGATGCAATCAAAATTTCTGTATTTTCATTTTCAAATATGGAACATTAGTTTTTTAATTTAGTTTTATATTTTTTTAGCTATCCAATGATGGGAAAGCATCCAATGATCATGGTAGGTTGTGCTTGGGTATGGTAGACCTTGGTTTGCTAGCTTGATGAGTCCTTGGACAGCTGCTGGTTCTCGGGTTGGCTTATGGTTCTCGGTTTGAGCTTATGAAGATGTTGGGAGGTAATGGTTTATTGAAGTTGAGCTTTACTCTCTAAGTTGCTAGCTCATTAATGTTGAGATAAAGTTTAATTCATTTATTGGGGGGATTTATTGAACTACCTAGCTCATTAATCTAAATAGGTATGCTCTTAAGTCTTGGATTCATTTTGGAGTGGACTTGTCTTTTCTCCCCCCCCCCTCTCTTTTCTTCTCATTTCCCTGTGCTGGGTGATTTCTCGTGCTCTAACCCTTGGGTTTCCGTGTCTGGCTGTTGGTTTCCTGTGCTGGGAGGTTCTCCCAAGCCTTTGCCCCTTGGTCTTTGCGGTTGGCTCCTCGGTTCCGTGCTGGGCTGTTCGGTTTTGCGGTTTTCTACTTGGAACCCAAGAGTTTCCTTCTCTGTTTTGCTGCACCGTTTTGGATTTGTTATTGTGGCTGTTGGCCTTTCATTTCCCTAAATATTATTGGCTTATTGGGTGGTGGTTTGTCTGTTGTGTTCTCCTCTCTTGCCTATATATTGAAGATGTATTTTGAGGGGATAGGTTGTTGAAAATTGTTGAGCATTGTCTCTAAAAAAACCTGAGGGTTTTCTCTTCTTCTTGGAAAGGCTTGAGAGCTTTGTCCATTACTTCTTCTCCTCTATTTCGTCTGGGTTTCTTACCTCTTTCTTCTCTACGCAAGTTCCACTCCATTTGTATCCTTCTGCTTGAGCCGAGGTGATGTTTGTTTGCTGATTTGGGAGCATTTGCTGGAGGAGTTTGGTTTGGACATTTGGACTATCTTGCTGTGGTGGACCATCGATTTGCTAGCCATAAGCACATATTTTACTTAACCTACATTTCGATGCATGTGAGGAAACCGTTCTGTCGGTTGTTCTGAGGATAGCGACTTTTTTTTATTTCTTTTGTTTCTTTTGGCTTATCTTCTAGTTTTTATTCGTCGATTTTTGTGCTCATAGATGATTGCTACTATTTGAATCGAGTTTGGTTATAGTTTTGTCCATCGTTGTCCTTATTTGATTTTTTTTATCTAGTGTGCTTGCATCAACTCTCTCCCTCTCACACTAATTTCCTTCCTTCTTATGAGCCTCAATTAAATCTCTTAATAAGGAATATCTATCCTTTCCCTCTCCTTATTTGAAATTCAAATTTCCAAACCCTAATCCCATCTTATTCAAATTTGAAATTTAGTTTCAGATTTAAAAAAAAAAATTATTTCAGATTTTGGAAGAGGCCCTCCCATCCTAATCTTGGCTGACTCCCACATCCTCTCTCCACCATTATCCTTGGCTTGATACTCCACCCAATGAAGGAAGGATAGAAGAAACCTCACCACCCCAAATCTCCCCTTGGAAATAATTCTTCTAATCCCCCACCCCGCCATTAATTCCAAGGGATTTCTAAATAGTCGTTTGATGTCCAGATTTCTTGGATATAGCAAATTGTTGTCTTGAAATTTCATCCAAGGGCACTTGCTGTCCCAACAATCGAAGGACCATTGTGTGCTGTTCAGAAGTTCCAGATTGCTGCCCAACAACATCTGGAAGGCTTGTGATTGCTGTCCTCTTGTTATCGGCACCCAAAACGACCACGCAGGAGCTTCATATCTTCTTATTTTGGGTAAACTCTTCCCCTTACTCTTTACCTACTTTCTCACCCTTGATTGTGGCATCACAAAGGTAATTAGTCTCATTGTTAATTTAGGAATTTCTTGTTGAAACCTTCATACATGCTATGTTTTGAATCATTGATTATTTTGTGATTCTAACTTCTAATTGTGTGACTTGGCCTAAGCTAGTCTCCTGTCTTTCTTGTTTTATTTCATCGTTTAATCACTACAAGTATTTTAGTTAATAAAACTCTCTAAATTAAATTGTGCAAGATTCTTTTCTAACATCGCTTTGGCATTTAAGTTTTGCATCAAATTGTTTGTTAGGAGGCTTGATAAATCTCATTTGTTAAGTTAATGAACATCTAGAAGTAGAGCTCGTTAAGGCTTATTTGTTTAAAACTCGATAAGAACTAAATGAATCGAACATGAACCAAACATGAACACATTAATTTAAACAAACCAAACATTTTTTTAAACAAACCAAACATAAACACAAACAATAAAGCTCGAATCAAACACAAACCAAACTTGAACAAGCTGATAATAAATGAACTCAAACATGAACACTCACATACTCGGCTCAGCTCGGTTCGTTTTCAACCCTACCCTCCCCCTTGGGGTGGGGTCCATGCATTAACAAAGAGAGAGAGAGAGAGAGAGAGAGAGAGAGAGAACGGGAAATTTGAATTTGGGGGGAGGGGGGTTGTTTGGACTTTTTATTTTGTATTGTTTGCTTTTAATAGTTATTTCCATCCTAGAGTTAGGGTATGCATGTTTTTGTTGAATTTGTATTTCTATTACGGTTTGCTTGGGCTCTAGCCACCGGCTAGAGATTAGGAGAGCTGGATCTTCCTCTCGAATTGAAGATCCATTGTATCTTGTTTTATTTCTCTTGTATTTCAGTAATTATCATATTTTCTTAGTGTTTTGCCATCAGATATTCCTCAATTTTGGTTTTATTTTGCTGAAATTCATAAATTCAGCTAATAATTGTTCAATTTCTATAACTATTTCCTATCAGATTGGTACCCTGATATGAGGGATTTATAGTTATTCTTGTGGTGGTGGATAGGCTGAGTAAATATGCTCATTTCATTCCTCTACGACACCCTTATATGATAGTAACAATGGCATCCGCCTTCATTAGATGAGTGGTCAAATTACACGGTATACTAGAGTCTATAGTGTCCAATTGAGAAGGTATTTCTCAGTCACTTTTAGAGGGAGTTGTTCAGGTTACAGGGGACTGTACTAAAGAGAAGCATTGCTTACCATCCTTAGACAGACGGGCAGACAGAGGTGTTTAACATGAGCATGAAGACATACCTGCGATGTTTTGCTTCAGAGACACCTAGGTTGTGGGCTAAGTGGCTAGCGCTGGCAAAGTACTGGTACAATACTCGTATCATTCGGCTTGGATGCTCCTTTCAAAGTGTTATATGGCAGGGATCTAACTCACTTGGTGTACTTTGGGCAGAGTAGCACATCAATCTTTTTAGTGGAGCATTACTTGGAGGAGAGAGAGGGTGTTGGAGGAATTGAAAAGACACCTATTGAAGGCCTAGCAGATGATGAAAAGGAAGGCAGATGAGCACAAGAAAGATATTCAGTTTGAGGTTGGGCATAGGGTAAATTTGAAGATTCATCCCTACAAGCAGAGGACAATGGCTAGTAGGAGGAATGAGAAGTTGGCTCCGACATAATTTGGTCCTTATGAGATAGTAGAGAGGATCAAAGCAGTGGAATATGGATTGAGGCCACCTCCGACTGCAACCATACACCCGGTATTCCTTGTGTCAAAGTTGAGGAGAATTAATGGGGATCACAAATCAAGTGCGGAGTTACCAGTGACATTGATGGAGGATGTGGAGGTGGTTTTGGACATACTAGAGTTGGTAGGAGTACAACAGGGAGAGGAAGGAAGTAAGTGTTAATTAAGTGGAAGAAATTACCCGAGTACGATGATACATGAGAGCCATATGAGCAGATGAAACATCAATTTTAATCCTTTCACCTTGAGGACAAGGTGATTCTTTGGGAGCGGGGTATTGTTAGACCAGCCTAGGAGGGGATGGTCCAGCAGGTGTCTATAACAAGCAGAAGCCTGGTTCTGCCCCCTCAGGGCGAGGACTACACATTCAGAAAGAGAGAGCCCGGGGCGAGTGAGCATGAAATTTGAATTAGAGGGGTTGTTTGGACTTTTTATTTTGTATTGTTTGCTTTTAATAGTTATTTTTATCCTAGGGTTAGGGTATGCATGTTTTGGTTGAATTTGTATTTCTCTTTTTGCTTGGGCTCTAGCCGTCGGCTAGATATTAGGAGAGCTGGATATTCTTCTCGAATTGAAGATCCATTATATCTTGTTTGTTTTCTCCCATATTTCAGTAATTATCAAGTTTTCCTAGTGTTTTGCCACCAAATTTCCCTCAATTTCTATTTTATTTTGATGAAATTCCATATTTCAACAAAGAATTGTTCAATTTCTGCAAATATTTTTTATCATATTAATACATGGAAAGTAAGGGATCAAGAGTGAGTGTAAAAAAAGGAGAATGATAATTAAGGGGATTGAAAGAGAAGATTAGACATAATTTTTCTACAAGAAATCAGATCAAGTAATCCTTCACTTCATTGATGTTATTGAGGGAATTAATGAGGGGAAATTGGAGAGAGGGGGCCAGCAGCTTGGGGGGGGGGGGGGGTTTAGTGGATTAATTGGTGGGCTATGGAGTTAATTGGGGAGAGGAAAAAGAAAAGGGGAGGGGCGGCGGCTTAGGAGGGCTTATGGGGAATTTAATTAGGGGTTAAGGATTAAATTGGAGAGAGAAAAAAGGCAAAGGAGGGGCCAGCCATATGAGAAGGGAGAGAGGGTGTCTAGGTTCAATGTATGTGGGTCCTTTACTTTAATTGGTGATTGAAATCAAATTTGAGATTTAATTCCATATTTGAGATAGTTATGGGGATGTCCTAAATTAGAAGGAAAGAGTTTGAAATTCAAATATATAATTGAAATCAAATAAGAAACTTTCCTAATTAATAATAGGATATTTTAGGAAGGTGATTAAGAGGAAAATTGAATTTGAAGTCAAGCTGATGTAGAACGGAGGGGGGAGATAAAAATTAAAGAGCTAAAATTTCATCTCACATTTTCCTTAAATAATGGATTTGAATTTGAAATTCAAATACGAAAAGAAGGGAGGGAAGAGAGGAATTAATTATCTCCTTAATTGGGGCCTTTAATTAGGAAGGAAATAATTATAATAGAGGAGAGAGAGAGAGAGAGAGAGAGAGAGAGGGTTGGCCAAGGAGGGACGAAAGATGTCCAAATTCGATGTATGTGTCCACATACATTGAATAGGGGGAATTAAATTCAAATCCAATCATTTAATTCAGATTTACACGAATTGGGGGGAATTTCCTAAAATAGGTGTGGGATATTTCGGAACGATTTTTTTATTCAAATTCATTTGAATTTAAATTATGAAATCTTTCCAAATAAGATAGGGGCTAAATTAGGAAGATGATAATGGTGTAATTGAATGATTCTTTAATTAGAATCTTAAATTAGGAAAGAGATGAAAGACCTTTCAAATTTTAAAATTCAAAAATAAGAGATGGGAGGGAATTGTGCAATTAATTCAAATTAATGAGGGAAATTCAAATCTTAAATTCATTTGAAATTCAAATTTGAAATTCCCTAATTACTTTGAATCAAATTAGGAAAGTAATAAAAGGATGATTGGGAATTGGAGCCTCGAAAAATTAGTGGGGTGGCCGGCGGTTAGGCTAGGGTGTATGGCCGACGGTAGAGAAAGGGGACGGGGAGAAGATGGCCGGTGGAGAAAGAGAGAGGGAAGCAGATAGGAAAGAAAGATACAACCGCGAGCCCAGACACATCCTGCAGCTGACGAGTACTACGTTGCCCTTCGCCAAGAGACTTCAGGCCACAAGCCCGGACACATCCTACGGTTGGTGGAAGCTATGAATTCCTCCCAAAGGAATCTCAAAGGTTCTTCCCAAAGAACACAAGTGCAAACACAAAATTTTATTATAAGTTCATCATACCTAATACAAGAGAAGGGGTCTCTATATATAGGTCTCAAAAGAAACTAAAAGACAAATTTGCCCCTTGGGCTTACATAAGACAAAACTCTTAAATAAAAAATATAAAAAAGAAAAAATGCAAAATTAAATCAAAATACAATTAATAAACTAAGATAAAACAGAGTGATCTCGGCTGTCAATCGTCATCTCCTCCTTTGAAAATCTTCATGATCGGATGTCCGCATCATTCTCCCGGGGTGGAAAAGAGCTCGACTCTGTCGAGTCCGCATCCTAGGTAACCATGCTCTGATACCAAACAGATGTAGAACGGAGGGGGGAGATAAAAATTAAAGAGCTAAAATTTCATCTCACATTTTCTTCAAATAATGGATTTGAATTTGAAATTCAAATACGAAAAGAAGGGAGGGAAGAAAAGAATTAATTATCTCCTTAATTGGAGCCTTTAATTAGGAAGGAAATAATTAGGATAGAGGAGAGAGAGAGAGAGAGAGGGCTGGCCAAGGAGGGAAGAAAGATGTCCAAATTCAATGTATGTGTCCACATACATTAAATAGGGGGAATTAAATTCAAATCCAATCATTTAATTCAGATTTGTACTAATTGGGGGGAATTTTCTAAAATAGGTGTAGGATATTTAGGAAAGATTTTTTAATTCAAATTCATTTGAATTTGAAATATGAAATCTTTCCAAATAAGATAGGGGCTAAATTAGGAAGATGATAAAGGTGTAATTGAATGATTCTTTAATTAGAATCTTAAATTAGGAAAGAGATGAAAAACCTTTCAAAATTTAAAATTCAAAAATAAGAGATGAGGGAGAATTGTGCAATTAATTTAAATTAATGAGGGAAATTCAAATCTCAAATTCATTTGAAATTCCCTAATTACTTTGAATCAAATTAGGAAAGTAATAAAAGGATGATTGGGAATTGGAGCCTCGGAAAATTAGTGGGGTGGCCAGCGGTTAGGCTAGGGTGCATGGTCGACGGTCGAGAAAGGGGACGGGGAGAAGATGGCCGGTGGAGAAAGAGAGAGGGAAGGAGAAAGGGAAAAAAAGATACAACCGAGAGTCCGGACACATCCTACAGCTGACGGGTACTATGTTGCCCTTCACCAAGGGACTTCAGGTCACAAGCCCGGACACATCCTGCGGCTGGTGGAAGCTATGAATTCCTCCCATAGGAAACTCACCCAAGGTTCTTCCCAAATAACACAAGTGCAAACACAAAATTTTATTATAATTCCATCATACCTAATATAAGAGAAGGGGCCTCTATATATATGTCTTAAAAGAAACTAAAAGACAAATTTGCTCCTTGGGCTTACATAAAACAAGACTCTTAAATAAAAAAGATAAAAAAAGGAAAAAAATGCAAAATTAAATCAAAATATAATTAATAAACTAAGATAAAACGGAGTGATCTCGGCCGTCAATCATCGTCTCCTCCTTTGAAAATCTTCATGATCGGATGTCTGCATCACAAGCTTTGTAGGGACTAATTGGCCGACGGTTAGGATATCCTTGGGAGGCCGACGGCTAGGAATAATGGGAAAGTCCGACGGCTTGCGGTGGTGGGGGATGGGTGGCCGTGGTTGGAATAAGGAAGGGAGGTTGTTGGCTTTGAAGGGGAGAAGGGGATGAAACTAGCTGATTTGGGAGATGTTTGAGAGGGAGCCGGCGTGTTTAGGAGGTGGAGAGGGTGGCCGGATGTAAGGAGAGGAAGGTACAGATAAGCCGCGAGCCTTAGACTTTTTCGAAGACTGATTAGTATTGCAATCACCCTCGCCTAGGGTTTTATTTCTTCTCTCAAAGCTCACAACATTGAAGAAGTCAAAAGCTAGAATTTTCGTTCATCAAAATCATTATCCAAATACAATAGAGGGGGCTCTTATATATAGGCCTCAACACGACTAAAGAAAATGACTAAAATGCTCTAAGGGCTACAACATCAAGCTGACTATCCATAAGGGTAAAATAGAAAAAACTGAAATATTAAATAAACAATATATAAAATATATTAAAAATAAAGGCTCCTCATTGTCGTCGTCGATCTCCGATGCCTCCTCTGATAAATGCACCAAAATCTCCTCTTGATGTCCTCATCATTCTCCCCGGGTGGAAGAAAACTCGACTCCGCCCAGTAAATGTCTCGAGAACTCTCGTATAACTCTAAAAGATATGGATCCAATCTCTGCAGCTCATCCAACTCAATCCACATGTCCTTTGTCACCGGTTTTCCTTTCCAATGAACTAGGTACCTTTGGCGCCTACCTTCTTTAGTGGAAATAATTTCATCATCAAGTATTGCTTCAATCTTCTCCGCATAAGGTAAATGTGGTAGATTGGGGAGTGGAGGTAGGCTAGGTTTCTCACTGGGTAGGTTCACACAATGCTCATCATGTAGTGGATTAGTATGGTTAAACTCTGGTCCCTCAAAGGCTACTAAATCTTCAATATTAAACGTAGAATTTATATCAAAACCTTCAGGAAGGTCTAGCACATAAGCATTACTATTTATTTTTGAAATTATTTTAAAAGATCCTGCACTTCTAGCATGCAACTTTTTAACAGATCTTTGAGGGAACCGCTCCGGACAAATCTGTACCATTAAAAATCTCCAACTTCAAATTATTTAAATCTTTTCTTGCGATCAGTATTAAACTTATAATTCGCGTTGCTTTTTTCAATTCTTTTATTAATTTCCTTATGTAATTCTCGGAGATGAGATGCAAATGCAGATGCAGACTCAGATATTCTAACCTTAAGACATATAGGGATTAAATCTATAGGTTGTCTAGGCTGGTACCCATACACAATTTTAGCAGGACTTAGACAAGTGGTTCAATTAACAGAATTGTTACATGCGAACTCAGCTATTGGAAGTTTGGAATCCCAATCTCGAATGTGTTTTCCTACCAAAGCCCTTAAAAGATTACCTAGACTCCTATTAACAACTTCGGTTTGCCCATCAATTTGGGAGTGAAAAACAGTGGAAAACTGATTTTGTACACATCTTGTGCCATAAGGTTTTCCAAAAATAATTAGTGAACTTTAAAAGACTAATATTGATATTTTGTACAAACCTCAGAAGAATAAAAGATTAATGTTAAATATGATTTTATAATATTTTACAATTAAAGGTAAGTTTATTCAATGATGATTTTAATGTTGTGATTTATTATAATTATTGCATTTTAACTGTTATTTAATTTGTATAACTTATTGAGTCTCATAACTCATCAATTATTTTATATTAGATGTTGTTACAAGGAAAGGGAAAACTTGAAGCTGAATAGGTTCAAGTTATCTCACTTTATGTTCTATTGTTTAGCATTGTTTGTGAGTCTATATGTATGAGGTATGTAAACTGTTCAGTATGTACTCTTTTGAAATTTCTTAGTGGTTCTGTAATTATGTATATGATGAAAGTTGGATCATTTAGATGCTTTCGTTATTATTCAAATGTAATTGTCAGTGATTGTTTATCTGAACATGCAAATGATGAGAAATAATTAAAAAAGAAAAGAATGAATGTTATGTTATTTCTGTGACACTCTACCTTACTGGTAAGGGGTATTGTGGAATGTTACACAAACTGCATCCCCAACCTTATCGACCTGCTGTTTGGACAGTCACCACTCAATTGAAGGTGTCAAGAAAGCTGCAGTAGTTCCTTAGGAAAGTAAGAGGCTGGCTAGTTCTTGTTTTCCCTCTTAGGGATCCATTATTTACGAATAGTTCATCTTTCTGTTTTAATGAAGTTTTTTTTTTTTTTTTTTCTTATTGCATTTGAATATAAGTGTAGCCATTCAACAGTTTTCAACGAATACTTTTCTTGGTGTTTTTTTTTTTTTTTTTCAAAATTTATGGGAGGCTAAAGATCAATAAATCTGTCTAAGATTACTTGTTCAGTTGTTTTCAGTGTCATGTTTGAAACGTTGTAATTGTGCAAGACAGCCGATGGAGAGATTTTTGGAATTGAGCGTGTGCGGAATGAAGTTTTTAGAAGTGTGTCCTGATTTAATGGGGTTATGTTGCAGCTTTCAAGACTCTTAATTCTAATCTCAGGATTTTAACAAGTGCAGGAATAAATTCACACTCATCCCAAAAAGAAATAACAACAACAACATCAAGCCTTTGTCCCACTATGTGGGATCGGCTACATGAATCTTTTTTCTCCATTTTATAAGTCAAAATCACGTTTAAATCTAAAAGTCAAAATCTTGTCCCAAAAAGAAAGAAAAAAAGTTTTTTTCTAAAAGTTGATTTTGGTAAAGTTTTTAAGTGTTGTGACTGCAATTTCATTCTGCTCACCCTTGCTGACAGAAACTTTCCTCAAAAATTGATTCATTAGACTAGGGAAACTCTAATAGACGCTTATGCTTCTATCCATATAAATAGGTGGTTAGGAACTACATTTAAATGTCATCAGGATCTACATCAATGTGATTCACTCAATGCATTCCCCATTAATATCATTTATTCTCTTAATCATAATTAAAATTAGTGGCACCCAAGATAAACAAAATTCTTAAGTTCATTTGGCCATCCATCAATGCATCAAAAATTTAATAACGGATAACTCCAATTTCATGAAAAGATAATAGTGATTTCAAAGCGTGGGGAGCTTCAAATGGCTAGAAATTAAATACATGGTTGACAGTTGTTTAAGACCCCTTGCATGTATTGAACTATTTTGATAAGTGAAATACATAGATAAAACTAGAATTAAATCTTCCAATGAAAAATTCATAACAGTAGCTATATAGGTAAAGCTAGAATACAACAATAACAGGATTAAACTCGGCGGCAAAGCAAGAATAATTAAAAAACGGTTAGTAAAAGATAATTGCTAATTCGTTTTAGTACTTGCTCAAAATTGTAGCACCAATTTGACAAATGTTGAATCTGACGGAGAATAAAAATTTCTCTCTTCTGCAGGAATCCTCAGTAAAAGAGCCAACAGGATTAAACTCGGTGGCCTCATAAATATCCTGCATTGGGAAACCATGAATAAGAACTAAAGATGAAAAGATAATAACAAAAATACAAAATCTCGATTATATATGACCTTTATGATCTCATCAGAAACAACACCAGCAAATGAACTAGAGTCAGCCGTACCACCAGCTCCAAGCATCCCCAGTGACAGCCAATTCAACCATCCCCGAGCACTACTTGATGACCTGTCATCATGTTGCTGCTTTTCATAAGAAGCAGACGGTAGCCTCTCATCATTTGTTCCAGTAGTAGAAGTTTTCATCTTGGAAAGCTCCTTCAATTCATCAAGACAAATAAGCAAACATTATTGAAAAATAAAAAATTTCAAAATGACAAAAAACAATACCCTTCCTTGATATTAGCGCTTATATGGACGTTAGGATTTATGTGAGCAATTATGTGCCCGTGTCTGCATCCCTGTGTGTTGTGCCGACACATATACAACTTTAGGTGCATGCACATGCTGGGAACAACTTTCAAATCTCACTTATCCATATGTTATAAGAGATATTGAAAATTTCATGGATTAAACATGCATTCTTTTTCCCCCAAAACAAGAAAAATTTCTACTGCAATACCCATTCTCAACAAATAAGTTAAAATGAAGATCAATTAGCAATGAAAATTATACCTGCATTTTTTGCTCTGCACATGATCTGTAATTTAGGATATCATCAATATAGCACACCCTATCCATTTCTTCCAGCTCAAGAAGAATATCTTTACTGACAACCTAGGTAGAACATTTTGCAAAAATATAAATAAACAGATGCATTAGTCCTTAACTAATAATCAAGCATCAATTCTGAATATCAAACATGGAGAAAATTATTATGGCCAAATTGTAGCCCATAATAACTTCAACTTTTCACTGCAAAAAAAAAAAAAAAAACTTACAAATTTTATGGAGATAGAGGAATTTCTTCCATGATAATAACATATATGAAATATTACAAGTTTGTATCTAAAGGGTGTCAGTGCTTTTTTGCTCAAGTAAAGGATACAAATAAAGAAGTTAAAAGAGTTGAAAGACATGCTTGTAGTCAAAGAATATCTAGAGTAGGGGTGTCAATTCGGGTCAACCCGTCGGGTTCGGGTCGAACCCGACCCGACATGGATCTAAACGGGTCAACCCGAACCCGACCCGTTTGCAAAAACGGGTCGAGCATTTCAACCCGGACCCGACCCGGCCGGGTTGCCGGGTTGACCCGACTCGACCCGCGACCCGGCTTTTGGCGACGCGCGGCAGCGGCGAAGGCGAAGGCGCGGGCGGCAGCGGCGAAGGCGCGGGCGGCAGCGGCGAAGGCGCGGGCGTCACGCGGGTTCGGCAGTGCGGGCTGGCACTGGCAGCGGCACGGGCGCGGGCGGCACTGCGGCAACGGCTCTCGGCACGCGGCACGCGGGCAGGGGGCAGGGCAGAGGCCGGGCAGGGGGCAGGGCAGAACAGAGCGGGCAGCGGCCGGGCAGCAAAAAATTCAAATTTTTTTTTAAAATAAACGGGTTTGCGGGTTGACCCGGCAGGTTGCCGGGTCAACCCGAACCCGACCCGTTTATCAAACGGGTCGAATTAGAGAACCCGAACCCGACCCGTTTATCAAACGGGTCGGGTCCAACCCGGATTTTTCGAGTCGGGTCCGAGTCGGGTTTTCGGGTCGGGTCAAATATTGACACCCCTAATCTAGAGGAGCTTCTGCATGATTTATCAGGATTACCACAAGAAAGAGAGATAGATTTCACTATTGATTTGTTATCGAGTTCAAAACCAATGGCAAGGACACCCTAAAGAATGACAGTTAACGAATTGCATGAGCTAAAAAGCCAACTATAGAAATTGTTAGATAAAGGGTTTATCAAGCTAAGTTCCTCGCCATGGGAAGCTCTAGTATTGTTTGTAAAGAAGAAAAATGTGAGCTTCAGAATGTGCATACTGCATAGATTACAGGGAATTGAATAAGCTTACTGTTAAAATTAAATATACATTATCCAGAATTGATGATCAATTTGATCAACTGGAGGGAGCTACTATTTTCTCTAAAATTAATTTGCATTATGGGTATCATCAGCTATGCATTAAGGAGGAAGATATAGCTAAAACTGCCTTCAAAATTAGATATGGCCATTATGAGTTTGTGGTAATGTCATTTAGAGTAATGAATGCTCCAGTTGTATTTATGGACTTGATGAATAGAATTTTCAAACCATTTCTAGACATTTTTGTGATTGTGTTTATAGATGATATCTTGATTTATTGAAGGGATAAAGAAAGCCATTCCAATCATTTGCATGCAATATTGCAAACGCTTAAGGAGAACAAATTATATGTCAAATTTTCAAAGTGTGAATTTTGATTGAGCAGTATAAACTTTCTTGGGCATGTGATTAGTGGTAAAGGTATTTCAGTTGATCAAAATAAAATCCAAGCCGTTGCTGAGCGTACAAGGCCAACAACTAACTCAATGTCTTCATATTTTTCCATTTTTTAAATACTTAAAAAAAACAAATAACCTAGGAATATGCTAATCTAAGTTCTGATACCAAATTTATGCAATCAAAAAATTGCCAAAAAAAAATACAAATTAGGTCTTCATTTTAAACATAACAAAATAAAACAATAATTAAGACACAAACACACTTAAACTTTAAAACATAACATGACACAACTTAAACTTATGATATAACACAAACAAACATAAAGCACCTAAAGAAGCTTTCATTCATGAAGAAGAAATATACAAATGGGGTGGTCACTTGCAGAGAGAAGAAGTAGAAAAGAAGCTCGAGACGAAAACGTAGATAGGGAAGAGAAATGGAACAAGCTCGCAAGCTTTCCCAAGAAGAAACCCGCAGGTTTTCTATTTCGAAAATTACTTCATATCATCCTCTATTTCATGCTCTCAAAACATCACATATTTATAGGAGAAAAGAGGTAGCAAAACAGCCCCAATCACCTCCAGCCGAACCAACCAAAAAAGGGGAGCCAAAAAACCAACAGGCAACTCCTGGAACAACAGCTGAAGGGACCACACAGGGGGCAAGAACGGGCAACCATGGGGAAAAGGAACAACCAGCCACGGGACAGGAGCCAAGTGGAAGAAACCGAAAGGCCAACAGAGAGGGAGAGGGGGAATGAACCAGGACATGCATTTATGAGCTAAAAAGGGCTTTTAATTATCATAATGAGCTGAGTTTAGTAGAAGAACACAACAGCACACCAAAAGGAGCAGCTAACCCGAGACAACCAAGCTCAAACAAGGAACCAAATCAGCCCAAAACCAAGCCACATCCATCCCCCCCCCCCCCCTTGCCTACATCAGATGCCGAAGAAGTGTATGAGAGGAAGGAAAAGAGCGAAGAGATGCCCTAGTCTTCGTTTCTGCGGGCTTTTAAAGACACGAGGTCGTGCGATATGGGAGGAGTGTCGCAGACATGCCTTCGAAGTGCGAAGTCGTGCGGATGTCCAAGCAGGTATGATATTTTGATTTTTTTTTTCCAATATTAGAGGTCAACATGATATTATGATAGCATGAATGTATATATATATATATATATATATATATATATATATATATATATATATATATATATATATATATATATATATATATATATAATGTTAAAAAATATGTAAAAGAAATAGAAAGTGAAGTTGAAATATACATAATATTAATATACATATAAAAATACAAAGGATGAGGAAAGTTGATATAACTTATAAATTATAAATAAAAGCATAAATGAAGAAATGAAAAAGGGAAAAGGATATACATGCAAATTATAGGAGTTCACCCTCATATGGTATTGGCTAGAAAAAGTCGTACACGTTAAAAGAAAATGGAATTGTACATTTATTGGTTCATTTAGACGGTGTTCATGTACTAATGAAAATGAATTAAATATAAAATTTATTAAATAAATGTTAAGTGGAAATGGATAAATGAGATAGAATATGAAATAATTGATGAAAAATTATAAAACCTATAAAACAGGAAAGAATATGCATATATTAATTATGTAAAGTTGAAGAAAAATGTATATTTATTTTATGTGACTATTTTACATGATTTAGTCTTGTATATTTAATGATGATTACTCATTGAGTTTACAAAACTTATTCTATTAAACTAACTTTTTTCAGGTAAATCTCCTGATAAGTGAAAATGGCTAAAAGAGAAGACTACGTCTATAGAAGACGGCGCTCAAATGAAAGCAGGTAAACTGTGTTTATGTTAAAAAGTATGCTCAATATAATAGTAGTGTCAGTGGCTCTTCAGTGTTTGAGGAATATTAGTCATTTACTGTTATGTGTAATTGTGGAAAAAATATATTAACCGTCCGACTGTTTGTTTCCGCCTCGTTAATTCGAGTCTCCAGACCGGGGCCTGACATTTTACCACTTTGTCAGACTAGGTCTCACACATAACCCTCTTCTCAGCTACACATGATCTCCTCTTTGTCTTTGATCTTGTGTATCCTCTATATATGTCAAATGCAACCCACACTCAAGCTACACATGTGATCTCCTCTTTGTCTTTGATCTTGTGTGTGAGTCGAGCACAGTCTACCCCGAAAAAAGGAAAGACCTTATCATGTTCAATCTTTTATGTCGAACGAATTCGTCTCCCAAACAAAACACGAGTCCCTATTCATCTTCAATCATGTCTATAAGTTGAACGCAACCTTCTACTGTGCCAACGTGACCTTCTTGATCCCAAATCCTACACATCTTCAGTCGTCTTTGTTAGAAGTTGCAGATCAATCTACTATTTGACCCCTCTAATCTTCATATGTCAATAGCAACATTACATATAATTATGTTTAATCTTCGTACTAACTTCGATTTTACTATAGCATTTTATTCCTTTAACTATGTCTATATTATCTAATACTTTGAGTGGTTAAATGTTAAAGCTGTCTCATGCTCTATCTGACATTGATAGTTAAATTTTGCACTAGAATATTTTCTCTTATATTGTTGAATTATTAATAAATCATTCACAATTTTTAAAGATTTTTTGCTATTTCTAAAATGATATGTGATGTACCATGTGATATTGGTGATCTGCTATTGATGTATGAGCCTAAAAAGGACGAAAACTAGATAAATTCAGCTCTATTAAAGACTTGTTTGATTTGAAATTGGCCTATAAAAATTATGCTTTTGCTGGCTGATTTAGACTAGCTAATAGACCTCTATGATGTTTACACTGATGCATGAGGCCAATGTTGTGACGCCCCAAGATCTAACTTGGAAGAATTATTCAGTCGATCCTTTAAGTCAATCTTCTACCAGAGCTATCTATAGTCATCAATCAGTGATAAATAGTCTAACAAAATCTATAATTTAAAACATCAATGTACATATTTCTATTCATTCCCAAAAGTTCATTTACAATACTCAGGATCTACACATTAATCACATGTAATCTATCCTGTCCTGAGTACAAAAAGAATCACTATGACAAAAGGACAAAAACCTAAAGATTGCTGATCAACCTCAATCTCCTGCTCCCTTGCCCTGACCTGAAAATATTAATCACATATAATGAGCTTCAAAAGCCCAGCAGGTCATTTAATACCTACAACTGAAATCAAAGCATGGTATAGAAGCAATATGCATGTCAATCAGTCAAATCAATTTCAGTCACTTGCACACTCTGTTTAAAATTACGTAATAAGAGGCACGCCTCTGCACAATTTTGCCCAAAACCGCCTCAAAGCTTACGCATTTCCTCCTCTTACTGAGGCGTACGCCTCACTTGGCCTGAGGCGCGCCTCATAGGCGCAATTGCGCAACTCTTGATGAGGCGTACGCCTCATGGATTAGGGCCTACCCACTTAAAATGAAGGGTTTTTAGCCTCCTTGAACCGCACGGTCCCGATTTTCTGCTTCCCGCAAGGCCTCCTGTTCACAAAACAGAGAAATCCCACACGCAGCTTCTCACGCCGGCTTCCCTTCCCACAACTTCTCCCGCCGACGCCGCCTCTCTCCGGCGAAGTTGAAAGTTCCGGCCACCCTCTAGGAGTACTCCACATTGGATTTTAGGTTTTTTTTTTTTTAGTTTAGGGTTAGATTTTTCTAATATAAGAAAATCTAGGGTTTATGTTTTTTTGATTGTTTTTTTGTGTTTTTGGATTTTTTCTTTAGGAGACATGGTTAGAGGTAAAGAAAAGACGAATACGCCATTGCGGCGTGACCCCTCTTGGAAATATAGCATGCAAGTTGACGTAGGAGGGGGCGAGAAAACGTATGTATATTTAAAATGCAATTTTTGTGAGAAAGTGGTGAAGGGCGGAGTAACCCGCATGAAGGAGCACTTATCATGCTCTCACAAGAACGTAGCACCGTGTGCAAAAGTGCCGGACAATGTGAAGGAAGAAATAAGTGCTTACATGAAGAAAACTACCACTGCAAAACACTTACAACAGAAGCAATTTGATGAAAGGGTCGAACATAGTGCTTATTTTGGGAGCGAGAGTGGAAAGGGCTCTTCCTCCACTATACATAATAGAGGTGCACGGGGTCCTATGGATCAATATATGACTAATCCAGGAGCAATAGAGGAGAAGCAGAGATGATGCTTGCAGCTAGTACTACAGAGGGTCGGCGACAGGTTTGCATGGACATTGGGAGGTTTTTTTTTAGAATGCAATACCATTTAATGTTGCTACATCGCCTGCCTACTTCAATATGCTGCGATCTGTAGAATTATATGGAAGAGGGTTGAAGGCACCTTCCATGTATGAGTTGCGAACATGGATTTTAAAAGAGGAGCAGCAGAACACAGAGCAGAGCATTGATGAGATTAAAAGGACATGGAATGAGACTGGTGTGACCATTATGTCAGATGGATGGTCTAACATGAAGAGTAGGAGCTTGATTAACATCCTTGTCAACAATCCCTACGGCACGGTGTTCTTACGATCAGTTGAAGCTTCAGATGAGGTGAAAAATACTACATTCATTTTCAATTTACTTGATGGGGTTATTGAGGAGATTGGGGAGCAATTGGTTGTCCAAGTAGTTACTGATAATGCCAGTGCATACAAAGCAGCTGGTCAGATGTTGATGGAGAAGAGGACACACCTATATTAGACACCCTACACAGCACATTGTATCGATCTCATTTTAGAGGATCTTGGTGACTTACCTCAGCACAAGAGTGCTCTTTCTAGGGTGAAGAAGATTACAAAGTTCATCTACAATCACTCTTGGGTCTTAAGCTTGATGAGAAAGTTTTCAAAGAAAGAAATCATTCGCCCTGCAACCACTAGGTATGTTCTTAATTTTGTACATTGCAAATCATTTGATTCATTCCTACTGTATGTTCATAGTTCTTACATTTGTGCACTGTAAATCTATAATGCACAATAAGAGGTTAAGAGATAGGAGGTTGAGGAATAAGGGGTTGAATGATGATGAGGACCCATTGGTGTGTGATGATGTGTCATCTGATAATAAGTGGTTCATAGATGATGAGACAGATTTGTCATTATCAGACTTACAACTAGAAGATCTAAATGTGGATGTCTTGAGGGGCGAAGCAGATCAAGTGGGCACATCTACTAGTACCACACCACACATCCACTAGCTCTGCAACACAATAATCAAGTAAAGGTATTCCACAACTTCTTATATGCTATCGCAGTATATTTATATCAAGCGAGCAATTAACATGATAATGATCTTTTCTCTTACTGAACAGGGAAGAGAAAAGTGAGTCATATTGAAGATGATGATGACATGGCATTCATAGATACAATTGGAGAAGAAGATTCACTTGAAGACCCATTTAGTGATGGGATATGATTGCATTTTATATGTTTTTTGTATTTTGGGAGTTTTGTTAAACTAATATTTTATGATTTTGTACTTTGGGACATGATTTTATTGCATCTACTTTCTTACTTTCCACTATTTTCATATATCATTTAGATATTTTTATTGTAAGATACAATATTGCTATTATTTTTCTGCTAAAACCCTTAATTTTTCATTTACGCAATTCTGTGTTCGTGAGGCTTACGCCTCAGACCTCCTCGAGGCTTACGCCTCGCCTCACTGACGAAAATCGCCTCGAGGCTTAATTACGTAATTTTAAACCTTGCTTGCACATGATCATTGAATCGATGCAGAATCATAAATCTTGCAGAAACAGTAATCAATGCTTATACAGTAATCAGTACAGAAATGGTAGTCATATAGAAACAGTTGAATCCAAAATCATCGGTGATAGAATTAATGAACAGTAAAATCTCATAAAGCTCAATAAACCAGTACGTGCGTCAAATCTATATAGTAGTCGTCGTATTTATAACACCAGTCAATTCAGTAGACAAATCATCGTATCTAAAATCTTAGTTAAATCGTTAAAGAAATCTTCATATCGGTAATATCAATCAAATCAGTCAATAAATCATCATGTCAATAATATCAATAGTATAAAGGGAATTCATCGGTTCAATAATATCAATCGGTATAAAACGTCAAATCAATACTATCGTTCGTGACTGTTGAAATCAAATCAATGAAATAAAATCAATCAATGCCGTAGAATCGTGCCGTAGAATCGTATCAAAACGTAAATTTGCAATTCAGTTAACCAATATCATGTGCTCAGTGAATCACATGCAATCCAATAATCTATATCAGGTGTTTAGTGAATCACATGTCACTTACACAGTATATCACGTGCATAACATCAGTACAGTGAATCAGTAGTATCAGTGCCTGTATCAGTATCAGTAACAATCCAGTGACATGAACCATAATGCTAGGATAGTAAAATCATGCAGAAACAGTAAATCCGTACAATAACAATAAGAACAATGATTAAACACGTGTAGTTCAGTAATCATACTCAACAACATACTCAACAACTAAAAGCCCTGGCTATTACGGTGTTTTTCAATCTTGTAACATATATCTTGTATCTTATATTTTGTATCTTGTATCCGTTGGCTCAGTGAAAAGTCGTCACTCTTTGCCCGTCGGCATAGTAATCATCTCCTTATAACTCCCTTCAGTAATCACATGATCAGTAGAGAATAACACCAAACCCTTTTTAAAGGAAAGTCCATCGGCCCACCATCCTGTACAGGTCAATCAGTCTCCAACCAACGGTTCAACCAGTCTTTACTTGTCTTTCACACACACAGTACACAGTAGTATCAACAATTTCAATCATATAACCATATTCATCATTATCATCAACGCATTGCAACCAATAAACATGATTTAGCTCAATTTAGAAAACTCCTTAAAATATCGTATAGTAGACAGAAGTAGGTGTAAAAGGCACAGTTCCAGAAAATTACCAAATTACTAGAAATCATGTAAAACAACATTTCAAAACTTTACTTGTACTGGATCAATATTTTTCAACATCTGGATAATTTTCTATTCGATAAAAATCTCGCAGAATTCAAAATATCCGGTGAAAACTTTCCAGAAAATACTCAAATCGTGCAAAATCATCATTTCCATAACATACCAAAAGTTACGTGGTAAAAGTTTCGTCAATACAAAGATATGCACGTTTTTCGGTAACGGAAACACAAAACTGAGCAGAAAAATACCAAAACTCAAAATCTTCGAAATCAAAAATAAGATTCGGATTCCTTACTTCGAGACAAACAAATCTATCAACTGCGTCGACAGACGAAAATCGTTCCGCGGCCCCCGAAATCAAGCCTTTCCTTCTCTTTCTCTCTCCTACTTTTCTCTCTCTTCAAAATATCCTCAAAATATCTCAAAATCAGATATTTATCAAGCAGGATCATACGGGACGATTCCTATTCGTCCCGGGACGATTTCTCCTCTGGACAAAATTCGTCCCGGACGAATTCAGGTTCGTACGGACGAACTCAGGTTCGAACAGGCAGTTCGTACGTACTAACCATACAGATTTTCACAATTTCTTCGTCCCATACTAAAGTTAGTTCGTACAGACTAACAACACTCAAAAAAATAAACTTCTGAGGGTTTTACAAATGTTATGTAGCAGTACAGATTGTATTTTGAAGTTTGAAATTACTGAGTTCCCGGAAGGATCTCCCAAAGCCGTTAGTGTTCTACTTTAGTTTCTATTGCGTTGTATAGCTACTCTTACATGTGCCCATGTAAACTATTTTCTTCATTAGTTATTTAATACTATATTTACTTGCATTTCATCTAAAATAAAAATTCAAGAAGGGAAAAAAAATCTACAAGAAATCATGCATTCCCCTCAAAAACAGTGTTCGAGCAACAACTTTTACACTTCGCTTTACTAAGAAAACACCAGTTAAAATTGGTTCACTTTTTCAGCTGGAAAAAGATTTCGAAAGCATCCAATGCATTTAAAGCCAAAGACGGGTGAAATGAAACTATAGCGTAAAGTAAGGCAAAAAAGTAACAAGTAAAGAAAATTGAAGGTCACCAGTTCTTGTTGAATCAGTTCAAGCTTTCTTTTATACAAATTAACATACTTCCGTCGCTCATTACTGCATAAAAAGTACATGTGTTAAAATGTTAACAGCATTCATAGTAAAAGAACAATAAATAAAAATAAATTACAAACAAATAAAGTTCTAACGGATTTCACATATGCACGGGAGATAATAGATTTGACTAGTTAAATTTTGTGATGGCAATATACAATTCATCCATCATCATAACCGTATTATCATCAAAAAAAGAAAGCGTTCTCTCACAACAACGCTAACTGAAGACCACATAAGAAACGTCTTGTCAGAAAATTTTTTTTTTTCAAATTTGTAGACCATTCTCCATCAACAAATTCAGAAAAATATGGCAGGCATAATTAGCTCACATTAAATCTATCAGAAACCTATGCAACAAAAAATGATCAAACATTCATGATTATCATTTATATACTTGCAAATTAAATAAACAACCTACAGACAAAATTTCACAGATTTTTTTAATTGAAAAGCTGAATGCAAGCACCCCATCTCACTATTAACAAGAAAAAAGAAACTAACATAAATATCAACAGCCAAAATAAAATAATAAAATAATATTGAATGAATTTTAATATAGCTTTCCAAAATAAATTAGAATTTGGATAACAACTGCTGAAAGAATAATTTGCAGATTCTTAAACTCCAACATGATCTTGATGAATAAAGCTCTCCCTTCCTCTGCTGAGAAAATCAGCAAACGATTGAATTGCTGATGAAATTCCACACAAATATGGGATCTGTCACAAACTAGTAAGAACTCCAGCTAATGTCCAACTCAGTAAAAAATCTTTCAAAGATTAAAAGCCATGAAGAAGCTTCTGAAAAAAGGCCTATTCCAAAAAATCTTGGATACAATCCATTAAAAAAGTTGTCATAGAAGACCAATGAAATCCCAAAAGGAATCCAGAAAAGCTTGAGTTTTCTCAATGTAAAAATAAAAAATAAAATTTTCTTTATCCACCCAAGTTGATTAGATTCTACTATAGATGTAATAACATTCCGCATGACGCATTTAAGAACCTCACAGGCGTCTGAACGCGGGCCTGCTGCTATCTTTGTGGATAAATATTACTAATTCCGTCTTTTAATTATTTTATTCCAATGTATTTTGTATCTTTAATTTTTGTGTAACAATTCTGTGATTGTTTGCTCATGTAATATTTTTAATGACTGATAAGTAAATTTCATTTTTAAATAAAAATTTCATATCACCAAAACTAATGATGAGATTACCTAACTTTTATTATATTAAAAAAATAAAATCAAATATCTAAAATTTAACAAAATTTTAAAATGGACCAAAGTATTAAAAAACAAGCCCAATTCAAGTATTAGCAGCCTGGTTCGAATTATTTTGATTTTCCAATGAAAATATAATTTTATTGGGACTAATTAGCATATTTAAGCTTAAAACAATGGAATTTAACAATATCACATTCAAGGAAAAAAATTATGAGACGCATGAAAATAAGAAAGAGGAAGGGATTCATAAGTCAATAGATTTACTCTTCATTTTTTTTTTTCCGGTTACGCATCAATTCCAAGTGACTCTTCTTTGCAGCGTACAATTGATTTAAGAAGGGAGAAAAGAACAATGTACATAATGAATATTAGAGCATAGGATACAAATATATGAAAGCCACCAATCAGAAAATGATGAATTCAACATGAAATTAAAAAACTAGTTATGAATAATAGTTTGCAAACTACTGTTAAAGAAGTGGGCGCATAGTATGATTTACATCAAAGTGTTAAATCCTAAACCAATCTCTCAAATGCAAAAGACTTAAACAAAAATTATAAAAGGAGTTGAACAAAAGAATTTATGATCAATTCAAAAGAAGCATCACCATGATACATGAAAACTCACATTCTTTTACCAAGGCTGCTCCAGGATGTTTTCCACAATTTATGGCGAACATCTATTAAAACGGCATTTTGTGCATATTGCCACCACATCCTCTGCCATCCAGGAAGCTTCCTAGATAAAGAGATATGTGATGGCCGAAATCGTCCATACCTATGAAATCAAGTGCCAATTAAAAGACTAGTAGTCAAAAGATAATCCATGCAGCAAGAGAAAAATATTTAAATTATTGATGAGATAAGCATATAGATTATTTTTAAAGTACAAAGATAGCAATGCACACAATAATATTAAGTGATAGATACAAAAACAACAAGCCTTTATCCTACTATATGGAGTTGGCCACATATATCTTTTAATATTAAGTGATAGATAAATATGAAAAATGAGAAGTTTAAAATAATGACAAGGGTATGCCCTAAAACAAGGGCTAATATTGACAATAGATTGCACCCTTAAACTTTGCAAAACATAACTTTTACTATATTAAAAAAAAAAAAGAATTACAGATGTTGGACATAGGCAGAAACACCACTTACTGTGTCAGACCTCTCAGATTTTTTAGTAAAAACAGTAGAACCAAGGGATCCTGCAAATCTAAAATATGCTAGGAGTTGGGGTATGATGACCATTGATAAATACTCTACTAGCTCCAATTACAATAAATAAAAAATCAAAGAAGCGAGAAAAAATATCATCTGGCCAAAAAATGTATATGAATATCTTTATTTAAACCACGCCCAATCAAAGGAATAAAGAGTTTTTAACTCACAAATTGAAAAAACATTTTTCAAAATACATAAATAAAAACTCAGCATTGAAATAAGAAATTCTAAAATCCACAAACATTTTAGAATTCATCCTGCCAAACGACCCCTAAATGAAAAAGTTCAGAAATTAAATCAAAATGATGGGCCAATATTGACATCAAAATAACACAACTATTGCATAAATATTAGTTAAAATAACTTTGGTTGTTTGGCTAGTTAAATTCATAATTTTTGTCTTTTGCAACGAGTTTTATTAGCAGTTTAGTTTGAGTTGCTAACTTCATAAATCTTTTCTTTTCACAATGATTTTTATTAATAATCTACACCTTTTGATCTAGAAACAAAGAGATCATTATTGACCAGATTAAGAGGTGTCTCAACGGACCTCTAGAAATGTTTAATGTATTTTTATCTCAATAGTTCGAGTTATATGCGTCTGAGCTAGTTAATTACACATGTTCTATGCATTTGAATTGTTACTCCTAAATCCTGACCTCATCAAAATTATTGCTCCACTTTTGATGAATATCATTGATGTAGGAAAGGGAGGGTTCAAAATAAGTTGAGTTGAAATTTTGTAAGTTTCTACTAGAGACAGCTCATTAATGAGCTTCTACTAATTATTCAGCTCATAATTTAGCTTGAATTAGGTTCATTCCCCCTTATGTGGCCCCTTGATTTCCTCCCCCTGGTTCCTTTCCCCCCTCCCTGTGTCTCTTCGATTTTTCCCCTGTTGGTTCTCCTTCCCGTAGTCTATTTGGGTTCCCTAGACAGCCCGTCCAGGTCCCCCTGGTTGTTGGGTTCCGTTTCTTGTGTTGCCCCTTTAATTCCCCCCATTGGCTGCTTGTTCCGTGGTTTCTTTGCCCCTTCAATTTCTCCCTGGCTGCTTGTCATGTGGCTACTTTACCAGGTTCTCTTGTGATGCCTATTTCAGTCCCCTAGCTATTGGTTTCGGTTCCGATTCCCTGGTTGTTGGTTCCTTCGGGTCCTCTCCTAGCAACTTGTCTCGTGGCTATTCTACATGGTTTCTTATGTCTTTTCAGCTGCTATTTCTGGATTAAATGCAGGTCTTTTTAATTGGTTTAAAGGGAGGTTATGGTGGTTGTTTGGCTGCCCCCTTTTCTCCTATAAATAGTAGATGTTTGGTATTAAAAAAAAGGATGTTATGATGTTATTTTTGTAGTAAAAAACCTGAGAGTTTTTCTTCCTTTGGAAAAGCTTGCGAGCTTGTTCCGTTATTCCTCTCCCTCTAGGAAAGCTTGTGACATTGTCCTCTCTTCTTCTCGGCTTCTAACCTCTTTCTTCTCTTCGCAAGTTCAACTCCATCTGTATCTTTCGTCTAAAGCAAAGAAGAGCTCCTTAGGTGATGAGGACATCAGAAGACTAACAGCTACAATCTAGATATTATTTTATTTTATTTTATATCTTATGTACTAGTTATTAATGTTTTCCCATTTTACCCTTAGGAGTGATCAAGTGGTGTTTTAGCCCGAAGGGCATTTTAGTCATTGTTATTTTTCTTTTCATGAGACCTATTTATAGGCTAGCTTTCTTGTATTGAAGAATGATGGATGATTAAATAAATTTTGTTTTGTCTTCTTCTTCTTGTGAGAGTACTAGAGAGAAGGAAGAGCCCAACGAGTGGGCAAACGCAATACCCACCAGTCACTGAAAGAGTCCGTGGCTCGTGGTCTTCGTCTGCGTTTTCAATTATATCTCCGTCTATTCCCCACCGATTTCTCGTCATCCCTCCACTTTCATTCCGCCACAAAAATACCCCTAGATCCCCACCAAATTCCCCTTCCACAATCACACCCGCCGGCCTAGCTCCTAGCCACCTCCACCCAAAGCCAAATCCGCCTCTTCCCTCTTGACCGCCAGCTCCACTTACACCTCAAATCAATATGATGATTTTAGTCGTCATAATGACTCCCTAAATTGGCTCCTGCAATAAAGAAAGGAGTTAGGAAATTTTGAAATTCAAATTTTGAAATTCAAAAACTTTCCTTATTTACAAAATCCAATTAAGGAAAGTTTTCAAATTTTGAATCCAATCTAAATTCAATTTAGAGATGACTCATTATTTTCCCTCCTAATTAGCCAAGCTTGTTTTGGAAACTCATAAAACACTTCCCACAATCCCCTCCCTCCTCTTCATGCTGCCGGCCCCCCTTCCTTGGGCTTGGCTTGTGTTGTTTCCTCATTGAGCCCTCACCACTTTGAATTTGAAATCAAATTTTCAAATTTAATCCCCTCCAAATCCCTCACATGGATTTTGAATTTCAAAATTCAAATCCCCCCTTAATTACTTTCCTAAAATATCTTTCTATTAATATGGAAACTTTTTTATTTGAATTCAAACTAATTTGAATTTCAAATTAATCCCATATTAATGAATCCTGATTTTGGAAACCCATTCAATCTCTAAAATCTGAATTTAATTCAGATTTAATCATATCATTAAATTGATTGCATGGGGACCACATACATCGAACCTAGACGCTTCCCCCTCCTTTCCCTATGGCCGGCCTTCCCTCTCCCCTACCTCTCTCCACAAACTAATTAACTCACATTAATTCCCTCCCTTAAACCTTCCAAACAATCCGTAATTCCCTCTCAACCCCAGCAGCCGGCCCTCACAGTTTCTCCCTCTCGGTTTCTTCTATTCTTTGGTATTACTGATTGCTGTCCCAGAATTTCAGAGAGGACAACCTGCTGTCCTGCCACTTGAAGGCCACTGCCAGCTGTCCAGCAGCCCTAATCTCCCCACAACTATTGCCCAGGGTTCTGTCCACCTTGAAGGTTGTTGTCCTGCACTTTTCAGCAAGGTAATTTGATGTCCAGGTTGCTGAAACGGCCCCATTTGCTGCCCAGAATTTCTAGATAATGACAGATTGCTATCCCAGGAATTCTAGTAAGAAGAACTGCTGTTAAACCCTCAGGGAATTCCCTACCTGCTGTCCCAAAGTCCGAACTCCGATAAACACGAATGGTTGCTAAGCCTTGACGACGGTGAGCTAATCCTTTAAATCATTTACCTTCCTAGTCATCTTCGGTTGTGGTTGTAATTTGATTCACTATGACAATGTTAATTCTCTCCGCTAAAGTCTAGTATATTAGAGAGTTGAGTGAGGGATATTTCTTAGTGACTAATCTCATTGTTAGTTTAGGGATTATCGTTGAAAATCAATCACGAACGCAATGTTAGATTAATTGATTGTTTTACTACCTTAACTCCTATGCATGTGATTTAGCCTAAACTGGTTTTATCGCCTTATTGTGTATCTTATCGTTTAAATCGGCATAAGTTTTATTATTGTTCTTGAAATATTAAGTGTGCAAATTTCTCTAAACAACTTATCTTCACATGTTTGTCTTACATCATTAGGTGTTTTATGTTTGTTAAGAGTTGTAAAGTATTTGTTTTTATGTCATAAGTTTGTAAGGGTCTTTATCTTATATAAGTTGTAATTTGTCGTATTTTGAGTATTTCGTGTAATTTTCTTATTATCCTAGGAAGAGTTTTCTTTTGCTTGCAAAAATTAAGGATTTTCCTAATTTTTGCCTGCATCAATTTAGTATCAGAGCTTTAGGTTGTGTGCAAGTCTTTTTTTGAGTCTTTAGAAAAAATATATTTACAATAACGAGTAGTCCAAACCATCGTCCTATGGAAATATAAGTCATGAGCCGACAGAATTTCAAGATGAATACGATCCTGCCAATGTTGAAAGTCAAAATCCATTGCCCAGTACTCATGAAGTTAGCAATACAACAGACATCAATCTCTCGCCCGATGGAGATTCAACAGATCCGATTCAAAATGAACTTTACAAGATACAAAGATGGATGTACTTATGTGATGAGAAATTCAAAAAAAGAACTCAAGCACTTCTCGCTGAATTTAATCTAGAAATGGAATTGACTGAACAAAAGTATGCGGCGAAGATTCAAGAGCTAGATGTGATTCCTTCGTCTATTCGGAATAAATCTAACGCAACCTCATCAAGAGATAAGCTTCTTCAACCGGAGGAGAATTGATGTAGGCAAGGGAGGGGTCAAAATAAGTTGAGTTGAAAATTTTGTAAGTTTCTACTAGAGACAGCTCATTAATGAGCTTCTACTAATTATTCAGCTCATAATTTGGCTTCAATTAAGTTCATTCACCCTTATGTGGCCCCTTGATTTCCTCCCCCTAGTTCCTTTCCCCTCTCCCTGTGTCTCTTCGGTTTTTGACCTGCTAGTTCTCCTTCCCGTGGCCTGTTTGGGTTCCCTGGACAGCCCGTCCAAGTCCCCCTGGTTGCTTGTTCTGTTTCCTATGTTGCCCCTTCGGTTCCCCCCCTTGGCTGCTTGTCCCGTGGCTGCTTTGCCCCTTCGATTTCCCCTTGGTTGTTTGTCCTGTGGTTGCTTTACTCGGTTCCCTTGTGATGCCTGTTCCGGCCCCCGAGCTGTTGGTTTCGGTTCCTCTGGCTGTTGGTTCCAATTCCCTGGTTGCTGATCCCTTCGGTTCCTCTTCTAGCAACTTGTCCCGCGGTTATTTTACCAAGTTTCTTGTGTGTCTTTTCAGCTGTTGTTTCAGGATTAAATGCAGGCCTTTTTAATTGGTTTAAAGGGAGGTTATGGTGGCTGTTTGGCTGCCCCCTTTTCTCCTATAAATAGTAGATGTTTGGTATTAAAAAAAAGGATGTTATGATGTTATTTTTGGAGTAAAAAATCTGAGGGTTTTTCTTCCTTCTTTGGAAAAGCTTGCGAGCTTGTTCCATTCTTCCTCTCCCTCTAGGAAAGCTTACGAGCTTGTCCTCTCTTCATCTCAGCTTCTAACATCTTTCTTCTCTCCGCAAGTTCGACTCCATCTATATCTTTCGTCTCAAGCAAAGAAGAGCTCCTTTAGGTGTTTTATGTTTGTCAAGAGTTGTAAAATGTTTGTTTTTATGACATAAGTTTGTAAAAGTCTTTATCTTATATATGTTGTAATTTGTCGTATTTTGAGTATTTCGTGTAATTTTCTTATTATCCTAGGAAAAGTTTTCTTTTGCTAGCAAAAACTAGGGGTTTTCCTAATTTTTGCCTGCATCATTCATTATGGCTAATCTCTCAATATTGATTGCATCGCTTTATTTTATCAAATTACAATATTGTGTTAACTTCTTTATCAACCATATTATTATCATATAATCGTTGCAACATTAATATTGTAAATGATCATTAACATGTGAGTTGATCAATGAAAACATTGATGATATGAGATTAGTTTATTAAAATAGTGTTTAGTCAATCATGGCTAAGAAGAAGAATACTGGTCCCTTTTATGTATAAATTAGCTTCCCATAAGAACCGAATGCTTCAACTATGAAATAACAGCTAGCTTATTTATATAGTTTTTAGATTCCATATGTGTCTCGCTACCAATTCCACAAACAGGACTAGAATAATATATTCTAACAAACACGACGCCAAACAAATTCTTCGAAATGGCCTAAAATGACTTGTCCATAGCACCAAGACTTCAAAGAGCAGACCACTACAATCGATTCGTTTGAACGAGATGAAAAAGGCGAATTACATATGAGACGTCACGCAAATGATTTTCAAAATATCTCTATCATGATCAAAGTCACTCAAACGTCATCCATTTGCAAAACGAACTACAATAATATGTCTGAAGCCTCAAAATCACCAAAGAAAGCCCTCTCACAATAAATTTAATCAAGCTTGACCAAAAAAGCGGACACTAAACTCAACATCTAGCAAAAGTAACTCGAACATCGCTCTTTCGTAAAACGGGTTGTGCCACCGTGCTTAAAATGTTAAAATTACCTAGGAATGACAAGTATTAGCCTATCCACCGCACAAATGCAAAATGCAAGTTTACACAAAAACAAGGCGATGGAAAGACGCAGAAGGAATGAGAAATTACGTGAGGATCAAAACACATACATGCTATATTAAAAATATATTTTTCCTAATACACACATTATATATATATATATATATATATATATATAACAATTAAAATATATTCAAGAAATATAATAAAAATAAGTTAAAAAAAAATATTATCTTTAAAATCAAAATAACTATTTATATTAAATTAAGATTAAAATACTTTCTACAAATATGTATATTTACAAAACATTAAAAATGATTATAACAAATATTTTTTTGTGATAACCATATCTGATCAGTTCAACTGAACCGACCTATTTGTTCAACAGCCGGACCATTACATGAACACCAGACCCAGATGAACGGGCCAAGCGAAGTTTGCCGAGTGCGTAAACCCTCCAGACGGAGTCAAATCATGCCATTGAGTGGGAAATCACGTGAGGAGGTAAAAAGAGCAACTCATGAGAGATATATTCATTCGCTCGCTCTAGTGGAAGCAAATGGACAAAAAACAGTAGACGGGATAAAACCAACTGAGAGAGGAAGAACAAAGAGAAGGAAGGTAAGTCCACGAAATTGGTTCATTTTTGGTGAAATTTATTTCGTGATTTAAACTTCAAGAATGAGTACATATGTCAATCAATAGCAGAGGAAGAAATATGAGAAAGAAAGAGGAAAAAATGATAGAAGAAAATGAAAGAAATTGGAAAATCGTCATCGACGTATTCTGATCACATTATTTTAATTTAAGATAATCAATTCTCGAGAATATTAGAAATTGATCGTCGATCGATATAAAGCTTGTGAAAGATAGATTCGTTCATTAAATTGGCAAAGAAAATTTTGTGAAAGGACGAAATAATGGGTTTCTATTTCTGACAGTAGAGGAAAGAGTAAGCGATTTAAATTATTACTTTATATTCAAATTATTATTTTAATTTTTCTAATTGACGAAATAATTGGTGATTGTCAAATAGAAAGAAGAAATCTAGTTGAAAGAGACTCGACGCAAAGAGAATGAAAAAAAGGCTTATTGAGGCTGCATTACTGAAGATTATTTCTAAGGATCGACAATTTAAAAGAAAATAAAATTGGGTAATTTCAATTGTGTTATAGCAATGCCAATTTCTTTTTATGTTATTTCATTTTTTTTTAATTATTACATGATTATAACATTATGTTGATTGAATGGTCAATGTATGAATAAATTAACTGAGAATAAAAGAAAGGAAAAAGTGAAATATTTGCTACATGATTGCTATAGAACATTGTAACATACCTAAAGTATTTGATATATTTCAATATTAAATATACAACCAACTTGAGGCTAATTGAATTACTGAGTATGTATAATGAATAAAATGTCCATACAAATTACTATAATATATAAAAAAAATGAAATAAACTAAAAGATAATTTCTATGAAAATGGAAGTATTAAAATAAGGGAAATATGCATGCATGCAAATATAGGTGTTCATCCCCTTATGGTACTGATCAGGGACGCAACATAGAAATGAAAATGAAAATGATTGTATATTTATTGGTACATTTAAACAGTGCTCCAGTACTAAATGAAAAAGAGAAAAAGGCTTGGAAAAGAAAAAATAAATAAATGTTAAATGAAAGAAGAATATGTTATTGGATAAATACATAAAAAAGATTTATGTTATATGAAATGAAAATGATATATATATATATATATATATATACTGCAAAAGAAAGTCAAATGAATATCATTATTTTATGTATGTGAAATTGATATGTTATAGGTGTGATTATTCACTGAGTTTATCATGTAAACTCAACTTATTAAACTACATTTTTCAGGTAAGACTCCTGATAAGAGAAAATGTCTGAAAGAAAGGAGGACGGTGCTCAAATGAAAACAGGTAATATATGATTTATACAAATATTAAGATGTGAAAATGTTATTAGTAGTTTGATGAAAATTTGTTTTAGTGACTCTTCAAATATATTTGAAATATAGATGATAAACTGTGTTTAAAATAAAAAGAAATATTATAACTGTCCGACTATTCATTTCCGCCTCAGTAGTTTGAGATTTCGGTCTGGGTCGCAACATTTTTTCTTGTAATATACATATTTTTTATTTAAAAAGATTTTGAAATCCTCAAACAATCATTGAATTCCTGTGAAATTTAGATGGGTGCAATGTAGAGTGCCGACCTACCCTACCATTCGCGTCTTGTCTATTCCATCCCATCCCATCCCTATGGTAAAAAAAAAAACTAATCCCTCACTCTCTCTAATGAGGACATCAGCAGGAGATTTCGACGTGTATATCATCAGAGGAATCGTAGATCGATGGCTACGATTCAGAGTCTTAATTTCTAATGCATTTATGTATTTTATTTTTATTTATGTTCTGGTTTACCATTGTACCCCCGAGAAGGTTTAGTTCATGATGTAGCCCAAAGGGCATATTATTCTTTTGCTTCTCTTTTATTTTAAGGCCTATATATAGAGGCCTTCACTATTGTATGAGGTTAATGATTGATCAATAAAAATTTTCAGCTTTCTAGTTCCCTAGAGTGTTGAGAGTTCTTGAGAAGGAGAAGTCACTAGGTGAGGGCAAAGGCAATACCTGTCAGCCTTCGAAACGCTGGCCAACTCCACCCTTCACCCCCACACTGCCGGCCACTTTCGCCAAACCCCTACCGCCGGCCCACCCATCCATTACCCCTTGATTCCCCTTTAAGTACCTCTTAATACTTTCCAAATATAGCCTTCATTTGATTTGAAAAGTTTATTAATTCAAATTCAAATGAATTTAAATTTTAAATTCTTTCCTAAACAGCCTACACCTATTTAGGAATTCTCTCAATCACCATAAATTTGAAATTAATTCAAATTTGATTCTCCAATTAACAATTAAGGTAAGGATCCACATACAATGAACGTGGACACTCTTTTTCCCCCCTCCTTGGTTGGCCCCCTGTCCCTCTCCTTTTCTCTCTCAAATTAATCCCCCTCCCATTAATTAAAACCCTTTAATCCCTCACATAAGCCGACGTCCTCGTCTCTCCTCTCTCACCTAATTAACCCCATTAAAGGAGATTTGAATTTCAAATTTATTCCCTCCCTTGCCATTCAAAACCTAAAGTTAAAATTTATATTTTTACTTTATCACCACTCCTCCCCCATAAACCAAAAGAGACATTAAAGTCGCTTCTCCTAGCTTTGGCAAAAATCCTCCACTCTCCAATTTCCCCATTTTCTTCTCTTCTCCATTATTTCATACACCTCCAAGGGATAAGCTTGCAAACTGGCCTCCTCTCCATGAATAGTCGATCCTAAAAGAGACCACGACTTCGTGTATGATCTTCAAGGATGAGTAGATATTCTCCGATCTCCCTTCTTCAACCTCAACTTGGAGATCAACGACACCGTCGACAACTACGTCGACCGAATCCTTTTCACCTTGACGTCTTCCATCGAGGAACATCAAATCTTCAGACAATGGCAAGTTATCGGACATCCACCAACTTCTTCCCCTCCGACTAACTTTTCGTTGGGTAATACTGCATGTGTTTTCTGTCTTTTGCTGGCATCTCTAAGTTTGCTAAAATCATGCTTCCATCAAAATTACCTCAAAAAGCGAAAGTGAGGGAACTCAAGGTGAAATTCCTATTTATTAAATGGTGGATTTCTATTGTTTATGCATTTAGCTTTACTATAAGTTTGTTGTTATTTTAAATTGTCCCGTTAATCTTTCTTGTAATCGTAACTGCATGCCAAAGCAATACTACAACTAAGAAATCTGATAATCTAATATGGTGAAACATTAACTTTAAAATTAGCAAAGCTAAACAACTTGTTATTAATTCCTAAGCAATTCCTGTTTCCTTATATGTTTCACATCATTATCATCTTGCCCAGCCCCATATCATCCTTCTAAACAGAGAGCAAACCAAAAATAGTCCACATTCACACTCTAACCCTCTCTCTCTCTCTCTCTCTCTCTCTCTCTCTCTCTCTCTCTCTCAAAAGGTCTTTGGTAATCCAAGGACGAAGTCCATACTTACGTCCAGCCAAGGGCAATTAGGTACCGGAAGGGGTGTGTAGAGACCGATGTCTGGTTGCACTGCTTAGCTAACTAACAAGTGTGACACCTTTTTAACTAATTTACTGACATCTCGTTTAAGGTTAGGCCAATAAAATCGATGTTCTATAGAGGCAATGATTTTTGTTTGGCCAAAGTATCCAGCCAAACCTCCATTGTGTAATTCCCATACGAGGACAAAAAATATTGTATTTTGTTCCTAGCCAAAATGTACTCATCTCGTCTTATAATATATAATTCAGTCTCAAAACTAAGTACCCATACTCGTTCCAATGCGGTTGAATAAATCATATGTATTCGCTCGTGCAAGTGATGAAAACTTATGCATGTTTTTTTATGCACATCGAGATAAAAGACACTCTAATCATAGTACTTGTCAATCATGCACACTTTGTTAAACATAATGAGAAGGCTCGGTACGCTTGAAGATAACACCTATGCAAGGGAGATGCCATGAGGCTCAGACTGAACAAACCTACAGGGGACAAAACATTAAGGAACATGTTCGAATGGAAAAAAAAAATTCAACCAACTAAGAGACCAAAACTACCAAATAAAAATAATCATTGAACACTAAATATTTTACATAATCAATTCCCCATCAAATAAGCCTCTTTCCTTTTCCTCCTCAAATTTGAAATTCAAAATTCAAAACCCTAAAATAATCATTGAACACTAAATATTTTACATAATCAATTCCCCATCAAATAAGCCTCTTTCCTTTCCCTCCTCAAATTTGAAATTCAAAATTCAAAACCCTAAAAACCCTCCCAAACAAATCGTAAGTTAAATTTTAGATTTTAGATAATAGACCCCCCCCCCCCCCCAATTCTCTCCTTCTTAGCTCTCTCTCAAGTAATTTCTCGCCAAACTACTTACTTTCCAAATTAATTTCAGAGTTTCAACTTTCTGAAATTAATTTCAGATTTATTTCACAACATCCTTTCTACCACAATTCCCCAAATTTGAAGTCTCATATTCTACTTCCCTTCTCCATTGTATGGCGGATCCTGAACAAGAGCACGGGTTTGTTTACAACGATCAAGGTCAAGTCGACATCCTCAAATCACCATTCTTCGACCTCAACTTAGAGATTGATCAAACCATGGAAGAATACGTTGAGAGGATCGTCTTCACCCTTGCCGAAGCCATCGACGAACAACTCTCCTCCGTACAGTAGTAGATCGTTTCCAAACCTTGATCAAGGTGAAACTTTCCCCCAAATCTTTTTTCTTTCTAAGTCTTACCTTAATTTGTGGTATCACAAGATCATGTAATGCTTTCTCTGTTTTACCAATCATTAAAAGAGTTGAGTAAGGGACCCAACTAGTAACTATTATTATTGTTAATTTAGGGATCTCTATTGAAACTCCCCCATGCTTGCTTGTCTTGATTATATTTGATTATTCGTGTTTCCAAACTCTTACATGTAGTTTGGCCTAAGCTTTAATCATCATTCTAATGTTCTAACTTTTTGTTTAAGTCACAAAAAGATAACATAATTATTATTGCCCAAATTCAACAAGCGTGTAATTTTAATATTGCATAACTTCACATACATTCTAGTGCTACTCATTTTGGTATCAGAGAATGATCGCATTTAGGTGCCTCTTAGAAAAAGATTTCTTTTATGTTTAGCATCTAAATCGCACCCCGCACTCATAAAACTTATTTGTTTATTAGCATATTAATCTCTTTCACATTTGCATAGTTCTGAGTCACCCTTAGACTTAGGATAGACTCAGAACAACTTCACAGCACCTTAGATCTATTGGTATGTTAGATGAACAAAATTAGCCAACAACTTAAAGAAAACCAATCCAACCTAGCTAAACTTCGTCGCCAAACAACGGAGCAATTTGACACACTAGAACAGATTAGGAATCATCCTACACCTTACACACCATCTAGATCTCCTTTGCTATATGGGGATGATACTTTTCCATATGAGGGACACCTCCATGCTCCTTATCGAGCTCCTCAGTACGGCTGTAAATATAATCATGATCCTAACACACCTCTATTGAAAAACATTAAGGTAGATGCCCCAACCTTTGACGGTACCCTCGACCCCCAGCTCTTTTTGGACTGGATAAAAGGCATGGATAACTTCGTTAAGTGGTACAACATTTCTGAAGCTAGAAAGGTCAGATTCGCTGAAATGAAACATACTGGTAGAGCTAGTCAATTTTGGGCTAACCTAGAAAGCCTTGGAGAATCTCGCAATGAGTATCCAATCATTGATTGGCCGTCGATGAAGCGCGAACTCAAGCAGAAGCACTTACCTCCCTCGTACTTCCCTAGGCTCCTAGATAGGCGGAGTAGGTTAACTCAGGGCAACAAACCAGTCAAGAAATACATCTCAGCCTTTGATGATTATCTGATTCGCTGCAAGGGGGAGGCCTCTACCCCGCACAAATTCTGGCCATGTTTCGTATCTTGTTGCGCGAAGACCTGCTCAACAAAATGTTTTCCCGAAACATTACTACATTAGAGAATGCCTATAGCCTAGTGTTAAACCTTGAGCAAACCCATCCCCAACACTCTAGTCAACACCAAGACTGTAGACCTTCATACCGACCCACCAGTAGTTCGGCCCGTCACCACTCAATTGCTCGGCCAACCCCTGGAAATCCTACCTGAGCACCTTCTTGATGCAGGACTAAGTATGAAATGCTTTAGTTCATTTAGATGTTGCACAACTCTTGATTAGAATAATTATAGAACAAAACTATTAGCATTTCAAAATAATGAATCAAAACAAATAGGGGTCACACCCGCTTGGGCCAAATTACGTAGCAAGAGATTTGAAGCCTTCCAACTAATTAAGAAAACAACACAATGACGAATAGTAGTTTCAAAGAAATCCCTAGTCTAACAACAAGAATTAGAAAGCATAAAGGTGCACTCAAGCCCTACGTTTACTAAGCTTTAGCATGAGCAGTAAAGAGTCGTCCAACGTGACTGGAATCAAAACCAAGAGAAGTTAAACTTAAGAAATATAATGACAAAAGAAAGAGAACCTTTCGTCACGGAGTAGTGGAGATCCTCCACTCGATGTCTTCAAAGTGCTCGTCGATTGCTTCCACTAAGGTGTCCAGAATGCGTTCGATGTAGTCCTCGACGTTGTGATCAACCTTGGATTAACGTCGAAGAAGGTGGAGTGTAAGATGTCGGTGAAGCCGTCCTCGTCCCAAGTTAAACCATATTCAGGCGCCGGATCCGCCATTCATAGGTGATTGAAGGCAAAATCTCCTTAGCACTTGATAGGGCTTGAATATTAGGAGAGAAAGAAGTTTCTCTCACAAGGGGAGAGGGAGGAGAGCAAAGACAAAAATCTGAAATAAGTTTCAGTTTTTGTCAAGGTGGAGAGTTAATGAGGGAGAGAGGAATTGAGAGAGAGAGAGAGAGAGAGAGAGGGGCGGTTAAGAGGGAGAGGGGCCGGCGGTACAATGAGGGGAAGGGGGGGAATTGATTCTCTAATCAATTACTTAGATTAGGAAATAAATTAAGGAATTATGGAGGTGGAATTTTCGGCCAAATAGGGGAAATAGGATTTGGAAATATTTCCTAAAGATAGACTAGGGATTAGGAAATAATTAGGGAGCATTAATGGGCTAGGAAAGAGGGGAGGCCGGCGGCATGCATGGGCAAGGGCCAAGTCATGAGGGTAATTAATGACTTCCTAAATTAAGTTTTGACTTTAGGAAAGTTTTAATTTAAATCCTCATGAATTGAAAATTCAAAATTTGATTTAAATTAAGCACTTTCCTAAAATAGAATAACTAATTTAGGAAAGATTTTGAATTCAAATTTGAATGGATATGAATTTCAAAATTATTTCCAATTAATCCCAACCTAATTTAATAAACCAAAAGGAAGGGAAGAGGGGAGGTGGCCGGCGACTATGGGCCTAAGGCCAGCGGCAAAGAGGGGGTCGGGTGAGGAAGGCCGGCTATTATGGGGGAGAATTTGTGGAGCTTGGTGAGGGGAAGATGTTAGGGAGCTTGGGGATGGGGTCGAGTGTGACGAAGACGAATAAAAGGTGGCGAGGGAAGATGAAAATACAAAGAGAAAACCACAAACCTGACCGTCTCCCAGGTTTGTGGGTGATACAATCTCCCTCTCCTAGGGATCTCTCCAAGTTCTCCTCAAGAGCTCTGAAGCACTCTCAAACACAAGCATAGGAAATTTTCATAATCATTCATTAATCAAAACATCAGACAAGAGGCTATAAATAGCCAAGTACAATGAACTCAAAGAAATAAAAGACCAACTTGCCCTTTGGGCTTACACACGACAATTCCCACTAAAGTGGTACAAACGAAAAACCAAAATGACACTAAGTAAATAGAAAAACACATGAATAATAAAATAACATAAATGACTTAGAAATACAAATACTTGATCGTGGTCGTAGATCGGCGGCCACCTCTGATAAACCTTCCACGATCTAATGTCCCCGTCACTTCTGGTCCTTCCAAATCCCATCCTGACTTTAGGAGTAATACTCCCACCCTAAATTAGGTCCCACCCAGGGACCAAGTGCTTTCGTTGCCAGGGATATGAGCATATCTCCTCTCAGTGTTCTAGTCCCTACAAAGGCAAAATTATTGAAAAGATCATTGAGGAAGAACCTGAGCCCGAGGTTGACCAGATTCACCAAGTGGAACAAGATGGTGAATTCTTTGAGGATGACAACACTGCTGTCATCCACTACATACAGAAAATAGACACATCTCTCATCTGCATGGTGAGATGTGTACTGTCACAACCTGTTGCCACTAATGACTAGCGTAGGACTTCAATTTTTCACACGTACACCAAAATTAATGATAAAAACTACAAAGTCATAGTGGATAATAGCAGTTGCATCAATGTTGTCTCCTCCAGCATGGTATCTAAACTTAATCTCTCCCCCACACACACACACAACCTAAAAGCACAGTACCCTCTACTAGTTACACCCCAAACACCTCTTTCTTTTCCCCAGTCACTCGTCCCTAGCGATTCTCTACCTCCCGCTAACATGTAAACTCTCACTCCCTCTCTTAACAACACTAGGTTCTCCACCAAAGTGTATCAACACTCAAAACACCACGCACCATCCCCATCACCCTTAAGTTCTCACCTCATGAATCAGCATATAGCTCATCCTCGCAATCTCTCACCCCAATGCTTTTCTCTAACAAATTTCCCTAGAACTCCAACGCTCACCTCCTACAAATTCTCCAGGAACTCCCTAATGTCCATCTCCCTCTCATCCTCTCTCAAGCTCCCACCAACTTCCATCGTGGTGGACCTATCATTTGAGCTTATCTCCTCAAGGATGCTTGCATGACCCAACTCCTGTTTTTCTCTCTCATTATTGTCTTCATCTCCCTCCTCCATAATGTCCCAAGACCAAGCCTAGTGACGTCGATCTCAACTTCCTCAAGCGATATCAACGAAGATTTGTCAATTTTCAGTTTGACCAAATTGAATACCCCGTGTCTTCAATCTTTTATTTGACTAAGTTCAAAAGGTCACTCCTCTGTTATTAATCATTGTTCCAACACAAGGTCTCATCTTCCTAAGTTGATCTTTGGTCCAAAAACATGGAGTGATTGCATTTTCGCCAATAACTACACATGATCAAAAGCTTGATGACAATTCACAACTTGCAAGTGAATGATTGACATCATGGTTGTTAATAGAATCTAAGCTCAAGCATCCATCAGATCTCTCCAATTGCCCATCATAGGAGAATTGGTTGATTTCATCATTCTACTAATCACTAGCAAAGAAAAGCAAGAATATTAAAAAATTTAAAAAAAAATACTAATGGAAAATAAAACTAACTTCTAGTGTCGATCATTGGTTTGGCTAAATTGAAGACTTTACATCATTGATCTTTGGTCCTAGCATGGGATAACTCTCCCCATTAATCTTTGGTTTGTATGCAGGGAGTAATTTCATTCTCTTCGGTAATTGCGGCAAGTCGAAACTCAACAATTACTTTCAGGTTATCAGCAAGAGGAGGGAAACACAATCATCGCACCACATTGATGTTGTCGACAAACTTAAGCAAGTGCTTTGATTATCAGAGACAAACTCAGCTTTGTCAACATCATTGGAGCCCCTCGGACTAGAAGAAAATACAGAAATCTAGCAACACATCTTTGACCCACATAACAACTTAACAAGAGCAATCACAATAATTTGAATAAAGCATGCAAAACCAGCCTTGCATCTGAATTTATTTTTAACTAAAGCAACGCATGTTTATAAAAATATTGGACGGAATAAATGCTTGCAGGTGCGAAAGTTGTCAACATTTGGCTTAGCAAAATGCAGTCAATGTTGGGAAGAACCCATAATTTAAATAAGTGAAATAAATTATGTATGCCTCTGACACTAATCTCACCATGCAATCCATCCTACCTATAGCGCATTTAAAAATAAGTCAAAAATGCAAGTGATTATATGCACAAGTACTTAACACACTCGAACTTGCCTTTCATAAACATGCAAGTACGTCAATATATGAAAAGTTATCACTAACAATTGAACTTGACCTTTCATTTCATAAAGCATGTGAGTGCTTTATAAACTGTTCATGCTTTGAAAATTCCACAAAAAATGAGGTAGTATTAGTCAAACACAATATCAAGAGAAATCTAATTATACAAACCTAACCTAGTACAAAGAAAACGACACACGAGTTTTCTCTCTTACACAGCAACAAGTATTAGAAGCACGTTATTTTGAACTTTATGTTAGGTTTTATAATAACCATTGCTACCTAATTGGGGGAGTAGAGATTTGCGTTATTTTGTTACCTTTAGTTTGTCCTAACAAAATCAAATTTAAAAACTAAACTGGATGAATGCATATTCCACAATTCTGTACTTTAATTACGATCATCATAATCATATTGTTTGCATCCAATTCACACCTCTTAGCTCAAGAGGTGATAATTTCTCACATGATAACTAGGATAATAACAAAAAGTCAACAAAAATGTTCAGAAAGTACAATGGAGACGACTACCAAGTGCTCATCAAAGGAAAGCCCGTTTCTGATCTTTGTTGCTTCATCTTTTATTTCTACTAGATGCTTGTCCTCATTTTCTTCTTTTTAACCTCCTTAAAAAATGTAATTGCATGTCACTCTTCTGTTTCTTGCCAAAAACTTAATGTATTACTATGGTGGCTCAGTATAAAATTATCATCTAATATGCATCTAGTCATCTTTTATCCAAATGCAATCATAAACAGATATGTATTGCAATCAAACACCATTTACCTAAAATAAGCAACAAAATCCACTCTGCCAATTTAAAGAACATACTCCAAATATAATTCCTCTTTCAAATAAGGTCATATCTAATCTAGTAAAAAGGCACATTATTCCAAATGCCATACAACATATACCATTACCAATCAGTCACAGCAGCAAACATGAATTCAATCATAGAGACTATCAGCAAAAAAAAAAATGGAAAGCAGTTGAATATAAACATAAAAATATCACATGCTTTTCAATGCACTCATCACCAGTGTTATAATCAAATTAATAAATTATTACCAAAAGCAAAATCAAACCTTTCCCTAAGAATGCAAATCGAGAAGTAATCAAAGAGACTTAAAATCTGATGCAACTGCATTTCACTGAGTGTGACAGCCTGTGAGAACATATAGAAACAAAGAAAAATAAAGTTAGCATTTCTAAGAATAAAATATGACGCATAAAAAATATAAATGATCGCATAAATTGCCTTTGCATTGCATGGGAACAAACCAAGGCAGTGGGTTCAATGTCAACAGTATATGCGCTGCTGAGTTTTCTCGATTTATTTGCCTATGGAAACCATTCAGCGGAATATTAGCCTTCAGAGGTACAGAAATCTAAACTTCAAGCAATATGGAAATAATGAGTTACGAAATAGATACAAGTAACAGCTTTCAATGAGGGTTTGCCAAATCATCAAAAGTTTCAAATAAATTTTGAAGAAAAGGAAATTAATTTTAGAACCAAAGGGTTTATGTAAAAGATAAACATACCTGCAGGGATATTTTGACATCAAATGGCAGTAATAAAAAATTATAACTCTCATTGTCAGAATTCAGCCTCTGGTATTCCTTGGAGTCTGGTATAGCAGCAAATCCTTCTAGCTTTTCTGCTGCTTCAAACATGTTGCAATAAAGCCCAACACTAGATATCTCAACAATCTTACTTACTTGGCCACCTTTAGATTTCACAACAGAGGACCTAATAGAAACGAAGATGGATTTAAAGGAATGCACTAGAAAAAAATGGCAATGCTAACACCACCAAGAAAAAGCCAACATAAATGGAATGAACAAGAAGTTTCACATACAATGCAGGAGCAGATAAGAATGAACAAGAAGTTTCACACATAAATTAACAAATAAAAATCTGCATAAATGGAATTCTTAGTATAATGCAGCTGGAACCTTCCCGCCACTAAGCTCATCAAAGAAAAGAAAAGTATATGATGCATTCCACAAACAAGCAAGGACAGGATTAATAAACTCAATTGATTTTTTACTGTATTTTCCTCAGTTTAAACATATATTTGCCTATGTTCCAGATCAGAAGAATAACATGAAACAACAAAAACTAATGTCGAATTGTTCTCGCTCAATAGAAAGAGTGATGCTTGTGACACAAATGAATCTTGTTTTGCAGCCAAAAGATTCCATTCGCCTTGAGGCAGATTGTAGTTAACCAGATTTTCCCTGAACTTATTATCAGGGTTTATTTAGATCTGGGTCCTTACTTCCTATGAGGGTAAGCCCTTATAGTTAATTACACCTCTTAATGCGTAAAAAATAACTCTCGCTTAAGGATGAATTAATGTTTGGACGTGCAACAGCTTTAATTTTGGTTGTGGGGGATGGAGGTAGATCCGATCAAGAAAAATTTGATGCCAGCATTATTCTCCCAATTTTTATTGTTACTACACAAAAATAATTTAATATTAACATCAAGGTATTTAATGCTCGTGATTACTTTAATCACGCATTATCAACTCTCTTCCATAAAGATGATATCATCCACCAATCCTGATGTCCTGATACTCCCTAAGATGAAGTGGTGGAAATAAAAACTCATTATCTTTATAAATCAACAAGGTTTTCTTTTTCAAAATTGAGTGCTAAAAAGATATTGAAGAGAATCAATCCTAACTCATACATAATCAATAGAATACCCTTAAGAGTGTTTGGCTTCAAAAAATCTCTAAACTATCTAGCTGAATTCTTCAACACAAAAAAACTTCCTCTCAAAAGTTCCACCAAAGAAAAATATGATGCATTGCCTATGTCCACATCCATAGACAACACAGAGATAAACTTGATCTTAAATCTCTCAAATGTGTCTTAATTGGGTATTCCTCCACTCAAAAAGGGTATAAGTATTATCATCCTATCATTAAAAAATTCCTAACTTCAAAAGAGGTCATATTTGATGAGAAGCAAAATTTGGATTAATAAAACTTTTCTTCACATCAAATGTGGCATATTTAGAAATAATGAATTTTTTATGGCAAGATGATAACACTTATACCCTTTTTGAGTAAATAAAAACCCAATCAAGCTATATTTAAGGGCTCTAAGATCAAATTGACCCATGTGTTGTGGATGTCAACACAAGCAATAAAACATTTATCTTTCACCTTAACATTCCAGCTACACAAACTTTAACAAATCCAGACACTATACCCCTTCAAGTCTATATAAGAAGAAAAAAGCCTAGCAAAAATCTCCAACAAGATCAAAAGTTGAAATTATTAACAAGTAATAATGATTAACCCATCATTACGCATTCTCCTCTATTCCCATCTAGTAGTATACATCTTTTCAAATTTTCTCTCATAATTATGAAGTCTTCCTTACATACATAAGCTCCAATTCCATTCTAATACCGCAAATCCTAATTGAGGCACTTGAACACAATTAAAAGGATGGCAGAAGAAATGAAAGCTCTAAAAAACACAATTGGGGATCATTGAACAACCAAAAAAGAAAAAAATGTAAAATGCAAATGAATTTTTTCCGTTAAATATAGAGCAGATAGAAGCCTAGAACAGTATAAAGCGAGATCGGTAGCAAAAGGATATACTCAATGCTATGGAATCAACTACCAAGAAACTTTTGCTCCTATCACAAAAATAAATATAATATGCATCCTAATTTCTCTTATAGGTAATCGTGGATGGTCCAAGCAGCATTATAATGTAAAGCATGCTTTCTTATATGGGAACATTAAAGAATAAGTTTGAATGGATCCACCAATAGTTCTTTCACAAAGAGCAAAATATGCAAATTAAAAAAAAAAAAGTTATATTACCTTAAAAAATTTCTGAGGGTATGGTTTGAAAGATTCACAAAAGTCATTAATGAAAACTGAATACAAACAAAGCAAAGAGGATCAAACCCTCTTCATAAAACACCCCATTAATGGTAAATCTCAATTTTCGTTGCATATGTTAATGATCTAATTATTAAAAGAGATGAAAATAAAAAAATAAATCTCTCAGGAAACAGCTTGCTAAAGAATTTGAGATCAACCAGTTGCACAAGCTTAAATATTTCTTGTGCATAGAAGTTGCTCAATCAAAATAAAAAATATTTCACTCAATAAAATTATTACAAATATCTACTGAAGAAATAAAATGACTTATTGCAAATTTTGTAAAACTCCAACGGAACCATGTCCAAAATTGGTAACAGATGAAAAAAATATATACATGAGAAAATACCAAATATTAGTTAGAAAATTAATCTATCTCACACTTGTCCAAACATCACAATTGAAAGTCTCATCGATCAATTCATGCACAGACTTAAAGAGTTCGACCTTAAAGCTGCTTATAGAATCCTTAAATATCTTGAATTAAGTCTAAGAAAAGAAATTTTACGTAAAAGGCAAACACATTATAAATTGAAGGGTATTAGGGTATATTGATGTAAACTATATAAGATGACCAATGAATAGAAGATCCATGACTAGATACTACATATTTTTAGAAGGAAATCACAAAACAAGAAGAAGCAAAAAAATGATATGTTGTTTCAAGATCTGGCGTTGAATTTGTATTTCAAGCCATTGCCCAAAGATTTTGCATTCTTCTACGGTTCAAAACTATCTTGATAGGATCCTTGAGCATATGGATTAAGGGTTATAACATTTTAATAGATCATCTTATGGCTCTTAAATTGCAATCCGTGTGCCTCCTCTTTCTTTTCTAGCCACCAAACTCTCTTGGCAATCTTTTCCCCTTTTTTAAAAAACTTTTACTTATATCCAATGTACGGCTTTTAGAGAACTCCATATAAACTTCCATACTTCACACAGAATTACATAATAACCACAAAAGTCCCAACAAAAGACGTCAAGAAAACATTTCAAAGGATAAAAAAAGTATGGAAATTAGTAATATCTCCAACGGTTTGCAACTTAAACTCAAATATCATAGAGCAAGTGTATGATTGTTAGAGCATTAAAATGGTAAGCATGCCAAAACTCACACTGTAGAGCTGTGCTTCGTTGTATCAGTCATTACGGTAAGAGTTGAAAATTTTAAACCAAATACATATTCCCCCTGCAAGGAAATATATAACATAAGGTGGTTGTGAACAGATATTACAATATAAACTCTACCATAAACTATGTTCAGCAATACATGAGAACAAATGGTGAAGTAACATGAAGCATAAAATGCAAAGAATATTCCATGCAATGAAACATAAAGGCCAAAATAGGGGTCGCCAGAAAGAAGAATGTCGAAAGAGAAAGAGAAGTTCAATTGGGTAATGCAGAAAGAAAATTGGCGAGTGTAGAAGTTTTGAAACAGGGAGTTATGGTAAGATAGAATGAGGAATAGATGGAGAAAAGTTCTTAAGAGTAGAAAGTCACAGCAGGCTCACAAGAAAAATCAGCAGTGAGAAAAAACTATAATAATTCTCTATTGATTCAAAAAATCCCTAGACACGCTTTTCCAGCAAAAGAAACCTAAGAACAACAACATAAATAATCATGAACAGATAAAACAACAACAATTTAAGCTAGATCAGTTAAAAACTAACTAAAGGAGCATATTCAAAGCACAATTAAAATGTCCCCTTAATAATTCAACAAATAAAGTCATAAATAGTCATTAATCTTACGTACGATGTCGTGCATATTGTTTGATTAGACGTTCATCATAACCACCAAAGTTCCCTCCAACTTCGTACCCCCAAAACAATACCACTGCCTAGCCCAACACCTATGCCAATTTTGGTAGCTCCATGTCAAGCAGAACCGCTAACCCCATTTTTCTTTTACTTATTTCTCATCCTTACTGAATCCTCTGCAACTAGCAGCTGCCCCTGTTGCTGGACATCTCAATGTCTAGGGCTAACTAGAGCAAACCTAAGATGAAATACACAAAACAAACATATACTAGGGCTAACTAGATCAAAATTCAAACTCCAACTTTTAGTTATGGCCATATTTAGTAACTTCTGATACAAAAACAACAATATTAAGCCTTTGTCCCACTACCTAGGGTCAGCTACATGAATCATTTTTTCCATTGTCTCATATTAAGAGTCAAATTCTCATTTAAATCCAATAAAAATGTCATTTCTCATATTTCTAACCAAGAAATTTTAGGTCCACCACTACTTTTTTAATACGTCTACTCTCCTAACCGGGTCAATAAAAGGCCAATGCTTTATGTGACCAAACCAACTAAGATGACTCTTTAATCTTATTTTCCATAGGAGCTACTCCAACCTTTCCACATATATCCTCATTTTGCATTATGTCACTAAGCGTAAAGCTACTCATCCTCCTGAGCATCCTCATCTCTGCAACACTTAACATTATTTTATGATTCCCATTTCATGGCCAACATGGCCAACATCCTGAACCATAAAGCATTGCAGGTCTCACCATCATCTTATAAAGTTTTCCCTTAAGTTTAAGGGGTACTTTTCTATCACACAATAGGCCCGATTCAAAATTAAAAACCTTATAACTCACTCAAAATGATCATTTATCATTTTTTTTAAATCAAAATATTTGCAAGAAATCTGAATATGAAAAAAATTAAAAAATCACTAAAAGATTCACACCACAAAAAAGAAAAAAAACAATACTTTATAGACTGGATCAAATCACAATCACACACACCAAAATCATTCACAAAGTAGTTGTAGAATAAAAAAGTATATAAGTCAGCAAATAGAAGATCCAAATCTCACAATAAAGGGAGAAGCTCCCTCAAGAATTTGTCATCAAGATTGCACTGCACTCAAAAAACTTGCATCCAACAACACACAAAAATTTGAGAGAAAATCTAGAACTATATCAAGCAAGGATTAAATTTTATACACCTGACGTCAAGACTATAAATAAAGGGTTTCATTTATTCAAAATTTAATGTTTCAAACCTCCTTAACCTTCTGTTCTTTACATAAACAATCAATCCATAAGAGAAATTAGGATAATATTTCTTTTAGCTCATCAAACCAAACAATCAAGTTTTTGTATTCCAGGAAAAAAGAAAAGAATCCTATGCACATTAATACTAATGCAAGGTGCTCATATTAATAAAGTGTCCGCATTAGAATATGGCATTTGGTTCGAACATTTGTTATTTAAATGACAAGTTATGGAGCAATTCTAAGGCCATGTTTGGTAAGGTGTCAAGACTCTAATCTAGCAAGAACTACTGAAGCACCTCAGCAATAGGGATGTAAGTAATAGGGTGTAAGGAAGGCAACTTTTCTCGACATATTAGGCTATGTCAAAATGGATACTTCCAAGTCACTAGAGATAGCCCATAGCTGCAAGCTAAGGTCAGTAATGACACGCTTGGATACGGGTAAAATTACACTGATCATTAACAAAAATGGCTGGCAAGGTACAAGATTGTCATCACTTTCCATTCGCCCTTATAAAGCCAAACTGTAGTAAGAATGCAGTCTCCTACCACCTGCTTTAAGGGATAATATACATTCAAGGATGATTTATACCGGACACATTGCTCCGTTAGGACATATAATTCAAAATTTAAAACAACGGCACGGCCCCATATCCTACCACTCGAGCTAAAAAGTTTCACATTTCTAGCAATTTTGAGTTATCGTATTTCCAAAAAATATTATTCCACTATTTTTGGCTTCATATGCCCACCATCTACAAGTCTTCAATGCCCTATAGATCATATTATCCGTTGAAATTGGATTTTTTGGGAAAATGATGCAGTGAAACGCCGCATGGTTTTGATTTCGAAGTTTTTTTTTTTTTTTTTGGCAATTCAAATTAGTTGTTTACAAAAGGTGACTAAAGAGAATTTATTGAGATAACAAAAACAACTATCAATCGCCCATGACTGGAACACCTAACTTGTTAAAATAGAATTTCTTTAGGATATGATGTATAGTAAAGTGAGATGATTTCAAACTCTATATTCAACCTTTTTTCTAAATGAGTGTTGTTTAAATAAAATTACTAGGATGACATACTGGAAGTTGTATTATGAAGTTTACTAGGCATGAAATCTACAGCATAGTGTAAAATGAATGAAAAAAACCAGAGAAGATTGCTTGGAAATTTTATATGTAAAAACTCATGACTTATCACGTTAACGTGTTAAGATGTTGCCTGCCATTATCAAAAAATAAGAAGGATCCATTTGGTTGTATAAGCTTGCAGCTTTAATGTACAGGAATCACTGTGTTTTTTAATAAAAAAACTGCAATTCTTTTTTTTTATACAACTTGTTGAGTTGGACAAAATGCAGTGTTTACTACAGGAACACAGTAGACGTTAACAGTTCTGATTTTCTATCCCTTAAATGACGTTCATATGCAAGAACTGCTGTGATGCCTTGATGTGAAACGTTATGCATGAAAACAAGAACTGCTTGAGAATTTTAATATAAGATTGTTAAAGCTTTGCTAGTTATAGAATTAATGCTTACCCAGATTAAGTTCTCAGAATTATCAAGTCGAAATTAAGTAAGGCATGTGGTTACAACTAGATTAATGGGACAATATCAAATTGACAACATAGAATTAGATAGTAATGTTATGGAGAGAAACAATAATCCACAATTAACAAATAGAACTTTTCACCTTGGGTCTCTCACTCACTCTCTTGTTGGTGGCACTTTTAATGGAGAAAGATTGAGAGCAACCGAGCGATGCCACTAGGAGACAAATGGCGCACAGTGTAGTCCGTTGGAGTGGGAGCCGGTGGCGGGTAGTCCATGGGATGACTAGAGAGCATCCAACGTCTTATCCTTTCTTCCTTGATCATCAAAGACGAAGCCGTGGTTGATGTCGGGATCGGCCGTCCATGGATGTAGAGAACTCTCTTCTTGAGCCCTTGAGCCGACCACTTATTGAAGCAAAAGAGGAGAAGAGGGGGGGAGGCGGCTATGGTGGGGGCTAAGAGGCAAATGCAAGAAATCTGAAATAAAATTCAGATTTTAGTGGTTTATGAGAGGGATTTAATTTGAATTTCAAATTAATCCAAGGAGGGAGACAGGGGCGGAAATGGGGAGAAGATTTGGGCTGAATTTGTGGAGCTATTGAGGTGATTAGGAGAGAGAGGTGGCCATTAAGGGGTCGGCCATGTAGGAGGTGAGGTGGAGTTGAGGTTTTAAGTAGGTGGGGACCACTAGTCTTAATTTCAGGATTTTAATAAAATCTGAAATTAAAACTTCAGTTTTTATTTGGGAAGAGATTCCTAAATTAAAGACATTCAATTAGATTGATTTCGAATTTCAAATTCGAAATTTAAAATCCAATTAAATTGAGGGCATGATTTAAGGAAGCAATTTAAGAAACAATTAATGGCTCATAACCATTTGAATTTCAATTTTGAAATCCAAAGGAGGGGCAAGAGCGGCGGCAGGAAGGGAGGAAGAGAGCCGGCGGGCTGGTGGGCTGGCCGGCGACTGCTGGCCGGCGGATTGGGGCTGCAGGCCGGCGGCCTGGGCAATCTAGGGAGGGGGCGGCGGCAAGAGCAAGGGAAGGAAGAGAGGGAAAATTTCTAGGGATTCGGCGAGTGAAAACCCAATTTTCCACGAAAAGCTTCAATCCAAATCTCCACAACACGAAGTGCTCAAGAGAACTAAAGAAAAAATGAAAGACAAGAAAAACCTAGAACTCACAAAGAGATCTAGTTCTCCTACGAACTCACTAAGAGATCGAGGAGGGTGAACTCACAAAGAGAACTCAAAAATAAAATTTTCATTTCATCAAAACTACTATTACATGAGAAAAGGGTCATATATATAGGCCATCAAATGACAAAGAAAACAAAAGACTAAAATGCCCCTTGGGCTACAATAGCGACTAAATACCCATAAGGGCAAAAACGGAAACACATAAAAATCAAATAACTACTACATAAATGACTCAAAATAAAACTCATGATCGTGGCCGTCAATCTCCGGCGTCTCCTGATGGTACATGCGTCGAAATCTCTGACGATGTCCTCATCATGCCTCCTCCAGCAGAAGAGGTATGCGTGAGTGGCATGCAAGTGTGAGAGAAAGGTCTGCACATGTGGAATCATGCAAGAACACAAATATAAAGAAGCTATGTAGAACTTGATTTCTGCAAAAGTTGAGTTGCACAGAAAATGCGCATATGCAAAAGCAGAGTTCAGCAAAACATACATTTCTGGAATTCAGCAAGCATGTCATTGGGTTTGTTTTTTTAGCAGAAGTGAATTGTGGATAAAATTTTATCTGTGTGCATATTATGTTTTATGCTACTAGCTGCTATCAATAAAAGACATGTCACATCTGATGCAATCAAAAATTTGGGAGAGGGACCCAAATTTTTTATCACAAAAACATTCCCTTACTAAGATAATAAAAATTCAAATAACTCATAAAAATTAGACTAATTAGACAAATAAATTAAAACACCATTTTCATATTATAAAAGGACTTACAAACAACTTGAACACTTGCAAACGACTCAAATGACACTTACAAGACACCCTATAGTTGCTTCACTTAGAGAAGAAGGATACAATGGGATGGCACTTGCGGATAGACGAAAGAGGTTAGAAGCCAAGACGAAGGTTGGAAAGAGCTCGCAAGATTTCCATAGGAGGAGGGGAAGAAGATTGGAAAGAGCCCGCAGGATTTCCAAAGTAAAAACCTCTCAGGTTTTGTCCCAAAAAACGGTCCAGCAACCCTCATTAAATCACGGTAAAAAGGGCGAAACCACGGCAATAATTCCCCACTATTTTTATGGGAGAAAACAGAGAAGGCTGCAGCAGTTCAAGAGGCAACAAGAAGAGGAAGAGACAAATTCCATATACCTAAAAAGCTTGCACACTTCTCCAATTTTAGAGCTAAACATTAGCTCATAATGAGCTACACCTCCACTAGACAATAATAAGCTTGAACCTACTAAAACTTCAACAACTAAAGCTCAAAACCGAAAACAGCCAAGGCTCCATAAAACTAGAAAACAGCCCAAAGGATAAGGTGGAGATGAAAGGATAAGTTAATGAAGAGCAAGGAGAGTAGGAAGATGAAAAGACACAAGGCAAGAAATTAAAAGTAAAACTCAACTTGTGTTGACCCCCCCCCCCTTTGTCTACATCAACATCCAATTAAAATGATGATTTTATTTGTTAATATTTCAAAGCATTCTTTGCTGATTCACTCATTTTGAAAATTCTGGTCATCCCCTAGTTTTCACCTGCCTGAGGTGCTCATCATGCTGAATAGATGACCTCATCATTGGATGGCATTGCTAACTGGATTGGTTAACAAGAGTTCAAGACTGAGATAGCAAGTTCAGCCAATTTATCATGTATTTACAACTTTTATTTGTTTAAAGAATTATCATGGATTGCTTTTAATATGTTCAAAATTAAAATTGCATCCACAGCCGGTACGACATCTTACATTTCCGACTTTAAATTTGTTTTAAGGATTATCTGTCACGACCCAATCCGACCGGAACGAATCCTTTCGTGTCGGGTCGCGACGGATGAAAATCCAGAATCTAGTTTTGGAATTTGCTTCAGACTTTCTTCCAACAACCAAAACATACAGAAAACAAAGAGCTACTATGTGTGAAAACCCGAAAATACCGTTTTAGATCTCGCACGCTTTTCAAAGCGCCGCGACGAGTTTTAAGTGAAAAATTCGAGGTTGTCGGATTTGGACGGGATTAATTTTATAAAATTCTACGCAAAATTTGGAGCAATTTGATATATAAAACTTATATTTAATTCCTCTTAATTTGAGAGATAAAAATTTCCGAAGACTAATAATACCAATAGTACCCCTAATGTTTATTCAAGCATGGGTTGTTTAAGTGAGGGCATAGAGGTCTTTTTGGCATCCCATTTTCTCCCTAATAGGCAAACCGAGACCCCCACTCCCCCCCATTCGGTCTTTTCGCCCAAACCGAGCGGAGAAAGAGGGAGAGGGCGCGGGTAGAGCGGCGACGGGAGCTTCGGGCGGCGGTTTCCGGCGACAAATCTTGGGGAAAATTGTAGGGAAGATTAAGAGAAGGCTAAGGTAAGTGTTTTGCAAGTGTTTCCCTTCCATTTTCATGAGTTTTCTCTAAAGAATGAAATTAGGGTTTTAGGGAAACTTGAGTTTTTCTTTAGGGTTCCTTTGAGAAAAGTTTATGGAAGGATAGTGTGATGTTTCTAAACCCAAATGTGGAGTATTTTTGTGAAAGTATGAATTTCGAAAATTAGGGTTTTCTCTAATTTTGGAGTTTTTGGAAGTGCTTTTGCAAATGTCGTTCCTAAAGGTCCTAAAGGGGTTTTTAAGAAAAGAAATTGAGTTTTTTCTTACAAAATGTATTTTCCTATTTTCTAATTATTTTAATTCCGAAAATTTGTTTCCAAAAATTATTAATTTGATTTATGGGAAGTTTAGGCATGCATAAATAACAATATTAATGAAAAGATGTTTTCCAAATTTATGGTTTTAAGGTAATTCCGAAAATAGAAATTAATTAAATTAATTTAGGTTTAGGGTAGAGGGTTATTTTGGTAAAAATAAGTAATTATACGAAATAATGAATTTTTAGAATGTAGGTGTGCTTTAAGTTTTAAGCGAGAGAGAGAATGAGAGAGAGTGAGGGAGAGAGAGAACTTAGGGTAATTTAGAATGAGAAGGAGAATTCTATTTTTGATTTATTTTGTAGATTTTAAGAATGAGAAATTGATACTTATAGGTGATTAATCGTGGTGACATCGAAGAAAGAAGGACTGGCAAAAGAAATCAATTTCCAAACTTCTGTAAGTGTGCACTGTTCTTTATTTCAGTAATACTTTTGTTACCCTCAAGTTATATGCAATCATTATCATTTACTGTTGTCAAATTTCTTTATTGTTGTCAAGAGAATGATCATACAAATTACATGTACAATTTATGATATCTTACGATAAGGTTTATATGTTATAAGGAATAAGATGGAATGAAATGATATGCTTATGTATATTGAATGCTTTGTATGTGCATGTTGAAAGGATGGAGTTCACCCCCTTATGGTACTAGCTGGGGACGCTGTACTCGTGCACGATAAAATGGTAAAGGATATGGAAAAGGAAAATGGTAAAGGTGTACCTTTATGGTACTAGACGGTGACTCCTGTGACGGTTGTAATATTTATGAAACGAGAAAGCTATGTATATTGATATGAATATGGAAAAGGCAAATGAAAGATATGGTTTATGATATGATATGTTTAATGCTATGTTAGTATGGAATCATTTTATGTTATGTTCATATGAAATTTGCATCTATCATATTGTTCAGATTATCTTATTTACTGTAGTTTAGAATTGTGTATTACTTACTGAGCTTTAGCTTAATGTTAGTTGTTAACATTTTCAGGTGAGCTTAATTTAATCAATGAGTAGAAGGGGCGGCATTGTTTATCGTAGGGCAGGAGCTCCGGAAGAAAGGTAAGGACGAAGAATATGTTTGCTTATATGTTTATGTGATTTCAAATTTTATTGTTATAGTGGCTCTTTCAAAATATTTTGGAGATTTATTTAGGGAATTGATAGATTTAGGAATTAGATATTTGACCTACCGTCCGACCTCTGTTCCCGTCTCGCCTACGCGAGCTCACCGGGCCGGGTCGTGACACTATGAACATCCAAATATACAGAAATTCATCTATCATTTTCTTCTTCCTTTCATCAAATAATCATGTACAATACAGTGCATGGCTACCGACATAAAGAACAGAACAGAAAAGCCATGATTGTACAAAAATCAAAAGTACAAAATACCTAATCACAGATCAGACACAGAACTTCTAGTCCAAGACTTCCTTCCCTTTCCCAGAACCTGAAAACCACGCAGAAAACAAGGATGAGCTAAAAGCTCAGCAAGACTACAATCACCAATCAAAATCTCCAGAAATTCATAACCAAAAATACATCAGAATAGTAGCCGTACAGAAATCAAATAATCGTACAGAAATCATAGAACATACAGAATAGATACTTGATCAAAAAGAAATCAGACCACTGAACAGAACAGAAGAACTGAATTCACCTTACATAACAAGTAAATTTTACAGAACAGACAGAATCGTACAGAACAAACAGAAGCGTACAGAACAGATTTCAAATCAGATAAAATCACATTTCACATATCAGAACCAGATATCAGATATCCCTGACCCAGACAGAATCTCAACGGATTCTGGCCTCTCATGCCTCCCTTTCCTGACACAGACAGAATCTCAACAGATTATGGCCCCTTATGCCTCCCTTGTGCTTATAGCACCAGAACTTATCAGATATACAAAATTTACATATCAGAACTTGTTTTCTTTTCATATTTTCCTGACACAGACAGAATCTCTAAGGATTCTGACCCCTTATAACTCCCTTCTTATATCACAGCATATCAAAGCATTCAATTCAGAAAAACAGAATTCGTCAGAAAAATCGTCAGCGACATAACGTCAGTATACAGAATTTACACAGAATTCACAGATTCAGAAATATACCAATTTACCACAGATAATACAAAACATCATTGTAAGACTTTTCTTGTACTGAAGCAATATTTTTCAACATCAAGATAATTCGTAGTTCGATTAAAACGCCGCAGGATTTCAAATACCCGGTAAAAATCTTCTAGAAAATACTCAAAACGTGCACAAATATCATCTCAGAACATACCAAAAGTTACGCGGTAAAAAGTTTATCAGTGCAAAACGAAACCCAATATTCGCTAACGGAAACAAAATCCGAAACAAAAAAATCGTCAAAATACTCATTTCTGAAAATTGAGAAAGGAGGAATGTACCTTACCTCGAGTCGGTCAACTTTTCCAACTACAGCGACGGACGAAAACGGACCGAAGTCGCTCAAAAATCACTTTTCTTCCTTTTTCCTTCGGCTTCCTCTCTCCTGACTTTTTCTCTCTCTTCAAAAAGATCTCATTTCCATATATATCCATGAAGATCGTCCTGGACGATCCAAAATCGTTATCGTTCCTGGACGAGTTGCTCTCTGGACAAATTTCGTACGGACAAACCCTACTTCGTCCTGGGACGAACTTCTCTGTCACCTGATTTTTGAACTGATCATCCCAGACGAACCTGGAAGGAAAAACTTCGTCCGGACGAACCTGGAAGGAAAAATGGCTTTCACATTATCATGGACTGCTTTGTGCTTAATATTAAAATCGCATCCACAACTGGCGTTACATGTTTTTTAACGAGGATCTCAAGGGCTTGCATGCATGAGAAGAGTGCAAGGCACCGGTTGTACAATTCATAATGCCACCAGGACATCAAGGAGGCTCTTAGTTTGAGATTATCAGCAATGTCATCATAGGAAACACTATGTGAGCTTGAAGTATGCCCCTATCAAGGAAGCACAATCCAATGTAGTATAACAATTTGTTAATTCTTATTACGTCAGTGCATGGGTACTTCAACTGACAAATGTCAGTGAGGTGTCATTGCTTAGTATTTTGATGGCAATTTGGCTTTTGACACTGTCATGTACTCTGGTAAATTGCTTGTAATCTGTATCGTAATGTAAGTTTAACACTATAGATATTATCTTTTTGTGCTTCCATATTTGTATGCGTTAAGTTTAATAAGAGGTCTGGTTAAGCTTAGAGTATGACTTATTAGGTATGAGGAGTTTAGAGTATGCATTTGAGTTTGTGGTGCAGACCTTTTGAGCCCTATGATCATGAGTTTAGGTGGTGAAAATTTTGTGAGTCAGTGAAACACAAGTTTGTGTTAGTGAATTAACTGCTATACTCTAGTAATATCTCAGGTTATTGCCCTCAAATTTTGTTTTTTGGAATTAGGCGGTTAAGGTTCGTACAACTTCTATAAACCAAAATTGATATATTTTTAATTAATTTGGGATAAACTTAAATTTAGATAATTATCATGCATTTTCATCTTGTTACTTTTTTAAAACACCCACAAGTTAAGGCATCCTAATTATTTAAAATAACTAATATGATAGAGTTTAATGTTTATGATCTTTTAAAGCTTCTTAGTTAGTTAGGTATTTTCTTTTCCTTTTATTTTTATTTTGTTTAATGTTCTTGTTTTCTTTTATTTATAGTGTAATAAATTGTTGCCCTCTTTTGTTTTATGGTTGCTTATAAATACCTCTTATTCTTTTGAGAAAAGGGGTTTTTTTTTCTTTTGACAATTAGTTTAGGATAGTCATAAAAGAGGGAAGGAATTCCTATACTTGGGTTGAATATCCGATAAATTTGGAGAGGAGAGGAGAGCAGAGGAGGGGTTGTAGTGGGATCTAGGATTCCGCCAAAGTCAACACCCAAGCCATTCTTGTTCTACCTGTGGCCGTACAGCATTCTTGCAGGGAAAAAACAACTGCGGTCCTTGGCGCCAAGGACTATTTCAGTCCAGTATACCAAAGAAAATCCTTCCAGGAGGGTTTTTTTCCAGCAATCTTGCCTAGATCGGTGCTCCCCTGCTGCCAATAGCTGTTTTAGCCCAGTCCAACGTGAATCCTTTCCTAGTTGGCTGTCCAGCAGTCTTGCAGAACAAATGATTGCTGCCCCTTGCCACCGAGGCCTATTTCCAGCCTAGTCCACTGTGGAACCTTTCATACGTGTCTGTCCATCAACTTTGCCAAGGAACTTTCATTAATGTAGCTTGCCATCCAGTTCATCCTATGTTAGAAATCTTCTAGGAAAGGTTTGGATAGAGTTGTTTGAGGTTGAGAGCAATAAGATGACAACAAGAATCCAAGAATTCCAAAGGTTTTGGTTGTTGGATTAAGAAAAAGACCTTTAAAGTGCAAAAAACATTTATCAGGTTTATATATTTTCTTCCATAATTGATGAAGCCCGGGGGGGGGTCAAATCAAATCCAAAATTTTGATTTTGACTTCTCTAGCTCATTAATGTTTTGAGCTAAAAGTTAGCTCATTATGAGCTGTTTTTAATTCATTTATTAGTCATTTTTATGTGGACTTGTCTCTTCCTTTTCCCCCTTTTCTTCTCCCGTGCCTTGGCTCCTTGGTTCCCACGGTTGGCTGTGCTGGGTGGTTTTCGCGTGCCTTGGTTCCTCGGTTCCGTGCGGGCCTCCTTGGTTCTTGCGGCTGCCTCTTCGGGTTCCGCCTGGGCTGCTTTCCCGTGGCTAATGGGGGGCTTTATCCGTGGCTTTTGGTGCTCTGTTTCCTGTGTAGAAGTGGGGAACATTTTGAAGTGGTTGTTGGCATTTCATATTCCTTAATTTAATAGCTTTTAATTAATATTTTTGTGACTGTTTGTATTCCTTTTTTGTGCCTATAAATAGAGATGGTTTGTGGCTGTTTAAAAAGTGAAAAATGTGATTTTTGGAATAGAAAGCCTGAGGGTTTTTTGGAGAAGCTTGCGAGCTTTGTCCACTTCTTCTTCTACTACTTTTTTGGAAGGCTTGCGAGCTTCTCCACCCTTCGTCTTGACTTCTAACCTCTTTCTTCTATCCGCAAGTGACCACCCCACCTGTATCCTTCTTCTAATGGATGAAAGCAAGTTTAGGTTTTTTATTATATAAGTTTGGTCTTGAAGATTGTAAGTGTTGTTTGTATGGTGTCTTGTTTGAGTCATTTGTAAGTGTCCAAGTTGTAATAGTCTTTTATCTTATAAAAAGTTTGTTTTGTCTAATTTTTATGAGTTCTTGTAATCTTCTAGATCCTAGAAAGAGACTTCATTTGTGATCAAAAATTTGGGACCCTCTCCCAAATTTTTGATTGCATTAAATTTGGTATCAGAGCAAGTTAGTAAGTCCTAGGTTTATGAGTCGCTTTGTCAAGTCTTGGTGAGTCATAGCAAGTTTTATGGGTCTTAATGTCATAAGTTGTTTTGTTTGTGAGTTCTAGTAAATCTTGGTAAGTCATAATAGTTGTTGTGTGAGTCTTGTTTTGTTGAGTTTTTTTTTTTATTTTGAAAAATGGAAAAACACAAAAAGATCAATTCAGTCAAAGAAGAAAGCAATCCAGAAAATCTTGAAGTCCCTCTTCCGATGGACAGATGGATTCCAACTGAAGGAGATTAAACAGATCCACTACAAGACAGATTATACAAACTTCAATATCACATGTTCTTATGTGATGAGAAATACGAGAAAAGGAGGAAGTATCTTCAAAGACAGTTCGAGAAAGAACAAGAAGAAATTTTGAAGAAATTTGAAGCAAAAATTCAAGAACTAGATGCACCGTCTTCACTTCCTCAGAAGAAAGCAAAAGACAACTCATCTGGAGATGAGTTTTTCAAGTAGGGGAGTCTGATGTAGGCAAGGGGGGTCAAATCAAATCCAAAAATTTGGTTTTGACTTCTCTAGCTCATTAATGTTTTCAGCTAAAAGTTAGCTCATTATGAGCTATTTTTAGTTCATTTATTAGTCATTTTTATGTGGACTTGTCTCTTCCTTTTCCCCCTTTTCTTCTCCCGTGTCTTGGTTCCTCGGTTCTGTGCGGGCCTCCTTGGTTCTTGCGGCTGCCTCTTCGGGTTCCGCCTGGGCTGCTTTCCTGTGGCTGATGGGGGGCTTTTTCTGTGGCTTTTGTTGCTCTGTTTCCTGTGTAGAAGTGGGGAACATTTTGAAGTGGCTGTTGGCATTTCATATTCCCTAATTTAATAGCTTTTAATTAATGTTTTTGTGGCTGTTTGTATTCCTTTTTATGTGCCTATAAATAGAGATGGTTTGTGGCTGTTTTAGAAGTGAAAACGTGATTTTTGGAATAGAAAACCTGAGGGTTTTTTGGATAAGCTTGCGAGCTTTGTCCACTTCTTCTTCTTCTACTTCTTTGGAAGGCTTGCGAGCTTCTCCACCCTTCCTCTCGGCTTCTTATCTCTTTCGTCTCTCCGCAAGTACCCTTCCACCTGTATCCTTCTTATCAAGGCAAAGAAAGTTTAGGTTTTTATTATATAAGTTTGGTCTTGAAGATTGTAAGTGTTGTTTGTATGGTGTCTTGTTTGAGTTATTTGTAAGTGTCCAAGTTGTAATAGTCTTTTATCTTATAAAAAGTTTTAGTCTAATTTGTCTAATTTTTATGAGTTCTTGTAATCTTCTAGATCCTAGAAAGAGTCTACTTTTATGATCAAAAATTTGGGGCCCTCTCCCAAATTTTTTGATTGCATCAATAATATTACTTCTTTGCAATAGGGATGGTTATCTATTGAAAAATGTTTGGTTTTCTTGGAGTGGCTGCAGGTTTTCAGTTAATCTGCCAACTCCCTCCGTATTAGATACACAAAGGATTGTAGCAGCATGAAGCTCTTGGAGAAACCACCAAAAGGGCCAGCTGTCACTTTAGAAGCACCCAACTGACTTGGGGCCAACTCCAGTGAGCTGATTTTAACCAAGTTTGGGGAAGGACAGCAAGTTGTTGGTGAAGTTTGGTGATTGTAACGTCTGCCATCTTTGTGTAATTCTGATTTTTTTTCCTCCTCTTCAATTTGAAGTTGCTAACACTTTACCTTGTTGTTTTATGATATAAAGTGTTAGACCTTCTTTATTTCCATTCAACCGGTGTCACAATATATGATGTAGGACTTAAATGCTTAGGCAACATTAAATAAAAAGTTGCACGTTTTTATTTGAGAGCAATATTAATTTTAAACTTGCAGTGATTTTAAACAATGAAAAAAAAAAAAAAGAGAAGTGAAACTAGCTTAAGTCAAGTCATACAACTAGAAGTTAAGATCACAAAATAATCAATTATTCAAGCATAGCATACATGAAAGATTTTCAAAGGGAAATCTCTAAATTAACAATGAGATTAGTCACTACGAAAGAGATCTCTCACTCAACTCCTTAGAATACTAGGCTTAGCGGAGGGAGTTAACACAACCTTTATGAATCAATTATGACCACAATTGAGAGCAATCCGGAAGATATAAAATTCGGAGGAAGAGTTTACCTTTGTCAGGGTTTGGAGATAATCTATCAATGCATGGAGGAGAGTTGGACGTCGAAGGCTCCGGCGAGGGTGAAGACGATCCTCTCTATGTATTCCTCTATTGTTTGGTCAATCTCCAGGTTTAGGTCAAAGAACGGTGAGTTGAGGATATCGACGTGGCCTTGGTCATCGTAAACAAACCCGTGATCTTGTTCAGGATCTACCATACATAAGTGGACAGCAACTTCAATGTTTGGGAACCTTTGGACAGCGATCGGTGGCCTCTCCAATCGGCTGGACAGCAAGGAAGAGTGCAGGAATTTCTGGACAGCACCTGATTTATTACTGGACAGCAAGCAGGAACTATTTTGGACAGCAATATTGCTGATCTTGGAGTTCTTGACAGCAATCCCTTGGCCCATAAATCTGGACAGCAGCTGTGAGCGGATCTAGGTGGCTAGGGTTGATGTGACCAGCTATTGGAAAGAGAACATATCCCTTAAATGACAAGGTACATAATTGGGGGAGGTAATAATGGAAATAGAATGAGAAAACGGAAGGGAGAGGAGAAGGGAGGCTGGCGGGAATAGAGGTGGTGAAAGGGTGTGTGGAATTTAAGGGAGTTTCCAAACTTGAATTAATG